>JAWDJE010000001.1:85796145-88196145 GCA_035047345.1 Bradypodion ventrale | reverse complement strand
TAACTTGCATCCATCAAAGAGGCTGCCTGTAGAGAGGGGTGGAACAGTGAGCCATTAAGCACAGGAGGGGGAAAATCTGTACACAATTTGCATTTCCTGTAATTTAAATCCATTATGCTCACAGCAGCTTTTAAAAATGGCATTTGTTAATTTAATTTATTGGCTCTTTTTTTAAAAAAAGTAGGCAACTTGTTTATCATTATTTAGTGGAAAATATCTACTAAGTTCACCGTTGCAAATCTGAAGTCCTGAGCTAGAAGTCTGTTCTCTCAATAAAGTAGGAATAAGATCATATCAATATGAACTGCATATTATCCGCAAATAAGAGTTGGTTACCTGTTGTGTATAAGGTTTTATTATGTTTAAATGTAAAACTGCGCCAAACCGGGAACCCAGAAGCACACCATTTCCAAAGGTGCCAATTTCAAAGCTGTGTCAAAGCAGGAAAAGCCCACTTCCGGAAGCCCACCTAAATGTGTGTGTGTGTGTGTGTGTGTGTGTGTGTGTGTGTGTGTGTGTTGGCCATCCCTGTACATAAGAACAGCCTTGCTGGAACAGGCCACAGCCCATCCAGTCCAGCATTCTGTCTCACACAGTGGCTCACCATTTGCTTCAGGGTATTATTCCCAAGCAGATGCCTTCACCTGTTTAGGATTCCCTGGAAATGGCAATGAGAGATATCCTGTCTATCTCTCCAACCCGGAGGTTGTCCTTAGGTATCCATAATTATAGCCATTGATACCCTTGTCCTCCATGAACTTGTCTAATCCTTTCTTAAAGCTGTCAAGACTGACAGCTGTCACCACTTCTTCTGGCAGGGAGATCCATAGACCAGTGATCCTCTGGGTGAAAAAGTACTTTCTCTTATTTGTTTTAGAACTAGTACCCAAAAGTTTCATGGAGTGCCCCCTAGTTCTAGTGTTGTGCGATAGGGAAAACAGTTTTTCCTTATCTACTTTGTCCACACAGTGCATGATTTTATAAACTTCAATCAGGTCACCTCTTAGACGCCGTCGTTCAAGAGTGAAGAGGCCCAACCGTTGCAGCCTCAGATGGTAAGGAAGGTGTTCCAGTCCCCTATTTATTTTGGTTGCCCTCCTCTGCACTTTTTCCAGCTCTGTAATATCCTTCTGGAGGTATGGCGACCAGAACTGTACACAGTATTCCAGATAGGGCCTCACCATAGATTTATAAAGAGAGATGAGGCAACCCAGCATCGCCTGATGAAGAGGGATGCACTGATATTCAACCAGGTCTTTAAAGAGGCCCAGGTAGCCAAGGTTGCCAACGCCGGGGTAAAGTTCTTCCAAGCCCAGCCTGCTGCATCGGTCCAGAAGGAAGCGACCATTCACAAGCAGCTGGACCGTATCTCTGCTTGGGAATTTTTATGTTATCAGGATTTTCTCCCGCAACAGTCATCCAGTGGACAGAGGTCATCGCCGGACAGAGCACCCAATTTCCAAGGTCTACGCAAGGTAAAGTGCTTCATCCAGTGTCCACATGGTGTCCAAAAGGTTCTTTGTCGATGTCCGCCTGCAGAGCTGCCCATTTCAGATGGAGATCGACTCGGGTACATCATACTCGATCATCTCCCAAAAAGAGTTCCTTTGTTTACCACCTGTGGCCCGCCTGAAGCTGCGGGCTCTCCAGGTCAACTTGAGTGATGTACAGGATTGGCACATATGACATGCACTTCAAAGCCGTTGTGGCTAAACTCCTGCTTGTCGTAGTCAAGGTGGGTAAGAACAACCTTTTGGGTACACAATGGTTTGGACCCCTGGGTATTGCAATTTTGGGGATTCATGGAGTACAGGCTGACCCCATTCATGCCGCTTGTGAACGCTACCCAGATGTTTTTTCATGCTGGACTGGCCCTCTGTGAATTTCAAGCTGGATCCTACTGTCCAGCCCATTTGGATGAAGCCTTGATGGGTGCATTTTTGCACTCAAGGACCACATTGCCATGTAACTTGACAAACTGGTTGCCCAGGGGATTTTGGAGCCAGTGGACTCCACTCCATGGGAGACCCCCATTGTCACCGCACTCAAAGCAAATGGGGACATCCACATCTGTGTGGACTAAAAATGCACAATCAATAAAGCTATACGCACTAACTCTTATCCTGTTCCAGTGGTCAGCCACTTACTGGCCACCCTCCATGGGGGGAAGTGTTTTGCCAAATTGGACATGGCTCAGGCATACCAACAGTTGCCAGTTACCCCCGAGTCTGCATTGTGTCAAACTATCACCACCCATAGGGGTGTGTTTCGTGTAAAGCATCTACAATTTGGTGTCAACGCTGCACCTGGCATCTTCCAGGCTCTGGTTGAAAGGTTGCTTAAGGGTCTACCAGGGGTACTGCCTTATTTTGACAATGTATTGATTGCCGGGGAGGACAAGGTGGATCTAGCGTCCAAACTAAGTAAAGTGTTAGAATGATTTCAAAATGCTGGGTTATGTGTAAAAAGGGATGTTAGGTATTGGGGTCTGGGTGTGAATCCTGCAGAGCTAAGCGGTTAGCTTGTGGCAACAGTGGAGATGCCCGTGTAGTGTTTTCACTTCCACCCAGACAGTAACACACAGAGTTAGTATGAAAGTAAGACAGCTTTTACTTCAGTATTAAAGTTCCTAAACACAAAACAGTAGATCCTTCTCTATGAAAGCAAAGCAATATAAACAGTGGTAAGTCGTTGTGTGCAGTAATCCCAAAGCAGTGTCCCAGTCTACTGCAGAGCTGGGCTCTAGCGTGTCTCAGAGTCAAAGTACTCACTGCAGTCCTTGATTACTGTTGAAAACTCCAGCCTTCTCCTGGGCTGGCATTAGGCTATGCAAAGCCTTGTTGTCCTGGCTTGACGAAACATCCGAGCCTCCAGGCTCCGTGTCTCTGCTTGCCATAGTTCCTGGAAACAGGACTCAGTTTGTCCATGCTGTTGTATTCCAGTCCTCTGGAGAGTTTCAGACTCTCACTCCTCCATCGGCAGAAGCAGCAAAGGCAGTAGCAGACTCCAGGAGCAGAAGCCTCCTGGCAGTAGCAGTCTGGCCAAGGAGTTTGGCTAGAAGTTTTGCATGAATCCATGGCATTAAGCAATGTAGCTCCTGAGATCCCTACATTTATAGTTCACATTTGCTTAGTCACCCACTCAGTTGTTTCAGCTCGGTGCTGAGCTCAGGGAGCTCTTAAAGATACAGTTACATGCATCTTACATTACAATCCTATCAAGGGACAAATGTTGGGTTGTTGTTTTTTGCACGGGAGGTAGAATTTTGGAGGTTCAAGATCACCCCTGAAGGTGTTAAGCCCTCTGACACCAAGTTCAAGGCTGCATGGGACACTCCCCACCCGACTTCCAAAACTGAACTTCAAGCTTTTTTAGGGCTTCTGAATTTCTATCACTCATTTCTTCCTTGCAAGGCCACTGTAGCCGAGACTCTGCACGAGTTACTAAAGAAACAAACTGTGTGGAGATAGGGTCCTTCTCAGGACAAAGCATTTCATGAGGTCATAAAGCTCCTAACTTTGAATGCTGTGCTCACTCATTACGATCCCCTAAAGCTCCTTATCGTGGTATGTGATGCCTCCCCTGTGGGGGTGGTAGCCATGCTTTACCATGTCTGTGGGGGGGGGGGAAGACACCTATTGCTTCTTATTCCAGGTACTTGCCTGCAGTTGAGAAGAATTATGCTCAGATTGACAGAGAGGCAAAGGCAATAATCACTGGGATGAAGAAATTCCACGATTTCATCTATGGAAGGGCTTTCACGATTGTCACAGATCACACGTTATTGCTAGGCATTTTCATGCCACACAAACCTACACCCCAAATCTTGTCACAATGCATGCTGCACTGGGCCATGTTCCTACAGGCGTATCAGTTTGACCATCAGCATTGCCCAAGTGCCAGCATCAGAAATGCAGATGCACTGTCCAGATCCCCAGTTGCAATTGTGGGCAAAATTGATATGGACCATCAGGTCCTCATGTTAGAAGTGTTGGAGCCCCCGCCAGTGTCTGCTGTGGACATTGTGGCTGAGACAAGGAAGGATCCCCTCCTGTCAAAGGTTTCCATGTGGGTTCAGAAAGGGTGGCCGTCATCAGTGGTCTCTGAAGAGTTCAAGGTATTTCACAGCAAACGTAACAATCTGTCAATTGAGCGAGGATGTTTGGTATGGGGGTACAGAGTAATCATTCCATCAAGTCTAAGGAACAAGGTGCTTCGTACACTACATGTTAGCCACCCAGGAATTGTCCGGTCAAAGGCACTAGCACGTAGTTATTTCTGGTGGCCTAGATTAGACCTTGACATTGAGGCATGGGTCGGGCGATGTAGGGAATGTCAGGCCTCCAGGCTGGAGGAAACACATCTTCCCAGTAGAGAGTGGGACGCTGTCAGAGGTCCCTGGTCGCAAGTCCATATTGACTTCGCTGGCCCCTTCAGGGGAGCCACATTTCTGCTTGTCATAGATTCCTATTCCAAGTGGTTGGAAGTCATCCCTGTATCTGGAACTTCAACTGTGGTCACAATCCGCAAGCTAAGGAGAGTGTTTTGTACTTTTGGGTTACCCTGTCAATAACGCATCGACCTTCATGTCGGCAGAATTTCAAGATTTTCTTTGCCAAAACGGTATCAGGCACATTACTGCCACCCCTTTTCACCCTGCGACAAACAGACAGATCGAGAAACAAGTGTGAACTGTCAAAGACGCTTTAAAGCGCATGGGGGCTGGAGATCTGGAATTGCAAATATGCCAGTTCTTACTGTCCCACAGGATCACCTCCCTGGCATTTGGTTTTTCACCAGCTGACCTCTTAATGAAGAGGAAGTTATCCACGGTCTTGGACCGCCTGGATCCCCACTGTCAAGAGGACAGGGGTCTAAATATTGACATTGCAAATGCAAAGGGTTTTGCAGTAGGGCAACTGGTCCATTGCCGAAATTATGCACCCAGATACCTGTGGTTTGGGGGGGAGAAATCCTAGAGCAAACAGGTCCAGCAGTGTCATACAGGGTAGAAATGGACAATGGCAAAGTGTGGAGAAGGCACGCTGATCAAATTTGGCCACGAGTATCTGGTATAAATGTTGAACCAGAGAGAGAACCAGAGGGGGAAGCCACTGCCACCAATTAGTAAGATTTCGAGTTGGAGCTCTTTAGCGAGCCTCTGCCCTCAACACCCGTTCCCCTGGGTCCCCGCTGGAGTTGCCCAATGCCAATGTAGATCCTGAGGGTACCTACAGTGAATGACCCACTCCCAAACCAGTAAGAGTTCAAACAGAGCGGGCACCTAGCCCTGAGGTCCACAGGCACCGAAAACAGACTTGTGATCCACCCAAACGTTTGGGGGATTATGTTCCGCGCTAGGGGGGGGAAGGATGTTGTGTATAAGGCTTTATTATGTTTAAATGTAAAGCCGTGCCAAACTGGGAACAAGAGTGATTCAGATTCCTGAACTGAGCAGTGGCTTTAATGAGACCACTACAAGTTCATTTGCAACTGTACAATTCATCATGAAATGTCCCAGCCTTTGTTAATTTCATAAGCAGCTGGGAGAGTGTTTAACTAGAGAGACTGCTAGGAAGATTCTGACATTATGAGGAAGCAATTACCTAAAATGATTCAGCAGAAGACTTTTCTGGAAGCTCACAGGAAAATGTTGAGCTCCACATTAAAAAGTAAGAGGAAGGGGAAAGAGAATGAAAGCAAGGTCAATATTTTATTATGAGTATAGGCTAACTGTCCCGACATAGCACCATTCAGGTATTTTCAAATAATTCTTTGGACAAAATTGTGTATGTGAAGCTTTGAACTTCAAAGTAACAGAGTATGACCAGGTTAGCATGCCATTTTTTAAAAAGTCAATATTTATAAGCAGTATCGGTAATCTCAGTCTAGCCAGGTTATTCTGCTATGGTTATAGTGTAGACCATACTGCCAGTGACTCAACATCAAGCATCAGGTGGTGGTTGACTAACCTGACAACCCTGAGGACTAGCGGCCTTGGTGAAGTCCACAGGAAATGGTGGCGGTTCGCAAGTGGATGAAATCCCACTTGAATCCATCTTGATGGAGGGCAGCAGCTTCATCAATACTGGCCTGGGGCTGATCAGGACTTTACATGCCAAAAGGGCTCAGGACCAGAAAGTGACTCACAGAGCTGGATCAGTGGTATGTGGGGTCATACTGCAATGTGGAAGGCAGATGAAAGGCCACTACATTATATTCACAGGACAGTCTTCATGGCTGATCGCCATGATGATTTCCAATATTTGGAATCAGATATGGCACAAGAAGTATCATCAACAGCACTATCTCGTGTATGTTCATAACAAATAGCTATAACATAAACATTTACCATGCATAATGGGCAAGTGGCATAGCAAAAAAACATGGAGAAAAGCAAACTAAACCAAATTGTGCTGAAACAATGTAATCAGACATTCTCCATGGAAAGAACAATTAGCCAATGTCTCCCTGCACCAATAATTTGCCATATACCTTATGCTCATTACCCATAACACAGAAAGATGAATTTACATGTTGATAGAGGTATGCTTAGTTGTTAATCTTGAATCAAGATAATGGACACTGTTTGCAGCAGGTGAACATAAAAAGAGCCATCCTGGATCCAACTGAAGGCTTTCTAGTCCAGCATTCTCTTAACGCAGGGCCAGTCTGGTGTAAGAGGATCCAGCACTGATGGCTGTCTTTTTATTGGCTAAATGTTTTGTTATTATTTATTTACATAGCTTGGAATATTTATTTTGCAGATATTGGAACACTTACGCATCGGGTTCTCATGGGCACTCACCTTTGTTTACACCCCACAGAAATTTATTAAATATATTTCTTCTACCTAAAACAAAATAATAGCATGATCATATTTTACTAGCTACAAAAACACAGTGAAGAATTGTTTTAGTAATCACACCTATGATGGTGCTGTTGTGACTTTCAAGGATAGCACCATAGCTAAAA
Source organism: Bradypodion ventrale (assembly GCA_035047345.1). Classification (NCBI taxonomy): domain Eukaryota; kingdom Metazoa; phylum Chordata; class Lepidosauria; order Squamata; family Chamaeleonidae; genus Bradypodion; species Bradypodion ventrale. The sequence continues at coordinate 88,189,170 of JAWDJE010000001.1, read as the reverse complement.
GGATATACAGTGGAACCTCACATAATGAATGCATCATACAATGAAAAAATTGTACAACGAGGAGAATTTTGGAACAAATGTGTGCATCGTACAATGAAAACCTCTATGGGAAAAATCATACAATGAAAATTTTCTTTGTATGATTTTTCCCATAGAGATTTTGTTGTATGATTTTTCCCATAGGGATTTTTGTTGTACGATTTTTCCCATAGAGATTTTCGTTGTACGATGCATGCATCATACAACGGGGGAAAAAGTATAACAAAGTGCCTTGTGTAACCAAATATTTTCATTATATGAGGTTCTACTGCATAAACTATCTATTGACATTGGGTATCACAGTAGTTATATTTTTAAAAATATGGAACATCCTTTACCTCTTTTAAGCTTCTGTGCAGGGTGTTGGGCTAGACAAAGGTAACTCAGCTCCTGTTGATGAAATAGCTTGTGAAGAATATTTTTATAAATCTGGAGGAAACACTTGAATTAATCCAATTTCCTAATCAAGAAGTCTGGAAGATAGTTTTAAAAGAGCTGAATATAGTTATAGACAATCAGGGAAGAAAACAACAGGTACCAATAGATAATTGTAATCTAAATAATTAAAATACATCAGATAACTTTTATTGTGTTCAATCAAGCTAAATTTGATAGCCCAGAAAGATAAAAAAAATGGGATAAGTACTCCAATATATATTCAGAAAGAAAATGAAGCAGGTGGGTTGGTTCATGAACGGGTAGTGAATGCAGGCATATTTATCATTATTAGAGGGGATTCTAAGGAACAATTTGTCCAGCCTGTGAGACACAACCACCAAATAGTGATTCCAATGAATATCAACCCACTAAAGATGATTGGAAAACCAAATTGAACCAGATTATCCCTCTCCCTCACTCCCAACAGTCCAACAAGTATGCTCCACCTCCTCATGGACATCAATGAGATTCCTGAATCAAGATGGATAATCACCTACAGATCCATGACCTTTGAACTATGTGCAACATGCTATGATGTTTCAGCTAATTTGGAAACTACTCCAGAAGGCCCTACCACTAGGCAGTATGAAAAGACACTCCAGGCACCAGATTTTAAAAGGCGAAAAGGTATCCAATTGTTGTTTCTTCTATTATATTTTTTCTGCTAGGCCAGGGGTGGTGGTGGTAGTAATTTGGGGATCATCTTGTTTGTTCTTTTTAGAGATGGAGAATAACTTAAACAGATTGTTTCACCTATGGTTTGAATCTTGCCCAATTTGATTGCTTTGACCGGTATATTTCAAAACGAATGACCAATGAAGAGACCTATCGGATGATGAAAATATATCAAGCAAGAGTAAGTACCTGTTATCTAAAACCTACATATATGAGTAAATGTGCAACAGAATCAAAACACTTTAAAGATTATATGATTAATTGTGCATAAAATGTACAGGAAATTGGTCTATAATTGTTTTTATTGTTATCTGCTGCTAAGGCTTCTCCAACCTATGGCGAACTCATGAATGAGAATTAACCAAAATGCTCTGTGGTCAAAGACCTTTCCCAGCTCTTGCAAACTCAAGCCTATGGCTTCCTTCACAGAGTCAATACCTTCTCATGTTTCGTCTTCCTCTTTTCCTGTTGTCTCCCTCCTTTCCCAACATTATCATCTTTTTTCAGAGGGTCTTTCCTTCTCACGATGTTCCCCAAAGTAGGCTAGCCTCAGCTTCATAATTTTTTGCTTCCAGAGACAGTTCAGGCTTTATTTGTTCCAGGACCCACTTGTTCATCTTTCTGGAAGTCCGGAGCATTGGCAGAGAACTATTCCAACACAATACAGTATTTCAGATGAATCAATGTCCCCCCCCCCCACCCCAAGTCAGCTTTCTTTACGGTCCAGCTTTTGCATCCATAGTGCTATGGGCAAATTAGTGGGTTAAAAGTCATAAATTCTTCCTAAAGATATACGTTAGACAAAAATTATTATAAATTTATACTAAGCCTGCACACTACTGCAGCTATAATATAGAACAGAAGTCGTATAGCTCAGTGCCAGGGATCGAGAGTTCAAATCACCCTAGTGCCTCCCAGGCTAGGGGCATGCATAGGTCACTGACTGCCACATAACCCTTGCATATTTCTATAATGCCACCTACATTCTACTCAGTAAAGCTAAGCTCTAGAGGAGGTGAGGTATTTTGGAGGGCAGCTTTGAATATATTTAAACACTGGCAACTCATTGAGCTGGAAAATTGTAAATCTGCAATTTTATTTTTTAAAAAGGTGGTTGCCGTATTCTTTGGAGACTGGTTTGGAGACAGCTGGATAATTAATGGACCCTCATGCAATGCAGATGCAAGAAAAGCATGTTTGAATAACCAAGTGAAATGAGTTTTTTCGTTTTGTTTTCCATTTCTGTCTCAAAAAGGGTAGTGTCTACAATAGCCTTGTCAATTTCTATAAGGAAATAAAGGTTATTTTAAAATGAACATTACATGGAAACCTATGAGATGTCTGAACCAAATTTTCCTTTTTTTTCTTTATTGTTTTCTTTAGACTATGTAAAACAAGACCAATAATAATAATAATAATAATAATAATAATAATAATAATAATAATAATAATAATAATAATAATAATAATAATAATAATAATAATAATAATAATAATAATAATAATAATAACAACTTTAATTTATATACCGCTCTACTCACCCAAAGGCGACTCCAAGCGGTTTACATTGGTGCATGCTGTCTGCAAAGCAGACAGCAGCAAACATAAACAAGAAAATACAATATAAAATATACAAAAAGTGTCAAAACATAATTAAAGTTACAATCAAAAGAAAGCAGTGATGAAATAGAAACAAAGACAAGATACAACAATAAAGCCCAGCCAGGATAAAACGTAAACGTTCCTCATATAATAATAACAACAACAACAACAACAACAACAACAACAAATCAATCATTTGATTCACAGTTCAGGACTGGAATAAAATTAACAGGTCAAGCCCTAACCGAGGACCTAAGAACTGTTAAGGTAACATCTGAGTACCTAATAGAGTTGTCTTTTGGAGAGTTAGGACGCTCAAGTCCGATAAGTCCAAAATTTTCAAATATCTAGGGAGCCCTTTAGGTATTTTTAGTGTTCAAGGAATGAAGAAGCAGATGAATGAAGTAGTGAAATTCAGCTCTTTATTAGTGGGGTTTGAACACAGTTTGCATGAGGCAAAACTCGGACTTATATACACTCTAAACAGTAACAGTAACAATAATACAACAAGCCCATTGGCTAACAGAGTGTGCACATTTTGATCCACTTATTTGCACAAGAATAGATACATGAGAAAAGATACATTCTGCTCCTATCAGAAAACACAGTTAACATACATAACATTCTTCCCCCCTAGGTAAAAACAAAATTCTTTAACCAGGATGGCGGTTTAGTTTCCTTTCTGGGTTGGACGCTTGGCTGAGCCGGCTCAGGGGCTCGTAGGATGGGCGACCCAACTTGAGTGAGGGATTGACCTTAGTGGGAGGATTGTGAACCCAAATTAAAGCCCCGTTTGTCAGATGGAGGCAGGGGATTGCTCAAAACCAAAATCTAATTCTGTGGATGAATAAGACATCTCAGGATCCCTCCTGTGTATACTAAGAGTGGAGGGCGACACCAAACAAAATTGTTCATCATCAATAAAGGAATCCAGAGTGCTAGGCTGGGACAGTGTAGGGGTACACATGGCTGGAGTAGGGGAGCATTCCACAATTTCTCCTTGAAATCAGTCCCTAGAATACACCTCTGGGTCTAAGTTAACTTGCTGCTGACGATTACCTCTGCCCCCTGGGTTTAAACGGATGGGGGCCAACCCTAACATTGAGTGTCTGTATTCATCCTGTGGGTCCAGTATTCTGGGTCTCAATTGATCCACGTGCCTCCTCCAGATCAGACCAGTGGTGTTTCGATTCTGTAAGAAACAGGACCAGTCTGATCAATCCCAAACCCAGCCACCCACGTAGGACCACCAGCTGCATAATTGCGGCAATGTACAGGGTCTCCCGGAGAAAAGCCCTTCTGGTAATGGATCGCTATATTTGTGCCTTTGTCCTCCACCCTAGAGGGATACAATCTGTCCAGCAAGGATGACAGTTTCCTTCGCTGGATCAATTCAGCAGGGGACAGCCCTGAGGCAAGGGGGGTGAGTCTATACGTGAAAAGAAACTGGCATAGCTGGAGCTCCAAATCCCCTTCACCCATATGCTGAAGCGCGTCTTTAGTTGTGCGCACCTGCCGCTCCACCTGGCCATTGGTGCCTGGGTGGAATGGGGCAGCAGTGATGTGCCTAATTGCATTCCTTTCCATGAAGGATTGGAATTCTGCAGATGTGAATGTGCGTTGTCGGACACCAGCAAATCTGAAAGTCCAAACTCTGTGAACAGCCTTCTCAGGTGCATTATCGTGGTGGCTGAAGTATTAGGCACTCTAATCACTTCCAGCCACTTAGAGAATGAGTCTACAACCAACAAAAATAGGGCACCCGCAAATGGACCTGCAAAATCTATGTGCAACCTGGACCATGGGCCCCTAGCAGAATCCCATTCCCGAGAGGGAAGGTGGGATTACTCTGGGCAAGAGGATTGACAACTGGCACAAGTGCCAACCATCTGCTCTATGTCTTGGTCCAGTTGAGGCCACCAAAAGTAGCTATGGGCAAGGGCTTACAATTCCTGGATGACTTGTGTGAAGTAAATGTAAAACCTTTTTCCTGAGAGTGACAGGAATGACCACCCGCTGGTCCCATAGAAGGCAACCTCATTCCACTGACAATTCCAAACGCTTGCGGTGGAATGTTCTGAATTCCTCGGCTAGAGGAGAGACAGGCCAGCCTTTTTGTACCCAAGACATTACTTTAGTCAATGTTACATCCTTGGCTGTAGCTTTGGCTATATCTGAGGGGAAAACCAGGGGTGAGTCGAATGCCTCAATCACGAGGACCTGGTGGCCACTTTCAATCTCGCAATTGGCTTCCCCGACCCCTGGCAGTGGAGAACGTGACAGGGCATCAGCATGGCTGATGTCCTTGCCGGGCCTGTGCTCCAAAGTAAAATCGTATGCATTTAGGAAAATTGCCCAACGCAACATCCTTGGGGACAGAATTTCAGGCGTGGGCTTCCCATTCACAAAGATTCCAAGGAGGGGCTTGTGGTCAGTTACGCTGGTAAAAGGCCTTCCATAAAGGTAATTGTGGAATTTCTTAGTGCCTGCCACAATTGCCAATGCCTCCCTGTCTGTCTAAGCGTAATTTTTTTCAGGCTTTCAGAGCGAATGGGAATAGAATGCTATGGCGGCTTCCCTCCCGTCACTTAGTACGTGGCATAACACAGCTCCCACCCCCACAGGGGATGCATCACACACAAGTACAACTTCTTTGTTAGGATCAAAATGAGTTAATACAGCATCTGAAGATAGCAGCCTTTTGAGTTCTAGGAACGCTTTCTCCTGGCAATGGCCCTAGTGTCAAACAGTATCTTTCTTAAGAAGCCGATGTAATGGTTCAGCAACTGAGGCTTTGCAATGGAGAAAAGCATGATAGAAGTTTAACAATCCTAGAAATGATTGCAGTTTGAGTTTACATTTTGGCCTGGGTGCATTCTGCACGGCCGTCACCTTGGAGTCAGAGGGCATGATACCTTGGGGTGTAATGCGGTACCCCAGGAACTCCACTTCCCATGCCAAAAACACACATTTGTCTCTTCTGAAACATAGACTTTCCCTCTAAAAACGTGACAGGACTCGATCGAGCCTGGCCGCTAGTTTAACGGTGTCCTTAGTGGTGATCAAGACATTGTCAAAATATGGCAGGATACCAGGCAACCCTTACAAAATATGTTCTACAAGAGATTGAAGTATACCGGGGGCCACATTCACCCCAAATTGTAGTCTAGTTACCTTAAATGCCCCCTATGCATTACTATGGCCTGGGCTATGGCAGCAGCAGGAGACACAGTTAATTGTTTGTAAGCCTGGGCAAGGTCAGGTTTTGTGAAGCAATTTCCTCCATGCAAGGAGGTAAGAAGGTGGCTTACCACGGGCACAAGATATGCGTTCGGGCGAATAGCTTTATTGATGGTACACTTGTAGTCAGCGCATATTCTGATCTCCCTATTACTTTTCAAAGCAGTCACAATTGGTGTCTCCCCCTCTGCGGAGTCCACTGGCACTAGGATGCCCTGCCCCACCACTTTGTCCAGCTCGGCTTTCATCTTCTCCTTTAAAGCAAAGGGTACCCGCCGTGGCTTCATCCGGATGGGCCGGATGGTTGGGTCAAGCTCATAGTCAACAGGGGGTCCTTTGTATAAACCTAAACCCTTTTTGAATACCTCAGGATGTGCAGCATAAACATCCCGGATTGGGTCAGAGTCTATTGCATGGATGCCAGAAATTTGGATTCTCAGGGGCCTAAACCATTGGGTCCTAATAAGACAGTTAGTGCCCTGCTTAACTACAACCAATGGCAAGGAGGTGCGAATGTTTTTGAATTTAACCAAGAAATTACCGACCCCCAGGACCGGAATCTGGCAACCTTGCACATCCTGGCAGGAGGTTTTAAAGGATTTAAGCTTGGGCCGAGAGGCAGGGGGAATTCTCAAAAACTCCCACTGTGGGATTATAGAAAAGGTAGTACCTGAATCTACCTCCATTTTGAAGGGGACGTCCTGCAGGCTCAGGTCTGTGAAGAAATGCTCACTGACGATGCTCACTTGGCATGGCTCAGGCTTGGGTAACACTTTTGCGATGGACATGTTGTGGTGATGACTCTTCTTGAGCACAGGTGCTGGAGGTCTTTTCTTTCCCTGTTGGCATACCTTAGCAATGTGCCCTCTTCACTCGCAGTTGTGGCACTTGCGAAGGAATTTCTTCTCCCGATCATCAAGGTGCTTTCGGTGCTTTTGTCGGGCTGCTCGGACTTTTCCCTCTGCGTCACTGGACTCCGATGAAGAGGTAGAACCAGGTGATGCTGAGGAGGATGAAGGTGAACTTTGCTGAGCTTGCACAGCTGCGTCTGTGGCACTGGTGGTGAAGTGACAATGCCGGAAAAGCTTTATCCCAGACCATGCGGCCTCAGACGCTACTGCCTCTTCTAGGACATTAGAAGGTAACTGACTAGAAGGTTAGTGTCTTTCTGATCATGAGGCGACATTGAGCATCTTTGTCCCTCATGCCAGCCAGCAGACAGTCCCGGAGTGCTTCTTCAATGTTGTCCCACTTGCACGGGGTGGCAGCAATGCGCAGCGCGACAGCATAGTCTGCAATGGATTCACCGGTTCGCTGCTCTCTTCTGTGGAAGGCCACCCTGGCTGGGAAGGTCGAGACCTCTGGCTGCAGGTGCCTCCTCAGTGTGGACATGATTTCTGTGAGCAGCACCACATCCACGTCCCTTGGGAGAACAAGGTGAGTTGCCAGCTCAAACGTCTCAGAACCGCACTGAGCGAGGAAACAGGAGCGCTTCTGGTTTCCGTCAGTGATCTTCTGCGAGGCCATTGCGTGGCGGAACTGGCATTCATATGTTGCCCATTTCTCTGGATGCACTGGGTTGAATGGGCTGATGTTGCTGCCGTGTGGGGACGCCATCCCATTCTCGTTGCCAGTTTAGTGTTCAAGGAACGAAGAAGCAGATGAATGAAGTAGTGAAATTCAGCTCTTTATTAGTGGGGTTTGAACACAGTTTGTATGGGGCAAAACTCGGACTTATATACACTATAAACAGTAACAGTAACAATAATACTACAAGCCCATTGGCTAACAGAGTGTGCACATTTTTCGATCCACTTATTTGCATAAGAATAGATACATGAGAAAAGATACACTCCGCTCCTGTCAGAAAACAGTTAACATACATAACAGTATTGCTGCAAGGGCTCCGATCATTATGGGAATAACAACAGATTTCTTCCTCCATAGATACTCGACTTCAATTTGCAAATCACAATATTTTGTTATTTTCTCTAGTTGTTTGTCTTTAATTCGTGCATCTCCTGGTATAGCAATGTCAATAAACCAGACCTTCTTCTTTTCTACAACAATTATATCAGGTGTGTTGTGAGGCAAATGCCTGACTGTTTCGATTTTAAAGTCCCACAGGATCTCGATGCTCTCTTTTTCTAAAACTTTCTCTACTTGATGTTCCCATTTTTACTGAATTTTACTGAATTCAATTCCAAACCTCTGGCAAAGTTTCCAATGGATAATTTTTGCAACCCTGTTATGATGCTGCAAATAATAATCAGTCTGTGAATTTTTGCTGGTTCTGCTGATCAGATGATATACACTTTCATCCTTCTCATTACAAAGCCGGCATTTGCTATTGTTGGATATGTGCTGTATTTTTGTCTTCATGCAATTTGTTGGCAAAATTGTTCCTGAGCTGCCATGATGATGGTGATGATGATGATGATCATCATCATCATCACCATCATCATCCAATCCAAAACAGGCTCATTGTGGGGCAGCAGTTGGGTAACAACATTCAGAAGTAATTGATTTACCTTACTATGATAAGTATATTTGCAGAAGCCAGGTACTGCTAGAGATGTCAGTAAAAAAAGAGAACCTGTATGATCAATTTTTAATACTCAGATAGTGAAAATCCATTTATACAGAGAGGTTAAACACAACAAGGTTCAGCCTAGGAGGCAAAACATTCTGCAGACGAGAGAGCGAGAGCGCTTCTGCTTTTAGTCTGAACATTTTAAGTAAGAGAGAGAGAGAGAATGACAGAATGGTTCAATAGCTAACACTGCAGCATCTTCTGTCAAATCTAAGCCCTAAATTTAGTAGAATCTTTGCGGAATGGTTCAGCTAAAATTTCCCAAAGGATTAAGATTGAATGTTTTGCAAGCCCTCCTCGGTTCCCATTTGCTTTCTTCTTAGTTCCTAATGTACAAATGCTCATGCACTGTTTTAGTAGAAGGAAAAAAACATTTAAATACAATACTGTACTTGTGTTCAAATAAAGTTGTCAGGTAGATGGCAAAATATATACTGCTGTTCACTTCATCTTGGTTTCAATAAAAGGCAGGAAGAATGCTTACTGAAGTGAATGGTAGTTGCAAGAGGGTTCTAAGTTATTAGCTTTCTGGGACTAAAACATTTTGAGTCAGAATAATAATGGAGCCAATCAGACAGACAGAATAAACTAAACTGCGCTAGCAATACAAGTGAGAGCTTAAAATGGGAAAACAGTTACATTTGGATGGAAGAAACATTTAGCCTGCCAATTGGCTGCCTTGATCCAAAATAGTCAATGACCATGTTTGCTAAATACTGGTCTCTCCCTCTCCATGCTAGTGTAGGAAACAAACACAAAGCATGATGGGATTGCCTGATGAAAGCTCAACAAAATTTGACTTCTCTCTGTGTATATCACCAACAGATCAGTCTGAAGTACAGTGAACTCATTCATGTGGATTCACAGAGACTTGGGCTTCTGGGAATTGAAGTACAGGAACACCTTGAGTGCCAAGGTTCACCATCACTGTTCTATATCAAAGGTTGCAAAACTACCAAAGCACTTGAGAAAGCCTACTGTTTTTCCAGCTCTACATTTTAAATTTTTCCAGCTAAAAGCTGAGACAATTTATTATTTTTTTAAAACGAACTAAGCATTTGAAGGCTAGTTCTTGAATGGATGGATTTATGTGTTTTACTTTCCCCTGTACATTAAAAAAAAACCTCAAATATTTTCTCTCTCAAAAGTGACAAATCTTAGTGAATTTTTGGGATTTTTTTTAAATAAAAAAGACAAACTTAAGGAAATTCTCCTAGCCATCACTATTGTGTGTGTCGCAGAAATCCTGTCCAATCATTCCTTAGTTCGTCTAATATATTGAGACATGAGAATATAACCCCCCCTCCCCTCCACTGTCCACAGAGGTACCTGTTCACATGTTAGCTTTTCAACAATGAACAGCTCTCGAAAGTCATGGGCAGGAACTTTTTGTTTGCATACTGCTCTCCACACAAAGAAAAACAGCAATATAGAAGGTTAGAGTTAAGTGTTTGGAGGAAACCAGATAAATAATGCATGATTAGGGTTTCAGTCTTCACCAGTATTTACATGACATATGTAAGCATAGCATTTCACTCTTGGGCATCCAACACCATTGAACAAAAGCTTGTGATCTTCAGGTTTCCCTGCAAGGCCACTTGCCTGGTTTCTCTCTTGTATGATCTGAGATAGGCTCTAGCTTGTAGAAAAGAAAAGGTCTTAGTTGTGGATATTCTACCCCTTGAGCATACCCGTCAAGTGCCGCTTTGGAAAATATGGGAACTGCTCTGGCCCGGGTGTGCATGCACAGCAAAAACTCCTTTGTGCATGTGCAGAACCCCTTTGTGCATGTGCAGAACATGTTTATGCATGCACAGATTGGTTCTGTGCATGCACGTGTGTGCAATAGCCCCTTCCTCCAACATTCTAAATAAGGGATGGCACCAGGAAAGGGGAGGAACGTACACCAAAATACGGGATTTTTCGGCCAATCCAGGATACTTGACAGGTATGCCCTTGAGTCCCAAACCAAGCTGTGAATCAAAGATTTCCCCAGGGTGTGACCTGAACAATTATGATGCTTGTACATATTTTTTTTCTGTTGAATGAAAATGACAAATAATTTTTTTAAAAAAAGAATGCATGAGGAACAGAGGGTTTTTTTTAAAAAAACTTAATCACTGTTTGATTTTTAATACCATGTTTTTATCAGGAAATATGCAATAGTAAAGGAGTTTTGTTTTGACAACTAGACACATGAGCAACAAATTTTTAAGTTTAAATGCATCTTTCAGGATATAAGTTTTATTACGTGTATTTTTCTAGACAGCCACTAATTAAGCCCCTTCTTTTGGAGTGGTATGGAACAGCTCAATTTTCCATCCGTGATGCCTGGCTGATAAAATGTAGGCTGCATCCAAGCTAATGAAAGCTGTTCTTAGTCCTGTTGATAACCAAAGCCAGATAGGGAAATTCAATCACAATGGTTTCCTGTTGCATTTATGCTTGTCACAATTTGGTCAGCTCCATCAGGCTTCCAAAACAGTAAATGCAAACGAGAGCCATTTGCTTAGATTTATTTGCACAAAGAATGCAAGCGCGGCGCCAAAATGGCCGCCGCGCCCTTTGCGGGCCCCCCCCATAGGACGAAGGCATCCGGGTAGTTAGGGGCGTGGCCAGCTCCCTTATAAAAGGGGTGGCCATGAGGCAGCCGAGCTGCCATTTTCCGAAGCGACGGAGCGGAGAAATTTTTTCCCTCTTGTCTCCGTCGCTCTTACCTTGCCAGGGAAGCCTTTTTGGCGGCGAATTTTCTCTTTTGGCTTCCCTTAGATTTCCTTGCGATGCCTGCGAAGAAGAGGGAGGCCGCGAGCGCGGCTCGCGCTGTTAGGAGGCGCAATCCGGGTCGGAGGACCGCGGTTGCGCCTCCCCAGCAGCCGCCTTTGCTGGTACCACCGGGACCGGTGGAATGGGGTCTATTCCCCCTTACCCGGAGGCGGGGGACCCGAGCATGGGTCAAGTGAGGGCTGTGGCCCGCGGCCCGCAAGCGGTGGACGCCGCTCCTGGTGCTTCCCATCCTGTCGGGCCTCCAGCGGCGGGGGCGCAGCTCACCCCGGGGCCTTCTAGCCTTAGGGGGTGGTGTGGCCCCTCGCCCTGGCAGGTACCTACATCGGCCCTACCGGGCCTCGGCGTGGGGCGATGGCCCTATTAGGGTTCCGGGGTACAGGGACCTGTACCTGTGCCTGTAGCAGGAGGGCCGGCCGGCCCTTGGCCCCATGTCAGCGTGGAGGTCTTACTGGCCCGTGTTGCGGCCCTTGAGGTGTCCTTGGCTCGGGCCAGCCATGCTGGGGCCCCCTTTGGGGTTCATTTCGACGCGTCGTCTGCTGGGCAGCGGCAGGCGACGGGACGGGTTGAGCTGCTTGAGGCGTGGCACAACCTCGGCCACTGCCTCGCAGCTCCCCAACCAACAGGCCGGTGCGGGTCAGCCCCCAGTGACGAGCTCTACGGCGGTCGTGAGCTCCGACGCCCCCACTGGGCCGGAACCCCCGGTGGGGGCGGCCGCAGGGGTGCAGCACGTGAGTATGCGGTCCAAACTAGTGCACCTACACACGTGGCCACGTTTGGGGGGGCTTTCCAATGGCCTTGGCCTCGCGTGGGTGGTGCGGCGGTGCACCCGCTGACGCCCCACCCGGCGATGACAACTACCACCCAGGGCCCCGTGGTGGGGGGTGTTCCCTACCCCGAGGGGAATGTTTTGGGTGGCCGGGTTGGTCCAAGCCCCTATTCCTTACCGCTGAGTGACCACTTGGCACAGGCCAACAGAGAGTAAATTTGGCGGGGGGAGTACGAGGATATCTTCTCACTCCTAAACAGAGGGCCCACCAAGGAGGAGAGGGAGGGGCAGAATGAGAAGGATAGTGGCAGGCACGTCGTCGCAAGCCACCAAGTATGTGGGCCAAATGGTTGCCGGCCTGCATCATATGCATGGCGGTGTACCTTAGGGCCCGGCCGGATTTGGCAATTCCGATGGTCCAGTATTTGGACAACGTCTACCGGGCGATGGTTTACTTTCCGGGCCCATCGTGGTTGGCTTGTGACGTGTAATGCCGTAGGCGGATTTCCCCACACCCCAAGATTAGGGTCCAGCAGGCGGCCCCAGCACAGGTCACCGGCCAGGGGGCGGGGCGGGGGGTTCCAGCCCGCCTGCGGTGCTGGACTTTCTTGTCCAATGGCTCCTGCAATGGAAAGAATGGCAAATACAGACAGGAGTGTCCCACCTGTGTTGGCCCCCATGCGGCCTCTGCCTGTCCCAGGCCTAGAGGGATGTGGGGCAGAGGGTGGGGCAGACTGGGGGCTGGCAAGACTGCCGCAGATGGATCTAGTCCACCGAAGGCCTCCCTCCCCAATTAAGGTGGGCATGTTGGAGCGTTGGCTCACATTGTACCCGAAGGGAGAGGATGCGGGTTATCTCCTTCAGGGTTTTAGGCAGGGGTTCTGGATCCCTTTCATGGGTAACAGGTCCCCTCAGGATGCCCCCGATCTTTTATCCCTTGGGGGGAGGGAGGAGGTGGCTGCTGCCAGCTTTGACAAGAGGGTCTACCCTGTCCCTGCACCCCCGTCCCGGGGAGCATATTATTTCACTGATGCCATGCCTTTTGGCTATTCCATTGGGGCTCGGTATTCGAGCGTTTCACCACTTTCCTAGAGTGGGCCTTTGTCCGCAGGTCAGGGTCCTGGTCTGTAGCCCATTCCCTGGATGGTTTTATTCGGGGCTGAACGGGGCTGGGACACGTACACACGTCTCCTCAACACATTTCAGACGCTAATGGAGGAACTTGGTGTCCCTTTAGCGCCCGAAAAGACCGAGGGCCCATCTCCACAGCTAGTATTCCTGGGGTGGAGAGTGACACGGTAGCGCAGGATTCTAGGTCGCAGCGGGATAAGGGTCAAGGCTAGTGGCCCTTATCTCGTACTTGCTGGCCGAGCGCATGGCATCACTGAGGGAACTTCTGGTGCTACATGGTTACCCCAATTTCGCTGGCGGGGTCGTCGCACCCGGCAGGGCATTTGCTCCGCGCTGGTGCGACACCAGGGCAGGATTATCCAGGCCCCACCATAGGCTTAGATTTACCCGGGGTATCAGGGCAGACGTGCTTGTCTGGCCATAGATCCAGAGGTAGTTCAACGGGGTGTCATTTTGGGGTCTGATCTCCTGGCTCCCCCTTGCTTTCAGATGCAGTCCGATGCCTCAGGATTCCTGGGTTATGGGATGTACTTCAATTGGAAGTGGGCCTATGGTGGGTGGCCACCATCCTGGGCAGGCAAGGGTCGCCTGCATGGTCTCACGTATCTGGAATGTTTCCCTATCCTGGGTGCTTTGATGCTATGGGGCAAGGAGTGGGCCAACTCGGTTGTGCAATTTTGGCGTGACAATGCGGCTCTTGCCCGCATCGTCAATGCACAGATTTCCAAATCGCCCGGGGTTATTGACCTAGTGCGCGAGTTTGTGTTATGCAGCCTGTGCCTCAACGTTCTCTTCAGGGCCAGGCATGTCCCAAGGGTTGATAATGATATTGCTGCTGCTTTGTCCCGCCTGCAGATCTCCCGGTTCCGTGTCTCGGCCCCGGATGCGGAGGACTTTCCCTCGCCACTCCCGGACGAGAGATGGAACGTTGGCAAGGAGAAGTGACCCGGGCGATTGGCCTGTCACTAGCGCCATGCATGAGTAAGGCGTATCACCACGCATTTAGTTCCTTCAGAGCATTATGTACCCAATTTGACTGCCAGGAACCTGGCCGATCCCAGTAGCCCATGTTCTGTGGTTCATGGTTTACCTGTATGCCCAGGGCCTTGCACCACGCACCATAGCATCTCAGCTGTCAGGGTTGGCTTTTATGGCCAAAGTGGGAGGTCGTGTCGACAGCACCAATGACTTCCGTGTGAGACATGTTTGGGAAGGGTGGGTGTGCGTGCGCGGGCGTTTCCCGGGCGACCGCCACCCGATTTACCCAGGGGTTTTTACCCAATTGGCCCGGGGCTGGCCTGGCCTCTGTTTGGATAGATGAGGCAGCCCATTTCATGCGGCTACTACGGTGGCCTTTTTGGAGGCGCTCCGCATCAGCGAGCTTGAGATGCTGAATAAGGCGGATGCAAGATTTTCCCAGGGTTTTTACCCAATTGGCCCGGGGCTGGCCTGGCCTCTGTTTTGATAGATGAGGCAGCCCATTTCATGCGGCTACTACGGTGGCCTTTTTGGAGGCGCTCCGCGTCAGCGAGCTTGAGATGCTGAATAAGGCGGATGCAAGATTTTCCCAGGGTTTTTACCCAATTGGCCCGGGGCTGGCCTGGCCTCTGTTTGGATAAATGAGGCAGCCCACTTCATGCGGCTACAATGGTGGCCTTTTTGGAGCGCTCCGCATCAGCGAGCTTGAGATGCTGTATAAGGCGGATGCAAGTCGTAGGGCACTGGAACTCGGAGATGTCTGTGTGGATAATATTGGGCTCAGTTGGGGATACACTCCTCTAAAATGAATCAGCACGGCGTAGGCAGTGGAATAGACTGCTACGATGTTCCTCGACAGACATCTGTCCGGTTGGTGCCCTACAGGATTTCCGTGCACTGTGGCACGCACCATGGCACGTTTTTTTGCTGTCACCGAGGTGGGTCTTCTATTCCTAAATCCCAATTTGGAGGGTGGTGGGAAGGCACTAGACAGTGTTGGCCTCTCAGGGGCTCGTTGCGGCGCCCGTCCGCTCTGCATAGGGGCGGCTTCTGCTGCAGTTGTTTTTTGGGTACTACAGGGCTGAAATACGCCGCATGGGAGGGTCGGGATCACAATGTTTTCAGTTTTGTCTTCGCCCTCCTCAACTGTGAGTACCAGTTTTAGTCACTGCACTGTTTCTCCCCCCCCCCTTCCCTTTTTTTTACTTGACAGACCCTGGGTGTCGTTTTACACCGGTGACAGTATGCCTGGTGGGCCGTAGCCAGGTGCACGGGGCAGCGCGTTACGCTGCATGGGGCAGCGTGTTACGCTGCGGCGACAGAGTGGGTACCCGACTGGGACAGGGTGCATCCGCACGTCGGACACGATACCGCGGTACGCTTACAGGGGGGCGTTCGGCCTCGGGGCTCTTGACTGAGCCGACGCTCCGTGAACGGGGCTATTGCCCGGTTCCCTTGACAAGGGCGGGGGATGCGTCATTAGCCTCCCCGCCATCAGTCTGCAAATTTACGAGCTTTACTCAGGGGATGGGGCCCATCTGTCGCAGGGAGGTATGGACCTCTGGATTACTGGACTGGCGAGCAGGCCTGTCGACCGAGCTGACGGTCTTGGGGGGGCGGTGAGCCTTTGCAAGCCTCCCCGTGTGGCGGGTATCACTGGTAAGGTAAACATTATGACCCACAGGTATCCGGCAGGTTCGCAATTGACTGGACAACAATAGACAGGCATAAGTTGGTTAAACGTTGTCCGGTCAACGACGAACTAGGCGACGGGGTGATGGCGATAGCTAGCCAGCATGCATCACCCCGTGATTCCACGGATACGCGTCAGAGGGTGGGGTCATTAGTTAGATATGGACTACGGTCAACAATTTGTTTGTTGTAAACAAACAAATCAATACAAATCGATACATTGTAACCAATTGCTGTTGGCAATTTTGGGGTGGTACCTTACCAGTGTTACTTCGGCCTGCTTGCCTTAAGAATTATGATTGGTCGTTTTACCAATAGAAATTTATAATTCGGACTAGGGCATGAATCAATAAATGTGGCCCGATGCTGTTATCCACTTTTACCGGTGTCTGAGTCCTTTATTGGGGGGTGCGCCTGCAATGCAAGCGCGGCGCCAAAATGGCCGCCGCGCCCTTTGCGGGCCCCCCCCATAGGACGAAGGCATCCGGGTAGTTAGGGGCGTGGCCAGCTCCCTTATAAAAGGGGTGGCCATGAGGCAGCCGAGCTGCCATTTTCCGAAGCGACGGAGCGGAGAAATTTTTTCCCCTCCACCCCCTCCCTAGTTAACAGTGTGATATTTTGGTCGCTTCGGGGCCGGGTGGGAATTTTTGGCTGGGACCCACAATTGGCTCTCGGGTCCTGGTTTTTTCGCCCATCCCACACTGTTGCTATGGTTTGATATAGGGGTTTCTGTGATGCTGTTGACTTGGTCACATGGGCGGGTATCACTGGTAAGGTAAACATTATGACCCACAGGTATCCGGCAGGTTCGCAATTGACTGGACAACAATAGACAGGCATAAGTTGGTTAAACGTTGTCCGGTCAACGACGAACTAGGCGACGGGGTGATGGCGATAGCTAGCCAGCATGCATCACCCCGTGATTCCACGGATACGCGTCAGAGGGTGGGGTCATTAGTTAGATATGGACTACGGTCAACAATTTGTTTGTTGTAAACAAACAAATTGATACAAATCGATACATTGTAACCAATTGCCGTTGGCAATTTTGGGGTGGTACCTTACCAGTGTTACTTCGGCCTGCTTGCCTTAAGAATTATGATTGGTCGTTTTACCAATAGAAATTTATAATTCGGACTAGGGCATGAATCAATAAATGTGGCCCGATGCTGTTATCCACTTTTACCGGTGTCTGAGTCCTTTATTGGGGGGTGCGCCTGCAATAGATTTATCATGATTGTGACTGGGCATCCCAGCTCTGGGACAGATTGGGGAACAACATGCCCAACCAACATAGATGAAAAAGTCCACAAACACAGTAAGGAGACTTAATAATGTAAGAACCTGCTGCATCAGACCAAAAGCTTCGCTAGACAACAGTCGGTTCATACAGTTTCCAGCCATATGCATCAATGGATCAAATACAACATAATTTTGCTGTGTTTACAGCAATTTTTTGTGTCCTTTTTTAAAAAATATGGTGGGTTTAATGGTCAGGGACAGGGTTCCAGAAAGTTTTAAAGTTATGCAAGTTGTATGGAAGGCAAATTTAAAATGTCTGTTTTTTCCACCCATTTTCTTACCCTTCCTTTCCATCATCTTATAAGCACATGAATTATCTTTTAGCCCTCTAGAATATGTTTTCACAGTGCTTGGAGGGCATCTGTGGGAAGAGACGATCTCACATAACCCCAACACACACAGGCTAATCACCACTTTTGTACCAACAGACTTTCACTGTTGGATACAGCCTCACTTATTTTGTAATCCTATATTTCAAAAATACTTTCTTCAAATAAAGAGCAAACATGATCTAAGTGGGTGACTTACTGCCCTGTATTGACTATATAATACAATACTGTCCTCTATTGACTTTTGAGAGTCCCTTGGACTGCAGGGAGATCAAATCAGTCACTCCTGAAGGAAATCAACCCTGACTGCTCCTTGGGAGGACAGATACTAAAACTGAAGCTCAAATACTTTGGTCACCAAATGAGAAGAGAGGAATCACTGGAGAAGGCCCTGATGCTGGGAAAGATTGAAAGCAAAAGGAGAAAGGGCAGCAAAGGATGAGATGGCTAGACAGCATTGTTAATGCAGTGGGCATAGATCTGGGCGGACTACAGAGGATGGTGAATGACAGAGGAGTCTGGTCCATGGGGTCATAAAGGGTTGGACTCAACTGTGCGACTGAACAAGAAAGTGACTACTCATAGGATCTTCCAAGTTACTCTTGACTATTTGCTTAAACATTTCTCTTTCATTCTCTCTTTTTCTGTCTTTCATAATAACAGATAACACACAAAGACTTCTTTAGTGTTCAACTTCCCAGTAGGACCAAAGGGTGTTCCAGACAGAAAGTGAAAGGAAGCAGTTTCTTCTTGGTTGCAGATCGATAGATCGATCGATCGATCGGCCGAACAATCAATCGATTGATTGAAACATTTATAACCTGCCCCGTATCACAGGATCTCAGGGCAGTTTACAAAGCTGTATAAAACATTTAAATATATATATAGGATATTTAAAACTATTTTAAATTAAACAAAAAATTAAAATATCAAACCATGAAAAACATCAAAACCATTGCACTAAAGTCTATGTAGTGCACAGGATACTAAATGAATTCTTTATTTAGTTCCTTGTGTGTAGGGAACTTTTCCAATGAATGATTCATATTGTTTGACATTACACAAGTGGTAAAGGCACACTGACTTCCTCTTCAAGTTTGTAAGCAAGTTGAATTATATGTCCCCAAACTTTAATGCATGCTAATATTTAGGCCAAATTCATTTTCATTTCATTTCACTTTTATTTGTATACCGCTTTATTCGGTCTGAAGGCAACTCAAAACGGTTTACATTGACACATGCTGTCTTCACAGCAGACAGCAGCAAGTGAAAAGAAACATACAATAAAAATATACAAAAAATCAAAACATAATAAAAATTACAATCAAAAGAAAGCAGTGAAAAAATAGAAATAAGATACAAACAACGAAGCCCAGACAGGGCAAAAGACAAAAGGTCCTCAATTGTGACTGTGATAGCAATTGCAATTGGCTTTGATCCTCGGGGCGATGGTGCAGCTCAAGGGAGAGCACGGGTCTTCTCTGTGGCAGCTTTTTCACCCCTCCGGCCAGACATGGCTTGGAGGGGGCAGTGGCAGTGGCAGGCACAGATGGACTCGATCCCTGGGGCGATGGTGTGGCTCCGGGGAGAGCGTGGGTTCTCTCTGCGGCAGCAGCAGAAATGGAATATGACAGATTATTTAACCCAATGTTCTAGGTGCAAGTGGCATTTCTGTTGTGCAAGAACTCTGTCAAGAGCCAAGGATATGCCTCACCACTTTCATTTCAAGAAGAGAAAAATTGCATTTCCTTTTCCTCAGAATGAGGACAAGACAAATAAGAATTTACAGCCTTATGCAATATACAACTGATCAGAACTAGATAATCAGGGATCTTTTTCATGCATATCCACTGTAAAATTTATACTTTGTAGACTGGTATTATTCTCTCTGACTTCTTTGTCCAGGGCAGAGATTTCCCCCCAGAATGTTACCTCTTTTGTTAGATTGTTAGACATGGAAATGAAAGAAAATGTGCATAACTCTATTATGCTCACTGTGTACCTGGAAGGCAGAATTCATTAGACTGTAATAGTCCTCTGGACCCAAATATTAGCTTGCATTGGAATCAAGGAATGCATAAGCCAGCTGGCTCACAAACTTGCAGAGGAGATCAATGCTGCTTCACCACTGGTGTCATGGCAAACAATGTGAACCACTTATCAGAAATGTTCCAAATGCATACTGGGAACGAAATTAGCTGTGGACAGACCAGAAAGAAGAGAACATGAAGTCTTCTCAGAAAATGCTCTTATGAAATTTGCAGGGCTTACTACATGATTGTTTTTGCCTTTATATGCCTTCTTGATAAACATGTACTAAAGGGGATCGGCAGGGAGCCAGTGCTGCAGCTCCTTTTGGAACTAATTTTGTTAAATATTCCGGGGGGCTTCAAAGGAACTGCCTGAGTAATTGGTATGGTTGGAATGAAATGGGAAAATGCAGACCAATTTTCTGTAGTGCCTGGAGGGACCCAACCAGCAGATGCTGCAGCATCAATCTATGTGTGATAATATTTTGAAAATAGCATAGTGGAGAAGGAAGAAGGGAGGAGGGTTGATAAGGATGTAAATGTCTGGGTAAAGCTTCCTAGCAGATATGTGTGTTTGTATGTGTACACATATTAGAATGATGCTTTGCTTCTATGAGTCCTGGATCAAGTCTACTAATATTGGTCTATCCAAGTCTTCCAATGCACAGTTTTCATACATGGCAGGATTGTATGAGAGGTGTTTCCAGGAAACTGTTCTTTCAAGAATTTGCCCTTCATCTCCCTCTTAATCAACCACTTCTGCTTTGAGAACATGCATCTGAAATCGGATGCAACTGGACTGAACTTTGTAGGCAATATTTCACTCATTGGGCTGTTGAATTGGTTGAGATCATTATTCACAGGTGGTTTGCCAATATTTGTATTCTGAACCTGATTCTTCATTCTGTTCAGGGTTAATTCAAGGGTTTCAGTGGGAATGCGCAAGTCCTGGTGAAGAGACTCTTTACATAGTGTATGTTGGTGCATATCCAGTATTTATTTTGTCTCTCTCTGTCTCCATTAGGGTTTTTGTATTTTTTAAAATATGTTTTTAATATGTGAGTTTTGTGTTGTTAGCCATCCAGAGTAGGAAAACCTCCTAGATTGGCAGAGTATTTATTTATTTAATTAATTAATATCTGAGACAAGGCTTTTTTTGGTATGAAAACCTTATTGATGGAATACCTTCTGGGTAGAAGAGAGACCAGTTACAGTGGTACCCCGTACAACACAAAAACTCCGTTCCACAGGGTTCTTTGTTGTACAGTTTTTTTTGTTGTATGGGGTACCACTGACCATACATATGATCACCAAGGGGCTTAGCAATCCAGCTGTCTGGCTTTCAGATTGGCTGGGAAAAGCCGTCACCTCCTCTGAAAGCCAACCAGCTGGGTGGCTAAGCCCCTTAGCGATCAAGCTGGCTGGCTTTTGGAGGAGGCGAAGGTTTTTCCAGCCTCTCTGAAACCCACCCACCTGGATCTCCAAGGGCTTAGCAATTGTGTGTGTGTGTGTGTGGGGGTATTTCAGAAGAGGCTGGACCCACTCACCCACTCACCCCCGCCTGGATCGCTAAGCCCTTGGAGATTCAATTTCAATTCAATTCAATTTTTAATTTATATCCCGCCCTTCTCAGCTTGCGCCGACTCAGGGCGGCTAAACAACATGTCAATATTACAATACAATCAGTACAGCAAGAATCAAAAAACAATATCATCATATCAAAGTATCAATAAACACAGTACAATAAAAATGCAATAATACAATATCAGAACAGGCAGTTATAACAATACACTAGTCAGCTCATGGCCCTTTATCCTCCCCCGCCCCCGAACAGTCTGAGACATTTCCTATCACTCCAGTAGTTGCTGAGTCATAAACTAGCAATGGTTCTTGCTATCCCCTGCCATAGCGCCAGCCATCACATGTGCTCTCACCTCTCATGATCGGCCAGGCCACATAAGAAGCCAAGAGGGTGCCGGCTGGCAGAGTGATGGGAGCGGTTGGTGCTCCACATTTAGCGGCAAGGGGAATCCAACAAAAACCAATGCCTTGGCTCCTGCCCTTTGAAGCCCTTGCCCCGCCGCAGGTGGAAGTCTTTGGCGGCAGGGATGAGGAGGCAGCATTTCTCCCCTCCAGGTGGGCGGGTGCAGGTCAGGAGAAGTACGGCCAGGGCTCTTGCCCTTTGAAGCCCTCACCCCATTGCAGTTGGAAGTCTTTGGCAGTGGGGACGAGAAGGCAGCATTTCTCCCCTCCAGGTGGATGGGCGCAGGTTGGGAGAAGTCCAGCCAGGGCTCTCGCCCTTTAAAGCCCTCGTCCTGTCGTAGGTGGAAGTCTTTGGCGGCGGGGACGAGGAGGCAGCATTTCTCCCTTCCAGGTGGGCAGGCACAGGTTGGGAGAAGTCCGGCCAGGGCTCTCGCCCTTTGAAGCCCTCACCCCGTCGCAGGTGGAAGTCTTTAGTGGCGGGGATGAGGAGGCAGCATTTCTCCCTTCCAGGTGGGCAGGATCCAGAGGAGGGGGGTGTTTGGAAGAGGATGGGGGAACCCACCCACCCACCTAGATCGCAAAGCCCTTTCTGGGGTGGAGAGGGGAAGTTCCCCCCTCAGCACCCCAGAAAAGGCTTTGCCAATGGAGCAATGGAAAGCCCTTTGTGGGGTGGCTTGGGAAGGAGGGAGTCCAACGGGTGGCCCTTGCCTTCTCTCCCCCCTCCCAATCCAGTGTGAGGTTCATAGCCTCGTGTCTCAGGCTGGCTTGGGAAGGAGGGAGGCCAGCGGGTGGCCCCCGCCTTCCCTCTCTTCCTCCCATGCCAGCCCAGGGTTCATAGCTTCAAGGCTCTGAACCCTGGGCTGGCATGGGAGAGAGGGAGGGAAGGTGGGGGCCACCCAATGGCCTCCCTCCTTCTAATGCCAGACCAAGGCTCAAGGCTACAAACCCCGGGCTGGCTTGGGAGGGAGCGAGGGAAGGCAGAGGCGACCTGCTGGCCTCCCTTCTTCCCAAGCAAGCCAGGACTCCAGGCTACAAATCCTGACTTGCTTTCAAAGGAGGCAGCTGAGCCGCTCAGCTACCTCCTCCAAAAACAACACATACAATGAAAAAAATCATACAATGGAGAGGATTTTGGGAAAAAATTGTGCATCATACAATTTAAATTTTCATTGTACGATACACCCACTTGTTCCAAAATCTTTTTCGCTGTACGATTTTTTCATTGTATGATGCATTTGTTATACGGGGTTCCACTGTATTTGTTTTTATTTTTGCAATAAAGATTGTTATACTCTGATAACTTTTTAAATAATGTTTGTAATGTTTTGACTCTTCACATTTTAATTTTCAAACTATACCCTATACCCGTAATGGTGAACCTTGGCACTCCAGATGTTCTTTGACTTCAATTCCCAGAAACCCAAGCCCCTCTGAAGCCACATGAATGGGTTTACTGTGATTCATCTGGCCCACACTGCCTGTGCTGCTCCTGGAAGTGGAAGTAAAACACACCCGTCAGGTGCATTTTTCTTCTGCCTCCTGGAGCAGCATGGGCCGGATGAATCACAGTAAACCCATTCATGCAGAACTTTTATCATTTTTGTTGTCCTTTCCTGGACATTTTGCAATTTATCAATATTTTTCTCAAACTGAGGGCAGTCCCCTCTGAGGCACTTGAGATTTTTCTGCCTTCTCAGTGAACACCATCCTATCTGGTGTACTCCAATGGGAGATGACTTAAACACCTCAGTCTTACCAGGAAAGGTGCAAATGGCCCTCTCACTGCCTCTAGGTGACAGTGTGAGACTAGCTGGTTGCTTCAGGGCCAGATAGTAAGTTTTACAGTCACCCTAGAGTGAAGGGTGGAAGGGTGGGTGATTTTTTGCCTATCCCATATTGTCTCCAAATGGGCTATATGGGTTATTCTGGAGGACTGTATTAAATAGGTGGCTACTGGTGGGAAGTATGGGACAACTGCCAGGATTGCCATGTTTTAAGTTTTTTTTATTGTTTTATATTGGTTTTAACTTGTGTACACCGCCCAGAGTCCATTAGCTAGGGTGGTATATAATTAAATTAAATTAAATTAAATTAAATGTATTGGGAACAGGTCACAGGGTGCCCAATATCAGGGATACCAGCACATTGACAGTGCTGCCCACCTAAAGTCCTGAGGCAGGCGGAAGGTCAGCAATTCGATTCCCAAGTACTGCAGGACTGAATGAGTTCCCATCTTTGTCCCAGCTTCTTCCAACCTAGCAGTTCAAAAGCAAGACATTGTAAGTAGATAAATAGGGACCACTTCGGTGGGAAGGCAACAGTGTTCTGTGTGCTCTGGTGTCTAGTCATGCCTGCCACGTGACCACAGAAATGTCTGCAGAAGCAGACAGCGCTGGCTCTTTGGCTTTGAAACAGAGATGAGCATTGAACCTTAGAGTCAGATACGACTGGCTTTCAAGCAAGGGAAACCTTTACCTTTACCTTTACCTCTAGTATTACATTTTCTTTTGGTGCAGCATCACTTTATTGACTGATGTTTAGCTTAGAGCCTATTGAAATCCCTAGACTTTCACATATACTACTGCCAACCATCCTGTCATTCATTCTATATTTGTGCATCTGATTTTTCCTATCTAAGATCAGAACCTTACTATCCTTCCCTGCCTTGCAACTCTTTTGTTGTTTTCTTCTGAGATAATCAGCGAGTTCAGATACTTGAAGGATGATCATACCTCTGGAGGTGGTAAACAGTTCAGCTCCATCCAGAGGCATTCAAGAGAAGATTAGACAACCATCTGTCAGATATACTCATTTAAATTCCTGCATTGAATAGGGGGTTGGATGGCCTTATATGTCCTGTCCAACTCCATTATTTTTTATTCTAAAATATTGTTCTTACTCGTTTTTTCTTGAAACAGTTTTATAGTAAGGAGTTAGAGGCTGAAAAGGGAGGCTTCTCATTTTGCTTTGAAGAACCTGAAGTTTATAGCCACCACACTTTCTTCCTAGCAAATAATGGCAGATAAATTATTTGTGGCACTAAAAAAGCAAACCCCAGGGACTTCCTACTAGTTCTGAAAAATACACACAGAAAGAACATTTTGCTCCTAGCACTAGTGCTCCAGGCAGATTGACAGGAGGTATTTCTGGAAGGCTGTTGTCTAATACTGAGAATAACAACCATCCAGTACATAGTTGTTAGTTGTTAGCAGAGAACTGAGAGCTGTGTAGATTATCATTGCACACAAAGGTGACTCTATTGATCCTATCAAAATAACACCAGGATTGTTGATAACTGATTGTGAGGGAAATGAAGATAGGGATGTACCTTTTCTTCAGTCATATGCTGAACATGTTGCATCTCAAAATTTTGCACCCTGTTACACAAAAAGCCATGGAGGAGAAGAATGTATTTTAGGAAGCAACTGTACCTTGACTGAAATCCAATTGCAACTAGAGTATGCTCATCAAACCAATCAAAGTTACCTATATGTCTCTACTGAAACCTCTATTATAGAAACATC
This sequence comes from Bradypodion ventrale, assembly GCA_035047345.1. Classification (NCBI taxonomy): domain Eukaryota; kingdom Metazoa; phylum Chordata; class Lepidosauria; order Squamata; family Chamaeleonidae; genus Bradypodion; species Bradypodion ventrale. The sequence continues at coordinate 88,164,064 of JAWDJE010000001.1, read as the reverse complement.
TGATAGAAACACCAGTGTAGATATTAAATAGAGTTTTGATGGAAGACTCTTTAATTTGGCTAGGCTATGTCATGATTCCATGGCAAGAAGACATTATTTTATGTTATTAATCATAGTTTCATGTATGTTATCATGTAGAATGCTATGTAGTTAATTTCATTTCATTCTTAGTTAGTACACTTAGCCTAAGCGATTCCATTTTGTGAGAATATTCCACCATTTTCTAGAAGGTTTAACTTGCCTGCCTAGTGGCTGGTTGTTCAAGGTCATCCCTAGGGAACCAGCCTTGAACATGTTCTCTCTCATGGAGTTAGATGGAGAACACTGATAATGAGCCATCTGGATCTTTGATCTATGGACTTGACTTGTCACTTTGACAAGTCAATTAGCCCTGTTTATCTATCTTTTCTCATCAAAAAAGGTATATAAACAGAAGCTTAATTCAATTAGGGAGCTCTCTCCTTAGAAAGATAAGCACACTTCTATGCATTCGTTATGCTTTCCTACCATCAAGGAAGCTATTGAACCCATCTTTCATGGGGCACCACAGAGCTCCATGGCCTAGCTTAGGTTAGAGTACTGCTATGCTCTATTTCTTAACTTTGATTTCTGTATTATGTGCATTTATTTTACGATTCTATAATAAACTCGTTAAATTGGCTTTCGAGTCAATCTGAGTTCTTCTTGCTACCTAAGCCAAGCCGGGAGCAAAATATAGAGGGGAGGCTTTTGCATTACAAAAGGCCATTATTGCAGGGAAGTTAGCAACTTTTGCCTGTGAGGTTTGCGAGGGGAATTCTTCCAGCTGTCCGAGGGAGGATCCATCCATCTCACCTTTCCCAGCCAGAAGCGACGAGCAATCTTTGAAGAAGAAGGTAATCGGCAACCCCTACACAAACACAACACTTCCAAGGCCAGCAAGTTATCCCCAATTTTAGAGATAAGGGTGTCATTCTGTGGGAATTGGCATATTCTATCCCAGAGGTCTTTGCAGCCAAATTAGACCTGCAACATTTATTTGCCTTTGCCATCTTCCCCAGAACCCATGATCCAGATTTGTTTGACCCATCTTTCTCTGCCGAACTAAGCCTGAGCAGAGGAAGCACACCCTTAGGCCATGCAAACCAGTGGTGGGGCCCCTGCTTGTGCTGTGGCCGTCGGACTCACCTAAGTTTGAGCACCTGAGGTCTACGCATGAGTAGGCAAACCTGTGTGGCGGCCCCCACAGACTACACTCCTGAAAACTAACTAATGCTAACAGGATATTACCATCTCAGATTCAACACTGAGTACCCCCTCTGGCACATGTGCTATAGGTTCACCACCACTGATATAGGTTGTATGCCTCTGACTACTAGTTGCTGTAGAACAAGAGTGGGAAAGGAATATAGATGCCATGTCCTGCTTGAGGACTTTCAGTGGTAGGTGCTGAAAGCTATAGGAAATGGATGCTGGATTAGATAGGCTTCTTGCCTGATCCAGCTGTCTTATTCTTATGTTATTAAGATGACTAGGACTGGAAGTTTTATTTTGGAAAGGTAAATGATTCCACATTAGTTTTTATTGGGTCTTTGTTACCTGCCTTTTCAAAAGATCATCAGAAATACATGAATACTGTACATTAAATAGGGAGTTACCAGGAATTACTTAGAAGTACAGCCAAACCCATTCAATCTAATGAAGAAAAATTATATTTCCTTTCCTTTCTAAAACAGACTATATCCCTCGTGAATGAAATTCAGCTAATATGTAATTTATAAGCATAAAAGGTAAAATAGCTTTGATGCTTATGAATCACTATTGTCAAGACTATACAAGCAAAATGCTGTATGTGGCATGTATATACACTGCAGCTGCCTTTATGTTTAAAACATGACAGAGAGCTTAACAAGTGATAACCTAAGATAAAGCCACTGTTGGGTCAAAGAATGAATTAAAGAATATTGCTTTGAGTCTGGACTTGAAAGCATTTATAGAGACAATGTTCTAAATCTTTCCTGGCAGAATATTCAGAGGTGGTTGTGGAAGGAACACTTAAGATGCAGAGTCTCTTTCAGCAATGGATTTATAATGATACTCCTGTAGAGCATTTGTAGATCACAAAAAAATGTACTTGGTTAGCAAGCAAGTAGTATCTCAGCTGGATACTCCAAACCTAGAGGACAGATGAGAGTATGGAATGCTTTCAAGACCCACAACAAAGGCCTCTGAATAGATCACTTACCAGGGGTCCTGGAATGGTAGTAGATAACCCCTCCCTCACTTGCCTGCTGCCTGCTGCTTTGTGGATTCTCCCTCTGTACATATTATTTTCCTTCCAAGTCCATGCTATTCCTTTCATCATTTCAACTAAACTTGTACACACAGTGTTTTATTTTGTCTCCAAGATAAATGAGGTGGTGGGTAGAGGAGGCTGCAGATTGGAATTCTGTGAAGTTGATACCTATCCCACAATAGATCTAGGCCCAAATGTCTCAACAGTGTTGGCTTAATCTGTTCCTAAAAAAGAAAGTAAACAGGGTACCACATTTACTACGAAACTAGAGATGAGGTCTTGAGGACAGTCTTCCTTTAGGCCAAGTGGTCCTTCTTATGCCATTTGAATGCAAGTGATCCTTCTTATCCTTCTTATGTCATTAGAATGCAAGTTGCAGTGTCCCTTACCATTGACTGTGCTGGCTAGGGCTGATGAGAGTTTAAATTGAAGAATATCTAGAAAACCAAAGGGTGACCTTTGGGTGCAGAAGTGAGCAGAACAAGTCATCACACAAAAGAATGTTCATAACCTTTCTCAAAAAGTAGCCAGGGACATTTTCAGCCTAATCCTGGAGAAGACTTTAGAAACATTACTTTTTGAAATGCACCTCCTAGGTACCCCAGCTAGGCTGCTCCCTGGCCATATTAACTAGGAGATTTAGGAACTACTGCATGCTTTAAGAAAATGCACTCTTTCACTTGGATCAACAAGATGCATGCCTGTCAAGTATCCCATATTGGCCGGGATTTCCTGTATTCTGGCACCCAAACTCTTGAGGGAGACTGGCAGTTGGAGAATGTTGTAAAGGAGGCATCCAGGAAGGGAAGCCTGGTTATAATGGGGGACTTCAATTACCCTCACATAGACTGGGTGAACTGTTGTTCAGCACATGATAAAGAGATAAAGTTCCTAGATATGCTCAATGATTGTTCCCTGGGACAGATGGTTGAAGACCCAACTAGAGGTACAAGAATCCTTGACTTGATCCTGAGTAATACTCAGGATCTGGTGCAAGATGTTAATGTGACTGATCCAATAGGGAACAGTGACCACAACTCAATTATGTTTAACTTGATCATAGACCGCAAGTCACTGATAAAATCTAACACAGAGACCTTAAATTTTCAAAAAGGAAATTTCCCAAAGATGAGGAAACTAGTAAAAAAGAAACTGAAAGGGAAAATTGAGAGAGTCCAAACACTCCAAGAGGCATGGAGGCTGTTTACAAAAACAATAACAGAGGCTCAATTGGAATGCATACCCAAAAGGAAAAAGGGCACTGCCAGGTCCAAGAGGACTCCGATGTGGCTTACAGGAGCTGTTCGGGAAGTGATCAAGAGCAAGAAAAGCTCATTTAGAAGATAGAAGGCTTGTCCAAATGAGGACAGCAGGCAGAAACATAAATTCTGGCAGAACAAATGCAAGGCAACAATCAGGAAAGCAAAGCAAGACTTTGAGGAGCGTATAGCTAAAAATACTCAGAGAAATAACAAAGACTTCTTTAAGTACATTAGAAGTAAGAACCCAACTAGGAAGGCCATTGGACCATTAGATGACAATGGAAGGCAAGGGGTTATTAAAGAGGAAACAGAGATTGCAGAGAGACTCAATGAATTCTTTGCTTCAGTATTCACTGAAGAAGACAGAGACCACATGCCCAAAACAGAGCCTATCTTCGTAGGGAGGGAAACCGAAGAATTAAGCAAGATAGAAATAACCAGGGAGGAGGTCCTTGCATGTCTTGTTAAGCTAAACACTAACAAATCCCCAGGACCAGATGGCATCCATCCACGAGTTCTCAGGGAACTTAAAGATGAAATTGCTGATATCCTAGCCAAAATATATAATCTTTCCCTCAAATCAGGCTTTGTGCCTGATGACTGGAAGGTAGCGAATGTAACACCAATTTTCAAAAAAGGATCCAGGGGTGATCCAGGAAATTACCGGCCTGTCAGTTTGACATGTGTCCCAGGTAAAGTGATGGAAACCATCCTAAAAGATAGAATTAATAGGCACATAGAAGAGAAGGCGTTGCTAAAGGAGAGCCAACATGGCTTTTGCAAGGGCAAATCATCCCTCACTAATCTGTTGGAATTTTTTGAGAGTGTCAACAAGCATGTGGATTTGGGGGATCCAGTTGACATTGTTTATCTGGACTTTCAGAAGGCTTTTGACAAGGTCCCACACCAAAGGCTCTTGAATAAACTTACCAGTCATGGAATAAAGGGACAGGTCTTGTCCTGGATCAGCAACTGGCTAAGGGACAGGAAACAGAGGGTAGCACTAAATGGACACTTCTCCAAGTGGAGGGAAGTAAAGAGTGGGGTCCCCCAAGGTTCAGTACTGGGACCCCTGCTTTTCAACCTCTTCATAAATGATCTAGAGGTAGGAGTAAAAAGCAAGGTAGCCAAATTTGCTGACGACACTAAATTATACAGGGTAGTGAAAACTGTGAGAGATTGTGAAGAGCTCCAGAGGGATCTCTTGACACTGGGGGAGTGGGCAAAACAGTGGCAAATGAGCTTCAACATCAGTAAGTGCAGAGTGATGCATGTTGGGGCAAAAAACCCCAATTACATTTATAAACTGATGGGGTCTGAACTCTCTGCGACAAACCAGGAAAGGGACCTTGGTGTCCTGGTGGACAGCTCAATGAAGGTGTCAACCCAGTGTGCCTCAGCAGTGAAAAAAGCAAACTCAATGTTAGGGATCATTAGGAAGGGTATAGAAAATAAGTCAGCAAGTGTCATTTTGCCTCTTTATAAATCTATGGTGAGGCCCCATCTGGAATACTGTGTACAGTTCTGGTCGCCATACCTCCAGAAGGATATTATGGAGCTGGAAAAAGTGCAGAGGAGGGCAACCAGAATGATTAGGGGACTGGAACACCTTCCTTACCATCTGAGGCTGCAACGGTTGGGCCTTTTCACTCTTGAACGACGGCGTCTAAGAGGTGACCTGATTGAAGTTTATAAAATCATGCACGGTGTGGACAAAGTAGATAAGGAAAAACTGTTTTCCCTATCGCACAACACTAGAACTAGGGGACACTCCATGAAACTTTTGGGTACTAGTTCTCAAACAAATAAGAGAAAGTACTTTTTCACCCAGAGGATTACTGGTCTATGGAACTCCCTGCCAGAAGAAGTGGTGACAGCTGTCAGTCTTGACAGCTTTAAGAAAGGATTAGACAAGTTCATGGAGGACAAGGCTATCAATGGCTATAATTATGGCTACCTAAGGACAACCTCCGGGTTGGAGAGATAGGCAGGATATCTCTCAATGCCATTTCCAGGGAATCCTAAGCAGGTGAAGGCATCTCCTTGGGAATACCCTGAAGGAAATGGTGAGCCACTGTGTGAGACAGAATGCTGGACTGGATGGGCTGTGGCCTGTTCCAGCAAGGCTGTTCTTATGTTCTTATGTTCCTCCCCTTTCCCGCCACCATCCTGTATTTTGAATAGCAGGGAAAGGGGTTACTGCACACACAGAGAACCCATTTGTGCATGCACAAATGAGTTCTGCACATGCACAAGCGAGTTCTGCATGCGTACACCCACGCAGAAATTTACCGTATTTTTGGGAGCCGCGCTTGACGGGTATGACAAGATGGCTAGATCCAGACGACAAGAAAGAGGCTACAAGGACCATTGTCATCTGGATCTGACCATCTTGTGATCAGAGTGGGAGAATCACCATTCCCCTTAGGTGACATGGATTTGGATATGTTGGAACACAGATACAATATCATGTTTTCCCTGCTATCTCTCTTTCTCATCACCAGCAAAGTTGACTGTCTTGTTTCTAAAAAATAAAATAAAGATCCATTTCCTTTGTATAGCTGTTTTGTTTATTTTGTTTTTCATTTGTTTTTCACAGTACATTTAACTTTTAAACAGAGAAGCATGTCCTGATGTTCGGTATAGCAGTTAATACAATGAGAGCCTCCCCCCCCCCCTAATAAAAGTGGAAGAGTGGAGAGATAGTATTCCAGAGCAACTTCTTTTCATAGTAAAATCATAATGAGTAGGAGTGTGATTTAACCTTGGAAATTATTCTGGCAATGAAGTGAAGCGAGGATATTTCCAAACCAAACCAAAACAACTCTCATGTCAAATCAGGATTCTCTGAAGCACTGGACTTTGCTTTGTGGTATTAGCGATTAAAAATCCAGAGTAGCAACTATTGTCTCAGAGAATTGAGAGGTGATTTATAGTTTGACATTAATTTTTTTGCTAATGCAGAATGGATTCATAGAAGGGCAGAAGCTACACAATCAGTAAATGGAATGGTTCCGAGATGAAGAAGGTGGGAGGCGAAAGAAGTAAGGGAAGGAGGAGGGAAGCAAGCAAACAATCTGATGTACGTTTTACCTGCACACTGGAGGCCAGGAAAGAGTTGATGATGTAGTCACTCCTACATCCCAAATCAGAGCTCTTTATATTTCCCCATTTCCATGCTTTTCAATTTTTCAAACATATAGAAATACATACAAATATTTCAAAATATTGGGGTACAATTCAAATTGAACTGTTTACACATCAGCTCAAAGTGAATCCATTGCAATTTGTAAAACAAATAATCCAGACCAAATGGCAGCAGATGTTATTTATACACCTCTAGTAATGAATCATTGTTATGACTTGGAGTATGATTATTCTTGTCCCATCAACAGCTTTGGATTTCTAGTGTAGGACATACTTGATCAAAACTCATTTCCCATCTTGAGGCAAATTGAAGGGGATTAAAGTTTAATATGCTTTGAATTGCTACTGAAGAATGGTGTATCAGAGGGACAGTGTTATATTCAGTGTTCAATATTTTCCCAAACAGCAAAAATCTCAGAGTCTTCCATCATTACAGCAACGAGTACACCCCAGTGTCAAAGAGCTTATGAATGGCTGATATGATGAAAAAAGCTGTCTTTTGTTATTAATCCACTATCTATGTAAAACAGGGGAAAAGCTATTTGCTGTAATCCACCAGGTATAGTCCTGTATTCTTTTATTCATTTTTTTTATCAGGAGATTATTTTGTTGTCATGGAATTAATGACTCAGTGTGATGTAGTATATATGCTATGTACATATGACAGACTAAGATACATTCCACTCAGGTGGTGGAACTAGTGAAGCCATTACTTAAATATTATATTTCACTTATCTTGAAAGCCATGTTGGGGTAACTATAACCTGGTAGTGATTGGATGGTACATAACACAATGGCCTACTCAGTATGATGTAGTAGATACAATGACGTTCTAGAACTCAAGAAACCTAGGTTCAAATCTCTGCTTGGCCATAGAAACTCATAGGGGGTGGTAGTGGTATGAAACTGGTAAAACCACTCCTTAAACATCTTATTTACCATGATAACTCTACTAAAATTACTGTAAATTGAATAGTTCCAAAAAGCAAATGAAGAGATCTGTGCGACACTTACACAATACAAATGTAGGAACAAGGTGATATTATTTTTATTGGATCAATTTTAAAAAACCACAAAGATTATGCGAGCTTGGCTGGTTCAAGATCACTTCTACAGGCATGCACCAATTTCTATGGATAGTGCAGGAAAATTATCAATGAGAGTTTCAAATATTCATCCCAAGATGTTGTGCTTTGTTTCTTAGAGGTGAGTTGGTGAAAAACAGCAGGCTCTAAGAAACATCTCTAAGAAATAAAGCCTGGCACAACAACTTGCCTTAAAATTTTGGGACTCTCATTGATAATTTTCCTGCAATATAACTAATAAATTGGTGCATGCTGAAAGAAGTGATCTTGAATTTTTTAAAAAAACCAAACCTCATGTAATATTTTATTTTAGTGATCTAATAAAGACATCACCTTGCTCCTGCATTTGAATAAGTTGAATATGACTTAACATAACATAACATGATGTGCATATGAATTAATGACCTCCTATCAATAATAACCATGCTTAGGACTTGCAAACCAAAAAATTACCTTTTGTTAGATTTTTTTTGTTTTCCCCTTTCAACTTTTCCCAGCATTATTCCTTTTTTCAGTGAGTTGTCTTCCCACAATATGTCCAGAATAGAGCAACCCAAATCGGTTCACAATAAATACAATACAAAACATAGAAATAAATCAACAGTACAAAATAAATACAATGAGCAAAAAAAAAAAAACAATCTACAAAAAGTGGCACCCTACCCCAACCACACAGGAAAAGATTCACAAACCAAGCTGCGGCGGCATCTATCCCTCTCCAGGCGGGTAAGGCCTGGAGAAGGCAGGCTAGAGAGCTCTTGACTGCCAAGCAGTCACAGCTGGTCTTCCTCTTCCAGGTGATGATGAGGCCCGGAGGAGAGTGGGCGGGAGCTTCCATAAGTCTTTGCCGCGGTGGCATTTATCCCTCTCTGGGCGGGTAAGGCCCGGAGAGGGCAGGCAAGAAAGTTTAATTTTAATTTAATTTAATTTAATTTTCGCGCTTATATACCGCTCACTCAGGCGAACCCGACTCAGGGCGGTTTACATAGCGGACAATAATACGAAATACAGTAACATAACATACAATAAATACAGCAAAAAATCAATCACCAAAAGTACAATTACAAATGCCTGTCCGCAAAAATTACAGACATATATATATATATATATATATATATATATATATATATATATATATATATATATATATATATATATATATATATATATATATATATATATATATATATATACACTACAATATGCACTACATGTGCACTACATATATATATATATACACTACAATATGCACTACATGTGCACTACAATACAGTTTCTAACAATACATCAAATAAGGTACAATACAATAAAATCCTAAACATCAGTTAATCACATCAAAGAGTACAAAATATTAAAAAAATTTTCAAAACGTCAAATAACAATATAAAAAATATACCCAGCACAGTCCTTTTAGTCCTTCCAGAAGGGGGGTGGGTGGAACAAAAGCGTGCACAAGTCCTGAAGCTCCAAGCCGACCAGCCTCCTCACCTCCACCGAGGCCCAGACCATGGCAAGTCCAGCCGCCCGCCGCGGTTGGCCCCAAATCCTAGCCAACAACAAGAAGATGGTAGCGGAGCATCCCAGGGGGGCAACCAGGACAACCCGCAGCATCTCCCACCTGTCTCCACTCCCGGGAGCCGGTGGCGTGGGCTCCCGGGTGAGACAGGGAGTCCCTCTCCGCGACGGCGGCATCTCCCCTTTTTCTGCTCGCTGGGTGGGCCGGCCCAGAGAGCGAAGTCAGCTGTGAGGAGGGGGCGGTGGCTCTCCCACCTGTCTCCACTCCCGGGATCCGGTGGCGTGGGCTCCCGGGTGAGACAGGGAGTCCCTCTCAACCGCCCAAGCGGCCACAGTTGGTCTTCCTCCTCCTCCAGGCAATAGTCTCTGTTTAGTTATTTTTGCTTCCAGAGAGAGTTGATTTGATCTAGTATGCACTGATTTGTCTTTTCTGGAAGTCAATGGTATACAACTCTCCAGGTTGGAGAGATAGGCAGGATATCTCTCAATGCCATTTCCAGGGAATCCTAAGCAGGTGAAGGCATCTGCCTGGGAATACCCTGAAGCAAATGGTGAGCCACTGTGTGTGATGGAATGCTGGACTGGATGGGCTGTGGCTTGTTCCAGCAAGGCTGTTCTTATGTTCTTATAATGGATATCTTCAGCATAACATTTTGAATGATTTCCATTATCTTTCCTGTCATCTTTTTTCATTGTCCACCAGCTTCCATATCCCTACATAGTCATTGGGAATCTCAAAATATGGCCTTGATTTACAACATATATAACACATCCTTACATTCAAGGAAGTTTTCTAATTCTTTCATAGCTGCCTTTCCAGATGTCAGTCTTCTCAGTCTTTGTTCGTTTCTGTCAGTAAATATTACCTATCCAAACCCTGAGCAACCAAGAAGCAAAGGCTACCAAACAAGTCTAAATATAAAGGAATGAGATGAGCAACAAGCATTGCACAGTCTATCTTCCAGCTTTAGCCCTTCAATAGGGTTGTTCAGAACACCCCATCCCAATTGATTTTCTGAAATATAGTGCACCCACTAGCTCAGATCCTGATGTTGTTACTCACTGGCTGTGCATCCTCCCAATTTGAAACAAATTCACTGTCAACAGAAAAGAATTACATGTGAAGAGTGCCCTTTCTCACTATTATGAAATACAAAGCTGCCCAATAGCAGCACCAGTGTAGGAGAGCAGCAGGCACCCACCCACCCTTTTGGTGGTAATGTAATTGGGAAAATTTGAGCTGCCCAAGCCATGAATAACAATTTGTGAGCTGACAACTAAGCCAGGTCAAATATTTCTCAGTGCAAAAGTGCATTAAACTTCTTGTCTCCTTTTTCTCTAAAACCAGCCTCAGTAAGGAGAAATAGGCAGAGAGACCCCAGGTTGGGCAACTTGCCCAAGGAAGTTGACACACCCTGCAAATGCAAACCTATGCTTCATGGCCTTAGTGACCCATCACTTGACAGCTGTTTGTCATTTCCATTTTACCATCGTGATTTTGTCCTTTGTGCAGCTAGCCAAGACCAACACATCTAGTTAATCAGATGTTAGCCTAAACTGCAAGCAAATAACATCAGGTTCTGTAGATTATAGTTCACTTTTATCCTTTGTTTTAAGAGAGCTCTTGGACTGTTTTCCTGAACAGCAGGTGTCTTCTAAGTGTGCTTTGTTGTAATACCTTGTTAGCACTGCACCAAGGAGACATTCAAGCTTCACCACAACATCCTGAAGAATGTCACTGAACAATGATATCATCCCTAAGGCTCTAACAGGGTTTAAGCTGCATGTGCTTCAATATTTTTTTTAAAAAAGCAAAATATATGATAGAGAAATATGCATTATGGTTAATTTCAGAAGCTGCAAAGATGCTGTTCTGCTGAAGAAATAAAATCTAAATATATATTGGTACTTGCTGTTGTAAACAAAGAGACATGCTGGGCAGGATGCCCCAAGCCAGCAGAATTTCTTTAAGCATGTTTTGCATTGGGAGGGGGGGGATGTTTTACATTATTTGTAAATGCTTGAGAAGATTCATTGTTTGTCGAACAATAGGCAGCCATCCTGCTATATCTATTGACATAGTGGATCTGTCTTGGCATGGATTTGTTTTGATATCCTGTAGAATATATCTCCCTTCCCAAAAAAACAAAAACAAAACACCAACGCACAAAATTTTGCCACAATAAGTTGCACTGAGACACACACACACTTTTTGTGCACTAAATCATACATAGTAACAAAATTATTTGTAGTGCTACATTTGTGCTTAAAGTCTAATACAGGGGTGGCAAACTTTTCAGGCCATGGGCCAGTCACATGGTTCAGGGGGCTGGTCACTATGGGCACATTTTACTTCCAATTCCGGGAGCAACGAGAACATTGTGGGCTGGATGAATTGGTGTCAGGGGCCGGATCCAGCCCGCGGGCCATAGTTGGGCACCCCGGTCTAGTATAATCACTTTATCTTTGAAAGTTGCCTACTCATATTTGAAATAAAAATAAGAATCCATTCCAATGCTGGACTATCTCTGCTGGCTCACCTCCACAGCCTACTGTCTCTATCATTGTTCTATAGTTCTTTCTCATATTCTCCTCCTATGGTATCTATGAAATGTGTACACTTATCAAAGTAGTTGTTTATTCTTAGACACTGAAGAGTGATGGTTTATGATCAAGGGAGGGAGTGTCCCTCCAAAACTTCATAATTTTATGAGCAGGCAAGAGGTAAAAGCTAGGTTAGGAAAACAGGAAATACATGGTTCATTATGGTGAGAAAGTTTTGAGCACAACCACATCTGGGGAAAAGAGGAAGCTCACATAAATGAAGGGTGTCATATACCCAAAAAGCAAAGAAAGATGTTTCTTTCCACATTGAAAACATTACCTTGACTGGAGTAAGTAAGTTATTTCCTGACATTTATTTGTTAAGAGATGTGGTTACTTGTGTTATATGGAGCAACATTCAACTATGAGGTTCATCAGCAGCACAGCACAGTGATAGCTTATGACCAAAGTAGGGTAGTGTCCCCACCCCACTCACCCCCATTTTGGGGAGAGGCACCTACTTCTGGGCCTTAAACTGCCTACAGTATAGCCCATGCACAGGCTTGCCAGTTCAACAAGAAGAACTAAATCAATGACTCTGCCATGTGAAGACACCCTTGAGGTACATTTTCCTGTAAAATTATTCCAAGTCATAAAGACTTGAAGGAGTGAACTCTGCTAATGAGCAGTGGTAGTTAAAATGAAAATGGACTTAAGACAGTGACGGTGAACCTTTTGGAGACCAAGTGCCCAAATGGTAACCCAAAACCCACTTATTTATTGCAAAGTGCCAGCACAGCAACAGAGGAGGAAGGAAATGCTCCCATTGGGCTGCTGGGCAGAGGGGGCGTGGTAAACTCTGTGCTGGGGTGACTGCACGGGTGCCCACAGAGAGGGTGCCAAGTGTCACCTCTGGCACACGTATCATAGGTTGGCCACCACTGGACTAAGAGAACAGGATGTCATCTCTTAATAACTGAGATTTTTTTCTCAGTAATTCTCCTTCCTCTTCCTCATCTTGCTTTTATTTTCCTTTCCTGTAAAATGAAATTACTGCCTAAAATATTTTTTTTATTTGATACACTTCAAATTTATATGAAAGAGAAGGAGTTAAATGTATTTCAAAAATTAATTAATAATTACTGTAATGAAGGAAAAAGTGCTAGAATAACAAAATCGCTATGGTATTCTTCTCAAAAAAAGGGTGGATTGGAAATTCCCAGCATTACAAACTATTATCGGGCATTTAAAATGAAGAATATTTGTAAGATTTTTATAAGGGAAGATTCAATTTGGGGGAGAGTTGAACTGCGAAAAAAAACTGGTGATGAAGCAATAATGTTTTTGGGAAAAGAAAAAGTTAAAATTAATCCACAAAATAAATTGTTAAAAACACTTCTTAAAATATGGACAACATTAAAAAAAACAAATTATCTCCAGGGTTATCACCGATTATAGAATTGAGGGACATAAAGCCATTTCCAATAGTTATAGATAGTAGTAGGATTGGAGAGATAATGGCGAGGTATAAAATAATATTATTAAAAGATTGGTTAGCTGTTTGCAAGGAAAAGAAAAGGATGGTAGAAATATGTAAGCAAATGAAATTAAATTGGCTTCAAATTGCAGCATTGAATAATTGGAATAAAAGATATATGAATGAAGTGAATTTGGACTGGAAAAGGACAAAATTTGAGGAATTAGTATATAAATTAAGAAATGGCCAAATAGAATTTAAGGGTTTAGTAAGTAAAATATATAAAATATTAGATGATTCAAACAATTTTAAGAACAAGATGGGAACAAGATTTAAATATTAAAATTTCTGAACAATGTTGGAATGGAAAGTGGAATAAAAGGATAATGAGATCTTTATCTGTAAGAATTGAGGAACAAAACTTTAAGTTATTGGGGAAATGGTATATGACCCCAGTGCGGTTGCACTTAATAGATAAAACAAAGTCAAAGGTACGTTGGAGATGTAAGAGGGATATAGGAACGTATGAGCATATGTGATGGGGGTGCAAGAAGATGAAACAATTCTGGATGAAAGTAGAGTATGAAATCAAAAGAATCTTAACATAGAGCTTAAATTGGATGCAGTTACAGTTTTACTAACAGATGTAGAAAAGGTGGATCGTTCTAAAAGAGAATTACTGACGACTATGTTATCAAGTGCCAGACATTGTATAGCACAGAAATGAAAAAATTAGGTTTCCCCAAATATTGAGGAATGGTACAATGAGTTATGGAGTATTGCACTAAATGACAAACTTACTTGGGAATTAAATTTAAGGAAAGGATTAATTAAAGAGAATTTGGAAATTTTTGTAGACTTTGCATTGAATAGTGGACAAGGACAGAAACCAATACCTGATCAGCTTTCATTTTGGAAATGATTTTAGACAAAAGGAGGTAACTCCATCTCCATGGTTTGTAAATAGCACATGGTGAATGTTCTTAATTTTTAATTCTTTATGTATTTGTAATGTTCTGTTTTATGTATACGATACTTGTATGTTGTTGTATTCTCAAATAAAATTTTAAAAAATTTAAAAAAGTATTTCTCCTTCCTTTTCCTCATCTTCCTTTTATTATTTCTTCAATTTTAAAATGGGTACATTTATCTCTCTATCCATTCCATAACTGAGTGGTGCATTGCACTAGGAGGGCGGGGTAGAAATCAATAAAACAAATAAATAAATAACCACCAGGAGTGTGTTGCTATCCTGACTACATTTTTTAAAAAGCAAAATACATATGTGAAAAGATGCACCTGTAAATATGGAAGAGGAAAAGGGGAACAATGTCAGAGAAAAGATGCACATGGCTGCCTATATCTTGTTGTTTGGCTCTCAAAGTTTTTCATATTAGTCAGGACAAGGCAGGTGGTGTGAACAGCACAGATGTGGGTATCCTACTCAAATGGGAGATGTCTTGCAAACAGAAGTTTCCATTTCACTTTAGACTTGCAAATGACAAAGTAGCTTGTTATTTGTCTTTCACAGATGGCAAACCAAACTGTGTCAGCCTGTCACACTACATAAATTGGCTGGTAATGAAATAGTTCAGCTCCCGTTATTGAATAACACAGCAAACAAGGACAACAAATACAGAAAATGAACATTTTAGTTTGTGTTATCTCAAATGTGAATATAGATCCAGAGCTTTAGTGTTTTGTGGTGAAAGATATGAGAGAGGGAGAAGAGGATATGGGTGTGGCAAGAGGAAGGGTGTGGGGGGAGGGAATGAGAAAGGGCCTTCTCTGATACCTCTTTGAATTTTGTAAATTGTTGCACACTTGGTCTTTTCTGTGTGAAAATCACCATAGCTTTTGTGCTCATGCTTTTGTGGCTAAACTATCTTGAATGTTGTGTTTAAATAATTAATGCTGTCTTGGTTGCTAATGTGATGTGGGATGTTTGTTACTCTGGGTTCTGTGACTGGTTACACTTCACTGCCTTTAATCCTCATCTACTCAGGATGCTGTCTTGTTATGAAGGCTGCTGCTTTTTTTGTTGCTAGTTATTAGAAAGCTTCCGGATGCTTCTTTATGATTAACAGTGTCTTAGGAGCAACGCAAGAGGCTAGACAACCTCCCTCAGTGCCAAACATCTCTCTCTGCTGCAGAGCCCAGGAAAAGCAAAGGTGGGAATCAATCCGCATCTTTCTTCAGGACCTGTCAGTCATTTGACTTCTTTGAGCACATTCAGAATGCTCTGCTCCAAAGGATCCTTTAGTTTACAAAAGAAACAATTAAAAAATAGGAAAAGAAAGAGAAGTTAAACTATCTCTGGTATCTCTAATCAGCAGGTAACAGGGCAAGGAAATGATCTGAGAGCCCCTCTTAACAAGAATGGCCAGATACCTCTATGGCCATGATGGTGAACTTTGGCAATCCAGGTGTTCTTGGACTTCAATTACCAGAAGCCCAAGTCAGCACTCTTGCTGATCAGGGCTTCTGGGAATTGAAGTCCAAGAACATCTGGCGTGCCAATAAGAACATAAGAACAGCCTTGCTGGAACAGGCCACAGCCCATCCAGTCCAGCATTCTGTCTCACACAGTGGCTCACCATTTCCTTCAGGATATTCCCAAGCAGATGCCTTCACCTGCTTAGGATTCCCTGGAAATGGCATTGAGAGATATCCTGCCTATCTCTCCAACCTGGAGGTTGTCCTTAAGTATCCATAATTATAGCCATTGATACCCTTGTCCTCCATGAACTTGTCTAATCCTTTCTTAAAGCTGTCAAGACTGACAGCTGTCACCACTTCTTCTGGCAGGGGGTTCCATAGACCTGTAATCCTCTGGGTGAAAAAGTACTTTGATTGCCACCACTACTCTATGGTCTGACATTATAGAGAATTATGACATCTGATGTCTTGCTCCACAGTCAGATGTATTCTTTGCAAATTTCTGATCCACCTGCCCATTCATTGTATTATTGACCTAGTGATAAAGTGAAAGGCTTATCTGCTGCTAATCTTTCTTTCCACCTGAATTTCTGCAGAAAGTTCAGCAGCATTCCCCTTCTCCTTCTTTTTGGTCTCTGTGGGCCATAGCAGAGAGAATGTACACACATTTGGGATTCTCTCCCCCAATCTTCCATGGTGGCGCCTTTTCTTTCAATAAAGAAAGAAGTCACTGGAGAAGCTGTTTCCAATTTCCTGCTCAGTTACTGACCCAATGGTAAAGTTAAATGCTGCTTCAGTGCTAATCTCAAATGCAAAATATATTTTAAAAAATCAGAAAATGCTGGGGGAGAGAAAATAATATGGGGGCTTCTTCTCCCAGTCCTGAACACCAACTGCATACATCACCAAAATATCACCTTACAGAGACAATCAAAATCTTTACAACAAGGATCACAACTGACCACATGGGGGAAAGCCTGACTGAAAGATTCCAGCATGAAAAAAATAGGGGCCCCCTAGTCGGAGAGGGGGCAAAGCAACTTTGAGAGCAAAATGTGTCAGATGGATTTGATCGAGCTTTTGCAATGACATGGTCAGTAAAAAATAAATTGAATTCATCCATTTTAGAGGTGGAGAAAATCCTGTGGTTTTTTATGGTATAGCTGGGTGCTCAGCAAAACCGTCAGATTAATTAGGCCTGCCACAGTGTGATTGACTGGGCTAAGCAGCAGGGTTCAGCCAATATCTGGGAATTATTCATTTCAAAAACATCCAATGATATAATGAGTTCTATTCCAAACAGAAGATTCTGTCCATTTAACAAGATACAAAGGGTTCATGACTGGGAAGAATTCAAGCAGTTATAAAATTTCTGACCAAGTTTCCTAGTTGTTATTTTTAAAAATAAGATGTGAGGCATGACAGATGGAAGAAATTCATCAGAGAAACTTGTTCCATCAGTTGCAGTGTCAAGAAGTGTTGCATCTGTTGAATTTATGCCTGCCTTTCAGCTATTAAAGATACAGCCGACTCTTTCAAGACGCAAGGGGTTTGATACCACTAACCAATGTAAAATATACTCATGCATGATTCACTATCAAATTATGTAAGCTGAAATTTCATCAGTGAAGATCTTACTGTCAAGTGGAATTCATATATGTCAAGAAAACTCAATTATTTTCATTTCCTGGTTCGGATTTACCATGCAAATGAACTAGGAAAACATTTTCAATAGAACTCAGACTGAAACATTTACTCCAGAGATTAAGAAGTTATTAAAATTTCATTCCTGACACATGAGCCCAGAGAAAAAAGGCCAAAAAGCAAAAGTTCGAAGGGAGTCTCACATACCCGACCTTTTCACTTGGCTGCTTTCTCTATCATAAGTGCCCTTCCTTATCATCTCATCCTGGAAACAATTTACTGCTTTACAAAGGGCTACGTGGTCAACGAGAGGCCAAAAGGAAAAGTATTGTCGCAAGTTCGAGAATCCGTTTGTGGCAAAGACTATCAACAGTGAAAAAATTCAACATGTGCCAAAAGCTTCAAAATAAAGTCTTTGTTATTCCAAATTGATATATACTATTCAAATAAGGTAAGTTTCATTCACTTCGTCGGAGCACCTGAGAGACTACAGAAGGAGGCTCGTGAGATGCAATTCTAAGATTATAATCTAATAACACTCCCCTGAAGAAGAGTTGTTGAAAGGTCTGTTAACTGGGCGAACTTTGGGAGATGTTTGAATTAACGGGATAGCTTCTCCCACCGAAGAATAGCAAGTGAAGGGTGGAGCCTTGTTAGGACCACGGGATTTCGTTTACAGCTTGAATAGTGTGAATGGTACAACACTTGGAAGTTTATGTTAATTTACCACAATTCCATGTCTGAACTGTACGAAGTGAATGAAATTTACCTTATTTGAATAGTATATAACAATTTGGAATAACAAAGACTTTATTTTGAAGCTTTTGGCACATGTTGAATTTTTTCACTGTTGATAGTCTTTGCCACAAACGGATTCTCGAACTTGTGACATTACAAGGGGCTACAGCACCAATAAGTCAAGGTACACTTGGCTTTGGATTTTCACTGGAGGATGAATGTCACATGATAATTGGCGGCTTCATGCTGGCTTGATAGAAAGCTATGATAATGCAAGAGGGCTGAGAGAAAGAAGACCCACTGTTTAAAAAAAGAAAGAAATATATTGCAAGCGCGGCGCCAAAATGGCCGCCGCGCCCTTTGCGGGCCCCCCCCACAGGACAGAGAATCCGGGTAGTTAGGGGCGTGGCCACCTCCCTTATAAAAGGGGTGGCCACGAGGCAGCCGTGCTGCCATTTTGCCTCAGCGACGGAGCGGAGAAGTTTTTTCCTGCGTCTCCGTCGCTCGTTGGTATCAACGGGAAGCCTTTTGGGTCATTTTGCCTAGTTAGCTTCCCTTTCTGCTGCGGTGAGATGCCTTCCAAAAAGAAGGCTGCTGCGAATTCAGCTCGGGCTGTTAGGAGGCGCAATCCGGGTCGGAGGACCGCGGTGCCGCCTCCTCAGCAGCCACCTTTACCACCCCCGGCCGGGGCTGGTGGCATGGGGTCTATCGCCCCTTGGCCCGATCAGAGTGCGGGCGCGGAGGGTGCTCCGGCCCGTGGCCCGCGAGCGGTGGACACCGCTCCTCCTTCTGCTCAATCTTTTGGGCCTATTCCTTTCGGGCCGCCGCCTCTCCCGGGGCCCTCTAGCCTTGGGGGGTGGCCTGGCTCCCTGCCTTGGCAGGTTTCTTCACCAGCCCTACCGGGCTTTGGCGTTGGCCAATGGCCATATACGGGCCCTGGGGTACAGGGACCTGTCCCCATCCAAGGATCAGGTGGGCCGGCCGGCTCTTTCCCCGTGGTTAATGTGGACACCTTACTGGCCCGTATTGCGGCCCTGGAGGCGTCTTTGGCCCGGGCCAGTCAGGCAGGCGCCCCTTTCGGGGTACCTTTTGAGGCGCTATCGGCAGCAGGACAACAGCCGGCGGCGAGGGTTGAGCTGCGGCAGGCGGGTGGCGCGGCTCCGGCCACTGCCTCGCAGCTCCCCAGCCAGCAACCTGGTGCGGGTCAAGCCCCGACGATGAGCTCTACATCGGTCGTGAGCTCCGACGCCCCCAGTGGGCCAGAACCCCCGGTGGGGGCGGCCCGCGGGGGTGCAGCATGTGAGTATATGGTGCAAACGAGTACATCTACACATATTCCCAATATAGGGGGGGCCTTTCAGTGGCCTTGGCCTCGCGCGGGTGGTGCGGGGGCTACCCCACTGGCGACCCACCCGGCGACAACGACTGCCACCATGCCCACTGGGGTGGGCCTAGGTTCTTACACTGCTGGGAACGTCCTGGGGGTGGCAGGGTTAGCTCAGGCCCCTTTTAATAGGCCGGCTGTTCCCTTTTCGGCTTTGCCGACGGCAGGGTATTCCTTGCCACTGGGTGATCACTTGGCACAGGCCACCAGAGAAAAGATATGGCGAGGGGAGTATGTAGATATCTTCTCACTCCTGAACAGAGAGCCCACCAAGGAGGAAAGGGAGGGTCAGGATGAGAAGGACAAGGAGCAGGCACGCCGCCGTAAGCCGCCGCGTACCTGGGCTAACTGGCTCCCCGCTTATTTGATATATATGGCGGTATATTTGAGGGCGCGGCCGGATCTAGCTATTCCCATGGTCCAATATTTGGACAACATATATAGGGCGATGGTAGATTTCCCGGGCCCCTCATGGCTAGCATATGATGAGGAATTCCGTATGAGGATTCCCCTCCATCCCGAGATGAGATGGGATGAGCCCTGCCAGAGACTGTGGCTCTTGTATATGACACCCACACGCCCTGCCCCGGGGGATAGATACCATTGTGGACATGCGGTCCAGCGGGCAGCTCCAGCACAGGTTACCCGCCAATCGGCGGGGCAGGGGGTTCCAGCCCGCCTGCTGTGCTGGACTTTCTCGTCAAATGGTTCCTGCAGTCGAAAGAACTGCAGGTACAAGCATGAGTGTCCCACATGTTCTGGTCCCCATGCAGCCTCGGCTTGTCCCAAGCCTGGGGGGGGCGCGAGGCAGAGGGAGGGGTGGACAGTGGGCTGGCAAGGCTGCCACGGAGGGAGCTAGTTCTCCAAAAGGCCCCCTCCCCAATTAAGGTGGACATGCTGGAGCGCTGGCTCGCATCGTACCCGACGGGGGAGGACAGAGAGTATCTCATTCAAGGTTTTAAGCGGGGATTTCGTATCCCTTTTATGGGTGATAGATCCCCTCAGGATGCTCCCAACCTGTTATCCTTCAGAGGAAGGGAGGAGGTGGCTGCGGCCAGCATTAAAAAGGAATTAGACGCGGGCAGGGTCGCTGGGCCTTTTCCCGCACCCCCTTTTCCCAACCTTAAGGTTTCACCATTGGGTTTGGTTCCCAAAAAGTCCCTAGGGGAGTTTCGCCTTATTCATCATTTGTCCTACCCAGCCGGCAGATCGGTCAACGATGCTATACCTGATGACCTTTGTTCGGTCAGGTATACATCGTTCGACCATGCGCTGCGCATGGTGCGCTCGTGTGGCCCGGGTGCCTTACTGGCCAAGTGCGACATTAAGTCAGCTTTTCGCCTCTTGCCAGTGCACCCGGGTGACTTTGAATTGCTGGGTTTTAAATTTAAAGGGGAATATTATTTTGATAAGGCCATGCCTTTTGGCTGCTCCATATCATGCTCGGCTTTCGAGCGTTTTAGTACTTTCCTAGAGTGGGCTTTTGTCCGCAGGTCAGGGTCCCGGTCTGTAGCCCATTACCTGGATGACTTTTTATTCGGGGGTGAACGGGGCTGGGACACGTGTGCACGTCTCCTCAATACATTTCAGACGCTAATGCAGGAACTTGGTGTCCCTTTAGCGCCCGAAAAGACCGAGGGCCCATCGACCAAGTTAGTATTCCTGGGGGTTGAGATTGACACGGTAGAGCAGGCTTCTAGGTTGCCGGGTGATAAGGTGTCCAGGATAGTGACCCTTATCTCGGAATTGCTGGCCAAGCGTAAGGCATCCCTGAGGGAACTGCAGGTGCTACATGGGCACCTTAATTTTGCCTGCAGGGTGGTCGCACCGGGCAGGGCATTTGCCCGGCGCTTATGCGACGCCATGGCAGGGTTATCCAGGCCCCACCACAGAGTTAGGCTTACCCGGGGTATCAGGGCAGACATGTTTGTCTGGTTGCAATTCCTGAGGGAGTTTAATGGGGTCTCATTTTGGAGGTCGGACCTCCTGGCATCCCCCAATTTCCAGATCCAGTCTGATGCCTCAGGATCCCTGGGTTATGGGATGTACTTCAATGGGAAGTGGGCCTATGGTGGGTGGCCACCGGCATGGGCAGGCACAGGTCGCCTGCGGGATCTCACATACCTGGAATTTTTTCCCATTCTGGGGGCTTTGATGCTATGGGGCGAACAGTGGGCTAATTCGGTAGTGCATTTTTGGTGCGACAATGCTGCCGTGGTACACATTGTCAATGCACAGACTTCCAAATCGCCCAGGGTTATGGATCTAGTGCGCCATTTTGTGCTGCGCTGCCTGCGCTTCAATGTCTTGTTCAGGGCCAGGCATGTCCCAGGGGTTAATAATGATATTGCTGACGCTTTGTCCCGCCTGCAGATCTCCCGGTTCCGCGCCTTGGCCCCGGATGCGGAGGAATTTCCCTCGCCACTCCCGGACGAGATGTGGACTATTGGCAAGGAGAGGTGAACCGGGCGATTGGCCTGTCACTAGCGCCACGCACCCGTAAGGCGTATCAATAAGCACTCAATTCATTTAGGGTTTTGCTACTCAATTTCACTTGCCAGAGACCTGGCCTATCCCGGTGGACCATGTTCTGCGGTTCATGGTTCACCTCCATGCACAGGGCCTTGCACCTCGCACCATAGCATCCAAGCTCTCGGCGTTGGCTTTTATGGCCAAAGTAGGGGGTCATGTGGATACCACCTCTGACTTCCGTGTGAGACACGTTTTGGAGGGGTGGGTGCACGAGCGCGGGCGTTGCCCGGACGACCGGCACCCTATTTCCCCAGGGGTCCTTACCCAGTTGGCCCGGGGCTGGCCAGGCCTCTGTTTTGATCATTATGAGGCAGCCCTTTTTCATGCAGCCACAACGGTGGCATTTTTTGGAGCGCTCCGCGTCAGCGAACTCGTGATGCTGTCTAAGGCGGATGCAAGTGGTAGGGCACTGGAACTCGGAGATGTCTATGTTGCCAAAGACTGGGCCCAGTTGAGGATTCGCTCCTCTAAAACAGATCAGCATGGCGTAGGCAGTGGAGTAAGACTGCTACGGTGTTCTTTGGCCGACATCTGTCCGGTTGGTGCCCTACAGGAATACCTGGCACTGCGTGGCACGCACCACGGCCCGTTTTTCTGTCACCAAGATGGGTCTCCCCTTACTAAATTTCAGTTTTGGAAGGTGACAGCCAGAGCCCTCACCAGGGTGGGACTACCAGGTGCCCGTTATGGCACGCATTCGTTTCGTATTGGTGCAGCCTCTACAGCAGCTGCTTTTGGGTACTCTGGGGCTGACATACGCAGCATGGGGAGGTGGGGCTCACAATGTTTTCAGTTTTATGTGCGCCCACTCCCGCCATGAGTACCAATTCAGTCACCTTACCTTCCCTTTTTCTCAATTTTCTTACAGACCCTGGGTGTCGTATTACACCGGTGACAGTATGGCTGGTGGGCCACAGCTATGTGCACAGGGCAGCGCGTTACGCTGCGGCGACAGAGTGGGGACCCCGACTGGGACTGGGTGACCACGCCAGTCTCGCATGGCATGGTAAGCCTGGGATGTTATGGCAGGAGCTGCGGCCTTTCCTTTTTTCTGGCCTGGGGGCTGACCCGCCTGACATTCTAATCATCCACCTGGGGGGCAATGATTTGGGCCAGGTCACCGGCTTATCGCTCAAGCATGCGATTTGCGAGGAACTCGCCTACTTGCATTATGTCTGGCCTGCCACAACCCTGGTTTGGTCGGACATTGTTCCGCGCCATTCTTACAGAGGGGGCGTTAACCTCCTGGCTCTTGACCGCGCTAGGCGCGCGGTCAATAAGGCAGTGGCGCGGTTTCTTGCCACCAGGGCTTGGGGACGGGTTAGTCATCACCCCGATATTAGTCTGCAAAATTATGACCTGTACGCAGGGGATGGGGTCCATCTGTCGCGAGGAGGTATGGACCTCCTGTTAGGTGATTGGCGAGCAGGCCTGTTGACCGAGCTGACAGTCTGGGGGGGGGGCGTCAGGTCTTCTGTGAAGCCCCTCCGTGTGGCGGGTAGCACTGGTAAGGTAAACAGTATGACCCACAAGTATCCGGCAGGTTCGCAATTGACTGGACAACACTAGACAGGAATAAATTAGTTAAACGTTGTCCGGTCAACGACGAACCAGGCGATGGGGTGATGGTGATTGCTAACCAGCATGCATCACCCCTGTGATTTCACGGATACGCGTCAGAGGGTGGGGTCATGAGTTAGTTATTGACTACGGTCAACAATTTGTTTGTTGTTGACAAACAAATTGATACAAATTGATACATTGTAACCAATTGCCGTTGGCAATTTTGGGGTGGTACCTTACCAGTGTTACTTCGGCCTGCTTGCCTTAGGAATTATGATTGGTCGTTTTACCAATACAAATTTATAATTCGGACTAGGGCATTGAATCAATAAATGTGGCCCTTTGCTGTTATCCACTTTCAATGTTGTCTGTGTCCGTTATTGGGGGGGTGCGCCTGCAATGCAAGCGCGGCGCCAAAATGGCCGCCGCGCCCTTTGCGGGGCCCCCCCCACAGGACAGAGAATCCGGGTAGTTAGGGGCGTGGCCACCTCCCTTATAAAAGGGGTGGCCACGAGGCAGCCGTGCTGCCATTTTGCCTCAGCGACGGAGCGGAGAAGTTTTTTCCCCTCCACCCCCTCCCTAGTTAACAGTGTGATATTTTGGTCGCTTCGGGGCCGGGTGGGAATTTTTGGTTGGGACCCATATTGGCTTCGGGTCCTGGCTTTTTTGCCCATCCCACACTGTTGCTATGGTTTGATATAGGGGTCTTTCTGCATTTCCACTGCTGACTTTGGTCACATGGGCGGGTAGCACTGGTAAGGTAAACAGTATGACCCACAAGTATCCGGCAGGTTCGCAATTGACTGGACAACACTAGACAGGAATAAATTAGTTAAACGTTGTCCGGTCAACGACGAACCAGGCGATGGGGTGATGGTGATTGCTAACCAGCATGCATCACCCCTGTGATTTCACGGATACGCGTCAGAGGGTGGGGTCATGAGTTAGTTATTGACTACGGTCAACAATTTGTTTGTTGTTGACAAACAAATTGATACAAATTGATACATTGTAACCAATTGCCGTTGGCAATTTTGGGGTGGTACCTTACCAGTGTTACTTCGGCCTGCTTGCCTTAGGAATTATGATTGGTCGTTTTACCAATACAAATTTATAATTCGGACTAGGGCATTGAATCAATAAATGTGGCCCTTTGCTGTTATCCACTTTCAATGTTGTCTGTGTCCGTTATTGGGGGGGTGCGCCTGCAAAAAGAAATAGGTCACACACACAAAAGAAGAGAAGGTGCTAAAATTCTCGTCTATTCCTGTTGTTCCGCCCATCCTCATAAGAGTTACTGCAGCTGTGTGTGAGCATTGGCCTGCACAAGAGTATGACTAATGTCTGGTGGGAGGTCGGCATCCACCTACATCTTATATCAGTGTTCTTGCTTTCTCAAAGGTTACAGAACCCTTTCCAGGCCTTTGCATGGAACTCATAAAGATCTAGAAAGTAGCTGCACACCAATATATTTATATGAAGGGAGGGGACTGGGGAGGTGCAACCTGTTCTGTGTCTGAATAAATGGCACACATGTGGTGTCCAACCCAGTCTGTGCCCTTCTGGAAGCACACTGACTTGATCTGTGTCTGGATCTGTGACAGCATTTTTATGTTTCCAGTTCTCTCTGAAGACCCCATTTCTGCAGTCACAAAACATGGATGATTTAATCCAGGGGTTCCCAACGTTTTCAAACCGGGGGCCGGGCCATGGTCTCTCAGTCAGCCTCGAGGACCAGGTGGCCATTTTGCCCTGCCTGCATGATGGGGTGGCTATTTTGTCCCAATAGTAGCCATTTTTCTTGAATGCCCTTAGAAGGGGGCACATGAAATGGCACCGTGGGCCAGATCTGGCCCATGGGCCTTAGGTTGGGGACCACTGATTCAATCCATGATTTAGCAGCAGGAAACATGAGGATGGTTGGTTTGTGAAATTAAGGGCATAAACTCCTTCATCTTGCTGAGTTTTTCTTTGCCTTTCACACTTCTAATTACAAAGCATGAATGTAGGATTTAATATGAAGGAGGGTGTGTTCATTCCACCTGTCGGTGACCAGTAGCTCGTTAATCTGCCCTGTGGTCACACAGGGCTGTAGCAAGGATTCTAGAGGGGGTGGTGGTTCAGGAGGGGCAACAATGTCACACACACACACACACACACACACACACACACACACACACACACACACACACACACACACACTAGCATATTTGGTACACAACCACCACCACCCATATAATACCACTCCAACCACCAAACACACACAATAAAAGTTATTGGCAAGGCAGGAGTGTCGTATGTGAGTGAGTGTGTGTGTGTGTGTGTGTGTGTGTGTGTGTTGTATCTGTGTGTGAGTGAGTGAGAAAGAAAGAAGCAGTGTGTGTGTGTATTGTCCCCCCAAACCCCCCCCCCCAACCCAGGGGACCAGGCAGAGAGGGGATCCCCCTGCAGGACACCCCGTTATTAAAGAGAAGAAACCAAGTGATTTTTTCTCTTTAAAAACGGAGTGTTTGGGAGGGGGTGGAATCAATCCCTCTCCCTGGTCCCCTGGGTTTGGGAGGTTTGGGGGGGACAAATGAGGTCTGTCTCCCCAAACCTTCTGAACCCAGGGGACCCAGCGGAGAGGAGGGATTCCCCCCCCCCCCTGACACTCCCATATTAAAGAGAGGAAAGCAAGCGGTTTCTTCTCTTTAACAATGGAGTGTTTGGGGGGATTGGATTCGATCCCCTCTCCCTGGTCCCCTGGGTTTGGAAGGGTTGGGGGGACAAAAGGGGTCTGTCCCACAACCCTTCTGTACCCAGGAGACCCGGGAGAGGTAATCGATTCCACCCCCTCCCAAACACTCCGTTTTTAAAAGAGAAGAAACTGCTTGGTTTCTTCTCTTTAATAACAGGGTGTCCTGCAAGGGGGGGGGGAATCCCCTCTCTGCATCACATTTGCCTCCTGGAGAGAATGAATCTCCATCACGGAGGGGCTTTGCTTCTCTCTGGGTTGGCTGGGAACACAACTTTCATTCCCAGCCAACTCAGAGAGAAGCGAGTCCTTCTCTCAGGGAGGCCAGGAGGCACTCTGGCCTCTCCTTTATCCATGCGGGTGTGGATGCTATGTCACCCACAGGGACGAAGGAGAGGCCGGTGCTTCTCCCTACACAGAAGGCTGCGCCGAGAGGGAGTTTCAGAGATCCAGCCGGAGCTGGCAAAATGTAAGTGTGGTAGGTGGGGGTTAGGGATGGGGGCTAGGTGGTGGGGCAGGGGGCGTGGTTACTGGGGCCATGCCTCCCCTGCCTCCCCCACACTCCCTAACCCCCACCGACCGCACTTACCTTTTCCTGGCTCCAGCTGGGTTTTTCAAAGTCTTTCCCTCCAGGCGGTGTGTTTTTTTAAAGTCAGTGAGCCGCATGTTCCCAGCCTCCTCTGCGCTCGCATCCCTCAGCCTGATTGGTTGAGGGGTTGCACAGCACAGAGGACTCTGGGACTCGTAGTTTTATTTTCTTGGTTGCGTTCGTGGGGCGGCTGCCCCACTGGCAACCTCTGGACCCTTGCGGGGTTGGTGAGGCGGGGGTAAGGTAAGTGCAGGCAGCTCGGTTAGGGGTGGTTGGGCTGGGTGCGGGAGCATATGCTGGAGTCCAATGGTTAACATCCCTCTTTATAGGTATAGATATATATAATTGGCATCTTGCGATGGGGTGGGGGTGGGCTGTTAACTCAGGAGGGTTCCCCCCCCACACTGTTGTGTTCTAAAGCAAGTGCCTTTAAACAATGTACCTATCCATGTGTATCCAATGTAACCTTTCCTTGTGTAACATTGTAACCCCAGCTGCATCTCTGCAACCCTAATAGGACGCGAGCTAGTGACCACTAGATGGCAATAGCGAGCGTCCAAGCTCATCGGTCCAAGACTCACCTAAGAGCAATAGCGCGGGAAGATTCCCGCCATCACCTTCACCTGGACAAGAAGGGCGTGACTTGAAATGACGTCACGCGGACAGTAGCCAATAGACTGTCAAGGAGCCACATTCAAATGTATAGCCACTGTATATATTGAGCTGTTCGTCCGCCATTACTACATGTTCCCTCTGACCAGCATGTAATAAAGTTGTGTTAAGCCAGCTCTTCGGCTGTCCTGGTGTCTTTGGTCCAATACACTAAACACACGTTCCTGGCTATGGCCCTGTGGTCACACCATAACCTGCAAATATTTCTGTGTATGGCAGTCTCACTGTCCTTTAGGGCCTATAGAAAGGGTTTCCCAAAAAACTACTACACCCAGAAAGCATCACAAATTCTTGAAAAAATCTAGAAGCTGGAGTAAAAAGGAAGCCCAAAATAAATGGCACTTCCTTACATCAGCCTAAAGTACAGTAAAACCTCGCATAAGAGCACCTCACTTACAGACTAACTCGCTTAAAGAGCAGAATTTTCTCTGAATGGTCACCTTGCTTAACAACTAAAACCAACCAAAAACTCACTTAACAACGAAATTGGGGTTCACAATCCCCCCACCCCAGAAGTCACAATTGGTCATTTACAATGGTGTTTCGCTTAAAGAGCAAACTTGCTTAAAGAGCAATCCTGTGGAACACATTATGCTCTTAATCAAGGTACCACTGTATTCCTTTACAAAATGGGTACCCAAACTTTTCAGGCAGTGAGCCAGTCACATGGTTCAGGGGACTGGTCACTATAGCTTGTGGGCCAGATCCACCCCCCGATGCCAATTCATCCAGCCCGTGAAGCTCTTGTTCCTGGAAGCGGAAGTAAAACACGCTCATATGGCCATGTTTTACTTCCAATTCTGGAAGCAACGAGGGCTTCATGGGCCAATGAATTGGTGTTGGGGGTCAGATCTGGCCCACAGGCCATAGTTTGGGCACCCCTGCTTTACAAGATGAATGCATGTTTGCATATTAAATTGCATACTGTGTTCTTTCTTTCTCTCTTTGTGTGTATATGTGTGTCTCCCAAAGATGACTGAAAGATTGGTAGCAGTAACATCCCATAGGAGTAGCAAATGCTTCCCAGGAGCATGTTCTTGTTGATCTCATGCAATACCTTCAACTTCTCTTTGAGTATGACCAGCACCAAATCCTAACATATAAGAGTAAACAAAAAACAAACAAACAAAAATATTGTGGCACTTTAAAGTCTAACTGCTATCTTTTAATGTTAGGTTTTGTGGAACAAGTGCACTTCATCAGACATAGGAGTGAGGCTTCATGGCATCAATTTATAATACACATCAGATACAGAGTGTATTATAAATAAAAATACATAAGTATACATATCAATATGGCTTTTTACAACTGGTAATAGCAGAAGATCGGATTAGTTGTGAAGTTTTGCTCTGTTAAATTGCATATAGTTAAGTAGGACGCAAGATAAACACCTGGCATTAAACATTTGCTAATGAGTTTAACCTTCAGCATCTATTGAGTTCATCCTTTGCAGGCGCACCCCCCAAAGAAAGACTCAGACACCGGTATATGGATTAAGGCATTGGGCCACTTTTATTGAATAATGCCCTAGTCCGAATTATAACTTTCAATTGGTGTAATCATCCAAATGTAATTCTTTAAGGCAAGCAGGCCGCAGTAACACTGGTAAGGTTCCACCCAAAATGCCAATGGCAATTGGCTACATGTAACTATTTGTATCAATTTGTTTGTTGACACAAACAAATTGTTGACCGGAGTCAATAAACTATCTACTGACCCCACCCTATGACGTGTATCCATTAAATCTCAAGGTGATGCAGGCTGTTAAGCTCCTGCCATCACCCCTTGCCTGGTTCGTCGTTGACCAGCCAAAGCTATTACCCCTGTACCTGTCTAAGTGTTGGCCAGTCAATTGCGAACCTGCCGGATACCTCTGGGTCATAAATCTTTACCTTACCAGTGCTACCCACCACACGGGGAGGTGTCAATGATGACTCACCCCCCCCCAGACCGTCAGCTTGGTCACCAGGCCTGCTTGCACCACACCCAGAAAGAGATACATACCTCCAGCCGACAGGTGGACCCCTTCTCCTGCCTACCAGCAAAAAAATTTGTAAGCCTATCCGCAGGTGTCCAATGGCTGTCTCCCAGCCATGCTCAGCAAGGGACCGAGCAACAGCCCTGTCCACTGACTGCCGGAACAGTCCGAACCACGGAGATCCACGTCTCCCCTAAATTGGTGTCTCGGCACGATGTTAGACCAAAGCGACCGTGTGCAAGCCATGCATGATATAAAACGCCAGGTTACTGCCCCTCGACAGTTTATGAATAGCAGTGATCCGTATAAGATCATTGCCTCCGAGGTGCCTAATAAGAACATCGGGCGGTCCAGCATCCCTGACAGACATCAGGAATGGCCACAGTTCCCGCCCCCTTGTGCCGCACATACCATACCATCGCATACGTGCGGATGCACACAGCCCAAGTTGGGGTCCACTCTCTGTCTCCGCAGCATATACTGCTGCCCAGTGTACATAGCTGCGGCCCACCAGCCCCACTGCCACCGGTGTGCAGAGATACACAGGATCTGTAAAAGAGGAGAAGAGGTGAAGGACATAACTAGGTACTCATACAGTGAGGGGACGTACATATAAGAAACTACGCGTACACACATATCTGCCTCCGAGTACCCCAAACGTAGCCGCGATCAACGCGATGCCTATCCTAAATAAATGGGTGCCAAAACGGGCCCCACACTGCGAAGCGCGGCACCGGTCACCCTCAGTAACTTTACTTTGGTAAGGGTAGACCCATCCTGGTGGCAGAAAAACAGGCTGGGGCACGCAGCAGGCACTGCCGAAAATTCATGTAGGGCACCAACCAGACAGATGTCTCAATGAAACTTTGTAGCAGTCTAACTCCACTGCCTATGCCATGCTGAACAACTTTTGAGGACTGTATCCCCAATTGAGCCCACTCATGTGTGACATAGACATCGTCGAGTTCCAGTGCCCTACGAGACACATCTGCCTTACACAGATGGTACCAACTCTGGCACCCACTCACTGATGCGGAGCGCTCCCAAAAAGGCTACCGTGGTAGCTGCGTGACCAAGAGCCACTTCACACCTATCCAAACATAAGTCATGCCAGCCTCGTGCAAGGTGGGTCAGAAACTCTGGCGAACTGGGGTGGCGCGTGTCCGGGCGGCAGACATGTTCACGTGTCCACCCCTCCAAAACACGACGCATGTGGAAGTAACTCACGCAGTCATTGAAACCCCCCCCCCCACGTTGGCCATAAATGCCAGTGCCGAAAGCCTGAAGGCTATAGTACGGGGGGCCAAACCCTGACTGTGAAGATAAACATGCATTGTATGACCTGGTCCACTGATATTGACCACACTTGAGGTAACTGTAGTTACTCGCAAAAAGTTCTAAATCGCATGAAAGCATGTTGATACGCCTTACACGTGTGAGGTGCCAATGACATGCCCGGTTCACCTCTCCTCGCCAAACGTCCAAATATCGGCCGGGAGTGGCGAGTGGAATTCCTCTGCTTCCAGAGCAAGGCACGGAACCGGGGGATCTGCAGGCGGGATAAAGCATCAGCAATATCGTTATTAATACCTGGAACATGTCTGGCCCTGAACAGCACATTTAGGCGTAGGCTTCTCAAAAAGACTTGACAAACCAATGCCATGACCCTGGGGGATTTGCACGTCTGGGTGTTGACAATGTGCACCACTGCCGCATTATCACACCAAAAATGGACCACTGAGTTGGCCCACTCGTCATCCCATAGCATCAGTGCTCCCCAATTTGGGAAGAAACTCAAGGAAGGTAAGATCGCGGAGGCGATCCGTGCCCAGCCATGCATGAAGTCCTCGGCTGTAAGTCCCCCTACCCTCAGAGTAAACCCCCATAATCCAGGGAGCCGGAGGCATCTGACCTTACTTGAAATCTAGGGCAGACCATAAGGTCTGATCTCCAGGAAGAGACCCCGTTAAATCCCTGGAGGAATTTGAGCCAGACCGCAAGGTCCGCCCGTATGCTCCTGATCAGCCGGACCCTGTGGTGACATTTAACAGGCCAGCCATGGCATCACACAGGCGCCTGGCCAATGCTCTGCCGGGTGTAACCACCCTGCAGGCAAAGTTAAGGTGGCCATGAAGTAGCTGCAGCTCACGAGGGGACACTTTATGTTTGGCAATCAATGCCAAAATCGCCGCAGAGATCCGAGCCACCTTATCCATGGGTAACCTGGATGCCTGTGAGACAGAGTCAATTCCAATGCCTATAAATGTGAGCTTAATAGCTGGGCCCTCGGTCTATTCAGGCGCTAAGGGGACACCCAGTTCCCACATGAGTGTCTGAAATGTAGTGAGGAGATGCGTGCACATGTCCAAGCCCCGTTCACCCCCGAACCAAAAGTCATCGAGGTAATGGGCTAGAAACCGGGACCCCGAACTGTGAGCAAAGGCCCACTGAATGAAAGTACCGAATCGTTCGAATGCCGAACATGGAATAGAGCAGTCAAAAGGCATGGACTTATCTAAGTAAAATTCCCCTTGGAACCTAAAACCCAATAGCTCAAAATCCCCTGGGTGCACTGGCAATAATCGGAAAGCCGAGTGCATATCAGACTGTGCCAGGAAAGCACCGGGACCGCATGAGCGTACCACCCTTAGGGCTGAACAAACAACGTTTTCCTGACTGAAAAAGGTCAGCAGGAACGGCATCACTGACCGAAGAACCCGCAGGGTAAGCTAGATGGAGGATTAGATGACATTCACCCGGGTTCTACTTCGGTACTAGCCCCAGAGGGGAGACCTTCAAATTAGGGAAAGGTGGTTCCAAGAAGGGGCCCGCTACTCTCATAGCCTCAACTTCCTTAGCTGTGCTCAATGCAGCAACCTCCTCGTTACCTTTCAAGGGAACTAAATTAGTAGCATCTTGGGGCCCCTAACACCCCGAATGGAATACGAAAGCCCCATTGGAAACGCTCCAGCAGGTACCACACATCATCCCTTCTTGGATAAGATGAGAGCCATCGCTCCAGCATGAGTACACTAATTGGGGAGGGGGGCTTTGACATGGCTAGTTCCGTCGGACGGAGCTCTGATCGCCCCCTATGCACCCCTACCTCTGCCCCGTAACCCACCAACCCGCGGGCACGCGGAGGCAGCGTGGGGGCCAGCGCAAAAGGGGACACTCGTGTCGGTAACGACACTGGTGCTTATTACACACGTCGCTAGCTGAGAAGGTCCAACACAGCAGGCGAGCTGGAACCCCCTGCCCCACCGGTCAGCGAGGAGCCTGTGTTGCAGCAGCCTGCTGCACAGCATGACCACAATGGTACCTATCACCAAGCGCCAGTCACGTGGGAGTCATGTACCAGAGCCACAATTGCTGACAGGGCTCATCCCACCTCATCTCAGGATGTAGGGCCACCCTCATCCAAATTCCTCATCGTAAGCCAACTATGATGGGCCCATGAAATCAACCATCGCCCTGTAAATATTATCAAGGGATTGAACCATTGGGATGGCCCAATCAGGCCGGGCCCTGAGGCATACCGCCATATATATAAAGTATGCCGGCAACCAGTTGGCCCAGGTGCGCGGTGGCTTACGACGATGGGACAGGTCTTTGTCTCTGTCGTTCTGTCCCTCTCACTCTTCCTCAGTGGGCTCACGGTTCAATAGGGAGAATATATCCACGTACTCCCCTCCAGATCTTAGGCCTCGTGACCTGTGACAAATGATCACCCAGGGGCAAGGAATAACCAGCCGTCGGCAAAGCCATCGTCGGCACATTCTGTATAGAGGGCATATGCAGCGGGACCTGGACAGCCCCTGCGATGCTCGGCATTGCCCCAGGGGCGGACACCCCTGCCCATAACGAGGGACCATTTAGAAACTGGGATAGGATGGTAACTGATGCCCGCTCGCATCAACTTGACGAGGCCAGGGCTAGTGAACCCCACCACTGTAAGTGGGCTGTGGTGTTGGTGCACTTAAATTGAACCTGATACTCACTAGGTGCACCCCCGTGAGCCGCCCCCACCGGGGGTTCCGGCCCACGGCGGGCGTTGGAGCTCGCGACTGGAATCGAGCTCTGGGATCACCCCCGACTGCTCCCAGCCTGGACATCAGGTCGAACGGGGAGCTGCGAGATACCAGCTGGGGCCGGCCGGACCGTCTCAAGCAGCTCGACCCGGTTGGCCGCCCGCTGAAGCATAGCGGCCGGCAAGGTAGCCAGGGTCGACGAAGGGGCCCCTGTTGAAGAAAGAGTAGCACCCCCCTCCAAAGGAGGCTGTGCAATGCCCAGGGATGCGTCCAGCACTGCTATCCGTGCTAACAGAGCATCCACTGCCCCAGAGCCCCCAGTACAAAGCGGGCCGGGTGGGCCGGATGGCCCACTAGTCAGTTGAGGAAAAGGCAACCCAAAAGGAGAGCCAGGGCCAGAATAGGGCCCTGCCCAAAACTCTGGCCCATTGGGGGCCGGAGGAACAGTGGGTTGGACACCCGCACCAGCCCCCCCGGGCTGCCCTGTCCCATGCCCGGCAAAGGCGGGATGAGGGCCGAAGCCCCGGAGGGGCCGGCCTGTAGCTGACCAGCTACCAAGCTGGAACCCAGCTGCCAAGTGGTAGCCTGACCAGCCCCACTGGTACCAGTGGGCAAGGCTGGCACATCGCCCTGCCATGGGGGCGCAGCCCTGGTCCTCCAACCCAAAGGCTGGCCCCCATCCGACGCAGGGCCGGGTAAAAGTTCTTCCCCTTGGCCGCGGCTTCAGCTCCGGGGCCTTCTGCTTGGGAGCCATGTCTCCCTAGGAGAAGAAAGTCACAGTAGGATCCCTATCCAGGGATCGAACTCCTAGTGTTTAAGCACCGCGGCAGCCAAGCAATCCAAGGCTCCGGGTGCTTCGATCCTCCTTTCCCAGCCAGGAAATGAACTGCAAAGGCTCAATAGCCAAAGACTAATAAGGAAAAACAGCGACAGAGAAAACTTCTCCTCTCCGTCGCAATTCTAAAATGGCAGCTCGGCTGCCTCGTGGCCACCCCTTTTATAGAGGGGTGGCCACGCCCCCTAACTCACCCGGATGTCTGAGTCCGGGTGGGGGTGGGGCCCACAAAGAGCGTGGTGGCCATTTTGGCACCACGCTTTCATTGTGCAGTGAGGTAGCCTATGGTGTGAATGAAAATTCTACTGAAGTAGTTTCTGTAAAGGTGGTATAATATAACAATATATAACATACAACATATATAGCAGCATATAACAACCTGTTTGGTGTGGTGTATCAAATTCTAGTAAGTTAGCAGCTGGCTTTCTCCTCCTTTTTTCTTTTAGCAACGCTTCTCCTGAGCAGCCAAATCTCCAAAGTGCTTTAAAGGTTACATTTACATGCTGCATGCCCTTAGGATGTACATGCCTTTTTTGAACTTGGAAATTGCTCGCCCATTTGATTGCTCAGAAGACTAGTATTGTTTTGTAAATTACACTACCATTTGAAAAAAATTCTAGTCAATTCCAGCAATCATTAAGATTAAACAGAGTAACCGATTAAAGGCATCAGCTTCTGAATATGCATCAGTGGTGGTTGCTGGTGCTAAGTGCTTATCCTGAAAAATGGGGGGTGGGGGGTTACACAAGTGCAAAATCAGCAGACACACAGTCACAATTGTCTCACTATTCATTTCGATTGAAGAAAATGTATCTGGGAGTCATGAGTTTAAGGCATCCATAGTCTCCATCCATAATTTCTGAACATCAACAGGGTCATTTACACAACAAAATGAAGACCTCATAATCCTAAATAAGGCAAACATCAATAATGAGTTCATATGGATATATAATAATGTTGTTCTGGCTTGTTTTGCACAAGAATTTGCCAGGATTTTCAAGGCTTTCTATTGAGGAACTTGAGATTTGAACAGTTTTACCTATGTTCTGTCAACTTTATTACACAGGTTTAGTTCAAAAATCAAAGTAACTTACAGTGATGTCGAAGGGTCTTTTCACTTGCCTGCTCTCATGCCTGGTTGTGTAAAAAACCATGGAATCATGGAACTCCATAGCAATATAGAGCCCTAGTGACAGAGTGGTTAAACTGCTGTACTGCAGCCAAAATGTTGTGAATTCAATGCTGTGAAAGGTCAAAGTTGACTCAGCTTTCTATCCTTCCAAGGTCGGTAAAATGATTACCTAGCATGTTGGAGGCAAAATGCTAATTACTCTGTGAACCACCCAGAAAATGCACTAAGTGCTATGAGGTGGTATATAAGTGTAATTGCTATTGCTACATTACGGCAAATGCTTCCCTATTTGTAGTCGCATGTGTGTAAAACCAAAGAGCACCTGATCTTTGAATGTCAAAGAAGGCAAAACTGACCATTTCTCCAATTCCTAGGATTTGGTAAGTGTTGGGAGGTGAAAGCTTCTCCAAGCAAGTGACCTCACATCTAGAAGTGAAGACAACTGTCATATCCTCCCCATACATCTGGAGTGCCACTAAGGCCTATGAGCTTCCCTGGGTCCATGAAGGGCTGATCCAGCAAAAAGCTTTGGGGTGAAAAAGGATAATTTCATTGCCATTGCCAGCTAGTCCCACAAGTAAAGAAGGCTAGTAATTCACTCCAGCTGACATTTTATTCAAATTTGTGTAAATTTGCTGTGACCAGACTGGTCAGAGCCTTGACACATTTTGCTCCTAGAGTCTGAATATTAACTGTGAATGTGTCTGAACCACTGTACACACCTGAAAAGTGTGCATAGAAAAATGTGCACATTAGAAAAGTGCACAGAAACAAAGCAGACACATGCTTTAATCCAGGGGTGCCCGAACTACAACCTGTGGGTGGGATCTGGCCCTTGATGCCAATTCATCCATCCCGTGACACCCTAATCACTCCTGGAAATGGAGGGGGGATATGCCCGCCAATGCTCATGTGCACCTGGAACCATTTCTGGGAGTAGTGCAGACACATTTAGCATGCATGGGGCAGGGATGTCCGGAATCACTTTTGGGAGTGGTGCAGAAGCATTTGTGCATGTGCAGGGACATCCAGAAACACTTTTCAGGACTGGCACTGACACATTTGCCCATGCACGGTGACGTCCGTAACCACTTCCAGGAGTGGCACAGATGCATTTGCACATGCACAAATGTGTTCACACCACTCCTGGAAGTGATTTCAGATGCACATATGCAAATGCATCTGCTTCTGGGTGTGTGGTCAGGCTTGCTCAGCTGTTCCAGGGTGGTCAGGCCCCTGGCACAAAAAGTTTGAGCACCCCTGCTTAAATCAATAGCAGGCAAGCTGGAAAGAAACAAGTATGGTGCAAAAATGCATACAAGTATATTCACATTTTTCAAACAAATAGACCAAAGAAAGAAAAAGTTGTCATCTTTATTTTTTTAAAAAAAGGAGATGGGGAAATAGATCAGAATAAAAGCTAGGAAGGAAGATGTCTCTGGATGCAGATTTGATGGGTGTTTCAATTTCTGTGACATTACAGAGTCATCTTTCAATTTAAATGAAAGTCAGTGTGGGAAGCAATGTAGAATCTGCCACAATTTGGCTGTTGTGGAGATCTGAAGAGAGAGAATCTACATTCTCTAGATCTCCATAAAAGTGACAGGAAGATCTCTCTCTGTATCTCTGGAAGAACATGGCTGAGATAAGGGTCTTAAAACTATGTACAGTGTGTCATGTTTGTATGTGTTTCTGTTCTCTGAAGTGAAACATCTAGCTGATTTACTTACAAGATTTAATTTGGCATACAACTAAAATAGGAAATCCCCTTTTTTGTGCATAAAACATCCTCATATACTTTTATCTGCATAACATCAACCTTTAAGTCTGGTAGAACAATATTTTTTTCCCTTCTCATATTGTAACCCCATTTTCAGAAAATGCACCCCCCAGTCTTTTATTTCTATCTTTCTATCCCCTTTTATTAAAGTTATTCCATTTTATTCCTCTCAAATAAACTTATTTCATTCACTTTATTCTGCCACACATGTTTAGAATTGATTAGGCTTATGTGTACACAAGCACCACTCTGACCATGCACCCATTCACACTGCAAGGGTTGACACAACAGACTTGGCCCCTTTCACTCCTAATAAATATTATTTCATTGGCAGTTATACCTGGGATGTCAGATAACTTAATAAAAATGTTTTCGAATACCTGGAACTGTTCTATTCAAGATAGCATATTTCCTTTGCTCTGTATAGATTATGTCCCCCCAAAAAAGACTCTAAAATATTTTAGATTTGATTTTAACATGCTCTGTTTGTATCTCAAATCAGGATCTTTTCTTGCACCTCAGCCTATCTCCTGCAAGCATCCAGGAAGGCTCAATGCCACAGGAAGCCATCACTTCACATTTTGCCCCAAGCCACCTTGATTCCTCTGTTTACTTGTTGTATTGTTTTCTTTACTCTTGCACCTGGCATGCTCATTGTTTTTGGGGCCCCTCCTGTATTCAATTGTAGATAGTGCTTGGGCTGACTCAGGATAGATTAATAGTTGGGTGGGAATAGAATATTGCCAAGAGCCTCAAGCAATGCTCCTCCTCAGGGGAGTCTGAAGGATGCCCATCTTCGTCATTGGTCCTTTTGCATCCTGGATTCAAATCTGGACTTTTTGATTTGTGCCAAATTACAATCCTGGTGCCCATTGGATGTCACCTGAATGATGTCACAACCTGCATTTGCTAAACTATGAACTCTGTCATTTCCAGGGCAATTGCTCTACCCATCACCTTTTGTTCTATGTAATTGACCTGTTTTGTCTCTGTATGATTGACCTTTTAATGTAACAAAAAAGTCTGGTGCCGGGTTTTTGTTCACCATTGTAAATCTCTTATTTTGTAAACTTGTTAGCTAGCAGTACAACTAGTTGAGCTCCCTTGGGTGGAGGGTATAAAAATCTCCTGATAGAAAATGTCAGGAGCGCTCTCAGCACATTTGCACGCAAGACATTGGAACCAAAAAGAGCTGTTCACTTAAGGGACTTTAATAGGCAAAAAGGTTGAGACTAGGGCTTTTCCCGGCACCAGGCCAGTGACGCTTAAACCCCTTTTCAATAAACCAATTTTAATTTTTGCCTATATTAAACGCTTCCTCGTTCTTGGGAGAAGGGCTCCACCAGTGACTCAAACCGAAGTTGTAACTGTATCCAGTAGCCATTTTTCTGGTAACAATATGATGAATTTACCCTTCATATACTGATAAAAGTAGATTCCAACCCCCCCCCCCCCCCTTCAGAGCTCTGATAGTGTCATTTTACTACTAGACATTTAGTGGTGCATGCAGGTAAAATGTTTGATTAGTAGTTCATCATTTTGAAATAAAACATTGCTGCTGCACAGTAGAACACCTGTTTGTTAGTTTTTAACGTTAGAGCTCAAGAGTTCATTTGAACCTATTGGGTTGCAGAGCTGTGGACACCAATAAGGAGTTATTTCTTCACTTATTCAATCTATACACAGAACACATAATGTGCAATGCAGGGATGGAGGAATCACAATATGTGATCAAAATTGCTGGGAGGAACATCAACAATTTGAGATATGCAGACGATACCATCCTAATGGCAGAAAGTGAGGAAAATCTAAAGAATCTACTGATTGGGCTGAAAGAGGAGAGTGCAAAAGCTGGCTTGAGACTCAATATCAATAAAACCAAACTAATGGCAACAGGCCCTATCAGTACCTGGAAAATAGATGGGGAAGAAGTAGAAGCAGTGACAGATTTTACCTTCTTAGGAGCTAAGATCACTGCAGATGGTGACTGCAGCCATGAAATAAAAAGACGATTAACTCTGGGGAGACAAGCTATGAGAAATCTGGGGAACATAGTAAAAAGTAGAGACATCACCTTAAAAACAAAAATGTGTATAGTCAAAGCAATGGTATTCCTGGTGATAATGTATGGGTGTGAGAGCTGGACCATTAGGAAAGCTGAGTGTAAAAGAATAGATTCCTTTGAGATGTGGTGTTGGAGGAGAGTGTTGAGAGTCCCCTGGACAGCAAGGAGAACAACTAGGTCAATTTTAGAAGAAATCAACCCTGACTGCTCATTTGGAAGGTCAAAGAGTGAAGATGAACCTTAAATACTTTGGACATCAAATGAGAAGGGACAATTCACTTGAGAAGGCCTTGATGCTGGGAAAGGTGGAGGGCAAAAGAAGAAAGGAACATCCAAAGATGAGATGGATGGTGTGGTAGATGCAGTGGGCACAGAGCTGAGCGGGCTGAGGAGGATGGTGGAGGACATAGGTGCCTGGAGTAAAATGGTCCATGGGATCACAAAGAGTCAGAATCGACTGTTCGACTGAACAACAAAAATCCCAGGGCTGGGAACCCTGTTGATTACAGTGCCCAAAAGCCACTGCTGGCATGTCCAATGGTAAAGAATCCTGATTGTACAAAACAGTGAAAGAGACAAAGGGCTACACTTTACATTGCACTCATGGCCTTGTGGTATAAACAATATGTGTGTGTGTGTGTGTGTGTGAGAGAGAGAGAGTGTGTGTGTGTGTGAGATTAGTGGTGTAGCTTAGGATATTAGTGCCTCATACATATTGCAGGTGCACCCCCCAATAAAGGACTCAGACACTGATGAAAGTGGATAACGGCATTGGGCCACATTTATTGATTCATGCCCTAGTCCGAATTATAAATTTCTATTGGTAATTGACCAATCATAATTCTTAAGGCAAGCAGGCCGAAGTAACACTGGTAAGGTACCACCCAAAATTGCCAACGGCAATTGTTACAATGTATCTATTTGTATCAATTTGTTTGTTGACAACAAACAAATTGTTGACCGTAGTCAATATCTAGCTAATGACCCCACCCTCTGACGCGTATCCGTAAAATCACGGGGTGATGCATGCTGTCTAGCTGTAGCCATCACCCCATCGCCTAGTTCGTCGTTGACCGGACAACGTTTAACCAACTTATGCCTGTCTAGTGTTGTCCAGTCAATTGCGAACCTGCCGGATACCTGTGGGTCATAAATGTTTACCTTACCAGTGCTACCCGCCACACGGAGGGGCTTCAAAGAAGGCTCAACGCCCCCCCCCAGACCGTCAGCTCGGTCAACAGGCCTGCTCGCCAATCACCCAACAGGAGGTCCATACCTCCTCGCGACAGATGGGCCCCATCCCCTGCATAAAGGCCGTAATTTCGTAGGCTAATGGCGGGGTGACGACTGACCCGCCCCCAACCCTTGTCGGCAAGGAAGCGTGCCACAGCCCTATTTACCATGTGTCTAGCGCGGTCAAGGGCCTGGAGGTCGAAACCTCCCCTGTACGTGTGCCGCGGGACCATGTCCGACCAAACGAGGGTTGTGGCGGGCCACACGTAATGCAGGTAGGCAAGGTCGCCGCAAATCGCATGCTTTAGCGATAAGCCGGTGACCCGGCCCAAATCGTTGCCCCCTAGGTGTATGATCAGAATGTCAGGCGGGTCAGCATTCCGGCCTGAAAAAAGGAATGGCAACAGCTCCCGCCATAACATCCCAGGCTTACCATGCCATGTGAGACTTGCGTATGCACCCAGTCCCAGTCGGGGTCCCCACTCTGTCGCCGCAGCGTAACACGCTGCCCTGTGCACGTAGCTATGGCCCACCAGCCATACTGTCACCGGTGTAATACGACACCCAGGGTCTGTAAGGAAAAAACGAGGAAGAGAAAGGTGCGGTGACAAAACTGGTACTCACGGTGGAAGAGGGCGAACATAAAACTGAAAACATTGCGAACCCCACCTTCCCATGCTGCGTATGTCAGCCGCGGAGTACCCAAAAGCAGCTGCAGTGGAAGCCGCCCCTATCCTGAAGGAATGGGTGCCATAACGAGCCCCTGGGAGGCCCTCACTGGCCAGCGCTTTGCCGGTCACCTTCCAAAATTGAAATTTAGTAAGGGGAGACCCAT
The DNA here is from genome assembly GCA_035047345.1 of Bradypodion ventrale. NCBI lineage: Eukaryota > Metazoa > Chordata > Lepidosauria > Squamata > Chamaeleonidae > Bradypodion > Bradypodion ventrale. The sequence continues at coordinate 88,122,575 of JAWDJE010000001.1, read as the reverse complement.
CTTGGTGACAGAAAAACGGGCCATGGTGCGTGCCACGCAGTGCAATAAACTCCTGTAGGGCACCAACCGGACAGATGTCAGCCAAAGAACACCGTAGCAGTCTTACACCACTGCCTACGCCATGGTGATCTGTCTTAGAGGAGCGTATCCTCAACTGAGCCCAGTCTTTGGCAACATAGACATCCTCGAGTTCCAGTGCCCTACGACTTGCATCCGCCTTAGACAGCATCACAAGCTCGCTGATGCAGAGCGCTCCAAAAAAGGCCACCGTTGTAGCCGCGTGAAATAGGGCTGCCTCGTACTTATCAAAACAGAGGCCATGCCAGCCCTGGGCCAATTGGGTAAGAACCCCTGGGGAAATCGGGTGGCGGTCGTCCGGGCAACGCCCACGCTCCCGCACCCACCCCTCCAAAACATGTCTCACATGGAAGTCAGCGGTACTATCCACATGACCGCCCACCTTGGCCATAAAAGCCAATACTGACAGCCTAGATGCTATGGTGCGAGGTGCAAGGCCCTGGGCATGCAGGTAAACCATGAACCGAAGTACATGGGTCACTGGGATCGGCCAGGTTTCTGGCAGCCGGAATCGGGTACAGAAATCTCTGAAAGAATTGAATGCGTGGTGATACGCCTTACGCGTGCGTGGCGCTAGTAACAAGCCAATCGCCCGGTTCACCTCTCCTTGCCAATGGTCCATATCTCGTCCAGGAGTGGCGAGGGAAATTCCTCCGCATCCGGGGCCAAGGCACGGAACCGGGAGATCTGCAGGCAGGACAAAGCGTCAGCGATATCATTATTGACCCCCGGGACATGCCTGGCCCTGAAGAGGACATTGAGGCGCAGGCTGCGCAACACAAACTGGCGCACTAGGTCCATTACCCTGGGTGATTTGGAAGTCTGTGAGTTGACAATGTGCACAACGGCCGCATTGTCACACCAGAAATGGACAACCGAGTTGGCCCACTCCTCGCCCCATAGCATCAAAGCCCTCAGGATAGGGAAAAATTCCAGATACGTGAGATCACGCAGGCGACCCGTGCCTGCCCAGGCTGGTGGCCACCCACCATAGGCCCACTTCCCATTGAAGTACATCCCATAACCCAGGGATCCCGAAGCATCGGACTGTATCTGAAAGCGAGGGGAAGCCAGGAGGTCAGACCTCCAAAATGATACTCCATTGAACTCCCTCAGGAACTGGAGCCAGATAAGCATATCTGCCCTGATACCCTGAGTGAGTCTAACCCTATGGTGGGGCCTGGATAAGGCTGTCATGGCGTCGCACAAGCGCCGAGCAAATGCCCTGCCCGGTGCGATGACCCTGCAAGCGAAATTGAGGTGACCATGTAGCACCTGCAGTTCCCTCAGTGATGCCTTGCGTTTAGCAAGCAAGTCCGAGATAAGGGCCACTATCCTTGACACCTTATCCCCCGGTAACCTAGAAGCCTGCGCTACCGTGTCAATCTCCACCCCCAGGAATACTAGCTTAGTAGATGGGCCCTCGGTCATTTCGGGCACTAAAGGGACACCGAGTTCCTCCATTAGCGTCTGAAATGTGTTGAGGAGACGTGTGCACGTGCCCCAGCCCCGTTCACCCCCGAATAAAAAATCATCCAGGTAATGGGCTACAGACCGGGACCCTGACCTGCGGACGAAAGCCCACTGTAGGAACGTACTGAAACGCACGAAGGCCGAGCATGATATGGAACAGCCAAAAGGCATGGCCTTATCAAAGTAATATTCACTCCAGAACTTAAAACCCAGCAACTCAAAGTCGCCCGGGTGCACAGGCAGGAGGCGAAACGCCAACTTGATGTCGCACTTAGCCAATAGCGCACCCGGGCCACATGAGCGCACCATGCGCAGGGCTTGGTCAAAAGACGTATACCTGACTGAGCAAAGGTCATCAGGGATAGTGTCATTGACCGATCACCCGGCTGGGTAGGACAAATGATGAATTAGGTGAAACTCGCCCGGTGACTTTTTGGGCACTAAGCCCAAGGGTGATACCTTAAGGTTAGGGAACGGCGGTGTTGGGAAAGGGCCAGCGACCCTGCCCAAATCGACCTCCTTAGTAATGCTGGCAGCAGCTACTTCCTCCCTCCCCCTAAGGGACAAAAGGTTGGGGGCATCCTGGGGGGACCTATCACCCACGAAAGGAATACGGAACCCCTGACTAAAACCCTGAAGAAGATAAACCGCATCCTCCTCCCTCGGGTACAATGCGAGCCAACGCTCCAACATGCCCACATTAATTGGGGAGGGAGCCTTTTGGTGAACCAGCTCCCTCCGCGGCAGTTTTGCGAGCCCCCTGTCCGCCCCTTCCTCTGCCCCGCATCCCTCCAGGCCTGGGACAGGCAGAGGCCGCATGGGGGCCAGCGCAGGAGGGACACTCATGCCTGTACTTGCAATTCTTCCTGTTGCAGAAACCGTTGGACAAGAAAGTCCAGCACAGCAGGCGGGCTGGAACCCCCTGCCCCGCCACCTGGTGGGGAGCCTGTGCTGGGGCCGCTTGCTGGACCGCATGTCCACAATGGTATCTTTCCCCGGGCGCAGGGCGCGTGGGAGTCATGTACAGAAGCCACAGCCTCTGGCAGGGCTCATCCCACCTCATCTCGGGGTGCAGGGGAATACGCATACGGAATTCCTCGTCGTAAGCCAACCACGACGGGCCAGGGAAGTCAACCATCGCCCGGTAAATATTGTCCAAATACTGGACCATCGGAATTGCCAAATCCGGCCGGGCCCTGAGGTAGACCGCCATGTATATGAGGTAGGCCGGCAACCAGTTGGCCCACGTACGTGGTGGCTTGCGACGACGCGCCTGCTCCTTATCCTTCTCGTCTTGCCCCTCCCTCTCCTCCTTGGTGGGCTCTCTGTTAAGGAGGGAGAAGATGTCCACATACTCCCCCCGCCAGATCTTCTCTTTGGTGGTCTGGGCCAAATGGTCCCCCAGTGGCAAGGAATACCCTGCTGTCGGCAAAGCCGACACAGGCACGGTGGAAACTGCGGGCATCTGTAAAGGAGCCTGGACTAACCCGGTCACCCCCAGAAGATTCCCGACTGTGTAAGAAGCACCCCCTACCACGGGGCCCTGGGTGATAGTTGAAGTCACCGGGTGGGGCGTCGGCGACTGGACCGCCGCACCAACCGTGCGAGGCCAAGGCCATTGAAAAGCCCCCCCCCCCAACGTGGCCATGTGTGTAGATGCACTAGTTTGGACCGCATACTCACATGCTGCACCCCCATGGGCCGCCCCCACCGGGGGTTCCGGCCCACTGGGGGCGTCGGAGCTCACGACCGCCATAGAGCTCGTCGACGGGGCTTGACCACCACCGGCCTGTTGATTGGGGAGCTGCGACGCAGTGGCCGAAGCCGGGCCACGCGCCTCAGGCAGCTCAACCCGACTCGCCGCCTGCCGCTGCCTAGCAGATGATGGATCGACCAGCACCCCAAAAGGGGCCCCAGGGTGACTAACCCGGGCCAGGGATGCCTCAAGGGCCGCAACGCGGGCCAGGAGGGCCTCCACGCTGACATAGCCACCTAAACCAAGGGGGGGTAAAGGGCCAGCTGGCCCACTAACTACAGGCGTCGGTACAGGTCCCTGTACCCCGGGGCCTGAAGAGGGCCACGATCCGAAGCCCGGGCCCGGTAGGGCCGGGGAAGTACCCTGCCATGGAAGGGGGCCACACCACCCCCCAAGGCTGGAAGCCCCCGCATTAAGCTGCACCCCAACGGAGGAAGGCCCAGCGGAATGGGCCACGGCAGGAGCAGCGGCCGACGCTTGCGGGTCGAGGGCCGCGGCCCCTACTGGGCCCGCACGCGGACCCCCGGCCTCCGGCCAAGGGGGAATTAACCCCATCCCACCGGTCCCGGTGGGCTCGGGCATAGGAGGCTGCTGGGGAGGCGCAGCCGCGGTCCTCCGACCCGGATTGCGCCTCCGCGCAGAACGAGCCGCGTTCGCAGTCGCCTTCTTCTTTGAGGGCATCGCAGCTAGCGGATGGGGAGCCGAAAAATGAGAAAATCAGCAGCCAAGAGGCTTCCCGGTGAGGGTAAAAGCGACGGAGGTAAGAGGGAAAAACTTCTCCGCTCCGTCGCTTCGCAAAATGGCAGCTCGGCTGCCTCGTGGCCGCCCCTTATATAAGGGTGCTGGCCACGCCCCCTAACTACCCGGATGCCTTCGTCCGATGGGGGGTGGCCCGCAAAGGGCGCGGCGGCCATTTTGGCGCCGCGCTCGCATTTGCACATGTTTCACTTATACCACAAGGGCAGTGTACATCCAATGAGAAATTTGATGAGGTTCTGAAAAGCCTTTGCAGGCGCACCCCCCCCCCCCAAAGAAAGACTCAGAGACCAGTATATGGATAAAGGCATTGGGGCACATTTATTGAATCATGCCCTAGTCCGAATTATAAATTTCAATTGGTACTCAGCCAATTATAATTCTTAAGGCAAGCAGGCCGCAGTAACACTGGTAAGGTTCCTCCCAAAATTGCCAATGGCAATTGGCTACAATGTATCCATTTGTATCAATTTGTTTGTTACGACAAACAAATTGTTGACTGTAGTCAATAAACTATCTACTGACCCCACCCTCTGACGTGTATCCGTCAAATCACGGGGTGATGCATGCTGAAGAGCTCCTGCCATTACCCCATTGCCTGGTTCGTCGTTGACCGGTCAACGTTATTAAACTTGTACCTGTCTAAGTGTTGGCCAGTCAATTGCGAACCTGCCGGATACCTATGGGTCATAAATATTTACCTTACCAGTGCTACCCGCCCATGTGACCAAAGTCAAGAACAAAACCCCTGTATCAAACCTCAGCAACAGTGTGGGATGGGCAAAAAAGCCAGAACCAAGAGGCCAATTGTAGGTTCAAGCCAAAAATTCTCACCCGGCCCCAAAGCGACCAAAATATCACACTGTTCACTAGGGAGAGGGTGGAGGGAAAAACTTCTCCTCTCCGTCGCTTCTTCTAAAATGGCAGCTCGTCTGCCTTGTGGCCACCCCTTTTATAGAGAGGTGGCCACGCCCCCTAACTCACCCGGATGTCTGTGTCCGGGTGGGGGGGCCGCAAAGAGAGCGGCGGCCATTTTGGCGCCGCGCTTTCATTGCAGGCGCACCCCCCAAAGAAAAACTCAGACACCAGTATATGGTTAAAGGCATTGGGCCACATTTATTGAATCATGCCATAATCCAAATTATAACTTTCAATTGGTACTCAGCCAATTATAATTCTTAAGGCAAGCAGGCCGCAGTAACACTGGTAAAGTTCCTCCCAAAATTGCCAACGGCAATTGGCTACAATGTATCCATTTGTATCAATTTGTTTGTTACGACAAACAAATTGTTGACCGTAGTCAATAAACTATCTACTGACCCCACCCTCTGACTTGTATCTGTCAAATCACGGGGTGATGTATGCTGAAGAGCTCCTGCCATCACCCCATTGCCTGGTTCGTCATTGACCGGTCAACTTTATTAAACTTGTACCTGTCTAAGTGTTGGCCAGTCAATTGCGAACCTGCCGGATACCTATGGGTCATAAATATTTACCTTACCAGTGCTACCCGCCACACGGGGAGGCTTCAATAAAGACTCACTGCCCCCCCCCCAGACCGTCAGCTCGGTCAACAGGCCTGCTTGCAAATCTTCCGAAAAGAGGTTCATACCTCTAGCCGACAGATGGACCCCATCCCCTGTATAAAGATCATAATTTTGTAAACTAATGGTGGGGTGTCGGATGACCCGCCCCAAACCCTTGTCTGCAAAGAACCGGGCCACTGCCCTGTTCACCAAGCGGCGAGCACGGTCAAGGACATGGAGGTTAATACCCCCTCTGTAAGCGTGACGCGGTATGATGTCCGACCATAGCAGCGTTGTGGAAGGCCACACATAATGCAAATAAGCTAGGTCGCTGCAAATCGCATATTTTAAAGAAAGGCCAGTGACCTGGCCTAGGTCATTGCCCCCGAGGTCCAGCACCAGGACATCAGGCGGTTCAGCATCCCTGATGGAGAAAAGGAATGGCAACAGTTCCCGCCATAACATTCCACGCTTACCATACCACCTGATACATGCGGAGGCACGCAGTCCAAGCTGGGGTCCCCACTCTGTCGCCGCAGCGTGCTGCACTGCCCAGTGCACATAGCTATGGCCCACCAGCCATACTGCCACCGGTGTGCGGGGACACACAGGGTCTGTAAGATAAAAGACAGAGAACGGTGACTTATCTGGTACTCATACCTGAATAGGGCGAACATATAATGTAAAACACTTAGATCCCCATCTCCCCATACGGCATATATCAGCCTCAGAGTACCCAAAAGCAGCCGCAGTAGAAGCAGCCCGTATTCTAAAAGAATGGGTGCCGTAACGAGCCCTGGGGAGGCCAACACTGGACAGCGCCTTACCGGTCACCTTCCAAAATTGAAATTTAGTCAGGGGAGACCCATCTTGGTGGCAGAAAAACAGGCCAGGGTGCGTGCCACGCACTGCAAGGAACTCCTGTAGGGCACCAACCGGACAGATGTCTGCAATAGAACATCGTAGCAGTCTAACACCACTGCCTACACCGTGCTGATCAACTTTTGAGGACCGTATCCTCAACTGAGCCCACTCATTAGAGACATAGACATCTTCGAGTTCCAGTGCCCTACGAGCCGCATCCGCCTTAGACAGTAGTACCAACTCACTGATGCGGAGCGCTCCAAAGAAGGCCACCGTTGTAGCCGCATGAAAAAGAGCTGCCTCATACCTGTCAAAACATAGGTTAGGCCAGCCTCGTGCAAGGTGTGTGAGCACCCCTGGGGAAATCAGGTGGCGAGTGTCCGGGCGGCGTCCACGTTCCCGTGTCCACCCCTCCAAAACATGTCGTATACGAAAATCAGTCATGTTGTCAGCAAAACCCCTCACCTTGGCTATGAATGCCAGTGCTGACAGCCTGGATGCTATGGTGCGGGGAGCTAGGCCCAGACTGTGTAGGTAAACCATAAATTGAAGGACGTGTTCAACTGGAATGGGCCAGACTTCGGGCAACCGGAGTTGCACACAAAATTGTTTAAATTGATTAAAAGCGTGTTGATACGCCTTACACGTGCGGGGCGCGAGTGACATGCCGATCGCCCGGTTCACCTCTCCTAGCCAAATGTCCAGATCTCGTCCGGGAGTTGCGAGGGGAATTCCTCCGCGTCCGGAGCCAAGGCGCGGAACCGGGGGATCTGCAGGCGGGATAAAGCATCAGCAATATCGTTATTAATGACTGGTATATGTCTGGCCCTAAAGAGCACATTGAGGCGCAAGCTGCGTAACACAAAGTGGCGAACTAACCCCATGACCCTGGGTGATTTAGATGTCTGAGAATTGACAATGTGGACCACCGCAGCATTGTCACACCAAAAATGGACTACTGAATTGGCCCACTCCTCACCCCATAACATCAAAGCTCCCAGTATCGGGAAGAACTCGAGGAATGTGAGATCGCGTAGACGATCCGTGCCCCGCCATGCTGGAGGCCATTGGCCGTAGGCCCACCTCCCCTCAAAATAAATCCCGTATCCGAGGGACCCAGAGGCATCCGACTGTACTTGAAACCTAGGGGAGACCAAGAGGTCAGACCTCCAAAGTGATACCCCATTGAATTACCGCAGGAACTTAAGCCAAACCAACAGGTCAGCCCTCATGCCCCTGGTCAGTCGGACCCTGTGGTGGCGCCTCGATAGCCCAATCATGGCGTCACATAGGCGTCGAGCAAAAGCTCTGCCAGGCGTGACCACCCTGCAGGCAAAATTAAGATGACCATGTAGAACTTGGAGCTCACCAAGTGACACCTTACGTTTGGCCAGCAAGGCCAACACCATCGCAGAGATCCTTGTGACCTTGTCCATAGGTAACCTGGATGTCTGCGCGACCGTGTCAATTTCAATACCCAGAAATGTGAGCGTAGTTGATGGGCCCTCGGTCTTTTCGGGCGCTAAATGGACACCAAGTTCCTGCATTAGCGTCTGAAATGTAGTGAGGAGACGCGTGCACGTGTCCAAGCCCCGTTCACCCCCGAACAAAAAATCATCGAGGTAATGGGCTACAGACCGGGACCCTGACCTGCGAACAAAGGCCCACTGGAGAAAAGTGCTAAAGCATTCGAATGCTGAACAGGAAATAGAGCAGCCAAAAGGCATGGCTTTATCTACATACAATTTCCCCTGAAATTTAAAACCCAATAACTCAAAGTCACCCGGGTGCACTGGCAACAACCGGGAGCCTGCGTTGGAGTAGCTCGCTGGACGGCATGGCCGCAATGGTACCTCTCCCCAGGCGCCGGGCGCGTGGGGGTCATGTATAAAAGCCACAACTTCTGGCATGGCTCAACCCATCTCATCTCCGGGTGTAAGGGCACCCTCATCCTGAATTCCTCATCGTAAGCCAACCACAGTGGGCCAGGAAAATCCACCATCGCCCTGTAAATATTGTCCAAATATTGGACCATAGGGATGGCCAAATCGGGCCGGGCTGTGAGGTACACCGCCATATAAATGAGATATGCGGGTAACCAGTTGGCCCAAGTGCGCGGTGGCTTGCGACGACGAGACAGCTCTTTGTCTCTGTCGTCCTGGCCCTCCTTCTCTTCCTTGGTGAGCTCACGGTTCAATAGGAAGAAAATATCAACATACTCCCCCCGCCAAATCTTTTCCCTCGTGGCCTGGGACAAATGATCCCCGAGGGTCAAGGAATACCCTGCCGTCGGCAATGCCGACACCGGCACTGTATTCACACGGGGCATCGGCAGCAGAGCCTGTACAGTCCCTGCGATGCCCGGTACAGTCCTGGGGGCGGAAACCCCCCTGCCCAATGTTGTGCCAGTAAGGGACCCATTGGCACCAGGGTAAGCTGGGAACTGATACCCACCCGCCTCAACATGACGAGGCCATGGCCACTGAAAACTAACATCTGAAGTGGACTGTGATGTGGGGACATTAGCTTGAACCTGATACTCACTGGGTGCACCCCTGTGAGCCGCCCCCACTGGGGGTTCCAGCCCACGGCGGGCATCGGAGCTCGCGACCGCAATCGAGCTCTGGGGCCACATCTGGCCACTCCCCGGCTGTAGTTCAGGACGAACGGGAAGCTGCGAGATCGCAGCCGGCGCAGGCCGGAGCGTCTCCAGCAGCTCAACCCTACTGGCCGCCTGCTGCAGAGTGGCGGCTGTCGAAGTGGCAGGCGGGCAAAAGGGGGCCCCAGTTGGCAGTGAAGTCCCCCCCCCGAGGGGTTGTTAATGACCCCCAAGGATGCTTCCAGCACGGCTAAACGTGCCAGCAATGCATCAACAGTCGCAGAACCCCCGGTATAAGGCGGGCAAGGTGGGCCACACGGCCCACTGGGTGGTACACTTGGGGCCCCCATTTGGGAGCCAGGTCCTGAATAGGGCCATGCCCAAAACTCTGGCCCATGAGGGGCCGGAGGCAAGCCCTGCTTGGTGACCGCACCAGGCCCTCCCCCATTGTCTGGACCCATGGCCGGCAATTGCGGGCCGGGGGCCGAAGCCCCTGCAGGGCCATCCTGAGGCTGGAGAGCCGAGGGCCATGCCCTAATCTGCCCCATCCCACCGGTAACGGTGGGTGCCATCGATGTGGGGCCCTGTTGCGGGGGCGCAGTCGTGGTCCTCTGACCCGATTGCTGCCCCCTAGCAAGCGCAGGGCCAGGCAAGTGCCTCCCTCTTGGCCGCGGCTTGGTCGCCGGGGCCTTCCTTTTGGGAGGCATAGCTGCAGAAGACGATCCCTTTCCGGGGATCAGAAGCGCCAAAATGGCTCAACAGCCGAAGACTGGGCTGGAGAGCCGAGAAGAAACAAGGAGCGACGGAAAAAACTTCTCCTCTCCGTCGCTTCTTCTAAAATGGCAGCTCATCTGCCTCGTGGCCACCCCTTTTATAGAGGGGTGGCCACGCCCCCTAACTCACCCGGATGTCTGCGTCCGGGTGGGGGCCCCCCGCAAAGAGCGCGGCGGCCATTTTGGCGCCGCGCTTTCATTCCCTACATTTTACCCTGTTATGTGAATTGATTAAAGGTGTTAACAGTGTAATTAGGATATTAGGGGAATGCTTCTCATAGCCCCATCCAGCTTCCCCTGTGTTCATCTACATTATCGAGTTATGACAGTTTGACAGTTACTTTTTCTTCAGATGTTGTATCCATTCCGGATATTGGCTATCATCATGGTGATAGTCTTCCTGTTCTTAACTCCTTGAGACAGTTCTTCCGAGGACATGCCACACCAGTCTCTCAGGTTCTTCAGCCATGAAGTTTGTATACATCCAGGGCCTCTCTTCCCAGGGATCTTTCCTTGCAGAGCAAGTTGGAGGATTCTATACTTTATACTTCATCATGATATGGCCAAGGTATTTGAGCTTTCTTTGATTAATGGTCTTAAACAGTTCTTGTTCTTTATCCATCCGGAGCAGCACTTATACATTAGTCATGTGGTCAACCCATGATATCCTTAGCAGTCATCTGTAGATCCACATTTCAAAAGCTATGATTCTCTTTTCAGATGTTTTAGTCAATGTCCAAGCTTCGACTCCATACAGCAACACTGAAAACACATAACATCTCACTATTCAGATCTTTGTAGCAAGAGTTAGCTCTCTACTGCATAACAAATGTTGCATTTTTATGAAGGTGGATCTTGCTTTTTATATTCTTATTTTAATCTCTACCTCGGGATCTCAATTTTCATTTCACATACTCCCCAAATAGACAATTGTATTCACTCTTTTAATTTCTTGTGTTCCTGCCATTTAGTTTGTCATGAGTAGGTGTTCAGTTTATAACAAGATATTTAGTCTTGGTGTTGAGATCCAAACCATAATCTGTGCTTGAATCTCTAACTTGATCCAGCATCAACTGAAGATCTGCAAGGTTTGTGGCCATCAGCATATTGGATGTTATTCAGGTATTCCCCATTAACTTTAATGCCAATGTTTAAATCTGATAGTGCTTCTGAAAAAAAATATTCTCTGAGTATATATTAAACAGTGTCAGGGACAACACACAGCCTTGTCACACACCTCTGTAAATTTGAACCTGCTCTGTCAGCTGCTCTTCAACTTTGACTTGTGCTGTCTGATCCCAATAAAGGTTGGTGATGATTCTGATATCTTTATCATCTACAACTATTTTCTTCAGTGCTGTGATCATCTCATTACATCTCATGTCTCTACATCTTTGTATGAGGTCCTGCATCATAAACAGTGCCTCTCTGGTACCCATAGAACTGTGGAAGTTAAATTGTATCTCACCTGTGCTTTCTTCATATTTCTTATAAATTCTACTATGGATTATTTTCAAAAAAATACTTTAAGAGCATGACTCTCAAGGCTAATCATTCTGTACTCCTCACAGGACTTCGTGTTTGGTCTCTTCGGCAATGTGACAAAAGTTGATAGCCTCCAATTGCTCAGAAGGATCCCTGTGGCATAAATGGTGTTTAAAAGGTCCATCAATTCTTTGATGTTAACTTTGGACAGAAGTTTCAAAATTTCTACTAATGTCATTTGGCCCTCTTGCTCTCCCATCTTTAGATCTTTGCAAAGCTCTTACAACCTCACTCTCCGTTATTGGTGGTCCAGTATTGCTATTTATGACAGGCTGTTCACCTCTTTCAACACTAAACAGTTCTCCTATGTATTTTTTTCCATACATTGATTTTATCCCTTATTTCCACCACAAGATTATCATCCTTCTCCTTTAACAATACATGTATCTTCTGTTGTTTTCTGCCAGTAACTTCCCTGATCTTTTTATGTATGTTGAAAAAATTGTGCTTATTTTGGTATTCCTCTATCTCAGTGCATCTGTCAGCCGTATAAGCTTCCTTCGCAGCTCTTATTTTGTGCCTAATCATCCTCTGTAAAAAAATCATTATATTTTTCCTTGTCCTGATTCTTATAGCTCCTTTTTTCCATTAAATTAAGTATGTCATCTGCCATCCATTCCTTATTCTTATGGTTTGGTTTTTTGTTTGCAAAGGTGTTTCTGTCTAACTTTCTGAGTTATTTCTTTTATTAGCCCACATTTCTCTTCTACACATCTTTCCCCTTGATGTTTTCTCATTTTATCCTCTCTCATTGTCTCTTTTGCCACTGTTCTACATTCTTTGTCCTTAAGGACATTAACATCAAAACCAGTTTTCATTGTTTTAGTTATGATTGTATGCCATTTTAGATGGAGATGACATATTAATGGGTTATGGTCTGATGGAATATCTGCTCCAGCACAGGTCTTTACTGAAAAAATGCTGTTACAAAATCTTCTGTTTATAAGAACAAAGTCTACTTCATTTCTGACATTATTATTTAGGCTATTGGCAGGGGACTTCCAAGTGTAAAGTCATCTGGGTGGCCATGGGCTCCAGCCATGGCTGAGGTTGAAGAGCTGCTGTGGCTGTGGGTGGTAGAGGATGACGATGACCCGGGACTCCACCCACAGCCAGAGTTGAAGAGTCGCTGCGGCCGTCGGTGGCAGAGGATGCTGCTGCCAACACTGGGCTCCACTCACAGCTGGGGTTGAACAGCCACTGTGGCAGTGGGTGGCAGAGGACACCGATGCCGAATCTGGGCTCCACCCTCCGCCAAGGGTCGACGATGACCTCGGGCCCCACGATAACAATGTTTTCAGGCCCCACCCATGGCTGGAGTTGAAGCACTGCTTTTGACATGGGTGGCAGGCTCCACCCATGGCCAGGGGTTAGGCTTTTTGGTGCCGGGGACTTGGCCATTGGGGTGAGGGGGCTGGACATTGCCCCCTGGCCTGTCTAAGCCTTGGACTCCTATGCAGTTGACTTTGATTTTTTTTGACTTTTTAAAATGCTTCATTATGTATAGTGTATTAGATAGGTAGTATAATAATAATAATAATAATAATAATAATAATAATAATAATAATAATAATAATAATAATAATAATAATAATAATAATAATAATAATAATAATAATAATAATAATAATATGTAGAATATAAACCAGGTGTTGGTGATCACTAGATCTTCTTCTCTGAAGAACTGTACAAGGTGGTTTCCTCTCTCATTCCTTTTTTCAAGGCCATATATTCGAACTGTAAATTCACTTTACCCTGGCTGACTTTAGCATTAACTTCTCCCAAAATGAAAGTAACTTTTTGGTTTTTTTTCAGCAGAGCTTTGAGTTGATCATAAGACTCCTTGATCTCTTCATCCAATTTGTCTGCAGTTGGTGCATAGACTTGTAAGACATTTGTGTTGAAAGGTTTGCCTTTATATTTGATCATAATGATCCTATCTGAAAATGGTATCATACTAAGCACTGTGTCACTTTGCTCTGGATCACCCCAACTCCATTCCAGTGATTTTTTCAATTGTTTCCTTAGTAAAGGACTAGGTACTCCAACACACTGCATTTGCCCATTCCTGGCCACCTTGTCTCACTCATTCTCATTATAGCAAAATTCTGTCTCTTCATTTCCTTTACTACATTATAATATTTCCTTTTTCATAAATACTCCTGACATTCCAGGTACAGACTTTTATGGAAGACCCAGAGAGTCTTATCACCCTCTACCCACTGAAGAGCTGCCAGGGACTGAGGGTCATCTTCCCCAGCCTTCCGCATCGCAGCATGACACCAATATCATTGATCCAACTCCATGAGTCACTTTCTGGTACTGAGCCCTTTTGGCATGCAAAGTTCTCTTCAAGCCCCAGGCCAGTATTGATGAAGCTGCTTCCCTCTATCAAAATGGATTCAAGTAGGATTTAATCCACTTAGGGACCATCACCCTTCCCTGTGGATTTGGCTGCCAAAAGCCGTTAGTCTTCAGGGTGGTCAGGTTAGTTAATTTAGTGTTCTGTAAATAATAGGCAGCAGCCAGCAATACAGGCCAAACTTTAAAGATCAGAACTGACAGATGGAAAAAACCGTTAGAACCGTTGACAGCTCTGTCTTGTGCGCTTCGAAGTCTCGCGAGACTTCAGACCATAGTAAATCAAATACATATTAAACTCTATCACAATAAAGACAAAATGGTAAACATGTTTCCTTAAATACACAACAGTTAACCACCGCTTGACAATAGGCATTGAGTCACTGGCAGTATGGTCAACTCTATTACCATGGCAGGATAACCAGGTAGTTTTATACTTCAGCAGTCATGGTGCTATCTTATAAAATTTTAAAATTTTCAGTTTGGAGAGGGATTTAGAATTCAATGTCTCTCACCTAACTACACATCCCAGGAACCATGGAACCATGACAGTTAAAACTGCTGTAACTATGTAGTGTAAAATCTTATACTTACAGTCAGTCGCCCCTCTTGAGTTTGGTATTTGCACAACAAAAGCAGGGGAGAGATTAGGCTTAAAATTGAAGCAGATTCCCCCAGTTTTCTTCCAGCCAAGCTAATAACTATTCAAAGAAAGTCTTAATGTAAGAAGAAAAATAATGTTTCCTCAATGCATGTACTCAGAAATCTTGACAAAGTAACAATCAGGTTAAAGTTGAACAGGAGGAGAAAATCAGGTGAGCTAATAAAAGGTAAAAATGGTTCTTTTCTCAGTCCATGTGGCCAAATGGATACAGATATCAATGCAAACATCCATCCTTGAAGGAGATAAACATTAATTAAAACTATCCCTAAAACCTGTTTAAAACCAAATACAATAAAATATCTAAAAACAATTCATAAAACCTCCCCGGTCCCCTTAAAAAAGGGGAATATCCAGGGAGGAGTAATAACCACCACCACCCCGGCAGGGCTAAATAAGCCAGCTGGGCTGGGCTATAGTACCAGTTGCGCTCCACACCTGATGGCGTAGCCACGTTTTTAAGGCCTTACTGAAGGGGAACAATTCTGCCTGGAGGTGCAGTTCAGGCAGCAGGAGGTTCCAAAGGGACGGAGCAGATACCGAGAAGGCTCTCCTCCTGGTCCCAGTAAGATGTGCTTATCTGACACTATGGAGCCCCTATGGTCTGCTCTCGTAGGACGGGTCGAAAACTTTGGGGTGATGGGGTCTCTTAACTCTCCTTACATGTCTAACAACCCCTTTATATACATATTGGAGACAAACATCAAACCAAAGTTCTATTTAGTCTTAACCATTATATATATATTGTGCTCGCTGGGTTGAAAGGATTTTTGCTGGAGAAATTCTGCTCAGGGGATGCCCGAATGAGGCTCCTTTTATGTCGCTAAGGTATTTTCCCACCAAAGTGGTCCCTATTTATCTACTTGCAATTTCTTGCTTTCAAACTGCTATGTTGGCAGGAGCTGGGACAGAGACGGGTGTTTATTCCATCGTGCAGTAATCAGGTCTTGAACTGCTGACTTGCTGACCTTCCAGCTACAAGGCAAGCTTCTTAACCACTGAGTCACCCCAGTCCCAATACCCAATATTGCATATCCATTCTTCTCTGCCTACATCCAATGTTACCACCATAGTGGTTTGACTGAGTGTTGTAAATTCTGTTAAATGATAGGACACAGCTTTTAGGGGAAAGCAAAATTTTTCTTTTATCTGTGTGATCTCAAGAAGAAATGGAACCACTCTTATGCTGACTATGTGTTTTTAAATGCTTCACAACATACATACAATTGAAGAATACTTTTTATTCTTGTAGTAGGTGTCTCAAACCTCTTACAAATCATCAGTTATAGCTACCTTGGACTTCACAGGAATTTTGTATAAAGAGCCTTATAAAAATTGCACCTTCCTGATTCATTATTTCCAGGATTTTAAAACATAATAGCTGGGTTTGTGAAGACATCATCAAAAAGGGTTTTAAATAAACACATTTAATGTTGAAGAGCTTTTTAAAAACATAAAACAGGTGTCATATGATGATTATTTTTACCCCAAACCTCTCATAATATGAAGGAGCAGGGGGAGAGTATATCAAACAAACCAATATAATAGACATCATTTAAATACAGAAATAACCACAATGCAAGATTTTCCTCCATGTAATGACCCAAATATTGCCCCAAAGTGAAAGGACAGGACTAGAGATAATAAATAAGATTAACACTGCACAGCATGCTTGGGAAAATGTACTATAGTTAGTACTGTAGCTCATTTATTTTTAAATTACTAACTGAGATTTAATCATACCAAACCCAGCACAAAAAATAAAATAGTTTAAAAGACTTAGCAAGGCAGATGCTGAGATTAGTTATTGCTCACATTATAAAAATATATTGATAAGCAAGAAGCAGTTAGGTCATCTATTCCCATACAAATTATCAGGAGAACCCTGTTCCTTTAACCTAGATTTTCCATATAAATACATTGTACATGGAATGCTATCTACCAAATCTCCTTTGAGGCTAGTTAGCTTTACAGGGCAAGGGTGGCACAGCTGAGGGTTTAACTGCTACAGTTAATATATTTAAAGCCAGAAGGAGTCTTTCAGAGACCATAAAGACTAACAAAGTTTTACTGGGGACCAGTTTTTTATGAATCACTGTCCATTTCATCAGATGCAGTCCCTCAAAGGTTATTCCATTGAAACCTTTAGCAGTTAAGGTGCCATTAAGATTCTTTCACCTTTTGCTGCAATGTATTAATGTAACTGTCTCTTCTGTAAGATCAGGAGTGAGTCGCTTCACCCATTCCCATGGGAGCCCAGGTGTCTGTGGGAGGGGGAGGGAGGTTGGAGATGGGTACTGGTCTGCTCAATATTAGGCAGACATTCCATCAGGAAGGGTAGGCCAGAGAGAGAGAGTGGAAAAGAGGGGCGTAGATGTGACTGCCTGAGTGAAGCAGCTAATTAAGGCTGGGGATTGGGTGGCAACTGTCAGAGGATGGAGGAAGGTGGAGAATGGGCCTTGGAGTGATGTAACCATATATATTCCATGTAACTGTTTTGGCGGCAAGCTTTTGCTTGATTCTTTTTCTTTTCTTTTATATGGGAAAGCACTCGTATCCCACCCAGCCTGGTAGCTTTCTAGTTAGGTTCCTTGTTTTGGCGCTAGTTGCTAATGAATGCTCTGTATGACTTTTTTGTTGTTGTTCAGTCGCACAGTCGACTCCGACCCTTTGCGACCCCATGGACCATTTTCCTCCAGGCGCCTCTGTCCTCTACCATCCCCCTCAGCCCTCCCAGCTCTGTGCCCATTGTGTCTATAATACCATCTAGCCATCTCATCCTTGGCCTCCCCCTTCTTCTTTTGCCCTCCACCTTTCCCAACATCAATGCCTTCTCAAGTGAATCCTCCCTTCTCATTTCATGTCCAAAGTATTTTAGCTTCATCTTTACTATTTGACCTTCCAATGAGCAGTCAGGGTTAATTTCTTCTAAGATTGACCTATTTGTTCTCCTCGCTGTCCAGGGGACTCTCAAAACCCTCCTCCAACACCACATTTCAAAGGCATCTATTCTTCTGCGTTCAGCCTTCCTAATTGTCCAGCTCTCACATCCATACATTACTACTGGGAAAACCATTGCTTTGACTATTCTAATTTTTGTTTGCAATGTAATGTCTCTGCTTTTCACTATGTTCCCCAGGTTTCTCATCGCTTGTCTCCCAAGAATCAGTCGCCTTTTTATTTCATGGCTGCAATCCCCATCTGCAGTGATCTTTGATCCTAAGAAAGTAAAATCTGTCACTGCTTCTACTTCTTCCCCATCTATTTTCCAGGAACTGATGGGGCCTGTTGCCATTATCTTGGTTTTCTTGATATTGAGTCTCAAGCCAGCTTTTGCACTCTCCTCCTTCAGCCCAATCAAGAGATTCTTTAGGTCTTCCTCACTTTCTGCCATTAGGGTGGTATCGTCTGCATATCTCAGATTATTGATGATTCTCCCAGCGATTTTAATCCCATATTGTGATTCCTCCATCCCTGCACTGCGCATTATGTGCTCTGTGTATAGGTTGAATAAGCATGGTGACAAAATGCAGCCTTGTCTTACTCCTTTTCCTATTCCAAACCACTCTGTCATTCCATGTTCTGTCCTAACTGTTGCTTCTTGGTTCATGTACAGATTTCTCAGGAGGCATATGAGGTGCTCTGGTATTCCCATCTCTTTAATTACTTGCCACATCTTGTTGTGGTCCACACAGTCAAATGCCTTAGTGTAGTCAATAAAAGAAAAGTAAACTTGTTTCTGGTATTCCTTTGTTTTCTCCATGATCCAGCGTATGTTGGCGATGTGGTCTCTAGTCCCCCTGCCTCTTCTGAAACCAGCCTGCACCTCTGGTAATTCTCTCTCCACATGCTGCTGAAGTCTGTCCTGTATTATCTTGAGCATCACCTTGCTGGCATGTGGGATGAGCGCGATTGTTCGATAATTTGAACATTCTTTGGCATTGCCCTTTTTTGGGATTGGGATGTATATTGATCTTTTCCAATCCTGTGGCCACTGTTTTGTTTTCCAAATCTGCTGACATATTGAATGCAGTAATTTGACGCCATCATCTTTTAGCGCTTTGAAAAATTCAACTGGGATACCATCATCTCCACTAGCTTTGATGTTTGCAGTGCTCTTTAGGGCCTTTATGACTTCACTCTCCAGGATGTCTGGCTCAAGTTCAATTTCTTCATCATTGTGATTATCAGGAGTGTTGAGGTCCTTTTTGTAAAGTTCCTCTGTGTACTCTTTCCATCTTTTCTTAATTTCTTCTGCATCAGCTAGCTCCTTTCCGTCTTTGTCCCTTATCATGGTCATTTTTGCTTTAAATGTTCCCTTGATTTCCCCAATTTTTTTGAAAAGATCTCTGGTTCTGCCTCTTTTGTTGTTTTCCTCCATTGTATGACTTTACACTCTCAATAAAATACTCAGACTTCTGAAGAAGCTGTCTCAGGCCTGTTTTCATGCCTGGTTAGATCAAAGGACTAGGGATGAGGGCAGTCAGCCCTTGGCAACACTGAGAACCCCAGTCTTACATCTTCCTTAAAAATTTACATCTATTTTCTGTATCTACCTAATGTAGTCTCTAGTGGGTTTTTCCCCAGGCATCTGGGGCATATGTGGGTGAGAGCCACAGAGCAAGGAGTTAGATCATCATTCTAGAACTGCAAAGGCTCTAGTTCCAGGTATCACCTCACTAAGAAACTGTTAAGATGATATTGAATTACCTTGGATATCCTAGAGTTATTATTCAGCAAGGAGCCCATGCATTGGTAGACATCCCTGCACATGCAAAATGGATTTGAGAAATGAATTCCATTTGCATGTGGGTGGTTTTTTTTTTTAGCCATTTGGATATCACATCATCTGCTGGCTAGGCAGACTATGACGTGTGCCCGTTGCTTTCACCTTGTCCAGGAATTTGATGGAGGATGCTTTGGTGAGTTTTAATCCCGGCCTAACATCATTGTCAGAGATGGGCAACACTGCCTAGTTAGACCACTCAACCCCCATTACCCAACAAGGCTCTCACCTAGCAGGAGGATATTGAATAAATAAATATATAAATATATAAATATATATATATATATATATATATATATATATATATATATATATATATATATATATATATATATATATATATATATATAATATTTTAATAAAAGAGACAACATAAGATATATATATAATCAAAATTCAGTTGAAGTGTAGATTTTCCTCACTATTGTTTACAAGTCAATAGGAAAATAAATATATTTATTTTTATCCCATGGGCTCCCACCCTAGATGTGATAGTGCAGTCATGAAAGTCACAATGTCCAACTGAGTCTAGTTAATAAGGTGCCCATCAAGAGACGAGCACATGACCAGACATACCAATGACACCCTGTAAGTTAAACGCTGCAAGTTCTGTGTCAATGCTACCATGCACAGGAAAGAAAAGGGACTGCAACATTAAATACATTCCTTGTTCTTATTTCTATTATAGGAGTTTTCATCTTGCATGTCAACCATCAGATTTGATCAAAAGCTAAAGTAAGGTGGATGTGGAATGACAGAAGTATAATTTCGCATGGTGTTTGGTTAATATGAGTTGATTGCTAAATGTGCATAAATGTCAGTGACTGTAAACCTTGACTTGAACATAAGGTGAATATGCACAAACAGATGTTATGAGGAAACTTGCCCCCTGCTGAATCAATTATAGGTAGCAACTAATGGATGCTGGAGAATGTAAACCGAGCAGAAATGTCTCATGATCTATACAGACAATCCTTCCTACATTTGCAGGGAAAATGATAGTCCCTGGTGGAGAAATGAATGCTGACTGGCCATTTTTCACCTTACCAATTGGCTTTATTCATTTCTGTCCATTCTCCAACATTGCATAGATACTATGTATAGGGAAAATGTGAAATACTGTACAGTACTGTTTATGAGAGCAGTCAGCTGGAAGTGGGCTATATCTAAAGCTTGCAGGTTCTCACTGGCTAGAGCAGTGGTTCCCAATGAGGGGCATATGCCCTACAGGGGAACTTCAATTCCCAGAAGCCTAAGTCACTACATTGGCTGATCAGTGCTTTGGGGGATTGACTTAGGCTTCTGGGAATTGAAGTCCAAAAACCAAAAGTTGGGAAACACTGGGCTAGAGCAAAAAAAAGGGAAAGTTGCTTTTTGGGATTTCTTTGCCTATTACAATATTTTGATGCTTTTCTATTAAAGTTTGGGGAGGGGATAGCTCCAGCTCCCTCCTGCAAGATATCCTGCAAGATATCTCCCTCCTGCAAGATATCTAGCGCATCATATTTTCCTTCTCTTTCACTTCCAACTGAGAATAACCTCTTATAAGATGTAGAATCATTGAGATGTTTGGGGTAGATAAGATTTCTCTACTAGTAGAGCTCCTCTTGTCAAATGGAGAATCCCTACCAAGTTTCAAATCTGGAGGCTGGGATTAGTTTGCCTATTATTTATTTATTTATTTATTTCTCAAATTTCTATGCCACCCAATCAGGCGAACCTGACTCAGGACGGCTCACAACAGGATTAAAACATACATATTAAAAACAATTAAAACCTCAACATACCCACCCACCTATTAAAACTAACCACTATTAGCAGTTTGTACACAATCGTTGGGTCAAATCTAGTAGCAGAGAAAACTGAATTAGGTGAGAAGTCATATCTAGAGTACATCCATTGAAATGAATGGTACTTATTAGTCACAAGCAATTTATCCCCAGTGATCTCAGTAGTACCATTTTTGCTAAGACTAATATTGGATTTAATCCATTGACTCTCCATTAATCATAACATATACTTTCATTTCTTTTTTATTAGTGCTACCTCTGATGAAGCTATTTTGTATTCCAGAAATCAGCAGTGTGGCTGATGAATATGCATATCACTGACCTCTATCATACCACCATCAAAACTCTGAAAAAATAGTGTGCCTTTTTTCCAGATTCAATAGACTTGTCACTACTAGGACGATATGGAATGCTGCTCTGACATAATCACTATCATAGCATTCATAGTTTTGCCAGGTACTCAAAGAATAAAACTTGCCACACAATCATACATACAATTGTTGTCTGCTTGCATGGTTGTGAATAAATGAGTGACATTTTTCCATTTCATTTTCCCTGTGTTCATCCAGTGGGAGCTTGGATGAAAGAAAAAGATCTGTAGGTTTCACTTTTAACATTGTCTGTAAGATACATTTATGCCCTTTTCAACTTATCTATATTTATTTCAAGATTCTTCTTTGCTTTTATGTTGAACAAGGTTGTTTTTTTCAAGGGAGTGCAATAGGTTCTTGAGGGTGTAGTTTACAGATACCATGGCACAAAGAAAACATATGGCAAAGAATGCTTCAAAAAAGCATACATGAAGGAACAAAGACAGAAGAATGAACTGCTTTTGATCCACATCAGCATCTGTACAACTCTGTGTGAACAGTGGGTTGCCTATTTATTATGTGGTGTCCTATGGCTAGCGAGCTAGTCATTTGAACAACCCAAAACTCCAGACTAGGACTTTAAACCACTCCTTACCTATCACATCAGACATGAAAGGCTACAGCTGCATTCTGTGATCACTCTCACAGAAAAAGATGCCAGGTGATTTACTGACCTTTTAATTGAGCCACATTCACTTTGCATGACTAAATTTTAACCTTGGGAGGAAAAATGAGACCATTCAGAACAGTCCAATCCAATCTGACTTCAGTGAAAGATGAAAGTTTCCTTTTAAACAAAGACGGAGTGTTTCATCTCCATAATATTTTAGTGTAACCCTCAGTTCAAATTAGATAAACTAGCTCTTGGAGTTATTATCATTCTGTCTCACCAGGCCTTCAAAGAAGAAGCTTGGAATGTGATTTGCTATTGGGACCAAACCATAAAACTAACAATAGAAGAAGCAATTAGGATTACATTCAGGTAAATGCACATTCTTATGACAAGTTAAGAGTTTAGAACAGATTATAGAACTCAAGGATAATACACATTAGTGCTTCCCTTGAGAGCCACCAATTCATTCATGGCCCTCATTTCTCATTAATCCCTGAATCTTTTGTAGGTTAATACAATTAACAATAAGAATGAATCTCCTATGCAATTTAAATTAATTGACTTCATATAGCGGCTTCTCTTTGGCTTTACCAGCAGGAATCTGAAAAATATCCAGTGTCCTTCCTCTGTCTAAGGATATGTGAGTTGTTTCATTTAATAACCATTCAAACCTATTGTAGAGTAACTCCTGGAATAAGCACAGTGAAAGATATATAATGTTAAAATACAATGGCACATCTGCAATTGTACTGGTATTTGTATTTTTTATTTCCATATTGAGTCACAAGCCTACAACCACTTACCTTGGAGTAAACCCAACTCAATGCAGTGGAATTTACATCTGAAAAGATTCATTGGATTGTATGGTTTGTCCCATTTAGTGTTTCTGGTAGTAATTTTCAAAGGAAAGATGTGAGCTATAGCTTACATAATATACATTAGGGATGGAAAATTTTGTGCCCTTAGGCTGAATCCAGGCCATGACAATTCCCTCTCTGGTCTACAGATGTCACAGGCTGTTATCCCTGATCAGTGACCAGAGATAAGAGACTAGTTATAATCCAGAAATCTGTTGCATGGAACTGAAGTCTGATTTGCAACCCAACAAATCAGACTTCAGCACCATACAGTAGTTTTCTAGATTTTTAAACAGAACATGATTTAATATTGATCCTGTAATATCAGAGCCTTTGATACTGCAAGACAGATATACTCCAACAAATACTCCCTCTCAAGTGTGAGTGATTTGTATGTTTGGTTGCATTTGCCTTCCCATCCACCCCACAAACATGTAACATATATCCAATGCAATACCATTTTAAAGCTTATTTTTGCTTTCAGGTTCTTTTAATTTTTGGTTCTCAGAAATGAAGCAAACTTAGTCTATGATACAAACATGTACACAGAAAACACACAATGCAAGGCTATATGCTCACCAGCAAAGCCACCACCCTGTTGGCTGACAAAATACAGCACCATCAGCCTCCGTAGAAGCTGAGAAATCATCCTAAGAACGTGTCAAGAGCAATGAATCTTGAAGTAGCTACCATAATACTTGAGCATAACCAGCCTCATTCCTTCCATTCAGCTAGTGTCTCTGGAGTGAGAATCCCACTACTTGAGCAGTAGTGAGCTCTGCGAACTCTCTGAATAAAACAACAAGGTCAGGATATATTCTGTTCTAAGAACAGAATAGCTGCTTCTCCATTTCAAATGGGGTTATTATTTCTTGGCCTCAGCATTTCAAGTGGAAGATTAAACAATTTCAAAGAAAGCCCCAGTGTTTAGGCAACCTTGAAAGTCAAATGTATATAGTATCTTCTTGCTCTCCATCACAATGTTGGACATTCTTCCCATGAGGCAGGGCCATCATTTCCTGAGGCTTACAGTTGGCTGTTTGGAAAAGTCTTTAAAAACATTAGTGTTTAAACCAAGATGCTAGAGAAAGCTGGTTGATTTGCTGTTCTTGGGCTGAAGGTTCCCTTTGGTAAACTGCTGAAAATCTGTTGGCTGGGGAAGCAAGAAAGTTGCTATTCTTGCCCTTGACATCATCTTAAATCTCCAAGGCTTTGCAGTTTGAGCAGTAACATTTAGCTAGGCCAGGGAGAAAAGCAAATACACTACTTAAAACTATTAACAGTACATTGTTGCACTCTAATCTCATATTTAATTCATTTAAACATTTGTATATTCATTAAACTGTGAAAAAATTATCTCCCGTTTTATGTAAATGAGGCCTCATAAACTGAGAACATAACTGAGATGGATTTTTTTAACATATCATTTTCAACTGCTCTTCATAAAGTATACTGCCCCCCCTCCACCCATAATATTGAGACAAAACTCAGGTGATGGGTTTTACTAGGGCCACAACTTTATTAAACACCAAATTGTAATCCTGTAACTTCCCACCTCCTGCAGTGAGGCCTACCATAGTGCAGAAACCAAACTTAGACCTTATATGGCTAAATCCCCTAGAAAGCTTGCATTTGGCTGGCAAACAACTGACCATTTCCTCCTCCAGGCCAACACCTGCCTAAGTCTCATGACCTTTGGTAGGCTGCAGCCTATGTGCATTTCCCATGCCAGCAATGAAATCTCAGGAACCTCAGTGCTATGACATTAGATGAGCTAGCGTCCCCCTCAGGAACCACTTGGGAACACAACAAAGCATTTTACATTCTTCTCTATCCTCCAAGGCAATGGAGCTAGCATTCAGTAAGTTTCTTGTCTCCCTGCTGCAGGTCCTGTAAAATTATCTCAAGATCTAACACTGACAAATGAACCCTAATACCTCTATACATTTCCAGGCACTCTACCCATATGTCCAGATGCCCAACCACTGTTCCCGCCCATCAACCCCTGGGCCCCATCATCACTCAAAGGAGGAGGAGGAAGATGAAGCCAGCTGTGGCTGTTTGGGCCATTGAGGACACTCCCGCCCGTCGACCTCTGGGCCCTGCCCTGCCCAGAGGAAGATAAAATGCTGCTGTGGTCCCGGGTGGTCAAAGATGTTCCAGCCCGCCTAACTCCAGGCCCCATCATCTCTCGGAGGACGAGGAGGACCAAGCCAGCTGTGGCCATTGGGGTTATTGAGGATGCTCCTGTCTGCTTACCTCTGGGCCCCAGCATTGCTCAGAGTAGGAGGAGGACCAAGCCAGCTGTGGCCATTTGGGCCATTGAGGACGTTGCTGCCCGCCTACCTCCGGGTGTCCTTATATTTTGTACTTTTGTCCGTATTGTATGCTATTGACTGTATTGTATGCTATTAATTGCTTTGTATGTTATGATATTTTATTGTACTATTGGATTTTTGTGGTTTATGTAAGCCGCCCTGAGTCGCACAGTCGATTGGGCAGCATACAAATCCAATCAATCAATCAATCCCAGTGCAGCCAACCTCACAATTCACCTGGTGTCACACTCAACTCTCCAAACCAGTTGTGGGATAAGAGCCAATCAAACAGTCTACAGTCCCAGCCACCTTACTTTCAGAGCCTATATGTCCTGCACCACTTGCAATATCAGTGATTTGCCTTTCCTCTGTGCCAAGTAATTAGTACATTACTGCCTAGGTGGACCACCAAAGCATTGGGGTGCAAATTTTCACCTTGAGACACCAATAGTAATAAGTCATCCCAGATCATACCTCTTCTTCCTCTCCACTCAAACAAAGCCTCTGCTCCAAGACCCAAGTTCAGCCTCCAGGCAGATTGTGCATTGAGCTTGGCTAAAAAACAAAGCTGTGTCCATAAATTAGGATCCACAACTTGAACCTGAAACAAAACAAACAGGCCTCAGCAAGTGCTCCATTGCTGAGGAAGTGGGCACACATATGGTCCATATCTGTGAGAAAATACATGTGGCTGGGTAATTGCATTAGGGGCTCAGCATCACCACCATGCTTAAAGCATGTCCTACTTTTCCCTTACAGCAGGGCTGGCCAAACTATGGCCCGTGGGCTGGACTTGGCCTGTGGCAACATTTCATATGGACTGCCACTGCTCTTGCTGCTTCCAGAAGCAGAAGTGAATGGGTTTACGACAGCCATAAAATGTGACTGCTCCTGTGTAAATGTGCCTGTGTCTGCTGTAAATGCTGCCATAAATGCACCCATGGCTGTTGTAAACATGTTTACAACAGCCATGGATGCATTTTACGGTGGAAGGAACCATGTGACCAGCCTACTCAATTGTCTGGGGGGCATGGTCAGGCCCATGGCATGAAACATTTGGTCACCCCTGCCCTACAGTATGCCATAGCTCCTGTAGTAGGGCTTCAATTTGAATTAAAGGAGCCTCTAGGAAGCTTACCTTCTCCACTTGAGTCCTTCTTGCCTCCCTTCCCAGGTTGAGCTTTCAAGCACACCATAAAAGAGTGCAGTTCTTTGCAAATGGAGCACAGACACTTAAACTTAAGGGATTCCTGTTGCACACTCTTTGTGCACTGAACTCCCAACACAGAAGGTAAAGTTGAACTTCATAACCTGCCAGCAAATGGGAATCAGACAGACCTGTCTTCTGGACTAAATGGCCATTATTAAACCACTTTCGTAAGGGATGCTGGGCTGATGTCATTAGCTAGAGCCATAACTGTGGCTGCTGCTTGTCCCACCTCATAGTAGGTAGTGAATGGTTACTCTCATTCTAAAAACCTCATCATAAAGAAGCCAAGCAAGTCTACATAGGCCTTGCAGATCAGGTCCATGCACTGAAAGAGAGAAAGGGCCCACTGTGGTAGAGTGCACACTATCAAACCACATTGATAAAAAAAATTCTAGGAAGCCAATTGATTCAGGAACACTCTGGTCTATGCCTTCCAAGCCTATCCTACTCTTTGTCCTCCCCCCCCCCCAATTCTTTGTAGAGTAGAACTGAACAATCATCAAACTCATTTCTCCATATCCAGACACCTGTTCTGGAGGTAGTCCCTGACACCATAACAACAGTGTGGAATTGAAAAAAACCCCACCTAGTACTGATCTCAAAGTCCCAGATACTACCACCATATATGTGGCTAAATGAGATAGGGGAATGTGGCCCAGCTGCTAAAAGCACATAGTACCTGTTTGGGGGTCATGACTCTGACCCCAGGTCACTGTGCAGGCAAGTCACAAGACAAGGTTGGGAGGACCTTCTTGACCCCAAGCTGTGCTGAATAATTAGATTAGATTAGATTAGAGATTAGAGATTTATTTATACCCTGCCCTCAGGGCAGCTTACAACATAGAAAAAAATTAACAATTCAGTATAAACAATTAACAATACAATGTGCAATAAATATAAAAATACAGTAATACAAAATACAGTAAGCAAAAAATCAGTCTACAGAGCAGCACGTAATCTCTTCCACTTCATGCATGGATATAGGAGTTGTCCTCTATTCCTGAGTCTCCCATGCCACCAAGGTCACTGGAAAGGACCCTGCCTTCACCCCACTAAGGACTCCTCTACCACTGAGACTCAGCTCTCCCTCCACTGTGAGTATCTTTGCCCCAATGCTGTAACTGGATGGCCACAAGTGACTGTATGGCAGTGCCAATGTGCTGCTGCTAACCCAACAAGGAACTTCTGAAGACCATTCCAGTTATTGCCAGAAAAGCTGCAGGTCACTACTGCACCTGCAAACAAAACTGCTGCACACATGGTGGACTGATCAGAGCATGGTTAGCAGCACCCCACCCTCCAGGTGCCCAATAAAAACAGAGGCTAGATGGGGGCAGGGCTGCCTTATCTAAGGCATGCTGTCCTTGCCCCCCCATCATGTGGGCATTCCTGATCACTGTTCATCTCAATGGAAGGTTGCAAAAAATAAGAAGAAGGCCATGCCAAGTCTTCATGTATCTGTGGAGACAATCCTTTCTATAACTGTTTAATATTTCACACTGTTGTAAAATGGATTATACTACTGTTTCTTTTCCTCTTTTCATCCTCCTCCAAGCCAGATCAGAAATGGAGATCTGTGGACACATTTTACTGTTTTTCCCCCCAATTTACTGTCTTCTCCCCAACAAAGCTTGGTTGCATTTAGAAGAGTTGCAAGCTAAGTGTTTCTAGACTTGCCAGTCCCATTTTTATCCTGTGACTAAAATGAACTTATGGCTAGATCAGAGACAGGGACCAACCTCTTATAATCAATTATCAATTTAATTTAAAAATGAAATTGGCTAATGTTGAAAATTTTGTTTGGATGTTTCTTGAGTGATGCATGAGAGTTGTTAGAGGACAGAGCTGCCTGGGATGTATGGCTTCCCATTCATTGCCTCATCTAGTTTGCTGCCTTCAGGAAGATACTGCACCATTACCAGCTTCAGCATGAGAGTCAGTGACCAATCCAAGCAACTTCTGTACATGAAAGATGAGATGTCATTTTACCCCTTTGCTTCAGGCAGTAAAATAGCTTGGGCTGGCCATGGATGAAATGATACCCTGAACACCCACACTATTTAGGGTTGAAAGAATCCTTTAGAGCTGCTCAGGAGACTGTAACCAAGAGAATAGGGTGGAGTCCAATGTATAAGAGGAGACATCTGCTCAACCATGGAGTAGAAACGTGGTTCTCAATGTTTGTTTCAAAAGACATTTTGGACATCCATTCCCAGAAAGCCAGCATGTCTGAGAGCTGAAGAACAAAACATCTGGCATGCCAAAGATTGAGAACAAAAAACAGATGTTGTCAGAAGAAAAAGCAGAACTTTTCTTCCTTGACAAAGAGAAGCAGTGCAATACAATGATCAAATAATATTGAAGTAGCCAAGATAAATGACACTAAAATTCAATTAATTGCTTTTCCATCAACAGTCCTTCTGCAAGGTATATTGTATTACTCATTAAATGACCATAATTTCTACTAGGCTTTGCTTCCCAAATTACACTCAATTACTTGCAATTATTCTTAATCTAGGCCTTCTCTCTCATTTCCCATCCCCCACCTCCATGTAACACATTATCCAGTAAATGAGAACCATGTTTGTCATTAATCTTTTCCCTTGGCACTTTTTTTTTTGCAAACTAGCCTGTGCTTAAGACTGTGAATTAAAGACTGTGCTTAAACGGTTTTAAACACACAATTAAATGAACATACAAACAGGCAAAGTGATCTGTCAGATTCATTCTTTCTCCTCCCACTATTACAATTTTTTAAAAGGTACCCTGCAGGGGAAGTACAAAATTGTCTCTTCCAACAGAGAAATCAGAAATAATTTAAATAGCAACTGTTTGACACAATTAATGCCATTTATACATCTCAGAAAGATCATTAAAAATGGAATTAGCTGCAGAGTGATGGCACAAATGTGGCACTATGAAGAACTTTACATTTTTTTCAGCTTATCTCATGCTCTGCTGAAGCTCATTAACTTATCTATATTGCAGGAGGGGGCTTGCGAGAAGCTCAAATTAAGATTTTGCATGCATATTTACATGCAGATTATTACAAAGAAATTGAATTAAATTACCATTTGTACCAAGAAATTCAATTTGGTCTCTGCCCCCACCTTCACTCTTAAGCAATGAGGTCATGAAGATGGGTAGTACTATATAAATATGAAGGTTTCAAACTGAAGTATTATAAGCAGTAATGCACTGCAATTTTTTTTACTACCTACTCTATGGACTGGTCAAATCTGTGGGTGAGGCCAAATCTGTGAGCGTGGCCTAACATCCTGCATTATGGACAATGGAGGTGGGCATGGCCTGGGGGAATTTCCACTACCGGTTCCCGGGATCCAGTGGGAACCGGGAGCAGAACACCACTGATTATAGGGCTATTTATTACATCCCTCTAAAACACCCACAAGTTCCTCTCAGTTCTAAAAATCCAATCACAACAAACTAAGCCTATTGTGGCTCCCAGGAAACAACGATATGGTACCATAGCCAACATGAATCTCTTGAGGCTGGATTGAGACTTTGTCATATATAATGAAAGTGCGGCGCCAAAATGGCCGCCGCGCTCTTTGCGGGGGGCCCCCACCCGGACTCAGACATCCGGGTGAGAGCTTTGATGCTATGGGAGTTAGGGGGTGTGGCCACCCCTCTATAAAAGGGGTGGCCACGAGGCAGACGAGCTGCCATTTTAGAAATAGCGACGGACAGGAGAAGTTTTCTCCGTCGCTGTTAGTTATTCAGTCTTCGGCTGTTTAGCCCTTGTGGTGCTTTCCCGGCTGGGAAAGGAGGATTAGCGCACGCAGAGCCTTGGTTTGCTTGGCTACCGCGTGCTTCGGTGCTAGGTTTTCGATCCCTGAAAAGGGATCCTGCTTCTTCTTCTCCTCGGGACCAAGCCCTACGGATGGTGATGCTCTTGTGGTCCTGGTGCCCTCCTGGCGAAATGTGACATTAAATCGGCATTCCGATTACTGCCAGTGCACCCAGGGGACTTTGAGCTATTGGGTTTTAGATTCCAAGGGAAGTTCTATGTAGACAAGGCCATGCCTTTTGGCTGCTCTATTTCGTGTTCGGCATTCAAACGTTTTAGCACTTTCCTTCAGTGGGCCTTTGTTCGCAGGTCCGGGTCTCGGTCTGTAGCCCATTACCTCGATGATTTTTTGTTCGGGGGTGAATGGAGCTCGGACACGTGCACGCGTCTCCTCACTACATTTCAGACGCTAATGTTGGAACTGGGTGTCCCTTTAGCACCCGAAAAGACCGAGGGCCCATCTACTACGCTCACATTTCTGGGTATTGAAATTGACACGGTCGCACAGGCATCCCGGTTACCCATTGAGAAGGTCACCCGGATCTCCGCGATGATTTTGGCGTTGCTGGCAAAACGTAAAGTGTCACTTCGTGAGCTTCAGGTACTTCATGGCCATCTTAACTTTGCCTGCAGGGTGGTGACACCCGGCAGAGCATTTGCGCAGCGCCTATGTGATGCCATGTCTGGCCTGTTAAAGCGCCACCACAGGGTCCGACTGACCAGGGGCATGCGGGCTGACCTTTTGGTTTGGCTCACATTCCTACGGGAATTTAATGGGGTCTCTTTCTGGAGATCCGACCTTTTGGTTTCCCCTAGATTTCAAGTACAGTCGGATGCCTCCGGCTCCCTGGGATATGGGATTTATTTTGAGGGGAGGTGGGCTTATGGCCAATGGCCTCCAGCATGGCGGGGCACGGATCGCCTCCGCGATCTTACATTTCTTGAGTTCCTTCCAATCCCGGGAGCTTTGATGCTATGGGGCAAGGAGTGGGCCAACTCAGTGGTCCATTTTTGGTGTGACAATGCGGCAGTAGTGCACATTGTCAATGCTCAGACGTCTAAATCACCCAGGGTGATGGCATTGGTTCGCCAGTTTGTGTTACGAAGCCTACGCCTGAATGTGCTTTTTAAGGCCAGGCATGTCCCAGGCATTAATAATGATATTGCTGATGCTTTATCCCGCCTGCAGATCCCCCGGTTCCGTGCCTTGGCTCCGGAAGCAGAGGAATTCCCCTCGCCATTCCCGGCCGAGATTTGGACATTTGGCGAGGAGAGGTGAACTGGGCGATTGGCATGTCTTTGGCACCTCGCACGCGTAAGGCGTATCAACATGCTTTCGTTCAATTTAGAACCTTTTTTGTGCAACTTCAGTTGCCCGAAGTGTGGCCCATTCCAGTGGAACAGGTTTTACAATTTATGGTTTATCTACACAGTCAGGGTTTGGCTCCTCGTACTATAGCATCCAGGCTGTCGGCACTGGCATTTATGGCCAAAGTGAGGGGTTTTGCTGACTGTGTGAATGATTTCCGCATGTTTTGGAGGGGTGGACATGGGAACGTTGCCGCCGCCCGGACACTCGCCACCCAATTTCACCAGTGGTACTGACCTACCTTGCACGAGGCTGGCATAACCTGTGTTATGATAAGTATGAGGTGGCTCTTTTCACGCCGCTACCACGGTGGCCTTCTTTGGAGCGCTCTGCATCAGTGAGTTGGTAATACTGTCTAAGGCGGATGCGACTCGTAGGGCACTGGAACTCGACGATGTCTATGTCACTAATGAGTGGGCTCAGTTGAGGATACGGTCCTCAAAAGTTGATCAGCATGGTGTAGGCAGTGGAGTTAGACTGCTACGATGTTCCATTGCAGACATCTGTCCGGTTGGTGCCCTACAGGAGTTTTTGGCAGTGCGTGGCGCGCACCCTGGCCCGTTTTTCTGCCACCAGGATGGGTCTACCCTTACTAAATTTCAATTTTGGAAGGTGACCGGTATGGCACTATCCAGTGTTGGCCTCCCCGGGGCTCGTTACGGCACCCATTCATTTAGGATAGGTGCTGCATCCACTGCGTCTGCATTTGGGTACTCTGAGGCTGATATATGCCGAATGGGGAGATGGGGATCCATGCGTTTTGCGTTGTATGTTCGCCCACTTCAGGCATGAGTACCAGTTAAGTCATTATTCTCTTTTCTTCTTTTACAGACCCTGTGTGTCCCCGCACACCGGTGGCAGTATGGCTGGTGGGCCACAGTTACGTGCATTGGGCAGTGCAGTATGCTGCGGTGACAGAGTGGGGACCCCAGCTTGGACTGCGTGCAACCGCACGTATACGTTGGTACGGTAAGCGTGGAATGAGATGGCAGGAACTGTTGCCATTCCTGTTTTCCATCAGGGATGCTGAACCGCCTGATGTCCTTGTACTGCACCTCGGGGGCAATGACCTTGCCCAGGTCACTGGCCTCTCCTTAAAATTCACGATTCGCAGTGACCTTGCTTATTTGCATTATGTGTGGCCGTACACAAGGCTGCTATGGTCGGACATCGTACCGCGTCATTCATACAGGGGAGGTATTGACCTCCGTGCCCTTGACCGCGCTCGCCGCTCGGTGAACAGGGCTGTTGCCCGGTTCTTGGCAGACAAGGGTTTGGGGATGGTAATCCGGCACCCCACGATTAGTTTGCAAAATTATGATCTCTATGCAGGGGATGGGGTCCACCTGTTGGCTAGAGGTATGAACCTCTTTCTGGAAGATTTGCAAGCAGGCCTGGTGACCGAGCTGACGGTCGGGGTGGTGGTGGTGAGTCTTCATAGACGCCTCCCCGTGTGGCGGGTAGCACTGGTAAGGTAAAGATTTATGACCCAGAGGTATCCGGCAGGTTCGCAATTGACTGGCCAACACTTAGACAGGTACAGGTGTAATAGCTTTGACCGGTCAACGATGAACCAGGCAAGGGGTGATGGCAGGAGCTTTTCAGCATGCATCACCTCGTGATTTGACGGATACACATCATAGGGTGGGGTCAGTAGATAGTTTATTGACTCCGGTCAACAATTTGTTTGTGTCAACAAACAAATTGATACAAATGGATACATTATAGCCAATTGCCATTGGCAATTTTGGGAGGAACCTTACCAGTGTTACTGCGGCCTGCTTGCCTTAAGAATTACAATTGGATGAATACACCAATTGAAAGTTATAATTCGGACTAGGGCATTATTCAATAAAAGTGGCCCAATGCCTTTATCCATATACCGGTGTCTGAGTCTTTCTTTGGGGGGTGCGCCTGCAAAGTCAGCTTGCTGAATTCAATGTCATGACTAATAACTCCTGTTGGTTTCACCAAATCTTTTCCAAATATAGAATACTCAGTTGCACGCAGCAAGATTCTAAGAATCACTCTCTGAATCCTACCATTTCTCTTGTAAAACACTGGGACTGAAGCAGGCTCACTGTTCTGCAATCCTTGATTGCTTTCAGTAAATGTGTGTCCTTTCCGCCTAAGTCACTGAGGCAATCAATTCATCCTCAGGTTAGCCTGAATTATACAGTCAATAGGAACTTAAGACAACTTATGTAGAGGTACAGATGTAGCCCTGGGGATTCCAGTTGATGTCTGCTAACTTAAGTCAAAGGAGACATTCGGACCTAGCACACACCATACCAAACATCACACCATGAAGTCAAGATATCTTCAATAATTCTCCCACTGAAATATTGCAATATTAACTTGCCTGAAAGATCATATTGAGTTGGGTGGATTTTTGTTTATGCACCCACTTAGTTATTTGCAAGCATCAAAGTGTTGGCATATGAAAATGAAAGTGCTGCTTTTTCAGTAGCCAAGCTGTTTTCTTTGTCTCCTTCTGTCCCAGGATGAGAGGTGATAGGCTTTACAAAGCTTGCTCAATAAAATGTGTTCACTGTCCTATGGTTTTGTTGCCCAGTTCTTTGATTCTCTGTTGGCATGGCAAACAATCAGAGTCTCCATCTTTTAGCCAATGGAACTAGTCACTTTTAAAGGCCATAAGCAGCATTCTGCAAAATATGATCCTCTTCTTCTTTGTTGCTAAGCCCCTTGCTTACCTTCTCTTTGCAAAGAATAGAGGATTTTTGACCATCCCTTTCCCCTGTGTCCTCAGGAATGTTATGCCAACTAGGTATGAAATGTTTTAAAGAAAGGGATTTCCCTTTCTGTCTTAGCTTTATGAGCATATAATTAAAAACATTTTTGCAAACAAGATTCTTAGACAGAAGAGTGTTTATTAGATTCTGTGATTAGTGATTGCACAACCTGAAATTCTTTTGAACTTTGGGAATACTTTATGGAAAAATTTGAGGATGCCCCCTCCAAACTGGACATATCACTTTGCATTCGAAGATGTTATGTGCTGATATCCACAGTAACACTGTACATTATG
Organism: Bradypodion ventrale; assembly: GCA_035047345.1. NCBI lineage: Eukaryota > Metazoa > Chordata > Lepidosauria > Squamata > Chamaeleonidae > Bradypodion > Bradypodion ventrale. Next base: position 88,088,009 of record JAWDJE010000001.1, on the reverse strand, counting down.
CACCTAAACCAGTAGTAAGTCTGAACTAGAGTAGGCCCTTTCAATTAATGAAACATATGGAGGAGTTGACTCAACAAAAATCCACTTATTTAATCGTTGTAACTCTAGTTGTAGTATGCTACTTGGTTTCAGCCAATGGCTCCCACTCTCACTGCTTATTACCACTAACTTCGACTGTCTTAGAGTGTCACTTACAAATGGTAGTTCACCTTTAAAAAAGAAAAATAACTCAATTTCTCTATTTCTGTTTGGCTTTCTGTCTGTTCACTCACCCATGATCCTCCTGTTGTAAATGTTTAAAAGCTGAGATGTTCCTGAGTATACCTTGACAAGCATCCTTAGGAATAAAGATCCCTTCCTTCACATTGAATCAGCCATCTTGTTCACTCAGGCTGCAGACAGACATTGAACAAGCTGTTGTGAACATCAAGATGGGGAGATGACCATTTGCAAAGCAACACAAGTTAAAGCTCCAGGGCTTTATGTGTTCTGTTGTGTGTGTATGTTTTTGTAAGTTTAGCTTCCCATTCTGGCAAGAAAAAAACTTTGAAATCGTTTTTTCTACACAGCCATTCAGAGCAAGATTTCTTTGCACTCTTTTGTATTGGACCTAATTTGATTTGGTTCATTATTTAATAGCCTCCCCTCTCCCCATGTTTCAATTTTTATTCAAATTCAGAATGGGAAGAACTGGGGCGGGGTGGGGGGTATGTGTGAAAGAGAAGCCAAAATCAACAAAGCTGTGTTGATGTTCATCTAAGGCAAAAAATAATTTAAAAAAAGATTAGGGAAAGCCTGTCTAAAACCAACAGTTGTTGAGAGTGCTTGAGAAAAGGGAGGAGTTAAATAATACTAAGCCTTCTCCCTTTGTCCAAACAGCACAAGTGACATTTGCTTGTTATCAGTGAAGTGGCTGATGAACTGCATCCCAATATGATCAAATTAAACACTTGCTCTGTTCCTCTGCAGAGGGGAAGGGAAATTGTAATTATTAAGTTTTTTCCTCCTATTTGATTGCACTGCATCAGTCAGGAGAGTTACAAAAATATTCCACTGCTCACTGCTGTTGTTTTTGGTTTGTGCTACAGAGAAAAAGGAAGAAAAAATATTTTCATACAATCAAATAATACAATCAAATAGAAAGAAAATAATTAATTATACTTTCCTTGCCCCAGGTGCTGGTAATTGCATGTATTGGCCATACTGTTACCAGAAAAATAGCTACTGGATACAGTTACAACTTCGGTTCGAGTCACTGGTGGAGCCCTTCTCCCAAGAACGAGGAAGCGTTTAATTTAGGCAAAAATTAAAATTGGTTTATTGAAAAGGGGTTTAAGCGTCACTGGCCAGGTGCCGGGAAAAGCCCTAGTCTCAACCTTTTTGCCTATTAAAGTCCCTTAAGTGAGCAGCTCTTTTTGGTTCCGATGTCTTGCGTGCAAATGTGCTGAGAGCGCTCCTGACATTTCCTATCAGGAGATTTTTATACCCTCCACCCAAGGGAGCTCAACTAGCTCTACTGCTAGCTAACAAGTTTACAAAACAAGAGATTTACAATGGTGAACAAAAACCCAGCACCAGACTCTTTTGTTACATTAAAAGGTCAATCATACAGAGACAAAACAGGTCAATTACATAGAACAAAAGGTGATGGGTAGAGCAATTGCCCTGGAAATGACAGAGTTCATAGTTTAGCAAATGCAGGTTGTGACATCATTCAGGTGACATCCAATGGGCGCCAGGATTGTAATTTGGCACAAATCAGAAGTCCAGATTTTGAATCTAGGTTGAGAATTGACCAATAACGAAGATGGGCATCCTTCAGACTCCCCTGAGGAGGACCATTGCTTGAGGCTCTTGGCAAAATTCCATTCCCACCCAGCAATTAATCTATCCTGAGTCAGCCCAAGCACTATCTACAATTGAATACAGGAGGGGTCCCAAAAACAATGAGCATGCCAGGTGCAAGAGTAAACAAAACAATACAACAGGTAAACAGAGGAATCAAGGTGGCTTGGGGCAAAATGTGAAGTGATGGCTTCCTGTGGCATTGAGCCTTCCTGGATGCTTGCAGGAGATAGGCTGAGATGCAAGAAAAGATCCTGATTTGATATACAAACAGAGCATGTTAAAATCAAATTTAAAATATTTTAGAGTCCTTTTGGGGGGACATAATCTATACAGAGCAAAGGAAATATGCTATCTTGAATAGAACAGTTCCAGGTATTCGAAAACATTTTTATTAAGTTATCTAACATCCCAGGTATAACTGCCAATGAAATAATATTTATTAGGAGTGAAAGGGGCCAAGTCTGTTGTGTCAACCCTTGCAGTATATACCTTCAAGCGTGTGTGAATGGGTGCATGGTCAGAGTGGTGCTTGTGTACACATAAGCCTAATCAATCCTAAACATGTGTGGCAGAATAGTGAGTGAAATAAGTTTATTTGAGAGGAATAAAATGGAATAACTTTAATAAAAGGGGATAGAAAGATAGAAATAAAAGACTGGGGGGTGCATTTTCTGAAAATGGGGTTACAATACCAAAAAGTTGACCTTCTTGACCGAGGTTCAAAAGGCACATGTTGGGGGTGACTGATACTGCTCTTGTGTCCAACAAATGCTGACACTATAAAAATGAGGGCAAGGCCACCCCCCACCCTGATAGTGGATTAATGCCTGTCTGGACAGGATCAAATCAAACCTGAACTCTCTCTAGAGACACAACTGACAACACTGAAATTGTTGTACTATGGACACATCATGAGAAAATTCAATGGAAAAGATAATCTTTGGAAAAGTTGGTGGTAGGAAGAGGGAGGCCAAATATGAGGTAGATTGACTTCAAAAAGGAAGCAACAGGCTTGAGTTTGTAAGAACTGGGCAGGCCTGGTAATGTTAGGATATTTGGAGGTCACTTCTTCATAGGGGCATGGTAGGTCAGGGGCAATATGACAGCACTAACAGCAGCAGCAGCATCAATCTATTTTACAAAAGAGATTCAACACAGAACACAAACAAAATACTGTACAGTATATAAATCTTAAAAGTATTTGAGGCAAATCTATATAAAAAGAAGAAAAGATTGGATACATAGCTGCTGATGGATGGATAAGATATGTGCTTAGGAAAGTACAGGACACTGAAGAAAAGAAAGGAAAATTAAACCCTCTTTTAATCTCCCACAGAACGGGGGGGGGGGGGACGACACAGGATATAAGGATCACTAATTGTGTTCTTTTAAATGAAGCAGTTGTTTACCACATTAAATCCACAGGTAGCCTTTATCAGAGAAGGACCGTAACGCTGCATAATGAAGCGATGTGCATTTTCACTTACAGAGAACTGCATTTGCCAACATAAAAGGAAATAGCTTGTAGTGACCCAGGGGAGCTGCCAATGTTTCCTGGATGTGGGCAATTAACCAAAACAATATTGCTAATTTTGCTACAGGTTTTAAATGATCTAGAAAACAGAATACCAATGCTGATTTAATAGAATCAGCAATCAGGCTGCAAGAGTTGGGCATTTGAACAATATCATTTAACATGTTGAGCTTCTGTTGTCATTAATAAAATTCCTCCAAAAGTAAGGAGGTATTCTTGCCACCTTTTCCAAACTTATGCTTCTGTTAGATCCCTAGTATTTATCATGGCCATTTTTGCTCAAAATGTTCCCTTGAATTTTCCAGTTTTCTTAAAGTGATTTTTAGTCCTTCCCCTTCTGTTGTTTCCTCTATTACTTTGCATTATTTGTTTAAGAAGGCTTCCTTATCTTTCCTTGCTGTTCTCCCAAAATCTACATTCAGTTGGGTGAATCTTTCTCTTTCACCTTTGCTTTTAGCTTTCCTTCTATCTTCAGCTATTTGTAAAGCCTCATCAGAGAGCCACTTCACTTTCTTGCATTTCTCTTTCTTTGGTTCTAATTGCTGCCTCTTATACAATGTTACAAATCTCCATCCATAGTTTTTCAGGCCCTCTGTCTATCAAGTCTAATTCCGGAAATCTATTCTTCACCTACAGTATTGATAAGAGATGTGATCTAGGTCTTACCTGAATGGTGTAATGATGTTTCCTACTTTCTTCATTCTAAGCCTGAATTTTGCAATCAATAGCTCATGATCTTAGTCACAGTCAGTTCTAGGTCTCATTTTTACTTCCTGTATAGAGCTTCTCCATCTCTGGCTGCAAAGTACATAATCAATTTGATTTCGGTGTTGACCATGTGTACAGTTGCTTCTTAGGTTGTTGGAAAAGAGTGTTTGCTATGACCAATGCATTCTCTTGACAAAACTCTAATAGCCTTTACCATGCTTCATTTTGTACTCCAAGGTCAAACTTACCCATCATTCCAGTAACCTTTGGGCTTCTTGCTTTGGCATTCCAGTCAGACATCTTTTTGTATGTGTCACTTCAAGAAGGTGTTGTAGCTCTTCATAGATCTGGTTGATTTTAGCCTCTTCTGTATCAGTGGTTGGGACATAGACTTGTATTACTGAAATGTTGAATGGTTTGCCTTGGACGTTACTACTCCAGACATTACCATGGTTAAAAACAATTAGTTAAACTGATTGATGTGGCTGTCAGGATTCCATTATTGAGAAAAATGGCCTGATCACATCAATTTTCAAAAAAGCAGAGACTGGCCTTAAAATGAGGCTTGACTGCCGAAAAAAATGTTTAAAGGTACCTGAGGGGTCATTGCAGGAGGCATTTTCTGCTCAGTCTGGAACTTGCAGAAGCATGTCTAAAGATCTCCCCATAAAAAATTGAGGGATTTCAGACACGTCATTCCCTTTCATGGTATATAAGTCAGCCCTCTGCTGGTTTAACTCCACTGGTATCATTATTTTTTCCTTGGGGAACCTTGGGTTTTAAGAAATAATCTAAAATATGGTTTTAGTGTAGAGGACAAATAGTTACTGTGCACTCTGCGTAGGAGGTGCTCGTTCTCATCTGGGTTCAAACTTTGACCCTGACAGAACTGAGTTCTTAAAAGATGGTGAGCCAGGCAGGAGTCCATAACCCAGCATCCTTAAATGAATCAAACCTCTGGGACTGATCCCAGGGATGTCAAGTTGGATGTTATGTAGCAAGGGAATTAATTACAGTATTGTTCAACACTGAAATACCTCAGTGTGAGACTTGACAGGGAACTCTCTTTTTTAAGCAGCACTGCCTGAATACCAAGACTAAAGTTTGTTTGAGGAACAATAACACAATGAGATATCAACAATACAATATTTAACATAATGGAATAGAGTTCCCAACACTGAAACAATTAACAGCAATGTGATTTTTTCAGAAATAAGTAATTGGGGCTACATTAGTTGCAAAATTAAACCTTTCAAGCTTTAGTTTCACCACAGTGGATGAATACCACCTGTTTCTGCAAAGTTTGATGAAACAACAATCTAGACCATAGCATAGAAAAGTCAATATTGTGAACTACAGCTCCAGAATTTCCCTGCCATTATAGCCACAGCTAAGCAGTTCTGGGACCTTTAGTAACATTTCAATCTTTGACTCAGGCTTTCAGAATTATAAAAAAGTTCAAACATAAGAGGGCATACCCTCTCATTCATTTTCATTTCTTTCTATGTATGGCAGGTGCTTTAGTGAAGAGACAGCCTCTTCAGAAATAACTCCCTCTCTGTGCAGAGAACACTGGAAATGTGTAAGGAGAAGGGTGGGGCCATTGCTTAGAAGGGAGATCCTTTCATAGCTAATGAGCAGAGTTGTGGAGTTAGAGTGGCTTCTTTCGTCTTTGCTTCGTATGATATGGATAAGGCAACCACTGAGCATGATGAGATAGGAGTCAAAATCAACAACGTTGAAAACAGTCTCAAGCAACAATATGAAATGCTATTCAGCTTCTCACAATATGTACTGCAAATGGTATTGAGGCCCATTTGTGTCTGGTCACTTAGGATCTTTGACCGCTTGCTACTAGTGTGGATTGGCAAGACATGATTGTTGAAAGAGATGCACGTACAGGCAAAGACACCTCTGTTTCTTTCTATTCTTCTGTTCTATTCAGCTGACACTCTCTGTTCTGGAAGACATTTGCTTTTGTCAAGAGTAGTTCTTCTTTTCTTCTCTGTGACTAGATGACAGGGACCAATTAAAATAATGAGCCTCACAAAGTATTTCCCTTGGCTAGCGGCAGACTACATTAACATTTGCAGAAGTGCAGCATTTTAGCCTTAAGCTTATTTGCTAGATGTTAACACTTAGCAAGAAACCTCAACACACTATTTTCTCCCTTTATCACAGAGGAGCTTTCTGTTCTGGAAAAGGATGAGGGCTCATAGAAGGAAGGCTGGTACATGGACAGAATAGAAGAAAGAGAAACACACTTTGCTTTGGGCCCTTCAGCAGTTTTAAAGAACTGAAAGCTGCAGTGCACAAGAATGTGACTTAAGTCCTAACACAGTACAAATCCTCACAAAATTAATTCGTATGAAAGGTTGAGGCATGTTCAAGGTGTGTCTGATTATTAAAGGTAAAAGTTTCCCTTACTTGAAAGCCAGTCATATCCAACTCTAGGGTTCAGTGCTTATCTCTGTTTCAAAGCTGAAAAGCCAGCGTTGTCTGCTTCTGCAGATGTTTCATGGTCATGTGGCAGGCATGACTAGACATGGAATGCTGTTTACCTTCCCACCAAAGTGGTCCCTATTTATCTACTTGCAATTTCTTGCTTTCGAGCTGCTAGGTTGGCTCAATATGATGGTTTCCAGTGGCATTTCCTCCACTGATGGGGACCATCACCATCCGCCCGTAGCCATTGGCCCCTTTAGGGAGTCAGGTTGGTTAACCCCTGCCTGACACTCAGCACTGAGTCGCTGGCTATACTCCATTATCATAGCAGGATGTCCATCAAGACATATAACTGAAGGTATAGGCACCCTGAAACTGATGAAGTCAATATTTCCCAAGTCAAGTGCTGATAACACTGATCTAAATGGCCAACATTCTGGGTTAGTATGTTTCTTGATTGGTTATTCCTACTGATATAAAGCCAAGACAAAATGTAACTGCACCAAGAAATACAGTAGGTTTGGGAGGGAAGTACTTACAAGGACAACTCAAACAATGACACATTTTGTTCTGTTATGCTAACAATCCATCAAACGTTTCAGCTGTATGCCTGAGCCATGCAGACCTCTGAGTGACTGATAAGAAATGACCACTCTCAGCAGGATGGAGAGGCTGGGTAAAGATTCCAGTAGAACTGATAGCATATTTCACTCCATACCAGCATGATGTCTGTGCTTTATTCTCCTCCTCAATATAGATTTTCCTCCCAGGTGGCCTAAGAGCTGGCACTATCGAAAGTGTGCCTCTTTCTTTCATGATGAAAGCACCTACTCAAGCAATGGAGGAAGAGTGAGTGGAGTCCTAATTAAGTAGGGCACAAAGGAAGATTTGGGTGTCTGCCTATTCTAATAATGATGTGTAGTGTGTAATTTGTATATGTTTTGCATTTTATTTTTGGTTTTCACAGGTGGTAGTTGTCTTGAATGGCAAATAAGCATTAGAAGGGTGTGCTGTGTTCATATATGTTCAAGACAGAAAGAACTTTTTTTGGGGGGTTGACAAATTTAAGAGAAGTGGCACTGTTGTCACATTTCCTGATCCTTGCTTTGAGATGCAATGTACCTCAGTTTAAGAATTCACATATTTTTGAACTCTATGTGGCATTTTGGAGAAATAAAATATACAAAACTGTGTACATTTAAAATGTGCAGGGTTAAAATGTGTGTAATTGGAAAAGTCAACATAACAATGTTCTTTAGTCAACAGGGGAAGCGCCGGGGTGCTGATAGCTGCCAAATATATTGTGTTGAAAAATCAGGTCTAGTCCAGAAATATATTGGATATTTACTGGCTGAACTTGTAGGTGTCAAAATGTGTAATTTCTAGTTATGTCAATAACCACACATTTTCATGATGCTCTCGATTCCTCTTCTTTTCTGTTATATAAATGTAATTAAAATTTCTGCACTCTATAGCAGACACTCACACTAACAACATGATTGGTTCCCCAACAACTAATAAAAAAGCTGTCACAAGCTGAATCCTTCTTTCCTACTGGGTTCAATGTTAAATTAAGAGTTTGGTTCCACAAGCATTCTCAAGCCTCATCTGCATCATCCTCTCCTCTCTCCTCCCCATCTCCTTCCATCCTTTGCCATCTTGCTTATTCTTTTTAACACACTCTGCTACCATTTCTTTTTTTCCGTCTGACATCAACTGTCTTGCTTGCTCTTTCTTTTCCTTTTGTATGTCTTCTCCTCTGACTCACTTTCCTCCTCTGTAATATTGGCAAGCAATGTGCCAGGGCTTCAGCTGACTGACTGAGCAGAATCCACAGCTCTCAGTACAGTTCTCCCAATATCCAGCTGTTTCCAGTTATCAGGTACCTTAAGATACTGGCACTGTGTTTATTCCAATCACTCAGAGCTGTTCCAATCACTCAGAACTTCTGACACTCCCTTGAACAAAATGGCTTTCACATCTATTCGGCTCCCTACATTTTCACTGGAAAGACTAATATCCTCCTTCCTGGAGCTCCTGGGAGGGTACTGTCAGTTCAGTCATTGAGTTCCCTTTGGGCACTGGCCTCCTCTGCCTGTAAGAAATCATAGTTCCCTTGGAAGGCAGCTTACTGAGATGAGCCATAACACCATCTCTTTTGCTCCATTACCTTTGTCCTTCCCTGTTTCCTGTCTTATCACTTTTCTTGGTATCAGTCTGCTGATTACAAAGGTCATAAAACTGAGTTTGGAGCATTAGCAGGAGACATTTAGCAAAACTGGAGTGGTCTTAAGTGAAGATAAGCTGACTTAAGTTCCAGGTCTACTCTATAGCCCTATACAGACAAGTGGCAATACTATGAACACACATTTATTATTATTATTATTATTATTATTATTATTATTATTATTATTATTATTATTATTATTATTATTATTATTATTATTATTATTATTATTATTATTATTATTATTATTATTATTATTATTATTTTACAAAATACAGTAGAAATCTCAGCAAGACAACAACATCTCAATTACAAAATACAGTAAAATACAGTAACACCTCATGTATCACAATATAAAGCAATACAGCAATATCACCCAATAGAACCCAGCATCTTGAACGGAGCCAGGGGCTCAACGTTACTAACGGAGGCCAGGGCTCACGTTACCATTGGAACCTGAGGCTCAAACATTACCAATGGAGCCCGTGGCTCAAACGTTACCAATGGACCCTGGCTCCGTGTTCCCTGATGGATGTGGTGGCTGTGGCAAAAATCTTGCAGCCGCAGCGCCCCGTACAGCTACTCCCACTTCCCCACAACAGGCCTTGAATCTCCCACCCGGTGGCAGGGGTTGGGGAGAGGCAGTGGTGAAGTCCATCAATGTTTGGCATCTGGCTGCATCATCCCTTTTATCCCGCCGAGGCAGGGCTCCCGGGATAGCAGCCTTAGCTGCCTCGAATCTTCCGCCCAGTGGCAGTGGTCGGGGAGAGGCAGCGGTGAGGTCCATCAGCATCCGGCGTCCGGCTGCATCATCCCTAGCCCCAACTGCTCTATTTTCATATTCTTCACATTTCAGCATCCTGTCTAAAAAGGAAAAAGGTTATTTTCATATTATGTTCTACAAGGAGGCCCGTAAGTTCCTACCCAGCCCATAAGTCCCTACCCATCCATATACCTTATATGTCCAGTGTATCTGTGTGTTGTCCTTCATTCTCACTGCGTAATATGTGACACCACATTCTGTGAGACACTTCCCTCAACACAGTAGGGGTTCTTGTTCCAAATGACGCAGTAGGGACTTACAAGCCGGGTAGGGACTTACAGGCCACCCTATACATGTGAACAAAAATGCAGGTTTTTCTAGGGTTCTTCCTTGTGCACACCATTCAGCACTGAAACCATGAACAACATGGTGATGGAGGTGGATGAACTGTATGCTCCCCTCTAATCATGTTTATACTGCTGACATTTATGCAACCTGAATAGGGCTGACCTTGTTTTCTGTCATACCATTGTCCTTGTTCTCTGACCTCATCTTGTAGATGAGCCAAAGGTAGCATTGCCAGAGACAGAAGCTGGAATTCTTTCATTACCACATAATTGCAGTTATTGTAAGTAATAGGAAAGTATAGTAATACCATGCTATTACTACATGGTATGATACACAGTTGTACATCTCGGCCTGTGTATGGGATGATACACAGTTGTACATCTTGGCCCATGGGGACCCCAGTGATGCAGTCAAAGTCCTTTCCAGTTGTCTGGAGGCGGTTGGGGTCTGGATGGGGGTGAATGGGTTACAGCTGAATCCTAGTAAGACTGAGTGGCTGTGAATGGGGGGTCCTGTACTATCCCGGGAGCTAACATCTTTGGTTTTGGATGGGGCTATTTTGCCCCAGACCGACCCGGTGCGCAACCTGGGGGTCCTCCTGGATTCGCGGCTGCTGCTAGAAGAACAGGTGGCGGCTGTGGCCAGGAGGGCCTTCGCCCAACTTCAGGTGATTCGCCAGTTGCGCACGCTCCTGGACCGGGACTCTTTGCTCATGGTCACTCCTGCTCTGGTGACCTCCAGACTAGATTATTGTAATGCGCTCTACATGGGGCTGCCCTTGATGGCCATTCAGAGGCTGCAGCTGGTCCAGAATGTGGCGGCCCGGGTGGTGATGGGGTGTGGACGTTATGCCCATGCCTTACCACTGCTTTGGGAGCTGCACTTGTTACCAGTTTGCCTCCGGGTGCAATTCAAGGTGCTGGTTTTGACCTTTAAAGCCCTATATGGTAGTGGGCCAGGCTACCTTAGGGACCGCATCGCCCTAAGGACGTCTGTCCGTCCAACCAGAGCAGACCGGAGGGGCTCTCTAATAGTGCCATCAGCCAGGGGGGCTTGCCTCTCTGGCACAAGGAGGAGAGCCTTCTCTGTGTCCACACCGGCCCTTTGGAACCTCCTGCCCTTAAGAAAAGAACTAAAAATCTGGCTGGCGGGCCAAGTTTGGGGTGCAGGTGGAGGGGTGGCTTCCGTTGGGTGGTTAATATAGGGGAGGATGCCTGCCCCATGGTTTCTTTGGTTCCTGCACCCCTCTCTTTTTAGGGGTGGGTTCTTATTGCTGGTTTTTATCTGTTTTTACCCACTGTGAACCACCCGGAGTCGGCTTTGGCTGAGTGGGTGGTATAAAAATTGAACAATAAAAATAATAATAAAAAATCCTGAATATATCTGACCTCATTTGAGTTCAAAAGCTAAGCAGGGTCAGGCTTATATTTATATTGTACTTATATTCAAGAACATCAAATTATCCATTGCTATGCAGAAGCAGGAAACAATCCTGCCTGAAAACTTGAAGAGCTTCTGCCAGTCAGAATTGGGCCAATGATCTGATTGAGCTAGATGGACAGATTCCTAAACAGGATTTCCAACAAAAAGGTCAAAATCTGTTAAAATGACTGCTGTTTCTCAAAATAACCAAAATTAATTAAAATAGAAATATTTGCTTCAGTATAGCCCAGCGCAAGTATACTTCAATCTTCATACCTTGTGAAACATCATCTTTAAAAATACACATATTTTATTCTTTGAAAACATGGAATCTCCAGATCATATTTGAATGCAATTTGAATCTGACTGTGACATGAACATTTAAATCAGCAGAATTTTGCCATTTAACATAGCTTGGAGCAGGATCAAGCCCTTGATGTTTGTGATACATTTTGAACATTTAAAAATCCACAATGAATTAATCAGTCTATTCTTTCTGTACCCTCCTGAAATCTTAGCTAAACAATATCTTGCAATTTACTGTGCTGATTGTCAGCTGCTGCGTTATTCTTGCAAGGTACTCCAGTCTTTAAAAGGTTTTTTTAAAAATGTTACTTTTAGCTGACAGTCACCTGCTAAGTTTAAGCAATTCTTTTGAACAGACAGTTGGTAATAGTTTCAAGTTGCCAGCAGTCTTCTGAAACAAGCTGCAGGTAGTGATTGCTTTTATCGAAGAAAATCAAATGGCCAAAATTATATTAAATTGCTTTGTCTTACAGCAAGACTGAAAATCTGAGAAGAAAGACAGAGCACCAAGGATGCTACTGCTGGTTTTGTTTGAAATTAAAAGCCCCACATTACAGTGAATATTGTTGATTATGCCAGGTAGCATCCACCCAACACCTGCTGGCTATGGTCACAGCTTGACAACAAAGTACTACCCTCTATGTGATGGTGGCAAATACAGTGGAGAATCCAAAGATCTTCCTTTATTTTATATAATCAGATGGTCACTCAGGTGCAAAACAAGTTGGCCTGGGAGGAACTTAGGAAAGCAGAGTGGGGCAGGTAGCCTTCACATCTGTTTGTCTACTGGGTATAATTGTCTCTCTAGGCCATACCTGCCAAGTTTTGGATTTGAAAATAAGGGAAATTTTGGCCACACTCCTCTGTGGGTGTTGCCAAATCTGTGGATGTGGCCAAATATAGCCATGTGACTTGCTGGGCTCTAGTCATGCCTGCCACATGGCCATGAAAATGTCTGCAAACACAGACAGCACTGGCTCTTTGGCTGTAAATGGAGATGAGCACTGCACCCTCGTGTTGGATACGACTGGCAGATTTTACTTTCTTAGGATCAAAGATCTCTGCAGATGGTGATTGTTGTTGTTGTTGTTGTTGTTCAGTCGCACAGTCGATTCCGACCCTTTGCGACCCTATGGACCATTGTTCTCCAGGCGCCTCTGTCCTCCACCATCCCCCTCAGCCCTCCCAATTCTGTGCCCATTGTGTCTACAATACCATCTATCCATCTCATCTTTGGCCTCCCCCTTCTTCTTTTGTCCTCCACCTTTCCCAACATCACAACCTTCTCAAGTGATGCCCAAAGTACTTTAGCCTCATCTTTACTATTAGACCTTCCAATGAGCAGTCTAAGATTGACCTATTTGTTCTCCTCGCTGTCCAGGGTACCCTCAAAACTCTCCTCCAACACCACATTTCAAAGGCATCTATTCTTCTGCGTTCAGCTTTCCTAATTGTCCAGCTCTCACATCCGTACATTACCACTGGGAATACCATTGCTTTGACTATTCTAATTTTTGTTTGCAATGTGATGTCTCTGCTTTTCACTATGTTCCCCAGGTTTCTCATAGCTTGTCTCCCAAGAATCAGTCACCTTTTTATTTCATGGCTGCAATCCCCATCTGCAGTGATCTTTGATCCCAAGAATGTAAAATCTGTCACTGCTTCTACTTCTTCCCCATCTATTTTCCAGGAACTGATTGGGTCTGTTGCCATTATCTTGGTTTTCTTGATATTGAGTCTCAAACCAGTTTTTGCACTCTCCTCCTTTAGCCCAATCGAGAGATACTTTAGGTCTTCCTCACTTTCTGCCAGTAGGGTGGTGTTGTCTGCTTATCTTAGATTGTTGATGTTTCTCCCAGTGATTTTAATCCCATATTGTGATTCCTCCATCCCTGCATTGCGCATTATGTGCTCTGTGTATAAGTTGAATAAGCAGGGTGACAAAATGCAGCCTTGTCTTACTCCTTTTCCTATTCCAAACCACTCCATCATTCCGTGTTCTGTCCTAACTGTTGCTTCTTGATTCATGTACAGATGTCTCAGGAGGCATATGAGGTGCTCTGGTATTCCCATCTCTTTAATCACTTGCCACATCTTGTTGTGATCCACACAATCAAATGCCTTAGGGGGCGTGGCTAAGATGCTGATGTGTTCACACACTTTCCTCGGAGCTCGCGCTTCTCAATGAGAAAAACAATTAGAAAATAAACATAGAGAAATACAACTTTTCAAAGATTGGTAAGAAGAAAGCTTATAGAACTCGTAACTGAAAAGGCTTGATCCGGAAGGTCGGAGTTCAGGAGCATTTTGGCTGGGAGGCTAGCGGCACAAGCGGCAGCCTCACCAGCTGAGTTGTGGTGAACGGGACTGCCAGGAGATCGGGAGAAACAATGAAAATGTGAGTTGTTGAAAATAAAGACACGAATTTGGAAGTGGTGGCTGGTGCAGCTGAGGGGGTGAGAAGGAGAGTGAAAATGAAGGAAAAGCAAGTGTGTAAAGGAGCGAGGAGGAGTTAAGAGGGACAGTGGAAGAGAGAAAGTTTGTGAAAAGAGATTAATGGCAGCTGTGAAGAAGGAAATCGAAAGTTAGAGTGACCGAAGATGGGAGGGAAACAACTGGAGACGGTTTCTGGAGTGTTGTGAAGAGACTGAAAGGGAAGAAGAGAAGGAGAGGAGAAGGATAAAGAAGGAGAAGTGAAGGAATGGAGAGGGTGGCTGAAGGACGGGAGGTGTAAGTACAGATGAAATACGGAGGTTGGAGTGCTCGGAGGAGAAGGGAGGAGGGGCCCCCTTGGAAGCCGCAGCCAAGGCTGGGGACTAATGGCACAGATGTAATTTTACTTCGTGGACCAAGCAGTTAAGTACGGAGTAATATAAACTCTTTAAATACCTTGGATTTCCCTCCTCCCTTTGCAGAACATTTTTTTCTTTTCCTTTTGTAATTAATTTTTCAGGCCCCTCGGAATCTTTTGCCCTTTTATGTTTTTCTCTCTTTTCTTTTTTGCTTATTTGGGGTACCTGACTCTCTTTTTCCTGTTACCTTTGTTCTTCTTGGTTTTTTGGTTTCAATTTGTTTTGCCTTTCTCCTTCAAGATTTTGGACATACAGTTACTGGATTATTTAATTGTTTTGGGCCCTTTCCCCCGCTCTTTGAAACATTGTTATAGTTTTGGTTAATATATGAAAATCTTCAATCAAGTTTTGGGTTTTTGAAATTATCAAGCCATGTTTTCATTGGATAACAGTAAAGCAGCAAAGCAGCAACGCAGTTCAGGAGCAATTTTTTTGGATTACAATTTTATTATTGGTTTGCTATACAGAAGCTGATCTGTTCTGTCTGGGCATAAAGTAAAGGGACTAATATAGGGGCTGAAAGTGTGAACTAATTGACATTGAAAACTGATTGAGAATCTGGATTTGGTGGAAATCAAGTAATTGGACATTTGGATTATAAATTGAGTGGGATTTGAAGATTTGGCACACAGGACTTGAGGTTGGGCATAATTTTTGCTGAAGACGTCAATGCAGATTGGATTACAAAGCTATCTAAAAATTAGTTATAAGATATCAACCCACAATTAAGGCTCCGAACACGAGTGAATTTGGAAAGACGAAGAGCTGGAATTGGGAGATAATAAAAGTTTGATTATATTGAAAGAATTGGTTGAAACTACAATGGATTAATTTGTGAAGGGAAAGGTGACAAAGGAGGAGGAGATGGTGAAACCTAAGAGGAAGGAGAAGGAGAAAACCGAAACTGAGGACACACCCCCGTCATCTATATCATCGGAATCAGTATTATTGGACCAAACACAATTAATAGTTGAGATGGGTAAATTGTTTAAGAGATTTGATAAGATGGAGGAGGCAAATATGAAAGGTTTTCGGGAAATGAAGGAGCTAAGAGGGAAAGATAAAAATGAAATTATGGTGAAACAAGATAAAATGTACACAATGTTTCAGGATTTTGCCCACAAAGTTGATTTTACTTTTCAAAAGTTGGAAACAAGTGTTAATTTGATGCAAAAGGATGTGAAATTGATGCAAGCTGAAGTGAAGGGGTTGCAAGAGGAAGATAAGGAAATCAAAATAAAGGTAGAAAGACAAGGGAAAAGGATAGACATGGTGGAAGAGATGATGAGGAAACAGAATATTGTGATACGCATTTTATCGGAAAAAACGCCAGACCATTTGAAAGACAGAATAATTGATTGGCTGAATAATTTGAAAACGGGGAAAGATTATGTCAATGAAGACATTACAAGTGTTTATAGATTGGGATCGAGAAGTGGGAGGAGTGTTCAAAGGAATGTCTTGGTTAAATTTGCAAATTGGGGTGATAAATTAAAGGTGATGGCTTTTTTAAAACAAGCTGGGTCTGGCGCTTTAAAAATTGACGGAAATGATGTGGAAGTATATAACAATATTGCTGTGGATGAATGTGTTTGGCGTTATAAAATGAAGCCTGTGACCAAGTTGTTGATTGCACGTGGGATAAAATACAATTGGAGATTCCCACAGCAATTAAGATTTTTTTACGACAAAAAAATGCATACAATTGATGCTGAAACTGATGCACTGTATTATCTTAGTACAATTGAAATGATAGACTTGTCTTCAAGAGAGGGTTTGGCAATAAGAAAGGACTTGTTGGAATCAGGAGGCATAAGAAGAGAATATGGAGGTCAGGAGCAGGAGGGGGCAACAGAGGGGAAGGAGGAGGGGTCCAAAACTGATAATGTGGCAAATGAAGGCTGAAGTATAAGGATGGAGGAACTTAAGGAGAGGCAGAGTGGTGTTAGGGAGGTTCTGGGATTGTATGTATAAAAGTGTTAAAAAAGGAGTTGTATTAATGAGAGTGCGTGTGGGCATTTTGAGGCTTGCAGTTACATCTTCACGTTCCCCCCTCCTCTCTTTGGTTGGCAAAGGCAGCTTTTTCTTTATTTTTGTAGAGGAAAAGGGTGGGGAGGGTAGAGTAGAATGTTTGTTGTGTTAGATTTAGTTTTAGTTATGGGAAGTGAGGTTGCACACTCATTGGAGAGATCGGAGATGACAGAAGATTGCTTTTTGGTAAATTATGAGGAGTATTTAAGTAATATCCTGGAATGTGAAAGGTACAGGATCTCAAGTTAAGAGGAAAAGAATAGAATTAGCTTTAAGAGAGGACAGGCTGGATGTAGTCTTTTTGCAGGAGACCCATCAAAAATCTCAAGATGTGAATAAGATCTTTTTGAAAGGGATGCAATACTATGAAAAATCATTTGGTACCTCAAAGGCAAGGGGTGTGGCTACTTTAATTTCAACTAGGTTGGGCTTTGAGATGACATGTAGTATCTCCGACCCTGAGGGAAGATTCTTGATAGTAAAAGGGAAGATTGATGATGAGGAACCGGCTTTTGTGAATATATACACCCCAAATGATCATCAAAAGGACTTTTTGGAGAAAATGTATAAAATATTGGTAAAAGAAAAAACAACAAGAATGATAATAGCTGGGGACTTTAATCTAATTAGGTCAAATTTAGATTGTACAAATATTTTAAGAAGTGGAAAAGGGGTTAAAAAACAAATTTTGGATAAATGGATGGAAGATATAGGATTGAAGGATATGTGGAGAGAGCTTAAGGGATCGGAAAGGGTTTATACTTATTTTTCGCATGTCCATAACTCATACTCTAGAATAGATTACATATTCTTAACAGAAAATATGATTGGAAAGGTAGACGAGGTAGAAGTGGGAATATTCAAAGAATCGGATCATGTGAAAGTGTTGAAAGAAGTGGGGATAGAAAATATAAGAAAAACAAGGAGGAATTGGAGATACGATCCTAAGTTATATAAAGACCATAAATGTAAGGAACAAATAACTGAGAATTGGAAGGAAAGTTGGCAATGGAATGATACGGAGGAGGTGAGTTTTAATGTGGTTTTGGATACCATGAAGTCGGTATTTAGAGGGGAGAGTATAAAGTTGGCTAGTTTTAGAAATAAGCAATTCAAAGTGGAACAAGATAAAATTGAGAAGGAGATAAAACAGCTTCAAGAAAAACATACAAGGACCAAGGACAAGAAGGTTTTTTATAATATTCAAAGATTGAAGACTGAATTGATAGGAAAGGACATAGAAAAAGTAAAATGAGACTTGGTATATTTAAAAAGAGAATATTTTGAATTTAGCAATAAAAATTCAAAATTGCTAGCAAGGGTTGCAAAAGAAAAGAGAGAAAAAAGAGAAATTGGAACTTTGGTCAATAAGGATAGAATAAGATGCAATAAGATTGGAGATAAATGTAAAATTGTTAAAGATTTCTACCAGGCATTATATGCGAAAAAGAACATAGATATACTAAAATTGAAAAAACAATTGGAGAAACAAATAAATAATAAGATAACGCAAGAACATAGGAACAGGATGGAAGAATGAATAACAGAAAAGGAAATAAAAGAGGTCATAGCTAGCTTAAAAACAGATAAAGCACCTGGAGAGGACGGATTACCAGCTGAGTTTTACAAGGAGTTTAAAGATATAGTGGTTCCAAAATTGAATAAGTTATATAACTATATATTAGAAGGAGGGCAAATCCCGACTTCATGGTATAGGACTATAATTATTCTGTGGCCGAAGCCAGGAAAAGATTTAGAAAAAATTGAATCATACAGACCAATTTCACTAATAAACCAAGATGCCAAGATCTTCACAGCGATATTAGGTAATAGGTTGAATAGTTTTATGGGCACTTATATAAATGAGGACCAGGTGGGATTTTTGAAGGGTAGACATATGTCAGATTTGACAAGAAGAGTTTTAAATTTAATTGATAAGGTAGGACAAAGAAAAGAGAAAGTTGGACTATTATCTTTGGATATCTTCAAGGCATTTGATTCTTTACAATGGGTAACAATTAACGAGATAATTAAATGTTATGGATTAGGTGATAAATTTAAGAAGATAATTGGACAATTATACCAGCAAGGGAAGGCAGTAGTAAGGGTAAATGAGGAGGTTACAGAGGAGGTAAAGTTAGAAGCAGGTACAAGGCAGGGTTGTCCTTTGTCTCCAATCTTATTTATTTTGGCAATGGAGATGTTGGCAAAGGAGGTAAGGGAAGACAAAGAGCTAGAAGGGGTTCTAGGTAATAAGATAAGTTTATATGCCAATGACACTTTGATAACAGTTAAACACCCTGGAAAGGCATTGGATAGAATACAACTGCAGCTGAAAAATTTTGAGGATATAACAGGTTTGAGAATAAACTGGGATAAATCTGAAATTATACTGTGTAATATGGGTAAAGAAGAACAGAAAAGGATAAAGGAAAAATGTAATTTACGAATTAAGGATTATTTGAAATATTTGGGGATTAATGTCTCGAATAAATTTGACGAATTTAAGAAATTGAATTACGTAAAGTTGAAAAAGGAAATTAAAGATAGAATACAACAATTGCAAAAATTGAAACTGTCATGGTTTGGAAGAATTGCAATATGTAAAATGATGTTGTTACCAAGAATTAATTTTTTATTTGATGCTCTTCCAATCCAATTGAATGATAAAGAAATTAAGGAGTTTCAAAAAATGATCAACAATTTTTGTAATGGGGGGAAAAGGCCCCGATTGGTTAATTTTTTTTGGTATTTAACCCAGAAGGAAGGGGGATTAGGAATGCCAAACTTGGTGGCATATTATCGAGCTTTCCAAATTAAAAAACATTGTGAAGATCCTGGCTAATGAAAAGGCAATTTGGGAAGAATTAGAAATGAAAGATTTTATTCATATTGGAAAAGTGGTCTTTTTAGAAGGTAGTATGAGTAAAGTAGTCACTAAAAATAGAATGATGAAGGCAACATTGGGGGTATGGAAAAATGTAAAAAGGGACTTGGTACCAGACATTTCCCCTATTATAGAGTTGGAGGATATAGCAAATTTTCCAATAAAAATTGAAAAAAGGGTCAAAGAAGTACTTGATAAGAATGAGTTATTCCTGCTGAGAGACTGGATACGGGGCTGCAAAGACAGAGAGAGGAAAATAAATTTGTATGGACAATTGAAACTGAATTGGTTTCAGACAGGGATGGTTAATAGTTGGAATAGTAAATATTTGAAAGAAGTTGGATTAGAAAGAGATAGGACTGAGTTTGAAGAACTGATTTGGAAAATAAGAAGGGGACAAAGTGGTATAAAGGAACTGGTTGGTAAAATATATAGAATGATAAACAAGGTAGGTAATCCACAGGAAGATTTAAGATTAAACTGGGAACAAGATTTGAATATAAAAATAGAAGAACAGAATTGGAAAAATAAATGGAGGAAAAGAATTATGAGAACTATGTCGGTTAGAGTTAAGGAACATAACTATAAAATGCTGTGGAAATGGTATTTGACTCCAATGAGGTTACATCAGATAAATAAGAAAAAAGATAAAATGTGTTGGCGTTGTAAGAAGGAAATGGGAAATATGAACACATGTGGTGGCGATGTACTGTGGTAAAAAATTTTTGGAAGAAAATTGAATACGAGATAACTGAAATTATGGGGGAGAAAATTAAATTGGGTGTTAGTATGATTATGTTGACAGAAGTGGAAAATATAAACCTGAGTAAGAATAAAAAGGAGTTATTGAAAATAATGTTGTCAACGGGAACTAGAAAATGGAAAAATGAGGTAAATTTAAATATTGAGGAGTGGTATAAGGAAATGTGGGGCTTAGCATTGAATGATAAGTTGACATGGGAAATAAACTTTAAAAAGGGAATTGTTAAAGAAAATAGATTCTGGAAGGTTTGGCAAGCTTTTGTGGATTACTCACTGAGGGGGAATGATTTGCAAAGACCTGTACCTGATCACAAGATTTTCTGGGGAAAATCTCAATGAATATCTCCGTGCTCTCCAGTGTATTGTAAATAACACCGGGTGATTAGTATTTTATTTTTATTTTTGTTTATTTTCTTTGTTTGTTTTTGTCTTGTCTTTATATTAAACATTATTGGAAAATGAGGCATAGAAACCATATCCTATTGGTTTGATTTGAAATAGTGTACATATCTCTAATAGTGCCATCAGCTAGGGGTGCACATCTGTCCAGCACCCGAAGGAGGGCCTTCTCCGTGTCCGCACCAACCCTCTGGAACCTCCTGCCAACAGATCTAAGACTTCAAAGAGAATTGCTGCCCTTCAGGAAAGGATTGAAGACCTGGCTGGCAGGGCAGATGTGGGGCCCGAATGGGAACACGGTCCCCGCCTGCTGTCTTATGTAAACAATTAAGAACTCTCTCTTCTTCTTTTTATAGTGGGTGGGATGGGTGGGTGGGATATGGGTCTTTTAAAGTGGGTGGGATATGGGTCTTTTAAAGTGGGTGGGATATGGGACTTTTAAAGTGTTTTTATGTGTTTTTAGAATTTGTTGTAATGCCGCCCTGAGTCGGGTTCTGCCTGAGTGGGCGGCATATATAAATATGACTATTAAATTAAATTAAATTAAATTATAAACAATGTGGATACGGTTCGCTGATGTTCAATTTTACATATATATGTAATTTTATTTTTATATGCGTAATTTTCTTTATATTTGTAATTTTGATGTTTTTTTATTGTTTGTATTATTTTTGAAAATTTAATAAAAAATATTTTAAAAAAACAATCAAATGCCTTAGTGTAGTCAATAAAACAAAAGTAAACTTGTTTCTGGTATTCCTTTGTTTTCTCCATGATTCTACGTATGTTGGCAATGTGGTCTCTGGTCCCTCTGCCTCTTCTGAAACCAGCCTGCGCCTGTGGTAATTCTCTTTCCACATGCTGCTGAAGTCTATCCTGTATTATCTTGAGCATCACCTTGCTGGCGTGTGGGATGAGTGCAATTGTTCGATAATTTGAACATTCTTTGGCATTGCCCTTTTTTGGGATTGGAACATATACTGATCTTTTCCAATCCTGTGGCTACTGTTTTGTTTTCCAAATCTGCTGGTATATTGAATGCAGTAATTTGATGCAATCATCTTTTAGAGCTTTGAAAAATTCCACTGGGATACCATAATTTCCACTAGCTTTGTTGTTTGCAGTACTCTTTAGGGCCTTTCTGACTTCACTCTCCAGGATGTCTGGCTCAAGTTCAATTTCTTCATCATTGTGATTATCAGGAGTGTTGAGGTCCTTTTTGTAGAGTTCCTCTATGTACTCTTTCCATCTTTTCTTACTCTCTTCTGCATCAGCTAGCTCCTTTCCGTCTTTGTCCCTTATCATGGTCATTTTTGCTTTAAATGTTCCCTTGATTTCCCGGATTTTTTTGAAAAGAACTCTAGTTTTGCCTCTTTTGTTGTTTTCCTCCATTTCTTTGCACTGTTCCTTTAGGTAGTTTTCCTTATCTCTCCTTGCTTTTCTTTGAAATTCTGTGTTCAAATGATTGTATTTTTTCCTTTCTCTTTTGACTTTTGCATTCCTTCTTTCCTCTGCTATTTTAAGAGCCTCATCAGACAACCACTTTGCTTTCTTATGCTTCTTTTCTTTTGGTATGGTTTTCTTTGCTGCTTCCTGCATGATGTCCCACATCTCTGTCCATAATTCTTCTAGTACTCTGTCTACAAAGTCTAAGCCATTAAATCTGTTCATCACCTCCACCGTGTATTATTTAGGTATGCTGTCTAGGTGATATCTGTCTGGTCTCCTTGTTTTCCCTATTTTCTTTAGTCTAAGCCTGAATTTTGCAATCAGTAGGTTGTGATCTGAGCCACAGTCTGCTCCAGGTCTTTTTTTTGCTGACTGTATGGAGGTTCCCCATCTTTGGCTGCAGAGTATGTAGTCAATCTGGTTTCGGTGTTGGCCATCTGGTGATGTCTATGTGTAAAGTCGCCTCTTGTGTTGCTGGAAGAGAGTGTTTGCTATGACCAGTGCATTCTCTTCGCAGAACTCAGTCTTTGCCCTGCTTCATTCTGTGTTCCAAGCCCAAACTTGCCTGTTATTCCCTTCACTTTTTGATTTCCTACTTTGGCATTCCAATCTCCTAATATAATTTGGATGTCATTTCTTGGTGTCTGTTTTATGAGGTGTTCTAGGTCCTCATAGAACTGGTCCACTGTGGCTTCATCTGCACCCGTGGTTGGTGCATATATTTGGATCACAGTAACATTGAAAGGTTTGCCTTGAATTCTTACTGACATCATTCTGTCATTTTTGAGATTGTATCCCATTACTGCTTTTCTCACTCTTTTATTGACAATTATGGCTACTCCATTTCTTCTAAGGTTTTCTTGTCCACAGTAGTTAGATATGATGGTTTCCAGAGCTGAATTCACCCATCCCTGTCCATTTTAGCTCACTGATTCCCAAGATGTCAATGCTTATTCTTTCCATCTCATTTTTTACCACTTCCAGTTTACCTTGGTTCATTGATCTCACATTCCATGTCCCTATGCAGTATTGTTCCTTACAACATTGCATTTCTCCTCCCCCTTTCCTGTTCCTCCCCTTCCTCCACTCTGTGGTGCTAAGCATCCTGTATCATCTAGCCTGCTCCTTTGTTTTGCCTTTTGTTTTGGTCAATAGGGTTCTCTTGGCAAGCTTTGTGGCGTGGTTTGCCGGTTTCTACACCATTTTTCTCGCATCATACATCATATCACAGTTTTAAAAAGTTTAAAACAGTTGAAACAACATATTATCATGCATATTATCACACTCTAAAACACAGTCTCTATGTTAATTGCTATATTAAGTCAGTATAAAGTCTCTATGTCAGTTGCTATATTAAGTCAGCTACATTTTTTGCACATCAGCTACTTATCTTTGCGTCCTCACCCCTCCAGGTGGGGGTTGTGGTCTAGGGCGGCCCCTTGCTCCAGGGGCCTCGCAGCGGCAGGCGGTGGATTTTTTCCCCCGCAGCGGTGGTGGTGGATGGTGACTTTTCCCGTCGCCTGCCTGGTCCTCCTCATCCCCGGCTGGGGTGGTCTCGCAGCTGCTCCTGGCAATGGGCAGCCTTTCTGCAGTGGTGGTGGTGGACGGCAACCTTTCTTGCCACATGCCTGGTCATCCCCACCCCCGGCTGGGGTGGTCTCGTGGCTGCTCCTGGCCACGGGCAGCCTCTCCGCATCGGCGGTGGTGGACGGCGACCTTTCCCGCCGCCTGCCTGGTCATCCCCACCCATGGCTGGGGTGGTCTCGTGGCTGCTGCTGGCCACGGGCAGCCTTACTGTGTCAGCGGCGGTCGGCGGCGGTGGACGGCGACTTTTCCTGCCACCTGCCTGGTCATCCTCACCCCTGGCTGGTGTGGTCTTGCGGCTGCTCCTGGCCGTGGGCAGCCTTTCCGCCACGGCGGCGGATGACGACCTTTCCCGCCGCCTGCCTGGTCATCCCCACCCCTGGCTAGGGTGGTCTTGCAGCTGCTCCTGGCCACGGGCAGCCTCTCTGCGTCGGCGGCGGTGGACGGCGACCTTTCCCGCCACCTGCCTGGTCGTCTGCAGCTGTGAAATAAAAAGGTGACTGATGCTTGGGAAACAAGCTATGAGAAACCTGGGGAACATAGTTAAAAGTAGAGGCATCACCTTGCAAACAAAAAATTGCATAGTCAAAGCAATGGTATTCCCGGTGGTAATGTATTGGTGTGAGAGATGGACCATTAGGAAAGCTGAGCGCAGAAAAATAGTTGCCTTTGAAATGTGGTGTTAGAAATAGGTCGATCCTAGAAGAAATCAACCATGACTGCTCATTAAAGGTCAAATAGTAAAAATGACGCTAAAGTACTTTGGACATCAAATGAGAAGAGAGGATTCACTTGAGAAAGCCTTGATGCTGGGAAAGGTGGAGGACAAAAGAAGGGGGTGGCCAAAATAAGATGGCTAGATGGTATTGTAGATGCAATGGGCACAAAGCTGTGTGGGCCAAAGAACCCTTTCCCCATTTTCTTGGGGGACTTTTGTTTTGTTTTGTTTTCTTTATTGTTTACTCAGTGGCTTAAGTGACTAAGATGCTGACTGGGAGGCAGAAGGTCAGCAGTTCAATTCCCGAGTATTGCAGGATGGAATGAGCTCCTGTCTTTGTCCCAGCTCCTGCCATCCTAGCAGTTCGAAAGCAAGAAATTGCAAGTAGATAAATAGGGACCACTTTGGTGGGAAGGTAACAGCATTCCGTGTGCTCTGGTGTCTAGTCATGCCTGCCACATGACCGCGGAAATGTCTGCAGACGCAGACAATGCTGGCTCTTTGGCTTTGAAACAGAGATGAGCACTGAACCCTAGAGTTGGATACGATTGGCTTTTGAGCAAGGGCGAGCATTTACCTTTACCTAACTCAGATCCCCTTACACAACCGTGCAAGCACACTGGATCTATGAGCTCTGATAATTCTCCCCCTGTATTTTGGATCTGCTCTCTCGTACAAAAAGCAGCTTCTTGCTCTAAAAATTGGCCGCTGTAGGAATCTTTGACTGTGATGGCGAACCTTGGCACTCTAGATACGACTGGCTTTCGAGCAAGGGAACCTTTACCTTTAGCATATAGTGATTAAGCACCATCCCCCACACACACCCTCCCAAGTTAACTCTAGAACAGAAACGGAACCCCCCTCTCTCTTTCATATAGTGATCAAGCACCATCCCCCACCCCCACACCCCTCCCATGTTAACTCTAGGACTCTAGAAACGGAAGCCTCCAGCCAGGAGGCAGGGCAGAAACAGCTCAATAAAGCATGAGAGTGAGAGAGAAGTCTCTACCCCCAGACCAAGAGCTGATTTGCCCCTGCATATATGAAATATCGCTCACCTCTAGAGTAGAGTCCCATCCCTCCCAGCATGGTGGCTCCAACCAGCTCAGCAGCAGAAACAAAGCCTCCATATTGGCCATGTGGCAGGAGGAAAATGAAAGAGAAACTACAGAACGCCCCTCCCGCCACCTTCTCTCTCTTCCCTTCCACAAGCGAAAAGCCTGCCACACAGCAACCTCTGGTGGCCAGAAAAACATACTGCAGCTTCGCCTGTGAGGGCTCCGGTCAGGATTTTCTAAAAGAAAAATAAGGGATATCACGGAGAAATTAATAAAACGGGCGGGGCGGGAAGAGGGGTTAAAATAAGGGGTTTTCCCTGGAAAAACAGGATACTTGACAGGTATGCTCTAGGCTGGCTTTAGTACTAATTCTCTGTTGAAACTTGTCCTGCATTATCTAGATGAGCTTCTTCACTACATGTCATATGCTACCTAGATGACTTTGCTTTTGTTGTCCCTAGACAGCCATGAGTGAACCTAGCTTTTCATATTAATTTTCCAAGATTTAGCCCAGGAGCTAGGGTATACCTTGGCCTAAAATAGGACCAAGGGCCCTGTAACTCACAAAGCCATTTTGAATGGGATTTCTTACCTATCATTGGACAAACTATGAGCAGCACATGGATATTTTTTCCTGAGAAACTGTAAAGTCTTGGCAGCATTCCATAATGCAGGACTATTCATTTATGTGGCTGCTTCTACTCAAAGGAAAATTTTGTGTTTCTTATCAATTTTCTTCAATTCCAGAGTTATGTAGAAGATGTAGCAAGCTTGTTTTCTCAATTGCCAGAAGGTAGGGCATGGAGTAATGGATCCAAATTATGAGAGATTCAATTTTGACTAAGTATTAGAAAGACCTTCCTGACACTAAGAGTCATTCATTAATGGAACAGACTATTTCAGGAGGTGGTGGCTTCTTTTAGTCTGAATTTTTAAAATAGATCTTTGATGGTCAACTGTCAGTGTTGCTTTATCGGTGTATTTCCTGCTCCTGTAGGGAGTCCTTTTCAGCTCTACGGTTCTATGATTCTATGAGTCCATAATGCTCTATGGGGAAATAGCAGCTACCACAAGATTATTGTGTCTCAATGGGATAACTCTCATGTTCTCCCTGTATTGCACCAGGACCATGAAACACAGGGGGTAATAATGGAAAAAAGCAGGTGTAAAATAATCTATCAGCACTGAAGATATTTATATCCTATAATTCCTGAGTTAGCAATGAATTTATTCAAATGAGAGGGGGAAAGAAAAATACTCTTTTTCCCCACCTCTTTTGTATTAATTCATTACTCAGGGCATATATGTGTAACAAAATATATAAGTTGATTCCAATTGGAACCAATTCAACTCAGTGTTTTAGTCCTTCCAAATGTATCTATTTATTTATCATATGCTTTATAAACACACTGCCACCACCACAACCGAGGACTTGCTGCCTGTACCCAGATCCCATGCCACTGGCCCAGGGAATGTGGATCCCTGGCTCCATTAGGGTACTGCGTCCAACGTTGAGCTCTGGGGGCCCGTCCACAATGTTGAGCCTGGGGCTCTGTCGGGAACGTTAAGCCCGGGCTCCGTATCCGTATTTATATTTTGTATGTATACATTTCACTTGTTAATTCTTTTATTGAAGATTGATACGTTGTAATTTTGTAATTGTAGTGTACATTTTTTGTTGTAAGCCACCTTGAGTTGCACTTGTGCTGAGTAAGGCGGGATATAAATTTAATAAATAAATAAATAATTTTTGTTGCATATCAAAATAATTAACACAGTGTTCTTCAGCTGTTATAATTGTAGGTTGTCAAGGTTCTAGTCCTGGAAGAGTCTTGTTCAAATTGTGTATAAAATCTGGTAAACTGAAAA
Organism: Bradypodion ventrale; assembly: GCA_035047345.1. Taxonomy (NCBI): domain Eukaryota; kingdom Metazoa; phylum Chordata; class Lepidosauria; order Squamata; family Chamaeleonidae; genus Bradypodion; species Bradypodion ventrale. The sequence goes on along the minus strand of JAWDJE010000001.1, from coordinate 88,060,799 downwards.
GCAATATTGGATTCATGTGTTTCAGAACAGCCTTCCTCAGTCTGATTTTTCTTCATGTATAACGAGCTATAGTTCCCAGTATTCCCAGCCAGAATACCCAACAATGAAGCTGGCTCAGGTTATGGGATTTTGTCTCATATATGTAGAGGGTACCAAGTTCAAAAAGGTTCTGATTGAACTTGTATGATTCATACTCCTGGTGGCTGAAATCCATCTCAGTAGGATTTTGGGCACATGTTCATATTGATCATGAAAAGTACAGTAAAACCCCAGGTACAACCACCTCAATTTAACTTTGCTGTGGTTTACAAGGACAAATCCTATGGAAATGCCATCTAAGTTTATAAATTTTTAATATACATTTTTCAGTTTACAATGATCAATTCAGGACCATTTTTTAGTTTACAATTTTTTTCGGGTTACAGCGGAGGCTGTTGGAACAGACATCTGTCATAACCTGGGGTTTTACTGTACAAGAATTGTGTTTTACCAATGGTGTAAATAGTTCTCAAGGGACTTTGGTGAATACTGTGTGAGTTCTTCCTCTAAACCTATAGTAATAATGTAAGAACTAGCCTTGGGGAAGGAGCAAAATATGCCATTCTGGCAAAAGACAAGGATAAAGCCCCTGTTTGAAAAAGCATCCTAAGCTATGGCAATATCTATAGCTGTTTGGGGAGAAAGACAGTTGATAGCTGAAATAGTAACAGTTGTTCTATAATACAGGTAAACTTTAAGAGCAGTGGTAAATAGATACATGCTCTACCAATGCTTCAAAAGAACAGGTTTTATGTAAGATCAAACTCTGATGGAAATAAAAGCTTGTGTAATACAGATCCCTCTGCTTTCCTGTGGATTCCCTCAAATCCTACTCTTCAGAAAGAGTGCTTGCTATTGATCTTGGCTGTGAATGAGACAGTATTGCCACATACTGGCCAACAATGAGAAAAGTGAGCATGCCACATATTTCCATAGTAATGATAAGGCATTGGATTTCCTGTGCAAAATGTGCCAATGAACCGTGAGGGAAAGTTGTACAGAAGCAAATAATAGAAATTTTCTCCCTGATGTATTGTAACTCTTTTAACCTTCCACAATAACCTTTGTAGATTACATTTTGTTCTTCAGTAGGGGGAGAACAGAAGGAGGGGGGAGTATGTTTTCTGTGTGGTACTATACTTTCCATTAAAAAAAAGAATCAGCAAGGCATAATTTTTCATTTGTTTGCTTGTATTCATATTTAAGTGCTGCTTGATATAATTAAATTTCTAAATTATTCATATAAAAAGATAAACATTAGATTTAAGCTTCACTGGGAAGTTCACAATGGCTGCAGTCCTGTGTACATTCATCTGGGAGTAAGCATCACTGGATGTCCAGATTCATGTCCAGATCTTTGCACTTTGCATGTCACCATTCAATAAAGAACTGTAAGCAAAAGACAAAACGTAAAGCCAAATATTAATAATGGGATTGATAATGCAATTACCTTATAGATTTTATCTTTGGCTCTAACTTGGAAGGCTATTTGGGATGTTGATCTAATTCAAGAACATATAGCAAAGTTGAAGAAGAGTCAGAGAGAAGAAATGAAGTGTGAAAGAGGTGGATCTCATGTGAAAGTAGACCTTCATCTTGTTTACTTTGAGAAAAGAAGTGAATAGCTCAAGAGATATGATCAAATACATTAAATAATAAATGAGATGTAATTAGAGAAGTCTTAAAAAACAAGAAAAGAAGCAATGGAATTAAATGCCAGTCATTTAGCACTGACTGATAATTTCAGCCTGTTCTCTTATCAGTGGGATCCCTAAGATTTCAAAATCATGCATTTGATCCTTAGAACATTCAACTTCCATTTTAGTCTCACTGAATATAGTTAATGTTATTCCTGAGTTCAATTGTATAAGATGGCAGTAGGGAATATGACTCTCCAAATGTTGTTGCACAACAAGTCCCAGGACACCCAATTAGCACATGCAATAACAAGAAATGATGAGAGCTGCAGTTAAGCAGTGTCTGGAGGACCACATATGCCCTATTCCTGGTATAAGGATATCAACCTTAGTAAGAGTCATGGTCTCTGTGCATAGAAACATAAAACAAGAAAATTCATGGGTATTAAAAAGATTGTGCTAACTCCTTTTTGTTAATAAACATAACCAGAGGCATGGTTTGCAGCCATGCTGATGGAATTTTAGGACTATTAAAGTATTTAACCTCAATGGGATGTTAACACAGCAATCAATTACTCCCAGAGGGCTGCTTATTATGGTTTAGGCACAACCTTCAAGTCATAAAAACAATGGATCACAGACATTTGAACCCTTTCTATATACTATTAATAGTCGATTTTTTTGTGTGTTATTTATATTTTTTGGTATCTCGATAATTTTACAATGAGCAATGCTCTGGCCTAAATAGAGAAGACAGATAAAGTGACAGTAATGTGCTAGACATTCTAGAACAAAGTAGAAGTCCAAAGCAGAAGTCCAATGCTACACTTGCCAAATGCAGTGCATGTGGTAGGTAACTTGGAAAGTATTTACACTACATGGAGCATTTTGATTGAATGTCAACTATCATGGGCCCATCCTATGTTACATGGAACCTGCAATTTTGTGGGGATATTTAGAATTCTCCTTTGTAGTTCAAGAGACAGCATATTACTCTCTAGTAAATAATTCTAATTATCTTATTATAGTGCAACATCAAGAATTGCATAGGATGGAACCATGATAGTTACATTTTGTCAAACTGCAATCACTGTTGAGCATACAGTGAACCCTTGCTTAACATATCTGGGACCTTTTGTACTACAAAAAATTTGTAAAGAAAATTTCCCATAGAAAGTGTCAGGAAAGCGAGATAGAAATTAAACTTTATTATTATTATTATTATTATTATTATTATTATTATTATTATTATTATTATTATTATTATTATTATTATTATTATTATTATTATTATTATTATTATTAAATGCATTGAATGAAATTTCCCATAGGATGCATTGAAAAGCAAAATTTGTTAACCGAAACACAGTTTCCTATAGGAATGCATTGAAAACCAATTAATCCGTTCAAAAAAAATTGTTAACCGAGCCACTATTTCCTATGGATTTCCTTTTGTTTTGATTTTTGTGTTAAGTGAGCCACTTGTTAAGCAAGGTTCCACTATTTATACATTCCTGGATGGAAAAGAGATCTATACAGTTGGTAAATACATTTTGAAATTAAAAAAGGTCTTGCTATTGTGTGAAATTCATGGTTCTTCTTCTTTTGTGTCCTAATCAAACTTTGGACTGCCAAAATTAAGCCACTTTCTTCTCTTTGTCGTTGTCCAAACACAAGTCCTCATCTGTGCATGTCTCTGGCAACAATCGGGAGACCAGCTAATGGGCCGGACTTTGTGTCTCTCCACATTCATACCACATGTTATTGTCTGCCAGCAGTCCCCACTTGAGTATGTTGGCCTTACATATAAGAACTCCAATCATCAGCCTGTTCAGGATCCTCCAGGTGACATAGGGGAGATTGAGGTCTTCCGCTATATCTACCTTTAATGTTGTCCTTTCCAAGTGAGCTCCTTCTTCCATCTTCTAATTTAGTTTTGCTGTTGTGTACCCTCAAGAATGTTTGTTTTTTGCCATGATAGCCAATGTGTTATGAATCCATGGTAGCCAATGTGTATTGAAGAGGTGAACTTCTCAGAAATATATCTGAGCAGTAGCCCTCTATAAAGGAATGAGAACTTGGCAAGACTTTAGTTTCTAAAATATGCAATGACAGGAGTCATTTCTGGAGTACAAATGTAAAGGATACTTTCTAAAGTCTTTGTTTCTATTTACTAGGGTTATCTCAGTGGGACAGAACAACAAAGAATCTTCAAGACCTGTGAGATTCTTTGCTTGAGAGCAAAATAAAGAACACTATTATTTTTCACTCACCACAGCTTCCATAATACGTGCAAACTATATCAAGTTACACTTGTGTTTTTCCTCTGAGAAAAGCAAAGCACACAGGCACACACCAAGCACAAAACAAATGGTTGATAGTTTTTGTTTTCAATTAAACTACTCCCTCTATGCTTCTCATTTTGAAAAATCCATGCAACAAAGCAGCAGCTCTCGTCATTTTGGCAAGTTGCATTATTTGCATTAAAGTGCTGTTTGTTTTAAGGCACTATTTCTGCCAGTTTGCTTAATTTTGAGCAGAAGAAAATTCTTATTATCATGCTGAGAGTATCAAAAATATGTTGCCCTCTTGTAGGGCAAGGAGAATAATGTTTTTCTATATGCAGGTTTTATGTCCCTACTCTGAAGTCTTAAACTTTCAATTAGAAGCCTTCCATTTCTCTGAAAACCACTGGGGTGTCATGGTTAGAGTTCTGACCTAGAAATGCAAATATTTAATGTGGGGTTGGAAGAATAAGATGTTCAGTACTGACTGTAGTTGCAAACTGCCCTTAAAGTGCTGTGTGCTTGCTTCACAGAAGATGATGAAGCAGTTGCTCAGGATAATAGAAGGAACCTTAAATACAGTGGTGGTGGTGGTTTGTGCTGTCATATTGCCCTTGACTTTCCATGCAGCTATGAAGGAGTGTTGTTGTTCAGTCACACAGTTGAGTCTGACCTTTTGCAACCCCATGGACCACAGCATGTCATGCTCCTCTGTCATCCAACATCCTCCTAAATCCATGCTCACAGCTTCAACAATACTGTTTAGCCATTTCATCCTTTGCCACCCCCATCTTTTGCCTTTAATCTTTCCTTGCATCAGGGCCTTTTCCTGTGTGTCATCTCTTCTCATTTGGTGGCCAAAGTAATTGAGCTTCAGCTTCAGTATATGCCCATCCAAAGGAGCATTCAGGGTTTATTTCCTTTAGGATTGACTGTTTTGATGTCATTGCAGTCCAAGGAACTCTCAAAAGTATTCTCCAGCAGCACCAGGGCCGCCATCAGAAATTTCTGGGCCCCGTACTGAGGAATCCTATTCCCCCCCCACACACACACACACACTTTTCTCTCTCCTCGCATTGGGGTGGCGGCGGTGGGTGGAATACACAATTTCTCAAAATAAATCGATGGGCAGTTGTATCCAACTTTAGAGTTACAGAAGGGAAATCCGGCCAGAAGGAAAATGCAGAGGAAACAGGGAAAGCCACCTGAGGCAAAAATCAATAAATGGTCAATATAATGAAAATGTAATTTCTTCAGAAAATGTCACAATATCTAATCTTTTAATATGCAAATGTGAAATCTATTAAATAGTTTTTAACACCAAAAAGTTTCTCTTTCCATGAATTCTTCAAAAATAGAATAAACCAAATAAGTGAGATAAGAGTATCTCAAATCCTTTCAAGATGAAATAGTATTGTAGCATAAAGAGCTATATCCTATAGGTAAAAAGTCCAAACTATATCCAAACTATATCAGAGATACTTATTTCCAGGGTGGATAAAAATCAATTATTTTTTTAAATTATCCAAAAAATTGGATTTTTTTAATTTAAATCGGATTTTTTTTATTTAAATGCTTTTTGAGGAAAAATCTCTGTAAAGATCGTGTTCTAGTTAAGATAAATTATAGTCCAGAGGTTATTCATCATGAAATTAGTTTTTAATTATGTGGCATAAGGTTGTGTTAATCCATTCACAATGTCATGCTCTCCCAGAGGTTTCTGATTATTTGGGGCAATTTTTCTATCTAGAAGATATTATCAGATCAAATGCTTGGTTTTGCTGTTTTCAAAACTGTGCATTTGGATCTGCAATGATAACATGCCTCCTTCATTCATAGCAAATATAAGCGCACATAATGCTATGTAATGTTATTGTTTTGGGTAAATAAAACTATTTAAATGTTAAGGTAATGATTATTTTTCTCCTTCCAATAAAGTACAACAGAACAGTTGTCCAAATATGAATGATTAACCTATTAAACTGGAGCTAGTTCACCTTGCAGTAATTTCATAATTATCTATCTATGTATTTCTAATGGTATATAACCTCCAAATCAGTAATTTTCTGATATAACTGTAAAACTATTGTAATCTGAAAAGTTATTATTCTAAAAATGAAACCTTTATCTGGTTGTAAATATTAAGATTAAAACAACTCCAGCAAAAATTAGTCTTTATGCTCTGGAGCTGAAGCCACTGCCGGGTGGGCTCCGTCCTTCCTGCGCCAGGGAGGGGGAGGGGGAGCCATCACTTTACCCACCCACTGCCCAGCTGCCGCCGCTTTCCCAGAGCAGCATGGCTAGGGGGGCGTGAGCTTCTTTAGGCTCATCTGTCTATACTTCCTTTCTGCGCGTGGCCTTCAGCAATTGCTCCCACACACGCACCTCGCTTGCCCAGGGCCGAAGCCCAAAGGTTCCTGGAGGAAGCAGCCCTGTTGCGCGGTATCTTCCAGACAGGGCCCGGTGCAGCACACCTCGTGGTCAAGGCTTCAGCCCACGAGGCGTGCCAGTCCCGGTATGGAAGAGACCGCACACCGGGCGGGGCTGCTTCCTCCAGGAACCTTCGGGCTTCAGCCCTGGGTGAGCAAGGGATGTGTCGGAGCAATTGCCGAAGGCAGAAAGGAAGTACAGACAGATGAGCCTAAAGAAGTGCACGCCCTGGCAAGTTCCCCCTAGCCACACCCACGCTGCTCTGGGTTGAGGTGGAGGCAGAGGTGAGCCCTCTGGCGGTGGCCAGCCATGCACAGTGGCACCGTGCACCGTGCATAAAAAAGTAAAAATATAAAAATATATTTTTTAAAAAATTAACATAGCGCCGTTGGGCCCCTGCCAGCTCTGGGCCTGGGATGGCAGTCCCCCTTGTCCCCCCCAATGGCAGCCTGGAGCAGCACAGTTCAAAAGCATCTATTCATCTGCATTCAGCTAACTTCTTCCTCTTGCCAGGGAGTGATGGGATCAGATGCCATGATCTTGGGGGTTTTTATGTTGCATTTCAAGCCAACTTTTTATACTCTCCTCCTTCACTCTCATCAAAAGGCTTCTTAGATCTTCTTCACTTTCTGTCATTTGGGTGGTATCACTTGCATGTCTGAGGTTGTTGATATTTTTCCTGGCAAAAAATCAATTTCAGCTTGTGATTCACCCAGTCCTGCACTACACATGATGTACTCTGCATATAATTTAAATAAGCAGGGTCACAATGTACAGCCTTGTTGTACTCCTTTTCGTTTTCTAAACCATTCAGTTGTTCCATATCCAGTCCTAACTGTTGCATCTTGACCTACATACAGGTTTGTTTTGTTATGCCCATCTCTTTAAGAACTTGCCACATTTTTTTTGTGATCCACACAGTGAAAGAATTTAGCATAGTCAATGAAGCAGATGTAAATAGTTTTCTGGTATTCTCTAGTCCTTAGCAGCCATGTGTAGATTCAGAAGCTTCAATTTTCTTTTCAGATGCTTTAGTCAGTGTCCAAGTTTTGACTCCATATATCAACACTCAGAATATGTAACATCTCACTATTTAGATCTTCATAGCAAGAGTTAGATTTCTACTGCATAACAAATGAAAAGAACCTTCATCCTGAAAAATTGAATTACCTGGGTCATGGCGTATAAGAAGTACCTCTCAGTAGTTTTGTCCATAACTTATCTTATTCTAGAGCAGCTACGGCCTGGGAGTCAGATCTGGACCCTTACTCCAAACTACAGCCGGGAAACTGGATCTGGCTTCTGACTCCAATCCATCCTGCCTGCAATCCATACACTTCCAGGAGCGATGAGGACTTTATGGGCCAGATGAATTGGCATTGGGGGCTGGATCTGGCCCTCCGGCCATAGTGACTGGCTCCCTGAACCACTTGATTGGCCCACAGCTTGAAAAGTTTGGCCACCCCTGTTCTAGAGGCTACAGTGGTAGTAAAACCTTCCCTAAATCCTGAGTTTGTGGCACTATTAATATTTTTAAAAAGTGGTTAGAAATCAGTCAGTGTCACTAGGGCTTTGCTGTTTCATTTTCCGCTTAGTGAACATGGAGTGGAGATGGATGCTTTCACTCAGTCTGTCACCCTGCAAAACCTTGAAGGGCAGGCTCAGTTAGAAACTTCTTTGTTATTTTATTTCAGTTTTAATTTTTGACTTGGCAAGAAGTTTCTAATGCTTGAAGTTGTTAATGAATGTGCGTTTCAGCTCTATGTCCATGCAAGCACATGGTCTGAAAGGAATACATAAAAGTGATCTGTTAACTTCGGCAGTAATGCATCTTGCCAGGTTTATCCCAGAAACATATACTCACAGAAACTCTATTTTTGGCATAGGGAGGAGAGCTATTATTCCTTGCCCAGCCTAGGAGAAGCTGAGTTATAGTTACAGCTACAGCTTTTGAAGGACATAGACAGCTCTCCTTGGTGACGTTATTGGCAATTCAGTGAAGTTCCTGCAGCTACTGTGGAAAAGGAATTGCAGAGAAGGCTTTCAGCTGCTGTATTCTAGTGTTCCACTATAGCAAATGCATGATTCAGGCTACCATAATGTGAACATATTGGAAAAAGTATTAATGAGGCTGTTCACCATAACCCCAGATTTCTTGGAAAAGCAATTCTAAGCAAAGTGTTCTTAAGAGCATCCAGAACAGAATGAAGAATGGGCATTGAAAGTCAAGATATTTGTAGAGTGGAAACAGTGATGGGTATCAGCAGGTTCACACCAGTTCACCAGAACTGGTAGCAGAAATTCTGGCTGACCGTGCCAATCCAAGTTTTGAAATAAAGTAGTCCAAATTTGGGTGCAACACAGGGCTTTCCCCCTGGCCACGGCTACCATACCATGCCCTCAGTGTGGTAGCAAAACCTTTTGGAGCCCACCACTAGGTGAAAAGCATTACCAGAAAAAAAGGGAAGACATACCATATATCATTTGAAGCAGAGAAAAAAGGACTCTGAGTTGCAAAAAGTTGCATATCCTGATTTATATATACAGATCCAAAGTGAGAAATTGATTTTATATTTTATTTTTCAAAATGATGGCTATAGCAGACAGCCTTTAAGCCAGGAGTTCTCAATCTTTTAAAGCTGGGGGGAGGGCAGGTCACACTCCCTCAGACAGCTTCGGGGGCAGGATGGCCATTTTGCCCCTCCTCCACCACATGTCACTTCCTGGTGTGGTGGAGGCAGTGGGGGGCCACATGAAATGGTGCTGTGGCCTACAATTGAGAATCCCTGACTTAAGCTCTCTGTATAGCTTCCTTCTCCCTTAACATACTTCATAATTCCTATATTTGCATGTCCAATGATGCTGAAGAATTCCAGTTTGGCAAATCATAGCACTGGAGAGGTGAAGCTATGGACAATCTGATTAGCTGGTGGATGTGATACCTGCAATTATGTGGAATGCCCAAAATGTCTGCTGCTAGCAATAGTTGCAGGCATTCCTTTGCCCTGTTGCTTCCCCCTGTTCAGCACAAGAGAGACTAATTAAGATCTAACTTAACTAAAAACACTGGAGTGGTGGAAATCCTGAATGAGAAAGAAAGAACCTGACTGCATATTGTAAACTGTTGATTGTATGCTGTATATGCAGATGAATTTTGATGAGGAAATTTTTTTGCCTGGTTCCAAAAGACTGAGCTAATGAATGGAAAATGGAGGATCATTTAGTGATGTTAAGGATAGCATCATTATCATGCAGTATGCGGAGGTACAATGAATCACAGCAATGCTTAAGATGAGTGAAATAATGTAAAATATTGAAGAAGGTTAAAGGAATGGACTTAATTACATTATAGAATGATGACCAGGAATGATGGTGTGAGGATGTTGGGCCAGAGGAAATGTATTTGAACATGGAAAATGGAGGACAGTGACACGAGATAGCTGTGGAATGGGAGATTTGGTGAAGGACTTTAATGGAATTGAGGACAGAGGAAAGAAGAGGAAGTGAATGAACATAGGCATGAATTATGATTTGTGAATATAATCTGTGGGGAAAATTGTTGAATGTGCTAGAGGTAGTAGAGCTGGAAAGTTTATTTATTTACTAGCTGATTATTCGGCATCACCTGGGGATATATTTTGCGCCTCCGTCCCGCTCAGTGGTCCTCCTCTAGTTTGTTGTCCACTCTTGCCCCCAACCCCCGCTGCCCTTTTTCACCATCTCGCCCCGCCACGTCCTGGCCCGGGTGCCCTTTCTGGTGCATTGTCCTTTTGTCCTTTTGGGCACCAAAACGGCGAACCCACCTGCCTGTCGCCCCTCCCTGGCTCCCCATCCCAGTTGCGCCGCCTGGTATATGGGCCTTGCTTGCCCGTTGTCCATTCGGCCTCAGCAATGGTGAGGCCACCAGTCTGTCAGCCCCCTCCCCCCCGGCTCTCTGCCCTGGGCGCTCCCGGGCCTCACGTGCCCGGGTATCCGGGCCTCATCTGCCCCTCCACGCCCACCAACCCCCTTTACCTTTTGGGCCTCATCGTGGCATGTCCCATCAGCTGTCTCTGGCTGTTCGTCTACACAGGGCCCGCAATGGCGATGTTGCATGGCCTGCTGATCTTGCTTGGTTTCTCCTAGTTTGCGCCCAGAAGATGCTTGTACCAAAGGAAGCCATTGACACAGCCCAGTGGTCAGCCGTGTCGGCGGCGGTGGTGTCACCTTCACCCTCAGTGACGCCAGTTCCTTCCTCACCATTGCACGTGCACACTCTGTCACGCCATTCCAAGGGAAGCTGTGGCAGCTACCGTGGCCACAGCCCAGTGTTTGGCCATAGTGGCAGCGGCGGCACCACCATCACCCTCAGCAGCCACATTTTGTTCCCTGCCGCCGCATGCACACACTCTGTCATGCCACTCCTGTGAGGGGCCATGCCGTGGGTGGACATTTCTGCAGCTCCCACGCTTTATTTACTTATTTTATTCAATTTGTATAGCCACCCCAATCGATGTGTGACTCTTGGTGGCATACATAAAATCCTCAATGTTTAAACTCTGGAAACCCTTAAAATTTCTAAAAACACTGAAAAACAACCTCCCACCTGCACCAATTTAAAATCTAGTTAAAAACTATTAAAAGCATGAGTGATCCTCCTTTAAATGAGCCGGGGGGGGGTTGCTCCCTCTCCACCTCCCCACACTTGCCCTGCCAGCCAGTTTTACAGCTCTTTCCTGAAGGGCAGCAACTCTGCCTGGAGACACAGTTTAACTGGCAGCAGGTTCCACAGGGCTGGAGCAGATTGCAAAAAGGCTCTTCTAGTGCTAGAGAGATGAGCTTCTCTAGCAGTTTGTATTTTTAAAGAGCCCCTCCGGTCCGCTCTAGTGTTATGGGCAGATGTCCTTGGGGTGATGCAGTCTCTTAAGTATCCTGGCCCACTACCATGTAGGGTTTTAAAAGTAATTACCAGCACCTTGAATTGAACCCAGAGGCACCCTGCCAACCAATGCAGCTCCCTTAGGACGGGTGAGGCAAGAGTATAATGGCAGCACCCAATCAGTACACGGGCAGCTGCATTCTGGACCAGTTGCAGCCTCCGAATGGTCATCAAGGGCAGCCCCATGTAGAGTGCATTACAATAATCCAGTCTGGAGGTGACCAGAGCATGGAGCGGGCATAATTGGTGAATGACATGAAGTTGTGCAAAAGCCCTCCTAAGACATGACTGCCACCTGCTCATCAAGCAAGAGTTGTGAGTTCAGGAGGACCCCTAAATTACACATCAGGTCTGTCTGCAGCAAAAAAGCCCCATCCAGCTCCAAAGATGGTAGCTCCTGGGATAACACGGGGCCCCTGACCCACAGCCACTCAGTCTTGCCAGGATTCAGTTGTAGCCTGTTGTCCCCCATCCAGACCCTTACAGCCTCCAGACACCTGGATAGGAGTTCAACTGCATCACTTGGATCACTATGGGCCAAGATGTATAGCTGAGTATCATCTGTATATTGATGATACCTCACCCTGTTGGAATGGATGATCTCCCCCGGATGCTTCATGGAATAGGAAAGGCAAGAGCACCGAGCCCTGAGGCACCCCATATTGGAGGGGCCTAGGGCTGGACCTCTCGCTCTCCAACCACACCGACTGGCCATTCAGAAATGAGGAAAACCAGGCCCACACAGTGCCCTGGATCCCCAATCCTTGGAGCTGTTCCAGAAGGATACCGTGATCGATAGTATCAAAGGCTGCTGAGCGGTCAAGAAGAGCAAGGATGGATGGACGACCTCCGTCCCGCTCTCACCAGAGATGATGAAATAGTAGTGGGTTATATATGTAATATTGATTACCACCATGATAGTGTGCTGGCATTATATTAGTTAATCTGTGTTTAATTTAATGTGGAGAAGATGAATATATCTTGAAGCTCAGCATGGCCTGCATGTTTATGGGGATTATGAATATATACACATTTTCCTTTGTATTTAATTTTATTGTACTCTGTTAAAATTTATTTATATTTCATTCTTTTCTTTTTTCTTTGATTTGTGATGTTTATTTGTTGTTTTCCTTTAGTAATTCCACCAATGATATTACCTGTTTTAATTGGTTTTAATCGGTTTACTGACTGTACATGGGTGGTGTATTATGTGATTATTTGTATTAGTATTATTCTTTTTTTCCACCTTGGGTGTCTCTCCTCAGTTTTTGCCATCTGGGAGGTGAATTGTTATATTGAAATGTTGGAATCTATTAACAATCCAATTTTGATGGGGAGAGGATAATATGGTGATATGAGAACAATTAGTCATTTCAGAAGAACTAGGCCTAGATGTCTGGCATTTCCCCCCTTTTTAATTGCTCTGCCGCATAATATATCCAAGCTAACCAGCTTGGCTTGCCCTCTAATGTGAGCCTCTTGCTGCTGAATGCCAATTTTGTCCAAAATAACTTTCAATTTATCCATGATTTGATCGTGGAAGAAAGAGCTGGTCTGGTATATATCATCAAGAACTGGGTGGATGTTGAAGAGTGAGGGTCAGCCCTCTCTGATTTGCCCTTCTGGGCCCTCTGCAGAGGAGCAGGGGAAGTGTTTAATTCAAACATCCAATATACTGAAGGAGCTCATTAGTCCTTCAGCATACTGGATGTTAACCCCAGAAGCAGCCTTTGATAGCTGTAAGCCTCCTTTATACACAGTTCCCAGAATCTGCAAGTACTGGCAACAGCTTGTAGGAGGTCATTGTAAATACAGTTAGCAGAAACTTGCTGATGGGGGTTCAGAAAGAAGCACTGGGGAAGCTTGTAGTGCTCCAATGTCCATGAAATGTGGAGCCTGGACCAACCCAAATAGTGGGCCAAACACATGCCTGGACTTGATCAGAGCTGATCCTCCCAATCATGCTTCTCTAATTTTTTTTAAAAGTGCGTCTTTTGTAGTATCTTGTGATACAAAAAATGGTAAGTTGGGGACAGGATGACATCTGCTCATTTATTTCCCAAGGCACCAGAAAGCTGGATAGATGACTGAATACTTATCTGAGAGAAACCCAAAGTAAAGACACGCTTCTGTTTGGTTTTGAGTTGATAAAATCAATTGAAGAGGCCATGGAGTCTAGCCTTAAGTATGTTATGTTTATGTGTAAGGAAAAGGATAAAGTAATTGGGCATTGCCATTCAGCAAAATGAGGTCGTGAATGCATTTGCACAGAAAAAGCTGCAGGATCTAGGAAAGTAGTGCATAGGGAAAGCTTTGGACAGCAGGGAGGGCTGAATTGTTTGTATAGACATGAAGAAATGCCTCCACTGAATGGCAATTCTCCACTTAAAGATATGTCTCAGCTTTTTCAGGTACAAGGAGAAAGCTGCACCTGCAGCAGTCCTTAATTGCATCTCATGGTTTGAAAAATATGCATTTCTTTTTGAAATATGAAATAACATGTTGTAGGCTAAATTTTCAAAGAGATAATTATGGTAGTCTGTTTCAAAATAACTGAGAAACAAAAACCCTGAAATATTGTTGTTTAGCATAATAAGTCACAACTAGTAGGTCCATTTGAATCTATGGAATTTACAGAGGAACTGTGTCACCAAATCCCAAATCCTTTAAGTGAACCTACTCTGGTTGTGACCAGTGATGCACTGCAAATTTTTTTACTACCTACTCTGTGGGCTGGCCAAATCTGTGGGTGGGGCCAAATCTGTGTGAATGGCCAAACATCCTGAATTATGGGCTATGGAGGTGGGCATGGCCAACCAAATAGGTGTGGCCTGGGGGAATTTCCGCTTCTGGTTCTGCAGAACCTGACAGAACCTGCTGCAGTGCATCACTGATTGTGACTTATACTAAATAAGAGGATTTCAGCCAAAGTCTGTTGCCACCTTTAGGACAAATGGATTTAATTTAGCATCAGTTTTCAGAGATGACTGGCTGGATAGCCGAGTGGTCTAGGGTATCTGGCCCCAGAGGGACTGCAGCATATTAATTAACCAAGCAGCTGAACTCACCTAGAATCCTACATGACTGAGAGCCCCAGCCCCAAAGCTGGACGAGCATCCACCAAAATGCAATGCAACTTTTTTCCTGGCCTACTACTGAGGTGCCCTGGTTCTCAAGACAACGATTTGATAAAGTTTGTGGATTTAATTTTCCAAAATAAGTCTGCCTCAACCCGCTATTTTCTAGATGTTTTTCTCATTCCTAATCATTGGCTGGGTAGATGGGGTTGTGAGAGTTTGAGTCAGCCATGTTTGGATAATAGCAAGATGAGAGGTGTTATACAGTACAAAGTTGTCTGAGATATAGATATCAAATGAGAATGATAGAATGGGGAGAGAATATAGAATGGATTTGGAATGTGGCAATTAGACAACTTTTTTTGCATTTCTGAAAATTAATCAGCATCACATCATGCAAAATTATGCATTGTGTTGCATTTGTGTATATTTAGTTTGTACACTTTTTACTGTGTGCATACTTGAATGCCTTTATATTTATAAATGCCTTTAATCTATAAATTTATACACATTTTCATTGATAACTGAAGTAAAGGTGGCTAGTTTCTGAAAGTCTGGTGATGCTCTATGTCAGATCCTTTGAAGTCTATGTTACTGTACCTCTGTATCCATCATTCTGTGCAACCAGAGACCCCTTGCCCATCTCACAGTGGCAGATTCCAGTTCATGGAATGCTTTCTCTTTCTTTTGTCCTTCCCCTAACTGTTGAAGACCATTTCTTCAGGCAGGCATTTAATTTTTGACTCCCTTGATCAGAAGTTCCCAACCTTTTCAAGCCAAAACTGGGTCATACTCTCTCAGTAAGCTTCGAGGGCCGGACAGCCATTTCTCCCTACCAACACAATGGGGGTGGCCATTTTGCCCCTACAGCTTCAAAAGGGTGGCCATTTTGTTCCTTGAATGCCTTTGGAGGGGTGGGGGGGGCCACATGAAATGGTACTATGGGCCAGATATGGTGTGCAGACCTTAGGTTGAGAACCCCTGCTCTAGATGTTGGTTTTTAACTTTTTTTAGATTGTAGTTTATTTTAGTTAATGTTTTTAATCATTAGATGTATTGTGACTATTATATAGTTTAACTAGCATATTTGTGCCCGGCTAGCCAGGCATTTTTAATGTGTGTGTTGGTGGTTAGGAGGGTTTTGGGTGTGCATAACCCCCCCATACAATACCACTCTAACCACCAACACACACATTAAAAATCCCTGGCAAGGCAGGAGTGTCGAGTGTGTGTATGTGTGTGTGTGTGTGCACGTGTGTGTGTGCATGTGTGTGTGTGTGTGTGAGAGAGAGAGAGAGAGAGAGAGAAGCAGTAACTGTGTGCATGAGTGTGTGTGAGAGAGAGAGTTAAAGAGAAAGAGAGAGTGACAGATAGAGTAGACCAACAGAGGGCGTTAGTGAGTTAGTTAGATAGAGAGACAGTCAGACAGAGGAGACAGGCAAAGAGGGCGGATAATACTTGCTGAGGCTGCGTGCAGGTACGTTGAAGGGAAGGTTTGGTGTGTGTGTTGGTGGGTGGGTGGGGCGGAGGGAGGGTTGTCCCAGTGGGTGGGTGGGTAGTGTTTCCTGTATTTTGTGTGTGTGTGAGAGAGAGAGAGAGAGAGAGAGAGTGAGTGAGTAAGAGAGAGAGAGAGAGAGTTCTCTCTGGGTTGGCTTGTAACGAAACTTTAGTTCCCAGCCAACCCAGAGAGAAGCAATTCCTTCTCTTTGGGAGGCAAAGGCAGCACCTTTCATTGCCTCCCGGAGAGAAGGAATCCCCACCATGGAGAGGCTTTGCTTCTTTCTGGGTTGGCTGGAAACAGAACTTTTGTTCCAGCCAAACCAGAGATAAGCGAGTCCTTCTCTCCGATAGGCCAGGAGGCGCTCTGGCCTCTCCTTTGACCATGCGGGCATTGGAGCCACATCACCCACAGGGACGAAGGAGAGGCCAGTGCTTCTTCCTATGCAGAAGGCCGTGCTGGGAGGGAAAGAGTTTCAGAGACCCATCCGGAGCCGACAAAACGTAAATGCGGTTGGTGGGGATTATGGAGTGGGGGGAGCAAGGTGGGGGGCATGGTTACTGGGGCCGTGGCTCCCCCTCCATAACCCACACCAACCGCACTTACCTTTTGCCGGCTCCAGATGGGTCTTTCAAAGTCTTTCCTTCTTGGCGCAACCTTCTGCATAGGGAGAAGCACCGGCCTCTCCTTCATCCCTGCAGGCGTTGAGGCTACGTTGCCCGCAGGGACGAAGAAGAGGCCGGTGCTTCTCCCTATGCAGAAGGCCGTGCCGAGAGGGAATGACTTTGAAAGACCCATCTGGAGCTGGCAAAAGGTAAGAGCGGTCTTTGGGGGTTAGGGAGGGGGAGGCGTGGTTACCAGGGCCGTGCCTCCCCCCCACTCCCTAACCCCCACTGACTGCACTTACCTTTTCCTGGCTCGGGATGGGTCTTTGAAAGTCTTTCCCTCCCGGTGTTTTTTTTTAAGTTGGCACACCGCACGTTCCCGGCCTCCTCTGTGCTCGCGTCCCTCAGCCTGATTGGCTGAGGGGCTGCGCAGCGCAGAGGACTCTGGGACTCATAGTTGTTGTTGTTTTGGTCGCATTTGGTTGCCCCACTGGCGCTCTTTGCAGGCCCCCCCCCCATCGGACGAAGGCATCCGGGTAGTTAGGGGCGTGGCCAGCTCCCTTATAAAAGGGGTGGCCACGAGGCAGCCGCGCTGCCATTTTACGAAGCGACGGAGCGGAGAAGTTTTTCCCTCTTACCTCCGTCGCTTTTACCCTTACCGGGAAGCCTTTTGGCTGCTGAATTTTCTCGTTTTCGGCTTTCCATCGAGTGGCTGAGATGCCCTCGAAGAAGAAGGCGGCTGCGAGCGCGGCTCGTGCGGTTCGGAGGCGCAATCCGGGTCGGAGGACCGCGGCTGTGCCTCCCCAGCAGCCGCCTTTGCCTGCATCCACCGGGACTGGTGGAATGGGGTCTATTCCCCCTTGGCCGAATAATGGGGGCCCACGCACGGGTCCAGTGGGGGCTGCGGCCCTCGGCCCGCAAGCGGTGGGCACCGCTCCTGGCGTTGCTCACTCCGCTGGGCCATCCTCCGTAGGGGTGCAGCTCGCTCCGGGGCCTTCCAGCATTGGGGGGTGGTCTGGTCCCCTTCCCTGGCAGGTTGCTATATCGGCCCTACCGGGCCCGGGTGCGGGGTCGTGGCCCTATTCGGGCCCCGGGGTACAGGGACCTGTACTCATGCCTGTAGTAGGTGGGCCGGCTGGCCCTTTGCCACAGGTCAGCGTGGAGGCCTTACTGGCCCGCGTTGCGGCCCTCGAGGCATCCTTGGCCCGGGCTAGCCACGCTGGGGCTCCCTTTGGGCTTCATTTTGACGCGTCGTCTGCTGGGCAGCGGCAGGCGGCGGGACGGGTCGAGCTGCTTGAGGCGCGTGGCACGACCTCGGCCACTGCCTCGCAGCTCCCCAACCAACAGACCGGCGCGGGTCAGGCCCCATCGACGAGCTCTACGGCGGTCGTGAGCTCCGACGCCCCCAGTGGGCCGGAACCCCCGGTGGGGGCGGCCTATGGGGGTGCAGCGTGTGAGTATGCGGTTCAAACCAGTGCACCTACACACGTGGCCACATTGGGGGGGGCGTTTCAATGGCCTTGGCCTCGCACGGGTGGCGCGGCGGTACAGCCGCTGACGCCCCACCCGGCGATGACAACTAACACTCAGGGCCCCGTGGCGGGGGGTGTGTCCTACCCTGTGGGGAATGTTTTGGGGGTGGCTGCGTTAGTCCAGGCCCCTTTTCAGATGCCCGCAGTTCCTGCTGTGCCTGTGTCGGCCTTGCCGACGGCAGGGTATTCCTTACCACTTGGTGACCATTTGGCACAGACCACCAAAGAGAAGATTTGGCGGGGGGAGTACGTGGATATCTTCTCACTCCTCAACAGAGAGCCCACCAAGGAAGAGAGGGAGGGGCAGGATGAGAAGGATAAGGAGCAGGCATGTCGTCGCAAGCCACCACGCACGTGGGCCAACTGGTTGCCGGCCTACCTAATATACATGGCGGTGTACCTCAGGGCCCGGCCGGATTTGGCAATTCCAATGGTCCAGTATTTGGACAAAATCTATAGGGCGATGGTTGACTTTCCGGGCCCATCATGGTTGGCTTATGATGAGGAATTCAGTATGCGGATTCCCCTGCACCCCGAGATGAGGTGGGATGAGCCATGTCAGAGGCTCTGGCTTTTGTACATGACACCCACGCACCCCGCGCCAGGGGAGAGATACCATTGTGGACATGCGGTCCAGCGAGCGGCCCCAGCACAGGTTCCCCGCCAGGTGGCGGGGCAGGGGGTTCCAGCCCGCCTGCTGTGCTGGACCTTCTCGTCTAATGGTTCCTGCAATAGGAAGAACTGCAAATACAGACATGAGTGTCCCGCCTGTGCTGGCCCCCATGCGGCCTCTGCCTGTCCCAGGCCTGGAGGGACGCGGGGCAGAGGGAGGGGTGGACAGGGGGCTGGCAAGACTGCCGCACATGGAGCTAGTTCACCGAAAGGCTCCATCCCCAATTAATGTGGACATGTTGGAGCATTGGCTCACATGGTACCCGAAGGGAGAGGATGTGGATTATCTCCTTCAGGGTTTTAGGCAGGGGTTCCGTATCCCTTTCATGGGGGATAGGTCCCCCCAGGATGCCCCCAACCTTTTATCCCTTAGGGGGAGGGAGGAGGTGGCTGCTGCCAGCATTAATAAGGAGGTCGTTGCAGGCAGGGTCGCTGGCCCTTTCCCTTCACCCCCGTTTCCCAATCTTAAGGTATCGCCCTTGGGCTTAGTGCCTAAAAAGTCACCGGGCGAGTTTCGCCTCATTCATCACTTGTCCTACCCAGCCGGCCGCTCGGTCAATGATGCTATCCCTGATGACCTTTGCTCAGTCAGGTATACATCTTTTGACCACGCGCTGCGCATGGTGCGCTCATGTGGCCCGGGTGCGCTGCTGGCTAAGTGCGACATTAAGTCGGCTTTTCGCCTCTTGCCGGTGCACCCGGGCGACTTCGAGTTGCTGGGTTTTAAATTCCGGGGTGAATATTACTTTGATAAGGCCATGCCTTTTGGCTGTTCCATATCATGCTCGGCCTTCGAGCGTTTCAGCACATTCCTAGAGTGGGCTTTCGTCCGCAGGTCAGGGTCCCGGTCTGTAGCCCATTACCTGGATGACTTTTTATTCGGGGGTGAACGGGGCTGGGACACGTGTACACGTCTCCTCAACACATTTCAGACGCTAATGGAGGAACTCGGTGTCCCTTTAGCGCCCGAAAAGACCGAGGGCCCATCTACCCAGCTAGTCTTCCTGGGGGTGGAGATTGACACGGTAGCGCAGGCTTCTAGGTTACCGCGGGATAAGGTGTCCAGAATAGTGGCCCTCATCTCGGACTTGCTGGCCAAGCACAAGGCATCACTGAGGGAACTGCAGGTGCTCCATGGTCACCTCAATTTCGCTTGCAGGGTGGTCGCACCGGGCAGGACATTTGCTAGGCGCCTGTGCGACGCCATGACAGGATTATCCAGGCCCCACCATAGGGTCAGGCTTACCCGGGGTATCAGAGCAGACATGCTTGTCTTGCTACAGTTCCTGAGGGAGTTCAATGGGGTCTCATTTTGGAGGTCTGACCTCCTGGCTCCCCCCCGCTTTCAGATTCAGTCTGATGCCTCAGGATCCCTGGGTTATGGGATGTACTTCAATGGGAAGTGGGCCTATGGTGGGTGGCCACCGGCCTGGGCAGGCACGGATCGCCTGCGGGATCTCACATATCTTGAATTTTTCCCTATCCTGGGTGCTTTGATGCTATGGGGCAAGGAGTGGGCCAACTCGGTTGTGCATTTCTGGTGTGACAATGCGGCTGTTGTCCACATTGTCAATGCACAGACTTCTAAATCACCCAGGGTTATGGATCTAGTGCGCCAGTTTGTGTTGCGCAGCCTGCGCCTCAACGTTCTTTTCAGGGCCAGGCATGTCCCAGGGGTTAACAATGATATAGCTGACGCTTTGTCCCGCCTGCAGATCTCCCGGTTCCGTGCCTTGGCCCCGGATGCGGAGGAATTTCCCTCGCCACTCCCGGACGAGATATGGACCATTGGCAAGGAGAGTTGAACCGGGCGATTGGCCTGTCACTAGCGCCACGCACGCGTAAGGCGTATCACCACGCATTTAATTCTTTCAGAGCATTCTGTACCCAATTTCAACTGCCAGGAACCTGGCCGATCCCGGTAACCCATGTTCTGCGGTTCATGGTTTACCTGCACGCTCAGGGCCTTGCACCTCGCACCATAGCATCTAAGCTGTCAGCGTTGGCTTTTATGGCCAAGGTGGTAGGTCATGTGGACAGCACCACTGACTTCCGTGTGAGACATGTTTTGGAGGGGTGGGTGGCGAGCGCGGGCGTTTCCCGGACGACCGCCACCCGATTTCCCCAGGGGTTCTTACCCAGTTGGCCCGGGGCTGGCCAGGCCTCTGTTTCGATAGATACGAGGCAGCCCTATTTCATGCAGCCACAACGGTGGCATTTTTTGGAGCGCTCCGCATCAGCGAGCTTGTGATGCTGTCTAAGGTGGATGCAAGTCGTAGGGCACTGGAACTCGAGGATGTATATGTTGCCAAAGACTGGGCTCAGTTGAGGATACGCTCCTCTAAGGCAGATCAGCATGGCGTAGGCAGTAGTGTAAGACTGCTACGGTGTTCTTTGGCAGACATCTGTCCAGTTGGTGCCCTACAGGAGTTTCTTGCACTGTATGGCACGCACCATGGCCCATTTTTCTGTCACCAAGATGGGTCTCCCCTTACTAAATTTCAATTTTGGAAGGTGACAGGCAAAGCGCTGGCCAGTGTGAGCCTCCCGGGCGCCCGTTATGGCACCCATTCATTCCGAATAGGGGCGGCCTCCACTGCAGCTGCTTTTGGGTACTCCAGGGCTGACATACGCAGCATGGGAAGGTGGGGTTCGCAATGTTTTCAGTTTTATGTGCGCCCACTTCCGCCGTGAGTACCAGTTCAGTCACCTTACCTTCTCTTCCTCGTTTTCTTTACAGACCCTGGGTGTCGTATTACACCGGTGACAGTATGGCTGGTGGGCCATAGCTATGTGCACAGGGCAGCGCGTTACGCTGCGGCGACAGAGTGGGGACCCCAACTGGGACTGGGTGCATACGCAAGTCTCACATGGCATGGTAAGCCCGGGATGTTATGGCGGGAGCTGCTGCCTTTCCTTTTTTCAGGTCAGAATGCTGACCCGCCTGACATTCTCATCATACACCTAGGGGGCAATGATTTGGGCCAGGTCACTGGCTTATCGCTCAAGCATGCGATTTGCGAGGACCTTGCCTACCTGCATTACGTCTGGCCCGCCACAACCCTGGTTTGGTCGGACATGGTCCCGCGCCATGCGTACAGAGGAGGTTTCGACCTCCTGGCCCTTGACCGTGCTAGACGCATGGTGAATAGGGCAGTGGCGCGGTTCCTTGTCGACAGGCCTTGGGGGAGGGTCAGTCGTCACCCCGCTATTAGTCTACAAAATTATGACCTGTATGTAGGGGATGGGGTTCATCTGTCGCGAGGAGGTATGGACCTCCTGTTGGGTGATTGGCGAGCAGGCCTGTTGACCGAGCTGACGGTCTGGGGGGGGGCGTCAGGCCTTCTTTGAAGCCCCTCCGTGTGGCGGGTAGCACTGGTAAGGTAAACATTTATGACCCACAGGTATCCGGCAGGTTCGCAATTGACTGGACAACACTAGATAGGCATAAGTTGGTTAAACGTTGTCCGGTCAACGACGAACTAGGCGACGGGGTGATGGCTATAGCTAGACAGCATGCATCACCCCGTGATTTCATGGATACGAGTCAGAGGGTGGGGTCATTAGTTAGATATTGACTACGGTCAACAATTTGTTTGTTGTCAACAAACAAATTGATACAAATAGATACATTGTAACCAATTGCCGTTGGCAATTTTGGGTGGTACCTTACCAGTGTTACTTCTGCCTGCTTGCCTTAAGAATTATGATTGGTTGTTTTACCAATAGAAATTTATAATTCGGACTAGGGCATGAATCAATAAATGTGGCCCAATGCCGTTATCCACTTTCATTATTGTCTGAGTCCTTTATTGGGGGGTGCGCCTGCAATGAAGAGCGTGCCCCTCCCGGTCCTCCCAATGCAGCTCCATGTGTATACAGCATACTAATAACAGTTTAAGGGCTAAAAATTCTCACACTAGCCATATATGCCAGGATATATCTATATAAGTACATATCACCACAATGTAATTAGTTACAAGACTTCAAAAAGATTAAGCCAGAAAACAATGGCAATAAATGTACAAAACAACAGTGGGAAGAGGTCTCTTTATCTCTAAGTCCTGGCTGAATAAGTGTATATGATTTAGGAAAGCCTTACTTATTCTTATAGAGCGAGTCAAAACAGAGCTGCATGCTTAGTATAGTTTAAGGGCTAAAAATTCCAACACTAGCAATGTGTCACAGGATATATATATATGTATATATTCAAGCCAGAATTATTTGGAGACAAAAATGATGAAACTGAAATTGTCCTGCTTTGAACACACCATGAGAAAGCAAGATTCCTTGGAAAAAACAATAATGCTGGGGGGAAACTGAAGGAAGCAGGAAAAGTGGAAGACCAAATGTGAGATAGATTGACTCTGAAGAGAAAACCACAGGCTTGAATATACAACAGCAGGGCTGTTGAGGGTAGCACATTTTGGAGTTCACACATTTTTAGGGTAGCCGTAAGTTGAGGACAACTTAACAAAGCAAAGCAAAAAGAAAACAATCACACTTATATACCACCCCATAGCACTTAGTGCAATCCCTGGGTGGTTCACAAGTTAATTAGCATTTTGTCCCCAACACGCTGGGTACTCATTCTACCAACCTGGGAAGGATGGAAGGCTGAGTCGATCTTGACTCCTGGCCAGGATTGAACTTACAAACTTTTGGTTGCAGTACAGCAGTTTAACCACTGCACCACCAGGGCAACAACAATAGTTAATTGTGTATACAATAAAACTCCGACTTACAAATACCCCAAGTTACATAAAATTCAACTTACAAAATGATTTTGTGCTAAAACCATGTCCCGATTTGCACAATTTCCTATGGGTTTGCTTCGAGTTACATAAAGATTCTTTTTCCTATGGGTTTTCCTATGCTTCGAGTTACATAAAAATATTTTTCCTATGGGTTTGCTTCAAGTTACATAAAAATTTGACTTAAGAAAAAGCCTATGGAACAGACTTTTTTCATAAGTAGGGGTTTTACTGTATTTATAACAGAAACGAAAAAATAAGTGCACAATTTATTAATAGTATTGACAGAGTATGTCCTGAATACATTCATTGTAAATGCAGTTTTTTTAATTAAAGGAAAATAATAATCTAATATAGAGGGACATGCATGGAGCCTGTATGAGGAATGTTAGAACGGTGGATACATTTGGGCATCCTTTAGGCAATGACTAGCATATTTGTGCCCGGCCAGCCGGGCAGTTTTTATTTGTGTGTTGTTGTTTTTTTGTTAGGGGTGGTTTGGGTGGGGGTGTTTTGCATTTGTGGTTTGTGACTTTATTTGATTTATTATATTTACATTTGTGATTTTTTTTATTTTTTACTGTTTTTACTCTTCCGGTCTCTAGGTGGGGCTGTTATTAAGATTTTTGCAACTTTCCTTTCTCTTTGTTCAGTTTAGTTCCAGGCCCCATGGAGGGAGGACATGTCTGGTAAGTGCTCTTGATTGTTTATTTTTCTGTTGTTTTGATTTTGTGGTATTGGGTTGGGGGTTTAAGTAGAGAGTTTCTACTTAAACCCCACAAAGTGTTTCAGCTTGTTTGTTGGTTTGTATTGTGGGGTTTAGATGTGTTAAAGTGTTTTAATTATTTCTGGCTGTTATTTTTTTTAAAAAAATTTCTGTATTTATTTCTTTAATTTGTGAGATTATTGTTTGTTGAGTTAGGTATTTTCGTGTTGTAGATATGTGTTTTTAGAGTGTTTTTATGTTTTTTTGTTAGCCTTTGGTTTTTTGGGTGTTTTTTTGTTGATTTTGTTGTTTATTGTTTTGTTGTTTAATGGGTTTATTTTAATTATTTGTGTATTTATTTGTTTTATTAATGTTGGTGCTTTGTGTTTTGGTTAACTGTTGGTTTTTGTTGCTGTTGTGTTTTGTTGTGTGAAGAACGGCCTGCCTGTCGTTTCTTCTTTTTCCCCATTGCTGCTTTGAAATTAGGTTTCAATGCAGCGATGGGGAAAAGGAAGAGGCGGGTGAAAAGAAGGCAGAGAAGAGCTATCTGCTTGATGATAGTTCTCTTCTCTGGGCCTCCTTTTTCCCCTGGCTTACCTAATGGGGAGATCAGCAGGCAACAATCCATAAGGGGTGGTGCTCTTCCTTGCGGATTGCTGGCTGCTGCTTTTCTATTACCTTCACCGCTGTTTCGTGCTAGTTCTCGAAATAGTGGTGTGGGTAGTAGAAAGGCAGAATCCAGTCATTCACCAGGGAGGGTGTTTCCCCCGATGAATTGCAGCCTGCTGCTTTTCCCCCCCACCCCAGCTCAACTTACCTTGAGGCCGGAGGTGGTCTCGCCATGTCTTTGGCGGGGTAGCAGGGAGGAGAGGGAGTCCCTCTTCTCCTCGTTGTTCCAGGAAAGAAGGGTGGTGGTTGTCTCTTCGTGGTTTTTTGCGAGGTTTTGTTTGCAAGGTTGTGAGGCGCTATGTCTGCCTGCGGCGGCCTTGCACTCCCGTTGCACGAGGCATTTTTCATTTTATTTTTTGCACTGGCTTTTTCAGCGTTCTGCGTGCTCGCGCCCTTCAGCATAATTGGCTGAAGTGGTCACGGCGCGGAGGACGCTGGGACTTGAAGTTTAGTTTATTTTGTTTGCGTTTGTGTGGTGGTTTTTTCCTGCAGCTCAGTTTCTATTGGATGCGCCGGCTTTCCCAACGTTCTTTTTGCTCTCGCCTGTCAGCCTGATTGGCTGAGAGGCGGCGCAGCATGGAGGACATTGGGAATTGCAGTTGGATTGTTTTGTTTGCATTCGTGGGGCAACTGCCCCACTGGCGACTGCTGGACCCTTGCAGCGATGTGCGGGCCAGGTAAAGGCGAGTGCAGGCGGCTCGGTACAGGATAGTAGGGACAGGTGCGGGAGCCTTTGTTCCATTCCAATGGTTAACGTCCTTCCTTATAGGTAAAGATAGCTCCCAGCCACTGCTCTTTCTACTCCAGAAGCACCATTGGATTGCTTCTGACACAAATGAATGAAAATCTTGAATGGATGGGATGAGAAAAGTTATGATGCAGAATACTGTAAAAGCAGATGCTAAAAAAGTAAAGGACCTTCAGTTCTATTTTATCTGGGAAAATGACCAGGAGCAAAATGTTTGCCTCGTCTTTCAGCTTTCCTGTTGTTTCTGATTCAAATGGCTTTCTTTTAATGGCAAACCAAGTTTCTGCTGGTTGTATAGTACAGCCAGAGAAGAGCAAGCCAGGGCCCTTGCCTGCTTCATGCATCATTGACAAAATTGCTAGCTAAAGTCCTGCCTGCAGTTTCTTTATTAGTGGTGATAATGTGAGAGGCAGAAGGGAACACAGCTTGACTTTCAGCTCCCAGGTGGAGTTTTCAGTTAGAAAAATTATCCCTCTGCTCATAAACTGAGTGAATGTGCTATAGAGTTGTCAATAGGAAATATATATGTGGGAGGTCACAATGGACCCTTAAGCGTCTCCAGTAAATATCTGTTGGAGATTTGCAGTTAAGAACATGATCAGATGCAAAGACATCATTTTTAGTGGGTGAACGTTTTCAGGGGCATAAATGACACTTACAGCTGTGAGCCATAAACTTCCAGTGAAATGCTGGTGCACACAATCAATATGGAAAGTGGAAAGATTGCTAGGAGTTGACATTTACCTTCCCTTTTTGATCTTAAAGGGGACTTGTGGAAACACACTTGCCTACATCATTGGGAAGAAACGAAACAGAATGAGGTTATTGTGTGCTTTGAAGTCAAAAGGTAAGGGTGGGAGTGGGGTGGGGTTGTGTATGTGCTTTAATGTTTCTATAGTGATAGCAGTAAAACATCCCTGCAGTTGTGCATCACAATATGAAATGAAAAGCTCTGGTAGATGAAAGACAGTCTGGAGGTGAGTGGAGGAAGAGCAATCCTCTCTCTCTCTCTTTGTGGCCATTTAATGCAAAGAGACCAGAGGAAAACTCTTTTCCCTGGTGTGACTTCATAGTCAGTGAATGCATTTGCCTCACTGTGTAGATGCCACCTGAGTGGAGGAGTAAGAGACAGAGAGACTGAATGTGGGAAGAAGAGTGACACTGAGTGATGAAGGAGCAAGAGAGAACTGAGTGGAGTGCAAAACTGAGTTGTGGAGGGGAGATAGTGTGTGAGAGAGAAGGGTGGAGCAGTCAGGTACCAGCCACCTTACTACTCCTTTAGATACTGAGACACTGGATAAAAGTAATGGTAGACAAATTGCTCATGTTTTCTGACGAAGTGGACTTGATGTACAAAAGCTCACATTTAAATGTAGGAGTTAGACTTTAAGGTGCCACAATGTTTTTTCCCCTGTTTTGGCTGTTTTGTTTATTCTCTGATATTCATGTTTTCTATCTGTATGTTTTCTAAGTGGCAGCCTAGGGTCACAGGAATAATAAAGACGTATTCTTCCCCACTCTTTGCCTTGTCTGTGTGATTACATTTTCCTTCAGGACTGATTAATGTGAGTGAAGGATTGAGAGAGAGAGAGAGATTGCCTGGGGAGGGGAGACAACAGCTAGGTATCAGATGGAGGATACTAGATGGCAGATAGGGATGTGGCTCCTGCCTTGGACCACTGCTCATTTTATAAACACTGGCCTGGTATCACACACAAAATCAAGACCCACACCGTTTGCCAGTTTATCCATCCACCCTCCCTGTGCCTTTTTAGTGCAAATCAACCACTGATCTGACCTCTAGAAAAGATAGACATAGAATGGAGAGTAATGTCCATAACAGGGCTGGTTCCCCATTACATTGCAGAGCACAGCAATAGTGTGAATTTCTCCACCACTACCACACCTGGCATGCCAATTCATGCAAGGATTTCAGAAGAAGGGAACAGTGACACTAAACTCCCATCCTAGTAGAGTTTATTTGAGGGAGGGAGTCAAAAGGGAGTCAAACATCAGTGAAAAGCAGTGGCAGGGTACCTTCATCCACTCATCCCATTTGAAATTGTAGCTGGGAAAGCAGCTTATTTTGGGGGGTGAATGGAGGAGAGGGGTAATGGGTGTTGATTGCAGAAAAAGCAGTGATGACTGATAGCAGAGGAGAGCTGCCAAGACTCCTGGAGTGCATCATCTGCTCCTGCCTCTGGCCAAAGTTTAACCATCTCCAACTGGCTAGTTCTTTAGTGCCAGACCCTCATAGGTCCTTCTTGAACCAAAGCCCAATTGGCAAAACTACTCCCTTAAATTTCTTATGTACCTTGAAAGCCCTGCTTGAGTCTCTATAAGTTGGTTCCAATGTGGTGGCATAATAAAGATAAGATAATAAAGGCATCACTAACTCTTGTTTTCAGGTTTTGCATAAGGGCTACACAACCTTTCCACCTTCTTTTTAAAAAAGTAGGCAGAATGTAATCCTAGTCTTCCTAAGTCTCATGCTCCTTCCTTATCCCTGCCCTAGCAGTTCAGTATTTTCTTGGTACAGATGCTGCATTAGCAATTTAGGCAAGATGATGTTCAGCCACTGATACCTTGCCATCTGCTGTCGGTAGTGTTTCCAGACAGACTGAGCCTAGGCACTCTGAAAAGGAGAGCACATCGGGTCATTAATTTAGTGTAACTTGCCGTAACAATTCTTGGGTTGATCCTATATTGTTCTTCTCTTTGTACCTTGTCACTTTGAAAGAAGCACTGTATATTTGTTGGACCTTACATATGGCATTATTCTTTTGATTAGTCTGTT
Organism: Bradypodion ventrale; assembly: GCA_035047345.1. Classification (NCBI taxonomy): domain Eukaryota; kingdom Metazoa; phylum Chordata; class Lepidosauria; order Squamata; family Chamaeleonidae; genus Bradypodion; species Bradypodion ventrale. Next base: position 88,032,432 of record JAWDJE010000001.1, on the reverse strand, counting down.
TTTTAAACTATGTTGAAAATACAATCCAAGGGCAGTATCACAATTTAATAAATAAAGAATAAATTCATCTGCAGTCTCTTTGCTTTCTTAACCATACATCACTCTAGAAATGTTGGCTACATTTTTGAATATATAATTTGAGTATCTTAGAGCCCAGACATATTTTATAGCATTTTCAGTCAATTGATTGGCTTTTAACAGTGGCTGCCCTTGCTAAGTACTTCAAGGCTTGTAACAGCTGTTAATTATGTAGACTGCGGGTTTAAGTGGCATCACAGAAATGTCTTAGATATTTTCTCTCTGTTCTCCCCAACCATCTTTTTTATTAAAAAAATGAATATCTGAATCATTAGATTCTCTTCTAATCAAAATACATACCATAAAAGGCCATGTTCCTGTGTAAAGACCTGGCTGAAAGTATATATCTGATCAGCCCAGGGGAGCTGTTTCAAATGTGCATCATCTTAATTTTTGCCAGGCTGTCTCCAGTATGGACAGAGCCAAATTATGTCTCTTGTTTCACCTTGGAGGCTCCATGAAGCCATTCCAAAGCAATAAAGATCATGAATTTAGATCAGCATACTGCCTCTCTGGTTTAAAGTATCCTAAGAGAGCTTTATATTAGCAACTCATGCAGTATAGTAATCCAGCCTGGGACTGAAAAGGCAAAGATGGCGCCTGCTCTACACCAATAAATACAATGAAGCATTGAAGGGAAAGTTTTAATTTATTTTTATTTTATATTTTGTACTAGAAGTTGCTAATCTGGATGCATTAGGTGTTCTCCCTCCCTCCTAGTTCCTGTTCCATCCCCTTCACCCTGTAACATGTAACAGACACTCAGATGAAATATTTGTTAATTTTCTAAACTGGAAAACTATCATCTGTAACTGAACACTGTGTTTCATTGATCTACAATATCCCAGTACATGATCTAACACAATGTTATAATATGTAACATTAGGATTATGCATGGAGCTTCAGGTTTTGAAGCTAAAATGTCATAATTGTTCATAAAGACTTTGGAGAGGTGGTGTAAAGATTTAATTTGAGCCAGGGTTTATCAGGATTATAGCTAAAACTGGACAGATTGTAACCTTTGAAAACCTGAAGTACTAGCCAAGAAATGAGTTCCTAAGCAGGAAATTAAAAGAAAGACACGAGAGTGTGAGCTGCACTTCTGTCTTTTGCTATGTCCTCTAGCCACTATTTTTTTCTTACCTCCTTGTTGTCATCTTTTTCCTGTCTGAAATCTTCTGCTTTCCCTAAAACTCTTCCTTTGATATTCAGATAATAATAATTTTGTGTCAGAAATTATTCTGGGTTGAAAGGATTTTTGCTGGAGAAACTCTGCTCAGGGGACACCTAAAATGAGGCTCTTTTCATGTCCCCAAGATTCCCCCCCCCCCCACTGAAGTGGTCCCTATTTATCACCTTGCAATTTCTTGCTTTAGATCTGCTAGGTTGGTGGGAGCTGGGACAGAGATGGATGCTCATTCTGTCATGCAGTACCCGGGTCTCAAACTGCCAAATTACTGGCCTTCCAGCTAACAAGGTGAGCTTCCTAACCACTGAGCCACTACAGCCACCTACAAGATATTCAGATGATGGCTCTCAAGGGCAGAAACAGGTTTAGTATGGCCATCATTGAGTAGGAAGTGTGATATCACCAATTTTGGGGCTGAGGGTCCCTTCTGCTCTAGTAAGGGTGAATTTCCAAATATTCTGCAGGGTCTGCTAAATCTGAAGCAGAGCAAGGTCCTGAACCTATCCATAGTGAAGTGAGAAGCCCAAAGTAGTGCTGGAATCAAAATGGAGCTCTCTGAAGTGCTGAGTATCATCATCTGTGCTTCTGCATCAGGATGAGAGTAAGAAACCTGGTACTTATGAGTCTTACTAGGAAAATGAAAGTAATACTTTCACAGTACTGTACCAGAAAACCCAAAAGCAAAAAGTGGCTGAGAGCAAAAGCACCAGTACTGGAAACCCCAATTACATATTCCATTGGAAAGCTCAAGATGACCAGATAAATTCACTTGTTCCCCATGATTAGTTGGTGCTTCACGTCTCAGCAGAGTGAGGGAAATTGGTTAGCAGTCTGTTGGAGACTGTTGTTTGCATTATTCTCATTGTCAGGAGGTTAAGTGTGCACTGCAGTTTTCTTTTCGGTAGCGGCCAATTTCATTTTGCACTACCCTTTAGAATCCAGTCCAGTGAGGGTCTAGTGTGAAAGTGCTATTGATAGCTTGAGTCACTCATACAGGATTTGAGTAGAATAGGTCACAGTAGCATTAGGAACAGGACCTAAGCTATCTACTCCCCTTCTCGTTTTACAGTCTACATATTTCTATATACTTGTTGACTGCTGTTGGATTTTATTTCTACGGCATCTTGACTTTTTCTTATTGCATGTGTTTTCATTGCACAGTGAGTAGGTGACAGATATGATACACTTAAGGTGATCTGTACTCACTGTCCATGGCAGTGATGCTTCTGTCTTCTCCCATCTGTTTGCAGCTATGAAGTATACCTGCCAGACTTCTGCTATGAATTTCTAACTCACCTCTAATAAGCATACCAGGCAAACCACATGCCATGGATTTTTTTGGGACTCTCATTCATAATACAGTAATACCTCATACAAAGTCTGCTTCGTACAACATCAAATTCATACAACATCACCTAATTTCTTGAAAAAAGTTACTTCATACAAAGTCGCTCGACTTTGTATGAGGCATTGGGTTTTCCCCAGGTTGCATTGTGCCTGGGCAGTATAAAAGGCAGGACACATGCGTGCATTGCTCTTGTGGGTTTTGCAGGAGGCGAAGAGTGTTTAGGAGTGGTTTTGAGCGTGATTTTGGATTTTTTTTATTTTTTTTCATCAGAATTTTTAGAAGCATTCCTGGGATTTTTGAAACATTCTTCAGGTTCTTGGACAATCAGGGTTGTTTGACATGTTTTTGTAATGTATTTAGCCTTTAGACAATGATTTCTTAAAGTTCTGTCAGTTTCCTGTCTGTTTCCTTGACTTTGCCCTGAAGTCTGTGCTGTTACACTACAATGTATCTCTATGGAAACGACGTTATATGAAGCATCGCGGCAAGGATTTGGACGTTGTATGAGGCATTGCGGCTAGGATTTTGCATGCCTTATACAAAGTCCAAATCCTTATAAAGTCCAAACTTGTGGAACCAAGTTTGGACGTTGTATGAGGTATCACTGTATTTCTATTGTCTAGTTCAGAAAGGTTCTTCTCATAAAAGTTTAATATGTATTAGACTCCATTCTGTATAACAATAACCAGCCATTTTGGAAAGAAACACCCTTAGTTAGAAGGAGCAGCTTCCACACCAAAGGACAGGCTTGGCTTGTGGTACTTCTCAGTTAGAAATTAAGCCTTGCATGATATTTTGTGGATTATAAATGGATTATAAATTCCATTGGGTCTGATGATAATCTCATGAACTCTTCAAACTGCAATGGAGTCTAAGCATCTGCCTTTTTGACACTAAACATTTCAGCCCAAAGATACAACCCAATTAACACTAATAACGTTCCTTCTCATCTCTAAGAAAATCTGCCATATCTTTTCTCTTAAAACTATTGTCTTTAATACAGAAACTGAATTAGGGGATATTCAAACTTCTTCTCTACTGTGTTTAGATAGCCTGTTTCTACTTCACATAAAGTTTTATTGTGGCAATGCAGATTTCATATTCATATTATGTATGCTGCTCACATTCTTTTTCTGTAAAAATTAGCTCTATTTCTCTCCATAGGCTTACCTTCTAATCATTGACTGCATTACCTTAGTACTTCTAAATTAGTTCTTAGGGCCCCATCCCCTGCTTTAGATATTTATACATTGAATTAAAATCACAGTAGGATGTCTCTGACTTTGTTTCTTCATGTCTAGAATCACCTTCCCCTACCCATCTGTTGAAAGATGCATGTAGCACAATGTGAGCAGGATATTAAAAAGCTATTTCCCCCCTTTTTAAATATCTGCCTTTTGTAAAAAAAAAAAAAAGGCACAGCAAACCCAGGTTGGTCTTTTGTATTCCTTTATTAGCTTGCAGCATGCATTGTTGAGCATGACATAGCAATACAATTTGAAAGTGGGAAAGAGTGGCCATGATTAATGTGTTTTTTAAGAAAAGACTAATCCACCAGTTAGTCTGGTTTCCCTTTTCACACTGTGCTCCTTTTTAATGGTTAAAAAGTAGAATGGTTTAGGTGGATGCTACAATAACAAAGATTAAAATAACAAGAACTCAGCTTGTTCCTGTAGTTAAAATACAATCACTCACAGGAGCAAAGCTGTCTGCATGTAAAGTCATACTTCAGCATTACCTACTCAGCAGACCTGGACCCCTCAGCCCTACCAATGCTCTTGTCTCCCTTCTACAGCTCTCGGGTGGATTGCTGTTGTCTCCTTGTTCCAAAGGCTTTCTGGGAATTGCAACTTGAGAGAAGCTGCTGATACAATCTTTTCAAAGCTGTAGTTGTGCCAGCCTTTCAACACAGACAACTAAGGTCAAAGAAACATAAAAACAAGTATCGCAGCATCTTAAAAGACTGACAGTTTTATTTTAGACACATGAGGCAAAAACTTAGCCATAGGTTGATTCAGAAATATATGAAGAGAGACTGCAGCAAATAGAATGATGTTCCAAAGTGGTGATGGTGCTTTAAATACAACTTATGAATATTGAGAATGTTGAACTCACAAACATCCTGGCTACAGCTGGTATGATGAAGTGTTTGTCACATTAGTGTATGGCAGTCTTTGAAGTAGATTCAGAAAATAGTCGGTGGTCCCCCCTCCCCCAGGAAACAACTTGTTTTTCTGGGGCTATATTACATATCTACACCTATAAGCAGGGGGCCGCGTGGTACGTGTCCAGCATACGTTGCCACACCCGCCCCAACCATCCTGTACCAAGCCGCCGACACTTACCTTAAAACTGAAGTCACAACACTGCAGGAATCCGAAACAGAGAGTGGGGCAAGTGCCTCACAAACACAAACAACAAAAAGAACTACGTTTCCCAGCATCCTCTGCACCACACAACCCCTCAGCCAATCAGGCTGAAGGGCATGAGCATGGACGAGGTGGGGCAGCCAGCGCATGGGTAAAAAAACTGCCAAGGGAAGCCATCCCCGCCGCCTCAGCGATGAAGGCTGGTGCCGGCCTCGCTATGGCTTTGGTGGGGTTCTGGGGAGGAGAAGCCCCTCTTCTCCCTGGTACTCCGGTGACGAAGGCCGGTGCTGGCCTCGCTGTGGCTTCAGCGGGATAGTGGGAAGAAGAGGGGGAGCCCATCTTATCCCTGCATGCCTGCCGCTTCCCTCAGGGAGACAAAGGCCGAGAATGGTGCTCCATTCTCTGCCTTTGCCTCCTGGAGGGAAGTGAGCCCCTTCCATGGGGGGCAGGGGCTGAAGGCACTGGTGCCTTTGTCCCCCCACCCACTAAGGTAAGCAAGCCACTTCACCAGGAAGCAAAGGCTGAGAATGGCACTCCATTACCGGGAATCAAACTCCAACCTTCCAGTCAGTGAGCTCAGTGTCTTAACCACTTGAGCCACTGCAGTTTATATACAAGATTGTAAATAAAAATGCTTAATATTATTTGTTTTTGTTATGTGTTGCCTATTTGCTTCTGACTTACAGGGATCCTACGAATGAACAATCCCTACAATGTCCTGTCCTCAATAATCCTGCTCATCTCTTGTAAACTCAAGGCTTTGGTCTTCTTTCTTTCCTACTGCCTTCAACATATCCCAACATTACTGTCATTTCATGACAATCTTTCCTTCTCATAATGTGTACAATGTGGGACAGCCTCAGTTTTGTTATTTTTGCCTCCAAAGACAGTTCAATTTTCATTTGCTCTAGGACCCACTAACAAAAGTTAGTTTGAGTGCCACTTGTTGCTTCCTCCGTCAGTGTCACCTTCATCTACTGCTGCCCCCCAGGAGCTGTCATCTCCATCAACATTGAAACTATCTGATCTATTCTGCTCGTACACTCATTATCCTGCTTCTCTGTTTTTCCTTTCCTTAGTATATTACCCAACAATTAGCAGCAGCACTTTCAACCCAAGGGTCTAGCCAAACTATGTAATGTCTTTTTATACAAGCATCCAGGAAAAAGCTGATCACAGCCAAAACCAGATATGCTTATAATCTTAGGTGATTGAAACACAAAAATAGGGAGTGCATCAGAAGCATTATTGAAAAATATGACCTTGCAAAAAAATCCCCTGCAAATTTTTCAAATGGAAGTGCAAACCTGCCCCTCTGCCCAGCAGCCCAATGAGAGCACTTCCTCCTCCCCCCAGCACAGAGTTTGCACTGTCCCTTTGCCCAGCAGCCCAATGGAAGTGCTTCCTCCCTCCCCCAGCACAGAGTTCACTCGGGCCCACTGTTTGGGCACTCAGTCTCTAAAAGGTTCGCCATCGCTGCTATAGGATAATACCACAATGAGATCATTGTGGTATTTGTTTTTTAGCCCTCACTCATAATGAAATGCATAATTGTAGTCCACAACCAAATCTGATTGGCTACATTCTATTGATGATACATTACTTTATTGGCTACAATGACATGAGAAAGTCAGTAGAAAAGAGAAAAAGAAAGACTGTTGAGTGAACGAGAGTAATAGTGGAAGAGGATGAATGTTCTGAATAATTAAATCAAACCTACAGAATTATTCTGTGATTGAAAATAAAGAAGATATTTTGAATGGTAACATAAAACTGGCCCATGGACTTGTATAGTTGCCACCCCCTCATAGCAAATGATCCGAGCACATAATCTGTTGTCTTTACTACTTTTATTTTCTCCTGAAGCATCACATTTCAACTTTGATCAAATATAGCCATTGAATGAATGGCTAGAGTGCCTACATTTGTAAAACATTGTTTTCTTTCTTATAGGAAGAATCCAGTAATCAACTGCCAGGAGAGTTAATTCATACATTACAGGACAAGACACTTGTTTTGTGACATTTTAACTATGAGCTTTCATCTTTCTGGTTTGGTTGAATAGTATTTGTATATTTTAGGCACACAACGTGCATGCGCACACACATATGTGCACACACATATGCACAGACACAAAGACAGACAAAGAAGAGCTTTTAAAACTTGTACCATTTTGATTAGGTCACCAATAGGAGGCCATGCATCACTAAGGCAAGACTAAAACATCTGGACAAAATTGAGCATATAAATGTATATGCACAAGGTACAGAATTAGAAACTTTTTTCTTACATAATTTAGACATGCAATGGAACCTCAGTTAACATAATTAATGCATTCCATGGGATGTTTCTTACAGTGAAAATTACTTTAACCAAAATGCAGTTCCCTATAGGAATGCATTGAAAACCAATTAATCTGTTCCAGATGTTAAAAAAGCCCAAAAACGGTATTTCTTCTCTGAAAAACTCTTTATAACGTGGCAACAAATTCAAAAGTGCACTTTATGAAGAGTTTCGAACAAAAAAAAATAGGTTTTTTTTTGTTTTTTTCTGACCTTCAGAATAGATGAAATTGGTTTTCAATGCATTCCTGTGGGAAACCATGCTTTGCACCCTCTAGTGACCAGTTCTGGTAATGACCCAACAGTCAGCTATTAGTTACCCCACCACCTTGGAAGTAGCGAATGCTGCTTTTAAGCTGCCAAAACGCACTGAAAACAAGACAAAAAATTATAGAAACAGAGTGGAAATACTTTGAATACCCTCCTGCTACCATGGAAAGCAGCAGGGGGTGCCCAAGCAGCCCAAAAAAGCTTTGTTGTGTGAAACAAATCTGTTCACCAAGCCACTATTTTCTCTGGATTTCCTTTCGCTAATGAAATATTACATTAACCAAACCATTTGTTAACTGAGGTTCCACTGTAGTTATAATGCTTCTTTTTGTGACTAAGTAACTTGGGTGTCTGCTGTCAGGTGCTCACTGTACTTAAGCAACTTCATGGCCATTTCTTCCATTATGGCTCTTGTCTCCCTTTCAATTAAGCATGTAAGCAAATTGAATGAACACAGATGCTTCAAGTAGAGGTTTCTCCTTTGCAAAGAGGAGACACAGGCACCTTAACTCATACTGAAATAGGGTGGCTCATCTTTTCCAGGAATATCTGAGGAATTTCTACTGGATCTTCAAACAAAAACAGCAGCCTGGTTTCTGGCTCAGTTTTGAAGACAGTAGTTGGTAGAGTCCATCCTTGGATGTTAGTGCATGCAAGATTGCTATTATCCCAACACTTTGTTGGAGTTTGGGTAGATGTTGCACAGAAGGAAAGAAAAACTAGTATAAATAGTGTGTAGGAAGGATACAATGTAAATCATTAGAATCTTGCAGTTATTGAATTTGTGCTCATAATTGTTGAGAATATTTAATTTCTAGTAAAAGGTTTCCAAAACTAACAATGTGCTAATGTCCTTTCAAATCACTGACTGTACAGATATATTTGCCCAGTGCGTACAGTATGGCTCAGATTTAGTAAAAGGTAAAGGTTTCCCTTGCTCGAAAGCCAGTCGTATCTCACTCTAGGGTGCAGTGCTCATCTCTGTTTCCAAGCCGAAGAGCCAGCGCTGTCTGCTTCTGCAGATGTTTCCGTGGTCATGTGGCAGGCATGACTAGACACCAGAGCACACGGAACACTGTTAACTTCCCACCAAAGTGGTCCCTATTTATCTACTTGCAGTTTCTCGCTTTCGAACTGCTAGGTTGGCAGGAGCTGGGACAAAGACGGGAGCTCATTCTGCCCTGCAGTACTCGGGAATTGAACTGCTGACCTTCTGCTTCCCAGTCAGCGTCATAGCTACTTGAGCCACTGCAGATTTATATTCTGCTAAATTAATGGGTCTCACACCTCAATAAATGTTCATAGGGCTTTAATATGTATTTATTAAGAAGCAGAGATTGGCAAAGTTACCGTCTGGGATACAGTTCCTAGAATCCCTCAGTTCCTCAGTTAACAACATCAATGACTATCCTAGCAGAGGGATTCTGGATGATGTAGTCAAGAAAGTAAAATTTAAACCTTGATTGTGAATCCCAATCCTTAGTATAATATGGCTCAAACCCAAACAAAAATATTTACTGTTTGTGTTTTCCCATGATTTCAGAATGTTGCCTCCCCCCCTCAAATTTCTCCCTACAAATCAGATGTTAATGTATTGATAAGGGAGAATCCTATGGTACTCACAGAGCTCTAAAAGAGAAATTTTTTATCCAAAAAGATAGTGGTAAAAACAGACAAGCCATGGGAGTACCAAAATCCAAGTGTCAGGCAAAATGTCATATATTTTTTGTAGGCACCAGCAATATACATTGTTCCTTTATGGCAGGGGTTCCCAACCTTTTCAAGCCAGGGGCCAGGTCACACTCTCTCAGTCACCTTTGAGGGCTGGATGGCCATTTTGCCCTACCTGCATGATGGGGATGGCCATTTTGTCCTAACAGCTTCAAAGGGGGTGGTAATTTTATGCCTTGAATACCCATGGAAGGGTGGGTTGGCCATTTTGCCCTACCTGCATGATGGGGATGGCCATTTTGTCCTAACAGCTTCAAAGGGGGTGGTAATTTTATGCCTTGAATACCCATGGAAGGGTGGGTTGGCCATTTTGCCCTACCTGCATGATGGGGATGGCCATTTTGTCCTAACAGCTTCAAAGGGGGTGGTAATTTTATTCCTTGAATACCCACGGAAGGGTGGGTTGGGCACATGAAATGGCACCATGGGCCAGATTTGGCCTGTGGGCCTTAGGTTGGGAACCCCTACTTTATGTTCTTTCTCTCCCATTTATGCTGAAACATTCCTGTGAAGGAGGTATGTCTGAGAGGTTGGCCTGGAGACATCAGGAGGGCTCTGTGACTAAGCACAGATTTCCGTCTCCCTGTTCCATATCCAGCACTAGCCATCATTCTATTCTCTCAGCCCAGTGGTTACTAAGAATATGTTGTTGTTGTTGTTGTTGTTGTTTAGTCACATAGTCGAGTCCAACCCTTTGTGACCCCATGGACCTTTGCATGCCAGGCACCCATATCCTCCACCATCCTTTGCAGCCTGCCCATTGCTTCAACAATGCCATCTAGCCATCTTATCCCCTGCCACCCCTTCTCTTTTTGCCTTTGATCTTTCACAGCATCAAGGCCTTCTTGTGTGAGTCCTCTCTTCTCATTTGATGTCCAAAGTATTTTAGCTTCATCTTCAATATTTGTCCTTGCAAGGAGCAGTCAGGGTTGATTTCCTTCAGGATTGAACTATTTGCTCTCTTTGCTGTCCCGGGTACTCTCAAAATTCTCCTCTAGTACAACATTTCAAAAGTGTCTATTCTTCTGCACTTTTGTTGGCAAGATGATGCCTCTACTTTTTATTATGTTCCCTAAATTTCTCATCGATTGCCTCCCAAGAATTAAATCTTTTTATTTCATGGCTGCAGTCACCATCTGCAGTGATCTTGTATCCTAAGAAGATAAAGTCTGTCACTGCTTCCACTTCTTCCCCTTCTATTTTCCAGGGACTGGTATGGCCTGTTGCCATTATCTTGTTGTTGTTTTTTTAATGTTGAGTCTCAGGCCAGCTTTTGCACTCTCTTCTTTCAATCTAAGCAAGAAGTTATTTAGGTCTTCTTTTACCAAGACTGAAATATACTGGTAGAAAAGTAATACAAAGATGCATAATTTGGAAAAATCCACAATAATCTGCATAACATATTATTATCTTAGCATATTTGAATCGCTTAATTATAACTTCCATAATATGCAAAATAGGCTGCTTGGATTTGGAGAACTGGAATGTGGTATCCCTGTGGAACTAGCCCCAATAACATGGTCAGGCTGAAGTCACAGCCCAAGTACACAAGGCAGCATGCACATGAGGAAAAGTGTGTCAGGATAATAGGGTTTGGAGTCCCTTCCATAGTATTGTATTGGTTCGCAGTTTCCCTTTTAAGAGTTCCTCTGTGCTGTGTCCCAGGTGTATCAGATCACAGAGTTGCTCAACAGTTCTCAACTATTTTAGGAGTGCTATCAGTTGAGCATTTTGAGGAGAGGGGTTGAAGGGGTGCTGTTGGAACAGCAAGAGGAAGGGATTCTTATGCTTTATGCTTTGCTGGCTTACTCCTTTGGCTAGCTGACTGCCTCAACTGAACTGCTTGACTAGAACTGCTGATTGGGCTCACTACTATCTCTGGCTGTTCCTGAGAAGAACATAAGAACAGCCTTGCTGGAACAGGCCACAGCCCATCCAGTCCAGCATTCAGTCTCACACAGTGGCTCACCATTTCCTTCAGGGTATTCCCAAGCAGATGCTTTCACCTGCTTAGGATTCCCTGGAAATGGCATTGAGAGATATCCTGCCTATCTCTCCAACCCGGAGGTTGTCCTTAAGTATCCATAATTATAGCCATTGATACCCTTGTCCTCCATGAACTTGTCTAATCCTTTCTTAAAGCTGTCAAGACTGACAGCTGTCACCACTTCTTCTGGCAGGGAGTTCCATAGACCAGTAATCCTCTGGGTGAAAAAGTACTTTCTTGTTTGAGAACTAGTACCCAAAAGTTTCATGGAGTGTCCCCTAGTGTTATGAGATAGGGAAAACAGTTTTTCCTTATCTACTTTGTCCACACCGTGCATGATTTTATAAACTTCAATCAGGTCACCTCTTAGACGTCGTCGTTCAAGAGTGAAGAGGCCCAACCGTTGCAGTCTCAGATGGTAAGGAAGGTGTTCCAGTCCCCTAATCATTTTGGTTGCCCTCCTCTGTACTTTCTCCAACTCCATAATATCCTTCTGGAGGTATGGCGACCAGAACTGTACACAATATTCCAGATGGGGCCTCACCATAGATTTATAAAGAGGCAAAATGACACTTGCTGACTTATTTTCTATACCCTTCCTAATGATCCCTAGCATTGAGTTTGCTTTTTTCACTGCTGAGGCACACTGGGTTGACACCTTCATTGAGTTGTCCACCAGGACACCAAGGTCCCTTTCCTGGTTTGTCGCAGAGAGTTCAGACCCCATCAGTTTATAAATGTAATTGGGGTTCTTTGCCCCAACATGCATCACTCTGCACTTACCAATGTTGAAGCTCATTTGCCACTGTTTTGCCCACTCCCCCAGTGTCAAGAGATCCCTCTGGAGCTCCTCACAATCTCTCACAGTTTTCACTACCCTGTATAATTTAGTGTCGTCAGCAAATTTGGCTACCTTGCTTTTTACTCCTACCTCTAGATCATTTATGAAGAGGTTGAAAAGCAGGGGTCCCAGTACTGAACCTTGGGGGACCCCGCTCGAGGACTGGTGGCTTTTGCCTATGCCACAAGGATACAGCTTACTATTGCATGGAGGTAACCTCTGCAAAAAGACTATTTGCTTTGAACTATTTACTTGGACAATTCTAATCTGTTTTGGACTGCTGCCAATATTGCTGAGAGCCATTATCTCAAGCCTGTGGTTTTCTCTTGTGTTTTGCCAAACTGAAGAAAAGCATCTTTCTTTTGCCTTTTACTGCCTGCTTGTCTGTGTGATATTCATCCCAGCTGATCCTGTGTGCCCACAGCTTTGCTGCTTTGCTCTGCTATACACAGCCAAGCCACATTGGTGTACCCCAGCATACCCCAATACCCAACAAAGTGTACAACAGTTTTCATGAGAGAATTAAAAATAGGTCTCACAACCTGACTCAAAACAGGGATGGGAAGGAAATTGAAATTGAAATTCTCATCCCGCTGCTCTTAGCCTGGCAGCAAGCCTGCAGGGCCTTACTAGAACATAGAATACAGTGGGAATGCAAGGCCTGCCATTTTAGACCTGCCATTTTTCAGTGCTGTTTAGGAGAATCAGACTGGTTAAGAAGGCATTAGTTCACTTCCATCTTTTACAAGAGAAATTTCATTTCTTAAAGCTGCTGTTGCTCCACCAGGTGCAACGGGGTCCTTCTGAAGACTAGAATGGGACAATTTCAAAGCCAGCAGAAAAGGATAAATTATGGCAAAAGTTAATAAGCAGTAGAGATTGTTATCTGGTTGTGTTGCCATCTGCCTGTTAGCAGCATTTGAGATATTTGCAGGAGGTTGAAAATGGTGCAGTGGGCAAAGCAAAGGCTAGAAGGTTACATCCTTTAAAATGAATCATTATACATTACATGCTGAAGCCATCCATAAAATCATCCAATGGATGGCCCATTGGTCATTTATAGATCACTTCAGTATGTCATCATAATCATTCCTCTTAAAAGCAATTTTCTAAGCATGGATGTAGTAAAACCTGAGGCTTGAGTTGTCATTTAACTTCACATAAACAAAGGTCAACGGACACAAATGGTGTTTCCATGAGAATAATGACATTTCTTTGGAACAGGTGTGCTGTACATCCTGAATATAGATTTTTGCAAAAAATTCTTCCTGAACACAAAAGAACAAGGCTCCTACTTCAACTAATGGCAGTGATATAAATGCATGGTGCAACCGTTTTGTTTGCAAATCAGGATAAGCAAGCACTATGGGAAGAACGAGCATTTCTAAGAAATAATCTTGAGAAAACAAGCAGAGGTCTCTCAGAAGAGTGCCACTTGAACTGCAAGGGAAAGATGGCTTGCTTATGCTTGCATAAAGAAATAACCGCTAGTCTTTTGGTTGTAGTTCTGTATGAAGTCAGTGCCTCCCTAGGGGAGCTGGCCTCACACTGCTTTCAAGCCACACTCTGGGACTTTTGGGGCGGGCTTGAAATCCCTCCAGAAAAGCAATGTGTGATATTAAATGGTGGTACACCTCAAAGCAGCGAGGATTTCACTTGAAAGCAACATTTCCTGTCCAAATTCCATGAATGTACATTACTGTTATTCCCAGCCTAAAATATTTTTAGATTTTTCAAGCCACCTGGCATCCAGTAAATCACCTCTGATGGCAGACACCTTTTAAAGCTACTTAACATAAAATTAATTAAAAAATGAAATATGCTTTTCTCCCCATTCCCACAGATCTTTAAGAGGGAAATTTTGGCAATTGTCTTATCAGGGAGCATCCTCTTTCTCCTCTTCTTGGTTTATTCATGAGTTGTTGTCATAGCAATCCTTTTTCCTAATCTCTAAAATGTTTAATAACTGCAGTGGATTCCAAAGCAGACAAGGAATCAAGTTGGACGAAAAGCTATCCTAACTACTCCTACGCCTCTAAGCAAATACAGCCTTCATAACTTGTCTCTTGGTATTAGCAATTGTTCCACTGATGCCTGTAGTGACAGGAACATATTTGGCAAGACCATCTCTTTACAATAAAGGCCCTCATCAGGTTTTGTATCCACTGCTGAAAAGAAACACATTTCTTTTTAGTGAGAGGAAATCTTTTAATGCTCATTGCTAAGCACACTTTGCTGCTAATTCTCCTCCGGGGATGATATAAAATAGCACCAGCTCCCAGCCACTTTGTTGGTTTCTGTATGACTATTTTATGTTTACTCCAACTTGCTTTCTGACCACCAGTTAGTCCAGAAGGAAACTGGAATGTATTTACTTAAAGTGAACAGTTCTTCAGTTTCTTTAGTTAATATTATTCAAGTATGGAACAACAGTTTTCAATGAAAATAAAACTTGCAAGTGATGTTAAAGTACTAAAGATGTTAATAGAAGTTGAATTTTTGTTTTAAAAAAATTGCCACAGAAACCCTAGGAGCCGTGTTGCAAAATTAAAATGGTGGGGACAGCTTTTTTGTGAGGTAGTGCAACCCCTAGAAACAATAATTCTATGCTATCAAGTCAGTTCTGACAATTAGGGTTTCCTAGGTAAAGAATACACAAAAGTAGTTTTACCATTCCCTTCTTTTGGGGGCATTCTGGGACTTTGCAGCTCGCCCATGACTACACAGATGGGTTCTTCTCCTAGGGGACATAGTGGGAATTTGAACTCCCAGCCAGATATTTAATTCCTTGTGCTATCCGGCCAGCTTCCACCCCTAGACCAGGTGTTCTCAATATTTTCCCACTGAAGGCCAGACCACGTCCCCTCAGACAACTGAGTGGGCCGGACACATGGTTCCCCCTGCCATAAACCTTGCCATAAAATCCATCTGTGGCTGTTTTAAATGCATTTACAGTGAGTTTTAGTCTGTTTTTGCCACTTCCACTGCTTCTGGAGGTGGTGGTGGGAGTGAGGGTAGTGCATTTAGGCTGTTTTGCCACTTTCATTGCTTCTGGTGGCAGTGGTGGTGGCAGGAGCAAGGGTGGTGGCCCTATGGGCCACATGAAATGGTGCCCACAGGCTGTAGGTTGCAAACTCCTGCCCTAGACTGTTGACTGAATTGGGATTTGGCTATTAGCCCCACCAAGATTGTCTGCCCCTTCATCCATTGCTGCATAGATGAGATGACACATTCTTTCGAACACATTACATTTGCTGTGGAGTGAATTGAGCTGCAGTGGGCAGAGGTAAAAGGTTGAGAAAATTGAGGGTGTAATTCAGTGCTCCACAACATTTAAATGGATAAGCATGTCGTGATTGGGATCTGTCAGATTTTCACTTTTCTGTTCTTTTCATACAGGCCTTTCTGTTTCCTGTCCTTCCCTGCCAAATCTGTGAAAGGAGGGGGGCCAGAGCAGTCTGATAAGAGGCCCTGGAAATTCAGGTGGGGCTCTTCTCTTGCTAAGCCAACAGGAATGCTATGGTAAGCTTGAGGGACATTGGCAAGAAGGCATGTCTGCCTCTCATATGTATGTTCCAGGCTGAGGGCATGTTTGTTCACTTACATGTTAGCTAGAAGTCCATGTTTAGTCTTTCTAAAGCAAGTAAGAACATTCCATTCCCATAGGATGGGGCCAGAGGCCCTCATTGTAGTTAAGGGTCCGTCTTTTGGAAAGCCCCTAAACTGAACACACCTTTAACCAATCAGGGGAATCTCCACCCTTGACTCTAAGGGAGGGATAAAGAGTGTGCATCCTGATAGGACACTCTGGTCCTTGTCAAGGCCTTGGTGGGTGGAGACAGGTGGCTCCTGCGAGAAGGCTGAAAGGCAATTTGAGTAAGCTGGTAGAAGAGAGCTTCTTGGGATCGTTTGGAAGAATGGAGTTGGGCCTAAACATATGAACAGGCCTTTGGAGAGCACAGATGGGAAATAGAAATTATTTCACCATGGAAGGGACTTAGAAAATATCTTGCCTGGGACATCTCAACACTTAGTCATTTTTCTGAGGGTTTGAGGGTTGGACTTTGCCATTTTTCTGGAGATGGAACTTTGCTGATTTTCTTCTGTCCATTTATGCTTGTCAATTTTATGGAAATATAAAATAAAGCCTATTTTGAACTTTGACTTAAGTGCTCCTTGAAGCATTGCAGGCGCACCCCCCCAATAACGGACACAGACAACATTGAAAGTGGATAACAGCATCGGGCCACATTTATTGATTCAATGCCCTAGTCCGAATTATAAATTTGTATTGGTAAAACGACCAATCATAATTCTTAAGACAAGCAGGCCGAAGTAACACTGGTAAGGTACCACCCCAAAATTGCCAACGGCAATTGGTTACAATGTATCAATTTGTATCAATTTGTTTGTTGACGACAAACAAATTGTTGACCGTAGTCAATATCTAACTCATGACCCCACCCTCTGACGCGTATCCGTGAAATCACGGGGTGATGCATGCTGGTTAGCTATCGTCATCACCCCGTCGCCTGGTTCGTCGTTGACCGGACAACGTTTAACTAATTTATTCCTGTCTAGTGTTGTCCAGTCAATTGCGAACCTGCCGGATACCTGTGGGTCATACTGTTTACCTTACCAGTGCTACCCGCCAATGTGACCAAAGTCAACATTAGGAACATAAGAAAGACCCCTATATCAAACCATAGCAACAGTGTGGGATGGGCAAAAAAGCCAGGACCCGGAAGCCAATGTGGGTCCCAGCCAAAAATTCCCACCCGGCCCCGAAGCGACCAAAATATCACACTGTTAACTAGGGAGGGGGTGGAGGGGAAAAGACTTCTCCGCTCCGTCGCTGAGGTAAAATGGCAGCTCGGCTGCCTCTTGGCCACCCCTTTTATAAGGGAGCTGGCCACACCCCTAACTACCCGGATTCTCTGTCCTGTGGGGGGGCCCCCGCAAACAGCGCGGCGGCCATTTTGGCGCCGCGCTTGCATTGCAGGCGCACCCCCCCCCAATAACGGACACAGACAACATTGAAAGTGGATAACAGCATCGGGCCACATTTATTGATTCAATGCCCTAGTCCGAATTATAAATTTGTATTGGTAAAACGACCAATCATAATTCTTAAGGCAAGCAGGCCGAAGTAACACTGGTAAGGTACCACCGCAAAATTGCCAACGGCAATTGGTTACAATGTATCAATTTGTATCAATTTGTTTGTTGACGACAAACAAATTGTTGACCGTAGTCAATATCTAACTCATGACCCCACCCTCTGACGCGTATCCGTGAAATCACGGGGTGATGCATGCTGGTTAGCTATCGTCATCACCCCGTCGCCTGGTTCGTCGTTGACCGGACAACGTTTAACTAATTTATTCCTGTCTAGTGTTGTCCAGTCAATTGCGAACCTGCCGGATACCTGTGGGTCATACTGTTTACCTTACCAGTGCTACCCGCCACACGGAGGGGCTTCAAAGAAGGCCTGACGCCCCCCCCAGACCGTCAGCTCGGTCAACAGGCCTGCTCGCCAATCACCCAACAGGAGGTCCATACCTCCTCGCGACAGATGGACCCCATCCCCTGCATACAAGTCATAATTTTGTAGGCTAACAGCGGGGTGATGACTGACCCGTCCCCAAGCCCTGTCGGCAAGAAACCGCGCCACCGCCCTATTGACCGTGCGCCTAGCGCGGTCAAGGGCCAGGAGGTTAACGCCCCCTCTATAAGAATGGCGCGGGACAATGTCCGCAAAACCAGGGTTGTGGCAGGCCAGACATAATGCAAGTAGGCGAGGTCCTCGCAAATCGCATGCTTAAGCGATAAGCCGGTGACCTGGCCCAAATCATTGCCCCCCAGGTGGATGATGAGAATGTCAGGAGGGTCAGCACCCAGGCCAGAAAAAAAAAAGGAAAGGCCGCAGCTCCCGCCATAACATCCCAGGCTTACCATGCCATGTGAGACTGGCGTGTTCACCCAGTCCCAGTCGGGGTTCCCACTCTGTCGCCGCAGCGTAACGCGCGGCCCTGTGCACATAGCTGTGGCCCACCAGCCATACTGTCACCGGTGTAATACGACACCCAGGGTCTGTAAGAAAATTGAGAAAAATTGGGAAAAAGACGGGAAGGTGACTGGATTGGTACTCATGGCAGAAGTGGGTGCACATAAAACTGAAAACATTGCGAGCCCCACCTCCCCATGCTGCGTATGTCAGCCCCAGAGTACCCAAAAGCAGCTGCTGTAGAGGCTGCACCAGTACGGAATGAATGTGTGCCATAACGGGCACCTGGTAGGCCCCACCCTGGTGAGGGCACTCCCTGTCACCTTCCAAAACTGAAATTTAGTAAGGGGAGACCCATCTTGGTGACAGAAAAACGGGCCGTGGTGCATGCCACGCAGTGCCAGGAACTCCTGTAGGGCACCAACCGGACAGATGTCTGCCAAAGAACACCGTAGCAGTCTTACACCACTGCCTACGCCATGCTGATCTGTATTAGAGGAGCGTATCCTCAACTGGGCCCAGTCTTTGGCAACATAGACATCCTCGAGTTCCAGTGCCCTACAACTTGCATCCGCCTTATACAGCATCTCAAGCTCGCTGTCGCGGAGCGCTCCAAAAAGGCCACCGTTGTAGCCGCATGAAGTGGGCTGCCTCATTTCCAAAACAGAGGCCAGGCCAGCCCCGGGCCAATTGGGTAAAACCTTGGGGAAATCTTGCATCCGCCTTACTCAGCATCTCAAGCTCGCCGATGCGGAGGGCTCCAAAAAGGCCACCGTTGTAGCCGCATGAAGTGGGCTGCCTCATTTATCGAAACTGAGGCCAGGCCAGCCCCGGGCCAATTGGGTAAAAATCCTGGGAAAATCTTGCATCCGCCTTACTCAGCATCTCAAGCTCGCCGATGCGGAGGGCTCCAAAAAGGCCACCGTTGTAGCCGCATGAAGTGGGCTGCCTCATCTATCAAAACAGAGGCCAGGCCAGCCCCGGGCCAACTGGGGAAAAAACCCCTGGTAAATGGGGTGGCGGTCGGCCGGGAAACGCCCGCGCACGCGCACCCACCCCTCCCAAACACGTCTCACCCGGAAGTCATTGGTGCTGTCCACACGACCTCCCACTTTGGCCACAAAAGCCAACCCGACAGCTGAGATGCTATGGTGTGTGGTGCAAGGCCCTGGGCATACAGGTAAACCATGAACCGCAGAACATGGGCTACTGGGATCGGCCAGGTTCCTGGCAGTCGGAATCGGGTACATAATACTCTGAAGGAACTAAATGCGTGGTGATACGCCTTACTCATGCATGGCGCTAGTGACAGGCCAATCGCCCGGTTTACCTCTCCTTGCCAACGTTCCATCTCTCGTCCAGGAGTGGCGAGGGAAATTCCTCCGCATCCGGGGGCCGAGGCACGGAACCGGGAGATCTGCAGGCGGGACAAAGCAGAAGCAATATCATTATCAACCCTTGGGACATGCCTGGCCCTGCAGGGAACGTTGAGGCACAGGTTGCATAACACAAACCAACGCACTAGCCCCATAACCCCGGGCGATTTGGAAATCTGTGCAGTGACGATGCGGACAACAGCCGCGTTGCCATGCCAAAATTGCACAACCGAGTTGGCCCACTCCTTGCCCCATAGCATCAAAGCACCCAGGATAGGGAAACATTCCAGATACGTGAGACCATGCAGGCGACCCTTGCCTGCCCAGTATGGTGGCCACCCACCATAGGCCCACTTCCAATTGAAGTACATCCCGTAAACCCAGGAATCCTGAGGCATCGGACTGCATCTGAAAGCAAGGGGGAGCCAGGAGATCAGACCCCAAAATGACACCCCGTTGAACCACCTCTGGATCTATGGCCAGACAAGCACGTCTGCCCCGATACCCCGGGTAAATCTGAGCCTGTGGTGGGGCCTGGAGAATCCCGCCATGGCATCGCACCAGCGCAGAGCAAATGCCCTGCCCGGTGCGACGACCCTGCCAGCTAAACTGGGGTGACCACGTAGCACCAAAAGTTCCCTCAGTGATGCCATGCGCTCGGCCAGCCAGACCGAGACAAGGGCCACTAGCCTTGAGACCTTATCCCACTGCAACCTAGAATCCTGCGCTACCGTGTTACTCTCCACCCCAGGAATACTAGCTGTGGAGATGGGCCCTCGGTCTTTTCGGGCGCTAAAGGGACACCCAGTTCCTCCATTAGCGTCTGAAATGTGTTGAGGAGACGTGTGTACGTGTCCCAGCCCCGTTCAGCCCCGAATAAAACCATCCAGGGAATGGGCTACAGACCGGGACCCTGACCTGCGGACAAAAGCGCAATCTAGGAAAGTGGTGAAACGCTCGAATACCGAGCCCCAATGGAATAGCCAAAAGGCATGGCATCATTGAAATAATATGCTCCCCGGGACGGGGGTGCAGGGACAGGGCCAGCGACCCTGCCCGCATAGACCCTATTGTCAAAGCTAGCAGCAGCCACCTCCTCCCTCCCCTTAAGGGATAAAATATTGGGGGCATCCTGAGGGGACCTATTAACCATGAAAGGGATCCGGAACCCCTGCCAGAACCCTGAAGGAGAGAACCCGCATCCTCTCCCTTCGGGTACCATGTGAGCCACGCTCCAACATGTCCACCTTAAATGGGGAGGGAGCCCTTCGGTGAACTAGATCCATCTGCGGCAGTCTTGCCAGCCCCCTGTCTGCCCCACCCTCTGCCTCGCATCCTTCTAGGCCTGGGACAGGCAGAGGCCGCATGGGGGCCAACACAGTTGGGATACTTCTGTCTGTATTGCAAGTCTTCCCATTAGAGGAGCCATTGGACAAGAAAGTCCAGCACAGCAGGTGGGCTGGAACCCCCCGCCCCGCCCCCTGGCAGGTGACCTATGCTGGGGCCGCCTGCTGAACCGCATGCCCACAATGGTATATCTCCCCGGGCGCAGGGCGCGTGGGCGTCACGTACAAAAGCCGCAGCCTCTGGCCTGGCTCATCCCGCCTAATCTCGGGGTGCGGGTAAATCCGCCTACGGCATTCCTCGTCACAAGCCAACCACGCTGGGCCCGGAAAGTAAACCATCGTCCGGTAGACGTTGTCCAAATACTGGACCATCGGAATTGTCAGATCCGGCCGGGCCCTAAGGTACACCGCCATGCATATGATGCAGGCCGGCAACCATTTGGCCCACATACTTGGTGGCTTGTGACAACGTGCCTGCCAGCTATCCTTCTCATTCTGCCCCTCCCTCTCTCCTTGATGGGCACCCTGTTTAGGAGCGCGAAGATATCCACGCACTCCCCCCGCCAAATTTACTCTCTGGTGGCCTGTGCCAAGCGGTCACTCAGCGGTAAGGAATAGGGGCTTGGACCAACCCAGCCACCCAAAACATTCCCCTCAGGGTAGGGAACACCCCCCACCACGGGGCCCTGGGTGTTAGCTGTCATCGCCGGGTGAGGCGTCAGCGGGTGCACCGCCGCACCACCCGCGCGAGGCCAAGGCCATTGAAAAGCCCCCCCCCATATTGGGAATGTGTGTGGATGTACTCGCTTACACCGTATACTCACATGCTGCACCCCCGCGGGCCGCCCCCACGGGGGGTTCCGGCCCACTGGGGGCGTCGGAGCTCACGACCGACGTAGAGCTCATCACCGGGGCCTGACCTGCACCTGGCTGCTGGCTGGGGAGCTGCGAGGCAGTGGGCGAAACCGCGCCACGCGCCTGCAGCAGCTCAACCCTCCCTGTCGGCTGTTGTCCTCCTGCCGGCAGCGCCTCAAAAGGAACCCCAAAGGGGGGCCCCCGCCTGACTGGCCCGAGCCAACGACGCTTCCAGGGCCGCCAGGCGGGCAAGTAAGGCTTCCACGTTGACCTGGGGCCAAGGGCCGGCCGGCCCGCACGGTCCAAGGCGTGGGTACAGGTCCCTGTACCCCAGGACCCGAATATGGCCATTGGCCAACACCGAAGCCCGGCAGGGTCGGTGGAGAAACCTGCCAAGGCAGGGGGCCACACCACCCCCCAAGGCTAGAGGGCCCCGGGAGAGGCTGCGACCCAAGAGCAGCAGGCCCAACCTGGTGGGCGGGTGCAGGAGCGGTGTCCACCGCTCGCGGGCCGCGGGCTGGAGCCCCTACCGCGCCCGCAAACTGTTCGCCCGCTCCGGGCCAAGGGGCGATAGACCCCATTCCACAGGTCCCGGCAGGGGCCTGCAAAGGCGGCTGCTGGGGAGGCGGCACCGCGGTCCTCCGACCCGGGTTGCGCCTCCTAACAGCGCGAGCCGCACTCGAAGCTGCCTTCTTCTTCGAAGGCATCTCCACCGGAGTGAAGGGAAGCCAAAAAGGAAAATTCGCCGCCAAAAGGCTTCCCGATAAGTTAAAGAGCGACGGAGACACAGGGGAAAAGACTTCTCCGCTCTGTCGCTGAGGTAAAATGGCAGCTCGGCTGCCTCGTGGCCACCCCTTTTATAAGGGAGCTGGCCACGCCCCTAACTACCCGGATTCTCTGTCCTGTGGGGGGGCCCCGCAAAGAGCGTGGCGGCCATTTTGGCGCCGCGCTTGCATTCTTTCGGCTAAGGGAGGTTTTCAGCACTTTTTGGCCGAACAGCGATTCTCTCTCACCTCTCTGGAAAGGGGCACTGCAGGCAGCCGCTTTTTGCCCTTTGGGAGTCTGAAGGAGAGAACGTGGTGGAGGGGAAGAAGAAGGTCTTTTCCCCTGTCACGACAAAGCATTTTCTAGATGAGGATATAGCTACTCTATATGTGAGCTAGGCAGGGCTGGCTCAAAATATTTTGCTGCCTGAGATGGAACCCTATTCCATTCCCTATTCAATGTATTGAAGTCAACACCACTGCTAGTTGAATGCTGCTTCAACACTAGTAATGGAATAGCATTATTTACCAAACCTGTGGGCCAAGGGTCACCTCAAGTGAACCAACGCAGACTGAGTGGCACAGACACATCAGTGCTCCATCATCACATTGCCCCTTGCCTGTCAACTGATCACTTCAAAATAGGTAAAGGTAAAGGTCTCCCTTCCTCGAAAGCCAGTCCTGTCTCTGACTCTAGAGGCTCATCTCTGTTTATAACAGATGTTTCCATGGTCATGGGTCAGGCATGACTAGACAATGGAGAGCACAGAACACTGTTTACTTTCCCACCAAAGTGGCACCTATTTATCTACTTGAAATTTCTTGCTTTCAAACTGCTAGGTTGGTAAGAGCTGGGAACTCGCTCTGTCATGCAGCACTCGGGTCTTCCAGTCATCAAGTTCAGTGTCTTAACCACTACATCAATGCAGTGTCCAAAATACTAATGTATTTATTTCTCGGTAGAAAATGAAGGATAATAATGGACAGAAACTCTGATTATTTGCATGTCAGGATAAAATCACTAGGTGAAGTTTTACAAGATAAAGATATGCCACATGATTGCAGGGTGTTGTTCAGGGTGGGGAAGTTTATCCTGTTCATTCTTTCTTGCTTTTAGTTGCAAAAGACAAAAGGTCGTTTCACTTACAATCAAGTTATTGGCTGGAAATAAGAGAAGGAAGTACTTCTCATTCTCTCTCCTCAGTACTCTGGACTTCTTGAACTTCCCCTTTGCATTTCTATTTATGGTATAATGATCAAAGCTTCACCATTTTTTTCTTTCTCATGGCATGATTGATTTTTAACAAATGGTCTTCTAGCCAATGCTTCCTGAAAAGGTCAGGCTGGTCTTGTCTGGATGTTTGAAATACATGGCCTAAGTATACTGCACACATGTCTAAAAATAATTAGCTTCAGATATTTTGTAATTCAGGTTGCTATTGCAATAACCTTTGACTAAAAAGATTAAAAATTGTTAAGTTTTTCTCCATATATAGTTTATTTATACATCTGCATGCTAAGAAAGCATCAAATGTTCATACAATATTTCATTTCTAATGACCAATTCTAATGCCGCAGCTCTTAATACCAAATTAAATAAATATAATTATTAAACTACAATCACTTTGAAATATCTATAATTTAAATTGTATTTGTCAATTCATATCTTAGAGTCCTTTCAAAACCAGCATTTCCCAAATACTTTCGTAATACAAAATGGGGTGCAGAGTACAAAAGGCAAATGTTCCAGTAACATCTGAAATACCTGACACCAAGCCAATGCCTGTAAAACATTCAGTGAAAAGCCAGAGATAATAGGAGTGTTTTCAAAATCATCTGATACTCAGCCACAAAGAGGGACAGCCATAAAACACTTGATAAGATAGGAGATGCTGCTGAATTGTCCTTATAGTTTTCCAGTTATATCTGAAAAGTTGTGCACTTTTTCTCCCACACATGCGGGAGGTATATTGTTGAAGTTTCATCTTGTTTATAGAATTATGACCTTCATATAAACAAATATTAAATAAGGATTCTTCAATTCTCTGTGTCATATACCTCTCAGGTTTCACTGACATGCATAAACTTTACTCAGGCATTCTAAACGGGTTCATGAAAATTTTTGATAGAGGGAGGGAAGCTATAGACTGCCTCTCTAATGTCATTGCTCTGCCATGGAGAGTGATAGGGGCAGAGGCCTTTTTTAAACAAACCTACGGAGGCTTTACTTGTGACTCTGAACTTTGGTTTTCCCAGTGCTCTGCATCAAGTGAAGGGCTTGAACACAGAGAGTAGGCTTTCTGCTTCAATCTGTCATTTTCACATGAAGAGAATGTAATTAGAGTAAATGAGCCTGTTGAAACTAGTTTAGCATGCTGATTAGATGCCTTTGAAATGTGGCGTTGGAGGAGAATTTTGCGAGTACCCTGGACAGCAAAGAGAACAAATAGGTCGATCTTAAAAGAAATCAACCCCCGACTGCTCCTTGGAAGGTCAAATATTGAAGATAAAGCTAAAGTACTTTAGACATTAAATGAGAAGAGAGGATTCACTTGAGAAAGCCTTGATGCTGGGAAAGGTAGAGGGCAAAAGAAGAAGGGGGCGGCCAAAAATGAGATGGATAGATGGTATTGTAGACACAATGGACACAGAGCTGGGCAGGTTGAGGAGTGTAGGAATTGGGCCGTGAGGAGGCCCTTAGGATCCCGGAGGAGACTGGTCAAAGGAGCGACACGAGGCAAGATGGAGTGAAGACCAGTAGTTTATTGAGAAAAGGCTGCAACATATATAGGGAAAAAAGAGCAACGGTGGCAAGCTGTCATCTGACAGGAAAATTACCTCACCCACGTACCCGGGTTAATGGGGAACATCTTAAGGGAAGTTTATTAATTGGGGTAAACATGGACTTAGGAGTCCCATTGTCTTGGGGATTAGGCATGGGCAAACATGGCCCTTATTTGCACCGGGCATAACCTTGGGTAGGAGATGAGTGATTTAACCAGGTTAGGTATTCGCTTTCTCAGCAGGTTCGTTGGTCAGGTCAAAGGAATTGGGTGAATCAAACCCTATCATTTTATCCACCCCCCTTAATTTGTCTGCTCGCAGAGCCCGCGGCTCAAGGAGTCTTCTCCCGAAGTGGCCTCTGCCAGAGCCGGTTCCATGCCCGATGGGCATGGGGAAACCATATTTCCCCTTTCTGTTTTATTTAAAGGCCTGACCGGCGAACCTGCGTTAGAGGAGTACCAGCTGATGAGCGGGAATGACGCTTCAGGGTTCCTTCCATGGGGGACATCTCGATAGCAGTGAGGGAATACATTGCATGAAACAACACACTGTTGTGCCCAGTATTACCACCCCCACAATCACTTTGAGTGTCGTCTGAATCCATCCCCATGGGAACCACGACCACAGGGAGTCCTGCCACCCCCATGAATAATCCTCCTTGATGTCCCTAACTGGGGTGTGGAGGTCCGTGAGCTGGTTCTGTATCTTGTGGGTATAAAGCAACACATGCCATGGACAGACTTGCAGCCCAAATGATGTGACTACAGGGGATAATCGATAGCTGCTTGATTATCCAGTATGGCATGGCGAAGCTCTGTCTGCTCCTGGCTGAGCAGCGCTATTGCTGAGGAGGTGTGGTTAGTGGCTTTTGCAAAAGGCAAGCCAATTGACCAATTCATTCTCCGAGCGTTGCTTATGGCTAAGCCTGGCCCACTGAATATAGCAAGGCAAGATAACGAGATGTGTCATTGATCTCTTACTGTGACCTGGGGAGATTCTAAGCTATCTCTGCAGCTTCTGGCATTGTGTAATTGTCTTCCTAGCACCTATGGGGAGGTGTGAAACTAACTGGGGATTACCAGCTACCGGGTACTCAATCTTTCCAAGCAATGGGCCGATGCAAAACATGGGCCGGTCTGGCTTCCTTTGGTGGAAGCTGGCCGTTATTTAACAATATGCAGAAATTCAAGCGTCCCTTGCAAATCCCAACTGGAGCATTGTACAAGGCATGAATAAATAATAGCAACTACAGATAATAATAGCAAGAAAAGACATTCAGCAGCTTTTCCGGAGATGAAGCTTCCCTTCTTGGTGGGGTTTCCTGTGTAACTTGAGTTTGGAAGAGTCTTGTTTTGGGGAAAAGCATGGTCCTCAGAAGTAGCACTGAGTATGCAAAAATGTTCATAGAAATGTCTTTGGAGATGTACGTCATAAGGGCAGACGGACAGCTGATGACATCCAGGACAGTGACTGGTGCTGCTCTTTGCAATCATCCGGGTCTGATTCTGGCCTCTGGGACCTGCATGGGGAAGAGACTTGTTTGGGATATAAAAATTCTGAAAGAGTTAGTTGGTTTTTGCACTTATAGGATAGCAATTGCTGTGCAACTATGGGACGTGGTTTCCCCCCCTTTCTGTTTGTTTGTCAACGTAGGACTTAAGCGTCCGATAGACCCGTTCCACAATCGCTTGCCCCTGCGGATTGTAAGGAACGCCAAAAGTGAGCTTAATATCCCAGGTGGCCCTGAAGGTGGCCAGCTGCCTGGAGCTATAAGCTGGGGCGTCAAGGGACGTCGTGTGCCGACGTTCGCCCTTGGCCGTGGGAAAGGAGATGCTGCTCCACATGGGGAGCCGTTTCTCCCTCCTGTGCTGTTACCCAAACAAACTGTGGGAAGGTTTTAATGCAAACGTCCATGTACTGCCAATTGCCAAAATGTGGGGATGTGTGACGTCCATGTGCCACACCTGGATGGCCTCTGTCCCTCGTGGGTTGACCCCCATAAGTGAAAACTGTCCTAGCCCCCCCAAAGGGGAACCAGTGACATTCATCCACACAAGGTGACTGTCTGCGTGTGAGACGAGTCTGGGGTCTTATGGCAAACCTTGGCGCATGAAGCGCCAGGCTTCCCTTGGGTAAATTTCTCAAGAAGGCCCCCCTGCGCACATCCATTCATGGTGTGCGTGCACACTTTCACTGGAGCGATTCTGGTGCTCCTGTGAGAAGGGTGCCAGATGCTGGCTTTAGCCTTTTGCCTGTGCTTAGACTAGCAGCAAAAAGGGAAGGGGTGGCCTGAGAATGCCTGTATCTGATTGAAGGTGTGACCTGACTGCACTCTTAAAATGGTCCTAGGCTGTCCTGACTAATGAGTGGCACTCTGCACATGCTCGGGAGCTCAGGGACTAATCCTTCCTCTGTGCTCTGAAGTTTGCAAAATGTGTCTGCACACTAGAGAGGGTGCTGTGGGCCAGGTGCCATACATAAAACGACCTACTAAGACTTATTAAAGACAAGCCAACTATGACGTGCCAGCTGTAAGGAAATAATACACAAAAGTGAAAAGACACACAGGTTAAGCATTTCCAGCAGGGAGTTCCACTGGCGAATGGAGAAAAGGAGGAAAGACAAGTCAGAAGTTAGCACCATGAGAATGCAACAACTCTTATCATAACGAAATCAGATTAGGTCAGGTAACCAAGGCAACTGGCTGGGATCCTCCTGTTAATTAATCCTGGAGCCTGTGAAAGGAAGCAAGTTAAGGCTGTAGGAAGAAATGAATTGGTTACAATTAAGGCCTGGAGAGGAATTTTATTCCTGTAAAAAGGTAAGCATTTTCTGAAGATACAGAGCGCAAAAATGTTTGCGTGCTTTTTCCTGTGAAAGGGGTACAATGAGGGAGTTACTGATTACAGTCAAAATACCAGAGCAGTATCTTTCCTAAGAGAATGAAGGAGAGTTAGAACGATTCTCAACCTGCGGCCAGATGTGGGCCAGATGTGGCCCATGTTGCTCTGCCACTCCCCCGGCCAAGCCAAGAAGGGCTGTGCGGTGAAGGAAGGGCAGGATGACTGTCCGGACCCCAGAGCTGCCTGAGGCCCCGGAATTTGGCCCCTGACTTTCAAAGGTTGAGAACCGAGGTTACAAGATGATAACACAGTACACACATGGAGACAATGCAATTCTCTCACTCCTGGTGAGATACGTTACTCCAAGACGCTAAGAGACATTCAAAGAACCTTAAAACACAGAGATGGGGTTTGAGGAACGCAGACGTAGGGAGGGGCCCCATAGCTTATGATACAGTGAGGAAAACTCATAGAAGTGATTTCTTGTTTTCAGATCGCGCTTCTGAAAAGAAAAAATCTGTTTTCCTGATTGCAAAACCGGTTTCCAAGAGAGGCTTAATCCTTTGACAAAGAGAAAAGTCTCAAGGGAAGGAGGCCTATTGTAGGTTAGGATTTCCCCCCCCTCTCCTGACCAGACTGCTAAGCAGGCAAGGCAAAGGGTTTTGCTCATCATGCTTCCTCAAAGTTTAAATAGCTCCTGCCCATGAACAGAGTGCAAACTGTTTTAACACATATTTCACAGTGACATTACCACGCAGTTACACACAAGGAACACTTTTTCAGTCATACTATGGTCATAGAGACAAGGCTTTTGCAGTCATACACAGTTCTTGCAGACATACATTCAGTGGTGCACCACACATACACACATCTATTTACGCATTCGCACATTCCTCCCCTGATCTGCAGCGTTCTATACTACACATGAGGAGATGGCTAATACACAGCTGGCTATTTTACAACCATCTGGGTGCTCTTACTTAGGGGCAAGTTTCTCTGGGCTACTCCCAAGGTGAGACAAGTAGGTTCTGCCTGTGCCTTGGGGGAACTCGGGGTACTAATGCTGGGATGGTTCCTCTGGCATGGCCAGGGCGACGGCTGCCTCCTTTCTAGCCTGGGCCAGATGCATGCCAGGGTGGCCATTTGGCATCCAGACAACCCTTTGAAGATCTGCCTGGTCTAGATTGGCTTTCTCCTCTAAGGTGTCTCACTTTTCCACACTGGAAGCAGGCGCCTTGGGGTTTTGGCACTGCTCTGCGCCTGAGTGTGGAAATGGGTCTGCTCTGGAGCCCTGCGTGGCCAGGGGCCGTGCAGATTTCCGTGAGCAGTGGGCGCTGAGCATCCCTGCCTGAACGTGTGTCTGCCTTCAGATGGGCTGAGCACAGCAGTTGGGCGCTAGCTAATTGTGCCACTGGCAGTTTCCCCGTGAATGGATCTTCCTTACCCATGCGCTGAATGGAGCTCTTTCTTTGCAGGGAACTTTTAACTGTCCGAGAAGCGCCAAGGCCTCTCATGCCATGAATTCCTTCAGTGACGTCTGCAGCTGTCACTGAGGGAATGCTCCCTATACTGCCCTGCTTAAGCTGAAACGACGAATAGAGACTTCTTGGGGCTGATGGTTCTGACTGCGCTGGGGTTTTCTGGGTCTCTATCCGGACTGGGTCTACCTCTGCTGAGAGTTTCCTACATTTGCTCCGTGTGCGGGTTATGCCCTCTGGAGCTTTCGGGGGTTGCTGAATGCAGTCTCCTATCTGATCCCAGAGCTCAAGGGTTAACGTACCTACTTCTGGGTAAAGTAGGCAGTGTTCCCCGAGGTACGCCAAAAGTCTCGCTAGCTCCCTGCTGTGAAAACGCAACTTAAATATCCTGGCCAGGATCTTGAACCCTTCCTCATGAGTTCTTTGGCTAGCGGACGGACTTGGTCTGTGAGAACAAGTCCCCATATTACCTGCAGTGGGGTCTCCGGAAGGTTCCTTCTCGGGACGAGTCGACGCGTCTTGTCAGGCAATAGGTTCGGGCGTCTAGTGTCTGGGGTAGACCTCGGAGCGTGGACCTTCTGCCACGGGCCCTTCTAACGGCCTCTGCGATGTCAGGGGCTCACAGCCTGCCCTGAGCGGAACGCGTTTCCCTCTATGGCAACCTCCTCGAAAGCGGGAGCAAGCTGTAGGAATATCTCTCTGGAATGCCTCGCCACAGGCCACTCCTCCGATCGGCTGGCTGCCGGCCGGAGTGCTGTGCTGTCCTCCAGGATGATGGGACAAGGTTCTGGCACAGAACCTGGCTGTGCTGATCGCTTACTCACGAGTAGACCGCTCCGGGGTCCCTTACTCACGAGTAGAATCACGTCTCGGTGTCACCAGATGTAGGAATTGGGCCGTGAGGAGGCCCTTAGGATCCCGGAGGAGACTGGTCAAAGGAGCGACACGAGGCAAGATGGAGTGAAGACCAGTAGTTTATTGAGAAAAGGCTGCAACATATATAGGGAAAAAAGAGCAACGGTGGCAAGCTGTCATCTGACAGGAAAATTACCTCACCCACGTACCCGGGTTAATGGGGAACATCTTAAGGGAAGTTTATTAATTGGGGTAAACATGGACTTAGGAGTCCCATTGTCTTGGGGATTAGGCATGGGCAAACATGGCCCTTATTTGCACCGGGCATAACCTTGGGTAGGAGATGAGTGATTTAACCAGGTTAGGTATTCGCTTTCTCAGCAGGTTCGTTGGTCAGGTCAAAGGAATTGGGTGAATCAAACCCTATCATTTTATCCACCCCCCTTAATTTGTCTGCTCGCAGAGCCCGCGGCTCAAGGAGTCTTCTCCCGAAGTGGCCTCTGCCAGAGCCGGTTCCATGCCCGATGGGCATGGGGAAACCATAGAGGAGGATGGTGGAGGATAGGGGTGCCTGGCGTGCGATGGTCCATGGGGTCGCAAAGGGTCGAACTCAACTATGTGACTGAACAACAACAACAAAACAGTCAGGAGAAGCAGTAGTGTGTGGAAGCAGTAACCCTTATTGTAGGCAAGAATTAGTTTTTCTTTTTTCATTCTAACAAGTATGGTAAGATGAGGTCTTCCTGCAGCCTCAATCTGGCACTACTGTGTTGAACTAAAATATAGGAAATGCAAAAGCTGAAATATTGATCCTAAAATAGGGTGTCTCAGGAAGGCAAAACAGTGATTCATAAAATGCTTGGAAAGGTTTACCAGCAGTTAAAGTTGCAAAGTACAGATACTGTACATTGCAGGCGCACCCCCCCAATGATGGACTCAGACACAAATGAAAGTGGATAACGGCATGGGCCACATTTATTGATTCAAGCCCTAGTCCAAATTATAAATTTCTATTGGTAAAACGACCAATCATAATTCTTAAGGCAAGCAGGCCGAAGTAACACTGGTAAGGTACCACCCAAAATTGCCAACGGCAATTGTTACAATGTATCTATTTGTATCAATTTGTTTGTTGACAACAAATTGTTGACCGTAGTCAATATCTAACTAATGACCCCACCCTCTGACGTGTATCCGTAAAATCAGAGGGTGATTCCAGCTGTCTAGTGGTAACCATCACCCCCTCGCCTGGTTCGTCGTTGACCAGATAACGTTTAAACAACTTATGCCTATCTAGTGTTGTCCAGTCAATTGCGAACCTGCCGGATACCTGTGGGTCATAAATGTTTACCTTACCAGTGCTACCCGCCAATGTGACCAAAGTCAACAGCAGCACAGAACAACCCCTATATCAAACCATAGCAACAGTGTGGGATGGGCGAAAAAAACAGGACTCAAGGGCCAATAGCGAGTCCCAGCCAAAAATTCCCACCCGGCCCCGAAGCGACCAAGAAATCACACTGTTAACTAGGGAGGGGGTGGAGGGAAAAAACTTCTCCGCTCCGTCGGTTCGCCAAAATGGCAGCACGGCTGCCTCGTGGCCAGCCCTTTTATTAGGGTGCTGGCCACGCCCCTAACTACCCGGATGGTTTCGTCCGGTGGGGGGCCCCCGCAAAGAGCGTGGCGGCCATTTTGGCGCCGCGCTTCCATTGTTGCAAGTTGTGTGAGCTCTGTGGCAATCTGAATGTTTTGCCCTGCGAATCAGCTAATGCTCAGGACAGCTTTTTAACTCCTTCCTAGCCAAACAGGCATTAAAACTGATTTTGTTTTCAATTGTAAAATATTTTAAAAGATACTTTAAAAGTACAGTATAGAGAACAAATATTCAGAGGCTTACTCATTTAGGCTGTGAAATTGCATTTGCTTCCCTAGCAATATTGGTTTGTTTGTTTTTTGTCAGTTCTGTGTTTTCATTATATGTGCCTGATGGGATAGCCCCAATTTATTCATTTTTGCTCTAGTGAGAGTCCATGCTTGAGTATCCACATTTCTACTTTTCTGGCTGTTTCTGGTGTTTGCAAGGCTCTCTTCCAACACTACTTTTCAAAGGAATTGATTTCCCCCCTGTCTTTCTTCCTTATCTTTATTTCTAGTAGTATGGATAATTTTGACCTTAGTCTCCAGTGACAATCTTTGGTAACTCCTAGCT
The DNA here is from genome assembly GCA_035047345.1 of Bradypodion ventrale. Taxonomy (NCBI): domain Eukaryota; kingdom Metazoa; phylum Chordata; class Lepidosauria; order Squamata; family Chamaeleonidae; genus Bradypodion; species Bradypodion ventrale. The sequence continues at coordinate 87,999,760 of JAWDJE010000001.1, read as the reverse complement.
CTCCCTATTATAAAAATCAAAGGTGATGGGATATATTTTGGAAAACATGCTCACAGGAGCATAGTGTTTTTGGTCCAGTATGGACTTTCTTCCTCAGGTTGCCTAACCCAAAGAAATATAGTTTTTGAGTCTTTATTCTGTTGAGCAGGCATGGGAATGTTAGTTTACATGAAAGGTTAAATGATGTCTGCTTCTCTGTTGCATGTGTTGCACTTACTCTTATCTTTGCTTCACCAGTTCACTAAACCCAAAACAGTCCTTCAAAATATTTTGGCACAGAAAGACAAAAGCCATATCCCAGCTGCCCTTGGTTCGGTTATCTCCGGGCCACCATAGTACAGATCATGTGCTCTTCTTCTGGGATCCTCTTCTGTTTTTAAAAAAATCTTCAAAAAATCTCCAGTTTGTGATTGTTGAATATTGTGCTTCAGAACCTATCACTCAAAATACCAGGAAATGGCTGATCTTGCTGCACAATATCATGATCATGTTGCTACCAGGAAGGAACATGGCAAGCTTTACATAGCAAAGAGCAGCTTGAACATTAACTACACCAATGGCAGCAACCAAGATTGTTTACATTTGCATACAGAATAGTATCATTCACATTGTACCATTCACACAGACACCAGCCAAGGGCATATCCCAAAGGTTGGCTCCTTTTTTCATCACAAAGCAAATGTCATGACTGTGATTCAACAAATGTGCATGGACGCAAGCATAAGAAGGTATCTTGTAGAACATCTTGGTGTTTGCCATTTATGTTTGTTAACATTCAATCTGCCCTTTACTATGCAAGGCTTGACATCCTTTCTCCTTTGGTAACACAAGCATGGTATTGTGCAGCAGTATTGGGATATTTCATAGTATTTCATGGATAGAAAAGGTGAAGGTTTCCCTTGATCAAAAGCCAGTTGTATCCAACTCTAGGGTTCAGTGCTCACCTCTGTTTCAAAGCCGAAGAGCCAGCGCTGTCTGCTTCTGCAGATGTTTCCATGGTCATGTGGCAGGCATGACTAGACATGGAATCCTGTTTACCTTCCCACCAAAGTGGTCCCTATTTATCTACTTGCAATTTCTTGCTTTCTAACTGCTAGGTTGGCAGGAGCTGGGACAAAGATGGGAGCTCATTCCATCCTACAGTACTCGGGAATCAAACTGCTGACCTCCTGCCTTCCAGTCAGCATCTTAGCCACTTGAGCCAATGCAGCCCCTTATTTTCATGGATACAGGACCACAAAATCCCAAATTCATAAACTGGAGGATTTATGAAGTATTGATTATTCATTGGTATGTGCTATTCATTTTTGGGTCACTCATTGGGGTGATTATTATTGTGTTTATATTGTACATATTATTGACTGCTTGTAACCAACCAACTAACTAAATATTAGGATTAAGTATGAGTGTGATTGTTGAAGGATGATTACTATATATTCTTTGAGTGGAAAGTGTTTCATTAAAGTGTTTCCTCTATTTGTGGGATTTTTTTAAAAAAACAGCTTAGGAAACACAGTATCTCTTTTGCTGGTTCTTAGAAGGTACAGTTTGAGTCAGACAATCTGTATGCCTTTTACACAGAGGTACAACAGAAGATCAGGGAGCTTCATGCATTCTTAGAAATAACTTTGTTCACTGTGAAATTCATACAGGCTGATAGCAATGAAACACACCAGTTTTCAAACTGGTTTAATAAAAACCTCTTCATACCAGTGAAGTGCTGAAGCTATTGTTTTGGATTTGCTTCTAATGGGAAAGCCAATATATCTGAGGAGTGAGAATTGTCCAGTGAGACCCTTAGAGTTTAGAACTTTTGCTTTATTAATAGCAAGCTTTAAGGTCAACTGCATATATCTTATTATTTAATTACCACAAGACAGCAATTTTTCACTCCAACTTAATATCTAGAAATGCAACGTACATTTATGGGAATGAACCCAGCACTTAACTGATAATGCAGTGTGTGGAGAGCAGCCAACTCCTCTAGACCTGCTGAGTTCCTTTCTTCACACAAAATTTCCTCTGCTTTCAGGAAGTCTTTTATTTGACTTTGTTGCCAATGAGAAATGGGCTGTGCAAGAAAGTAGGAACAGCTTGAGGAAAAATTGTCTCTCACCCACTCTCAGTTCCTTTCAATCAAATCTTTATGCCTTAGCAAATTCCAGTTCATTTCCTTTTTAGAAACAATGTTTTTATTCAGGATTATTATTATTATTATTATTATTATTATTATTATTATTATTATTATTATTATTATTATTATTATTATTATTATTATTATTATTGATATTGACTAATGGTCAATGTGTCTACAAAGCTCTTACTTTGTTACAGAAGGAGAAACCTTAATATTTTCTTCTCTCTCATCTTATGAATATTCAAAATACATTACACACCTTTTATCATTTCTGCAGCTTCTTGATCTGTGGGCGGAGTTCCATTATTATGCTTTATTATGGGCTTTAAGTGAAGCGTAGGAAGGTGGGGAAGGTGCCAGCTGCCATAGAGATTTGTACAATAAAGAACAAGTTGCATGCCACCACATGCAACCACATAGGCCAGGAGAGCCCAAAAATCCTGAACCTCACATGTGAGCATTTCTCCAAAACCTATGCTTCTTAAATGGTTTTTTGAAGGGAGTTTATTCTTGGACTGAATGAAAATGGTTGAGATTCTTTGAGGTGAAATCTCCGGCAGAATAGGGTGTGATTATACAGTGAAGGAAATGTGACTAAATTGCATTATCTCAGTGTAAAGCTGTACTGGGACATTTAGTTCCCTCCAACTTAAGTGGCCACACAGGCAGAGAAGAAAAATCCCTTCTAATCACTGTTCTGTTTGAAGCACCTGTAGGTAGCACAGTTCAAAAGAACTTATTTCCTCATTCACACATTTCCTCATTTTATCTTGTTTCCAATAAAGCCCATTAAGCTATAAAACAATAAATAAAACAATAAATAAATAAATAAGAGAAGCTGCTAAAAAAGAAAAGAAAAAATGTCCTAGGAGACCAGCTTTGCAGAGAGAGGTGAAATCTGATGAGAGAGAGAGGCTCTCCTCTGCCATAGCTCAACTCCTAGCATTATGATGATGGAAAAGAAGACAGTCAGATGTTTGGCTCCACACTAGCACAACACATCCTCCCTTCCCAGCCCTGCACAAACTGGTCTTTTCTTACACAAACTGGCCCACTTCATCCCTGTGTGTGTGCTTCCTTCAGAGGCAGAAGGCAAGGGTTAATGTGTTTTGCCAAAGCACTGCTTTGTGTATAGGTGTATGCACTGATTAGTCTTTTCTGCATCAGTCCAAAGAGAACAGACACATTGAACCAAAGTAAGAGGACAAAATAGAAGGGTCTCTGGTATGGGGTAGAGCTGAGATGATTCACATTTTCTGCTTCATCATGTGATCAATTGGGGGGGGGGGGGGGAGAGGATACAATTCAACCTGCCCCAAACCTATAGTTTTTCTCACATTTTCCTCCAGGATAGCTTAAGTGGTTTAAGTATCTGGCTTTGGAGCCAGAGGTTGGGAGCTTGATTCCCCACTGTGCATTCCAGAAGAGTTAGCCCATGTAACCTTGGATGTGGTATAGTGGCTAAAATCCTATTGTACTGCTATGCAAAAAGTATAGCCTTTGGAAGCGAACTGCCTCAGGTTAAGAAATCTCTATACATATATGTTGCAAGCTGAGTAATACAGCTCAATATGTAACAGATAAACCAGATGTTTTTAAAAACTTGAGCCAATTTGATTCCAAAAGTTATTCCTTTTGCATAAACAAGCAATAGGATTTCAGTTAGCACAATTGTGCAAACTGTGGTGAGTCAGCCCTGGGAATTCTGGCTGTTTCTTGGGAAATGAGTTGAGCATGCATGACAATGGAGTGGCAGGTTTGAAATGTGCATATTAAGATACTTGCTACTCCTTTCCAACTTCTTGGCAGTAACTCTGCTCTTAACGAGAGATGGAGATGGATGAGTGAGAGACAGAGAGATGGAGAGAGCACACAACAGAGACAGGAAATACTTGATATCTGATGAGTTGCGATGTTATATATACCCAACTTAAACTCACTCTCCATATGCTGTCTGCAATGTATTATTGTGAAAGGGTGTCCTCTCCTTCCATCATTTTTCACTGAGGCAAATGCTTTTGAGCACAAGGTATGGGGAATGGGAAGGACTTAGAATGCACAGCAATGGATAGTCCTGAATAATGTTACATTTTTAATAACTCACAAGTTATGTCATCAGGCAAACAGCAGCAGAGGAAGGAGGGATGAATAAAAAGCACATGGTAATCTCTCTGCAGACAGAGTGCCTGTTGACATTCATTTATTTTCTCACCAATCTTCCAGAAGGATGCTGCTGACTCCAGCCCTTCTGCTGTGGTGAGTCAGGTACTGCTGACTGCCAGCTTGTGCCTTGGAAGCCCCTTAGGGAAGTGGCATGTGCCAGAGTGGGAGAATAAGGGAGCTGTATGATGAAGAAAGCCTGCCTCCATTATAACTACCATATTTTCCATCTGCAACTAATCAGACATAGCACAATTTTAATTGTATTTTTCCCGGCAATCTTAATGCCTTTGATACACCTTCTACCCTCTCCTCTTGTAAAATAAATAATTTAAAGAGGATGACAGTATTAAAAATGCTTATATTTACTGCAGCACAATTTCTTATTAGCTGTATTGAAAGTGCTGTACAGTACTTCCTTAGTAATTCATAGGACTGGAATTTCTTCACACAAAAAATGACTCATTTAATGGCACAGAAATTGGCAACTTCAGTGGGTCCAGGAGCCAATTCTGTTCCCTCAGTATCTTTTATAGATCACATCCATCCATCCAGTGTGGAGTTATGGAAAGAGTGATGAACAAGGTTTAAATCCCTGGCTCAGCCATGGAATCTCACTAGGTTATGGAACTGGTAAAAACACACTCCTTAAATATCTTTACCATGAAAGCCCTGTTAGGATTGCCATAGGTTGGTTCTGATTTTAAGATACATAACACCTCCTTCATGAGAATTTGCTAACATTTTGGAAATTCAATGTTTGGCAGCATTTGGGAATGACATTTGTGTCTGTCAAATGCCTTATACAGAAATTCAGTGGGGGAAAAGGATGAGGCAGTTTAAAGCTAGCAAAATCCCACTGTTTCCGCCAAATTTAAAAACTGCTAAGTTTATGATTTATTTTGCAGTATGTTTTTTGTGAATGGGGTGGTATGGGGTGCAAAAATGATCTGGCAAAACTCCCATCCATAACTTATGGTATTCTTACCAACAACATATGGTGGAGAGCCTACTAATAAACAATACAATTCTTGAATGATTTGTTTTAAGTAAGTCCCATTGATTTTAATGAATTTCATTTCCTGTTCCCTGTATAGAAGTAGAGTCCCTCCCCACCCCCATCCCAAAAAATATTTTCTCACCCTGGGTGGTCTTCTTTTTTTGTCATGAATGCATCTGCATTGGTTCCAACTGTATGAGCCAACATGGAAAGGTTTTTTGGAATAGTAGCCGTGTTAGTCTGTGGTTCAGGCATATCAGAAAACAAAAACAAAAAAATTAAATAAAAACAAAAATGCAACAGGAAGTAACCAAGTAAGAGGGATAACCAGAAAGAGGTTAAATTCATTAGCTTTGCTTGGCAGCTTCACACTTTTGAGATTGAAAGGGAGACATCTAAAACTAATTTGAATAATCTATTGTTACTGCTAGCTGTAGGAAGCTGTATTGATATGAATGCTTGTCTTTCATTCTACTTGATTACTCTTTACCTCACTGCTTTGTGATCCTTTTCCACTGTGATCCTTTTCCCTTATGACATCTTGACCCATGCATCTGGTATATATAAACCATACCTGGAAGTTTTACTCCTTGTCTTAAGTAGTGGACTTGATCCACGAAAGCTAACAGTAAAAATATAGCAGTTAGTCTTTAAAGTGCTGTAGTGTTTTTGTTTTTATATATCTTCTTATATCACTAAAATCAAGGTGTCCTCCCATTTGTTATTCATGTGGGATGACACCTTGGCACCGTACCTATCAAGTTTCGGTAAATTTCTGTCAAACCCCCATATTTTACACTCTTTCCCGCTGTCATCCTGTATTAGTTAAACTGCAATTAGACTGGAGTTTGGCTGGAAGCCAGCACAGGATAAGCATAGCTGTCCAGTTTCCCATTTTGGTCGGGAGATTTCCCTTATTTGACAGAAATGTCCCGAAACTTGACAGGTATGCTTGGCACCCACCCCCACCAGACCTGTGCAGCCAACTACCTGCTGCGCCTGGCTAGGTTGGCACAGGATACTGGCAGCAACCCCCCGTGTTCCTTCACCCCAAAAAGGGGTTGCACGGGGCACCCCCACCTGCCCGGAAGTCCTCTGGCAGATGCCAGTCAGCTCCGAGTGGGCATGCGCAGCGGGCCAGGTCGGCCTGCACTGCACATGCCCCAAGAGAGGACACCACCTCAACCCAGATATCCGGGGTTGAGGCAACACACTCATGAGGCATGCTGGCCATTCCGCTGCCGAGCGCGCCAACGGGAGGCCATGGGAAGCGTAACTTCCGAGGACCCACACACTCAGTAGGCTCCAGCCGCAGCCACTGAGCATGCAATCAGCAAAACCAGGTGGGCGCTTTGCCGGTGCCACCACAGCTGTGGGGAGCACTGGCCCAAGCAGATGCTCTGCAACACTTCAGTGGAGATGATGCTAACTGAGGCCTGGACGAGGCAGGCGCTTCCGCGTGCTCCACTGAGCATCGGGAAGCCCACCCGCCCTGCCCCCACTGCAGTTGCCAGTGTGGACCAAGACACCCCAGGAGGGACAACACAACTACCAGGTAGGCCTGGTGTCAGTGGAGTGATTGATTGCCCATGGGGGAGGGGGCTTGGGGTGTCTGCCTGCTGGGGGGCACTGCCTGGGTGGGGGGGGGGGAAGAGGAGAAGGCTTCTGCTGCCTGCCTGCTCATGGGGGGAGGCAAAAAGAGCTGGGGAGCCTGCCTGTCCACAGAAGGGGGCCAAGTTGACTGCCTGCCCACGGGGGGCCGAGGCGTGGGGTGCCTGCCTGCCCACAGAGGTGGCCAAGGTGCATGGTGCCTGCCTGCCCGTGGAGGAGGGTGGGCTGGTGGTGCCTGCCTGGCTGTGGGGGTGGCAAAAGGTGAGTAGGGTGCCTGGCTACCTGTACAGGCCCCCCCGGGGTGTCTGCATGCTGTGGGGGGTGGGGCAAGGGCTTGCGGTGCCTGCCTGCCTGCAATGGGGCCCCTCGGCTGACTGCCTCTCCATGGGGGGGGGGAAGGCTTGGGGAGCCTGTCTGCATGGGCTGGGGAGCTTGCCTGCCCATGTGGGGGGCACAAACAGAGCTGGAGGTGCCTGCCTGCCTGTGGGAGGCCCCCCCGGAGTGACTGCCTACCCACGGGGGAGTTTAGGGTGCCTGACTGCTCGTGGGGGTGCACAAGGACTTGGGGTGCCTGCCTACCCACGGGGCCCCCAGAACCAATAGTTTGGGGTGCTCACCAGCCCAGGTGGTGGTGGTTTACTGCCTGCAGGAGGGCTGCCACCCTTCTGTTTCTCACACAACATCAGAAGTTTTTGGCTGCAATACAGCAGTTTAACCACTGCTCATAGCCATGGATCCTGATGTGGGCTGGAAAATGACACATTTCAATGTCTTCCCTCAGCCTTGGCCAGTTCAGCCATAAAACTGGACAAAAGCAGCTACATAGGTTTGGTAACATTCTATGAGCTGCATTCTATATAAAAATTCTTTTTAAAATAGAAGAGGGGGAAATGAAATGTCTATGTTAAATTTCACTCTGACACATTTGTCAATAAAAGCAAAAATATTTCCTTAAAACATTCTTCTCAGTCACTAGATTACAATATACAGTACTGTATATTGTACAATATACAGTGTACTATCAGTTACTACAGTATATACAGAAAGCTGATGAGATACTAGTTTCCAGTCATATAGCCCTAGCAATGTTATGTCGTTACATTCTGTCAAACCACAAACAGCACTGTGGTGTCTTAGTGGTTAAGATATGTGCTTGAAGACTGGAAGGTCAGCGTTCGATACTCAAGTGCTGCAAATTGGATATTGGGGACTTGAAAGGAGCCTCATTCGGGCATCCCCTGAGTGGAGTTTCTCCAGCAAAAAATCCTTTCATCCTGGAGAAATTTCTGACAAAAAAATTATTTCATTTATCAAACCACAATGGATTTATAGCAATTCTGATAGGTTTTTAAAGATAAGTAAGGTGCGTTGCACTAGGAGGGCGGGGTAGAAAGCAATCAATAAAATAAATAAGGTATTTAAGTGGTTTTACCAATTGCACCTTTCAGTGAATTTCCATGGGAAGGCCAAGGGATCAAACCCAGGTCCTAGTCTATTACTCTATCCACTACACGACAGTGGATATCAAGCACTAGCAATATGTTCACGTAGATAGAGCAAATAGTGGCACTAGCAATATATGATGAGACAGAATCTGAGAGAGAAGGCACACAACACAAATATAATAGGGTGGGAATATGGAGCAGTGAGTCACTGAAGAACTCAAACAAATGGTTACGAATGCTTTCCCACTAGATCTTGCTAATTAACTTCTTCATCTCCCTGACTGATGAATAAATACTATTTTTTCCAGCATGTTCTTTAATCTTTTGCACTATGCTCTTAAGGCAGCAATATACATTTTTAAAATGAGATAATGAAGTCTAATTACATTATTTTTAACAGATTCCCAGGTTTTTGAAGCATTTTCATCCTATTTTTCATGTTATTTGGATGGGTACTAAATTGAAGATTATTGCAACCAATCCCATAAAAGCAGATACAGGCTTGAAGGTATCAGCTGAATAAGGGGTATGACCTTATACAGAAATTGGGTTAGTAGTTCTTACTGGATCACAAAAATATCATTTACAAATCAGCTTTCATGGCTTCAGGAACCATCATCACGTTGGGCCCTACGCAGCTTGTGGTGAGGGAAGAAGAGTTGAAAAACCATCTAAAACTGGACTGTAGATTAAAGTTAAATTAACTAGAAAATTTCAGGATGGACTCTGAAAATTTGAAGGATTAGTTTGGAGATAGAATACCTCCAGATTTCACCTTAGATGAGGCAAAACCTATTGTTCTCTTTATCTATAGGGCCAAAAGATTGCCAGTTACCTGGTAAATGCCCTATTCTCAAACTCATGCTCTTATGCTAACTGGGAGGAGAAGCATCCAAAAACATAGCAGAAAGTTATTGTAATTGCTTTTAAAAAAATAAATAAATAAGGTACCTCGTACTGGTCCAGTTTAATATAATGCATCAGGTGGACAATTCTGAATTTCTACACATAGAAACAAAACACACAGTGTGAGTCAGGAATGCCATAGAACCATCAGATCAAAATAAGTCAGACAAATTATATTGAGTGAAATGCATGACTACAATTTGCAATGAATCTAATCTGTCAGATGCTATAGATGGTGTTTCCATGAAAGAAGAAGTAGACATGTGTAGCAGAGAACTTGAAGGTATGTATTACAAATCCCAGAACTTGATTGGATGGAGCAATGATAGTTAAGCTGGTATCAACACCATGTAGTACAGATGCATCCAGTTTTCTATAGCCTCAAACACTGAAAAGAGAAATTCCATTCAAATTAATGCAGGTTTTGCCATTCTCATTGATGCTCTGTGGACTTGGCTGAATGCTTTGCCAGATCCATAGTCTTTAATATTACAGCTCAAATGTAAATATGATTCTTTAACTAGATTGCTAGATACCGCTCAGCATTGACCTGTGTCCTCTGCTTATGAAAAAAAAATGGACATGCTTGATTGCTCCATGCTGAAAGAAAGCATGTTTAATTAAGGTTTATATTATACACGTCTGTGCAAAACAATACATACGGAAATTAAACCTTTTCACTATCCATCTGAATCTGAACGTTCATAAATTGAAATAAGCATGAAAGAGCTCGATTCAATCAATTTCAGCTCCATTCCCTGACCTGGTTATTTTATTCACGTCAATATACATTTCTCTAATTAAATGTAGTTTAGTGAACAGAAGTGGCAAGAAAAAGAAGCAATGTTGGGCTTCTATTGCTTAGGCAAGGTATTGCCAGGGGGAAGTTGGTAACAGGGGAGAACGGAGGAGAAGAGATTGATGGAGATGATGCTTTGACTGAAGCAAAAGCTGTTGTGTACATTATCATAATTATCTTCTTTGCTGGGTGACTTCAAAGCGGGATACTAAAAGCATCATTAGTTTTTCCTTGATTATCCATCATAAAGCTAACAACGGTGAGGAAGACACAAGGCAATGTGCTTTAGCTATGGAAGAAACAAAGCTTCACTACTGAGCATGTGCTCTTTATTGGCTTTGTTCCTGGGGGTAGGGGATTGTTAGAGAAGCAAATAGTACTACATAGACCAGGGATTCTCAACCTGCGACCCACGGGCTGGATGCTGCCCATGGCACCATTTCATGTGCCCCCCCCCCCACTGCCTCCACCACATAGCACTGAAGTGGAGTGCCATGTGGTGGAGGAAGGGCAAAATGGCCATCTGGCCCCGCAGCTGTCTGAGAGAGTGTGACCCGGCCCCTGTCTTAAAATGGTTGAGAACTCCTGACATAAACCACTGAAATTCTTCAGTGAACATAAACACATTTCAACCTGGCCTTCTTTCACTTTTATGATTTTCCCCACCTTTATCCTAATTGCTCGACACACACCTCTCTGTTCTTTCCTTCTTTCTCGGGCCTTTCCCTTTTGTTTCCTTGAATAGGCAGCCACTGAGGCACCTGCCGCCGCCTTTATATGGTGTTCTTTCCCAAATGTCGTGTAAGTGCTTTACAGCAGGGAAAGAGATTTTTTTTATCAATATCATTTGGTAATGGAGAACCCAACACAATGACTGGGTGTGCAGCACTGTGAAGTGCAGATAATGGTGTTAGAGGGCAATAATTAAGTTTCTTGCTGAGATTGCTTTTTACTCACTACCTTGGCGCTCCTTGGAGGGGGATAAGATGGTAGTCTGAAGAAGTTATAGAGTATAACCATGGGCTATGCAGACTGATTCACAACCGCTTGGGGAGGCAGGCAAGAATCCATTTGATCGTCAGCTTGCATTTTCCTCTCTATTCTCGACTTTCATTTGTGAGAGCTGAGCTGCATACTGTACAACACTTATGATTCATAAGGAATAAGGCAGAGTGTATGGTTGAAAACATCATGGCATGCAAATGAGAATTTGACGATCTTAAATACCTGCTCATATCCCTGTCAGAAACAGATGGTGAGTGTTGTGTTCTAAAGCAAGTGCCTTTAAACAATGTACCTATCCATGTGTATCCAATGTAACCTTTTCCATTTGTAACATTGTAACCTCAGCTGCATCTCTGTAACCCTAATAGGACGTGAGCTAGTGACCACCAGATGGCAATAGCGAGCGTCCAAGCTCATTGGTCCAAGACTCACCTAAGAGCAACAGCGCGGGAAGATTCCCGCCATCACCTTCACCTGGACAAGAAGGGCGTGACCTGAAATGACAGTAGCCAATAGACTGTCAAGGAGCCACATTCAAATGTATAGCCACTATATATATTGAGCTGTTCGTCCGCCATTACCACATGTTCCCTCTGACCAGCATGTAATAAAGTTGTGTTAAGCCAGCTATTCGGCTGTCCTGGTGTCTTTGGTCCCATACACAAAATTGGCGACGAAGGTGGGATAATGGCTGCCCACGGGACCAAGACATATGCCGGTTTCGACATCAAGAAACCGCAAGATTGGGAACTCTTCGAAATGGACTTCCAAGGCGCGCTGGTGGAGTTCGAGGTTACGGACGAGGCGAAGAAAAGAGCCATTCTCACCAGAATGCTCGGGCACGACGGCAAGAGGGTATTGATTGACCTCACCGCACCCAAAAAGGCGGCTGAATTCAAGGCAAAGGAGCTCCTGAAGGTGTTGCGAGACCATTTCCGGCCCTCGGTGGCGATGTTTCCCGCTCGGAGCGCGTTTTGGAGGCGAGTCCAAGCGCCTGGAGAGTCGGTCGCCGCCTTCGTAGCGGCCCTGCGTCTGGCTGCCGGCCCATGCAAATGGGAGAACTTGGAAGTCACCCTCAGGGACTGCGTGCTATGCGGCCTGAAGGACGCCGAGATTCAGCGCACGTTGATGAATCAGGAGCCGCCCCCCACGTTGCAGGAGGTCCTGAAAGCGGCACAGGCCGCAGAAGCCACGAAGGCCGGGGTGCAAGAGCTCCAGGACTGGCGGCCGAAGGCCGACAAAACAGAGAGTTCGCTGCACGCAGCCCGGCGAATTATGAAATCGTCCGCCGAAAGCAGCGACGACGAGGACGTCCGGAGGGTCCGGAAGGAGGGCCGGCGTTGCGACGGCTGCGGGGCGGCTCACGACCGTGCCAGGTGTCCGTTCAGAAAAGCCGAGTGCCACAACTGCGGGCGACGCGGGCACATCGCCAAAGTCTGCAGTCAACGGCGCAAGGACCGGAGGAGCTCACCCGGCCGCTCAGCGAGGCCAGACCGCTTGACGAGACTAAAGGATGGCGCCCGGCCCACGAGGAAGCAGGACGGCGTGGGCCGCATCTCCGACGACAGCGACGATGACGCCCCGGTTTTCAGCGTGTCCATGGGACACCCCCGTTACTTTGTTGAGGTACTGGTGCAAGGGGCCCCTGTTAGGATGGAGATTGACTCTGGCTCCTCATATTCCATCATTTCCCAGAGGGAGTTTTTGAGAATTGCCCCCCGCGTGCGGCCCAAGCTCAAAGCGTTGAGGTCCACGCTTCGGGACGTGCAAGGGAACAGTATCCCGGTGTTGGGGGTGGGGAAATTCCAGGTCCAGTATAAGCGGCACGCCGCGGAACTCCCCCTAGTCGTTCTTAAGGGGGGTAATTGCAGCCTCCTCGGGACTCAATGGTTTCAGCCCCTGGGTCTGTTCATTGGGGGGGTGCACGCCATTGGGTCTGACCCAATACAGGAGGTGTGTGACGCGCACCCCGAAGTCTTCAAAAAGGGACTTGGGAAATTCAATGGACCCCCAGTAACTTTCGACCTGGACCCGGAGGTCCGCCCAATAAGACTCAAACCGCGCAGAGTGCCTTTTGCACTAAAGGACAAAATAGAGGCGGAACTGGACAAATTAGTGGGCCAGGGGATTCTTGTTCCTGTTGATTCTGCGGAGTGGGAAACTCCAATTGTCACGGCATTGAAGGCCAATGGGGAGGTTCGCATTTGCGCCGATTATAAGTGCACCATTAATAAGGCAATCCGCCCAAATGTGTATCCGGTGCCGGTGGTCAGCCATTTGCTAGCCAGGTTACATGGGGGAAAGTGTTTCGCTAAGCTCGACCTGGCACAGGCCTATCAGCAACTCATGGTAACCCCTGCTGCAGCCGCTGCACAAACCATAGTCACGCATAAGGGGGCGTTCCAGGTGACGCGCCTCCAATTCGGCGTGAACTCGGCGCCTGGGATTTTCCAGTCGCTCGTGGAACGCCTCCTCAAAGGGCTGGACGGCGTTTTACCATATTTTGATGATTATTGATAATGGGGGGGAGTGAGGTTGAGTTGGCTGAAAGGCTAAACAAGGTCCTGGCGGCATTCGAACGGGCGGGGTTGAGGTTGCGAAAAGACAAATGCGTCTTCTTCGCGAAGGAGGTTGAGTTCTTAGGGTTCCGAGTAACGCCCGAGGGGATCAAACCGTCCAAATCCAAGGTGGCCGCCATCAAGAAAGCCCCTCGCCCCACATCCAAGCCCGAGTTGCAGTCGTTCCTAGGGCTCTTAAATTTCTACCACTCCTTCCTTCCACGGAAGGCTGCGGTGGCTGAGCCTCTTCACAAGTTGCTCAAGAAAGATGTGGCATGGAAGTGGGGCGATGACCAGGAGAGGGCATTCACGGAGCTGAAACAACTCCTGGCGTCTGATGCCATTCTGACCCATTTCGACCCCAAACGGCCGGTGGTACTGATCTGTGATGCATCCCCGGTGGGGGTGGGGGCAGTGTTATGCCACGTGTTGGAAAACGGGAGGGAGGCCCTAATAGCGTTTTACTCCAGGTCCCTGTCCCAAGCGGAGAGGAATTACGCCCAGACAGACAGGGAAGCGCTGGCGATAATTGCAGGGACCAAAAAATTTCACGATTTTCTTTATGGCCGCCCCTTCACCATCATGACCGACCACAAGCCCCTACTAGGCATTTTCACCGCAGATAAGCCCACGCCACAGATCCTGTCCCCGAGGATGCTCAGGTGGGCCGTTTTTCTCAACGCATACCAGCACGCATTGGTGTACCGGCCTGGGAGAGAGATCAGCCATGCGGATGCCCTGTCGAGGTCCCCCCTCCCCCAGACACACAGCCACGTGGGCGAGGAGGAGCCGGACCACCAGGTGCTCATGATAGAAGTCTTGGATTCGCCCCCCATAGTACCCGCCGATATCGCTAAAGCGACAGACAGAGATAGGACGTTGGCGGCGGTTAGCTCCTGGGTACAGAAAGGGTGGCCAGAGTCTTCCCCAGCGGAAGAATTTGCCCCATTTTTCAGGAAAAAGTTGGAGCTGTCCCTAGAGAGGGGGTGTCTCTTGTGGGGGCAGCGGGTGGTGATTCCCACATCCCTTCGGCCGCGGGTGCTTAAACTGCTGCACGTCAGCCACCCCGGAATTGTGCGCTCCAAAGCGCTGGCCCGGAGCTACTTTTGGTGGCCCCAGTTAGACGCCGACATCGACCACATGGTCGGCACTTGTGAGAGTTGCCAATGCTCCAGACCGGAGGAGGCCCGTCTTCCCCACAGGGAGTGGGACGCGGCTAAGGGGCCGTGGTCCCGGATACACGTAGATTTCGCGGGCCCGTTCCGAGGAACTCTGTTTCTCCTTGTTGTGGATGCTTTCTCTAAGTGGTTGGAGGTCATCCCAGTCACGAGCACCTCCTCGGCCGCGACAATAAAGCATTTGCGGAGAATTTTTTCCACGTTCGGCATACCCGACACTCTAATTAGCGATAACGCTAGTTGTTTCACGTCCGCTGAGTTCAGGGCATTCACAGAGATTAAGGCCATCCGGCACATCACCTCCGCCCCTTTGCATCCGGCCACCAATGGCCAAGTGGAGCACCTCGTACGCACCACGAAGGACGCGCTGCGGCGCATGGGCCCCGGGGACCTCAACCTGCAAGTGTGTCAGTTTCTGCTAGGGTACAGGGTGACCCCGTTGGCATTGGGATACTCCCCCGCGGAGCTCTTAATGCGCAGGAAACTGACCGCCATTTTCACTAGGCTAGATCCCACGAGAGTTGAAGACAAGGGGAGGAACATCGGGATAGAAGCCACAAAGAGTTTTAGTGTGGGTGCCCCAGTGCAGTGCAGAAACTACGCCAGCGTGGGGCCAGCCTGGGTACCGGGGGTGGTTGTGGAACAGACCGGTCCCGTGTCGTACCGCGTGGAAACCAACACAGGTCTCCTTTGGCGGCGGCACGCGGACCAACTCCAGAACCGGGTCCCGGGAAGTCAAAGCACCGACAGCACTGGGGCAAATTCAGCGTTAGGGTTCTCCCCCACCCGTTTAGCCCAAGGGGGAGGAGAGGGGGGCCCAGAGTCCCCACCAAGGGGGGTGGAGGAAGAATTCATCCTCGTGGATATCCCGCGGGATTCCCCAACAGAGTTTAATTTTGAGTTACAGAACCGGGGGGGGGGTTTCGGAGTGGTCCCCCACCCATCCAAGCGAGAAGAGGGGTTTTACGTTAGCCCCTGGTGCCCCCGGTTCGCCCACAATGGAATCTACCATTTCCCCTAGAGCTGCAGAGCCGCAGCAGGCCACTAACAAGTCTCCCTCTCCCATTGCAGGACAAGGGTCCAGGGAACAAGGAAGCGGTAGCGGCCCCCGGGTGGGCCAACCCACATCGCGGCCCAAACGCGAGTGCAAGAAACCATCTTGGTTAAGAGACTTCGTCTCATCCTAGGGGGGAGGGATGTTGTGTTCTAAAGCAAGTGCCTTTAAACAATGTACCTATCCATGTGTATCCAATGTAACCTTTTCCATGTGTAACATTGTAACCTCAGCTGCATCTCTGTAACCCTAATAGGACGCGAGCTAGTGACCACCAGATGGCAATAGCGAGCGTCCAAGCTCATTGGTCCAAGACTCACCTAAGAGCAACAGCGCGGGAAGATTCCCGCCATCACCTTCACCTGGACAAGAAGGGCGTGACCTGAAATGACGTCACGCGGACAGTAGCCAATAGACTGTCAAGGAGCCACATTCAAATGTATAGCCACTATATATATTGAGCTGTTCGTCCGCCATTACCACATGTTCCCTCTGACCAGCATGTAATAAAGTTGTGTTAAGCCAGCTATTCGGCTGTCCTGGTGTCTTTGGTCCCATACACAAAAGTGAGCAACATGTCTTTTCTGTCCACTATGGATGACTGTGTTGATTCTGGATAGGAGACCAATAATCATTGGAATCTAACCATCCTTTTATACAGAAAAACAAATTAAAATCAGCATATAAAACATGCTGGAACAAACTATTTGGATTAGTTTGAACAAAGCAGCCTCTTTCATTTACTCTGATGCCCTCTGGCAATTTCCATCATATTGTTGTCTACACCATGTCAGAACAGTTTCCTGTCTATTCTTCCAGAAATTCTGCCAATGTTTCAGCTTGATTTTCTCTCTCTTAAAGGACTTTTCCATTTAGTCAATTACCCCGATTTTGAAATCTTTTGAACAGGTTGCTGTTTACTGGATCTAAGTGTATATATTTTTTGTACACAAATCTGACCAATGATATATCCTGTTTCTTCTACATGTAGATTGTTGCAGCTTATAGAACAACTAGCAGAGGTTGCCCGGCGTTGCCGGGCTGTTTTAAATGGGTAAAAAAAATTTTGTGGAAATAATGAGTCTCAAATTTAGATAATAAGAATTTTTTATTTATGTAAATGTTTTTGTTTTGTAAAATAAACTTTTTAAAATTTTGTCAACATGTTTTTTTGAAAATTTGTAATACAATAAATGTAAAAATATTATTTGAACTTTAAACTTGTACAATCTTTGTTTATACATTATTTTTACTGTTAAAGTTTTGTTTAAATTTTTAAACTATATACATTATATTATAACACATGTCTATTTTTTCTTTTCCTTTTTGTTCCATCTGTGAAAGGAAAGAAAAGAAAATGTTATTATTATTTGAATAGCTGTTTTTACTGTAATAACATGCTAATGAGTGTAGTATATATATATATATATATATATATATATATATATATATATATATATATATATATATATATATATATATATGTGTGTGTGTGTGTGTGTGTGTGTGTGTGTGGGTTTGGTTTATTATTTACATTTTCAATGATGTTTTCTGTATTTCTGTTCCATATTACTGTGTTGGTTCTTTTCTGTGAATAGAAATTAATGCATTTAGTTTTCTATAATTTTTTTGCATTGTTTATCCTTTTTTACCTTTTTTTTTAAAAAAATTTTTTTTGGGAAATTGTTTGAAATATAATACTTATTTTTGTTGTTGTTTTGGGGTGTCTTTGTGGTCCGATAGTATAAAAATGTTTTCTGTTGAATAGAATGTATTGTGTTCTGTGCGTAGTTTCAGATGAAATTGAGTTGGCTCCTGAAGTGTGTTGTTGAACTCTTTTTTGTAATATCAGAAAATAATTAATACTAATTAATAAATGACTGTAAAAATCAAATACATGTTCTTGAAAATAACACTAAATATGATAAATATTGAGAACTAAAATGGTCCGGTTCTGTTTGTAGCTCCTGAAGTGTGTGTTTGAAGTGTGCGATGTAGTGTACTGAAATAAATAGTAAATTAATGTAAAATTAAAATAAATGAAAGTAAACGAAATTAAATAAACCTTAAAAGTAATGAAGTAGATATGATAACTATAACTAAATAATATTTAAATTGGTAAAGAAAAAGGTCGGGTTCTGTTTTTCAAAGTTATTCGCTCAAAGATCGGTAGTTTATAGCTCCGTACTAATCTACAGCTGCAAAAGTACGTAACTCTTTGGGGTTTGTAATACAGCTCCTTTTAAAGGATGGCTTGTAGCGTTTTTCGAAATTCGTGATGCGTTTTGGCTAAAGTACGTGATTCGCTGGATTGCAGCAACTGCGTAGGATGGTGTGATGTGTCGTATATAGCTCCGTAAATGGTAACATTGGCAAAGTATGTAACTCTTTAGATTTTCCAATACAGCATCTCCATAAATGCTAACATTGGCAAAGTCCATAACTCTTTGGGGTTTGGATTTGTGAAAGTGTGTAGGATGGTGAGTTTTTTAACTAAATAATATTTAAATTGGTAAAGAAAAAGATCAGGTTCTGTTTTTCAAAGTTTGTCGCTCAAAGATAGGTAGTTTTTAGCTCCGTACTAATCTGCAGCCGCAAAAGTACGTAACTCTTTGGGGTTTGTAATACAGCTGCTTTTAAAGGATGAGTACGTGATTGGCTGGATTGCAGCAACTGCGTAGGATGGTGTGATGTGTCGTATATAGCTCCGTAAATGGTAACATTTGCAAAGTACGTAACTCTTTGGGGTTGCCAATACAGCTCCTGCGTTGCAAAGGACGCGATTGCCTGGATTTGTGAAAGTGTGTAGGATGGTGAGTTTTTTCCTCTTTAACTCCCAAAATGGTAAAGGCGGTCAGATAGATTGAATGCATACTGTTGGTGGTTAGAACTGTGGGATATGTAGTATTCGCGTTCCTGTGTAAAAATGTTTTGTAAACGTTGTATTTCATTGGCTGCGGCGCGGTTGCGGCGTGGCTGCGGTGCGAATGGAAACGTTCTGTTTGTTCTTGCATCTGTTTCTAATTGGCTGGAGCTCACAAAAGCGCATAGGATTTTGCGTGTTGAAGTTCATTCAGTTTATTCGCGTTTGTGGGGCTCTTGCCCCACTGCCGCATTTCTTAATCTTGCGTTTATCTGGGTACCCAGTTCGGGCGTGTGCACGAATGGTGAGTGCGGGCTAGTAGGGCCTGGCTAAGGAGCCTATGCAAAGTTCCAACGGTTAACCCTCAATTTTATATATAAAGATGATACCCAGTGTGGTGTAGTTGAATAGATTGTTGGACTAGGTCTCAGGAGGTCTGGCTTTAAATTCCTGCTCAGCCATGGTGGGGTGGAATGTACAAAACCACTCCTTAAATATTCTACTTACTTTGAAAGCCCTATTAAGGTCACTATAAGTCAGCCCCAATGTAAAAGCACACAACAACAACAGCAACAGCAACAACAACAACAACAAATTATTGATATAAAGATTTGTTAAGGATTGGAAAGCCCAAATCAAAATGTCTCACTTGTCTTTCTTGTGATGTTTTGCCCAGCAATATGCCCTATTTGCCGGATTATAAGACTCATTCCCCCATCCTTAAAATACACTGGAAAAATGGAGTGCATCTTAAACTGTATGTAGTGACCTATTGTTGGCTATTTTGGTAATAATGGGGGTGTGTGTCTTATACTCTGGTGCATTTTATAAGCTGGCAAATATGGAACTCCATATTTGTTCTCACATTTCAAATGCTGGTCTCAAAGATTGAACCATGCATGTTTAAGTACATGTAGGGTTCAATTACCACCTTTCCCCAAAGCTTGTGGTGGCTGACCCAAACCACACATTCACCCCTGCTTATACCTGTACACTCAAACCACACACAATCAAATACACAATCGCTGTTATCAAACCCTTGCTATCTAAGGTGGAGGGGTCACTACTGAGCTTCATCAGCTGTGGATAGCATCCTCCATGGCAGTGATTTCATCTCCACAGCAGCTCTATGTTGATGCTTTCTTGCCACCTCTTCATCCCTGTTGCCTTACAACTTTGGCATCAAACACCACATTCACACCTTCATCCTTGCCCCTGGTACTCCATCCTCACTACTTCATCTCCATCCTCTAAACCACCGCTGTCCCCTTATCCCCATGTAGACATTTACAAAACATGGGAGAATATGAATGGGAAGGAGTAGAGATAAAGGGATTTAACTGAGAAGACCCTGGGTGGCAACATTAATAGGAGGACCTAAGAAATGAATTGATGGGTTGTCAACAGGACCATGCCACATAGTTAGTGTCTTAAATGACTATCCCACCCACAGATAAGGAGTTTTTTGTTCTCCCCTACCAGGGTCTTATTAATCATACAGGGATGAGGTCATGGGGAAAGGATCAAAGACAGTATTCTTATGCCAACCCAACAAAGATTGGTCTGGAGGGATCAAAGCTCTGACTTGGCCAAAGGATGATTCTTATGGTCTATTTTTCCTTCTGCAACCATCTCAACGCTCAACCCCATGTTTAGTTGAGGCATATCCTGTCCTTCCTACAGAGGAGTGGTTGCTAAGTGCTGGGAGTAGAAGACAAGAAATGCCCCAGCACACCTTTTTTTGAGGATTCCTTGGTTATTCACAAGCCCTTGGAATTGATGTTGCCACATGAGGATCCCTGTGTTATGCCAGAGATGGGGACCATATGGTCCTGTGGTTGTTCATGCATTTCTAATTGTCCTCAGTCCCCTGTAACATCACTAATGGTGAAGGATACTGGCAGATGTAATTTGACAGCACTTGGAGTGTGTTCCTGATCACTGTGATATCACCTATGACTGAGTTTATTTTCATTTAGTATTCTGAGTATCCCTCCTTTCCTGATCCTAAAGTCGGTAATGTGGTGTAAGGTTAGAGGGTTGTGGTTTTCCCCTCTCCTTACTCCTACTGGACTTGTTGTGGTGCGGGGGTGTGTGTTATAGTGCTATTATGCTCATTTGTTACTTTAATTGTACTTGATATGTACTTGTATATGTTATTTGAATTTTGTGGGTGGGATATTCTGATAATGTTACTGTATAATATTGCATTTATATTAATAGTGACTGTGATTTGTTATTGTTAGGGTTTTTTGGTATTTTCTTAATATGTTGCTTTCTATTTGAACTATATTTATTTGCATTTAACTATATGATATGTTTGTTATACTTTGGTTTTATTATATTGTATATTTGATTATGTTGGAAGCCGCCCTGAGTTGGCCTATAGGTTGAGATGGGCGGGCTACAAATTAAAAATCTAATCTAATCTAATCTATCCTCAGCTCTGTAGGAAGCTTTTATTTTTCCATTCTTTGCATAGGATGTAGCACCCTACTGTTTCCTCTTCAAACTCATACCAAGCACAAAACCCTCCTGTGGCTTCCAGGTCAATATGTGGCTTTCCAATGTTTGTTAATGACATCCAATCAATGTGCCAGAACCCATCATAAGGTCTGTGGCCAGACTCACAGAATTCTACCTGCAAATTTACATCCAGTTTAAAGAGAAGAAGAATGGTAGAATTTGACTCTTATTCATAAAGTTGAAAACCAGTATGTTTTCATAAAGATTGACTCTTTTTATTTGCCATGCTGAAAAACAAAGCAGTGTTTCTTGCTTTAATGCAAACAATTCAAGTGTTACTAATTTTAAAAAATGGCAAGAAAAGTCTTTCTTTTTCTCTCTAGCCTGCGTCTATGAAAATAAATCATTACAACATCTAAGTATCTTCTTCAGTGATAAGTTTCAGCAGTGATGTTTTGTGATAGACCTCAAGTTCATAGGACTATTACAATTTTCTTTTCCACATTTTTTTGATAGATGAAAAAGCAGATGCTTGAAATTGACTGACCAGTATTTTGACTAGAAGGGTATTGACATCCAAGGGGGAAAAACAGCCTTGGTATTGTATTTCCGCAGGGAAGGGAAGGCATCTGGAATGTGAGTAGTAGCTTAATCCTCCTTTTGGCTAAAGCTCCACATAGATATTTCTCCCCAAAAGATCAATTATAATTACAGAGTTTCACTAAAGTAATGCACTTGAAAAAAGTGTATGTGTCCTTTTCAAATGTTGATGTGCAGCAATGTAACAGGGATCAAAGCTTCTAAGACAGAAGTGTGTTAATGGCTTTTCCTGATTATAATAGTCTTTGGCACCAGACAGAACAATTACATTGCAAAGAACTGTAACTAACAGTCTTTTTAAATGTTAGACCTCAATAAACTATTTTCAGGTATGAGTTATAGATGATTTTATGTAGCACTCTGTCTAATCCACAGACAGTTATGCAACACTTGGGAGGATTTGGGGACCAAACATCCACCCCTATCACCCACCACAGGCTACAGCAGACAGGAAATGGCTTAGAATGCTTGAAAAATAGAAAATGTTAAAAATGGAAGTGTCTAGATGTCCATGGTTTTAAGCGGGATAGTCAGGGGACTTCTCTAAAACAAAATTTGCTGGGATGTCCCTGCTGATTTTTGACATGGGGACATGGGGTAGGGGTACTCTGGGGCAGTTTGTGGGGAGCATGAAAGCTTCTCAGAGGCTGTTTTGAGCCCATGGGCTGCACTTTGCTGGCAGAACAATATTAGTATCTGTACCCACCTCTTTGGAATCACAGCAAAGGAATTTTAAAGAAAGAAGGGTAGGTGGTACCTTTATGAGACCCCTACCAAGTAAAAAAAAAAAAAAGCTTTCAAGCCCAACAGGATGGGCATGGTAAAACTTGAAGGGGTGAGGGGAGAAACAGAAATGTCCAAAAATCATTGTGACCCAATGTTGCAGCCCCATCAGGACTGAACTCACAATGTCAGCAGTTTTTGGCTGCAGTACAACAGTTTTAACAGGGACTGTGGTGACTCAAGTGGTTAAGATGCTGAACTCACTGACTGGGAGATCAGAGTTCAATTCCTTGATACTGCATGACGGAGTGAGCTCTCATCTCTGTCCCAGCTTCTGCCAACCTAGCAGTTCGAAAGCAAGAAATTGCAAGTAGATAGATAGGGACCACTTTGGTGGGAAGGTAAACAGTGCTCTGTGCACTCCAGTTTCGATGCATGCCTGCTACATTTCCACAGAAATGTCTACAGACATAGACATCTCTTTGGCTATAAACAGAGATGAGCACTGAACCTTAGTCAGATGCAACTGGCTTTCGAGCCAGGGCGACCTACAACAGTTTGTACCACTGCATCATGAGTGGTTAAAGCAAACCCTTTTGACTCTGCATGTGCTCTTAAGCAGAGCTGCTGCTGAGGAGAGCCAAACAAAGGAAGTGAGCACTGGTAAGTTTTGCAGTTGCAGTAGAGATGCTTTAGAGGCCACCACTAATTTAAATTGATAATTTTAAGCTGCTGAGAGCCACCTCTGTTCAAACAGAGGAAGCAGTTAGAAGCTTCCAGAATCAGGGGGCAGAGCCACACCAGGCCCTTCCCTGAACTGTGACTCATAGGGGCGGAGCCACACTAGCCTTTAAAAGCTCTGAGCTCTTTCAGGGTCAGCCCTTTTGACTCTGCATGTGCTCTTAAGCAGAGTTGCTGCTGAGGAGAGCCAAACAAAGGAAGTGAGCACTGGTAAGTTTTGCAGTTGGAGTAGAGCTGCTTTAGAGGCCACCACTAATTTAAATTGATAATTTTAAACTGCTGAGAGCCACCTCTGTTCAAACAGAGGAAGCAGTTAGAAGCTTCCAGAAGCAGGGGGCAGAGCCACACCAGGCCCTTCCCTGAACTGTGACTCATAGGGGTGGAGCCACACTAGCCTTTAAAAGCTCTGAGCTCTTTCAGGGTCAGCCCTTTTGACTCTGCATGTGCTCTTAAGCAGAGCTGCTGCTGAGGAGAGCCAAACAAAGGAAGTGAGCACTGGTAAGTTTTGCAGTTGGAGTAGAGCTGCTTTAGAGGCCCACGCGCCTAACGGTGCATGAGATTGCCAACTAGTAACAAAGGAAGAATATAGTCTTACTAGGTAGAAAGGTAGTAAACGTGTACATTTTTGAGGCCCAGAATACTGCACTTGTTAAAATGGATTCTGAGGGAACAGCTGTAGTTACCTGCAATACTTGTGCCATGTTTGTATTCTTGCCAAAGCATATGGAGAACTACACTTGCAGCAAGTGCAAGCTGGTTGCACTACTAGAAGAGAAGGTCCAGCAGCTAGAGGCCCGCATATCTAACCATCAACAAATTAAGGAGCTTGAGCTGTTCTTGGATAGAGTGGAGCAGACTATGCTGGACAAAGAAGAGACAGGGCACAGTTTTGAGGGAGAAGGCCCTTTACTAACTCAGGAGGGAGATGTTTGGAGGAATGTGACTCAAAGGAGGAGAAGAGTAAGGGATAACTCTGAGAGTCTGAAATTACAGAATAAATTTGAGGCTCTTTCCCTCATCACACCTGATGAGGAACACACAGAGGAACAACTGGTTCCACCTGATGATCTCTCCTTCATCACACTTGATGAGATCCAGGAAGATAAACAACAGGAACAAACTGAGGTTCTCTCCCTTAATATGGTTGATGAGGTGCATGTAGATGAACAGATTGCAGGAGAGAGGCTCCTTGTACTAGGTGATTCAATAATTAGAAATACAGAGAAATGGATTTGTGATGCACATGATAACCGTATGGTGACTTGCTTGCCAGGTGCAAAAGTTGCAGACATCACAAGAAATCTAGATAGATTGTTAGAGAGAACTGGGAAGGAGACAGTTGTCATGGTACACATTGGTACCAATGATGTTGGGAAGGCCAAGCGGTCTGTCCTGGAAGCCAAATTTTGGTTGTTAGGAAGAAGATTGAAGTCCCGGACTTCCAAGGTAGCATTTTCAGAAGTGCTGCCTGTCCCTTGTGCAGGACCTACCAGGCAGGCAGAGCTCAGAAGCCTCAATGCATGGATGAGGCGGTGGTGTCGAGAGGAGGGCTTCAGATTTGTCATGAACTGGAGAACATTTTGGGACAAGCCAAATCTGTTCAGGAGGGATGGGTTGCATTTGAACCATGATGGGACCAGATTGCTAGCACTCAACATCAAAAAGGCTGCAGAGCAGCTTTTAAACTGATAACTGGGGGAAAGCCGACAGGAGCTGGCCAGCATCTGGTTCGGGAAAGTATGTACTTGAGTAGTGAGGAGGATGCAAAAATTACTGAGCAGAGCAAGGAGCTAGTCACCAGCACTCTAGCAGAAGGATGCAAGAGGCAGTCTAACAATGCAACTGGACTCAAAAGACTGTATCAGGAAAGCATATATAAATGCTTGTATACAAATGCCAGAAGCCTCCGGAACAAAATAGGGGAGCTGGAATACTTAGCAATAGATAAGAATATTGATATTATTGGTATCACTGAAACCTGGTGGATGGATGATAACCAATGGGATACAGTTATCTCAGGCTACAAACTGTACAGGAAGGATAGGAAGGGGCAAACGGGAGGTGGTGTAGCCTTGTATGTCAAAGAAGTGATAAAATCATATGAATTGGAATATCTAGGTGATTTGGGGTCACCATTAGAAGCTCTGTGGGTAAGAGTACCAGGCCACAAGGATGGTCTAACAGTAGGCATATACTATCGGCCTCCGACCCAAACTCTTGAGGGAGACTGGCAGTTGAAGAATGTTGTAAAGGAGGCATCCAAGAAGGGAAGCCTGGTTATATTGGGGGACTTCAATTACCCTCACATAGACTGGGTGAACTGTTGTTCAGCACATGATAAAGAGATAAAGTTCCTAGATATGCTAAATGATTGTTTCCTGGGACAGATGGTTGAAGACCCAACTAGAGGTACAAGAATCCTTGACTTGATCCTGAGTAATACTAAGGATCTGGTGCAAGATGTTAATGTGACTGATCCAATAGGGAACAGTGACCACAACTCAATTATGTTTAACTTGATCATAGACTGCAAGTCACTGATAAAATCTAACACAGAGACCTTAAATTTTCAAAAAGGAAATTTCCCAAAGATGAGGAAACTAGTAAAAAAGAAGCTGAAAGGGAAAATTGAGAGAGTCCAAACACTCCAAGAGGCATGGAGGCTGTTAACAAAAACAATAACAGAGGCCGAATTGGAATGCATACCCAAAAAGAAAAAGGGCACTGCCAGGTCCAAGAGGACTCCGATGTGGTTTACAGGAGCTGTTCGGGAAGTGATCAAGAGCAAGAAAAGCTCATTTAGAAGATGGAAGGCTTGTCCGAATGAGGACAGCAGGCAGAAACATAAATTCTGGCAGAACAAATGCAAGGCAACAATCAGGAAAGCAAAGCAAGACTTTGAGGAGCGTATAGCTAAAAATACTCAGAGAAATAACAAAGACTTCTTTAAGTACATTAGAAGTAAGAACCCAACTAAGAAGGCCATTGGACCATTAGATGACAATGGAAGGCAAGGGGTTATTAAAGAGGAAACAGAGATTGCAGAGAGACTCAATGAATTCTTTGCTTCAGTATTCACTGAAGAAGACAGAGACCACATGCCCAAAACAGAGCCTATCTTCGTAGGGAGGGAAACCGAAGAATTAAGCCAGATAGAAATAACCAGGGAGGAGGTCCTTGCATGTCTTGTTAAGCTAAACACTAACAAATCACCAGGACCAGATGGCATCCATCCACGAGTTCTCAGGGAACTTAAAGATGAAATTGCTGATCTCCTAGCCAAAATATATAATTTCCCCCTCAAATCAGGCTTTATGCCTGATGACTGGAAGGTAGCGAATGTAACACCAATTTTCAAAAAAGGATCCAGGGGTGATCCAGGAAATTACCGACCTGTCAGTTTGACATGTGTCCCAGGTAAAGTGATGGAAACCATCCTAAAAGATAGAATTAATAGGCACATAGAAGAGAAGGTGCTGCTAAAGGAGAGCCAACATGGCTTTTGCAAGGGCAAATCATGCCTCACTAATCTGTTGGAATTTTTTGAGAGTGTCAACAAGCATGTGGATAAGGGGGATCCAGTTGACATTGTTTATCTGGACTTTCAGAAGGCTTTTGACAAGGTCCCACACCAAAGGCTCTTGAATAAACTTACCAGTCATGGAATAAAGGGACAGGTCTTGTTCTGGATCAGCAACTGGCTAAGGGACAGGAAACAGAGGGTAGCACTAAATGGACACTTCTCCAGGTGGAGGGAAGTAAAGAGTGGGGTCCCCCAAGGTTCAGTACAGGGACCCCTACTTTTCAACCTCTTCATAAATGATCTAGAGGTAGGAGTAAATAGCAAGGTAGCCAAATTTGCTGATGACACTAAATTATACAGGGTAGTGAAAACTGTGAGAGATTGTGAGGAGCTCCAGAGAGATCTCTTGACACTGGGGGAGTGGGCAAAACAGTGGCAAATGAGCTTCAACATTAGTAAGTGCAGAGTGATGCATGTTGAGGCAAAAAACCCCAATTACATTTATAAACTGATGGGGTCTGAACTCTCTGCGACAAGCCAGGAAAGGGACCTTGGTGTCCTGGTGGACAACTCAATGAAGGTGTCAACCCAGTGTGCCTCAGCAGTGAAAAAAGCAAACTCAATGCTAGGGATCATTAGGAAGGGTATAGAAAATAAGTCAGCAAGTGTCATTTTGCCTCTTTATAAATCTATGGTGAGGCCCCATCTGGAATACTGTGTACAGTTCTGGTCGCCAAACCTCCAGAAGGATATTATGGAGTTGGAGAAAGTGCAGAGGAGGGCAACCAGAATGATTAGGGGACTGGAACACCTTCCTTACCATCTGAGGCTGCAACGGTTGGGCCTTTTCACTCTTGAACGACGGCGTCTAAGAGGTGACCTGATTGAAGTTTATAAAATCATGCACGGTGTAGACAAAATAGATAAGGAAAAACTTTTTTCCCTATCGCATAACACTAGAACTAGGGGACACTCCATGAAACTTTTGGGTACTAGTTCTCAAACAAATAAGAGAAAGTACTTTTTCACCCAGAGGATTACTGGTCTATGGAACTCCCTGCCAGAAGAAGTGGTGACAGCTGTCAGTCTTGACAGCTTTAAGAAAGGATTAGACACGTTCATGGAGGACAAGGGTATAAATGGCTATAATTATGGATACTTAAGGACAACCTCGGGGTTGGAGAGATAGGCAGGATATCTCTCAATGCCATTTCCAGGGAATCCTAAGCAGGTCAAGGCATCTCCTTGGGAATACCCTTTAGGAAATGTTGAGCCACTGTGTGAGACAGAATGCTGGACTGGATGGGCTGTGGCCTGTTCCAGCAAGGCTGTTCTTATGTTCTTATGTTCTAAATCCACTGTTAGCCAAGCTGTTAGCTCTTACCCTTAGGTAAGGTGGATAAAACTGTCTTATTGCCAGCACTGCTGTAGAATTCAGCTGTTTATCTACTTGGCTTTTATACATGGAGGCTGCAAAGCTGCTGCCTAAATTATGCTGCATAAGGATGACAATTTTGTGAGAAATAAAATGTTTCCAGTTTCTCTCCTGAAGGTCCTCAGACTTTCATGTAATCTCTGACATATCTGCAGGAGTGCCTCTTCCTAAGAAATTGTACCCAGAGCACTCAAGCTCTTAAACTACATACTGTCGCACCTAAAGAAGTTTAAAAAGGTTGTGACCAGAACAAGATCTTTCTTAGTTATGGCTTCTTCATTATGGAATGAGTTGGAAATCAGATTGTCTCCCACTTTAATGGCTTTTTGAAAACAACTAAAAGCTTTTCCCTCGTTAGTAAATTTATTTTACATCTGCAGTTTTCCCCTTACAGTATTTGTTTGTGAGCTGGAATAAGAGGAGAATGTACATTTTATATATTACTGGTATGATTTGTTGTACTATTTCATTTCATTTATTTGACTTGTATGCCGCCCTACTCAATGGTGTGACTCAGAGCAGCTAACATACCATGAAGAAACAAATATTACAATATTACAATATCAAATTTAAATAAAGCATACCATTGGGATGCCATGTTGGTTGGCATTATATTTCATCTATATGTTTTATTTATGTGTGGTTGTTTGATGTTATTTGTTTATTGTTATTGTTTTTGGTATTGTTTCATGCAATGTCTTTGGGCTTGCACCAACTGGGTGGAATACAAGTCAAATAAAAAAAAATCTATTTCATCATCAGGAAGCTGTTTACACCACTGATTAGTGAGGGAAGTACTGACTTTATAAAAGTAATTAAAGATTTTCCCATACCATCCATGCCCAATAGTTTCCAAACAATGAAAAGGGAGCCCCAGAAGCTTTATTTCTGAAATTTGCCTCTGCTGATGACATCATCAATCTTACATGGTGTAACTTACACTAACAGGATTTTAGTCAGCAATGCTTCCACTGAAGCTGTGGTATGGTAGCTGGCAAAACAGTCCTTTTTAAAATACCACCTTCCAAGTAGAGAAACAGAGTGAATTAGGCAAATGTGAAACAGCCCAAAAAAGTTATTTTACTTTCAAAGTCCTGGGAAACACAAGCTGTTTATTTTCCCCAAAGCCTTGGAAGGGTTGCAGGTGCGCCTCCTCCCCGAGAGTCACCCTGGCAACCTTATCTTGTCTCAAGCATGAAGTCCCTTCAATATTTCTCACTCTGTCTCTACTCCCCCTTGGTCCCTCCTGACTCATCAAGGTTGAATCCATGTGAAGTGTAGCCATGGGGCACAGCTACTACCAACACTGGTATCTGTGCAATGACACCGCTACTCCTCCTTTCATCTCCAAGAACGAGACTTGCAATGTCCTTCAATTCTTTATTTGCAGAAAATCAAACAAAGATCAAAATGCAGAGAGAAGCACAAAATCTAGCTAATATCACTTTGCCCTGACTTACGCTATCAATGTCCATCTTTTATGGACCCTTAATCAAATCTATACTTAGGAATTTAATAAAATAATAAAGTACTAACTTTCTAAAGAAAAAGTAGCTTTTCTTCTCTTCGCTTAAGACATTTGCCTAGGTTTGTTTTCAGCAAAGTCTTAGAAAATAAGTCGGGCTGGATGGCCCCCATCTCTTTCCTCTCTGCTAGGTTCACATTTCGATTTCTGGGTGACAAGAGCTCTCACTGTCCTAGAGAAGGTCCTCCCTAAAGCCCCAATTCTAAGTTTTTTTTTATCCTATTCCTAAGAGATTTCCCCACCTTAGGAATTTGTTTTATGTGGGTATGATGTCCCCTCACAGATGACTTTCCATAAACAATGATGTAACATTGACTTTCCATAAACAATGATGTAACAGGTGTTCTACTCCTGGGCGGAGACTCAATATACTTTTTGGTGTCCCTTTTACCTCTCCCCTTTGATGATCTGAGAGTTCAAGTGTCCCTGTCATAGTTTAAGTGTGACAGGTGAAAGGGGTGTTCTGGCTTAATGCCCGATTGTGAACTTAAAGTTTACCTAAGTTCACTTTCTTTCAAATGCAAATCCACATGCTTGAGGAATCCTTTTGCAGGTGTCTGTCTGCTAATGACCTATCTTAATGATGCTGTGCCTATGAAATGTGAATGACATGCAAAACACTGTGTTTGCCTCTTTTCTCATGAAAGTTAGTCTTTCTTAACCTAAGAAACCCCACTACAACTATAATGTAATTAAATATAATATATTAAAAGTAATTCAAAAGATTAGTAGTGATCCTTTGAATTCCATTACACAGGGGACTCTCAAAAGTCTTCTCCAGCACCACAGTTGAAAGGCATCTATTCTTCTGCAATATGCCCCACAATTATTATCTGTTTACAATATGCACCTCAATTAAAAAAATGTTGCTGCTTAGCCTAGATTCTAGACTAAGCAGGCAAGCTAAGTAGGTCTGTATTTGGCTAATATATAAACATGGGGTGACAACTGAACACCAGCTAGGCTCTAAAACTCTGGAGAACTATCATCAAACTTGACAATACTAGGCTAGATGGATCAATAGTCAAACTCAGGACAGTTTCCTGTGGTCTTGTCTCAAATGTGCTTGGACTCTGTGGTTTTTTATAGACTCAGTAGAAATGTGGAGCTTTTCCAATTTCTGTGCATTTAAAGGTAAAGGTTTCCCTTGCTCGAAAACCAGTCGTATCCGACTCTAGGGTTCAGTGCTCATCTCTGTTTCAAAGCCGAAGAGCCAGCACTGTCTGCTTCTGCAGATGTTTCCATGGTCATGTGGCAGGCATGACTAGACACTGGAGTGCACAGAACGCTGTTACCTTCCCACTGAAACAGTCCCTATTTATCTACTTGCAATTTCTTGCTTTCGAACTGCTAGGTTGGCAAGAGCTGGGACAAAGACGGGAGCTCATTGCAGGCGCACCCCCCCAATAACGGACACAGACAACATTGAAAGTGGATAACAGCATCGGGCCACATTTATTGATTCAATGCCCTAGTCCGAATTATAAATTTGTATTGGTAAAACGACCAATCATAATTCATAAGGCAAGCAGGCCGAAGTAACACTGGTAAGGTACCACCCCAAAATTGCCAACGGCAATTGGTTACAATGTATCAATTTGTATCAATTTGTTTGTTGACAACAAACAAATTGTTGACCGTAGTCAATAACTAACTCATGACCCCACCCTCTGACGCGTATCCGTGAAATCACAGGGGTGATGCATGCTGGTTAGCAATCGTCATCACCCCATCGCCTGGTTCGTCGTTGACCGGACAACGTTTAACTAATTTATTCCTGTCTAGTGTTGTCCAGTCAATTGCGAACCTGCCGGATACTTGTGGGTCATACTGTTTACCTTACCAGTGCTACCCGCCACACGGAGGGGCTTCAAAGAAGACCTGACGCCCCCCCCCAGACCGTCAGCTCGGTCAACAGGCCTGCTCGCCAATCACCCAACAGGAGGTCCATACCTCCTCGCGACAGATGGACCCCATCCCCTGCGTACAAGTCATAATTTTGTAGGCTAATATCGGGGTGATGACTGACCCGTCCCCAAGCCCTGTCGGCAAGAAACCGCGCCACCGCCCTATTGACCGTGCGCCTAGCGCGGTCAAGGGCCATGAGGTTAACGCCCCCTCTGTAAGAATGGCGCGGGACAATGTCCGACCAAACCAGGGTTGTGGCAGGCCAGACATAATGCAAGTAGGCGAGTTCCTCGCAAATCGCATGCTTGAGCGATAAGCCGGTGACCTGGCCCAAATCATTGCCCCCCAGGTGGATGATGAGAATGTCAGGCGGGTCAGCACCCAGGCCAGAAAAAAGGAAAGGCCGCAGCTCCCGCCATAACATCCCAGGCTTACCATGCCATGTGAGACTGGCGTGTTCACCCAGTCCCAGTCGGGGTCCCCACTCTGTCGCCGCAGCGTAACGCGCTGCCCTGTGCACATAGCTGTGGCCCACCAGCCATACTGTCACCGGTGTAATACGACACCCAGGGTCTGTAAGAAAATTGAGAAAAAAGGCGGTAAGGTGACTGGATTGGTACTCATGGCGGGAGTGGGCGCACATAAAACTGAAAACATTGCGAGCCCCACCTCCCCATGCTGCGTATGTCAGCCCCAGAGTACCCAAAAGCAGCTGCTGTAGAGGCTGCACCAATACGGAATGAATGTGTGCCATAACGGGCACCTGGTAGGCCCACCCTGGTGAGGGCTCTGGCTGTCACCTTCCAAAACTGAAATTTAGTAAGGGGAGACCCATCTTGGTGACAGAAAAACGGGCCGTGGTGCATGCCACGCAGTGCCAGGAATTCCTGTAGGGCACCAACCGGACAGATGTCTGCCAAAGAACACCGTAGCAGTCTTACACCACTGCCTACGCCATGCTGATCTGTTTTAGAGGAGCGTATCCTCAACTGGGCCCAGTCTTTGGCAACATAGACATCTTCGAGTTCCAGTGCCCTACCACTTGCATCCGCCTTAGACAGCATCACGAGTTCGCTGACGCGGAGCGCTCCAAAAAATGCCACCGTTGTGGCTGCATGAAAAAGGGCTGCCTCATAATAATCAAAACAGAGGCCTGGCCAGCCCCGGGCCAACTGGGTAAGAACCCCTGGGGAAATAGGGTGCCGGTCGTCCGGGCAACGCCCGCGCTCGCGCACCCACCCCTCCAAAACATGTCTCACACGGAAGTCAGAGGTGGTATCCACATGACCTCCCACTTTGGCCATAAAGGCCAACGCCGAGAGCTTGGATGCTATGGTGCGAGGTGCAAGGCCCTGTGCATGCAGGTGAACCATGAACCGCAGAACATGGTCCACCGGGATAGGCCAGGTCTCTGGCAGGTGACATTGAGCAGAAAATGCCCTGTAAGAATTGAATGCTTGTTGGTACGCCTTACGCGTGCATGGCGCTAGTGACAGGCCAATCGCCCGGTTCACCTCTCCTTGCCAATAGTCCACATCTCGTCCGGGATTGGCGAGGGAAATTCCTCTGCATCCGGGGCCAAGGCGCGGAACCGGGAGATCTGCAGGTGGGACAAAGCGTCAGCAATATCATTATTAATCCCTGGGACATGCCTGGCCCTGAACAAGACGTTGAGGCGCAGGCAGCGCAGCACAAAATGGCGCACTAGTTCCATAACCCTGGGCGATTTGGAAGTCTGTGCATTGACAATGTGGACAACAGCAGCATTGTCACACCAGAAATGCACCACCGAATTAGCCCACTGTTCGCCCCATAGCATCAAAGCCCCCAGAATAGGGAAAAATTCCAGGTATGTGAGATCCCGCAGGCAACCTGTGCCTGCCCATGCCGGTGGCCACCCACCATAGGCCCACTTCCCATTGAAGTACATCCCATAACCCAGGGATCCTGAGGCATCAGACTGGATCTGAAAATTGGGGGATGCCAGGAGGTCAGACCTCCAAAATGAGACCCCATTGAACTCCCTCAGGAATTGCAACCAGACAAACATGTCTGCCCTGATACCCCGGGTAAGCCTGACTCTGTGGTGGGGCCTGGATAACCCTGCCATGGCATCGCATAAGCGCCGGGCAAAAGCCCTGCCCGGTGCGACCACCCTGCAAGCAAAATTGAGGTGACCATGTAGCACCTGCAGTTCCCTCAGGGATGCCTTACGCTTGGCCAGCAATTCCGAGATAAGGGCCACTATCCTGGACACCTTATCACCAGGCAACCTAGAAGCCTGCACTACTGTGTCAATCTCCACCCCCAGGAATACTAGCTTGGTAGATGGGCCCTCGGTCTTTTCGGGCGCTAAAGGGACACCAAGTTCCTCCATTAGCGTCTGAAATGTGTTGAGGAGACGTGTGCACGTGTCCCAGCCCCGTTCACCCCCGAATAAAAAATCATCCAGGTAATGGGCTACAGACCGGGACCCTGACCTGCGGACGAAAGCCCACTCTAGGAAGGTACTAAAACGCTCGAAGGCCGAGCATGATATGGAGCAGCCAAAAGGCATGGCCTTATCAAAATAATATTCACCCTTAAATTTAAAACCCAGCAACTCAAAGTCGCCCGGATGCACTGGCAAAAGGCGAAAAGCCGACTTAATGTCACACTTGGCCAGCAGGGCACCCGGGCCACACGAGCGTACCATGCGCAGCGCATGGTCAAATGATGTATACCTGACTGAACAAAGGTCATCAGGAATAGCATCATTGACCGATCGGCCGGCTGGGTAGGACAAATGATGAATAAGGCGAAACTCACCTAGGGACTTTTTGGGGACCAAACCCAGTGGCGACACCTTAAGATTGGGAAACGGGGGTGCAGGGAAAGGTCCAGCGACCCTGCCCGCATCTAACTCCTTTTTAATGCTGGCCGCAGCCACCTCCTCCCTTCCTCTGAGGGATAAAAGGTTGGGAGCATCCTGAGGGGACCTATCACCCATAAAAGGGATACGGAATCCCTGCTTAAAACCCTGAAGGAGATACTCCCCGTCCTCCCCCTTCGGGTACGATGCGAGCCAACGCTCCAGCATGTCCACATTAATTGGGGAGGGGGCCTTTTGGAGAACCAGCTCCATCCGTGGCAGTCTTGCCAGCCCACTGTCCACCCCTCCCTCTGCCTCGTGCCCCCCCAGGCCTGGGACAGGCAGAGGCTGCATGGGGGCCCGAACATGTGGGACACTCATGCTTATACTTGCAATTCTTTCTATTGCAGGAACCATTGGACGAGAAAGTCCAGCACAGCAGGCGGGCTGGAACCCCCTGCCCCGCCGCCTGGCGGGTAACCTGCGCTGGAGCCGCTCGCTGGACCGCATGTCCGCAATGGTATCTATCTCCCGGGGCAGGGCGTGTGGGCGTCATATACAAAAGCCAAAGCCTCTGGCACGGCTCATCCCATCTCATCTCGGGGTGGAGGGGAATCCTCATACGGAATTCCTCATCATATGCTAGCCATGAGGGGCCCGGGAAATCAACCATCGCCCTGTATATGTTGTCCAAATATTGGACCATGGGAATAGCTAAATCCGGCCGCGCCCTCAAATACACCGCCATGTATATTAAATAAGCGGGGAGCCAGTTGGCCCAGGTACGCGGCGGCTTACGGCGGCGTGCCTGCTCCTTGTCCTTCTCATCCTGTCCCTCCCTTTCCTCCTTGGTGGGCTCTCTGTTCAGGAGTGAGAAGATATCTACGTACTCCCCCCGCCATATCTTTTCTCTGGTAGTCTGTGCCAAGTGATCACCCAATGGCAAGGAATACCCCGCCGTCGGCAAAGCCGAAAAAGGCACAGCCGGCCTAGGAAAAGGGGCCTGAGCTAACCCAGCCACCCCCAGAACATTCCCCGCAGTGTAAGAACAAGTACCCACCCCAGTGCCCGAGGTGGCAGTCGTCGCCGCCGGGTGGGTTGCCGACAGCGTGGCCCCCGCACCACCCGCGCGAGGCCAAGGCCATTGAAAGGCCCCCCCTATATTGGGAATGTGTGTGGATGTACTCGCTTGCACCGTATACTCACATGCTGCACCCCCGCGGGCCGCCCCCACTGGGGGTTCCGGCCCACTGGGGGCGTCGGAGCTCACGACCGACGTAGAGCTCATCACCGGGGCTTGACCCGCACCTGGCTGCTGGCTGGGGAGCTGCGAGGCAGTGGCCGAAACCGCGCCACGCGCCTGCAGCAGCTCGACCTCCCTGCCGGCTGTTGTCCTCCTGCCGACAGCGCCTCAAAAGGGACCCCGAAGGGGGCGCCCGCCTGACTGGCCCGAGCCAACGACGCTTCCAGGGCCGCAATGCGGGCCAGTAAGGTGTCCACGTTGACCAGGGGCAAAGGGCCGGCCGGCCCGCCTGGTCCAGGCGTGGGTACAGGTCCCTGTACCCCAGGACCCGAATATGGCCATTGGCCAGCACCGAAGCCCGGCAGGGTCGGTGGAGAAACCTGCCAAGGCAGGGGGCCGCACCACCCCCCAAGGCTAGAGGGCCCAGGGAGAGGCTGCGACCCAAGAGGAGTAGGCCCAACAGGGTGGGCAGGTGCAGGAGCGGTGTCCACCGCTCGCGGGCCGCGGGCCGGAACCCCTTCCGCGCCCGCACTCTGATCGCCCACTCCGGGCCAAGGGGCAATAGACCCCATTCCGCCGGCCCTGGCAGGGGCCGGCAAAGGCGGCTGCTGAGGAGGCGGCACCGCGGTCCTCCGACCTGGGTTGCGCCTCCTAACAGCGCGAGCTGCACTCGAAGCTGCCTTCTTCTTCGAAGGCATCTCCACCGAAGCAAAAAGGGAAGCCAGCAAGGCAGAATCGCTACCAAAAAGGCTTCCCGGTAGGCTAAAGAGCGACGGAGACACAGGTGAAAAGACTTCTCCGCTCCGTCGCTGAGGTAAAATGGCAGCTCGGCTGCCTCGTGGCCACCCCTTTTATAAGGGAGCTGGCCACGCCCCTAACTACCCGGATTCTCTGTCCTGTGGGGGGGGGGCCGCAAAGGGCGCGGCGGCCATTTTGGCGCCGCGCTTGCATTCTGTCCTGCAGTACTCAGGAATCGAACTGCTGACCTTCTTCCTCCCAGTCAGCATCTTAGCCACTTGAGAGGGGTAAAATGTTACTAGGTGAGTCTCTTACTTTGAAGGAGGATGAGGCAAGGGAAATCAGGCAGGAAAGTCAATTTCTGTACAGTCTTCAATTAATGGATTTAAATCTCAATGTTTCCTCAACAATGGTGGAAGAGAGCAGAACATCCTCTCATTTTTCAACATACTGTAACTTTTCATTTATTTCAGTACTTTCACAAATTTGAGATACATACATCATTTAACAATAGCAATTACACTTATATGCCACCCATAATATTCAGAGCGCTCTCTAGGTGGTTGACAACCCAATATTGTTCTTTACAGCATCAGACTTTCCTTTCACAATCAGATCCATCTACAGCTGAGCATCCTTTTGGCTTTGGCCCAGCCACTTCACCCTTTCTGGGGCTACTTATCCTTGTCCTCCACTCTTACCCAGTAGTATATCGGATGGCTTCTGACCTGAGGAGCTCATCTTCCAGCATCATATAATTTAGCCTTTTGATACTGTCCATGGGTTTTTATTGGAAAAGACACTGGAGTTGGTTGCCAGTTCCTTCCCTAGTGGATCTGCCACAGGGCATCTTGCCTGTCCATCTTGGGTGGCCGTACATGGCATAGCCCAAAGCCTCATTGAACTATGCCAGCCCTCTTGCCATGGCAAGGCAACAATCCTTGTGTGGGACATCATGCAGGAGGCAGCAAGGAAAACCATACCAAAAGAAATGAAGCATAAGAAAGCAAAGTGGTTCTCTGATGAGGCTCTTAAAATAGCAGAGGAAAGAAGGAATGAAAAAGGCAAAGGAGGAAAGAAAAAATACAATCACTTGAATACAGAATTTCAAAGAAAAGCAAGGAGAGACAAGGAAATCTATCTAAATGAACAGTGCAAAGAAATAGAGGAAAACAACACAAGAGGCCGGACTAGAGATTGTTTCAAAAAATTGGGGAAATCAAGGGAACATTCAAAGCAAAAATGACCATGATAAGGGACAAAGACGGCAACGAGTTAGCTGATGCAGAAGAGATTAAGAAAAGATGGAAAGAATACACAGAGGAACTTTACAAAAAGGACCTCAACACCACTGATAATCACAATGATGAGAACATTGACCTTGAGCCAGACATCCTAGAGAGTGAAGTCAGAAAGGCCCTAAAAAGCACTGCAAACAACAAAGCTCGTGGAGATGACGGTATCCCAGTTGAATTTTTCAAAGCTCTAAAAGATGATGGAATCAAATTACTGCATTCCATATGCTAGCAGATCTGGAAATAAAAACAGTGGCCACAGGATTGGAAAAGATCAGTACTGTATACGATCCAATCCCAAAGAAGGGTAGTGCCAAAGAATGTTCAAATTATCAAACAATTGTGCTCATCCCACACACTAGCAAGGTGATGCTCAAGATAATACAGGATAGACTTCAGCAGCATGTGGAGAGAGAATTGCCAGAGGTGCAGGCGGGGTTCAGAAGAGGCAGGGGGACTAGAGACCACATTGCCAATATACGGTGGATCATGGAGAAAACAAAGGAATATCAGAAACAAGTATACCTCTGGTATACACCAAGGCCTTTGACTGTGTGGAACACAATAAAATGTGGCAAGTACTTAAAGAAATGGGAATACCAGAACACCTTATATGCCTCATGAGAAATCTGTACTAGAGTCAAGAAGCAACAGTTAGGACAGAACACGGAATGACAGATTGGTTTGGAATAGGAAAAGGAGTAAGACAAGGCTGCATTTTATCACCCTACCTTTTCAATCTATACACAGAGCACATATTGCGCAATGCAGGGATGGAGGAATCATAATATGGGATAAAAATCGCTGGGAGAAACATCAACAATTTGAGATATGCAGACGATACCACCCTAATGGCAGAAAGTGAGGAAGATTTAAAGAAGCTCCTGATTAGGCTGAAAGAAGAGAGTGCAAAAGCTGGCCTGAGACAGATTTAACATCAAGAAAACCAAGATAATGGCAACAGACTCTATCAGCACTTGCAAAGCAGATGGGGAAGAAGTAGAAGCAGTGACGGATTTTACTTTCTTGGGATCTAGGATCACTGCAGATGGTGACTGCAGCCATGAAATAAAGAGGCGACTGATTCTAGGGAGAGAAGCCATGAGAAACCTGGGGAACATAGTGAAAAGTAGACACATCACCTTGCAAACAAAAATCCGTATAGTCAAAGCAATGGTATTCCCGG
This sequence comes from Bradypodion ventrale, assembly GCA_035047345.1. Classification (NCBI taxonomy): domain Eukaryota; kingdom Metazoa; phylum Chordata; class Lepidosauria; order Squamata; family Chamaeleonidae; genus Bradypodion; species Bradypodion ventrale. The sequence continues at coordinate 87,960,810 of JAWDJE010000001.1, read as the reverse complement.
TGGTAATGTATGGTTGCGAGAGCTGGACCATTAGGATGGCTGAGCGCAGAAGAATAGACGCCTTTGAGATGTGGTGTTGGAGGAGAGTTTTGAGAATCCCCTGGACAGCGAGGAGAACTAATAGGTAAAACTTGAAAGAAATTAGTCCTGACTGCTCCTTAGAAGGTCAAATAGTAAAGATGAAGCTGAAGTACTTTGGACATCAAATGAGAAGAGAGGATTCACTTGCGAAAGCCTTGATGCTGGGAAAGGTGGTGGGCAAAAGAAAAAGGGGACGGCCAAGGATGAGATGGCTAGATGGCATTGTGGATGCAGCGGGCACCAAGCTGAGCAGCCTGAGAAGGATGGTGGAGGACAGGGGTGCCTGGAGGTCAATGGTCCATAGGGTCACAAAGCGTCGGAATCGACTGTGTGACTGAACAACAACAGCATAGTGAAATCACCTCAGAAGGGTCCCTTAAATGCAAATATAAGCCCGTAAACTCTTCTGACTGATGTGTGTAGAGACATCTTTTCTGAAAGTCCATTTTGTCTACAACTATAAAATGTATAACACATTACTGATTTACAATTTGAACTTCTTTCTCCAGAGTTCTGACTTGAACTTGTAACATAACTGAGGTTAAAGAAAGGGACATTTAGCAAGATTACTAGATAATCTAAAATACTCCTTTTTAAAATATCATCATGAAAAAGGGTTAATTTCCTAAATTTTCCTAGTTTTGTGGCAATTTAAAGCAGAAGAACTGGTTCATTTGTACCAATTACTGTCATTTTACAAGTTCATCTGGAAAATGATAGCATTTATATCCAATACACATTAATTTATACTCCTAACGCACTAGTAATCAGGTATGCAATTGAATTCCACTCATAGGTGAGATACAAGAAATGATTTACTTTCTGAGGGGCACAGACTGCCTTTAGAAATAAGTTAATTTTAGTCTTTCTAATTTCAGTATGCATTAAGGTAAAACTCAAGATAGTATTTGTGATATTCAAGACAAGCAGCTGAAAAACTAACACTGAAAATGGGAACCAAAGTCAAAGGCAATTGCAAGAGAACATGAATGTTAAAATCCTCTTGTATAGATTCTCAGATGGCATAAGTATTGCAGGAAAATTGCCCCAAGTTAAGAAATATTATAAACATTTCTAATTGCACATTGAATCACACAACTCAGTATTGAACAGGTAATGCACATGGTGATTTCTCCACTTACATAAATTTGCCTCCAAATGCTACACTTCTTACATTATGCCAGCATAGCCAAGCAAGAAGATTGGGGACAATGAAAGCGCGGTGCCAAAATGGCCGCCGCGCTCTTTGCGCCCCCCCCCCACCCGGACTCAGACATCCGGGTGAGTTAGGGGGCGTGGCCACCCCTCTATAAAAGGGGTGGCCACGAGGCAGCCGAGCTGCCATTTTAAAATAGCGACGGAGAGGAGAAGTTTTCCCTCCACCCCCTCCCTAGTGAACAGTGTGATATTTTGGTCGCTTCGGGGCCGGGTGGGAATTTTTGGCCGGAACCCACAATTGGCCCTTGGGTTCTGGCTTTTTTGCCCATCCCACACTGTTGCTGAGGTTTGACATAGGGGTTTTCTTGCTCTTGACGTTGGTCACTTAGGCGGGTAGCACTGGTAAGGTAAATATTTATGACCCATAGGTATCCGGCAGGTTCGCAATTGACTGGCCAACACTTAGACAGGTACAGGTGTAATAACGTTGACCGGTCAACGACGAACCAGGCAAGGGGTGATGGCAGGAGCTTTTCAGCATGCATCACCCCGTGATTTGACGGATACACGTCAGAGGGTGGGGTCAGTAGATAGTTTATTGACTACGGTCAACAATTTGTTTGTGTCAACAAACAAATTGATACAAATGGATACATTGTAGCCAATTGCCATTGGCAATTTTGGGAGGAACCTTACCAGTGTTACTGCGGCCTGCTTGCCTTAAGAATTATAATTGGATGAGTACCAATTGAAAGTTATAATTCGGACTAGGGCATTATTCAATAAAAGTGGCCCAATGCCTTTATCCATATACCGGTGTCTGAGTCTTTCTTTGGGGGGTGCGCCTGCAAAGTGTGAGGCTGCAGAGCCTATGCAAATCCCTATTGAAGAGGTAGTGAAAATGTGGCCTGTAAATTCATTGAACTGCAGCTCACATAACCTCTTACCATTGACCACGCTGGGTAGAACTGATGTGAGCTAAAGTCTAAAACATTTCTGGGATCAAATGCTGTCCATCCCAATGTTGGGTTTCCAGCCAGTGTGGATCCATTTCCATATACAGTAAAATGCAATTATTGATTATGTAGACGATGGATCAGGTACACTTTCTCCGTGCAGTACTGTATATAAGGTTCATAGATCCTTCCAGCCTGCCTGAATGGTTCAGCAAAAATGGCCTCCCTAAACTATCCACTCTTCAAGCAGAAGGCAATGGAGATTTCACTGACTATTTGCAGGGAGTGGCAGAATGCTCTATCACTTTTAGTGGGAGAAAATAAAATGTGCTTGTTTCCTGCCCATTTTGTTGTAGTGGGGGAGGCCTTCACACCAGCCTCCCCAATGGATCCACATACAGAAAGATCACAGACATGCATGCACAAACACACAGACAAACACAGACAGACCCAGAGTCAACGTTTCCTGGGGCTTGAGAGAGATCTCTGAAAACAAATCCCTCCCAGCTTGTTTTATTAACTGCACAATAACAAGGCAGGAAATGGGGTGGGGAAGGTGTTGATTGGTGCAAGCAGTCATGTGGGATTACATATACTCATAAAATGTGCTCGTGAACACAACTTGCAATAACAGGAAATTAGGTGACCGTCTATTTTAGGGGAGATGAGTCATAGGGCTGATCTTCGGCCAAGTTTTCATGGCCTCGTCTTCGTAAGTCACTTCCACCTTTTTGAAGACAGCCAGGGATTCCTACACCATTTCATGTTGGAAGATGAACAAATGAAGTGCTATTTCATACTGAGGAATATAAAAAGTAGTACATTAAAAGATGAAAACTAGGAGTAGGACAGTAGTAAGAAACATGGACCAAAGCAACCATTAACCAAAGCTCTCAAAACTAATGGTGAGAAATCAAATTTGCACCCCAACAAACATGTTTCTCATGTATATGTGTGTGTGTGTGTGTGTGTGTGTGGGGCAAGCCTAAAGCTTCTTTCAACAGTAATAATTTAGATCAGGGGCTTGCAACAATTTCCTGCCAGGGACCAGTTCCTGCCACTGTGCTCAGCTGTGTGGGCCGGAGTCATGTTGGTGCCCACTACTTATGTTTTCAGTGGTGGTGCCACTGCTGCTGCCAATCACGCCATTTTCTCACTGTTTTACACAGCCTCCGCCACTTCCCAGGTCATCTGGAGTCTTTTTGGAACATGTTCGCTCCATTTTGAGAATTTTTGACGCTTCTCCGCTGTGTCTCAGCAGCTAATCCATGGCACTTGGAAACTTCCTGGTTCTGCGCTGGAAACCCAGGTGCTGACATAAGCTCTGCTTGGCACTGCAAGTCACAAAGCACCATGGTTTAGGTACCAAACTGCAGCAGAGAAAAGTTACAAAATTCACAAAATGGTGCAAACATGCTCCAAAAAGCCTCCAGACACCCTGGGAAGTGGCGGAGGCTGTGGGAGAAACCACAAAAATGGTGCAATTGCTGCAGCAGTGGCAAGTGACTTTTTGGGCATCCTGTGGTGGTCCAGGTGGTCACTATGGGCTCAATAAATGAGATGCACAGGCCAGATTAAGCTCACGGGCCATAGGTTGTAAACCCCTGATTTAGATCTTCAGTTACATTTGGAATTTGCCACCCTATTCTCCAGTGGAGAAATGGGATCAGTTTGCCAAATATTCTCCATAGGGCTGGGAGTGAAATTCCTCAATAGATGGGAAAGGTGTCCATCTCAGAGATTCAGCAATATTAGAAGAGTCAAAGCATAGTACTGTATCATGGTTTCTCTCTAGTTGCCTGTTGAAAAATAGGCTGCCATTAGGATGGTGGACTAAACTGGATTCAATCTAGGTAAATCCTGCTACAATTGGTTTGTGGATTGAGCTGACACTAACACAACTATATTACCTCTGTTACTATGTGCCCAGCACAGTTGCCTATCTATCTATTTATTACATTGTCTTCATCTACGGAAATAAATAGTTGGGCTCATTCAAGTGAATATAACAGCTGCTTTGTGAATTCCTTAAGTAAGTCAACCAGGAATGTTGTTGGCAACTGCCTTACAAGAATGGAAGCGTGGCGCCAAAATGGCCGCCACGCTCTTTGCGCCCCCCCCACCTGATGAAGCCATCCGGGTAGTTAGGTGCGTGGCCAGCACCCTAATAAAAGGGCTGGCCACGAGGCAGCCGTGCTGCCATTTTGGCGAAGCGACGGAGCGGAGAAGTTTTTCCCTCTTACCTCCGTCGCTCGTGTCCTTTCAGGGGAAGCCTTTTTGGGCAGCTTTTTCTCTCCATAGGCTTCCTAGCTAACTCAGCTATGCCCTCGAAGAAGAAGGCAGCCGCTAACGTGGCTCGATCTGCGCGGAGGCGCCAGCCGGGTCGGAGGACCGCGACTGCGCCCGCCCAGCAGCCGCCTTTAACGGAGCCCACCGGGACCGGTGGGATGGGATCGGTGGCCCCTTGGCCCGATCTGCGGTGCGGGCAGGTGGCCGCGGATGGGGCCTCGGCCCTTGGCCCGCAACCGATGTCCAGCGCCCCTGCTGGGGTCCATGCGGCTGGGCCCTCTTGCCCGAGTGCACAGTTCCCCATGGGGGGAGCGAGCCACGGGGGGTGGTTGGGTTCCCTGCCTTTGCAGGGTGTGCCCACAGCTCCACAGGGGCCGGGCATGGGCTCTTGGCCTTATCTGGCCCCTGGGACTCAGGGGCCTGGACAGGTACCCTTTAACTATGGGCCGATTGCCCATTCGCCCCCCGTTGGGGCTGGGGCATTTGTCAACGTGGAGGCCCTTCTGGCCCGCGTTGTGGCCCTTGAAGCATCCTTGGCGAGGGCCAATCAAACAGGGGTGCCTTTAGGTTTCCAGGTGCCCCCTTTGGCTGCCGAACAGCGGCCGGCGATGGGTCGGGTTGAGCCGCCTGAGGCGCGCGGGCCGGTGGCGGCCACTGCCTCGCAGCTCCCCACTCAACAGGTGCAGCAGTGTGGTGCGGGTCTGGCCCCGTCGATGAGCTCAGCTTCGGTCGTGAGCTCCGACGCCCACAGCGGTCCAGAACCCCCAGTGGGGGCGGCCCGTGGGGGTGCATCGGGTGAGTATGCAGTTCAAGCTGGTGCACCCACACAACTGACTTCCTTGGGGGGGGGCTTTCCAATGGCCATGGCCTCGCACGGGTGGTACGGCGGTCCAATTGCCTCCGGCCAACCCGGCGACTTCACCCCTGACACAGGGCCCGGGTCCGGGTGGCGCCCCCTGTGTGGTGGGGAATGTGTTGGGAATCCCCGGGCTGGTACAGGCCCCCTTTGCTTTGCCCGCAGTTCCCTCTGTGCCGGTGTCGGCACTGCCAACGGCAGGGTATTCCTTGCCCCTGGGGGACCATCTGGCCCAGTCTACCAGGGAAAAGATTTGGAGGGGCGAGTATGTAGATATCTTCTCCCTTCTTAATAGGGAGCCGACCAAGGAGGAGAGGGAAGGGCTGGACGAGAAGGATAAGGAGCAGGCACGTCGTCGTAAGCCGCCACGCACGTGGGCAAATTGGTTGCCAGCGTACCTGATTTACATGGCCGTTTACCTCAGGGCTAGGCCGGATTTGGCCATCCCTATGGTCCAGTATCTGGACAACATCTACCTGGCCATGGTTGATTTCCCGGGTCCGTCGTGGCTGGCTTACGACGAAGAATTCTGCATGAGGATTCCACTGCACCCAGAGATGAGATGGGATGAGCCCTGCCAGAAGCTGTGGCTTCTGTATATGACCCCCACGCACCCGGCGCCTGGGGATAGATACCATTGTGGACATGCGGTCCAACGAGCGGCCCCGGCACAGGCTCCCCGCCAAGTGGCGGGGCAGGGGGTTCCAGCCCGCCTGCTGTGCTGGACCTTCTCGTCCAATGGTTCTTGCAACAGAAAGAATTGCAAGTACAAGCACGAGTGCCCCGCTTGTTCCGGCCCCCATGCTGCCTCCGCCTGTCCCAGGCCGGAAGGATACAGGGGCAGGGGTAGGGGCGGACAAGGGGCAGGCAGGACTGCCACGGAAGGAGTGGGTTCACCGAAAGGCCCCCTCCCCAATTAAGGTTGATATGCTGGAGCGTTGGCTCGCATTGTACCCGAAGAAAGCAGACGCTGTGTACCTCCTTCAGGGTTTTCAACTGGGTTTCCGTATTCCTTTCACGGGGGATAGGTCACCGCAGGACGCGCCCAACCTTTTGTCACTTAGAGGACGGGAGGAGGTGGCTGCCGCCAGCATTAATAAGGAGGTCGCTGCGGGCAGGGTCGCTGGCCCTTTCCCCGCGCCCCCTTTCCCCAACCTTAAAGTGTCTCCTTTAGGACTAGTGCCCAAGAAGTCCCCGGGCGAGTTCCGCCTGATTCATCACTTGTCCTACCCAGCCGGTCATTCGGTCAATGATGCTATCCCCGAGGACCTTTGTTCTGTCAGGTATACATCATTTGACCAGGCATTGCGCATGGTGCGCTCATGTGGCCCGGGTGCACTGTTGGCTAAGTGTGACATTAAGTCGGCTTTTCACCTCCTGCCAGTGCACCTGGGTGACTTTGAGTTGCTGGGTTTCAAATTCCGGGGTGAATATTATTTTGACAAAGCCATGCCATTCGGCTGTCCCATATCCTGCTCGGCTTTCGAGCGTTTCAGTACATTCCTGCAGTGGGCATTTGTCCGTAGGTCAGGGTCTCGGTCTGTAGCCCATTACCTGGATGACTTTTTGTTCGGGGGTGAACGGGGCTGGGACACGTGCACACGTCTCCTCAATACATTTCAGATGCTAATGCAGGAACTCGGTGTCCCTTTAGCGCCCGAAAAGACCGAAGGCCCGTCTAATAAGTTAGTATTCCTGGGGGTGGAGATTGACACGGTAGCGCAGGCGTCTAGGTTGCCGGAAGACAAGGTGTCAAGGATAGTGGCCCTTATATCGGACTTGCTGGCTAAGCCCAAGGCATCCCTTCGGGAACTGCAGGTGCTACATGGGCACCTTAATTTCGCTTGCAGGGTGGTCTCACCTGGCAGGGCATTTGCTCGGCGCTTGTGCGACGCCATGTCAGGCTTATCCAGGCCCCATCATAGGACCAGATTGACAAGGGGCATCAGGGCAGATATGCACATATGGCTCCAGTTCTTGAGGGAGTTTAATGGGGTCTCATTTTGGAGGTCAGATCTCCTGGCTTCACCCCAATTTCAGATTCAGTCTGATGCCTCGGGATCCCTTGGTTATGGGATGTACTTCAATGGGAAGTGGGCCTATGGTGGATGGCCACCAGCCAGGTCAGGCATGGGTCGCCTGAGGGATCTCACATATTTGGAATTTTTTCCCATACTGGGGGCCTTGATGCTATGGGGTGAGGAGTGGGCCAACTCTGTGGTGCATTTCTGGTGTGACAATGCGGCCGTTGTACACATTGTCAATTCACAGACCTCTAAATCTCCCAGGGTCATGGACCTCGTGCGCCAATTTGTATTGCGCAGCCTGCGCCTCAATGTACTGTTCAGGGCCAGGCATGTCCCGGGGGTGAATAATGATATTGCTGATGCTTTGTCCCGCCTGCAGATCTCCCGGTTCCGTGCCTTGGCCCCGGATGTGGAGGAATTTCCCTCGCCACTCCCAGAGGAGATATGGACCTTTGGCAAGGAGAGGTGAACCGGGCGATGGGCATGTCTCTGGCGCCATGCACGCGAAAGGCGTATCACCACGCGTGGGTTTCCTTTCAGACTTTTTGTACCCAATCTCGACTGCCAGATACCTGGCCGATCCCAGTGGCCCACCTCCTTCGTTTCATGGTTTACCTGCACGCCCAGGGCCTCGCACCCCGCACCATAGCATCTAGGCTATCAGCGCTGGCTTTTATGGCCAAGGTGGGAGGTCATGCGGACAGTACCGCTGATTTCCGTGTGAGACACGTTTTGGAGGGGTGGGTGCGGGAACGTGGGCGTAGCCTGGACGACCGCCACCCAATTTCCCCGGGGGTCCTTACCCAACTGGCACGGGGCTGGCATGACCTATGTTTTAATAGGTATGAAGCAGCCCTGTTTCATGCGGCTACAACGGTGGCCTTTTTTGGAGCGCTCCGCATCAGCGAGCTTGTGATGCTGACTAAGGCGGATGCAAGTCGTAGGGCATCCGAAGATGTCTATGTTTGCAATGATTGGGCTCAGTTGAGGATATGCTCCTCTAAAACAGATCAGCACGGCGTAGGCAGTGGTGTAAGACTGCTACGATGTTCCTTGGCAGACATCTGTCTGGTTGGTGCCCTACAGGAGTTCCTTGCACTGCGTGGCACGCACCATGGCCCGTTTTTCTGTCACCAAGATGGGTCTCCCCTCACTAAATTTCAATTTTGGAAGGTGACTGGGAAGGCACTGGCTAGGGTGGGCCTCCCTGGGGCCCGTTACGGCACCCACTCGTTTAGAATTGGGGCGGCCTCTACTGCGGCTGCTTATGGGTACTCCAGGGCTGACATGCGCAGCATGGGGAGGTGGGGCTCGCAGTGTTTCCAGTTTTATGTTCGCCCACTCCCACCGTGAGTACCGTTTTTTAGTCACCACATATCTCTTCCTTCCCTGCTTTTTCCTTGACAGACCCTGGGTGTCGTATCACACCGGTGACAGTATGGCTGGTGGGCCATAGCTACGTGCACAGGGCAGCGCGTTACGCTGCGGCAACAGATTGGGGACCCCGACTGGGACTCGGTGCGTACGCAAGTCTCACATGGTACGGTAAGCCCGGTATGTTGTGGTGGGAACTCTTGCCATTCCTTTTTTCGGCAAGGAACGCTGACCCGCCGGACATCCTGATCATACATCTTGGGGGTAATGATTTGGGACAGGTCACTGGCTTATCGCTGAAGCATGCGATTTGCAGTGACCTCGCCTACTTACATTACGTATGGCCTGCCACAACCCTGGTTTGGTCAGATATGGTCCCACGGCATGCTTATAGGGGAGGCCTTGACCTCCAGGCCTTGGACCGCGCTAGGTGCATGGTGAACAGGGCGGTGGCCCGATTCCTTTCGACCAAGGGCTGGGGGCGGGTCAGTCCTCATCCGGCCATTAGTCTGCAAAATTATGGGCTTTACGCAGGGGATGGGGTCCATCTGTCGCGAGGAGGTATGGACCTCCTGCTGAGTGATTGGCGAGCAGGCTTGTCGACCGAGCTGACGGTCTTGGGGGGGGGGCGTCGAGCCTTTATTGAAGCCTCTCCGGGTGGCGGGTAGCACTGGTAAGGTAAACATTTATGACCCACAGGTATCCGGCAGGTTCGCAATTGACTGGACAACACTAGATAGGCATAAGTTGTTTAAATGTTGTCCGGTCAACGATGAACCAGGCGAGGGGGTGATGGTTACCACTAGACAGCTGGAATCACCCCCTGATTTTACGGATACACGTCAGAGGGTGGGGTCATTAGGTAGATATTGACTACGGTCAACAATTTGTTTGTTGTCAACAAACAAATTGATACAAATAGATACATTGTAACAATTGCCGTTGGCAATTTTGGGTGATACCTTACCAGTGTTACTTCGGCCTGCTTGCCTTAAGAATTATGATTGGTCGTTTTACCAATAGAAATTTATAATTCGGACTAGGGCATGAATCAATAAATGTGGCCCAATGCCGTTATCCACTTTCATTTGTGTCTGAGTCCATTATTGGGGGGGTGCGCCTGCAATGGAAGCGTGGCGCCAAAATGGCCGCCACGCTCTTTGCGGGGCCCCCCCCACCGGACGAAGCCATCCGGGTAGTTAGGGGCGTGGCCAGCACCCTAATAAAAGGGCTGGCCACGAGGCAGCCGTGCTGCCATTTTGGCGAAGCGACGGAGCAGAGAAGTTTTTCCCCTCCACCCCCTCCCTAGTTAACAGTGTGATTTCTTGGTCGCTTCGGGGCCGGGTGGGAATTTTTGGCTGGGACTCGCAATTGGCCCTTGAGTCCTGGCTTTTTTGCCCATCCCACATTGTTGCTATGGTTTGATATAGGGGTTTGTTCTGTGCTGCTGTTGACTTGGTCACATGGGCGGGTAGCACTGGTAAGGTAAACATTTATGACCCACAGGTATCCGGCAGGTTCGCAATTGACTGGACAACACTAGATAGGCATAAGTTGTTTAAACGTTGTCCGGTCAACGATGAACCAGGTGAGGGGGTGATGGTTACCACTAGACAGCTGGAATCACCCCCTGATTTTACGGATACACGTCAGAGGGTGGGGTCATTAGGTAGATATTGACTACGGTCAACAATTTGTTTGTTGTCAACAAACAAATTGATACAAATAGATACATTGTAACAATTGCCGTTGGCAATTTTGGGTGGTACCTTACCAGTGTTACTTCGGCCTGCTTGCCTTAAGAATTATGATTGGTCGTTTTACCAATAGAAATTTATAATTCGGACTAGGGCATGAATCAATAAATGTGGCCCAATGCCGTTATCCACTTTCATTTGTGTCTGAGTCCATTATTGGGGGGGGGGGTTGCGCCTGCAATAAATTGTTGCACCGTTACAGATAGTGTTGTTGTGCAACTCATTTTCAATTCAGAGGGCTTTGTATCTCTTATCAGCTGTGTTGCTCTTTGCAGGTTCACATATTCGTTTAACAGGGTTGCTCTAGAGAAGGAAACATAAACGTGATGCACCAGTTGTCTTAAGTGACTGGATTGAAGCTCCACTGGGTGTGTTGTGTGAGGCTGGGTCAGTCTAGCCATGTACTCAGGAATTAAACTGTAAACTACAGCAGCATGTCCATTCAGACACAGGGCCATAGCCAGAATTCTAGATGTGGGTGGGCAAATAGTTTTTCAGGATGGGCAACAATGTCTCATATATTTGAGGGTAGGCAAACTGCTAAATCAGGTGGTCAACGCCCACCCTAGCCAACCCCCTGGCTATGGCCCTGTTCAGACATAATTCCAAAACAAGATGCAATAGAAGAGATTGCATTTCTTACAGCAGAATTCAGAAAAATTACTTGTTACAGTTCCCCAAATCCATGCAGCGGAGAGGGGTAGTTGTTCAAAATGTTATTTGTTCAAGTTCTGAGTACAGTGTCACTGTACAAATAGGATCAGAGGGGAGGAAGGTCTACTGTAGTTGGGATAAGCTGTGCTTACCTTGATTTCATTCACAAGAGCACTTGCACACTCAGGGTTTGTTTAGGTGTCTATATACTCCTGTATTGAGTTGGGTTCCCATGTTTAACATTGATTTAAAGATCAGGAACTGCATGATGTATAGCTAAGTACACATTATTTCTGACAGCAAGTGGTTTATTTTAAACAACCTGGTGGGGGTTGTTCATTCTGAATCGATTCTGGCCATGGTTTATTTGGAAACTTTTTTGCATGAGCAATCACTTGTGTCAGGGTAATTGTGTCTCTGGGGTTTGGCAAGTTTTCTTTGCTAACTTGCAGTTCAACTTGTTTCTTTTTAAATCTCTTTTAAGAGTAGTGCTGTTGCACTATGCTAGATAGAAAAAAATGGGGATGGGGAGAATTATGGAAAATATGACATAATATGCCAAACACTGTTTGACACAAACCAGGCACTTGAATGACCATTTCAGGCAGAAAAGCCTTGCTCATTGTTAATCTCCCCGCCACCACCTTGGAAGGCTGAACTGCCAAATCACTTGCAAATGCAGTGATTTGAAATCCCATGTAGTTCCAGCACCAATATATTGTAGACCAGTGGTTCCCAAAGTGGGCCCCATGCCCCACAGGGGACTTCAATTCCCAGAAGCCTAAGTTAGTATATTGACTGATCAGTGCTTTGAGGAATTGACTTAGGCTTCTGGGAAATTGAGTCCAAAAAACAAAGTTTGGGAAACACTGTTATAGACTGTCTTATTAGGACCCATACTTTGAGACAAAGACCACATGACAGGCTATTGACATTAAACCAACTTCAAAAATAGTGAGCTCACTCCTAATTTATTTCAGCTGTGTAGATGAGCCCTCAGTTATCCCTGCTGTGAATCTTTATTTCATCCGCAATGGCACTGGATCCAGTAATGCAAGTTAACTCACCAAGGTATCATGGATATAATTCAAGATTAAAGTAGATAAATAAGGCTTGCCTATGACTCATGGTGTATTCCAAGTTGAAGTTTCCACAAAAGTTTGCTACAAATACCTGGTATTAAATGGGCCTTATGTATCCTTGGTAATCCCAAAAACAGATATGGATCAAAAGTGAATCTAAATGAAAGGGTACCATTGTGTCCTCAACTAAATTTCTACCTAATATTCCAGTGTCCAGTGGTGCTAACATTAAAGACAAGCAAACTTGTGATCCAACCATCCTAAAAACCCAATTTGTCCCATGGGTTCAACCTTTGCTAGGGCATAAAGTTGCATGGTGTGGGCTCTTTGCCCACCTGGCTCAGATCAAATTAGGCCGTTGTGAGGGCATCTAATAGCTCTCACCATATGTCCTGCTGGCAAGGGGAAAGCTAGAATCTGAGAAGGGGGTTCTCCCTTGGAGCCAGCCTACTTTTGTTGCCAAATTGCCCACCACCCCAGCCAATGGGTGCAATGTGATAGTATTTGGTTGTTATGTTGCCAAATTGGAATGTTTGGCCTTCAATATTGGTGTATTGAACAAAAGGTGAACAGAAAGCTTTCTGACTGTTAAGTAATGCATAGTACTAGCACAGTAAAGCAGGGCAGGTTTTTAGGCAAATCTTAGTTTGAATGCAAGTTCACCCAAACTTTCTCCCTCTTTAACCCAGTCAATGAATACACTTGCACAAAATGCTTAGAGAAAGAACAAAATATTGTTTATTCACAGTTAGGTCAAAGAAATATGCATGCACTCAAGATTCTTGGTGAGATTGTTGTTATTGTTGTTGTTGTTGTTGTTTTTTAGAAAGAAGTATAGTTAAAGTATAGTCTTTAGGTCTTTTAAGACTTTTATGCGTGCCATGTGGCCTGCAAAATGGAGGAGTTAAAATAGACATTGTTCCTCTTTGAAAGGCAAAAAACAAGAGAGAGAGAGAGAGAGAGGAGAATACAACATGCAAAGCCTTAATACATGCAATTAGGTCAGATGTCACCTAGAGGTGGGAAGATAGTAAAACTTTCCAATTGGTTACTTAGGAGCAAACAATATAAAACAACTTCCTTTAGCTTAATCTAGTATTTCTGTCTCTATGGTTATTGTGCTGACATGAATAGCATGCAGGGGTTGCATTACAATACTCAACAGGGACTACAATGGGCTGGTTTATAAACAGGTCATACTGGCAGGTAGTAACGAAGGGAGGTGAGGCATGATGAGATCCTAAAGGACATTGAGTGGGTGATACTGCATCCAATATCTTGGCTATGTGGATTTCCTGATTCAGTGGCCGGGATGGGGGATACACATGGCTGTTAGCCACCTAAGGTCATGAGGCTTGGGTGGATGACAATCAGCCAGTGTCATCCACACTGGCTATCTTTGGGACAGCATGGGCCCTGGGGCTTGGGACTTGTCAATTGATAGGGCAGAGTACAGGGATAAGAAGGAATACCTTGACTCCTGGTCCAAATTTCAACATAACAGCAGGCCCTACTACAGGAATTGGAAGAGTTATCAGTTAATAGTTAATAAAGTTGTTGCTCTAAGTAACTCAATTTCTTGTGCCTGTATCATTATTTTTGGGCTTCCGGGGTGGCAATGCCCATCCAGCAGCGATATTACAAGGCTATCATATTGCATTATTTGCAAACACCAGTCTCAGCATTTATCATTGTTGCAGTTATCGACTGCTAGGAATGGGATTTCGGGGGCTTGATGAATGAAAAAGGCATGGAAGGGGTAATCAGGATTTTTCATCATCTTCTGTCACTTCCTGAGAGAGAGCCTTAACATTACTTGGGACACTGCAAGCGCGGCGCCAAAATGGCCGCCGCGCTCTTTGCGCCCCCCCACCGGACAAAGGCATTTGGGTAGTTAGGGGGCGTGGCCAGCACCCTTATAAAAGGGGTGGCCACGAGGCAGCCGAGCTGCCATTTTGCGAAGCGACAGAGCGGAGAAGTTTTTCCCCTCTTACCTCCGTCGCTCTTGCCTTTCGCCGGGAAGCCTATTGGGTGGCGTTTTTCCTTCTCTTTCTCCGGCTTCCCAGCAGATCGTTGCTATGCCCTCTAAGAAGAAGGCAACTGCGAACGCGGTTCGCTCCGTGCGGAGGCGCCAGCCGGGTCGGAGGACCGCGACTGCGCCTCCTCAGCAGCCCCCCTTGCCAGAGCCCACCGGGACCGGTGGGATGGGGTTGATAGCCCCTTGGCCTGATGCGGGCCATCCGCATACCGGTCAGGCAGGGGCCGCGGCCCCCGGCCCGCAAGCAATGGCCACTGCCCCTGGCATGGCCCATTCTTCGGGGCCTTCTTCTATTAGTACGCAGCTTCCTGCGGGGGGTTCCAGCCATGGGGGGTGGTTGGGTTCCCTAACCTGGCAGGGTATGCCCCCGGCCCTGCAGGGGCCGGGCCTGGGCTCTTGGCCGTATTTGGGCCCCGGGGTCCAGGGACCTGGACCGGCGCCTGCAGCCCGTGGGCCGGCTGGCCCTTTGCCCCCCCTGGGATTAGGGGGCTATGTTAATGTTGAGGCCCTTCTGGCCCGTGTTGCGGCCCTCCAGGCATCCCTCGCGGGGGTTAACCACCCGGGGGTCCCTTTTGGGGCGCAGGTTGATGCTTCGTCTGCCGGGCAGCGGCAGGCGGCGGGACGGGTCGAGCTGCCCGAGGCGCGTGGGCCGGCGTCGGCCACTGCCTCGCAGCTCCCCAATCAACAGGCTGGTGCGGAGCAGGCCCCATCGACGAGCTCAGTCGCGATCGTGAGCTCCGACGCCCCCAGTGGGCTGGAACCCCCGGTGGGGGCGGCCCACGGGGGTGCAGCATGTGAGTATGCGGTTCAATCTAGTGCACCCACACACCTAGCCACCTTGGGCGGAACTTTTCAGTGGCCATGTTTGGGGTGGCTCCTCCTACTCAGTTGGGAACGTGTTAGGGGTGACCGGGTTGGTCCAGGCTCCTTTCGCAATGCCCACAGTTCCCCGACAGCGGGGTATTCCTTGCCCCTTGGGGATCATCTGGCCCGGGCTACCAAAGAAAAGATCTGGCGTGGGGAGTATGTGGACATCTTCTCCCTTCTTAACAGAGAGCCCACCAAGGAGGAGAGGGAGGGGCAGGATGAGAAGGATAAGGAACAGGCACGTCGTCGTAAGCCGCCACGCACGTGGGCCAACTGGTTGCCAGCGTACCTCATATACATGTCGGTTTACCTCAGGGCCAGGCCAGATCTGGCAATCCCGATGGTCCAGTATTTGGACAATATATACCGAAGGAGGCAGATGCAGTTTACCTGCTTCAGGGTTTTCGACTGGGGTTCCATATTCCTTTCACGGGAGATAGGTCCCCCCTATGACGCCCCCAACCTTTTGTCCCTTAGGGGAAGGGAGGAGGTGGCTGCAGCCAGCATTGCTAAGGAGGTTGATGCGGGCAGGGTCGCTGGCCCTTTCCCTGCACCCCCGTTCCCCAACCTTAAAGTGTCACCCTTGGGTTTAGTGCCCAAGAAATCACCGGGTGAGTTCCGCCTGATTCATCACTTGTCCTACCCAGCTGGCCGATCGGTCAATGATGCTATCCCTGATGACCTTTGCTCGGTCAGGTATACATCTTTTGACCAAGCGCTCATGTGGCCCGGGTGCGCTGTTAGCTAAGTGCGACATTAAGTCTGCCTTTCGACTCCTGCCGGTCCACCCGGGTGACTTTGAGTTGCTGGGTTTCAAGTTCCGGGGAGAATATTATTTCGATAAGGCCATGCCTTTTGGCTGTTCCATATCATGCTCGGCATTCGAGCGTTTCAGCACCTTCCTACAGTGGGCTTTTGTCCGCAGGTCAGGGTCCCGGTCTGTAGCCCATTACCTGGATGATTTTTTATTCGGGGGTGAACGGGGCTGGGACACGTGCACACGTCTCCTCAACACATTTCAGACGCTAATGGAGGAACTTGGTGTCCCTTTAGCGCCCAAAAAGACCGAGGGCCCATCTACCCAGCTAGTCTTCCTTGGGGTGGAGATTGACACGGTAGCGCAGGCTTCTAGGTTACCAGGGGATAAGGTGTCAAGGATAGTGGCCCTTATCTCGGACTTGCTTGCGACACGCAAGGCATCACTGCGGGAACTGCAGGTGCTACATGGTCACCTCAATTTCGCTTGCAGGGTGGTTGCACCGGGCAGGGCATTTGCTCGGCGCTTGTGCGACGCCATGACAGGCTTATCCAGGCCCCACCATAGGGTGAGACTGACCCGGGGTATTAAGGCTGATATGCTTATCTGGCTCCAGTTCCTGAGGGAGTTCAATGGGGTGTCATTTTGGAGGTCTGACCTTCTGGCTTCACCTCGTTTCCAGATACAGTCCGATGCCTCGGGATCCCTGGGTTATGGGATGTACTTCAATGGGAAGTGGGCCTATGGTGGGTGGCCACCAACCTGGTCGGGCACGGGTCACCTGCGTGATCTTACTTATCTGGAATTTTTTCCCATTCTGGGGGCTTTGATGCTATGGGGTGAGGAGTGGGCCAACTCGGTTGTTCATTTCTGGTGTGACAATGCGGCCGTTGTCCACATTGTCAACACACAAACTTCTAAATCACCCAGGGTCATGGACCTGGTGCGCCAGTTTGTATTGCTCAGCCTGCGCCTCAATGTGCTGTTCAGGGCCAGGCATGTCCCGGGTGTCAATAATGATATCGCTGACGCTTTGTCCCGCCTGCAGATCTCCCGGTTCCGCGCCTTGGCCCCGGATGCGGAGGAATTTCCCTCGCCACTCCCGGACGAGATATGGACCATTGGCAAGGAGAGGTGAACCGGGCGATCGGCATGTCGCTAGCGCCACGCACGCGTAAGGCGTATCACCACGCATTCAATTCTTTCCGAGTATTCTGTGCCCAATTCCGGCTGCCAGACACCTGGCCGATCCTAGTGGCCCACATCCTTCGATTTATGGTTCACCTATATGCCCAGGGCCTCGCGCCTCGTACCATAGCATCCAGGCTCTCAGCGCTGGCTTTCATGGCCAAAGTAGGCGGTCATGCGGACAATACCGCTGACTTCCGTGTGAGACACGTTTTGGAGGGGTGGGTGCGGGAGCGTGGGCGTAGCCCGGACAACCACCACCCAATTTCCCCAGGGGTTCTTACCCAACTAGCTCGGGGCTGGCATGACCTATGTTTTGATAGGTATGAGGCAGCCCTGTTTCATGCGGCTACAACGGTAGCCTTTTTTGGAGCGCTCCGCATCAACGAGCTTGTGATTCTGTCTAAGGCGGATGCAAGTCGTAGGGCACTGGAACTCGAAGATGTCTATGTGGGCAATGATTGGGCTCAGTTGAGGATACGCTTCTCTAAAATGGATCAGCATGGCGTAGGCAGTGGAGTGAGACTGCTACGGTGTTCTTTGGCAGACATCTGTCCGGTTGGTGCCCTACAGGAGTTCCTTGCACTGCGTGGCACGCACCATGGCCCGTTTTTCTGTCACCAAGGTGGGTCTCCCCTTACTAAATTTCAATTTTGGAGGGTGCCGGGAAGGCACTAGGCAGTGTTGGCCTCCCTGGGGCTCGTTGCGGCACCCATTCATTCAGGATAGGGGCGGCTTCTACTGCAGCTGTTTTTTGGGTACTCCGGGGCTGAAATACGCCGCATGGGAGGGTGGGGATCACAATGTTTTCAGTTTTGTGTTCGCCCTCTTCAACCGTGAGTACCAGTTTAGTCACTGCACTGTTTCTCCCCCCTTTTTTTCCTTGACAGACCCTGGGTGTCGTATTACACCGGTGACAGTATGGCTGGTGGGCCATAGCCACGTGCACAGGGCAGCGCGTTACGCTGCACAGGGCAGCGCGTTACGCTGCACAGGGCAGCGCGTTACGCTGCACAGGGCAGCGCGTTACGCTGCACAGGGCAGCGCGTTATGCTGCGGCGACAGAGTGGGGACCCCGACTGGGACTGGGTGCATCCGCACGTCTCAGGTGGTATGGTAAGCGCGGCATGTTATGGCGGGAACTGTTGCCATTCCTTTTCTACATCAGGGATGCTGACTCGCCTGATGTCCTGGTTATGTACCTTGGGGGCAATGGCTTGGGGCAGGTTACTGGCCTATCACGGAAGCTTGCGATTTGCAGTGACCTGCCCTACTCACATTATGTGTGGCCTGCCACAACCCTCAATTGGTCGGGCACGATACCGCGGTACGCTTACAGGGGGGTGTTCGGCCTCGAGGCTCTTGACCGAGCCGACGCTCCGTGAACGGGGCTATTGCCCGGTTCCTTTTCGACGAAGGTGGGGGATGCGTCATTCGCCTCCCCGCCATCAGTCTGCAAAATTACGAGCTTTACTCAGGGGATGGGGCCCATCTGTCGCAGGGAGGTATGGACCTCTTGTTAGTGGACTGGCGAGCAGCCCTGTTGACCGAGCTGATGGTCTTGGGGGGGGTGGTGAGCCTTTTGGGAAGCCTCCCCGTGTGGCGGGTAGCACTGGTAAGGTAAACATTTATGACCCACAGGTATCCGGCAGGTTCGCAATTGACTGGACAACACTAGACAGGCATAAGTTGGTTAAACGTTGTCCGGTCAACGACGAACCAGGCGACGGGGTGATGGCTACAGCTAGACAGCATGCATCTCCCCGTGATTTTACGGATACGCGTCAGAGGGTGGGGTCATTAGTTAGATATTGACTACGGTCAACAATTTGTTTGTTGGCAACAAACAAATTGATACAAATAGATACATTGTAACAATTGCCGTTGGCAATTTTGGGTGGCACCTTACCAGTGTTACTTCGGCCTGCTTGCCTTAAGAATTATAATTGGTCAAATACCAATAGAAATTTATAATTCGGACTAGGGCATGAATCAATAAATGTGGCCCAATGCCGTTATCCACTTTCACCAGTGTCTGAGTCCTTTATTGGGGGGTGTGCCTGCAAAGATCAGCAGCTGACATCCATACATCCATCTTTTGTCTTCTTGAGTCATCCCATGTACATAAAAGCACTTCACAGCATATTCCACTAGCCCACCTGCCCTACTGTCTTCCCTCCCTCTCCTTTTTTTTTTTTGTTGTTGTTCAGTCGCACAGTCGGTTCCGACCCTTTGCGACCCTATGGACCATTGTTCTCCAGGCGCCTCTGTCCTCCACCATCCCCCTCAGCCCTCCCAGCTCTGTGCCCATTGTGTCTACAATGCCATCTAGCCATCTCATCCTTGGCCTCCCCCTTCTTCTTTTGCCCTCCACCTTTCCCAACATCAATACCTTCTCAAGTGAATCCTCCCTTCTCATTTGATGTCCAAAGTATTTTAGCTTCATCTTAACTATTTGACCTTCCAATGAGCAGTCAGGGTTAATTTCTTCTAAGATTGACCTATTTGTTCTCCTCACTGTCCAGGGGACTCTCAAAACCCTCCTCCAACACCACATTTCAAAGGCATCTATTCTTCTGCGTTCAGCCTTCCTAATTGTCCAGCTCTCACATCCGTACATTACTACTGGGAAAACCATTGCTTTGACTATTCTAATTTTTGTTTTCAATGTGATGTCTCTGCTTTTCACTATGTTCCCCAGGTTTCTCATTGCTTGTCTCCCAAGAATCAGTCGCCTTTTTATTTCATGGCTACAATCCCCATCTGCAGTGATCTTTGATCCTAAAAAAGTAAAATCTGTCACTGCTTCTACTTCTTCCCCATCTATTTTCCAGGAACTGATTGGGCCTGTTGCCATTAGCTTGGTTTTCTTGATATTGAGTCTCAAGACAGCTTTTGCACTCTCCTCCTTCAGCCCAATCAAGAGATTCTTTAGGTCTTCCTCACTTTCTGCCATTAGGGTGGTATCGTCTGCATATCTCAGATTGTTGATGTTTCTCCCAGTGATTTTAATCCCATATTGTGATTCCTCCATCCCTGCACTGCGCATTATGTGCTCTGTGTATAGGTTGAATAAGCAGGGTGACAAAATGCAGTCTTGTCTTACTCCTTTTCCTATTCCAAACCACTCTGTCGTTCCCTGTTCTGTCCTAACTGTTGCTTCTTGGTTCATGTACAGATTTCTCAGGAAGCATATGAGGTGCTCTGGTATTCCCATCTCTTTAATTACTTGCCACATCTTGGTGTGGTCCACACAGTCAAATGCCTTAGTGTAGTCAATAAAACAAAAGTAAACTTGTATTCTGGTATTCCTTTGTTTTCTCCATGATCCAGCGTATGTTGGCAATGTGGTCTCTAGTCCCCCTGCCTCTTCTGAAACCTGCCTGCACTTCTGGTAATTCTCTTTCCACATGCTGCTGAAGTCTATCCTGTATTATCTTGAGCATCACCTTACTGACGTGTGGGATGAGCGCGATTGTTCGATAATTTGAACATTCTTTGGCATTGCCCTTTTTTGGGATTGGGACGTATACTGATCTTTTCCAATCCTGTGGCCATTGTTTTGTTTTCCAAATCTGCTGGCATATTGAATGCAGTAATTTGATGCCGTCATCTTTTAGCGCTTTGAAAAATTCAACTGGGATACCATCATCTCGACTAGCTTTGTTGTTTGCAGTGCTCTTTAGGGCCTTTATGACTTTGCTCTCCAGGATTTCTGGCTCAAGTTCTACTTCTTCATCATTGTGATTGTCAGGAGTGTTGAGGTCCTTTTTGTAGAGTTCCTCTGTGTACTCTTTCCATCTTTTCTTAATCTCTTCTGCATCAGCTAGCTCCTTTCCTTCTTTGTCCCTTATCATGGTCATTTTTGCTTTAAATGTTCCCTTAATTTCCCCGATTTTTTTGAAAAGATCTCTGGTTCTGCCTCTTTTGTTGTTTTCCTCCATTTCTCTGCACTGTTCTTTTAGGTAGTTTTCCTTATCTCTCCTTGCTTTTCTTTGAAATTCTGTGTTCAAATGATTGTAGTTTTTCCTTTCTCCTTTGGCTTTTGCGTTCCTTCTTTCCTCTGCTATTTTAAGAGCCTCATCAGACAACCACTTTGCTTTCTTACTCTTCTTTTCTTTTGGTATGGTTTTCTTTGCTGCTTCCTGCATGATGTCCCTCATCTCCGTCCATAATTCTTCTGGTACTCTGTCTACCGAATCTAAGCCATTAAATCTGTTCATCACCTCCACCGTGTATTCTTTAGGGATGCTGTCTAGGTGATATCTTTCTGGTCTCCATGTTTTCCTTATTTTCTTTAGTCTAAGCCTGAATTTTGCGATCAATAGGTTGTGATCTGAGCCACAGTCTGCTCCAGGTCTTGTTTTTGCTGACTGTATGGAGGTTCTCCATCTTTGGCTGCAGAGTATGTAGTCAATCTGGTTTCGGTGTTGGCCATCTGGTGATGTCCATGTGTAAAGTCGCCTCTTGTGTTGCTGGAAGAGAGTGTTTGCTATGACCAGTGCATTCTCTTGGCAGAACTCTATCAATCATTGCCCTGCTTCATTCTGTGTTCCAAGACCAAATTTGTCTGTTATTCCCTCCACTTTTTGATTTCCTACTTTGGCATTCCAGTCTCCTAATATAATTTGGACATCATTTCTTGGTGTCTGTTCTATGAGGTGTTGTAAGTCCTCATAGAACTGGTCCATTGTGGCTTCATCTGCACCAGTGGTTGGTGCGTATATTTGGATCACAGTGACATTGAAAGGTTTGCCTTGAATTCTGACTGACATCATTCTGTCATTTTTCAGTTTGTATCCCATTACTGCTTTTCTCACTCTTTTATTGACAATTATGGCTACTCCATTTCTTCTAAGGTTTTCTTGTCCACAGTAGTAGATATGATGGTTTCCAGAGCTGAATTCACCCATCCCTGTCCATTTTAGCTCACTGATGCCCAAGATGTCAATGCTTATTCTTTCCATCTCATTTTTTACCACTTCCAGTTTACCTTGGTTCATTGATCTCACATTCCATGTCCCTATGCAGTATTGCTCCTTACAACATTGCATTTCCCCTCCCCCTTTCCTGTCCCTCCCCTTTCTCCCCTCTGTGGTGTTAAGCATCCTGTATCACCTAGCCTGCCCTTTTGTTTTGCCTTTTGTTTTGGTCAATAGGGTTCTCTTGGCAAGATTTGTGGCGTGGTTTGCCGGTGTCTACGCCATTTTTCTCTCCTCATACATTTTATCACATTTTTTAAAAGTTTAAAACATTTAAGACAACATATTATCATGCATATTATCACACTTTAAAACACAGTCTCTATGTCAGTTTCTATGTTTAGTCAGTATAAAGTCTCTATGTCAGTTGCTATATTAGGTCTTCTACATTTGCATATCAGCTACTTATCCTTTGCCTGGGACTCTGGCTCTCCTCCTCCTCCTCACCCCCCCACCCTCCCTGGGGGTGGCTGCCCGGCGTCAGCATCGGCAGGCCCTTTTGCTGCTCGACCGGCTCTCCTCCTCCTCCTTACCCACCAGCTGGGGGTGGCTGCCCGGCGGCGGCGGCGGCAGGCCCTTTTGCCGCTCTCCCGGCTCTCCTCCTCCTCCTCACCCCCCGGCTGGGGATGGCTGCCCGACGGCGGCGGCGGCAGGCCCTTTTGCCGCTCGCCCGGCTCTCCTCTTCCTCCTCACCCCCCGGCTGGGGGTGGCTGCCCGGCGGCGGCGGCGGCAGGCCCTTTTGCCGCTCTCCCGGCTCTCCTCCTCCTCCTCCTCACCCCCCGGCTGGGAATGGCTGCCCGGCGGCGGTGGTGGCAGGCCCTTTTGCCGCTCTCCCGGCTCTCCTCCTCCTCCTCACCCCCCGGCTGGGGATGGCTGCCCGGCGGCGGCGGTGGCAGGCCCTTTTGCCGCTCTCCAGGCTCTCCTCCTCCTCCTCACCCCCCGGCTGGGGGTGGCTGCCCGACGGCGGCGGCAGGCCCTTTTGCCGCTCGCCCGGCTCTCCTCCTCCTCCTCACCCCCCGGCTGGGGGTGGCTGCCCGGCGGCGGCGGCGGCAGGCCCTTTTGCCGCTCGCCCGGCTCTCCTCCTCCTCCTCACCCCCCGGCTGGGGGTGGTTGCCCGGTGGTGGCGGCGGCAGGCCCTTTTGCCGCTCGCCCGGCTCTCCTCCTCCTCCTCACCCCCCGGCTGGGGGTGGCTGCCCGGCGGCGGCGGTGGCAGGCCCTTTTGCCGCTCGCCCGGCTCTCCTCCTCCTCCTCACCCCCCGGCTGGGGATGGCTGCCTTGCCTAGCCACTAACACTGTTTTGGGACTCATCTCCTTGCCTAGCCAATCCCACAGCATTCTTTCCCCTTCTGTCCACAAAGGCCCCATATATCTCACTTCCATGCCCTGCCAGCCAGCCTGCCATCCCCACCTCTCTTCTTCCATCCTCTCCTGCCACTGCTGCCTTGCATGCATGTCCCTGCCCAGCCAGGGCAGGGACATGCATACATAAACCTTTATTGGCATTACAATGGCACTATAAGTGCCAGTGGTATCAAAAATAGTTAAGACAATGAGGAGTGGTACAATTAAAACATGTAAAACCAAAGATCATCCTCTCCTGCTGAAGGGTCAAAGTTTGGTGGCAGCAATCTAGAATGAGTCTGATAGTCCACTAAATTTGACTAAGATGGGATCTAGATAATTGAGGTGCATTTCCTTGTAAAAAGGGCAGTGGAAAAGAACATGGATAACTGATTCCACATGTTTGGCCCCGCAAGGACACAAGCTATCCCGTCTATATGGGAATTTATTGAATCTCCCAATTGGAGCTCAGAGGGCAAACTGCTAAACCTTGCCAGTGAAAAAGCCCTGCACCGTTGAGGGAGAGTCATATTACACAAATAGGGAACCATTTGGGCACACTGCAAGAGGATCCCCAACCCCAGGGGAGAGCAAGGTTTATTGCTGCAAAACAAAGGGTCTGTTAGTAAATATCTAATAGTCTTTGCTTGATTAATCTAAAGACCTCAGGGGAAGTCTTGCCTAGTGGAATTAACCAAACCAAAAGGAACTAAACGATACACCCCTTTTCACAGCAAACCAAAACTAAAAATGTAAGACTCCCCGTCCCATCCTTAAAAGATGATGTGAAGATTTTAGCCATACACATTGCTATAGACCGCTATGTTGATGAAGAGGATGATGGCAAAGAATGAAGATTTATTTTGGATATGGTGTCCTTGCTGCATGATCTTCTATGAATGAATCTACATAAAAATTGTTGTTCAGTCGCACAGTCAATTCCGACCCTTTGCGACCCTATAGACCATCGCCCTCCAGGCAACTCCACCATCCTCCTCAGCCTGCCCAGCTCTGTGCCCACTGCGTTCATGATGCCATCCAGCCATCTCACCTTCGGTCGCCCTCTTTTTCTTTTGCCCTCCACCTTTCCCAGAGAATCCTCTCTTATCATTTGATGTCCAAAGTACTTTAGCTTCATCTTTACTATTTGACCTTCTAAGGAGCAGTCAGGGTTGATTTCCTCTAAGATCGACCTATTTGTTCTCCTCGCTGTCCAGGGGACTCTCAAAACTCTCCTCCAACACCACAACTCAAAGGCATCTATTTTTCTGTGTTCAGCTTTCCTAATGGTCCAGTTCTCACATCCATACATTACCACCAGGAAAACCATTGATTTGACTATGCGGATTTTTGTTTTCAAGGTGATGTGTCTACTTTTCACTATGTTCCCTAGGTTTCTCATAGCTTGTCTCCCCAGAATCAGTCACCTCTTTATTTCACGGCTGCAATCACCATCTGCAGTGTTCTTAGATCCTAAGAAAGTAAAATCTGTCACTGCTTCTACTTTCTCCCTATCTATTTTCCAGGAACTGATGGGGCCTGTTGCCATTATCTTGGTTTTCTTGATATTGGGATTCAAGCCAGCTTTTGCATTCTCCTCCTTGAGCTCAATCAAGAGATTTTTTTATTGTCTTCCTCACTTTGCAGGCACACCCACCCAAAAAAAGTCTCAGACACCGGTATTGGATTAAAGGCATTGGGCCACTTTTATTGAATAATGCCCTAGTCCGAATTATCACTTTCAATTGGTGTATCATCCAACTGTAATTCTTTAAGGCAAGCAGGCCGCAGTAGCACTGGTAAGGTTCCACCCAAAATGCCAATGGCTATTGGCTACATGTATCAATATGTATCAATTTGTTTGTTGACACAAACAAATTGTTGACCGAAGTCAATATACTATCTACTGACCCCACCCTTTGACGTGTATCCGTCCAAATATCAAGGTGATGCAGGCTGTGAAGCTCCTAGCATCACCCCGTTCATGGTTCACCCTTACCGGCCAATCCTGTTTCCCCTGTACCTATCTACGTGTTGGCCAGTCAATTGCGAACCTGCCGGATACCTATGGGTCATAAATCTTTACCTTACCAGTGTTACCCGCCACACGGGGAGGAGTCCATGATGACTCACTGCCCCCCCCTGACCGACAGCTCGGTCACCAGGCCCACTTGCACGTCCTCCAGAAAGAGGTGCATACCTCTGGCCGACAGGTGGACCCCATCTCCTGCATACAGGCTAAAATCCTGCAACCCTATCCCCGGGTGTCGAATGGCTGTCCCCAAGCCATTCTCAACAAGAAACCGGGCAACAGCCCTGTTCACTGACCGTCGGGCACGGTCCAAACCACAGAGATCAATGCCTCCTCTATAACAGTGTCTCGGCATGATGTCAGACCATAGCAACCATGTGTACGGCCATAAATGATATAGAAATTCCAGGTCACTGCACACCAACATTTTAAAGGAAAGTCCAGTGATCTGTGCGAGATCATTGCCGCCGAGGTGCTGAATCAAAACATCAGGCGGTTTAGCATCCCTGATGGACATCAGGAATGGCAACAGTTCCCACCATCTCATGCCACGCACACCATACCACCGCATACGTGCGGATGCATGCAGCCCGAGATGGGGTCCCCACTCCGACGATGCAGCATACTGTGCTGCCCAGTGCACATAACTGTGGCCCACCAGCCACACTGCCACCGGTGTGCGTAGACACACAGGGTCTGTAAAAGAAGGAAAAGAAATTAAGGACATAACTAGGTACTCATACAGTGAGGGGACGTACATATAACAAAAAACGCGTGGATCCCCACCTGCCCATCTGACATATATCAGCCTCAGAGTACCCAAATGCAGCCGCAGTTGACGCAGCACCTATCCTGAATGAATGGGTGCCATAACGAGCCCCAGGGAGGCCCACACTGTGAAGTGCCGTCCCGGTCACCCTCCGGAACTGAAATTTGGTAAGTGGAGACCCATCCTGGTGGCAGAACAATGGGCCAGGGCGCGTACCATGCACTGCCAAAAATGCATGTAGGGCACCAACCGGACAGATGTCAACAAATGTACATCGTAGCAGTCTAACACCACTGCCTACTCCATGCTGATTGGCCTTCAAGGAACGAATCCTCAACTGAGCCTACTCCTGGTTGATAGACACATCTTCGAGTTCCAGTGCCCTAAGAGACACGTCCCCCTTTGACAATGGGACCAGCTCGGTGATTCTCAGAGCTCCAAAGAAAGCTACGGTGGTAGCTGCATGAAAAAGAGACTCCTCATACCTGTATAACACAGTCTATGCCAACCTCGGGCAAGGTGGGACAGAATACATGGTGAAACAGGGTGATGTGTGTCTGGGCGGCGGCCACGTTCATGTGTCCACCCTTCCAATACATGATGTATACGGAAGTCATTTACACAGTCAGTAAAGCCCCGTGCCTTAGCCATGAATGCCAAGGCCGAAAGCCTGGTGAAGATGGTGCGTGCGGCCAACCCCTGATCATGAAGGTGCACCATATTCTGTAAAACCTGGTTGACTGGTATCGGCCACATTTCAGGCAACTGCCTTTGCCTACAAAAGGTCCTAAATTGAAGGAGTGTATGCTGATACGCCTTATGCGTGTATGCCGATCGCCCGGTTCACCTCTCCTCGCCAAATGTCCATATCTCGGCCAGGAGTGGAGAGGGAAGTTCCTCTGTGTCTGGAGCCAAGGCACGGAACCGGGAGATCTGCAGGCGGGATAAAGCATCGGCAATATCATTATTAATGCCTGGCACATGTCTGGCCCTGAAGAGCACATTAAGGCGCAAGGACCTAAGAACAAATTGGCGAACTAAGGCTATGACTCTGGGGGACTTAGACATTTGGGCGTTGACAATGTGCACCACAGCAGCATTGTCACACCAAAAGTGAACCACAGAATTAGCCCACCTGTCCCCCCAGAGCATAAGGGCACCCAAAATTGGAAAAAACTCCAGGAACTTAAGATCGCGTAAGTGATCCATGCCCTGCCATTCCTGGGGCCATTGACCATAGGCCTACTGTCCTTCAAAATAAATCCCATACCCCAGGGAGCCGGAGGTATCCGACTGTACTTGGAACTGGGGGCTGACCATAAGCTCAGATCTCCAGAAGGAGACGCCATTAAAGTCCTGTAGGAATGTGAGCCAAACTGACAGGTCTGCTCGTAAACCCCTAGTCAGCCGTACCCTGTGGTGTCGTTTAGAAAGGCCCACCATAGCGTCACACAGACACCTGGTGAAGGCTCTGCCTGGTGTCACCACCCTGCAGGCAAAGTTGAGGTGGCCGTGAAGCACCTGCAACTCCCGGAGAGACACCTTATGCTTGGCAAGCATTGCCAAAATCGCATCAGAGATCCAAGTCAACTTTTCCATAGGCAATCTGGATGTCTGAGTGATGGTGTCGATGTCAATACCCAAAAAGGTAAGGGTGGTGGCTGGGCCCTCTGTCTTTTCAGGTGCTAGGGGGACACCCAGTTCCCCCATGAGCACCTGAAACATGGTGAGCAGGCATGCACACGTGCCTGAGTCATGTCCACCCCCTAACAAAAAATCGTTAAGGTAGTGGGCTACAGACCGGTACCCCGACCTACGAACAAAAGCCCAATGGAGGAAGGCGCTAAATCGTTCGAAGGCTGAGCACGAAATGGAACAGTCAAAAGGCATGGCCTTGTCCACATAAAACTTGCCCCAAAAACAAAAACCTAACAGCTCAAAGTCGTCCGGGTGCACTGGCAACAATCGGAATGTCGATTTGATATCACACTTTGCCAAGAGCGCCCCGGGACCACACGAGCGTACCATCTGTAAGGCCTGGTCAAAGGACGTATACCTGACAGAGCAAAGGTCATCCGCTATAGTGTCATTGACCGATGAACCCGCAGGGTAAGAAAGGTGGTGAATTAGACGGAATTCACCCGGGGACTTCTTAGTAACTAAACCCAGAGGGGATACCTTTAAGTTAGGATATGGGGGGTCGTTAAATGGCCCCGCCACCCTCTTTTCTCTAACCTCTTTGGCTATCTTTTCCGCAGCAATGTCCTCATTACCCCTGAGAGACAGTAGGTTCGGGGCATCCTGAGGCCCGCAAACACCCTTAAACGGGATGCGGAAGCCAAACTAAAAACCCTCAAGCAGGTAGATTGCATCATCCTGTCTAGGATAAGCGTGCAACCAGCATTCAAGCACCGGGAAATTAATGGGGGGGGGGGCTTTTGAATGGGTAGCACCGTCAGAGGGAGCTCTGGCCGCCCCCTGAAAACCCCTTCCTCTGCCTCGTGACCCACTGGCACACGGGCACGCGGAGGCAGCATGAGGGCCGGAACAAGAAGGGCACTTGTGCTTGAATCTACACTGGCACCTGTTGCACACTCCGTTGGCGGAGAAACTCCAACACAGTAGGCGGGCTGGAACCCCCTGCCCCGCCGGCTGGCGGGGAGTCTGTGTAGTAGCAGCCCGCTGTACGGCATGGCCACAGTGGTACCAGTCACCAGGCACTGGCTGCGTAGGGGTCATATACAGTAGCCACAACTGCTGGCAGGGCTCGTCCCACCGCATCTCAGGGTGAAGTGCCGCCCTCATCCTAAATTCTTTGTCATAGGCCAACCATGATGGGCCAGGGAAATCAACCACGGCCCGGTAAATATTGTCCAGGTACTGGACCATTGGGATGGCCAAATCAGGACGGGCCCTTAGATATACTGCCATGTATATCAAATAGGCCGGTAACCAATTGGCCCAAGTGTGAGGCGGCTTATGACGACGGGACAACTCCTTGTCCCTGTCGTCCTGCCCCTCCCTCTCCTCCTTAGTGGGTTCACGGTTCAGGAGGGTGAAAATGTCAATATATTCCACATGCCATATCTTCTCCCTAGTAGCCTGGGATAAATGGTCACCCAGGGGTAGGGAGTAACCGGCCATCGGCAGGGCCGCTGTTGGCACGGATTGAAGTGGGGGAACACATAATGGGCCCTGTCAGACCCCCGAGAAGTTAGGCGGAAGCATTGGGGCGGTCACCCCTGTAAGAACCTGAGGGTAATTGGGAGCCCAGGAGGTAACAGGGTAGTGTGCATTGAACTGCCCTCCCGCAGTAGCCTGTTGCGGCCATGGCCACTGGACCCCCCCAGTGTTATGAGCTAGTGTCACCGGTGTGCTGACTTGACCAGGATACTCACTCGGTGCACCCCCATGGGCCGCTCCCACTGGGGGTTCCGGCCCGCGGTGGGCGTTGGAGCTCGCGATGGCCATCAAGCTCTGTGTCTCCGTGCGTCCCTGCCAAGCAGGACCGGTCCCCGGTGGAATGCCCTGCTGGAATGGCCTGAAGGGGAGCTGCGAAGCGCCAGCTTGCGCTGGCCTGATGGCCTCCAGCAGATCAACCCTGTTGACGGCCCGCTGTGCGGCAGTGGCAGGCATGTGGGCCGCAGC
The DNA here is from genome assembly GCA_035047345.1 of Bradypodion ventrale. Taxonomy (NCBI): domain Eukaryota; kingdom Metazoa; phylum Chordata; class Lepidosauria; order Squamata; family Chamaeleonidae; genus Bradypodion; species Bradypodion ventrale. The sequence continues at coordinate 87,930,954 of JAWDJE010000001.1, read as the reverse complement.
CAAGGAGCTGCCAAGCCCACCCTCCGAAGGTGGTGGAGCAATTCCCATGGATGCCCTGAGTGCCGATATGCAGGCAAGGAGAGCATCCACAGTGTCAGACCCACCAGAATAAGGTGGGCCAGGTGGGCCAGACGGCCCGCCGGGTAATTGATGAGCTGGCGGAGGGGGAAAACCGTGTGGCAATCCCTAGCCAGAATAGGGCCAGGCCCAATAATCCAGCCCATGAGGGGCCGGTGGAACGGTGGGGCGCGATCCCGCACTGCGCCCGAATGGGCTGGTATGCCCCATGCGGGCAAAGGTTCGATAGGGGTAGAAACCCCAGGGGAGCAGGCCCACGCAGCCCCCGCCCAAGTCCAGCGACTGGGCGGGTAAGCAGAGGCCTGGTCACCCCCATTGGTGGCAGTGGGAAAGGTAACACTGCCACCCCCCATGGGGCGGCCGCCCGAGCTCTCCGGCCCGGTGGCAGTCCCAAAGAGGAGGTCGAGGGGGTAGGCCAAGCTCTCCCCCTAGGACGCGGCCTCGGGGCCACCTGAGCCTTTCGCTTGGGTGCCATGGCCACCCAAGCGCTGCAGCACTGATCGGAGGAGAGATATCCTCCGATCAGAATAATAAGGAAAAACCCAAAGAGAGCAGCGTCGGAGCAAACTTCTGCCTTTAAAATGGCAGCGAGGCTGCCTCGTGGCCACCCCTTTTTATACGGGTTAGTCAGGGATGGCCATGCCCCCTGACTAACCCGGATGTATGAGTCCAAGTGGGGGGGGGGGCGCAAAGAGCGCGGCGGCCATTTTGGCACCGCGCTTGCATTCTTCCATTAAGGTGGTATCGTCTGCATATCTCAAATTGTTGATTTTTCTCCCAGCAATTTTGATCCCATATTGTGATTCCTCCATCCCTGCATTGTGCATTATGTGCTCTGTGTATATAGTGCTGAGCATACGAAGGCCCTTTCTGGTTTATTCATAAAAGCCTACATAGTAGTTCCACAAAGTGGCTTTGTGGGGCTAATTAATTTCTGACATGCTTCGTCATATTCATAGAAAACTTTGACAAGAATCAATAGAAAATAATTTTGTTCAGTTAATGTGCCTGCCCTCAGCAACTCCCTTCCGTTCATCACTTTTGAATAAGCAAGCTTTATTTAATACATTAATTCTCTTTTCTGTTAACATAATTTTGGAAAAGAGTGAGAACTGCAAATGAAGTGTTGAGATGCTTTTTCATTTTGGTTAAAATGTTCTTTGTATAAGAGAGGAAAAGAAGAAAAGAAAACCATGGAAAACAGGAAAGGTCACTAAATTGAGAGAGATTGCCAGGACTGTATATGTTCATTTGGAGAAAGGCTGACTAATAACTATGTCAGGAATCAAAACCACCATCAAATGCAGAAGCTGCAGAAATTTAGTCTAGAAGAGCAACCAGAGAAGTGACTGTGTATGAAAGATGTGATAAATACTCACACAAATTACTCACTCCTGTCAAGAGAGTTTGTCTCAATATATCAAGATAGTATGAAAAAGAATTTGCCAACTTGTGTGAGCATTTTCATTTCCTTAATAAGAACTTGTCCCTGCACCTCCCCAATCAGGATTTCCATGATTTGTGCAATATTCCTCTGTGCAAACTACAACCTACAGCTACAGAAGCAAAACATACAAAAAGTGTGAGCATACAAGTGCTGGCCATTTTATTTTAAAAGGCAGAAAACCCATTCTTATGCTTCTGTTTTTGAGAAGTACATACACTAAGGTATCAGCTGCAATAAATTCATGCAAAAATCATTCTGACGTATAAGAATGCCAGAGCACCAGAAAAATATGGTACCATCTTGTAGCAAAGAAGAAAGAAGTTGCTGCTTTATTGTGAAATACAGGACAACAAAACAAGTGGGGATTCAGGTGCCAGCTATGTCAGTTCTTAGGAATTAAAGCTTGGGAGTTTATCTAGAAGTATAAGACAAGAGATCGTTCTAGTCCTGTCCTCAGTATGTTGCTGTCTTTTTCGCAAAGAAAAGGACTTTCTGAAAATGAAAACTTTTGCTGCAAATGGAGTCTGTACACAGCTGCAAATCTTAGAAAAGTCACGGTATGTCAATTGTTATATGTCAACTATAAAATATTGTATAATGTGGAATAATGTTGCATATCAATAAGAGCTTGGAAAAAAATATTTTCTCATCTACAGCTTCCTGGCTGAAATCTAGCAATAGCAATTACAGTTATATACCACCCCATATTCTGTGGACAGTTCACAAGGTAATTAGAATTATGCCCCCAACATGCTGGGTATTCATTTTGCTGACCTCAGAAGGATGTAAGGCTTAGTCAAGCTTGGGCCCTGTCAGGATCAAACTTACAGTTGCCAGTTTTGGCTGCAATACAGAAGTTTAACCAATATGCCGCCAGGACTCTAGCAATACATTACAACTAGAATAGGTCCTTTGACTTAGGGGTGATTTAGTAAGTCAACAACTATGTATGCTCTATTGATTTAATGAGCCTAATCTAGTTGGAACTTATTACTGGATTTCAGCCACTGACTCTCTCAACCAGAAAGGTAATTAGTTGTGATAGCTAGGGGATTCCAGGAGTTACCATCCAAAGTAGGAACTTCTCTAGATGCTGCTATGAATTTGTTTTGCATGACCTCCTTGGCACCTACCATGCCAATATGGTCATACAAAACAAAGCTAAGATAAACTAAAAACAGTTAAATTAACATATATCCATTCATAGAAGCAAAGATCTGGTGGAGAGTATCATTAAAAAGTTACAAAAAAATGGCAAGTTTTCATCAAGCAAACATGATATAGGACCATACCTATCTAGTCACAGTTTTACTAATCTGGGAGCTGGCCACTCATGTGCAGTAAGTTTCCAGGAAATGGAGGCGGCGGCGTGCATGTGCAGAAACCCCTTCAGCCAGGAAAGGGGTTACTGCGCATGTGTGGCCATCAGAGGCAGCGGCACACATACGCAGTAACCCCTTTCCTACTGACCAAAATTATGGGATGGGGGGGGGGCATGGCCAAGATGGCGATAGTTTAACACCAACTTTTCTTTGCTCTCACTTTAACAAAGATAGATTAATGGGAACGCTTTTCGAAATGAGACTTTAAAGGAGTTTTTCCAAAAATAAGTTGACGATGATTGGGGGTCTTGATTTTCAAGTGGGCTGACAGCCTGAAGAGCAAGGCAGAAGGCTTTAATGCCAAGCCGGCTCAAGGTGCCGGAGCCAGAGAAAGTGAAAGTAAGATAAGATTTGGTTTATGAGGAGCCAAATCGAACTCGGAAAGGAGAGAAAGTGAAAAGAAAAATATCTTCCAAATTGCCAAAACATGTTTTGCTGAGCCATGATATTTGATCGATCATGCATCAGAGTACTGGATGGTGGTGAGTGCGACCCAACGGGCGGAAGCTGGACGGGGGTGCTGGCACCTAAAGGTACGGGGTGCAGAGATCGGGAGAGTAGGAGATTAATTGAAAAATTTACTAAATCGGCAGTGGAGCCCTCTTGGACAGCAGAGAAGTGAGGCAGAGTGTCATGTTTTTGGACCAGTTTGAGTTGGTGGGATACTGGATGTAAGAAGCAGAAGGAGAGGATTGAGAAGGGAAGGAGGTGGACGGAAAGTAATGGTGGCGCTGGAAAGTGTTTAGAGAGAAGCAAAAGTTATGAGCGGAGAAGACACAATGTTATGGCTGCAGAGGGCAGAGATGAAAATTAGTTACATTGTCTTCTAGAAGTGGATGCAAAAGTATTGAGCTGGAAGTTGGTAAAGGATAAAGAAAGTTGAGAAGGTTGGAAGAGGAATTGGAGTCATGTGAGTGTTGCTGTAGTGTTGCTGGAGGGAGAACAGACTGAAGGAGGAGGGCGCTGCTGCAGAGGAACCCACTGCGGATTACAAAAAGTCTTTTTTTCTTTTTACTCTTTCTTTTTTTCCTTTTCCCCCTCTTTCTCCCATTCCCTATTTTTATTTTTGAAGTTTTTGATGAAGGTGAAAGGGGTTAGAGGAGTTGTTATAGAAGATTGGATTGGGAAATAAAAACCCTCTCATACACACACACCTTTTAAGGCTTGGATTTTAACTTGTTTTTTGTTTTCTCAGAGTTTGAAGCTGAACTAAGGGTCAAAGTCAAATATTTTGCTCAATTTTGGGACTGGATTAAAGTGTTTCAGTGAAAGACTTGAAAGAAAACTTATTATTATTATTATTTGAGGATATAACGGCAAGCATGGAAAAGAACATAGAGGAGGTGGTGGTGAAGCCAAAGCGAGTAAAGACGAAGAAGGAAAAGAGGGAGAAAACAACACCGACTGTATCTCCAACACCTCTGGATGAAATTCAAATTATGACAGAGCTAGGCAAGTTGTTTAAAATATTGGATAGAATGGAAGACTCCAGAGCTCAAGATAAAGTAGATATTTTGAAAGGAATACAAGGGTCTGAGATTAAGCTTACTGGGATGTTTTCTAAATTTGTTAAACAGACCAATGAAAATTTTGATAGAGTGGAAAAGAAAATGGGGGTTCTTAAAATGGATTCAAAATTGATGCAAGGAGATTTGAGAAAGTTGTATGAAGAAGGAAAGGAGGTAAAGAGTAAAGTCAAAATACAAGAAAAAAGAGTGGATATGGTGGAAGAAATGATGAGGAAGCATAATGCCAGATCAGCTTAAAGTAAGAATTTTAGATTGGCTGAACAATTTGAAGAAGGGAAAAGATTTTGAGATGGCGGACATTGCGAGTGCCTATAGAATTTGACCAAGGAGAGGGATAGAGGAGCAAAGAAATGTGTTGGTGAAATTTTCAAATTTGGGAGATAAATTGAAAGTGATGGAATTTATAAAACAAGCTGGATCTGGTGTTTTAAAGATGGATGGAAAAGATATTGAAATTTACAATGACATTGCAATTGATGAGAGAATATGGAAGTATAAGATGAAACCGGTTACTAAGATCCTAAAAGAACAAGAAATTAGATATATTTGGAGGTTTCCTCAACAGCTGAGATTTTTTTATGCTAAGAAAATGCATGTAATTGATTCAGCGATGGATGCAATGGAATATTTGAGAGCAATTGGTCCGATTTAAAGTGGTTCTCAATAACGAGATGAACAGAGTGAGGAGTTGGAGGTCTTGGGAGGTGAGGAGAAGGGGGAAGATGAAGCAGAAGAAAGGGGTGCCATGGGAGGGACAGTAGCTGGAGTGACAGGGAAGGGGTTGAGGGTGGTGTAAGAGGAGGAAAAATGAGAAATGAAGCTATTGAATGGGAAGAGCAGTTAGAGTGAAGAATATGAAAAGTCTGAACATCTTACACGTCTCCCCCCCATCTTTGGAAGACAAGGGCCGCTTTTCTTTAGTCTGTGAAGAAAGAGTATGGGGGAGATGGTGGAGGTTTTTTGTATATGTATGTTTACATGTAGGGTAGATGGATTAAATGTTTAGTTAAATGCATACCTTGGGAAATTGTGGAGGACCTAGCAAAATTTAATCAAATTTAATTATGAAGTGTGTAAAGATATTGTCTTGGAATGTTAAAGGGTCTGGCTGCCAAGTGAAGAGACAAAGGTTGGAAATGGCCCTTAGAAGGGATAAACCTGATGTAATCTTTCTGCAGGAAACACATCAAAAATCAGAATTGAATTGAATTGAATTGAAATTTATTCTTATATACCGCTTTCCTCATCCAGCAGACAACCTAAAGCGGTTCACAATGCATATCGTACAGAAATACAATATAGAAGACACAAATAAACTATTTTTGGGATAGACACAAATTTATGAAAAAGCTTTTGGTACATCAAAGGCACGAGGGGTAGCAATTTCAATTTCGATTAGATTGGGTTTAACAATGACAAAAAGTATTTCTGACCCAGAAGGTAGATACTTGATAGTGAAAGGTACAATTGAAGATGAAGAGATTACATTGGTTAATGTGTATGTTCCAAATGAACACCAAGATAAATTTTTGGAGAAAATTTATCGAATAATAGATAGAGAAAGGTCAATAAAAATGATTGTTGCAGGTGATTTTAATTTAATAAAATCTGATATAGATTGTACAAATGTGACTAAATATAGATCTGGGGTAAAAACGCAATTGATTGATAAATGGATTAATTTATTGAGATTGCGACAGGCATGGAGAGAACTTAAAGGGTCAGAAAGATCGTATACCTACTTCTCACAAGTTCATAATTCATATTCTAGATTGGATTATATCTTTGTTATGGAAAATATGGTTAGAAATCTGGAAGAGATGGAAGTGGGTCTTTTTAAAGAATCAGACCATGCAAAAGTGTTATTAGAATTAAGTTTGGAGGGACAGAATCAGGGAGGAAATAATTGGAGATTTGATATAAATCTATTTAAAGACCCTAAGAATAAAGAATTAATAATGAAAATTTGGGAGGAATGTTGGCAATGGAACGATATGGGTGAAGTGAAATATAACATAGTGTGGGATGCCATGAAGTCGGTATTTAGAGGAGAATGTATTAAATTAGCTAGTATTAAAAATAGACAGTGGAAGAATTAATAAAAGGATTTGGAAAAGGAAATTGAACAGCTCAAAAAAAGAACATGTTAAGACTAAGAATACAAAGATTTATGAAAAATGCAGAGACCAAAAGCTGAACTGATTGGGAAAGATATAGAAAAGGTGAAATGAGATTTGATTTATTTGAAGAGAGAATATTTTGAATATAGTAATAAGAATTCAAAATTATTGGCTAGGGCAGCAAAAGAGAAAAAGATTAAAAGAGAAATGGGAACATTAATAAACAGAGAAGGTATTAGATGCAATAAAACAAAAGATAAACTTAAAATTGTAAAATATTTCTATCAAGAATTATATTCAGAAAAAGAAGTTAATGTGGAAAAGTTGAAAAACATTTAGAGAAGTGTTCTAAAATTAAATTAATAGAGGAACATAGAAATAGAATGGAGGAAAGGATAACTAAGAAGGAAATTAAAGAAGTCATAAAGAAGTTGAAAGGAGGAAAATCTGCTGGGGAGGATGGACTACCGGCTGAGTTCTATAAAGAGTTTTACGAAATGGTAGTTCCTAGTCTTTTGAAGCTGTTCAATTCTATTTTGGAAGGAGAAATTATGCCGACTTCATGGCACAGGACTATAATTGTATTGATTCCTAAGCCAGGGAAAGATTTAACGAAAGTAGAAGCATATAGACCAATTTCATTAATAAATCAAGATGCTAAAATATTTACAGCCATTATTACAAAAAGGTTGAATAGCTTTATGACAGACTACATAAACAGGGATCAAGCAGGATTCTTAAAAGGGAGGCAGATGACAGACTTAACAAGGAGGGTAGTAGATGTAATAGATTCAGCACTACAAACTAAACAGGAGGTGAGATTATTATCTTTAGATATATGCAAAGCATTTGATTCATTACAATGGGTTACAATTAAAGAGATGGTTAATAATTATGGGTTTGGTACAAAATTTAAAAGGACTATAGACCAATTATATCAACATGGTTTGGCTAAAGTGAAAATAAATGAAGCTTTTACAGAAGAGGTAGAGCTTAAGGTTGGAACACATCAGGACTGCCCACTTTCACCAATATTATTTATAATGGCAATGGAAATATTGGTGAACATGATAAGGGAAGACAAAAACATTGAAGGATTGGAAGGGAATAAAATTAGTTTGTATGCAGATGATACCCTAATAATTATGAAAAATCCAAAAGGAGCCTTAGTGAAACTACAATGACATCTTAAAGAATTTGGGGAAGTGACTGGATTGAGAATAAACTGGGATAAATCAGAAGCAATATTTTGTAATATGAATAAAGAGAAAAGAGAAGAGATTAAATTAAAATATCATATTCAGGCTAAGGATAATTTGAAATATTTGGGGATAAATATATCAAATAAATTTGAGGATTTAATAAAGTTAAATTATGAAAAAAAGAAATGAAGGAAAAAAATCAACAATATAAGAGGCTGAACCTGTCTTGGTTTGGTAGAATTGCTCTGTGTAAATTAAACTTTTTGGAAGATGCTTTACCAATACAACTTAAAGATAACGAGATAAAAGACTTTCAAAAAATTTTGAATGACTATTGTAATGGGGAGAAGAGACCACGAATATCAAAAAAATTGTGGTATTTAGCACAGAAAGAGAGTGGATTGGGAATACCAAATATTGATACCTATTATAAGGCGTTTCAATTAAAAAATGTGGCAAAAATTTTAATGAAAGAAGATATGATATGGGAGGAAATGGAGATGAAGGAAGTGAAGCATGTTGGTAAAGCAATTTTTTTGGACAAAGTATCAACAAAAATTGAATTTAAAAATAGATTGATAAAAACAACATTGAATTTATGGAAGAAATTGAAAACGAAGTTAGCTCCAGATATGTCCCCAATTACAGAAATGGAAGACTTGAGGAATTTTCCATTAAAGATGGATAGGAAGGTGAGGGATGTGTTTTTGAAAAATGATGTATTCCTGCTGAAGGATTGGATTCAGATATGTAAAGGTTAGGTTTCCCTTGCTCGAAAGCCAGTCGTATCCGACTCTAGGGTGCAGTGCTCATCTCTGTTTCTAAGCCGAAGAGCCAGCATTGTCTGCTTCTGCAGACGTTTCCGTGGTCATGTGGCAGGCATGACTAGACACGGAGCGCACGGAACGCTGTTCAGATATGTAAAAACAAAGAAAAAAGACTGGGAATTTATGAACAAATGAATTTGAATTGGTTTCAAGTTATTTTATTGAATAAATGGAACAAATATTTTTGGAGACTAATTTATCAAGAGAAAGGACAGATTTTGAAGAGTTGGTATTTAAAATAAGAAAGAGAGTGGTAGGAATTAAGAGCCTTGTCAGTAAATTGTATAAAATGTTAAATGGTGACGACGGATCACAGGAAACATTAAGAAAAAATGGGGAAAAGATTTGAATGTTAGATTTCGGAGGAAAGTTGGAGGTATAAATGAAAATGAAGAATTATGAGATCTATGTCTGTGAGAGCCATGGAACATAACTATAAAATATTGTGGAGGTGGTACATGACGCCGGTTAGGTTAAATCAGATGGATTGTACTAAAATGAAAATGTGCTGGAGATGTAAGACTGTTAACGGGGGCTTATGAACATATGTGGTGGAGTTGTGATGTGGTTAAAGCTTTTTGGCTTAAAATAGAAAATGAAATATCACAAATAATGGGTAGTAATCTTAAACTGGAGTCAGGTACCACCTTATTGATGGAATTTGACAATATGAATATGGAAGAACATAATAAAGAACTGTTAACAATAATATTGATAACTGCTAGAAATTGGAAGAACGATTCTATAGTAGATATAGAGGAATGGTATAGAGAAATGTGGCAACTTGCATTAAATGATAAGTTAACATGGGAATTGAAAATAAAAAGAGGTATGACAGATTAAAACAAATTTGGAATTATTTGGAAACCATTTCTGGTTTATACATTGTCTGAAGGTAAAGGTGGCAGACCAGCCCCAAGCCACATGAGTTTTTGGTTATAATATGTGATGCTGGGCAGCTCCACAATTCCCAAGGCAATGTGCAGCACTGGGGCATTATCTTATGTTTAGATTTGTTTTTTTAAGATAGTGTATTTTTTTTGTTAATAAATTTTTTATTGATTAATTTTCAAAAAAAATACAAACATATATATACTATGATATAACAAAATACATAAGCTTCGTAAAAAATAATCGCATAAATGATAATTGCATTATTGTCTGTTATAATACACATACCATTTAATAAACACATTAAAAATTAACACAGCACCAATAACCAATTCATAAAACCTTCCCACAGTACTATAACTTGTTTGCAACTATCAACTTTTAATTTTCAACTACACATCACCCAGTGTTTATTTACAATGCCCCGGAGAGTTCGGACTCAATGTTATCTCCAAAAACTACTCTGAGATGGTACAGGTCTGCTATATTCCATACCCATAAGGGAGTGATCAACAAAGGGCTTCCAGATATTCCAAAATCTATTTGCCTTCAGTTTATCTCTTTTTACTTTTATCTCCCATGTCAATTTATCATTCAATGCTAGATTCCACATTTCCTTATACCACTCCCCCAATTGTATAGTAACATCATTTTTCCAATTTCTAGCAATACATTGTCTACTCGTGGTTAACATAATTTCTAATAACTCTTTTTCCTCCTTATTTAAACACATACCCTCCACATCCGTTAACATAATGGTACCTGACACCAGTTTGATTTTCTTACCCATTATTTCCCCTGCCTCGTTTTCTATTCTTTTCCAAAAATCATTTATCATTTTACAGCTCCACAACATATGTTCGTAGGTTCCAACAGTCTCTTTACATCTCCAACATAAATTATCCCTTTTATTATCAATCTGATGTAACCTCTGTGGTGTCAAGTACCATTGCCACAGCATTTTATAATTATGTTCCTTAATTCTTACTGACATAGTTGTCGTTATCCTCTTTTTCCACTTATTTCTCCATTCATCATTGCCTAGCTTTATATTCAAATCCTGTTCCCACTTCAATTTCAAATCTTCCTGTGGATCACTCCCCTTATTTATTAAAACATAGAGTTTGCTTACTAGACCCTTAATGCTCTTATCTCCTTTTCGAATTTTCAAAACCAATTCTTCAAAATCCGTCATTTCCCTATCTATACATAATTCTCTTCCATATTTTTTGTTCCAATTATTAATCTTCAGTTTCTGAAACCAGTTCAATTTTAACTGCACAAACAATTGTTCTTTCTTGGTTTCATCTCCACAACTTCTTAACCATTCTTTCACCAGAGAAACTTCATTTTTATCCAATATTTCCTTTATTTTTTTATCTATTTTTATCGGAAAACACACCATATCTGCCAATTCCAAAATTGGAGAGGCACCCAGAGCCAAATCCTTCTTTAATTTTTTCCACACATTCATGAGTCCCCTCATGATAATATTACTAGAAACTGTCATTTTAACTTTATCCCCTAAAAAGATCATTTTACCAATTTTCCTATAATCATTCGTCTCAATCTCCTCCCAAATTGCTTTTCCCCTCGCCAAAATCTTCACAACATTCTTAATTTGAAATGCCCGGTAATACGCTAACAAATTTGGCATTCCCAAACCCCCTTCTTTCTGAGGCAGGTACCAGAATTTCTTTGGCAATCTAGATTTTTACCCCCGTTACAAAAATTATTAAACATTTTTTGAAACTCACTAATCTCCTTTTCCTTCAATTGGATTGCAAGTGCATCAAATAAAAAATTAATCCTCGGCAACAACATCATTTTGCACATTGCAATTCTCCCAAACCATGACAACTTCAACTTTTGAAAACTCTGTATTTTAATCTTAAATTCTGCCTTCAGGCTGTCATAGTTCAATCTTTTGAGTTCTTCCACTTTATTTGAAATAATTATCCCCAAATATTTAAAATTATCTTTAATTTGTATTTTAAATAGCCCCTCCATCCTTTCCTTCTCCTCTTCCCCCATATTACACAACATCATTTCTGATTTGTCCCAATTTATCATCAACCCTGTTATAGCCTCAAAATCCTCGATTTGTGCTTTAATCCTATCCATTGCCCCCGCCGGATGCTTCACCATTAATAATGTATCATCTGCATACATACTTACTTTATTACCCATTATCCCTTCTATACTTAAATCCTCCCTTATATTTTTAGCCAAGATTTCCATTGCCATGATGAACAAGATAGGGGACAAGGGACAACCCTGTTTAGTACCAGCCTCCAGCTTTATTTATTTTTATTTATTTATTTATTTTTCACGCTTATATACCGCCCACTCAGGTACAACCCAACTCAGGGTGGTTTACATAGTGGACAGTAAATACATAAAAGACACATGATAAAACAAAGTTAAAAGTTAAAAAAAAAACCACCCCTAAAAGGCTGTGCAAGAACCGAAGGGACCTTGGGGGAAGGCACACTTCTCTATACCAACCACCCAACAGTACCCCCATCCCTACCCGCACCCCAAACTTGGCCCGCCAACCAGGTCTTTAGTTCCTTCCTAAAGGGCAACAACTCCATCTGGAGATGCAGTTCCACAGGCAGGAGGTTCCAAAGGGCTGGTGCAGACACGGAGAAGGCCCTCCTCCTTGTGCCAGAGAGGCGAGCCCCCCTGGCTGATGGCACAATCAGAGAGCCCCTCCGGTCCGCTCTGGTTGGACGGACAGACGTCCTTAGGGCGATGCGGTCTCTAAGATACCCTGGCCCACTACCATGTAGGGCTTTAAAGGTCAAAACCAGCACCTTGAATTGCACCCGGAGACAAACTGGTAACCAGTGCAGCCCCCGAAGCAGTGGTGAGGCATGGGCATAACGTCCACACCCCATCACCACCCGGGCCGCCGCATTCTGGACCAGCTGCAGCCTCCGAATGATCATCAAGGGCAGCCCCATGTAGAGCGCATTACAATAGTCTAGTCTGGAGGTCACCAGAGCGTGAGTGACCATGAGCAAAGAGTCCCGGTCCAGGAGTGGGCGCAACTGGCGAATCACCCGAAGTTGGGCAAAGGCCCTCCTGGCCACAGCCGCCACCTGTTCTTCTAGCAGCAGCCGCGAATCCAGGAGGACCCCCAAGTTGCGCACCGGGTTGGTTCCGGGGGCAAAACAGCCCCATCCAAAACCAAAGATGGTAGCTCCCGGGATAACACAGGACCCCCTATCCATAGCCACTCAGTCTTGCTAGGATTCAGCTGTAGCCCATTTGCCCCCATCCAGACCCCAACAGCCTCCAGACAGCTGGAAAGGACTTTGACTGCATCACTGGGGTCCCCACGGGCCGAGATGTACAACTGTGTGTCATCCGCGTACTGGTGGTACCGCACCCCGTGGGAACGGATGATCTCACCCAGCGGCTTCATGTAGATGTTAAATAGGAGAGGAGAGAGTACCGAGCCCTGAGGCACCCCATATTTTAGGGGCCTAGGACTCGACCTCTCACTCTCCAACCACACTGACTTTACCTCATCTGTAACCTCATCATTAACTCTAATCCTAGCAAACCCTTTCTGATATAACAAATCAATTACCCTTCTAAATCTATCCCCAAATCCATAGCCATTAACTATTTCCTTGATCGAAGACCATTGTAGCGAATAGAATGCCTGAAAAATATCTAAAGATATTAACCCCACCTTTTCCTTCATTTGATTAACGTTGTCAATTAGATCTAACACCCTCCTAGTCAAATCAGCCATGTGCCTTCCTTTTAAAAAACCTACTTGATCAACATTTATATATTCTCCCATAAATTTATTTAAGCGATTAGCCAATATTGCTGTGAAGATTTTGGCATCTTGATTTATAAGAGAGATTGGTCTATAGGATTCCACTTTTTCCAAATTTTTCCCCACTTTTGGCAGCAGAACAATAATAGTGCTATACCACGAAGTCGGTATTTGTCCACCATCTAAAATGTAATTTTATAGCTTTACCAACTTTGGCACCACAACATCTTTGAATTCCTTATAAAACTCGGACGAAAGTCCATCATCTCCCGGAGCTTTCCCCAGCTTCAGAGCGCTGATTACTTCCTTCACCTCTTTCTCTGAAACTTGTTCTTCCATTTTGTCCCGATGATCCTGCTTTATTCCACTCCCTAATTGCCTTTCCAAAATCCCTTTAAGCTTCTCCACATCTATCTCTTTTTTTGCATATAATGCTTGATAAAAATCCTTCACAATTTTGCATTTATCACTAGCTTTATTACACCTTATTTCTTGTTTGTTGACCAAAACCCCAATTTCCCTTTTTTCCTTTTTAACTTTGGCCGCTCTTGCTAGTAATCTTGAATTCTTATTGCTAAATTCAAAATACTCTCTTTTTAGATATATCAGATCTCTTTTTACTTTTTCTATATCCTTACCCAATAACTCTGCCTTCAATCTTTGTAATTTAGCAAAGATTTTTTTATCCTTGTTTTTTGAATGTTCTTCCTGTAGTTGTTTTATTTCTTTTTCTTTTTCCTCCTGTGCTGCCTTATACAATCTGTATTTGTTACTTGCTAACTTTATACTTTCCCCTCTAAACACCGACTTCATGGCATCCCAAACCACATTAAAATTTACCTCCCCATTATCGTTCAACTGCCAACTTTCCATCCAACTTTCCATAATTTGATCTTTACATTTTTGGTCTTTGAATAGATTGGGATCATATTTCCAACTACTTCCTCTCCTACTATCCTTTCGTATCCTCAGTTCCAAAACACATTAGCATGATCTGATTCCTTAAAAATTCCTACTTCAATATCCTCGATACTTTTAACCAAATTTTCCGTTAAAAATATGTAATCTATTCTGGAACAGGACCCATGAACATGTGAAAAATAAGAATATACCCTTTCCGACCCCTTAAACTCTCTCCAAGAATCCTTCATCCCCAGCACAACCATCCAGTTATCGAGAACATTCCCTTTCATACCTGCTCCACACCTTGCTAAATTCGTACAATCTAAATTTGACCTAATCAAATTAAAATCTCCAGCCACAATCATCTTTGCCACTTTTTCTAAAACCACAATTTTATGAACTTTTTCTAAAAATTCCACTTGATGTTCATTTGGAGCATAAATATTCACCAAAAGTATTTCCTCATCATCAATTTTCCCTCTCACTATCAAATGCCTGCCCTCCTGGTCCACAATACTTTTTGTTATCTCAAATCCTAATCTCTTAGAAATCAAAGTTGCGACTCCTCTCACTTTTGAAGTGCCAAACACCATTTCATAGTGTTGCATCCACCCCAAAAAAATCTTATTTGTATCCTTTGACTTTTGATGCATTTCCTGTAAGAACACTACATCGGGTCTATCCTTCTTCAATGCCAACTGTAAGCTCCGCCTCTTAAGAACGGAACCTGTACCTTTTACATTCCAGGTTAATACCTTGAATACTACTCATAATCTGTTACCATTTCACCTTCTCTAATTTCCAAACTCTCCATTAGGCGTGCTACCACCAACCCCCTACCCTCAAAAAGAAAAAATATACAAAAAACACACAATATCCCTCTCCCCACTTTCTCCAGAAAAAAGCCGCCTTTGATATCCAAAGAGGGGAGAGGGGGAACATGGAAGATGTGTGTAGGAGTTAATGCATCGCGCCACCACATCTTTCTACAATCTTAGATATAAAGAATTGTTGCATCAATACTTATTGCTCACTGCTCCTTACTTGCCTCCTCCTCCACCATGATCAATGACAACTCCTCCTCCTCTCTCCCCTGCTGTGCCCCTCCTGTAGCACCACCAGCATCCGCCCCTCATAATCTCTTCTTATGGCCCCCGAATCCAGCAAATATTTTCTAAGAGTTAGCCACTCCTCCGAACCCGTTTTAACCAAATCAAGCAGACACAAATACTCCAATGGGTCGGTCCTCTCATCAATAACTTGTATTCTTTTTTCAAAATAAAAAACGCAATTGCTGTGGAAATCTCCAATTGTACCTTACACCTTTAGTCATCAACAGTTTGGTTACCAGTTTCATCTTATACCTCCAAGCTCTTTCCTTAATAGAAATATCGTTATACACTTCCACGTCAAAACCATCAATTTTCAGGGCACCTGAACCCGCTTGTTTTAAAAAAGCAATTACTCTAAGTTTATCACCCCAATTTGCAAATTTAACCAAAACATTTCTTTGGACCACTTTCCCTCTTCTTGAGCCCACCCTGTATGCACTCACAATGTCTTCCTGTACAAATTCCTTTCCCATACTTAAATTGTTTAACCACTAGACCACCCTCTCTCTTAAGAGGTCTGGTGTCCGTTCAACCATGTGACGTATAACAATATTCTGTTTTCTCATCATATCTTCCATAGCATCAATCCTTTTTTCCTGTTCCTCCATTTTCACTTTATTCTCCCTCACCCCCTCCTGAGTCCCCTTTATTTCATTTCTCATAACCTTCACCTCATTTTGAACCAACTTCACATTTCCTTCTATTTTTTGCAAATTTAATTCTACTTATTTTGTTAAATCCATAACAGATGCTACCACCTTATCTTGCTTTTTTAACATTTCATTTCTGTCCTTCACTCTTCCATCTTCCATCTTTTCCATCTTCTGAAACAATTTACCAATTTCCACCATAATTTGGGTTTGATCATAAGGTTCAGGTGGTGGTGATGATGACGGGGGGACCTCTTCCGTTGGCAGTTTTTCCTTTCTCTTTGATTACACCACAAGCTCCTCCTCCTTTGCTTTTCCTCTTGTGCCCTTATCCATGATAACGTCCACTGAAAGTTCTAATGCTGCAATGCACTATATAGTTGTTAAACACTCCAGTTTAGCCTGGTCCAATGCAGCCAAAGCTGCCAGCAATCCTTTGAATATAGTATACCCTAGTTAATGGAGAAGAGCCAGCAAACCAATTGTTGTAATCCACAAGAAGCAGGAAGCAGGAACCAAACAACCAGTAATTATTTGTAATCCAACGGAGCCAACCACCAAAATCAGCCACTAAACATGCCCAGTATTTTCAGGGAGCAAATGCCCCAATATATCCACTTGTATCAGCTCAGCATGGGAGAGAAAGAGAAAGGAGAAAAATTCCCAAGAAAAAATTAAAAGCTATAATCCACACAGCGAAGGAGTAAAAAAGAAAAAAGTAAATACACTCTTAGGGCAGACGAAACAAAAGCCCTTTTCCCAGCGGCTGCGACAGCTTCAGGCTTCAAGGGGGAAGCCCCTCCTCCTTCTTCTTCCCCAACTCGGCAAACTTTTTTTTTTTAAAAAAAGAACCACTTTTCTTTACTTCAGCCTCGGCTTCAAAATGCTGAGATGACTATTGCCCCAAAACTAAACACTTTTCTTCAATAGCCACTTCCACACACCTCAAATCAATCTGCAGCTCCCCTGGGTCTCTCAAAAGCCATTGTCCAAAAAGCAAACTCCACTTTCGATTTCCAGGATCGCCGCCATTATCTCCTAGTACAATGCCCCTCTATTCTCTTCTGCCAACTCTTGCCACCTCCAATCACTTCAGGGCAAAACCATCCGCTGCCACCTCAAGCTCCCATCAATATATATATATCTATATATCAGTTGTTTAACTCACTTTCTTGCTGGTGCCACTTTTATCGGTTCACCACCGTCTCGCCGGTCCCATTCTCGGCTCCTCGGTCAGGAGAAACCGCGGCTTCCGTCGCTTCCTCTCCCGCCGAGGATACCTCCCGAACTTCGACCGCCCTGCAACAGCTTTTCCCACCAGGCAAGAAGGAGACTTATCGCCACCAAAATACCTCAGTAATTTGCCTCGTTAATTCCTTATTCTCTTCAATTACCACATTGATAAGTGCGAGCGCATAAATCAAGATGTTACTCGCCGGCCATCTTAGCCACGCCCCCAAGATAGTGTATTTTTTACATTAAAATAGTTTATGTTTAAACAAGATGGTTCAAATAAGGTAAAGTGAATATACACTATCTGTTATTATTGTATTTTTAAGTATGTGATTTTATTTTTAATTTTTACTTGTAATTTGTACTTTTATGTTATTTTGTATTATGTATTGATGCCTTTCTTCTTTTATGTATTATTTTCCTTTTATAAAAATTAAAATAATTTTAAAAAATTAAAAATCAAAATTATGGGATGGCGGCATGAACAAGGGGAACGGAGTGCTGAAATACGGGAAATCCCGGCTAATCCGAGATACTTGACAAGTATGTATAGGACAGGATTCAAAGAGAAAAGATTTGGCCAAATATGTTAATCATAGCTCATGTAGTCAGATAGCCAAAAAGACACAATGGATTTGCAGATTCTACATAACACTGGGGGAGGTGGGGGTGGGGGTGGGGGTGGGGGGAGTTATAAATTTACACACTCTCCAGTTCACATGCTCACTGAATACAAAGGTCTCTTGCAAATCTGCCTGGAATTGAGATTAATTTTGAGTGGAAGCTTACTTTACAAGATGAAAGGCACGGAAAGGGTCTATGAGTATGCAAATGATATAAGTGAAGATGAGAGGCTTCTTCTTCTTTTGCTGATCTTAGTTTTCTTACTTGTAAAGGTATAACTTCAACCATAACTTTTTACTTTATACAGAAGTTGACTTTCCATAGAAAAACATTATCTTAAATGTTGGGAGGAGAAAATCTGTCTTTGCTAAAGTTACAGCAGTTTGTAACCTAAGGTAAGTTCTTTATAAAACTACAAATTAAAGAAAGAAATCAATCAATCTATAAACAGCTACATAACACCTTGGACTCATTTGCAAATCACACCAGCTTCTCCTACAGAACAAATATTATATATTCCACTAAGAGCAAATCATGTCAAAAGAGACTGGTGCAAAACCCATATTTTCGCTCCAGAATTGTTACTTTATGATGTCAAGTAAAGGCAGAGGCAGAAGCTCCAAGACTTTAGGACAGGTATTCCAAACTTATGGCCTGCAGGCTGGACGAAGCCCCCAATGCCATGCCATCCGGCCTGTCTCTGCCTCCGCCGCACCCAAAAGTGGAAGCAGGCATATTTACATCAGCTGTGAAACGCACCTGCACATGTGCAAACCCAGCTGTGGCTGTTTTAAACATGGAAATGGGTGCACTTATGACAGCTGTAAATGGTCCTGCTTCTGCTTCCAGGGTGTGTGGTCCAGCCTGCTCAGCTGTCCCAGGGTGTGGTAAGGCCTGCAATATAAAAAGTTTTGCCACCCCTGCTTTAGAAAGTGGCACATTGAGGTAGAACTGCTGGATTGTAATTAACAGATATAATACAACGATTGACAAAAATAAAGTCTGCACCTTTTGTTTCTATGAATAACATTGTGATCTCACATCAGTGATGGCTAAATGGGGGCTAGAACCACCATGTCATCACTACTGTCCAAAATAGACAGGCCTCCTCTAGCTACCTTCCAACTTATGAAGAGTTATAACAACAGCATCAAGGATGGAACTGCTATATTTCTCCCCAGTCTCCCTCAAACAATTTGTATCATGGGAAGGGAGTTAGTGTTTGAATGAGGGAGGGCATTGAATTATCTGATGATATGATGCCAGCAGACTGCTTTGTGTTGTTGTTTTTGGGTGGGGGTGGGGTTGGGGGTGGAAGGGAGAAGAGTGACTGTTATAGTGATTTTGCAACTTCTTGATTTTTTTTCTTTTTCTGAATATTCTTCTTCATCTCTTTCTTTCTTTTTCTTCACACATCATTTCTGGGATAATATATCAAGCCTTCCACTCCTTGGAGCAGCTGGCATGATACTATTGAATAGATGCAGCACATTGATTCTTGACTGCTGGGAATTACCAGCTGGCACTATGGGGAATGGGGTAAGTATTAACTGTTGCAGATTAAGTTCAGTGCATGGGTGGGTCCTTCAAATACTATTGTGAAGTTTTTTTAAAAAAAATAATTATACAAGAAATTCTTGTAATTTGCCTTTTTAAGAGAAGCTTTATTGTTAGGAGCTGTTAATTGGAAAGGCAGGCACTGTGTTTATTTTTCCTTCCTTCTCTAAGAGTGGCTACTTCTGTAAGAGATGCAAGAACTCTTGCATTTTCATCAGGTTGGAAGTGGGTTGGAAAATTTCCAGTGATATTACACCTCACTGTTAGCCAGAGCAACTACGGTATGTACAGGATCAGTGTTTTCCTTCTTCCTGAAAACACACATCAAGGGGGCTAGAGATACCATTAGATCAAGTCATCATTCAGGAAAAAGGAGCTGATGGCAAGGTATCATCCATTTCTCCCAAGTGCTCAGCTTTTCCCAGTGCTCCATGTTCCACAACTATGGAAATGAATGAAACTGTCCCTACAATTAAAGCTGGAGTCAATTGTTGGTCAAGGGACCCTCTCAACCAGTTGGCAGATGATTCACATATGGGGATCTGAGGGTGGGGCTTTGATTTCGCCTAGCTTGGGGACATGATGGGATGATGTTCACCTACGTGAACTCCAGGAATCTGCCCTGACTGGTAGAATCTTATGTGGCTGTGTTTGGCATTGAAAGACAGTTGGGTCACTTGATGCAATGGATCCAAAACTTATTGCTGTCTTTCGGGAAAGGGCTAAAAACCTGGCTGGCAAAGCAGGTGTGGCGCACCAACGATGTGGTGACCCCTGCCCACTGGCTGATTTAGTAAGAACACACTCTCTCTCTCTCTCTTAATCTCTTTTACTCTCTAGGGGTCAGAGTAATTTTGGGTGGCAGTTTTAATGGGTTTTTTATTGGTTTTAAATGTGATTGGTTTTATTTTTTGTGAGCCACCCAGAGTCTTCAGAGTTGGGCGGCAATATACAATATACATCAGAAAAAATAAATAAATAAACTATATTGAAACTGTGTGTATGGAGACAGAAACTGTGACTTGCCCAAGGCCTAGTGAGCTCATAGCAGAAGGAAACATTGGACAAGGGACTTTTTGATCCATAGCTGTTTCTTAACCATCATCTGCTATGCTATTTTTTCATTCAAGCAAATTGGATAACTAATCTAGAGTTCTTAGGTTTTTACATTTATATCCCATCCATCCTTCAAGAGAGTTGGTATGTTGTAAATGACATAGTTGCAGACAAGGATTAGGACTCAGAAGGTCCTGGGTTCAAATCCCAGTTTGACCTAGCATGTGACAATGGTAAAACCACACCTTAAATATCTCATACCTTAAAATGCCGGTATGAATTGGATGTGGCATGACAGCACTTAACAATGATAACAAAAACATTATTTGGGGAACTCAGTGCTGAGCTAATTTACAATGAAATTCCAAATTATAAATTCCTGGTGGCATATGTTAATTCACTAGAAACCAAATGCCTCCTTTCTACTTTTTGCTGAACAGTATAATTATTTGACATTCAGATGACATTGGGAGTTAGTTGAAAAATACCATTTGGGCAGCATCATGCATGATAGATATGGCTATTTATCATTACAAAATCCCCTGTTCTTGAAATGCATGTATCTTCCTCTCCTGCTCTTTTTTTGCCAATGTAGTTAAGAAAAGTGGATAATCATTTGATGAGGATGAAGAAGGTGTCATACTTGATCAAACCATTAGTTTATCTGGTGTCATACACTAGCAATATGTGATGCTTCGGGGGTAGACAAACAGCCCATTATAAACCTTGGCAGTTGGGAAATGCTACACATTGGAAAGAAAATACCTTCGCACTCTGGGCCTTATGCACTGAAGCTTGAAGTCTGAGTCATTATCTTAGCTTGCATAATGTTATTAATGATCCTAAGTCTATAAGTCTGAAAAGCAGTTATAATATTTTTCTCTATGACCTCCCAAGGCACAAAAATCCCACACTGAGTATCTGCTTTGATGAAAAAACACAAAAAAACTAACAACCTAGAAACATAAAATACCATTTTGTTTTCATGAGTCTAAATTTACTGCCCTCTAATTTTAGTGCATATCTGCTTGCTCTCATTTTCTATGGCAGTGTGATAACGAAAAAGAACAAAGTTCATTCTTATTAAGTCCAGCATCATGTAAACACCCAGGAATTAAACTGAAGGGTGGCTCATTTCCGGTTCCTTTGTTAAAATAAAAAATAAGCTTTTAGTTATCCTTACTTTGAACACATTTTGCCCTACCCCACGACTGATTAGCTAGTTGTTCTTAGCCCCAAGCACCCATATTAATCAGCTAGAAAGGTCAATCTCTGTATAAGCAAACTGCTACTCCTATTTGCTTATGTTTACTTATTTATTTCATGGGCAGAATCCTACTAATGCTCAAATAATGCAAGCGTGGCGCCAAAATGGCCGCCGCGCTCTTTGCGGCCCCCCCCCACCGGACAAAGGCATCCGGGTAGTTAGGGGCGTGGCCAGCACCCTAATAAAAGGGCTGGCCACGAGGCAGCCATGCTGCCATTTTGGCGAAGTATCCCCACTAGGACTAGTGCCCAAGAAGTCCCCGGGCGAGTTCCGCCTGATTCATCACTTGTCCTACCCAGCTGGTCGCTCGGTCAATGATGCTATCCCTGCTGACCTTTGCTCGGTCAGGTATACATCCTTCGACCAAGCATTGTGCATGGTGCGCTCATGTGGCCCGGGTGCACTGTTGGCTAAGTGTGACATTAAGTTGGCTTTTCGTCTCCTGCCGGTGCACCCGGGTGACTTCGAGTTGCTGGGTTTCAAATTCCGGGGTGAATATTATTTTGACAAAGCCATGCCATTCGGCTGTCCCATATCCTGCTCGGCTTTCGAGCGTTTCAGTACATTCCTGCAGTGGGCATTTGTCCGTAGGTCAGGGTCTCGGTCTGTAGCCCATTACCTGGATGACTTTTTGTTCGGGGGTGAACGGGGCTGGGACACGTGCACACGTCTCCTCAACACATTTCAGACGCTAATGGAGGAACTTGGTGTCCCTTTAGCGCCCGAAAAGACCGAAGGCCCGTCTAATAAGTTAGTATTCCTGGGGGTGGAGATTGACACGGTAGCGCAGGCATCTAGGTTGCCAGGAGACAAGGTGTCAAGGATAGTGGCCCTTATATCGGACTTGCTGGCTAAGCGCAAGGCATCCCTTCGGGAATTGCAGGTGCTACATGGCCACCTTAATTTCGCTTGCAGGGTGGTCTCACCTGGCAGGGCATTTGCTCGGCGCTTGTGCGACGCCATGGCAGGCTTATCCAGGCCCCATCATAGGGTGAGATTGACACGGGGCATCAGGGCAGATATGCACATATGGCTCCAGTTCCTGAGGGAGTTCAATGGGGTCTCATTTTGGAGGTCCGACCTCCTGGCTTCACCTCACTTTCAGATTCAGTCTGATGCCTCGGGATCCCTTGGTTATGGGATGTACTTCAATGGGAAGTGGGCCTATGGTGGATGGCCACCAGCCTGGTCAGGCACGGGTCGCCTGAGGGATCTCACATATTTGGAATTTTTCCCCATACTGGGGGCCTTGATGCTATGGGGTGAGGAGTGGGCCAACTCTGTGGTGCATTTCTGGTGTGACAATGCGGCCGTTGTCCACATTGTCAACTCGCATACCTCTAAATCTCCCAGGGTCATGGACCTCGTGCGCCAGTTTGTATTGCGCAGCCTGCGCCTCAATGTACTGTTCAGGGCCAGGCATGTCCCGGGGGTGAATAATGATATTGCTGACGCTTTGTCCCGCCTGCAGATGTCCCGGTTCCGTGCCTTGGCCCCGGATGTGGAGGAATTTCCCTCGCCACTCCCAGAGGAGATATGGACCTTTGGCAAGGAGAGGTGAACCGGGCGATCGGCATGTTGCTGGCGCCACGCACGCGTAAGGCGTATCACCACACGTTGGTTTCCTTTCAGACTTTCTGTACCCAATCTCGACTGCCAGATACCTGGCCGATCCCAGTGGCCCACCTCCTTCGTTTCATGGTTTCCCTGCACGCCCAGGGCCTTACACCCCGCACCATAGCATCTAGGCTGTCAGCGCTGGCTTTCATGGCCAAGGTGGGAGGTCATGCGGACAGTACCGCTGATTTCCGTGTGAGACACGTTTTGGAGGGGTGGGTGCGGGAACGTGGGCGTAGCCTGGACGACCACCACCCAATTTCCCCGGGGGTCCTTACCCAACTGGCATGGGGCTGGCATGACCTATGTTTCGATAGGTATGAGGCAGCCCTGTTTCATGCGGCTACAACGGTGGCCTTTTTTGGAGTGCTCCGCATCAGCGAGCTTGTGATGCTGTCTAAGGCGGATGCAAGTCGTAGGGCACTGGAAGTCGAAGATGTCTATGTTTGCAATAATTGGGCTCAGTTGAGGATACGCTCCTCTAAAACAGATCAGCACGGCGTAGGCAGTGGAGTAAGACTGCTACGATGTTCCTTGGCAGACATCTGTCCGGTTGGTGCCCTACAGGAGTTCCTTGCACTGCGTGGCACGCACCATGGCCCGTTTTTCTGTCACCAAGATGGGTCTCCCCTCACTAAATTTCAATTTTGGAAGGTGACTGGGAAGGCACTGGCTAGTGTGGGCCTCCCTGGGGCCCGTTACGGCACCCATTCGTTTAGAATTGGGGTGGCCTCTACTGCGGCTGCTTATGGGTACTCCGGGGCTGACATATGCAGCATGGGGAGGTGGGGCTCACAGTGTTTCCAGTTTTATGTTCGCCCACTCCCACCATGAGTACCGTTTTAGTCACCACACATCTCTTCCTTCCCTGTTTTTTCCCTTGACAGACCCTGGGTGTCGTATCACACCGGTGACAGTATTGCTGGTGGGCCATAGCTACGTGCACAGGGCAGCGCGTTACGCTGCGGCGACAGATTGGGGACCCCGACTGGGACTGGGTGCATACGCAAGTCTCACATGGTACGGTAAGCCCGGTATGTTGTGGCGGGAGCTCTTGCCATTCCTCTTTTTGGCAAGGAATGCTGACCCGCCCGACATTCTGATCATACACCTTGGGGGTAATGACTTGGGACAGGTCACTGGCTTATCGCTGAAGCATGCGATTTGCGGTGACCTCGCCTACTTACATTATGTATGGCCCGCCACAACCCTTGTTTGGTCAGATATGGTCCCACGGCACGTTTATAGGGGAGGCTTTGACCTTCAGGCCCTGGACCGCGCTAGGCGCATGGTGAACAGGGCTGTGGCCCGATTCCTTTTGACCAAGGGCTGGGGGCGGGTCAGTCGTCATCCCGCCATCAGTTTGCAAAATTATGGGCTTTATTCAGGGGATGGGGTCCATCTGTCACGAGGAGGTATGGACCTCCTGCTGGGTGATTGGCGAGCAGGCCTGTCGACCGAGCTGATGGTCTTGGGGGGGGGGGGCGTCGAGCCTTTATTGAAGCCTCTCCGGGTGGCGGGTAGCACTGGTAAGGTAAACATTTATGACCCACAGGTATCCGGCAGGTTCGCAATTGACTGGACAACACTAGATAGGCATAAGTTGTTTAAACGTTGTCCGGTCAACGACGAACCAGGCGAGGGGGTGATGGTTACAACTAGACAGCTGGCATCACCCCCTGATTTTACGGATACACATCAGAGGGTGGGGTCATTAGTTAGATATTGACTACGGTCAACAATTTGTTTGTTGTCAACAAACAAATTGATACAAATAGATACATTGTAACAATTGCCGTTGGCAATTTTGGGTGGTACCTTACCAGTGTTACTTCGGCCTGCTTGCCTGAAGAATTATGATTGGTTAATTAACAATAGAAATTTATAATTCGGACTAGGGCATGAATCAATAAATGTGGCCCAATGCCGTTATCCACTTTCATTTGTGTCTGAGTCCATTATTGGGGGGGTGCGCCTGCAATGCAAGCGTGGCGCCAAAATGGCCACCGCGCTCTTTGCGGGCCCCCCCCCACCGGACAAAGGCATCCGGGTAGTTAGGGGCGTGGCCAGCACCCTAATAAAAGGGCTGGCCACGAGGCAGCCGTGCTGCCATTTTTGCGAAGCGACGGAGCGGAGAAGTTTTTCCCCTCCACCCCCTCCCTAGTTAACAGTGTGATTTCTTGGTCGCTTCGGGGCCGGGTGAGAATTTTTGGCTGGGACTCGCAATTGGCACTTGAGTCCTAGCTTTTTTGCCCATCCCACACTATTGCTATGGTTTGATATAGGGGTTTGTTCTGTGCTGCTGTTGACTTTGGTCAAATGGGCGGGTAGCACTGGTAAGGTAAACATTTATGACCCACAGGTATCCGGCAGGTTCGCAATTGACTGGACAACACTAGATAAGCATAAGTTGTTTAAACGTTGTCCGGTCAACGACAAACCAGGCGAGGGGGTGATGGTTACAACTAGACAGCTGGCATCACCCCCTGATTTTACGGATTCACGTCAGAGGGTGGGGTCATTAGTTAGATATTGACTACGGTCAACAATTTGTTTGTTGTCAACAAACAAATTGATACAAATAGATACATTGTAACAATTGCCGTTGGCAATTTTGGGTGGTACCTTACCAGTGTTACTTCGGCCTGCTTGCCTGAAGAATTATGATTGGTTAATTACCAATAGAAATTTATAATTCGGACTAGGGCATGAATCAATAAATGTGGCCCAATGCCATTATCCACTTTCATTTGTGTCTGAGTCCATTATTGGGGGGGTGCGCCTGCAAAGATGTATATAACTGGTGAGGTACTGGGCATTTCTGAGTTGCATATGGGCAACCAAAAGGCACCTTGTGAACCAGCTACAACAAGTTATGCAAACTTTGCAAGAACACTAATAGGATTTTGGCCAATATTAAAAATAGTAGTCATGACTACCAAAGGTTTTCTAGGAATAAAGTACTGTGGATGCACACTTCGGGCATGATCTGTGAGTACTTCCATCATGGAACCAAGCAGACAACAAGGTTTATTAAATGCTACTAGTTGAACAAGGTACGCCTTCTCTGCCAGTCCTTGTCCATATCCTCAAAGCTGCGGCGGTCCATTGCAGTCCTGGTGTTAAATCCTGCATGTCATGCTTCATGTGTGCCATGGGTGATGGCCGCGAGAACATAGTGTTAGGGTCACTTCATGGTAAGTTGGGATCCACCTTAAACAAATTCATGCCAGTGACATTTTTTCTCCTTCAGGAAAAAATGCATTCTTGGATACAAGTTGCAGTCGATGACTAGTTGAACACAAAGAGCAAAACTATTAACATTCATGGGGAGAAGAATTTTTGTCACTTCCCTTCTCTCCTTCCCACATTCCTTCTCAGGGCCCCTTCACCAAGGGGTCCACTGTACTTTTCAGTCCCAAGTGAGGCAAAGGCAGTGGAGGCCAAAAGTGTTTATTCACATCCCAATGGACTTAGAGACCAGCTTCTTCTGGGTTCTCTGGTGTGTTGTCCAGGATCCTGGGACAATGATGTGCCGTTTGGTCTAGGGCCACCTGCCCGGCTTGAGAATGGTCATTTTTGCCTTTCATGCATGTCACAGTCTTCCCAATAGGATAGCTTAGCTCTGGGCCTCAACTTCTTGATATGACAGGCTTGCTTTGCTGGCAGATGGAAGCATACAGCCTCCTCTTTCCATGGGTCAGTCTTCCAGATGTACCCCCAGTAGATTGTCAGCACAATCTACCAATTCAGCCAGCTAAATTGCATCCTCCTGTTTCTCCTCTGCCCTCTGGTCTGCTCTTTTCTGATTGTCCTGTCTCCCTTATCTAGGCCCCAGGGTCTCCTAGTCTCCACTGTTACACCCCTTACTATACCTTCCTTGGCTGACCCCACACCTCTTCTTAGGCTAGTGGAGGTAGGATATTTGAGGCAGTCAGGAATTCGGGGTGGGAGACCACTACCTGGGACCTCCTTCCTCCTGGTCTCACTTTCATAAAATACCCAAAAGTTATTTACTAATCTTTCCTTCTGGAGCCATTCTGGAAACAGTTGCCAATCCAGAGCTGGTTCTTCTCTAGGGAAGCATGGCGGGGGGAGAGAGAGAGAGAGAATTACCACCCCCAGTCACTGCAGTCAGGTACTCCAACCCACTGTGCTGATTTATTTATTGGTAATTTCAAGAATTGATTACTGTAATGCACTCTGCTTTGTAGTACAGTGGAACCTCGGTTAATAAATGGCGCAATTAATATAAAAATCGCAAAAACAAAAGGAAATCGTTAGAAAATAGTGGCTCGATTTATGGATTTTTAAAAAATGGATTAATTGGTTTTCAATGCATTCCTATGGGATACTGCATTTTGGTTAATGTATTTTGGTTTTCGAGACAGTGATAAAATACAGTGATACCTCATACAACGTCCAAACTTGGTTCCACAAGTTTGGACTTTATACGGATTTGGACTTTGTATGAGGCATGCAAAATCCTAGCCGTGATGCCTCATACAATGTCCAAATCTTTGCTGCGAAGCCTCGTACAACGTCATTTCCATAGAGATACATTGTACTGTAACATCACAAACTTCAGGGCAAAGTCAAGGAAACAGACAGGAAACTGACATAACTTTAAGAAATCATTGTCTAAAGGCTAAATACATTACAAAAACATGTCAAAATCCAAAACTGCACTCAAAACCACTCCTAAACACTCTTCGCCTCATGCAAAACCCACAAGAGCAATGCACACATGCGTCCTGCCTTTTATACTGCCCAGGCACAATGCAACCTGGGGAAAACCCCAATGCCTCATACACTTTGTATGAGGCAACTTTTTTCAAGGAATTAGGTGATGTTGTATGAATTCGATGTTGTACGAAGCGGACTTTGTATGAGGTATTACTGTACAAGTAAAAGAAGAGACATTATATTCTCATATATTTGTTCTCCATTCCCAGTGAAACATCCTTAACTAGTAAGGTTACGGGGGGGGGGGGGGGGGCAGCAAAATCATGATGCATTGTCACATACACATATCACCTGGTTTGTGACAATCTTCCAGTTGATCTATACCAGTGTTTCCCAACCTTTGGTTTTTGGACTTCAATTCCCAGAAGCCTAAGTCATTTCCCCCAAGCACTGATCAGCAAATGCACTGACTTAGGCTTCTGGGAATTGAAGTCTGCCTGTGGGGCGTGGGCTCCATGTTGGTATCATATTTATATGTTGAAATGATGAGGGTTATATGTGAGGGAGCTGACTGTTCCCTCGCATGGGTATTTTGGCAGCCTCTTCTTCTCCAGTTTTCCTTTTTAACTGTATGGTTAAACAGCATTTTCCTAGCCTTAGATTGCAAATGTAGCCATGGAAGCTACAAACAAAGCTTCACAGATTGCATTTTAAACATAAATAATTTCACATGATCTTTTTCTTTCCTTATTCATTTATAAAATATGACAGCATTGAATGTAGCAGCAAACTGAAATTGCTGGAAGTAAACTGATTGGCCAGTATGTACCCTTGTGTGCAAGGACAGAAGATGATGTAGACGAAGAAGACAGTGGCGGCGGCGGCGGCGGCGGCGGCAATGACACCGACGATGCAGATGATGCCACCGACACCACCAATGCTGACTCTACATGAGGCTATCTATGAAGACCGTATGGAAGCTGCAGCAGATTCAGAATGGAAATGCCAGGCTGGTGTTGGTATTGTGAAGATTTGATCACATTCCCTCAATTCTGTCCCACCTGCATTGGCTCTCTGTAGGTTTCCAAGGCCAATTCAAGACTTTGTTATTAACATATAAAACTGTAAATGGTTTAGGACAGTGTGGACGAACCTATGGCAAATGTGCCAGAGGTGGCACGCAGTCACCTTTCTGTGGGCGCACACACTGTTGTGGACAAACCCCACCCCAGCTGACCATTACCAATGGCAGCACCACTTCCCCACCCACCCCTCTCCCTCTGCCAATGGGGAGGTGAGAGGGAAGGCTGAAATCCTGCCTGAGAGGTGGCAGTGGAGATGAGGTGAAGCAACTAGACACCACCCACCCACCTCTCCTAGGGGTGAGGGGGCAGTGCCGGCGCATGCATGAGGCCAAGGGTTGTGCACACCCAAGGGGATTTGTGTGCACCCTGGGGGTGTCTGCATGCACATGGCAGGCCATGAGCAAGCACCCACATAACATCGCCAGAGGCACACCAGCAACATCACATGGGTGCATGGGTACGCATGGTGCCTGCCAGTGTGCCGCCTTCTTTCCCTTGGGCACTTGAACTCTAAAAGGTTCACCATCACTGGTTTAGGTCCTCAATACCTTCTGGAGCACTTCTCCTTGATGAACCATACCCAGACATGCTTAGGGTTGCTATACATCCTGGAAAACTGGGATTGTCCTGGATTCAAGGTCAGAAAAATGGTCTTGGCCAGTTCAATAAAAATCATGTTAAAGTCCAGGATTTTTACATACTGATTGTGTATTATAACAAACCATTAAAACAAATTCAAACTCTCGTCATCAAATGAGCAATTTCCTTCCACATTGGAGTTGGAGTATACCTGGAGACAAATCTTGACATCCTCACCTCACACCACCGCCCGATAAGTGTGACCAGTGTGTTTCCTGGAACATAGGACATTAAGAGTTGACCGTGACACCACTTCTCAGAAGTACAACAGATCATCTTACAGTAATAATTAACTGTTGTTAATAAATTTATCTATGTATGGGTATATTTAATGTGAAAGTGTTTTATATCTGTCATTATATTATGTTTTTTTAAAGGCTATTTTGTAGATAACCCACTCATTTTTGTCAAGTATACTTCTGTCCTGGTTTTGTGGGAGAGAATTATGGCAACTCTAAGCATGCTTCTTTCTGGCAGACAGACAGAGTGCTCAACACAAGAGAAGCCCAGGAATCCTTCTGCAGTTTACATATTCATGTTCATCAGGCCCCAACACTACAGCCTTTCCAAAAACTATTAAAAGTGGAGCTGTTCAAGGAGGCTTTTCATAATATACCTCATAATGATTCTGTCCTTCGTTTGAATTATTTCTGGTTTACAGCAGATATCAATTTGGCTTTTTGAAAGGCTGTTCAGTATTAGGTTGTTGTTTTTATAGTTGCTATCTGTAATGTATTTATCTTTATATTGTTGTTAACTGCCCAGAGTAAATATTTAACTAGTTGAGCAGTATATATATATATATACTTTATATATATATATATATATATATATATATATATATATATATATATATATATATATATATATATATATATATATATATATAAAATTCCATGTGACCCTATTTTTTAATAGAAGCTGGTATCTTCAGAATTTAAAATTGCATACCTGACAGACAATTCTGTTTGTGAAGCAAGTCTCTAGAAATAATCTGTAAGTTATTTCTGTGAAATGCAGTTCTTTTCACCATATTTTGAGAGGGTGAATTTATCTGATTGATATAGCTTGACTGCTTTATGACCAAATTGTCTAAGTCTATCACCTTTCCATCATTTGAAGATTACCATTGATGTCCTTAAATATTAGCAGCTGGAGATAATTATGAAGAAACTGGGCTCTTTGAGAGTTTTGAAGAGTTTTGTGACATCTCAGAAGCTCAGTATGCCAACAAAATTTGCAACATTCTGAAGCTTTCCATATTTGTTGTGAAGAAAGTTCAATATTTAGCATTGTTCTTAAGGAACAGAACTGATTTTGGGGAACAAAAATCAAATGACCTAGGGAAATTAAACTTTAAGAAATGAAAGTCGCAAAAGCCAGGTTTTTATTTTCATATTATAAATTGGGGTTTTCAATAGCAATTACATTGGGATAAAAATATCTCCCTTAACTTCACCCCACCCACTAGGTAAATATCCTACCTTTTGCAGTCTTGTGTCCTCCTGTTGCTACTGTCACTTAAATCAGTTGAATTTTCTCTCAACTACTGTTTCTTTCAGTTTTTTGAATCAATCACAGACAATCCCAGATAATGCAGTGCAGATGATATCACAATGCTATGGAGCCAATCACATTTTTCTATGATGTGACATATCTTGAGAATGACAGCAATCAAAGTGATATAAATGCATGAATGAAAAATGTGCAGAGAGTTGAAAAAGGAGTTATTTTTCCAAGCGATCGATAATTCTAATGACAAATAGCAGGCAATTTCAGCCCAAAAATAATTTATAAAAATCAACTGTAAGTGTTCTGATAGCAATGATTTTTCTTCCCCCAATGTATCACAAACTGAGAAAGTCTGAAAGACTGAACTAGCTAGTTCATTTCCCTACCAAGAATGTTATCTTTTCTCTCCAGCAGAAAGTAAGAACACCAAGATAAAACTTGCTGAAAACCTGGCTTTGTATTCAATTTACTTCTTCTGTCTTCAAACGATTGATTCAGTTCAAGTCTGTGTTGGAGATAACAAACAAAATTAGGCTAATAGAGACATTGAATAAATTAAAAACTGGGATTGTGGTGGCTCAGTGATTAAGAAGCTTGCCTTGCTAGCTGAAAGGTCGGCAAGTCAGCAGTTCAAGACCTGAGTACTGTATGAGAGAATGAGTGCCTGTCTCTGTCCCAGCTCCTGCCAACCTAGCAGTTAGAAAGCAAGAAATTGCAAGTAGAAAAACATGGACCAGTTTGGTGGGGAAAAGATCTTGGGGACATGAAAGGAGCCTCATTCAGACATCCCATGAGCAGAATTCCTCCAGGAAAAACCCTTTCAACCCAGAGAGCACCTTTGTGTGCTTCTGACATGATTTAAAAATGAAATAAAAACTAAGATAATGTTTGGCTTTTAATCTTATGAGTCTGGTAAATATTTCCTTTTATAGTCTTTATTAGGTTACATGTTTCATATGTCAGGAATTCAAGGGATCGTTACAAATCCTTTGAGTTACTTTTGAATGCATTCATTTATTCTGCAGTTATAGTCAGATTTCTGTAGGTTGAGAAAGCCTAATTCTCAGATGGAAGCAAGGGAAAGTGACATTCCATGCAATACACATATTCAGACACCAGAGTCATTAAAGATAAGAAGGACATCTGCAAGGCATTCAAAGCATGCACAATTAGCACTTGAAAAGAAATGACCATGATAAACCCCTAGGTCATTAGTGAACATTCACACCTTCTAAGGAGGGAAGGATGACCAAGTAGTTCTGAAGGAAGGAAACCGTCACCTGTTATATTTAAACTCTGACACTGACTTTTACACTTTCACATTGTCAGAAGGGGAAAGGTAAGAAGTCATCCCAAAGCATTCTGGTGCCCACTCAGGAGCAGAACACCTATGTGGAAAACATGACATCAATCTTACATCATGGGGAAAAACACCTGTGTGGGAAAGTCCAAAGTTCCCACATAACTCTCATTCCTTAGGTGGGGAATGAGTTTACAAATGCAATATAAACCCTCAGATTTGAGAGCTTAGAAGGGGACCTTACCCAGATCCAGCGTGAGCTATTGTCACTCAGAATATTGGGATGGAAGCCTAGCAAGAAGCTATGGGGGCCATTTGGCCCAACTTATTTTCTAAAACTTGCCAAAAGCAAACCAAGTCAATAATGTCTTAGTCTCTGAGAAGAAATGCTTGGTTTTTTTTAGATAAGTTAGTTCTTTTCTTATTTTATTAGATTGTTTAAGTCTAGTGTAGATTTTAGGAGATCTGCCTTGGATCATGATAGAGTAGTGAGGGGGAAAGTATGAAGTTAGATTTATTTTCATTATTCATTGTATCTGGATTTTAAATCTGCTTCTATGAAATAAACTTCTGGAAAGACATCGAACCATCTCATCTTTGAACAAAGACAGGAAGATTTCAAAAGCCACGCTTGGGTGAGATAAGAGCCTGGCGGAAGAAGCAGGACTACGGATACAACTCTTCACCGTTAACCTTGAATAGGCCAGATGGGTAAAAGAGGGGGTGTAGAGAATCGGAGTGGGAATAATAATATTTCTCGCTAAAGGCAAGATAAGGGTTGCCAGGGTAACTTTCAGAGGGAGTTGCACCTGCACTCTTAGTTGGAGGCTTGGGGAAGAATTGACCGCTTGTTTCCCATAATCTTCAAAGAGTAAAAATAAACTCTTGAAGCAGTTTCCCAAAAAGCAGCCTTTTCCACTCTGTATCTCTACTCGAAAGGTGGCATTTAAAAGAGGGACTGTTCATGCCAGCTAGCTACCACACATCATAGTGTAAAGTTTCATAAGAAGCAGTGCCACACTTCCAAAGCCTAGGGATCCCAAACTAAGTGAGGGGTCCCCCTAAAACTGCTCTAAAACCCCAAAATGACCTCTACATTGATGGCAGCATGAGATTGAATCCAGGGGGTGAATCCAGACTGTTGTTGAACCCACATTCTTTGTGAAGAGAAGCTGAGTGGTGAGATCCAATCATGATCTTGTGGACTGTGATTTGGGGTCGTCCAGGCTTCTGAGCATGCCAGTTGTGTGTG
The DNA here is from genome assembly GCA_035047345.1 of Bradypodion ventrale. Lineage (NCBI taxonomy): Eukaryota > Metazoa > Chordata > Lepidosauria > Squamata > Chamaeleonidae > Bradypodion > Bradypodion ventrale. The sequence goes on along the minus strand of JAWDJE010000001.1, from coordinate 87,897,186 downwards.
TGGGTCTGTGGGATGACTCTACAACAGCCGATGGGAAGGAGCAGCAGTTCATCATGGTGTAAGTGGTGAAGCAAGCGGATGGGCCAGTGTGTTTCTGCAGCAGGGCAATGCAAATCACCTGTCGCTGGTGCAGCCAGTTTGGGGCAGACCAACGAAATAGCACATGCACCCGATCATTCCCCAGGGTGTTCTTTGGCAGTTTCTGGACTTTGTAAGTGGATGCCAAGGACCCACATTGAAGGCAAGCCTGCCAGGTCAGAGGGTGCCACTGCCACACAAGCAGCAGGAAGGCCAGTTGGTGAGTCATTGCACCAGGCTGCTGCAGGCCTCTGTGCACCTGCCAGTCCATTGCACAGAAAGGCTCAACGCCGTCTGAGGGTCTTCATCCATACTTGGATGAAGAGGGGCACATCTCAGCATAGTGTTTGGCTTGAGCCAAGTCAAGTCAACGAACCCTGTGTGGACTGACACCGTGTTCTTTGGAAGGAAAGGCACCACACCAGGTCTTCATAATCTTCGGCAGCAGTTCATCGCTCAGGAGATGGTGTGTGTCTGCACATCTTTGTGGATCTACAACTTGTTATGTTTTCGGGTGAAAAGACACTTGAAACTGTGCCACCCGGGAGGGCTTACAAAAAGTCACTTTGGGGGGGGGGAGGTGAAACCTTTGTGGGAGATTAGATTTTTATTTTGCTTTTTGTGGTTTTTCCTGCTTCCAGAAGAAGAGGGAAATTTTGATGTACAGTTGGTGCATCAGTGTGGATGTGGATCTATGTACCCTAGAGTTTTGAAGTAAGTCCATGCTTTATCTGGATTACAAAATTGGGGTTTATTATGTTGTGTGTGTTTGCACTCTTTTTGGACAGTCAAAAAGGGGGAGTACCTTTGCTGGTTTTGTTTTAAAGAAGAAAAACCTGGCCGGCTCAGTTTAGCATCTGGAAAAGCGGAATGTTTATTTTTAGATAGAAATATTGCATTTTGAGTGGGTTTTGGGAATAGTTTAGGTGAAAACCAGAACTGTGCCACTCTTGTGTTTCCTGATTGGAGACGGAGGATTCAGAAGGCGGCAAGGACATTGTGCTCCCAAGCAACTTCACAGAAAGTTTCCCAGCCATCTCAACAGGTTGTCATCAGCGCAGATGGAGAAACCAGCACACTTTGTTCATCACTGCCCCAAGAGGTCTACTTGTGTGGCGGAAGCAGCTACAGCAGCCACAGCTTTTATGGAAGTTGGAAAGGAGGGAGATGAGGCCAGAGCCAAATCTTCAAGGAAGTCTCTGTTTCGTGACAGCCTAAAACCCCAAAATGACCTCTACATCATACACAAGCCCTTTCTTTATGATTTCCACATTAACCTGTGTATGATTCTTTATGTTAAAGTCTTCATGGAATACAATAGTAGAATTATAGAGTTGGAATGTCTCCTGAGTTTCCCCACCAGTGTAGGGATTCCCAGCTAAAGCATCCCTAACAGGTCACTTTCCAGTCTCCGACAAGAGTCCTCCACATTCCACAAGAGTCCATCCTGCTGCTAAACAGTGGTTTATGTCAGGCAATTCTGTTTGCTCTCTTATTTCATGCATTTTTAATCTACTGGCTCATTGATTTGGGCCTTGACTTTTGCAATAACAGCAAAAAAGCTTGTCCTATCAACACAAGTTGTTAATTTAATTTAATTTTAAATTTACATTTTATGCTGCCCACTCAGATATCTGAGGATGGCTGTCATATCATCTTTCAGTTTCTTCTTCAAAAGGCTAAACATGACAACTATTCTTCATTGGACTTGATTTCTAGATCTTCTAACATCTTGATTACTCTCCTCTGGGTACATTCCATCCTGCCAATGTCCTTCTTAAACTGGGCTGCTGAGAACTGGACACAGATTGAACCACAGCAGAGGAAGAGAATAATATTATTGAGGTGTGGCAAGAGGTCGCTGCACCTCTCGCCACATGTGCACCCCTCTGGTTCCCTCAAAGGAGCCGGAGGGAAGGAAGAAGAAGAGGCCCCTACTGCCATCACCTGCGGCCGGGCCGCCGCACCGCTCACCACCCGCACACCCCTCCAGTTCCGTCAAAGGAGCTGGAGGGAAGGAGGGAGGAGGATAAGTAGAAAATCAATTAATTAAATATAGAAACTGTAGTGACTTTGAAAGTGCCAATTTTTAGTGATTTGATGTAACTAACTTACAGGAGAGACTTTCTCATATAGAGACTTTATAAGAAACTGATTTACATAGTAACTTACATAGTGACTTGAAATAGTTAACAGCAGAAAATTAACTCAATTTTTAAACTAATACTGTGTTCTAAACTGTGATAATATGAATGATGTTACATTGTTTTAAACTGTGATAATATGTATGATGGGAGGAAAATGGTGTAGAAACCGGCAAAGCATGACAGGAAGTGTGCCAAGAGAACCCTATGGACCAAAACAAAGGCAAAATAAAGGGACACATCAGAGGCAACAGGATGCTCAGCACAATAGATGGAAGGAAAGGGATGGGCAGGAGAGGAGGATGAGAAATACAGTGTTGTAAGGAACAATATTGCATAGGGACATGGAATGTAAGATCTATGAACCAAGGAAAGCTGGAAGTGGTAAAAAAGGAAATGGAAAGAATAAGCATTGACATCTTGGGAATTAGCGAGCTAAAATGGACAGGGATGGGCGAATTCAGCTCTGGAAACCATCATATCTACTACTGTGGACATGAAAACCTCAAAAAAAACACAACAACAACGGAGTGGCCATAATTGTAAATAAAAGAGTGAGAAAAGCAGTAATGGGATACCATCTCAAAAATGATAGAATGATATCAGTCAGAATACAAGGCAAACCATTTAATATCACTGTAATCCAAACATACGCACCAACCACTAGTGCAGATGAAGCCACAGTAGGCCAGTTCTATGAGGACCTACAACATCTCATAGAACAAACAGCAAGAAATGACATCCACATTATCCTAGGAGGCTGGGATGCAAAAGTAGGAAAACAAAAAGTGGATGGAATAACAGGCAAGTTTGGTCTTGGAACACAAAATGAAGCAGGACAAAGATTGATATAGTTCTGCTAAGATAACACACTAGTTATAGCAAACACCCTTTTCCAGCAACACAAGAGGAGACTCTACACATGGACAGCACCAGATGGCCAGCATCGAAACCAAATTGATTACATACTCTGCAGCCAAAGATGGAGAACCTCCATACAGTCAGCAAAAACAAGACCTGGAGCAGACTGTGGCTCAGATAACAATCTACTGATTGCAAAATTCAGGCTCAGACCAGATAGACAGAGTACCAGAAGAATTATGGACAGAGATGCGAGACATTGTGCAAGAGGCAGCAAGGAAAACCATACCAAAAGAAAAGAAATGCAAAAAAGCAAAGTGGTTGTCGGAGGAGTCTCTTAAAATAACAGAGGAAAGAAGGAATGCAAAAGGCAAAGGAGAAAGGAAAAATACAACCACTTAAATAAAGAATTTCAAAGAAAAGCAAGGAGAGATAAGGAAACCTACCTAAATGAGCAGTGCAAAGAAATAGAGGAAAATAACACAAGAGGCAGGACTAGAGATCTCTTTAAAAAATTGGGAAAATCAAGGGAACATTTAAAGCAAAAATGACCATAAAAAAAGACAAAGATGGCAAGGAGTTAGCGGATGCAGAAGAGATAAAGAAAAGATGGAAAGAGTACACAGAGGAACTCTACAAAAAAGTTCTAAACACCCTGGATAATAACAATGAGGGGGGAATTGAACTTGAACCAGACACCCTAGAGAGTGAATTCAGAAAGGCCCTTAAAAGCACGGCAAATAACAAAGCCAGTGGAGATGATGGTATCCCAGTTGAATTCTTCGAAGCCCTAAAAGATGATGGAATCAAGATTTTGCATGCTATATGCCAGCAGATTTGGAAAACGAAACAGTGGCCACAGGATTGGAAAAGATCGGTATATGTCCCAATCCCAAAAAAGGGCAATACCAAAGAATGTTCAAATTATCAAACAATTGTGCTCATCCTACAAGCTAGCAAAGTGATGCTCAAGATAATACAGGATAGACAGCAGCAGCATGTAGAAAGAGAACTACCAGAGGTGCAGGCTGGTTTCAGAAGATGTAGGGGGACCAGAGACCACATTGCCAATATACATTGGATCATGGAGAAAACAAAGGAATATCAGACACAAGTTTACATCTGCTTCATTGACTACACCAAGGCCTTTGATTGTGTGGATCAAAACAAAATGTGGCAAATAATTAAAGAGATGGGAATACCAGAACACCTTATATGCCTCATGAGAAATCTGTACATGAGTCAAGAAGCAACAGTTAGGACAGAGTATGGAATGACGGAGTGGTTTGGAATAGGAAAAGGATTAAGACAAAGCTGCATTTTGTTACCCTGCTTATTGAACTTATACACAGAGCACATAATGTGCAATGTAGGGATGGAGGAATCACAATATGGGATCAAAATTGCTGGGAGAAACATCAACAATTTGAGATGATACCACCCTAATGGCAGAAAGTGAGGAAGACCTAAAGAACCTCTTGATTGGATTGAAGGAGGAAAGTGCAAAAGCTGGCCTGAGACTTAATATCCAGAAAACCAAGATAATGGCAACAGGCCCTATCAGTCCTTGCAAAATAGATGGGGAAGAAGTAGAAACAGTGAGAGACTTTACTTTCTTAGGATCTAAGATCACTGCAGATGGAGATTGCAGCCATGAAATATAAAGGCGACTAATTCTTGGGAGATAGGCTATGAGAAACCTGGGGAACATAGTCAAAAGTAGAGACATCTCACTGCAAATAATGGTCCTCATAGTCAAAGCAATGGTATTCCTGGTGGCAATGTATGGTTGTACGAGCTGGACCATTAGAAAGGCTGAGCGAAGAAAAATAGATGCCTTTGAGATATGGTGCTGGAGGAGAGTTTTGAGAGTCCCTTGGACAGTGAGGAGAACAAATAGGTCAATATTAGAAGAGATTAGCCCTGACTGCTCATTAGAAGGACAAATAACAAAGATGAAGCTAAAGTATTTTAGACATCAAATGAGAAGAGAGGATTCACTTGAGAAAGCCTTGATGTTGGGGAAGGTGGAGGGCAAAAGAAGAAGGGGACGGCAGAAGATGAAATGGCTGGATGGTATTGTAGACACAATGGGGATGGGGCTGTGTGGACTGAGGTGGATGGTGGAGGACAGGGTTGCCTGGAGAGCAATGGTCCATGGGGTCGCAAAGAGTCGGAGCCGACTGCAACTGAACAACAACAAAAAAAAATATCTCTCCTTGTTAAGAAGATATAGGGTCATTACAAAGAATTATAGTTAATACAGTCAAGTGGTTAGGAAGGTAATGGGGACTTGAGAGACAGAGGTCCAAACCCCACTGATCCATGCAATTCACAGATGACTTTGGCGAGTCACTCTTTCTCAGTCTGAATTACCTCACAGTGATAAAGCAAAGAGGAAAGCCATTACAGACTGCTGTGACATCATGGAGAAAGGCAAAATATAAAGAAAAATAATAACATGATCATTATAGGTAAAGGTTTCCCTTGCTTGAAAGCCAGTCGTTTCCGACTCTAGGGTTCAGTGCTCATCTCTGTTTCAAAGCCGAAGAGCCAGCACTGTCTGCTTCTGCAGATGTTTCCGTGGTCATGTGGCAAACATGACTAGACACCGGAGTGCACGGAACGCTGTTACCTGCCACTAAAGTGGTCCCTATTTATCTACTTGCAATTTCTTGCTTTCGAACTGCTTGGTTGGCAGGAGCTGGGACAAAAATGGGAGCTCATTCCTTCCTGCAGTACTCGGGAATTGAACAGCTGACCTTCCGCCTCCCAGTCAGCATCTTAGCCACTTGAGCCACTGCAGTACAAAGACATAAATGGCAGAATCTTACTGGTGTTTGTTCAAGGTTTGCATAAGTCTCTGTGACTAATAGCTAATAATAACATGATCATTATACAAATACAGTAATACCTCGGATAACGCTAAAATTTGGTTCCACAAGTCTTAGCATTGTCCAATTTTTAACGTTATCAGATGCATGCATCGGATAATGTTAAAAAAAGCCAGCTTCCTTTGGGGTAAGATGGGGGTGAGTGTGCCTGCCTGCTTTCCCCCAAACCAAGCCGGGAATCAGAGACTTGCCCGTCCAAGTGCCTGGCCATTTCCCTTCACAGAGGACCAGCGGTGTCTCTGCACTCACCAGCCGGACCTCCGCGAAGGGAAATGGCCAGGCGCTTGTCTGCTTCCCTTCTCAGAGGGCTGGTGGGTGTGTCTGCACTCACCCACCAGCCCTCTGCGAAAGGAACTGGCCAGGCGCCTGGCTGTTTCCCTTCGTGGAGGGCTGGTGGGTGTGTCTGCACTCACCCACCAGCCCTCTGCAAATGGAAACAGCCATGTGCTTGCCCGCTTCCCTTCGTGGAAGGCCAGCGGCTGTGTCTGCACTCACCCACTGGCCCTCCGCAAAGGGAAGCGGCCATGCACTTGGCCAGTTCCCTTGCAGAAGGGGCTGCAGGTGGGTCTGCACTCAACCGCAACCCCTTCTGCAAGGGAACAGGCCACGCCCCTGGCTGGTTTCCTTCCTGGAGGGCCAACAACACGATGCATTGGGTAACGCTAAAATAATGTTATAAGATGCAAAAAAATAAATAAATAAAGAATTTGCATCCTTATCCGATTTTAGTGTTATCCGATGCATTCATTATCTAAGGTATTTGTTCAAGGTTTGCATAAATCTCTGTGACTAATTTATGCTAACCAGCAAGGTGTCAACCTTTATTTTAATGAAGTGGACCTGATCCACAAAAGATAACATTAAAATACAGCAGTTAGTCTTTAAAGTGCTACACATTTTTGTTTTGTTTTGTTTATTCTCTGATATGCTTGAAACACAGACTAACACAGCTACTATTCTGAAAAATTAAACTTCATTTTGTCCATGTGCTTGATCACAACTGAAAAGAGTCCTTGTGTCTTATCAGTTAGTTGTGGAAAGTTATGCTATGCAAACCTTCTACCAATATCAGCAGGATTCCTGCCATTCCTTTGACAATATTCCTAAAGACAAAAGCAATACCTTTACAGTAAAAATGCAATTCATACTAATCTTTTTCAGGAAGACAATTGTTTTTGTTTTTATTTATGAGCTAAAAAGAGAAAGCTTTTGCTATACCTGTTTGTCTTATTTAATAAGGGAAATCCTGCCAGTGGAATATCTATCTAATACATTTTTACCACCTTGAAACATTTTGCACTATTATAGAAGTATATATAGTCACAAGTAAATGAACTGCTGCAAAAGATTTCATCTCATGTGTTTTCCCCTCAAAGATTTTTATGTTCCTGTTATCTGAAATAAAATATATTACTCTCTCTCATGCTTGCCTTATTATTACTTAATCTATCAAGGAATTCTGAACAGTTAAAGCTCCTGTAAATCCACGGCAAATGAAATAAAATAGCCAGAAGCATATTTTAGTCCTTTTTGGTAGTAAAAGCAGTTATGGGGAAAAATATGAAAATTAAACCTTTACATATCTAAAGATCTGGACAGAAAATTTCTTTCAGTATATGATGCTAGACACTCTAAATGAAAAGGGCATCTATGAAAGAAGGAAGTTGTTGATCCCAAATGAACATCTTGGGGTGAATTGTAAAAGAGAGGTCCGAGAGCTAAATGCTAAAGTAAACAATCTGTACATCTTTATGTTTACTCACCAATTAGTTTACTCACCAAGTACTGCAGGACGGAAATGAGCTCCCGTCTTCATCCCAGCTCCTGCCAACCTAGCAGTTCGAAAGCAAGAAATTGCAAGTAGATAAATAGGGACCACTTCGGTGGGAAGGTAACAGCGTTCCGTGCGCTCCGGTGTCTAGTCATGCCTGCCACATCACCACAGAAACATCTGCAGAAGCAGGCAGCGCTGGCTCTTCGGCTTAGAAACAGAGATGAGCACTGCACCCTAGAGTCAGATACGACTGGCTTTCGAGCAAGGGAAACCTTTACCTTTACCTTTACACCAATTAGAAAGTGGTACACAAAAAGTGCCTCCTCAAAAAATGTGGTATTTTAAAGAAGACCAGTTAGAAAGGTCTCCAGAAGCTAGTCTATGACTAAACTGTTCTCAGCCAGTCAGTAAAGATAATTCTAGGGTAATAAAACCACACTCTTCCTCAATGTGTAAGTTAGCTTCACATATTCACATGTGAGGACCTGCAACAAAATGGCTTGATGCTTTTGTCTGGTGACCCATGGCCATCTTGTCTTACCTGGGAACCTCAAAGACCAGAATAACTCCCCAGACATTTTTAAAAATTAAAATACAAATTGGATGGTCTAATTCAGGGGTAGCCAACCTTGGTGCTCCAGGTATTCTTGGACTTCAATTACTGGAAGTCCCAGTCAGTACACCAGCTGATCAGGGCTTTTGGGAATTGAAGTTCAAGAACACCTGGAGCACAAAGGCTGACCACCCCTGGTCTAATTAAAATAAGTCTGGAAGGGGGCACAGCTTTTAAAAAAGGACAATTTCACCCTCTTGAAGTCTGTTTCTTCCTTTTTTGGTTGGGTGGAGCTGGCCTTGAGGGTTTTTATTATCTTTAGAGGCCTGAAAAAGTGTCCTTGAGCATCCTTTGTGCCTCATGGATCCCATCCCTGCTTTAAAGACAACCATTTAGCAATGAGAAATGGCCTATGAAGGCTGGAAATCATTTTGGAAGGCAGAAGCCACTGTGCATATTTGATAAGGGATGGGGAGTTATCTGGAAAAAGAACCCTGTGAGATGAACCCTGTGGAAATGCCTAGTTGTCATGATCAAAAGCTGACAAATAAAGTACCTGCAGTTTTTCTAAACTGCATCACTCCATTCTCTGTAAAATAGCTTACCTGTTGGAGTTGGTTGAATAGGCCACAATGATCCTTAGCAATATTAGACGTTGTCAGAGGTTCAACCAGGGCAATGCTTTCTTCTTTTTCGCCTCTTGTGCTTCTGGAGTTCTTCAAATTGAAAAGTGATCATTCTCTCAGATAATATGTGAGCTTATGCAACACAATTTCAACTCTTTCTTTCACATCCTACCAAATTCTGATGATTTAGTGACAGCACAAGGATACAAATGGAAGCCCAGGAGTATGACATCTTAAAGAAGAGCTTCAAGAGCAATAATTTTACTTTCCCCCCCCCCAAAACATGAACTCAATTAACCTCAGCCTTTAGATGAACAACACTGTGCATAACATTTGGTTTTAGCTCTCTTTTTCTCCGTTATGATGAGTTTGTCACTCAGATGGATGAAAAATGTATATATTTTTCTTGGCAAATAGTTATTGGGTCAAAGTCTGAGGTTCTAGAGACTCAGCCTGTCCTCAGTGTACAAGGTTATTTCATCTCACACATCAGTAAACAACCTTCACCAGATGGAAAGGAGTTAAGGATATAGATGACCAAAGTGTTTTGTTGTGTTTCATCTGAATGACAAAACCTAATTGGAAGAAACAAAAACCTGTGTTGTCTGGAGTTATTAATATACAGTTGTATATTAGAGAGCAATCCTGCTCACAAAATTATCTGCATGCTGATTTCCCATTCAGTGAATACTTTGTTTCTTCATGTTTTAAAGGAAAAAATTATTGAGCAAATAGTTCCTCTGAAGTTTATGGCTCTTTTAGATACTTGTAGCTTTCTCCCATTCTAACCTTTGAGACTGGATTTGTAAACATTATCATTTATCCTGTCAGGATTAAATCCCAACAGTTCCTCAACAATATTTTAAACCCCAAGAACTCTTTTTATTATTTGTATAAGGATAGTTCCAGAAAACTGTCTGGCCAGGTTATACTGCTATGGTAATAGAGAAGACCATAGTGCCAGCGATTCAATGCTGAGTGTCAGGCAGCAGTTAACTAACCTGACAACCCTGAGGAATAATGGCCTTGGGTGCCAAAATCCACAAGGAAGGGTGATGGCCCCAAGGGGATTAAATCCCACTTGAATCCATCTTGATGGAGGGCAGCAGCTTCATTAATACTGGCCTGGAGCTGATGAGGACTTTGGATGCCAAAAGGGTTCAGGACCAGGAAGTGACTCGCGGAACTGGATCAGTGGTATGGGCATTATGCTGCGATGTGGAAGGCAGATGAAAGGCTACTGCATTATATTATCAGGACAGTCTTCATGGCTAATAGCCATGATGATCGCCTATATTCAGATTCAGATACAGCAGAAGAACAAGTTTCAGAAATTGAAGAAGTGACCAGTCATTTGAAGGAAATATGGCAAAGCTTTGGCAAACACTGGTCTTGATGAACCAAATATCCCTCCTACATATACAATTTGATGGGTCTGTGAGTGAGACCTATACATGGTAGTATTGTCATTTATACTTTGTGTAGCTCCACGAAGAAAGGCCAGAAGTAACATACGAATTTGGGGCTTAAGTACTATCTTGTCCAGGTCAAGTGGGCAACTATGATTTTACCAGGTCTCCCAATATTCTGAAACAGTCCCACTTTCCCTTTGCTATGCATTTGTTTCTGTCATTTTCAAAAGGTCAGCATTGCCAATACATATTCATACAGTATCAATGGTGGTCCAAGACATATTCATACAGTATCAGTATCAAAAATGATGGTGGAAATGGCCAAAATTAAAAGTGATATATAGCACAGAGTGCTTAATGAGACTCAGGAAAGAGTAGGAACCAGAAGCAGTTGGAAAAATCAATTTTAAAAAGGCATTGAATTATTTCCAAACATTACAGCGATAGGTAAGGAAAGACCCACAAAAAGGCTCTTTGAAAACCGAAGAATTTATTGAACGTAAAGGTAAGAGAGTTTCAACAGATGGGCACATGCCCTTGAGAGCATTTGAACATCCCAAACACAAAAGATAATGAATTTCATGTGCAGCAATTTACTGTTGGAAACATACTTGTTAAAATGTATTGACTAATGAACCAGGAAATGTTATGCTGTGTTTAATAATAGATGTATTTGTTGATTCACTTCTGCTTCTGCTTCTATGGGGGTGGAAAAAGAAAGGAGATGGCTGAGGACCTCCTGCATTTCAGATGCATCATTTCATAGGAAGCCCACTGAGTTATGGATATATCCATGGTTCCAGAGGCAGAATCATCTATGGTGCTTGGCTTCAAACTGAACAATATAAATGTCACATCTGTTTAAATTTAGTCATGCTAACTGAAAACTGAATTGTGAAGACAAGCTATCTGCATCATTAGTTATCACAACATGAGGTTTTTTGTATTCCTCGTCTTACAAAAAAGCTTCTACAGAGAATTGTTTAGATGTGGTATAAGCAACACTTGTTTTAATAGTGAGAAACAAAACAAACAAACAAACAAACCATGTATCTTCAAGGAGTGGCACATCATCCCTTTGGCATGATTACTGAGCAGCCTAAACCACCATCCTTTATATTGGAATTAATACAAAGCCCAAACAGAAATGTTCAAGAGAGAAAGGAGAATTGGATGTTGGCCTATACACTGTGGATAGCATATCCAGCATAGAGATAAGGCTGAAATCTCTACCCAAAGAAATATGATTAAGGTAATTCTACATAGTTTTCATACATCAGACCCTTGAAACCAGTTTTATAATTTTCCACTATCAACCAAAAGGGATGAGTAAAGCAAATATCTAGGAAAGCTGAGGACAAGAAATATCCAGGAAAGGAATATCAGAGAATAAACAAAACAAAACAAAAATGCTGTAGTAATTTAAAGACTATTATATTTCAATGTGAGCTTCCGTGGATCAAGTCAACTTTATTAGACATGGGAGTGAGGCTTCATGGCATCAATTTATACACATCAGGTACAGAGTGATTGGTTAGCATAACAGATTAGCATACAAATCATAGCTGTTTCATACATTTGATTATGGCAGATGATCTCTGGTTTTTATTCAGATTAGCTGTAAATCTCCCTATTTTTCAATTGCAAATGTGGGGAGAATGGCATGATACTATTTCAATTGCAAAATTGGGAAGATACAAAACAATCACCTGGCATTGAACATTTGCTAATGAATTTAACCTTTGTGTTACTGTGAGACCACATCCTTGTTCTGTGGGACAGCCTACGTTGTGAAAAAGAATTTTCAGGATGGTTTGTGAAGGGGTTTCCTTACGTTTGATGATTTTTTCTAATCCCTTCATTGCTACTCTTACAAGTCTCAGTTGTTTTCTGATTTTTAGGATGCATTCCCCATTTGGATTAATAATTGAACCAAGGTACACAAAATCTTTCACTATCTCAATCTCTTCATTGTCAACTTTAAAGTTGTGCAGTTTTATTTATCTATTTATTCTTCAAATTTCTGTTGCTGCCCAACTCGGCAATGACTCTAGGTAGCTAACAGCAATTAACAGTGACATCAAAAACTAACTAAAAGCCCTTTAAAAACCCATTAAAAATTCTAAATAATTTACCCACTCACCCCATCCGTTAAAAGAGAGAGAGAAATCTTAATTATATAAGCCAACAGGTGGGGTCACCCCTCCATCGGTGCCCCACACCTGCCCTGCCAGCCAGGTTTTCAGTTATTTCCTAAAGGGCAGCAATTCCATCTGCAGCCTTAGTTCCACTGGCAGGAGGTTCCATAGGGCTGGTGCAGACACAGAGAAGGCCCTCCTTCTTGTGCTAGAGAGACAAGCCCCTCTAGCAGATGGTACAAATAGAGAGCCCCTCTGGTCCGCTCTGGTTGGATGGAAAGATGTTCTTGGGGTGACGGGGTATCTTAGATATCCTGGCCCACAACCATATAGGGCTTTAAAGGTCAAAAACAGCACCTTGAATTGCACCTGGAGACACACCGGTAACCAGTGCAGCTCCTGCAGCAAAATAGCCCCATCCAGAACCAAAGATGGTAGCTCCTGAGATAACGCAGGGCCCCTGAGCCATAGCCACTCATTCTTGCTGCTGTAGCCCATTGCCCCCCATCCAGACCCCAACAGCCTTCAGATACCTGCATAGGAATTTGACAGTATCACTTGGATCACCACGGGCTGAGATGTATAGCTGAGTATCATCAGAATACTGATGATACCTCACCCCGTGGGAATGGATGACCTTGCCCAATGGTTTCATGTAGGAGAGAGCACTGAGCCCTTGGGTACCCCATATTGGAGGGGCCTATGGCTGGACCTCTCACTCTCCAACCACACCGACTACGTCCGGCCCTTCAGAAATGAGAAAAACCAGGACCACACAGTGCCCTGGATCCCCAATCCATTCCAGAAGGATACTGTGATCGATGCTATCGAAGGCTGCTGAGAGGTCAAGAAGAGCAAGGACAGATGGATGACCTCAATTCTCCTCCCACCAGAGGTCATTCATCAGCATGACCAATGCTGTCTCTGTATCATATCCGGGCCTGAATCTTGATTGAAAAGGGTCCAGATAATGCGTTTCATCGAGGACCTCCTGTAACTGCCGTGCCACTGCCTTCCCCAATACCTTCCCTTAAAAGGGAAGGTTGGATACAGGTCTATAGTTAGTTAGTACTGCTGGGTCAAGTGATGATTTCTTCAGGAGGGGGTGGACCAAAGCTTGTTTTAATGATGCAGGGAACACCCCCTCCCGAAGTGAAGAATTAATTATTGCCCTGACCCAGCCACCTGTCACCACCTTGGAGGCTTTCACCGGCCAGGCAGGACAAGGATATAAAGGGCATTCTTCTGTAGAGACAATAATCAGTTTCAGAATTCAAAATGAGAGTTGCCCATGCTCTGAGCAAAAATTAGTGCTTCACCTCAAAATGGCAGGCTGATGAACCTATCCTTTTCTGGTATACAAATTGACTTCTTGCCTAAAATTAAGTTATTTCAAATGCTTCATATAAAAGGTCTACAGTACTTTGATCTCCTACCTGAAATGAATTGTTTTGCAGAGCCCTTACAAAAAGTATTTAGGAACAAGATCTCTAAGTAGAAAGGGGAAAGTGAACTCTTTGGCAAGATAGTGGAATTCGAAAGGCTGCAAATAGAAGACATATTTTCAGTTCATTTTGTGCTATTGGGAATATAAGAACCTTAGGAGCTCATTTGGAAACTGATATACAATGTATTGTCATGATCTGCTGGCATGCTCATGAAATGTAATTAGTATTTGTAAAGGACTTTTAGTTTCATACATGGAAGGTATGTAGAAAGTTAATTGTGATATCATTTAAGGTGAATTACTTAAGATAATCTTACTTGAAAAGCAAGCTTTCTAACATGCATACCATCAAATAATATAGAAATGGAGTGTATGTTTATGATTTTTAAGACTGCAAATTTGTTTTGATTACATCAAACAACATCTTCTTAGCTTTATCCCTACTCAAAGCAAATAATAACAAAACAGTGCTTTTGTAGTTTGTGGGTGGTGGCATTTTCCCTCTGAGAAAAAGTGATAATTCTGGAAAAAGTTCCAAATAAGTTCTGAGCACTATTGTCCTCTTAGTTACAATTTACTTCACTATTTGGATCTTTGCATTGCAATAATCAGATCACCAAACATTAATCCCTTTGTAGGTCATTGAGATCTCTCACTCAGTAGCCAACTCCCTAAAATCGGCTAAATAAATTCCAGTCAATGAGTAGTGCTGGAGGACAACAAACACTTCTCAGAGGGAAAAATATTCTGATTTTCATATATTCTGATATGCCCACTCTTTTCTAAAAGAAAGGTCTATGTCATACAGTCTATGACTCACTGTATTGACCGTAGTTCATTGCTACCTATAGTGATTTGATTTGCCTAATGAACCTAATGAACCTTCTGGTCGCCATACCTCCAGAAGGATATTATGGAGCTGGAAAAAGTGCAGAGGAGGGCAACCAGAATGATTAGGGGACTGGAACACCTTCCTTACCATCTGAGGCTGCAACGGTTGGGCCTTTTCACTCTTGAACGACGGCGTCTAAGAGGTGACCTGATTGAAGTTTATAAAATCATGCACGGTGTGGACAAAGTAGATAAGGGAAAACTGTTTTCCCTATCGCACAACACTAGAACTAGGGGACACTCCATGAAACTTTTGGGTACTAGTTCTCAAACAAATAAGAGAAAGTACTTTTTCACCCAGAGGATTACTGGTCTATGGAACTCCCTGCCAGAAGAAGTGGTGACAGCTAACAGTCTTGACAGCTTTAAGAAAGGATTAGACAAGTTCATGGAGGACAAGGGTATCAATGGCTATAATTATGGATACTTAAGGACAACTTTGGGGTTGGAGAGATAGGCAGGATGTCTCTCAATGCCATTTCCAGGGAATCCTAAGCAGGTGAAGGCACCTCCTTGGGAATACCCTGAAGGAAATGGTGAGCCACTGTGTGAGACAGAATGCTGGACTGGATGGGCTGTGGCCTGTTCCAGCAAGGCTGTTCTTATGTTCTTATGTTCTTGTAACCCCTGTGATAGTATGTTAGAAAGGCAAGAAAAGGCTAGTGGGAGCAAAATGAAATTGTTCATGGGTTATATTCGGCATGTGCATCACAAGTCATGCATTTAAAACATATTGTTGAAAAATGTGATAATACTATATTAGACAAGGAATACTTAATAAGGATGGGATTGCTGTATTTTTAGAAACTAAAACATTAAGAAGCCTGATGGATTTGCCCTAGCTAGAACTCTGGACCCTTCAGCCCAATACTATAAGCCTCTCAGTAGTCTGATATAATTTATATAAATGAGAAAAAAGTCACTCCATTTCCAACTTCTGAAGCAGAAGAACATATTGGGTAGGTGTAAGCAAACTGGCATTGCATAGTACTGGGGGTTAATGTCCTCTCCCTTCTCATTATGCTCAACACAGGATGCTTCTCAGGCTTTAGCTTTTGGAATAAAGCCCACAGAATTCTGGCTGGGGCAATTCCAGTAGATGTCCAGATGCTGCAGTTAATAAATTTTCAAATTCCTAATCCATAATATTCAGTGCGGTGTACTGGATAGAATGATGAAGTGAGTCTTAGGAGGCCTGGGTATGAACTGCTCTTGGCCTAGGAAATTCATCTGCATGGTGCAACTAATAAAAAACACTTCTTAAGTACCAAACTCAACTTGAAAACTCTGTTAGGGTTGTTTGTTTTTGTTGTTCAGCCACACAGTTGATTCCGACCCTTTGCGACCCTATGGACCATTGTCCTCCAGGCACCTCTGTCCTCCACCATCCCCCTCAACCCTCCCAGTTCTGTGCCCATTGCATCTACAATACCATCTAGCCATCTCATCTTTGGCCTCTTCCTTCTTCTCTTGCCCTCCACCTTTCCCAGAATCAAGGCCTTCTCAAGTGAATCCTCCCTTCACATTTGATGTCCAAAGTACTTCAGCTTTATATTTACTATTTGACCTTCTAATGAGCAGTCTGGGTTGATTTCTTCTAAGATTGACCTATTTGTTCTCCTCGCTGTCCAAGGGACTCTCAAAACTGTCCTTCAATACCACATTTCAAAGGCATCTATTCTTCTGCACTCAGCTTTCCTAATGGTCCATCTCTCACAACCATACATTGCCACCGGGAATACCATTGCTTTGACAATTCAAATTTTTGTTTGCATCGTGATGTCTCTGCTTTTCACTATGTTCCCCAGGTTTCTCATAGCTTGTCTCCCAAGAATCAGTCACCTTTTTATTCATGGCTGCAGTCCCCATCTGCAGTGATCTTTGATCCTAAGAATGTAAAATCTGTCATTGCTCCTACTTCTTCCCCATCTATTTTCCAGAAACTGATTGGGCCTGTTGCCATTATCTTGGTTTTCTTGATATTGAGTCTCAAGACAGCTTTTGCACTCTCCTCCTTCAGCCCAATCAAGAGATTCTTTAGGTCTTCCTCACTTTCTGCCATTAGGGTGGTATCGTCTACATATCTCCAAATGTTGATGTTTCTCCCATCAATTTTAATCCCATATTGTGATTCCTCCATTCCTGCATTGCGCATTATGTGCTCTGTGTATAAGTTGATTAAGCAGGGTGATAAAATGCCGCTCTGGTATTCCCATCTCTTTAATTACAAGTCAGTTTGACTCATTGGCATCATGTAACAATAACAATCATATTGGGTACTAGTCTTGCGTGTCTCCTTAACAAAAGTGATGTTTCAATCATTTGGGTGTTCTCTGAATGGAGTTTCTTTCAACCCAAAATTTCTGACATGAAATTATTATTATTATCTTTCCAACTATTTCAGTTTCTGCAGGAATTACTGACGTTTAATTTTATCACCTCAACTTTTTATTTGTACCTTGGGTAGTCTTTTCCTTTCCTTACTTTGCTCTTTTCGAACCTTTATGTAATATATTGTTGCAGATGATGCTGTCTGGCAAAACATGCAGTGCAACCGATAGCATTGACTGCACTGGCAGGCCTCACTCTGGCAGATTAGGGGTTTAAAATGAACAGGGGGCAATAGACTTGTCAGAATATGTACCAATTTCAAATTGCTAGTAAATGTCCTTAATGATTTTTGCAATAAAAAAGATTGGATTGTCACTATATCAGCGGTGCTGCAGGGTATGTGAAAATAAGGAGCAGAAGATGAGTTGAATTGGAGAGAAAATCCTTGTTAAAAACAAATTTCTGTGATTGACAAGAGGAGCTGTGACAAACAAGTACAAAGATAAATATGATTGGACAGGTGTCTATTGTGTTGGCAACTTAGAGCATTTCCTTGCCCCAAACCTAAGACCAAGATCTAATGACCTTAGAAATGTTGTATGTAAATTGGGCTCAGCCACATTTGGCCCATATGTGCACACAAACCCCAGAATGGATTTATATTTTAATATATCCATGTCTTTTTTATATATCCATGCTCCCATTTTAAATCCTGGCTCAAGAATTTGACAGCAACTTTATGCTATTATAGGGATGCCATATTTCCCTCCCCCAAAAACGGGACAGGAGTAAAGGTTGCCCTTGCTCAAAAGCCAGTCGTATCTGGCTCTAGGGTTCAGTGTTCATCTCTGTTTCAAAGCCGAAGAACCAGTCCTGTCTGCTTCTGCAGATGTTTCCGTGGTCATGTGACAGGCATGAGTAGACACCGCAGAATCCCTGACCAGCAGGGGATTGAAATTGCCCTTCCTCTCCCTGAGGTCACCCCTACCCTACCCTACCCTTCACACACACACACACCACACACACAGAGTTCGACTTACCTTCAAACCCCACATGAGGATCTCTTGGAAGAAAGTCTGGAATGGAAAGGTCTGGAATGAAAATGCAGCCCTTGTAGTCCCCATTTCCCTCCAGAAGCAGAAAAGGAAGGGACTTGTTTTGGAAGAGGTCTTTTGTTAAATGCATAGAGTCAACATTGCTAGAGAGGAAGGAAACACCATGGAGGTATAAAAAACAGGAGATAGCACTACAGGCTTCATGCTGTAAGTTTTTTGAAGCCAGTGGGCGTGGCCTTCCACCATATTAGGTGGACCAAGACATTAGCAGACTACCGTTTACGATTGCTTCTTGTGTTGGAGGGGGGTGGATTGATCCCCTCTCCTGGGTTCCCTGTGTTGGGGGGGGGGGGTTGGGGGGACAAAAGGGGTCTGTCTCCCCAACCCTTCCAGAGCCAGGGGATCCGACAGAGAGGGGATCCCCCGCAGGACACCCCGTTATTAAAGAGAAGAAACCAGGCGGTTTCTTCTCTTTAAAAATGGAGTGTTTGGGGAGGTGGGGGTGGAATCAATCACCTTTCCCAGGTCTCCTGGGTCCAGAAGGGTTGGGGGGGACAGACCCCTTTTGTCCCCCCAACCCTTCCAAACCCAGGGGACCAGGGAGAGGGGAATGAATCCACACACCCCCAACACTCCGTTGTTAAATAGAAAAAATCACTTGCTTGCTTTCTTCTCTTTAATATGGGGGTGTTGGGGGGGATCCCCCCTCTCTGCTGAGTCCCCTGGGTTCAGGAGGGTTGGGGAGACATACCCCTTTTGTCCACCCATGTTGCTATGAGCCTTGCCCAGTGGAGAGAAGGAACGACAGACTTCCCCGAAACCTCCCTGTTGTGTATGTAACAGTATTACTTTAAGAATGTATGAATGTAACCTGACAATGATTACAATGTAACCCAGCTGTTAAAGGAATGCAAGCTAGCTACCCATAGAGGGCAGCTGCGAGCGTTCAGCTCACATGGTTCAAATTCCCCCAATCACTGGCAGCCGCGGGAACCTTCCCACGCAAGGATCACCTGGAGAAGATGGGCATGACTCAGAATGACGTCACGCGGGTAGCAGCCAATGAGCTACCGTGCAACCCTTTTCAAATGTATTACTGCAGTATAAAATGAGCTGTACCTCCGCCATTACCATATGTTCATCCTGACCATCATGAAATAAACCTGTGTTTTAGTCCTCACCGCGGCTCCTTCTTTGTCTTCTGTGCAAGACACCAAACTCCCATACCCAGGGGACCAGGGAGAGGGGATCAATTCCACCCCCTCCCAAACACTCCGTTTTTAAAAAGAAGAAACTGCTTGGTTTCTTCTCTTTAAAAATGGAGTGTTTGGGGGGGGTTTGCAATTCCCCTCTCCGCTGACTCCCCTGGGTCTAGAAGGGTTGGGGGGACAGACCGCTTTTGTCCTCCGAAACCTCCCAAATCAAGGGGAGCCAGCTGAGAGGGGGATCGCAACCCCCCACCCACTGATATTAAAGGGGAAACTCCGATCGGGTTTTCCCTTTTAATATCAGGAGGTGGGGTGGATTCGATCCCCTCTTCTGGGTCGGTCCCATGGGTCCATGAGGGTTGGGGGGACAAAAGGGGTTTGTCCCCCAACTCTTCTGGACCCAGGGGACATGGCAGAGAGGGGGATCACAACCCCCTACCCACTGATATTAAAGGGGAAACCCCGATCTACTTTCATGACTCCACAAAATCAAAGCACCATAAAGCAATGTTTGGGGTCAACTAACATGGCAGACTGTCAGATTAGTCAGCTTCAAGTTTGTGATGTCATGTCATCTCCTGTTTTTAATACCTCCATGGGAAACACTTTAGATAGGAAGTGAGACAGCTCTTCACTTCCCTTCCGCTCTAGGAATGCTGACTCTATGCATTTAACCCTTTGCAGTCTGAAGGAATTCTCCATAGCATTTAACCGGGATTTTTACATGTTTTTTCATTAACATGATGGAACAGCTTGAATCCATTAAAATCATGGAAAAATGGGACTTATGTCACCCCTGTGCTATTATGCATTTGTATCTACAGCTTTTTATAGCTATAAGATGATATTAAGACTGGATGTTTCACAACTTTGAAGGGTTTTTGTGTTCATGGAACATAAAAGCAATATAGATAAATAAAGTTTGTAAAAACAAAAAAGCTAGTGTTGCTGTAATTACTGCAACACCAAAAATACTTTTACCTTGAAACCCAGATTAATTTTGGTATGACTGGAATGATTATCTGGTTTCATTCTTACAGCATCTCCAGGTAAAAGAATTTAAACAGCAGGGAAAGGGACATTTGCCAGAGAGTCATTGCCAGCCAGGGCAATAAAAATTCTTCATTAAATGGCTGACTACTGTTATATGCCTGTTTGTGGGAGGAGTCATAAGGGCTGCAACTCATTTGTACCACACCCAGTTTATAGAAGCATAGAACTGTAGACCTTGGAAGGATCCCAAGGATCACTAAGTCCAACCTCCTGTCAGTACAGGAAATCCACAGCTAGAACCTCCCAGACTTTTTCTTTAAGTCCAAGTTTATATTCAGGAGGTGCTCAGTTCATTTCCTGATAATTTCAGGTATGGATGGAAGATCTGCTGTCTGCAATCCTGCAAGGTAGTGAAACCACCACCAGTTGGTATAGGCACAGTAAGCTGGTCACATCAATGGTCTGCTTTGGTATAAATGAGCTTCCTACATTAATTAAACTCCAACCCCATTATTTTCAGTGACACTGACTTCTGAACATGAAGTGCAGAATGCCATGATTTACAGTCCATCATCTAGAAAAACATACTTTTGTTTGTCGCAGTGACTGGGAATGGAAGAACAAAAAGGAGAGGGAAAACTCAACAGATATTAGAAGACTTCCTTATGTATAGCTTTGAAACAATTTAATTCTGCCTTAGTACAACTTCCTGTTGTATGAAAAGGGTGTGGAAGCAGATAGTTGATTATTACAGAAAGTTATAGTAAGGTGAAATTGGACATGGGGTTCCCTGAAATCATATTGAGAAAGGAGTAGAACCTGGCCATATGAGACTTTTAACTTTAGTCACTTTGTTCAGCTAATTTGTTTTTAGCAATTTTAAAATGAAACATGTAGTTTGTGAGTTATGAAATTTTCCTTCACGAGCTTTATGAATGCGGTCAATGCTTAAATACCAATGGAAACAATCTCCTGAGATCTTAGATGAAAATATGGCATGATGTTATGCTATGATACATTAAACAAAATTAATACTCAGTGACAGAAGATTAAAAGCATCAAGATGAGTTGTTTGTAATGGAACTAAAAGTATAATTGCTTATGTGAATTTTGTATTCCATTGTTTGCATGTGACATGAGATTTGTGACAGTTAGTACAGAAGAATTACTTAATAATAAGCAAAGTAACAGTATTCTTTGTATTATCTGATTGCATTCAGAAACATTTATGAATACGTTAGATATTCACTCAATAAATTATTGTATTGTAATAACTGGAATTTAACAAGTCAGACTTCTTGTCATAAATATTTTAAAGTTAGCTTTATGGTCGTGTCCTCAGTGCAGAAGTATATCTGGCAGGTAAAGTACATGCCATATTTTCATACTACTGACTCTTACAAGGAACCAATGTACTGTAGCAGTAGAATGTCACTCTATGATCAAGTAAAACCTGGGGACTCCAATATTTCAGGTGCAGTAAATCTGCCCTTGGTTTTACTCTGAATTTTCCAGGGGGGGGGGGGGCAGGGAACCATATTGTTTCAGCACCATGAATAGCTCACATGAAGCCTGGACCTAACCTAGACTATAAACGACAAACATTTGGTGTTCCAGATGGTTTGGACTACAACTCCCACAGTTCTTTACCAGAGGCAATACAGGCTGGGAATTCTGGGAGTTGAGGTACCAAACCTGAGTGCAAAAAAAATTACCACCTCTGATCTAGAATGTTTTCACTCAACCCCCCTCCCCGACAATCAAAATAACCAAACTCCATTGGATATTGCATAATTCAAATTGTCTTTTGGATAGCGCTGAAATACAGTGGATGTATTTCAGACCTAGCATCTCACAATGAGAAAAGAATTGAAGCTGAGTTAATAGAAACAAGATGAGGACTAAATGACTTTTGTTGTTACTCATTATAAATCTGGCCGAACGGATGCATTGTGTTGTTGTTTTTCTGAATGCAGAAAAATGGATGGGGAGGATTTAATTTCAGCTTAGTTTTAAATATTATTTATTAAAATCACAAGCTTCTCTATATATGAAATGGAAAGAATTTGAGATTTAAAACATGCATGTTTGTGAAAAACTACAACTGACAGATTCATCTCTCTAGATCCAGTGGTTTGAGTACTTAACATATATAAGTCTAAGTTTGAAGCCCTGGGTATCCAGTCTTGTTAGTGTTCCGGGAACTATCTGCCACACTTGACATCCCCATGAGATGCAAATGCAATACTGCACTATTTGTGTGAGGAATAACAATACCTGTAAAATTGAACTGATGGAGCAAGCTGCCATTTGAAGTACTGTACTGTAGTTTGGAAATTTTGTTTTATTTCATTGTTGCATTTCCCCTCATGTTTGTAAGGTCAGAATTTATGAGATTTTTTTTAAAGCCACATGAATGCACGTGAAAGCAAAATTGAACAGATTTTTGTTTTTAGAAATAATGGAAGGTAAAATGGATTTAGGGAGGCATATTGGCTTTTGCAATATAGAGAATGATGAGACTCATACCTCTTTACATGCTGCTAGATGGGATATTTCCCAGACCATTCATTGGGTACAGTATAATGACGAGCAATTAATCTCATTCTGACTTTCGCCTTGCAGGAAAACTGGTTGCAATAGTCTAGTGCAGGGATTCTCAACCTGTGGCCAATGGGTTGAATGCGGCCTATGGCACTATTTCATGTCCCCCCCCCAACACCTCTCACCACACCTGGAAGTGCCATGTGGTGGAGCAAGGACAAAATGGCCATCCGGCCCCTGAAGCTGTCTGAAGGAGTGTGACCTGGCCCACGGCTTTAAAAGGTTGAGAACCCCTGGTCTAGTGCCTTGTTATTGCACATTTTCTATTGTCCCTAGTGTTCCAAGTTTTACCTACTGGTTTATAGTTCTATAACAGGGATGCGTTGCAATTTAAATGTGAATTACAGATTATACCTTGGGATCCCTGCTATCTGTCTAGGTATGAGGATGTTTTGTTTTTTCTTTTAAATAGCTAATCCCACCGTATCTTCCCTTTACCTGCACCCTCCAGTTCCCTGGATTCTCCATGGTTCTTTGAAGGTACTGAGAATTCCTTAACAGAGAAAAAGATCTAAGTTCCTAGAATTCAGGGATTGGAAATTGTGACAATAAAACAGGTATAAAATACTCTGCATTTGAAATCTAAATGTATCCCAAAGAAATACCCCACAGATGAAGAACCATGTTTATTTGCAGTACAGTACATCACTATGGACAGAGAGGAGTAGTAATGATAAATTAAGTAGGTCTATATGAGTTACTCGCATTGAGTTTTGAATGATAGCCATACTGCTTTAACTAGTAGGAGAACCAGAAGACTATTTTATGTATCTGATTGAATTATGCATAGCCAAAAGTAATCTACTGAGTATTTGTATCAGCTAAATAATATGAAGATATAGGTTTTTGGCTTGAAAGCTTTTCTGTCTTGAAGATATTTACATGCATTCTGGGTGGTACTCTGGAGATTGAAAGCACTACCTCATAAAATTGGCAATTTTGTACTTCCTTGCAAACTCAGAGCCAATCAATATGAGCTCCCATAATCAGCTTAAATTGCCAAGCCTTTGAGTGAATGCAGAGAAATTGGTTTATTGCACTGAATAAATGTGTGGAGTAGTGAATTTGTATTCCATCTTTCCCCCACAAGCACAAGTTGCAAATACCCTGCTGTGTTCAAACCAATCTATGTGGAACAGGTGCTTTTAATAAACTGTGGCCACAACCTGCTAGAAAAATTTCCTGCCTGAGCCCTAATAAACAGGGGTCTGGTAGGAGTATTGATAGACTTTAGAGTACCTCTCACCCATTTCAATGGGGGAGGGGAGATTCTCCAGGTTGTGGTTGCCTTTCCCCCACTTTCTGTGACTTAAATTCAATAGATTATTTTCCTTGAGGCCAGGACTGTATCCAGGATTTTAGCGAGGGGGGGGGGGATATTTTTTCAGGAGGGGCAACAGTGTCTCTCTCTCACACACACACGCACACACATCCCGGGATGGGGTGGGCAGGCGAGGGCTGCCATCAGAAATTTCTGGGGCCCATAGTACTTTAGCTTGATCTTTACTGTTTGACCTTCCAATGAGCAGTCAGGGTTGATTTCTTCTAGGATTTACCTATTTGTTCTCCTCACTGTCCAGGGGACTCTCAAAACTCTCCTCCAACACCACATCTCAAAGGCATCTATTCTTCTATGCTCAGCTTTCCTAATGGCCCAGCTCTCACAACCATACATTACCACCGGGAATACCATTGTTTTGACTATACAAATTTTTGATTTCAAGGTGATGTCTCTACTTTTCACTATGTTTCCCAGGTTTCTCATAGCTTGTCTCCCCATAATCAGTTGCCTTTTTATTTCATGGCTGCACTCTCCATCTGCAGTGACCTTAGATCCTAAGAAAGTAAAATCTGTCACTGCTTCTACTTCTTCCCCATCTATTTTCCAGGAGCTGATAGGGCCTGCTGCCATTATCTTTATTTTCTTGATGTTAAGTCTCAAGCAAGCTTTTGCACTCTCTTCTTTCAAACTAATCAGGAGCTTATTTAGGTCTTCCTCACTTTCTGCCATTAAGGTGGTATCATCTGCATATCTCAAATTGTTGATGTTTCTACCAGCAATTTTGATCCCATATTGTGATTCCTCCATCCCTGCATTGCACATTATGTGCTCTATGTATAAGTTGAATAAGCAAGGTGATATAATGCAGCCTTGTCTTACTCCTTTCCCTATTCCAAACCACCCTGTCATTCCATGTTCTGTCCTAACTGTTGCTTCTTGTTTCATGTACAGATTTATCATGAAGCATATGAGGTGTTCTGGTATTCCCATCTCTTTAATTACTTACCACAGTTTGTTGTGGTCCACACAGTCAAATCCCTTGGTGTAATTAAAAAAAAAGCAGAAGTAGACTTGTTTCTGGTATTCCCTTGTTTTTTCCATGATCCAACGTATGTTGGCAATGTGGTCTCTAGTCACCCTGCCTCTTCTGAACCCAGCCTGCACCTCTGCTGGTTCTCTCTCCACATGTTGATGGTCTATCCTGTATTATCTTGAGGATCACCTTGCTGGCATGTGGGATGAGCGCAATTGTTCCATAATTTGAACATTCTTTGGCATTGCCCTTTTTTTGGGATTGGAACGTATACTGATCTTTCCAATCCTGTGGCCAGTATATACAGTATATATTTATATATAACATCCTGGGGGAAAAATTGCCCACCCACATCTAGAATCCTGGCTATAGCCCTGGTCGAAACAGAGTGTGTAAAACACACGGAAGAGCCATCGAGCACAAGTGTGTTTTGTGAACTCTCCATGTGGCTGGCAATCCAGAAGAAATTTGTCGAACTAATGATTTTCTAGGAAGGATTTGGGATTTTGAATTACATTCAGTTCACATGATAATGGTTGCATTCAACATAAGCAGAGGTTTCTGGAAACA
This sequence comes from Bradypodion ventrale, assembly GCA_035047345.1. Classification (NCBI taxonomy): domain Eukaryota; kingdom Metazoa; phylum Chordata; class Lepidosauria; order Squamata; family Chamaeleonidae; genus Bradypodion; species Bradypodion ventrale. Next base: position 87,871,292 of record JAWDJE010000001.1, on the reverse strand, counting down.
TAAGGTTATCAGGTTTTTCCTACTACTGTCGTAATGATTTTTTCAAACAATACAAGAACACCCAAGTGAGTACAGCTGGGAATTTACCGGATGAGACACAGTGGTGTCATCATGTATGTTCTCTATAAAAAGCCACACCCCGGAACAGATGCTGCTGAAACTTGGCACACACCTACCGTGGGCATTGGAGATCAGCACTGGGTGACCTGGGTGGTGGGGAAACCAGACCCTTCCTGGCCAGGTGATTGCAAGGAAAATCCCCCAGGTATGGCCGGGTAATCGGCTAGTGTGTGTGTGTGTGTGTGTGTGTGTGTGTGTGTGTGTGTGTGTGTGTGTGTGTGTGTGTGTGTGTGTGTGTGTGTGTGTGTGTGTGTGTGTGTGTGTGTGTGTGTGTAAGGAGACCTAAGACACCGCATCACCCCAAGAACGTCTGTCCATCCAACCAGAGCAGACCGGAGGGGCTCTCTAATTGTAGAGGGGTTCATCTCTATAGCACAAGAAAGAGGGCCTTCTCTGTGTCCGCACCAGCCCTTATGGAACCTCCTGCCAACAGAGCTACGGTTACAGACGGATTTGCTGCCCTTTAGGAAAGGTCTCAAAACCTGGCTAGTGGGGCAGGTGTGGGGCCCTGATGGAAATGTGGCCCCCACCTTCTGACTTACATAATAATCCAAGTCCTCCACACCCTCTTTTCCTTTTTAAGAATGGGTTGGATGAGTTTAAATGGGGTGGTTTTTATCTTCATTTAGCTTTTGTGTTTTTATCTGCTTGTGTTTAGTTGTGACTATGTAATTACTGTATTTTTAGATGCTATTTGAGCCACCCTGAGTTGGGTTTACCTGAGTGGGTGGCATATAAATTAAATTAAATTAAATTAAATTAAATTAAATTAAATTAAATTAAATTAAAATAATCAATTTTTAATTTATATACCACTCTATCTCAGCCCAACGGGCGACTCAGAGCAGTTCCCAACATGTAATAATACAAAAGTACAATGCAATAAAATATAAACAATACAATCAGTATACATTATCAAAATACAAGCTAAATATACAGTAATACAAAAATGTGCATAAGCATTTCAAACAAGCATAAAAAATACAATACGGTGGGGTCACAGCTGTGCTCCAGCTGAAGCAGGGCCCAGTATGCAGGTCTAGGCAGTCATTAAGCCCAAAGCCTCTCCATTCTGTCCGTGGAGCATTCAGACGGCGACAATGTCCAGCTGCCTTTAGAGCTCCAACTGAGATGGGGGTGAGGGTTGCCTTTGTGGGTGGTGGAGTGACCCTTGGATGCCACTCATTCCCCTCCATCTGGCCGCTGGTCAGACTGCTGATGGTGCAGGCTCCGAGATGAGCAGGGAATGCTGGTGAGTGGTGGCGGCTCCCACCTGCTTGCAATCCTGGGAGCTGGTGGCTTGGGCTCCGGGACGGGCAGGGAGTGATGGCGAGTGGCGGTGGTGGCAGCTCCTTTTCTGCCCTTTGGGTGGGCCAAGCCTGAAGGGCAGAGGCAGCGGCAGTGGCTCCCACCTGCTCACAATCCCGGGAGCCGGTAGTGTGGGCTCCGGGTGAGTAGGGAGCACTGGTGAGTTTGAGGATGGGTGAACTGCTATCTCAGGGTGGGCAGAGCCCTCCCTGACCAACCCTAGCTATGGCCCTAGTTTCAACTAAGCAGCTGAACAAATTTAAAACTTCAGTATAGTAAAACCCCAGGTTACAACCGCCTTGGTTTAAGTTTACTGTAGTTTACATTTGCAAATCCTATGGAAATGCCACCCCAGTTTACAAATTTTAATGTATTTTTTTTCTGGTTTACAATGATCATTTTTTTCAATGCATCCCTATGGATGTTTTGGTTTACAATTTTTTTGGGCTGCAATGGAGGGTGTTGAAATGGACCTCCATCATAACCCAGGGTTTTACTGTATATAACTGTTGTGAGGTACATGGTGAGTCCAATATACACTGAATGTGTCAGGCATCTCACGCAGCCATTCCAATCAAGCAAGCAGTAAAATCACCTTGCTGCAATATATCAGTTACATTCTGTGGGCCACGAATGGCCCAAGGACAAAAAATATGAAATGCCCAGTTGAGGTATTTATAAGAAAGCCACTGAAGAAATGTTGATACTGAGAGACTGAGAGAGAGAGAGATTGGAGTTTGATTCATTTATGGAGGAAAAGGCAATCCCTTTAATGGATCATTAAACTCTTCAAACCTTTTTGAAAGCTCAGTTTAATTGTATCTTTTAGGTAATCCAACATAAATATTGCCTAACTCAGGAATTTACTTTGGCATCAAACGTCATCATCAGAAAGCTTTTCAGCATTCCAGATCAAAGGTCTCAGCCTGTGTATTGATAGCATGTATGATACACATGATAGCTTCAGAAATTTTCAATAGAGTTTCAACATAGGACTGAGGGCTGGTCATCTTTTGATCACACCTTTCCTGTCAATGGCAGGAAAATTGTTGTTCTCCACCGTGGCTCTTGTTGCAATCAAATCCCTTTTTTTTTGTCTGTTAGAAAATTGGGGTGTATGCAGCACTCTAGATGTTGCTGGACTGTAACTCCCATCACCCCCCACCATTGGTTAAGTTGGGGAGGGTTGATGGAACCTGCTTCCTGCAAAGTGTGTATGAAATTTCAGCTGCAGACTGTCATCTTAGAGATTTGTGAAAGTGGAACCCTTTACTTCATAATTACCATGGCATTTTCACAGTGTGCCATTTGCCTTAGGGAATAATCCATTCAGTCAATGGGAATGCTTTAGTAGACTTCAGTGGAGTTGGTTGGAGAGTAATTTAATTAACACTTGTAATGTGAGACTAAAACTGAACAAGAAAGCGGCTCTTTTTAGAAGGATTATATTAACATTTTGAAAAAGTCTCAAACAACACCGGGCCTTATGCAATCAAAAAGTATATTTGACACTTTGCAAAGTCGAATGTATGTTACTTTAAGTCAGGGGTGCCCAAGCTATGGCACGCAGGCTGGTTCTGACCCACAGCACCACTCCATCTGGCCCATGCCACCCTCACTGCTCCCGGAAGCGGAGGTAAAACATGCATGCGCATAATGCACCTACACATGTGTATAACACTGCCATAAATGACCTGCAACTGTTGTAAATATGTTTATGACAACCACAGGTCATTTATGACAGTGCTATGCACCCACACATTCACATTTTCCTTCCACTTCCGGCGAGAGGAACCACGTGACCGGCCCATGGCCCAAAATGTTTGTTCACCCCTGCTTTAAGTTCTCCAACTCTTATCTACCACTGCAAACAATAATTTTTCCAGTGTCTGAAATGTTAGAAACAACAGACAACAACAAAATGGAGGCAGGTTGAATAATGTGCAGCATGTTCACAGCTGCTTTGTGACCGAAAATAAAATATCAACAAAAAGTGAAAGATTTACAAACATCTTGGAGTGTTACTATAGTAACCAAGAATTCACAATAAATGTCTAACAATGCTGTTGTTTGTGTGTGTGTGTGTGGGGGGGGGTGCATCAACCATTTGCACACATAAAGATGGTATGAGTTGAAAAGTTGCTAATTTGATGCCTATGTTTTATGTGGACATTGAAGTGACAAGAGGTAAGAAATAACACAGATGAAGAAAACTACATTTTTAGATTTTAACTCTCAGAATATTTGACCCAGCATGACCAGTGACCATGATACTAGTAGCTGGAGTATAAAGACATATCTTTCCCCATCTTTGGAGGATATAGGAGGGACAACATAAGGGCATGCAGGGGTTTTGCCCACAGAATGCTGATTAATATGCAGTGGCCACTCAAAATCTAAATCACAGCCGGACAATGTATCATCTCCCATATGTTGATGAACTGCTATATTCCCATGTTCATGACAAACTGGAAGGCATGGGATCCTTTCTACAAGAGAGAGAACATCATGAACAAAGATGCTGCTGAAAGCTTAACTCTATTTTTTTTATAAAAAAAAATAGCGGGGGGAGGGGTGAAACAGGATCTATGACATTAGTGCCACAAATATTAATTTCTTCTCAGTAATTCCTCTCCTCTTCAACAATTGACCTCAGGAAACAAATTCTCTCTGATGCTAGTGGTAGAAAGGAAAACAGCAATTTCTACTGAGATTATGAGTGGAGAGAGGGAATTGTATATCTCCTAAAAATTAGTAAGTGCAGAGTGATGCATGTTGGGGCAAAAAAAACCAATTACATTTATAAACTGATGGGGTCTGAACTCTCTGCGACAAACCAGGAAAGGGACCTTGGTGTCCTGGTGGACAACTCAATGAAGGTGTCAACCCAGTGTGCCTCAGCAGTGAAAAAAGCAAACTCAATGCTAGGGATCATTAGGAAGGGTATAGAAAATAAGTCAGCAAGTGTCATTTTGCCTCTTTATAAATCTATGGTGAGGCCCCATCTGGAATACTGTGTACAGTTCTGGTCGCCATACCTCCAGAAGGATATTATGGAGTTGGAAAAAGTGCAGAGGAGGGCAACCAAAATGATTAGGGGACTGGAACACCTTCCTTACCATCTGAGGCTGCAACGGTTGGGCCTTTTCACTCTTGAGCGACGGCGTCTAAGAGGTGACCTGATTGAAGTTTATAAAATCATGCACAGTGTGGACAAAATAGGTAAGGAAAAACTGTTTTCCCTATCGCATAACACTACAACTAGGGGACACTCCATGAAACTTTTGGGTACTAGTTCTCAAACAAATAAGAGAAAGTACTTTTTCACCCAGAGGATTACTGGTCTATGGAACTCCCTGCCAGAAGAAGTGGTGACAGCTGACAGTCTTGACAGCTTTAAGAAAGGATTAGACAAGTTCATGGAGGACAAGGGTATCAATGGCTATAATTATGGATACTTAAGGACAATCTCCAGGTTGGAGAGATAGGCAGGATATCTCTCAATGCCCTTTCCAGGGAATCCTAAGCAGGTGAAGGCACCTCCTTGGGAATACCCTGAAGGAAATGGTGAGCCACTGTGTGAGACAGAATGCTGGACTGGATGGGCTGTGGCCTGTTCCAGCAAGGCTGTTCTTATGTTCTTATATAAAAATGTCCTAAGGATTAGGACATTTTTCTACCTATACATGCAGCTGATATATAATTTTTAAAAGCCAGTGATGCCACTGATAATAATGATAGAGATCAAACATAAGTAGGCCATCAGAAAGATAAGGCAGCATGGCATGTGAATGTTTAGGGTGGCTGCACTGTTATTCCTTGATGTGGATACATGAGACCATGAATAGCCCACAGTTCCACAAAAGACCACTGGGTGGGAAGGTTGGGAATCATCATAGAAAAATGCTGTGTGATTGAGAATTCTCAGAAATTTCACTGAAAATGTATATACTGTATGCCAAGTGATGCTTTTAATTTTGTTTTATTTTTAAAGCTATTTAGCTTGCTACTAGTTCAACAATCATCACCATTCAACCTTTGTTGGACTTTATCATCAATCATTTAGTTTGTCTTCAGCATCCATGTGGGCTGCTCATTTACATCTATTTATCTTACCAGATTAAAGGTATTACATCTTCTGGAAGTTCCCTCCTTTAAAAAAATCCCCATCTTATGCTCAAAGACTCTATAATTTCATGTCAATTATTTTAAATATGGGTGATACAGGTAGGTCAGCCACTCAACCCAAAGGCACCGATGATTCTCTGATGTGATGCTTCCTCATTTGTAAATGCTGACTTAGCTTGTCACTAGATGGCACTCCCCCATATTGAAAAAGTAGAAATAAATTATGCAACATGAATTTTTAGAGTCCAGCTCTACAATTCCTTTTACTTTCAATTACATAGAATATATTGACATACCCATTTTTCTCAGCGTTTGGAGGGTTCAGCCCATGGAAAGCAAAAGCTCTCCAGGAAAATTAAACAAAAAGCACAGAGGCTTTGCCATTTTTCACAAACTGAAGCAATTTTCATTTGCCTTCTAAATAAAGCAAAATCAATATCTCGATATCTCTTTGAAAGAAAGAAAAATACCTTATATAAAAATAAAGACATGAAAAATAAGACCACATGGCTGGGGATAGAGAAGTCTTTGTAAGGCTCTAGAGAAACTTTTATGAATACCTATAATTTGTCTAATATAATACATGTTTACTGCAAACTGTTATTTTCCCAAGGAAGCTATGATGGACAACCTCAGTTTGAACTTAAAGGTAGCTTCACAAAAATATGAGGGCCAATCATTCTAGCCCAACTGTGTTACTACCATGAGGCTTTGCTTTGATGTACTATGGAAAGTACAGAAAATCTTCAAATGGCAAAAAAGAAAATAAGCTCTGTCTTAGCTCAGTGGTTTAGGTTTCTAGCTGAAGAACCTGAGTTTAATTCCTATCTGTGCCTCCTTGACAGGGACTAGATGTGAAGATCCATGGAATCCCTTCCAGCTTTATAGCTCTAATATGATTAGTATTTGTATTCATAAAACATACAAAACACAGTCAAAATAATCAATATTGATTGGTATTTTATAACAGATACAGATGTGACCAAAACCCTAAATATCAATTAAATAGCAGTGATATATATCGCACTTACAGCTAAGCTAGGACATAGGAAAGGGAGGTGTGTAGCGATCAGCAGCCTGCTCCAACCTTCTATAGGCATGCACACTCCTGAGTGCAGTCTCTCCTGTCACCTCACCAATCCAGAACCATAGCCTGCTGAGCTGATTCCAGTCCTTTCAACTTCCGAGAGTATGCAATCTTTTACGTGGTAGCATACAAAGCAGAGAGCTTAAGGAAAAACCTGGGTTAGCCTGATTAACTCGACTTCCACTCAATAAATCCTTTTTCAGCAATTTATTAAGTAAAGCATCTGAAATAAAACAAAGACAGAATACAGAAAGAAATAGTTTCTCCTTTGGCAGAGCCTCGGGCAAGGCTAGCTCCACAGATGTTTAATCTCTTCTCAGAGATTGGAGCAATGTTCCAGTGAAGCCAGTTGGTCTCAAACCAGTTAGCCCAAGAAATGAGCTATGTGCAGCGTCCTAAATAGAAGGAGAACTGGACTTGTCTCCTCCTTTACGGGTTTGACACTGATAAGAGAGTCCAATCAGATTAGAGTACTGATAAGAGTTAACCAACTAGGATTGAGTTCAATCCTATTGGTTAGAAGTGAGATAAGGATTAGGGCCTTTCCCAGACACTCCTTTGGAGTGTCCTTGAATGAAGGCCAAGCAGCCTGAGATGAGTCAGAAAACAAAATGGAAACAGTTTGGTTCATCAAGATCATGACAATATATATCCAGGTGGCAACTGTGGCATCCACTAGTATTGCAATATCAATTTTCTAGCCATTTATTTCTTCATTCTATTACTGTTATGTCTGTTATATTATACTCAAGGTGTCTGCCAGTCTGTATCCAAAATTTCCACAACATTATACTTGGTCATTTTCTAATACCTTCTCTCTTGATGTTCCTATGAATTCTTGGATGCTGTCAGATTATATTTTTACATAGTAATCAGTGTTTTAATTTTACAATTCTATGGTGTCCTTCTTTTTTGTCTGTCTGCATAGTCTTTGGATGGTTTCATCTTTTTCTTGACAGTGTTCACATGTGCTGTTTGCACTAATTCCTTGTACTTTAGCTTTCACAACATTAGTTTGGAGTGTTTGTTCTTAAGCAGCAAAAACTAGACCTTGAGGGTTTTTTCTTGATGGTCTCCAGTTTCAGCCATGCCCAGGTTAGGTTGCTTTCATGTTTTCCATCTATATTTCTCAGGCATTCTCTATCATTTATTTTTCTAGTATTTTAACTTAAATTTAAATTCTCCTTAAATTGTTGTTTCTTATATTCTACTTTTGTTTCTGCTATTTTAACAATGTTTTTCATTTTCACCTCCTCAAGTAATTTTTCTCTACTATCTGTTGTATTTGTAGTAATCTACAGACTCTAATTTTTTGCATCATCATCATCTTAGTAGCAGCAGCAGCATCTTCTAATGGATGGCTAAAGACACAATGTTTGTCACTTTAGGTCAGGAGTTCTCAACCTTTTTAAGCCGGGGACTGGGTCATGCTCCCTCACACAGCTTTGGGGGCCAGATGGACATTTTGCCCTTCCTCCACCACATGGCACTTCTTGGTGTGGTGGAGGCGGTGGGGGAGCACATGAAATGGTGCCATGGGCCACATCTGGCCCGCAGGCTGAGAATCTCTGCTTTTGGTTATCATTAATGAACAATGGTGTGAAACCTTTTGACACTGCACTCTCTCTTTGATTTTTGAGAATCCCCCATGTCTCTCCACCTCTCCTTTGTTTTTCTTGTTATGTGCCATGGCAATGCTATGAATGAAAGATCTCCAAAATGCCATGTTCTCAACAAATCTGCTCAGCTCCTTCAAGCTTGTGGCTTTCTTCAAAGAGTCAATCCACCTCATGTTTGGACTTCCTCTTTTCTTGCTGCCTTCCACCTTTCCCAGCATTATTGTCTTTTCCAGAGTCTTGCATTCTCATGATGTACCCAAAGTAGGACTGTCTCAGCTTCATAATTTTTGCCTCTAGAGACAGTTCAGGCTTCATTTGCTCTAGGACCAACTTCTTTCTCTTTCTGGCAGTTCAGGGTATTCACAGAACTCTCCTCTAGCACCATGTTCCAAATGAATCAATTTTCTTTACTGTCCTGCTTCCATATCCATATATGGTGATGGTGAATACAATAGTGTGAATGATTGTGGTCTCGGTCTCCAGTGAAACATGCTTAAACTTAATGATCTTTTCTAATTTCTTCATTATAATTAGTTTGAGTCTCAGCCATCTTCTGATTTCTTGGCTGCAATCCATATTTGGCTTGATGGCTGAACCAAGGTATACAAAAATTTTCACTATCTTGATTTTTTCATTTTCATTTTTAAAGTTTAGCAAAGGTAAAGGTCACCCTTGCTTGAAAGCCAGTCATATCTGACTCCAGGGTTCAGTGCTCATCTCTGTTTATAGCCAAAGAGCCAGTGCTGTCTGCATCTACAGACATTTCCATGGACACGTGGCAGGCATGACTAGACACTGGAGTGCACGGAATATGGTTTACCTTTCCACCAAAGTGGTACCTATTTATTTATTTGTAAATTCTTGCTTTTCAACTGCTTAGATTGGCAGGAGCTGGGACAGAGACAGAAACTCACCTCATCATACAGCACTTTGGTCTTGAACTGATGAGTTGCTGACCTGCCAGTTATCAAGTTCAATGTCTTTACCACTAAGCAACCACAGTCTGCATTTATAGTTTACCATCTCCTTTATCATCATCCAACTCCTTTTAACAAAAAAATCAAATTTGTACTGTAAAATTAAAAACATAGCAAGAAAAATATTAAAATACTTTGAGCTTTCCTTGTAACATTTTTTCTTGTCACAAGAAGTTAAGAAAAAAATTAATTTACCCTAAGAAAGAGTAGAAACAAAACAAATTGAATGTGAAGAAAAAGGAAAAGGAAACTGTACAACCTCCTTAGAGGTTCCTTCAGACTGAGAACAATGCATTATTTTAAAAAGCACTCCTAAGGCAAAAGGTATTAAGTGTTCCTTGAATATTTATTCTAAATCCATTTTCCACTAAGGAAAGAGATCTGTAGCTTTTAAAGAACCTTCCAAAGATATTGCATCCCCCCTCACTATATCCTGACCTGACTGGGCTTCTACGTTTCATTTCTCATCCAAAGAATATAGGACAGAACTATGAGGAACATTTGGTAAATGATAATCCACCTTGGATTATCAAAATTTCTGCCGGGATCTGAGGTAGCTCCAACATTCCAAGGAGGAGTTCCCTGGAGGTAGCTTGATGCTTACAGGATTGTACCCCCAGACTGGACAACAGCTTTAGTGCTTGCAGTGTTGGACTCTCACCCTGATGAAGCTTCTAAATCCCACCTGAAAGCCCTGGGGAAGGTTCTGGGCCACCATAAACTCAACCTCTAGGTCCTGAATGGCTTAGCTATGTAAGAACTGGTTCATCCTCACAGAACCTGCCTCAGCAATGAAAGTTAGACTTGTTGTTGCTTGGCTTCTCGGTCTTGTTCCTGCCTTAAAAGATCTTTTGCCCTTGATCCTGTATACAGTTCTTGTATCTCACCTGGATCCTTGCTTTTTGAACCCCATCCTTGTCTTGCTCCAGCCCTGAAGGTCCTCTGTTTTATCTGCTTTCTCAGTGACCTGACTTCTAGCTTGCTTGGACTATGCTTTTATAGTTTGGACTAATCCAATATTGCTGTCTGTCCTAGGTTTGCTTTCATACCATACCTGTCAACTTTTGGATTTAAAAATAAGGGAAATGTTGGCCACACCCCTCTGTGGGTGTGGCCAAATCCATGGGCATGGCCAAATATAGCCATGTGACTTGCTGGGCTCTAGTCATGCCTGCCATATGGCCATGAAAATGTCTGCAAACATAGACAGCACTGGCTCTTTGGCTGTAAATGGAGATGAGCACTGCACCCTAGAGTTGGATACGACTGGCAGATTTTACTTTCTTAGGATCAAAGATCTGATGCTTGGGAAACAAGCTATGAGAAACCTGGGGAACATAGCGAAAAGTAGAGGCATCACCTTGCAAACAAAAAATTGCATAGTCAAAGCAATAGTATTCCTGGTGGTAATGAATGGGTGTGAGAGCTGGACCATTAGGAAAGCTGAGCGCAGAAAAATAGATGCCTTTGAAATGTAGTGTTAGAAATAGGTCGATCCTAGAAGAAATCAACTCTGACTGCTCATTAAAGGTCAAATAGTAAAAATGACGCTAAAGTACTTTGGACATCAAATGAGAAGAGAGGATCACATGAGAAAGCCTTGATGCTGGGAAAGGTGGAGGACAAAAGAAGGGGGTGGCCAAAAATAAGATGGCTAGATGGTATTGTAGATGCAATGGGCACAAAGCTGTTTGGGCCAAAGAACCCTTTCCCGATTTTCTTGGGGGACTTTTTTTTTCTTGTTTGCTCAGTGGCTTAAGTGACTAAGATGCTGACTGGGAGGCAGAAGGTCAGCAGTTCAATTCTCGAGTACTGCAGGACGGAATGAGCTCCCATCTTTGTCCCAGCTCCTGCCATCCTAGCAGTTCGAAAGCAAGAAATTGCAAGTAGATAAATAGGGACCACTTTGGTGGGAAGGTAACAGTGTTCCGTGCCTGCCACATGACCATGGAAATGTCTGCAGACACAGACAACGCTGGCTCTTCGGCTTGAAACAGAGATGAGCACTGAACCCTAGAGGCAGATACAATTGGCTTTTGAGCAAGGGAGACCCTTTACCTTTACCTAACTCAGATCCCCTTACACAGCCGTGCAAGCACACACACCCCACCCCTCCCAAATTATCTCTAGAACAGAAACGGAACACACACACCCTCTCTCTCTCATATAGTGTAGGAATCTCTGACTGTGATGGTGAACCTTGGCACTCTAGAAACGACTGTCTTTCGAGCAAGGGAAACCTTTACCTTTAGCATATAGTGATCAAGCAACATCCTCCACCCCTCCACCCCCTACCCCTCCCAAGTTAACTCTAGAACTCTAGAAATGGAAGGCAGGGCAGAAACAGCTCAATAAAGCATGAGAGTGAGAGAGAAGTCTCTGCCCCCAGACCAAGAGCTGATTTGCCCCTGCATATATGAAATATTGCTCACCTCTGACTCCCGTCCCTCCCAACATGGTGGCTCTGACCAGCGTCCATCTTGGCCATGTGGCAAGAGGAAAATGAAAGAGAAACCTACAGAACATTCCCCCCCCCCAGTCTCTCCCTTTCCACAAGCGAAAAGCCTGCCACACATCGACAGCAACCTCTGGTGGCCAGAAAAAAATACTGCAGCTTCGCCTGTGAGGGCTCCGGTCAGGATATTTGTTTTAAAAATAAGGGAAAATATGGGGAAATTAATAAAGCGGGAGGGGCGGGAAGAGGGGTAAAAATAAGGGGTTTTCCTGGGTAAAACGGGATGGTTGACAGGTATGTTTCATACTTGGATGCTGGACAGTGATATGTTTACAGTTTGTCTCATTACCTGGTTGTCCTAGGTCAGTGATTGTGAACTTTGGCACTCCAGCTGTTCTTGAACTTTAATTCCCAGAAGCCCTGATCAGCAGGAGTGCTGACTTGGGCTTCTGGTATATAAAGTTCAAGAACACCTGGAGTGCCAATGTTCACCGTCATGGTCCTAGGTCCTTGTGTTCATGTTACCTGCTAGCTGCTTGTGTCCTGGACTCTGACAATGTTTTCCTGGGAAAAGTTTGTCAGTGGAATTTCATAATCTATTGGGCATGAACTTCCATAGCCCTATGTGGAATCCCAGTTCAAGGTTTTTCTAGAGTTAACTAGTTTTGTCAAATATCTTAACTTTTTGGGATCCTCAGTTCCTGATTGTTTGCCTCCACTGTTTACCTATTGCTTAAGGAATATTCTATGAGTCTAACAACAATCACATTATAATGATCATCATTATAATGGTCAAAGGCTTTCAGATGCATACTGTACATGTGTGTGCATGTACTTTATACTGTACTTAAGTGCCTGCTAGTTCATGTTCTGGAGTGAGAGTGGGGAGATTCAAAGTAGAACACTAATACAAAATATACTAAAATATACAATAAACAATGAAACTATGGCTCAGCTAGAGCAATACAATAAAAGTATGAATGAAAAATACAGTAAAACAATTATTACAACTGCAAATTGTAAGATAAAAGAACCACTAGGCTAGATTTTGCTTAGAATACAACAATAACCCAAACTGTTTATTCAGTTCTGTTGGCTCAATTAGTCATGACTCACTTATCTTTCACATTGAAATCACTGGGAGTGGAAAATGCTTAATATGGATTAAATCATGCTCATTGTCTCCACCAGGCCGAATAGTATAATTATCTTTCTTTTACAGAAAAAGTATTGGAAGTGATGAGGCTTAGCAGCTTGCCTAAGCAATGAGACTGAAATCTGAACCTCTTCCAAATTAAGTGTCAAACTACATGAGATGCTGGGACTTGTAATTATCAACCGATAGTATAGTTTATCCTTCAGCAAACCTCAGGGTCACATGCTGAGCAATCACACTTAAAAATGAAAGCTGTGTTTACCTTTTGACAACCTTTCACAAAACAGAACAAACCAATGTGTAAAATGTAGAGCTAAGAAAAGCTTCTATAAGACAATGGGTTATATTATAGAGCTAAAGATGCTCTTTTTCAGAGATCTGAACATCTTCTGTAATTTAACTGTTGGTGTCAAAAAAAAAAACATCTATGGAATGATGTTTCCAATACTTTTTTCTGTAAAAGAAAGATACTATTAGTGGAACACACAATGAATACCACAATTCTATCTAATAATAATTGCATGCCTTCAAGGCAGTTCAGACTTATGGTGATCCTTTCCAGTATTTTCTAGTTAGAGACTATTCAGAAGTGGAAGGGCCAAATTGTCCGAGGGGATAAAAGAAGTGGGAGAGAAAGGAGTGGCCTCTTTGTCTTTTCGCCAATCACTACACAATACAGCATGTCCCTCAAAAATTAAGTTTCATTTCCCCACAGACCACAAGATTGTTTTGCTAGTACACAATTTTTGCCAAGTGACAACCAAAATGCACCACTGCTAACCCCCTTCAGTGAACAACACACAAAAATCTCCATTACATATTTTTTAAAAAACATAAGGCTGGATCTCTTTCTATCCATGACAACTATTTCCTTATTCTGATGGTACCCCGAGACTGGGTAGTTTGCCCAAGGTCACATAGGCTGGTTCTTCTCCCTTGAGTAGCATAAGAAAATTGAACTCACAACCTCTGGCTCTACAAAGAGATATGTTTTTTTTTAAAAAAATACTCGGAAATACTATGGGTTTGGCATGGGCTCATTCTCATTTTTGTTGTTGTTTTTGACTACAAGGCACAAAGAGAAATGCAAATCAGCCTAGAGTTCTTTCTGTCAAATTTGAAGTCTCCCATCCCAAGGCTTCTGCTTAAAAAATATTACTATTATTTTTCCCCAGCTCACGCACATGGTTGATTGAGCCATTGCATATCAAAGAGTAAACAAAACAAAAGACAAAAAAAGCTGTGGCATTTTAAAGACTAACTGCTGTATTTTAATGTTAGCTTTTGTGGACCGAGTCCACTTCATCAGACCATTGCAGAAAGGGGAAGATGCACTGTTTACTCCTCCCTCATCTCATGCCTCACAAGGGAAGACAGACTGCATGTGTGTGTGAACACACATACAATTTCCCTTAACATATACTCTTTATTTATTTTTCAACTGCTTCTCTCCATGTGCAGAGTGGAGGCAGCGGGTAAATGGTTCATGGGGTCGCAAAGGGTCAGAATCGACTGTGAGACTGAAAAACAAAACAAAGATTAGTCACCTTTCCCAAAGTCTGCCCCCCTCGAAAAGAAGAAGATTGGTCCAATCCCCATCTACTTAAGGAAGAAAGAAGACTAGGGTGCCTTACTTGAGTTTTGACACTTCCCAAATTGCTCTTCAATTTTTCTTTCCCTGTTTTCAAATGATTTATTTATTATTTATTTATTTAATTACAGACTGTTTATATGACAGTTATGGGTGCATTTACAGCAGCATTTTGTGCATGCGTGGGCATGTTTTACTTCCGCTTCCGGTGGGAAGAACCATGTGACCAGGCCACAGCCCAAAAATGAGTAAAGAAAAGTATTTTTGCTTTTTTAAAATAATTCACAGCAAAGCTAATCAAATTAGAATGCCTGCAATTACTGGATTCTTCATTTTATGGCAGTTCCTTTAAAGCAGAGGTGACCAAACTATGGCCTGTGGGCTGGATCCGGCCCATGCTGCTTGTGCTACTCCCGGAAGTGGAAGTAAAACACACCTGCACTTGCACAGAACACTGCTGTAAATGTACCTGCAGCTGTTGTTAACACGTTTATGAGAGTCACGGGTGCATTTAGGGCAGTGTTTTTGCACATGTGTGGGCATGTTTTACTTCTGCTTCCGGTGGGAAGAATCATGTGACCGTTCCGAAAAGTTTGGACACCCCTGCTTTAAAGTGTCACACCTGCCAGTATATTGAAAATAAGTTTCCCTGTTTCCTCCTTGTGTGGCCAGTTAATGTGGAGAGACTTGAGGGAACCTGAGGACTTTACAGTAAATGAATGTGAGTTAATTGCTGTGTAGATAACTACTTATAGTTACTCACCAGAAAGACTGCTTGAGTTTAATTGGGTTTACTCTGGAGCATCAAGGACTCCTTACCTCGAAGTGGTACAGCATGGTATTCCCCTTCTTGGACCACTGGTCACTATTGCTTCCAGATAATTAGGCATATGACTGTAATCAAAATCTCTTAGTAAGGCTGAAGGTGAGTAGCTTTGACTGGATTAGTGCTTCTTGCTGAGGAAACACTTATTATCAACTAAATTTTACAAGCTTTCTCACAATGTATTCCCCTTATTTTGGCTGCCTTATTCAAGCCACTTTGACTGAAAGTAGCAACTACTTTGTATTATTTATGTAACCCCACTATAGTACTACACCACAACATATGGTTAAGGCAAATAGAAATGGGTCTTGTTTTCAGCAGACAAATTCCTATTCTTTAGCAGAGAAAGATAGGTCTGCAACAATAATGTCTAGAAGCCACAGATTTCTATGGGCATCCCTGATGTACTTTCCTTCCTGTTTTGGAAGGTTGCCCTTTTCTTATTAATTAAATGCAAAATGCCTCTAGCAACTGATTGAATTCTCCATGAGCAACTGCTTCAAGTGATCAAGATTGATCAAAGTAAAAGGAACAAGTTGTGCTGGCCTCGCTTGTGCAAATGATTTGGTTCCAGGAAAGCGACTGACGTCAAATTAAATGGAAGAGCTAAATAATCTGTGATTAAATTAAGTGGAGGGCAATGCAAGCTCCTAGAAGTTGTATACAAAATCAGGCATGAGAAAGCAACATAAATACAGATAGAAGTAGAGGAAGGGGAAGTGCAAAATAAAACTCAAGGGAACAGTTTAGCCTAGGGCACTTTGCTGCTTATGGCAAATAACAAGATAGCTTGCCCCTCCTGACCACATAGAACAGTGGGTTAAACTGGGAGTTGAATCTTATTTCAATATTGACAATGGCATACATCCTTTCACTGTATCTGAGGATGGTAAGGGATTCTTGGATAAGGAAAGACCAGGACGTGTGGTCCAGAAGAGGGGAATGACTGGTGTGCTGTCCTCAATACCTGACATTTCAGTCTGCCCAATTGAAGGTCTCATCTTGGACTGAGGAAGTTACTTTTAAAATAGTTAATTAAATTAATAAATTACAGTAGTTAGTAGTTAACAATTATCATTTCCAAGTACTCAAAGTAATAACTATTACTTTATGGTCACCAGTATACTTTTAAGCATTACTACTGGGGTACCATGTTGTACACAGAAACAACCTCCTCAAAGATTGTGGTATTTTTGAACCACAATTGAGCATACCCTGGACAATGTCAACCTTGTTGTGCCAGCTAATTTTCTCACACTAAGTCAGATGAAAAGAACTATGTAATGAATTCACCAAAAGGTGGCTTCGTTTTGACAGCTTTTAAAGCTCAGACTCAGCATTGCAACCTGCATCTCCTCTCATTCTCTTCTGTGCTGCCTCAGCCCCACAAAAATTAGATGTCATTTGTGGCACCCTTTGTAGAAGAATAAAATATATGAACAAACAAACTGAGGGCTTTTATTTTTGCAAGTTCAAAGTATAATATATTTGAATTCCCTGCTTATCCACATTTTTGTTGTGTAGATAGAAATTATTTCTTTGATGAAACATTGACATTACAGGTTCTGGTTATTCAGTGCCTATGAGGAAGTATCTTAAAGAGGCCACACATCATCTTTGAATAATAGTCAAAGGGAATTGGTTTAATTAATACTTTTTAATATATTGGCTGGGATTAAGCAAAAAGAAAGAAATTGTAATTGAGAATAAATAATTCAATAATATGAATTATAGACAGAAACATTTGCTGTCATGATGAAATGGCAATAATTTCACTGAAGGCAGCAGGTGATTAGCAAAAAGAAGCCAAAATGATATCTTCAGAATGAATTTTCCCTCCCGCAGTTACCTACTCCAGTCTGCTAAGTCATTGCTGGGGTAACTTTTGCTTCTTAGGTTCTCTGAAGTTGCCCTTGAAAGTGTCATAAGACATATATCAGATACAAGCAATTCCTTCTATGAGGAAGGATAAAATATCTACCTCATGCAACACAATTTGGGAAGCCACTTTTTAGTAAAATACTTTTATTACATTTTTTACTGACAAAACAGTGGTGGAATGTTGGGATCTGATTCATGTAAAGATAATCAGCCTCATCTAACAGAGCAGTTTATTGCCCCAGATAGAAACTTAAGAGTCCACGAAGTCCAGCTTCATTAGGCTCAGAGTAAGGAAAGAACAGAGAGAGACAGAGAAAACACGACTCCAGTCCTTGGCTGAACAAACGATACTAATCCTACTCTTTATTCAGGCAGAGAATAACAGAAACGAAACTTAAGCAAGCAGAGTATACCAGAAACAAAACTTAACAGAAACAAAACCTAAGGCCCACAGCCAATCAGAAGTGTCAGAGCCCAAATAAGGAGAATACTTTTTCACTATTCTACGCATGCAAGCAAAGAGGCTTTTGGTTACAAAATGTGTCAGAGACAGCCTGACAGAATCCAGATACATTCCCACATGTCCTCCTTTTTCATTTAAATTTGAGAGAGGGACGGCTAATCATACCCTTGCATGTCATCATACTCCATAACTACTCCTCCATATACATCATCACTGTCCTCCTGAACATCATACCCCTCCTGACTCCTGGTACCTTGTTCCGAAGGATGATACCTCATTGAGTACAATTGCCGTCGTGCAAAACTCGATGTCTCCCTTCTACGCAGTGGACATGTGTTACACATAGAAAAAAGATTAATAATAAACCCATAAAAGAAAACTTGTCTAAGGACAGATAAATCAGGCAACCAAGAAGTCACCCAATCAAAGAGATTAACATCAGTGCGTACATTGTTAGTAATGCTCTCCTGTAAATTCTGAAGTTCTTTCTCAATAGTATTATTCAGATCCTGGAATTTTACCCGACATCCCTGGTTCCCGACCAGTTTACAAAATCCTCCGGATTTTGCTAACAGGTAATCTATGGCTAGTCTGTCCTGCATTTGGTCTTGATGAAGCTCAGTGATTTCCATTTGAAGATCCCGTATGACCCTCCCTGTGGCATTGATTGATTTCTCCAGCCTACAGGTGAGTCCCAAAATGGACCTTCTATTCTCCTGGGAAATGACACCTGGGTATGATCCCAATGTGAGTGTTCCAGTGATAGCACTCCCTATAGCTCTCCCCCAGGAGCTACCATCAGACAGCTGAACATCGATTATCACTTCATCATTGCAACCAGAACCCATAGGGCCGGCAGCAGCTCTCCGGCGCCGTGCATGTGCCTGAGGCGGCATTTGCACTTGTACGGGTAAGGTAAAATAACCCAATGCTGCACATTGATATTGTCCTGGATGGAAATTCGTGGCAACTCCATTAAAAAAGAACCACATGTTAGGATCCTTGATTTGCCATCCATTGCAAATTGAACCACTATCTATAGCAGAATAATCAGGAGTAAACATAGGAAATACATCATATATATCTTCAATAGTAGTGTTAAACAAGGTATAATTAAGCTTATAAGAACTGTTATAACTACCCCATAACCAAAAATAATCATCACAACCCGTATAATTGCCTACATTCTGCAAAACCCTTTTTGCTTGAGTCCAGTACTTCCATTTACTATTCCAGACTCCAGAACTATGACAGCAGAAACAAAGTCCTTTAGTGTATTTCTTGAATGTCATGCTTCGCCAGCGGGTGTTGTTAAATTGTTCTGGAGGATTAGAGAAGAGTGTAGACCTATCAAGATGTTGCAAATGTCCAATAACCAACTCTGGCATGTTGAACAATGCCGGAAGAAAGGCCATTTGAGACACTGCCAGTGGATGCTCATAGTATAACGTTGCATTCTTACCATGAACTTCAAACATATAGTTAGCATGACGAATCCAAAAGTTGGGGTTGCCCCATGAGGCATTGTTCTTACAGCTGGAAGCACAGTAAGAAAGAAAAGAACAAATGTCAGCACATTTAGTTTACTGGTGAACCACCATCCTGGAGCTGAGTAACCTTCTTCTCTCTCCATGGGCGGATCGCTCGAGCAGGAATCCTTCCACTCAGGATCCCCTTGTTGCCAATAAATGACCAATGGCTTAAGAAGACACTCCCCTAAGAAACAGGAGCATGCCCTGTTATTACTAGTACCATGTAACTAAACGTGAAACATGAGTGACATATAACACAAATGCAATATCACAAACCCATTTACATGTGTAGAGTACTGAAAACTCTCCCATGTGAACATTTCTTTTCTTCCCTACATGAAGGAGGTCTGGTTGCATTTTAGAAGGCATTTCTCACTTCCCCAATTACATGAGTAAGGCATTAAATTTCTTCTTCTTCCACTGGTGTGAGTGAAAGAAGCATTCAATAACTTATAATCAGCATAGCATGGTAACTCAAATACAGTACAAATCTCATTAGCATGAGCAGGTAGACAATTTCTTAAAAAGGCTGTCAGGTTTTATAATGAAAACAAAGCCAATTCTTCTTTAAAGTCCACACAAACTTTTTTTTTCTTTTTAGTCCAATTAAAATGTCCAAATTAAAAGTCCAAATGTTGATTAAGCTTTCTTCTTAAACACTTAAACAAACACTATCTTCTCTCCAGCACAGTTCTTGGCATGGCAAGATGAAATTAAGCCATAAATTAAGTCTCACTGAATTCACAAGACAATCCCACACAACCCCCCTTTTCAGCTTTTCAGGCAAACACACATTCCTTCATGCTCCAGCCACACCCATCTGCATTAAGGCAGGCCGATGAGGTGTGAAGGAACAAGGAACTTCTCCAGAATTGGCAAGCAGCTTTCACACAGAAGAATAGTACAGGGAATTTCCCGTTGCTTTCCCTGCCATCCTGATGCTGGAAACTTGAGACAGCCCACTCTGATCTCTTTGTTTGAGGGTTGGGCAGTTCAAAATCAGCCAAAAACTCCTTGTATTTTTGCAACAGCCTGCTGTCCATCGAGGAAAGATTCACCCTCCTCTTCCTCTGTATTTCTTTCATTTCCAGCATCTGATTCTCAACCTTATGACAAACTGCATCTGTTAGTTTGTACTTGCACCCCTTTCTGGTCTTGGGTTTTGTGCATTCCTCCTTTGGGCCATCCTTCCATTTCTGTAGGATCTTCCTGCCCAAACGTGAGGTATCAAATTTACTACTCAGCTTCTCCTGCTTTTGTGATGAGGGTTGATTCACGGGGGGGCTGAGATCCCCTAAGCTGCTCTTTGAAACACACTCCTTGCTTCCTGCCACTCTGCATGCATTAACAGCTTCAATCAGTGATGAGGTCCCTACCATTTGTTCCCCATCAGCCGGCACTAGCTGTTTTTCAGACTCGGCAGACAGTATTGCAGCAGTCTCATTTGCCAGTGCCTCTCTGTTCACTAGATATACCTCAGGAGATTCCACATCCAGTACAGCAGCAGTTAAAGCAGCAGAGAACTGTGTTTTGGTAGGGCTAAAAGTGCTTGATTGCTGCAAGGCAGGATATAATGTCCCATCTTCTTTTCCACCTCCACCCCCATCAGGGGGCTTAAGCTGTTGTTGCTCATATGATGGAGGGGCAGTTGCCATAGCACCCCCCCCCCCTTGGCTGGAGGCAAAAGCTGTGTGAGGGGGCCATCAAGCCTCTGAGAGAATAACATATTCTTTGGAGTGAGTCTCTGAAGGCAGTCTCTAACTTCCTCCCATGTAAATAATACTGATACAGAAATTCCATTATGCTTCTGCATTTCTCTCCCAATCTGTTTCCACTTTTTTAAGTCCAGACATTCATCAAATTTAACCCAAGGACTGATTTTTTCTATAGCTTTGACTAGCTTTTGTATCTCCTTCTCATCAGCCTTTCGCCCATTGTTATTCAAAAGATCTGAGATATCTTTACAAAGTTCATGTATTTGCGAAGTAAGCACACACCCCATGATTCACTCACCCTATTGTAATTCTCAAGCGCTTGATTGGACCTTTCCTCTGGTCGGAGGTGAATGAAGACCTTGTCCCCGGTCGATGAGGTGATAATTAGGTGCTAAATGCTGAAGCAGAGTTCTTCAAAGCATTCCTTTGAATTTCATTCAATTGGCCTCACCACGGAGCACCACTTGTTGGGATCTGATTCATGTAAAGATAATCAGCCTCATCTAACAGAGCAGTTTATTGCCCCAGATAGAAACTTAAGAGTCCACGAAGTACAGCTTCATTAGGCTCAGAGTAAGGAAAGAACAGAGAGAGACAGAGAAAACACGACTCCAGTCCTTGGCTGAACAAACGATACTAATCCTACTCTTTATTCAGGCAGAGAATAACAGAAACGAAACTTAAGCAAGCAGAGTATACCAGAAACGAAACTTAACAGAAACAAAACCTAAGGCCCACAGCCAATCAGAAGTGTCAGAGCCCAAATAAGGAGAATATTTTTTCACTATTCTACGCATGCAAGCAAAGAGGCTTTTGGTTACAAAATGTGTCAGAGACAGCCTGACAGAATCCAGATACATTCCCACAGTGGAAATGCTTTTGGGGTTTTCTGCGGTGGTCCATGGGGTCGCAAAAGGTTGGACTCGACTGTATGACTGGACAACAATACTAAAATAACCTGGCGGGATTTGGGTATCATGGACTTTGTTTTTGGTAACAGAGGAGAACATTTGCTGCTGCTGCTGCTAAGGCAGGAAAAGCCCTTAGGCTAGCTTGCGCCCTTGCTATGAAAACATATCTGTTTGAAGTAACATCTACCACTCAAGATTCTACACTTTAATATGGCAGAAAGCTGTAATCCATGGAATGTTTGACTAGTCAGGAAACAGTTATACCAAAGGTACCCAAACTTTTTGAGCCACAGGCCGATCACATGTCTCAGGGGTGCCCAAACTATGGCCCGGGAGCTGCATATGGCCCCCAATGTCAATTCATCCGGCCCACACCACCGTCGTCGCTCTCAGAAACAGAAGTAAAACACACCTCTATGCGTGCATTTTACTTCCGCTTCTGGGAGCATCAAGGGTGGCATGGGCCGGATGAATTGGTGTCAGGGGCCGGATCCAGCCCCTAGGCCATAGTTTGGGTACCCCTGGGTTATAGTTTTGCTCAAAGTGGCAGGTGATTATAAAAAAGTGGCATCAAAATTGGCTTCTTCAGATCAAAGTCTCCCTGCCATAAGGCAAAGTGAGGCAGCTATCTCAGGTGCCAGAGCTGAGAGTTGTGGTGCAGTGGCAGGCAGCTTTCCTTGAAACACCTAAGTAAACCTGCTGTATTCTGATGAAGTGGAAATCTCTGATGTACTACAAGACCTGAAGAAAGATTCTGTTCACTCAGAGTAGAAGAGGGGATCATTTCATTCTTCGCCTCAGACAGCCAAATATCTTGGACAAACTCTGTTAATGAGGCTTACATGTGAAATGCCACTCAAAAATTGTCTTGAAATAGCTGAATGTGCAATTGTATCAGGGTTATTTGGACCATAATCGTGGGGGGCGTGGCCAACACACACTTTATTTGTTCGCGCCACTTAATGAGGATTTGAAAGAGATCTAATACTGAAAAAACTGGGGGAAACCCACCAGAAAGTGTTGGTTGTGTCCGTCTAATTAAGGAGATTTGCTTTTGGTCACCGCGTTCCAGGAGTCGAAGCCCGTGGGGCTGCGGCAGTGGGTAAGGCAAGCAGTGAAAGGTGAGGCCAAGCCAGCCGGGCCATGGATGGGTGGGAAATCTGAGGAGGGAGGCCAGTAAAGCTGGAAAAAAAACTAAGAAAATTGAAGAAAGATGGACCTGAAATGGGTACGGCGGACGGTGGGATCTCCGAGGAGTGAGGTGGAGAGAGCCTGGTGAAGGAAAGGCAAGTGTGGAAGGAGGGAGGAAGTTGAGAGAGAGAGAGTGAGAAAGTAAAGGATGGGTAATGGCGGCAGAGAAGAAATCGAAAGTTAGGTGAAAGTTGTGGATGAGAAGGAAGTAACGGAGAGAAGACAGAGACGGAGGTGGCTGTTGGTGGAAGTGGTCTGGGAGTGTGGAGAGAAGGCGGTTGAGGAGGGAAGAGGGTGAAAGGAGAAAGAAAGAAAGGGAAAGTATAAAGATGCGAAGACGAATGGATGGCTTTTGTGAATTCGGGCTGAGGAGGGGGAGGGGAAGAGATCGGCTTTGGTTTCGGAGGCCCCAGGAGGGGACTTTTTTTAATTAGCTTTTTGGTTTGAACAAAGTTTAGCTTTCCCTATTCCGTAGTGGATACAGGGTTTTTCATTTTTCATATAGCCAATTTTTTATTTCTGTTCCCTTTAGCAAGCAGTGTTTTTCTGCTTCACTTTTCATTGCTGTGGATTATTATATTTTTACTACGTTTGGAGTCAGCAATGTGTCTTTGAATTTTATTCTCGTCAGTTCTTCTCCGTTCGATCTTTAAGAAGCTAACTGTTTGTATGGGCGAAAGTACTGAGTTGTTTTCATGATATATATTTTTTCTCCTCTCCTCCCCTCTCATTTGGATATACAGTTGCTGGGAATCTTTAACTGAGTCTATGATTTTTGGATACAATATTGCAATTGGATTATAACAGAAAATCCTCTGTACTTGGTTGGATTACAACGTGAGCAGAGGAATCCAGGAGCTGTATTTGGATTATAATTGTTGAAAGTGTTTTGTTACATTTAGCTAAATTTTTTGTTTTGGATTTTAAAGGAATAAATTTGGAATTTGCTTGGGAGGAAGAATTTACAGAATACAATACTGCAGTGTTTTATAAGTTCATTAAACTTAATTGAATCTGGAATTTGACCAGGAGGAAGGGTTTATAAATATAATTGGGGTTTTTTGCCCCAACATGCATGACTCTGTACTTACTAATGTTGAAGCTCATTTGCCACTGTTTTGCCCACTCCCCCAGTGTCAAGAGATCCCTCTGGAGCTCCTCACAATCTCTCACAGTTTTCACTACCCTGTATAATTTAGTGTTGTCAGCAAATTTGGCTACCTTGCTATTTACTCCTACTTCTAGATCATTTATGAAGAGGTTGAAAAGCAGTGGTCCCAGTACTGAACCTTGGGGGACCCCACTCTTTACTTCCCTCCACTTGGAGAAGTGTCCATTTAGTTCTACCCTCTGTTTCCTGTCCCTTAGCCAGTTGCTGATCCAGGACAAGACCTGTCCCTTTATTCCATGACTGGCAAGTTTATTCAAGAGCCTTTGGTGCGGGACCTTGTCAAAAGCCTTCTGAAAGTCCAGATAAACAATGTCAACTGGATCTCCCTTATCCACATGCTTGTTGACACTCTCAAAAATTCCAACAGATTAGTGAGGCATGATTTGCCCTTGCAAAAGCCATGTTGGCTCTCCTTTAGCAGCGCCTTCTCTTCTATGTGCCTATTAATTCTATCTTTTAGGATGGTTTCCATCACTTTACATGGGACATATGTCAAACTGACATTCAGTAATTTCCTGGATCACCCCTGGTTCCTTTTTTGAAAATTGGTGTTACATTCGCTACCTTCCAGTCATCAGGCACAAACCCTGATTTGATGGTAAGATTATATATTTTGGCTAGGAGATCAGCAATTTCATCTTTAAGTTCCCTGAGAACTCGTGTATGGATGTCATCTGGTCCTGGTGATTTGTTAGCATTTAGTTTAACAAGACATGCAAGGACCTCCTCCCTGGTTATTTCTATCTGGCTTAATTCTTTGGTTTCTTTCCCTACAAAGATAGGCTCTGTTTTGGGCATGTGGTCTCTGTCTTCTTCAGTGAATACTGAAGCAAAGAATTCATTGAGTCTCTCTGCAATCTCTGTTTCCTCTTTAATAACCCCTTGCCTTCCATTGCCATCTAATGGTCCAATGGCCTTCCTAGTTGGGTTCTTACTTCTAATGTACTTAAAGAAGTCTTTGTTATTTCTCTGAGTATTTTTAGCTATACACTCCTCAAAGTCTTGCTTTGCTTTCCTGATTGTTGTCTTGCATTTGTTCTGCCAGAATTTATGTTTCTGCCTGCTGTCCTCATTTGGACAAGCCTTCCATCTTCTAAATGAGCTTTTCTTGCTTTTGATCACTTTCCAAACAGCTCCTGTAAGCCACATCGGAGTCCTCTTGGACCTGGCAGTGCCTTTTTTCCTTTTGGGTATGCATTCCAATTGGGCCTCTGTTTTTGTTTTTGTAAACAGCCTCCATGCCTCTTGGAGTATTTGGACTCTCTCAATTTTCCCTTCCAGCTTCTTTTTTACTAGTTTCCTCATTTTTGGGAAATTTCCTTTTTGAAAATTTAAGGTCTCTGTGTTAGATTTTATCAGTGACTTGCAGTCTATGATCAAGTTAAACATAATTGAGCTGTGGTCACTATTTCCTATTGGATCAGTCACATTAACATCTTGCACCAGATCCTGAGTATTACTCAGGATCAAGTCAAGGATTCTTGTACCTCTAGTTGAGTCTTCAACTATCTGTCCCAGTGAACAATCATTTAGCATATCTAGGAACTTTATCTCTTTATCATGTGCTGAACAACAGTTCACCCAGTCTATGTGAGGGTAATTGAAGTCCCCCATTATAGCCAAGCTTCCCTTCTTGGATGCCTCCTTTACAATATTCTCCAATTGCCAGTCTCCCTCAGGACTTTGGGTTGGAGGCTGATAGTATATGCCTACTGTTAGATCATCCTTATGGCCTGGTACTCTTACCCACAGAGTTTCTAATGGTGACTCCAAATCACCTAGATATTCCAATTCGTATGATTTTATCACTACGGGAAGCACGGCAGTAGGAGGAAGTGGTGGTCATAGAAGATGGTTATTAAGATTAAGATATGAGAAATATTATGTAGAAATATTAAGTATTATCATGGAATGTGAAAGGTACTGGTTGTCAAGTGAAGAGAAGATTAGAATCAGCCCTGAGGAAAGATAAGCCGGATATAGTCTTTTTACAGGAAACCCATCAAAAATCGGGAGACACAAACAAGATTTTTTTAGGATGGATGCAAATTTATGAAATGTCCTATGGTACTTCAAAAACAAGAGGTGTCGCGGTTTTGATTTCAAGTAGACTAGGTTTTAAGATGATAAATAGTATTTCTGATCCAGATGGTAGATATTTAATAAAAAAAAGGGAAGATTGATGATGAGGAAATAACTTTAGTGAATATATATGCACCAAACGACCATCAAGGCGAGTTTTTAGATAAAATATATGGTATATTGGAGAAGGAAAAAACAACAAAAATGATTGTGGCTGGAGATTTTAATTTAATACGATCAAATTTAGACTGTACAAATACAGCAAGGAGTGGAAGAGGATTTTAAAAGCAGATTCTTGGCAAATGGATGAAATCTTTAGGTTTGAAAGATACATGGAGGGAGTTTAAAGGGTTGGAAACGACTTATACATTTTTTTCACAGGTGCATAATACATACTCCAGAATAGATTATATATTTGTAATAGAGAATATGATCAGGAATATAGATGAGGTGGAAGTGGGAATTTTCAAAGAATCAGATCATGCAAAAGTCTTGGTGGAACTAAAGATAGAGGGACCAAAGAAAGCCAGAAGGAATTGGAGATATGATGCTAAATTTTTTAAAGACCATAAATGTAAAGAACAAATAATTGAAAAATGGAAAAAAAGCTGGTATTGGAATCTACGGATGAGGTCAGCTATAATGTGTTATGGGATGCTATGAAGTCAGTTTTTAGAGGGGAGAGTATTAAGTTGGCTAGCATTAGAAACAAACAATTTAAGGAAAAACAAGACAAAATTGAAAAAGAGATAAAACGGTTACAAGAAGAGCATGTAAAGACAAATGATAAGAAGGTTTTTGATAGGATGCAAAGATTAAAGATGGAATTGGTAGGAAAAGATATTGGAAAAGTGAAAAGAGACTTGGTATATTTAAAAAGGGAAGATTTTGAATACAGCAATAAGAATTCAAAATTATTAGTAAGAGCTGCTAAAGAAAAGAGAAATAAAAGGGAAATTGGAATTTTGATTAATAAAGATGCAATAAGATGTAATAAGATTAAAGATAAATGTAAGATTGTCAAAGATTTTTATCAGGACTTGTATCCTAAAAAGAACATAGATCTGGAGAAGCTAAATGATCAATTGGATAAGCAAATTGAAAATAAGATAAAACAGGAACACAGAAATAGAATGGAAGAGCAAATAACAGAGAAATAAATAAAAGAAGTAATAGCCAACTTGAAGACAAATAAAGCCCTGGGGGAAGATGGGCTATCAGCTGAGTTTTATAAGGAATTTAAAGACTTTGTGGCTCCAAAATTGCTGAAATTATATAATTTCATATTGGAAGGAGGGCAAATTCCGACCTCATGGTATAGAACAATAATTGTTTTATTACCAAAACCTGGAAAGGATTTAGAAAAAGTGGAGTCATATAGACCTATTTCCCTGATAAATCAAGATGCTAAGATTTTTACAGCGATATTGGCAAATAGATTGAATAGTTTTATGGGTAGTTACCTAAATGAAGACCAAGTGGGTTTTTTGAAAGGAAGACATATGGCGAATCTGACAAGGAGAGTTTTAGATTTAATAGATATTGTAGGACAAACAAAAGAGAAAGTTGGATTATTATCACTAGATATTTTTAAGGAATTTGATTCATTACAGTGGGTAACAATTAACAAGATAATTAAATGCTATGGATTTGGAGATAAATTTAGAAGAATGATTAAACAATTATATCAACATGGTACTGCCACTGTTAGGGTAAATGATGATTTTACAGAAGAAGTAAAATTAGAAGCTGGAACAAGGCAGGGTTGTCCATTATCACCAACATTGTTTATCATGACAATGGAGTTGTTGGCAAAGGCTATAAGAGAAGATAAGGACATTGAAGGAATACTAGGAAATAAGATAAATTTGTATGCTGATGATACTTTGATAATTGCGAAGCATCCTAGGAAGGCATTAGAAAGAATGCAAGAGCAGTTAAAAGATTTTGAGGAGATGACAGGTTTGAGAATAAATTGGGACAAGTCAGAAATGATATTGTGTAATATTTACAAGGAAGAGCAACAGAAAATAAAGGGTAAATTTAAGTTACAGATTAAAGATAATTTGAAGTATTTGGGAATAAATATTTCAAATAAATTTGATGATCTTAAGAAATTGAGTTATGAAAAACAGAAAAAGGAAATTAAGGACAAAATACAGAAATATCAAAAGTTGAAGTTCCTCTGGTTTGGCAGGATCGTGTTATGTAAAATGATGTTCTTACCGAGAATTAATTTTTTATTTGATGCCCTGCCAATCCAATTAAACAATAAGGAAATTAAGGAATTTCAAAATATGTTAAATAGGAGACTGGAACAAGATGGCGGGGGAGTAAGACACGAGTGAAGCAGGCTGCGAGATAAATGCATTACAAAGGTGGAAAAACAAAGGTCGTCGAAGATAAATCTGAGAAAAAAGACAGAGGAGTGTTGCGGGGGTGAAGAAGGTGAAGATTTCAGAGGTCAAGAGAGCCTGGACCAGTGTGACAGAGCCTGAAAAGGCTCGAAAAGGCAAAGAGACGCCGACTGAATGGGACGACACAGATTTGCAAGCCTCTGTAAGTTCTTCGTTTGCTCTTAAAGTTTACTTTGGGCTGTAAAGACCACCTAATCAAGGAAGGTGTGATTGATGAGACTGAGAAGGAAAAACATAAGTTTGGAAGAGAATGAAAGATTGGGTTTCAAAGGCAAGGTGAAGAGAGCAAGTTTGAAATAAGTCTTGAAAGCGAGTGGAAAAACCTTGAATGCCCTTAAAGTATTGGAGTAAAGTTTTGAACAAAAAAAGAGAGATGAAAGGGGAACTCTGAGGCAAGAGAGTTGATGGATTGAAAGAGGGGGTGTTTGTCTGTCCCCCCCTTTTTTTTTTTTCCTTTGAGAGGATGAACTTTTGAAAGGCAAAATAAATAAAAAAGGAGAGAGTCAGTGAAGAAGAACAGGCCCTTGAAGATGAGAAACAGCTGATGAAGTAGCTGCGACCTTAAAGTAGTGAGAGGAGAGAAAAAAGAAGTGAGAAACAGTCAGTCCTAAATGAGTTATTATTATCCCAAAGATTTCAGACTTTAGACTTACTCTAGAGATTCTAGAGATCTTAAAACTATCGAAATGGATCCTTATGAGAAAATAAAAGAAGATATCAGTGATGGGATAGAAAGGTGGACGGAAAAAGTATTGGCTGTAGAGGATAAGATAAAAGAGATGTTTAAGGAAATAAAGATAAAAGAGCTGCTTAAGGATATAAGAATGCCTAATCAAGAAAGAGGTCTGGACATGGAGGATACAACGCAAGAAAAAGGACAGTGCATGGAGGGCATAATTCAAGAAAAAGGACAGTGCATGGAGGACACAATTCAAGAAAAAGGACAGTGCATGGAGGACATAATTCAAGAAAAAGGACAGTGCATGGAGGACATAATTCAAGAAAAAGGACAGTGCATGGAGGACACAATTCAAGAAAAAGGACAGTGCATGGAGGACACAATTCAAGAAAAAGGACAGTGCATGGAGGATATAATTCAAGAAAAAGGACAGAGCATGGAGGACACAATTCAAGAAAAAGGACAGTGCATGGAGGACACAATTCAAGAAAAAGGACAGTGCATGGAGGACATAATTCAAGAAAAAGGACAGTGCATGGAGGACACAATTCAAGAAAAAGGACAGTGTATGGAGGACACAATTCAAGAAAAAGGACAGTGCATGGAGGACATAATTCAAGAAAAAGGACAGAGCATGGAGGACACAATTCAAGAAAAAGGACAGTGCATGGAGGACACAATTCAAGAAAAAGGACAGTGCATGGAGGACACAATAGAAGCAAAATTAAAAGAAGTTATGAATGGACAACAAGAATTAAGGGAATTGTTGGTTAACTATATGAAAACAATAAATAATAACTTTATGACAATAGAGGCAAAATTAAAATCGGTGGAAGAGGAGATAAAACATATACAAGCAGTGGAGAAAGAAATGGACATTTGGAATAATTTTGAGAAAAGGTTGGACAGAATAGATGTGACAAGGAAGCAAGAAATGAAAGATACCATGAATGGACAACAAGAACTAAGAGATCTACTAGCCAACTCCATGAAAGCAGTAACTAAAAATTTTGAGATAACAAAGGTAAAAGACTTGCAAGAAAAAGATAAAAGAATAGGTAAGCAAGAAAAAAGATTGTATATGCTGGAGGAGATGGCGAAACAAAAGAACGTGCTGATTAAAAATATTCCAGAGGGAAGTCCAGACCGCCTGAGAGAAAGAATTATTAAATGGTTGAATGAATTGAAGATGGGGAGAGAATTCACACAAGAGGATATCCTAGCAGTTTACAGATTGGGGAAGAGAAGAAATGGGACCTTTAAAAGGTTTGTTTTGGTAAAATTTGCAGGTCTGGACAGAAAATTAGAACTAATGGCATTTTTAAGAAGAAATGGTACACGAGTACCAAAATTGGATGGGGAAAAACTGGATATTTATCAGGACCTAACTAAAGAAGAAAGATTGTGGAGGAAGAAAATAAAACCAGTTACTACATTGCTAAGGGAAAAGGGAGTGAAATATAATTGGCAAAAATTACATCATTTAAGATTCTTTTGGGCTGGTAAAGTTGTTGTGATAAACAAGCAAACTGAGTATTTGGATATACTAGAATCTTGTAATATTATTAAGGGAGGATCAGAAGAATGGAGGAAACTTAAAGAAGAGCTTTTAATTCTGAGAAGTCAATTCAAAATATAAAAGAGCTGAAAAATACAGGTGGAAAGATAAGGGTAAAAGGGAATATCTATGAAATTGTCACAAAAAGGTTAATAATTTTTGTTAAGAATGGTTAAAAGGGGGTAACGTGGATGGAAAATCACAATGAAAAGTTTGAAATAAAAGGTTTAATATGTTTGAGATTGTAAATAACCCTCTGTTAAGGAAGGCCAAGGAAGGGCAAGCAGTAGTAATGTGGAATATGATGTTTTGGAAATTGTTATTTTTTAATGAGTTTCTATTTGTTGTTATTTTGGTTTCTATATTTGTTCTGATGTAAGATGAAGGAGGTTCGGTTCAAGGATGAGATTAAAACATGTAAATAACCTTTTGATAATGGGGTCTAAGAGTATGAGGAAATACATGTTGGGGGAGACTGCACAGAATATCATACGTGCAGTATATAGACAAGGAATTTGCAATAGGTACAGAAAGGGTGTTGAATAAGCTTAATTACTACAGTAATTGTAGGGGGGAGGGAAAAAAGGGGGAGATAACTTTTGGATCAAAAATTTGTATAGAAAAGATTTGAAGGAAAGGTAATGACATGTGTAATGGTAGAATAACCATTAGTAGGAGGAAAAGAGAGAAAAAAATAGCTGCAGGTTATGAACAACAAAAGTTATTTAATGTCTTAAATATTAGCAAGAATCCATCCTACCCCTATCTATTAGGATACAACAAAGGAAGATAGATTGTGGAGGAAGAAAATTAAAATAGTTAAGTGGTAAGGATATGAATTAATCTTCTGTGTAAGAAAAGTTGTTATGATAAGTAAATAAATTGGGATTTTGGTTATATTACAAACATGTAATACTGTTAAAGAAGGATTAGAAGAATGAAGGAAACTTAAAGAGGAACTTTTAATTACGGGAGGTTAACCCAGAACATAAAGGAACATGTAGAGTATGATGTCTTTGAAAACGTTCCTTTAAATAATAATAATAATAATAATAATAATAATAACATTTATTTGCTGCGATCCTGGTTTCTTTGTTACTTTGCCCTAAGATGGAGGAAGTTTGGTCTTAGAAAGAGATTGAGTGATTGAAATATGTAAATAATCCTCTGTCAAGGTGTGTTATAGACAGACAGATTATAATTTATAAGGTGATATATGTTAAGGTTTGCAGAGAATTGGATGTGTAGTATATAGATAGATAGAAATACAAGGGTAAGAATCTGCAACCAGTTATAGAAAGAAAATTGAATAAAAAAGAAGGGGAAAAGAAGGTGGGATAATTTTGGGACTAAAATCTGAACAGAAATGATTTGAAGGAAATGTAATAAAATGAGTAATGGTGTGATAACTATTAGCAGGAAGGAAAGAGAAACAGCTGCTTCGTTATGAATAATAAAATTTATCTAATGTCTAAATAATAACAATGTCTAAATAATAACAAGATCCCGCTCCAGTTCCGGTCTCCCTCCCCTTCTTCGGCACTTCGGAGGCGGTCCCTCAATGGAAGGACAAGGGGAGTGAAGAAGACAGAAGATGGTGAACGATGGGTGAAGGGTGGGTGAGGGTGAATGTATTCAATGTATATTTGTTTATTTTTTTTTTACTGTATTGGATTGTATTGTACTGTAATGCTATGAATGTTTAAGTTTCGTAATTTTGTGGGTGAAGGGTGAGTGAGGGTGAATGTATTCAATGTATATTTGTTCATTTGTTTTTTTTATTGTATTGTATTGTGTTGTACTGTAATGTTATGAATGTTTAAGTTTTGTAATGTTGTTTGAAAAGTAATAAAAAAAATTAAAAAAAAAAAACAAAATATGTTAAATAATTTTTGTAATGGTGGAAGAAAACCTAGAATAGCAAATAATAATAATAATAATTTGGTATTTATCTCAGAAAGGAGGAGGATTAGGATTGCCAAATTTGAGGAATTATTATACAGCTTTTCAAGTTAAAAATATTTTAGTGAGGGAAAAGGCAATCTGGGAAGAAATTGAGATGAGGGATCTAAATCAAATGCGGAAAATGGTCTTTTTACATAGTAATATGGGGGAAATAGTTACAAAAAATAAAATGATGAAGACAATATTGGGAGTATGGGAAAAGGTGAAGAAGGAATTGGCCCCAGAAACATCTCCGATAATAGATATAGAGGATATAACAAAATTTCAAATAAAAATGGACAAAAGGATGAAAGAAGTTCTTTCTAGAAATGATGTTTTCCTGTTGAGAGACTGGATATGGGCTTGTAAAGATAGAGAGAGAAAAGCAGACATATATGCACAGTTGAGGCTGAACTGGCTCCAGATAGTGTTGGTAAATAAGTGGAATAGTAAATATTTGAGGGAAGCCAGTTTGGAAAGAGGTAAGATTGATTTTGAAGAACTATTAAAGATAAGAAAGGGAGAAAGGATAATTAAGGGCTTAGTAAGCAATATATATTTGAACTATGTTTGTTAGAGTGAAAGAATATAACTATAAAATGTTGTGGAAATATTACTTGACCCCAGTGAGGTTACATCAGATAGATAACAATAAAGATAAAATGTGTTGGAGATGTAAGGATACACTGGGAACGTATGAACATATGTGGTGGGGTTGAAACATGGTAAAAGATTTTTTGGGGGAAAGTGAGAAAGAGATTTGTGCTATTATGGGCATGAGACTTAAATTGGGGCCAAGCACTGTTTTGCTGACAGATGTGGAAAATATGAATTTAAATAAGGATAAAAAAAGAGTTACTGTCAATAATGTTGACAATGGGTAGACAGTGCATTGCTAGGAATTGGAAAAACGAAATAATTTTGAAAATAGAAGAATGGTACAAGGAGATGTGGGATCTTGTGTTGAATGATAAGCTAACATGGGAGATGAATAAGAAAAAGGGTATAGTTAAAGAAAATAGATTTTGGAAAATATGGCAATTATTTGTGGATTACTCATTGAAGGGGGATGAAGGGAATAGACCAGTACCAGATCAAATGAGTTTTTGGGAATAGAAAAATAACTATGATACTCCACATCCCCCAGGGCATTGTATAAAACACTGGGTGTATATTGTGAAAACTGTTTATTGTTTTTTAATTATTGTACTTTTATTTTGACTTAGTAGTTGTATTAAATTGAGGAATATAAGAAGTGAGTTTGAATATGTATATTAGGATAATTGCAAGAGTGTTATAATGTACTAAAAAATTTGGAAATATAATCAAAGATGTATGGAAGAAAGTTGTAATTTAATTGTATTTTTATGTTTTTCTTCTTTCTT
Source organism: Bradypodion ventrale (assembly GCA_035047345.1). Taxonomy (NCBI): domain Eukaryota; kingdom Metazoa; phylum Chordata; class Lepidosauria; order Squamata; family Chamaeleonidae; genus Bradypodion; species Bradypodion ventrale. The sequence goes on along the minus strand of JAWDJE010000001.1, from coordinate 87,837,096 downwards.
TTTTTCATTTATATATTGTATTTGTAAGTTTGTTGTTTGTATTTTTATTCATAATTGTTTTTTTAAGTTGTATTATTGTTGAAAATTTAATAAAAATATATAAAAGGATCATAATTGTAATTACTTTATTTGGAGTTTTGTCAATGTCCACGCGTTTGTTAGTAAATGTGTGTGTTTAACACTGTGAAAAGGAAGCGAAAGCTGTGGCAAACTACAAGTAAGGTCATTTGTACAATATTTAGTTCTGGAGGTCTTAATGAAACAATAGAAGATTTTCAACAGGAATATATTACAAAATAAGATCAGTTATTTTTAAAACCATGTCTGAAAGAAAACTGAACACAAACGATTTCTGATATATCCTTTTCCTAGATTTTCCTGCTTTTCTGCTCCTGTTGATAGTGAGCAGAGGAGCAAATATTTCCACTTTAGATGTTCATAAACCTCTCTTAAATTGTTGTTTCCTTTAAAATAAATATGTAGTGTTTTTATTGTTGGAAAATTGAATGTTCAATGTGAATTTATTTAAAGACAAAGGTTTCTCTTGCTCAAAAGACAGTCATGTCCACCTCTAGGGGGCGCTGTTTGTCTCAGTTTTGAGCCAAAGAGCCAGCACTGTATGCATCTGCAGACGCTTCCGTGGTCATGTGGCAGGCATGACTAGACGTTGGAGCACACAAAATATTGTTACCTTTTGCACCAAAGCGGTACCTACTTACCTACATGCATTTTCTTGCTTTTCAAATGCTAGGTTGGCAGGAGTTGGGACATAAGACGGGAGCTTACTTCATTATGCAGCACTCAGGTCTCGAACTGTTGATGTACCAGTACTGCCCTTCCAGCCAACATTTTAATCAGTAAGTCACCGTGACCTCTGTGACTTTGTTTAGGACAACTTAAATTACAACAGTGGTGTTGTAGCACAATGAGTAATAGTGTAAAGTTGTCACTGGTTGATATAATTCAGTGAGTTGGAGAACCTGTGCGCAAAGCCAAGGGGTCTGGAGTCTGACTCCCCACTGTCCCTTCCAGGAGACAGGCCTGCCGAAATCAATCACACTGTAGGGAGCTGAAAAGGCTACATGTCCTGCTACCTGTGCCATAATACAACAAGAAGGAGGTACTGATAAATGACTTCTGAAAAAAATGATGCCTGGAAAAATCTGCTTGGTTATTGTAAATGAGAATCAACTTATTGCCTATATCCGTCATGGAGAACCTTGGCACTCCAGATGTTCTTAGACTTCAATTCCCAGAAGCCGCTGTGAATCCAACAGATGGGTTTACTGCAATTCATCCAGCCCATGCCACCTTTGTCGTTCCTGGAAGCGGAAGTAAAACACGCCTGTACAAGCGCATTTTACTTCTGCTTCCAGGAGCGACGAGGGCAACATGGGCCGGATGAATCGCAGTAAACCCATTTGTGTGGATTCATGGGGGCTTCTGGGAATTGAAGTCCAAGAACATCTGAAGTGCCAAGATTCACCATCACGGGCCTATATTAATGGTGATGTCAGCAACAGCATACAGTACATGGTATACACTCTCAAGTATTAAAAGCATTAATTATCAAATTAACTCAAGGCAGTGGGGATATTTCAAGGTGAATGTTTCCAGTCTGTAGCAGTCCTGATGTTGATTTTCACAGTCCATACAGAAATGTGTCCCTAAAGACAATCTGTACCTGAGTGGATAGAGCAGCTAATTCAAACTTCTCTTTCAACCCAACCTTGACCTACCTTGCTTCAACCCACTTTACTCATCATGGCATTTTTCTGGATAATTATTGCTCCTAACTGCTGCCCACTCTGCATCTCTAGCCCTTTAGTTCATCCCTTTGGCCACGTTGCCAGAGGCAAAACAGTATCATCATGAGTGGCATCCGTAACAACAGCAGCAACAACAACAACTATTATTATTATCATCAGTAACAATGAACCTATTGTGACATCAACATACAGGACACTAGTAGGTGACCTGGCAGACCCGCTGAAGGGTCAGTCTTAAACATTTGAAGTTGGACTCATGGATGCTACTGTCTCAGAAACAATCCTAAACTCTCAGGTTATATTTCTTTTCATTACAGCTGCATTTCTGAATTAATTGGTGTGCAGCAGCTCTCAGCTGAACTCCCAAGTGTTATTCCTCATTACTTTTCTCATCTGCCCAACTGCTTTTCTGGTTATCTCTGCCCCATTGACTCTTTCCATCCTTTGTTCTTCTGGTTTCTTCCTTAAAACTGTGCAGTTTATAAGAGCAATTGACAGATGACATTGTAACAGAAATCAGAAACCCTCCCAAAAAGGTGTCTGGATTTCCACTTCACTTCACATACTCATGGCTTCCATGACCTTCCTGGCTTCTCACTCCATATAGTTGAGCAAGAAGTATTATGAGATAACTGACCTAGGGCAATAGCTGGAACTAAACACATTATTTATCTGGACTCCCATGACAATCCTGGATTAATGGACAAATCATTTCAGACAATTTCTCTTCTATTACTCTAACTTCTCAGCAGGTTTGACTCCAATGTGTTCTTAACTCCTTGTTCCTCAGACAATTTCATGACACTGATTCATTTGCTACAAGTAGTATCACGGAAATTTCTCTTTGGTCACACCTTTGGAACAAAAAGGTGGAATACAGAAAAATGCTCACTTCAAAAATACACTGAAAACTAGCTGATGCCTTTACCTTTTCCCCAAGGTGGTTTGCTACAGTGAGACCTACAAACCTGTCAGTTTTGCTTTCTCCCTCATGAAGGCAAGGTATAAGGCTGTAAAGGAAAGAAAATTGGATGAAAATCCCATTGAATTTGTGGCTGACTGCTGGCATAATACTGCTTTTAGGCCAATATATATTTTTGAGGAAAGCAGTCATCGCTGTATCTGACACATCTCTAATGCTATCATGAATATTAATAATACACCATTTGTTACTTTAATTGGTCCATAAAATATATTTTAGTATGCATGTGTATTTATCACATATAGTTAATGTAACACTGCTGGTCCCTCCCAAGCTGGGGAATGATAGACTCTTCTTTGTTGTGGTATCTTTGAAGTTAAGATTTGCAGAGCTGTTGGAGCAGGATTTTATTAAAGTAGGGGAACAGGGTACAAGAAAAGGTTGGATATCATGTCTTACCATGTTACATGCAACAATTCTACATGCACTAACACTGGATATCAGTGAGAGGGGATGTTACAGTCTATTGTGATTGTCCTTTGCCACTGGCTTGATTCGTAAAGTTCTTTTCTCACCCCTGGCACTTTAAGCAAGCCCCAGCCCCACCCCTTTCCGGTTCCTTTACTGTATGGGACCAAAGACAACAGAACAGCCGAAGGGTTGGCTTAACACAGGTTTATTGCATGATGATCTGGTGGAGCATGAGGCAATGGCGGTGATACATTTCTATATATACAGTAGCATTATACATTTGAATCTTGTAGCACGGTAGCTCATTGGCCGCTACCGGCGTGGCCTCGCCCAGGCACGCCTCTCTTCAGTAGTTCTTTCTCCTGCTGCTGAATGCGGGGAAGGTTTTCCCGCGGCTGTCCGTGATTGAGCAATGTGAACCATGTGAGACTGAACGCTCGCAGCTGCCCTCTATGGGCTGCTTGCTCGCGTTCCTTTACAGCTGAGATACATTGTATTTGGAGTGGTTACATTCTTATCGGTACAGAGAACATGCATACATAACATCCCTCCCCCCTAGGATGGGACGAAGTCCCGCAACCATTGTGGCTTGCCGCACGTGCGCTTGGGGCGTGCTTGCGCCTGACCTAGTACAGGAGAGCCTGTGATCCCTGACTCCGTGGGTGCTTGCCCTGCAACGGAAAACGGGGATTCGTTAGTGGCTCTGTGGGGCGTCCGTGCCTGCCTTGCGCTGGGGGATGGGAATGGAATGAACAGCTGGGAAGTGAACCCCTGCCTGTTGCTCTCGGACCCCGGGGACCCTCCTATTGTGAACCGCGGAACCGATGAGGATGCCCTTGTGGTTCTGCTACCTTCTGTTCCCCGCTCGGGGGACCTTGAGACTGTGGTGGGCGGACTCGCCGTCGCCTCCTGTCTTGGGGGTGTCGGTCTCCGGGAAATTGGTGCTATGTTGCATTCTAACTCACAGGGGCCACTGGGACTGGAAGTACCAGGGGCTGAACTGAAACCCCTCTTTTCGCTAGGACGGGTGGGGGACCACTCCGTTAACTCCCCCTGGTACTGTAAATCAAGGTCTAAACTTCTTGGGGAATCTGTGTTTTGGGGACACTTCCGAGGGATATGTGTGAGATCGGGGCTCTTCCTTTCCGCCGCAAACTCCCGCAAAACGTCTCTGAGGATCGATTCCCTTTCCTCCCCCCTTGGTGGGGACCCATGTCCCCCTTTTTCTCCCCCTTGGGCTAAGCGGGTGGGGGAGTACCCTAACGCTGATTCGTGGCTATTTTCGTCTTCGTCCTGCTCTCCGGGGATTCTGCGCCTGAGTTGATCCGCGTGCCGCCTCCACAGGAGGCCTGTATTGGTCTCCACGCGGTATGAAACGGGGCCGGTTTGTTCTATTACAATGCCGGGCACCCAGGCTGGTCCCGCGCTGGCGTTGTTCCTGCAATGTACGGGGGCACCTACGCTGAAGCTCTTTGTGGAATCCATCCCTACATTCCGCCCTTTGTCCTCTACCCTTGTGGGGTCTAGTTTGGAGATTACCGTGGCCAGCTTCCTGCGCATTAACAACTCCGCGGGGGAGTACCCTGACGCTAGTGGGGTGACCCTGTACCCTAGCAGGAATTGGCACACTTGTAAGTCAAGATCTCCGGGGCCCATGCGCCGCAGCGCGTCCTTTGTGGTGCGCACGAGGCGCTCTACTTGGCTGTTGGTGGCCGGGTGGAAAGGGGTGGAGGTGACGTGCCGAATGGCGTTGAGACCCATGAACGTCCTGAACTCGGTGGACGTGAAGCAACTAGCGTTGTCGCTAACGAGGGTGTCGGGTAAACCGAACGTGGAAAAGACCCTCCGTAGATGCTTAATTGTTGTGGCCGAGGAGGTGCTCGAGACTGGGATTACCTCCAGCCACTTGGAGTACGCATCCACAACAAGGAGGAAGAGCGCTCCTCTGAACGGGCCAGCAAAATCTACGTGTACCCGGGACCAGGGCCCCCTTGCTGCGTCCCATTCTCTATGCGGCAAACGAGCCTCTTCTGGCCTTGAGCTCTGGCACGCTTCGCAAGTGCCGACCATGTGCTCGATGTCGGCGTCTAGCTGGGGCCACCAGAAGTAACTGCGGGCTAGTGCCTTAGAGCGGACGATCCCCGGGTGGCTGACGTGCAGCAGCTTAAGCACCCTTGGCCGGAGGGACGTGGGGATCACTACCCGCTGTCCCCACAAAAGGCAACCCCTCTCTAGGGACAACTCTAATTTTTTTTTGAAAAATGTGTCGAATTCCGCTGCTGGGGAAGACACGGGCCACCCTTTCTGTACCCAGGAGCAAACTGTAGCTAACGTTTTGTCCTTGCCAGTCGCTTTGGCGAGGTCGGCCGGTACTACTGGAGGGGAGTCTAGGACCTCTATCATTAAGACCTGGCGGTCCCTCTCTTCCTCGCCCACGTGGCAGCAATCCCGGGGAATGGGGGACCTCGACAGGGCATCCGCATGGCTGATCTCCTTCCCGGGCCGGTACACCAACGCGTGCTGATACGTGTTGAGAAAGATGGCCCACCTGAGCATTCTCGGGGACAGGATTTGGGGTGTGGGCTTATCTGCGGTGAAAATGCCTAGCAATGGCTTATGGTCAGTCACTATGGTGAAGGGGCGGCCATACACAAAATCATGAAATTTCTTGGTCCCCGCGATTATCGCTAGTGCTTCCTTGTCTGTCTGGGCGTAGTTTCTCTCCGCTTGGGACAAGGACCTAGAGTAGAACGCTGTCGGGGCCTCCCTCCTGTCCTCCAGCACGTGGCATAACACCGCCCCCACCCCCACCGGGGATGCATCGCATATCAGGACCACTGGGCGTTTGGGATTGAAGTGGGTCAGTACAGCATCTGATGCCAGGAGTCGCTTCAGGTCATTGAAAGCCTTCTCATGGTCGTCGCCCCACTTCCATGCCTCGTCCTTTTTTAACAATTTGTGTAGCGGTACCGCCACGGCTGCCTTCCGAGGAAGGAAGGAGTGGTAGAAGTTGAGCAGTCCGAGGAACGACTGCAGCTCGGACTTGGAGGTGGGGCGAGGGGCCTTCTTGATGGCGGCCACCTTGCATTGGGATGGCCTTATTCCCTCGGGAGTAACACGGAACCCTAGGAACTCAACCTCAGTTGCGAAGAAAACGCATTTGTCTTTCCGCAACCGCAACCCCACCTTTTCGAATATTGCCAGGACCTTTCCCAACCTTTTTGCTAATTCGGCCCGGCTCCCCCCTGTAATCAATACGTCATCAAAGTAGGGTAACACCCCCTCTAACCCCTTCAGGAGGCGTTCCACGAGTGACTGGAAGATCCCGGGCGCCGAATTCACGCCGAATTGGAGGCGCGTTACCTGGAACGCCCCTTTGTGGGTGACTATGGTCTGCGCAGCAGCTGCGGCGGGGGTCACCGGGAGTTGCTGGTAGGCTTGGGCCAGGTCAAGTTTAGCGAAACACCTCCCCCCGTGTAACCTGGCCAACAAGTGGCTGACTACCGGCACCGGATACGCATTAGGGCGGATCGCCTTATTGATGGTGCACTTGTAATCAGCGCATATGCGGACCTCCCCGTTGGCCTTGAGCGCTGTTACATTTGGAGTTTCCCACTCCGCAGAATCAACTGGAACAAGAATCCCCTGGCCCACCAATTTGTCCAACTCAAACGCTATTTTGTCCTTTAGTGCGAAAGGCACTCTGCGCGGTTTAAGTATGATTGGACGTACTCCAGGGTCCAGGTCGAAAGTCACTGGGGGGCCCTTGAATTTTCCGAGTCCCTTTTTGAAAACCTCGGGGTGCGCGTCGCACACGCTCTGTATTGGATCAGTCCCGGCGGCGTGTACTCCCACGGCGTGAACAACCCCAGGGGCTGGAACCATTGAGTCCCGAGGAGGCTGCATTTACCTCCCTTGAGGACGACTAGGGGAAGCGTTGCGGCGTGCTTTTTAAACTGGACCTGGAACTTCCCAACCCCCAACACCGGGATGCGGTTCCCTTGCACGTCCTTCAGCGTGGACCTCAACGCTTTGAGCTTGGGCTGCACATGGGGGGCGATTTTCAGGAACTCTCCCTGGGAAATGATAGAGTATGAAGAACCCGAGTCCACCTCCATCCTAACAGGGGCCCCTTGTATTACTACCTCAATGAAGTATCGGGGGTGCTCCGTGGATACGCTGAAAACCGGAGCGTCGTCCTCGCTGTCGTCGGAGATGCGCCCTACTCCGTCCCGCTTCCTCGTGGTCCGGGTGCCGTCCTTAGGCCTCGTGGTGCGGTCCTGCCTTGCCGAGCAGTCTGGGGAACTCCTCTTGGCCTCGCGCCGTTTCCGGCAGACCTTGGCGATGTGCCCGCGCCGGCCGCAGTTGTGGCACTCAGCCTTGCGGAACGGGCATTTGGCGCGGGCGTGGGCGGCGCCGCAGCCGTCGCAGCGCCGGCCCTCCTTCTGGACCCTCCGGACGTCCTCATCGTCGCCGCTCTCCGCGGACGAGTTCGAAACTCGCCGTGCCGCGCGCACCGAGCTCTCTGCCTTGGCGGGTTTCGGGCGCCAGTCCTGGAGCTCTTGCACCCCGGCCGTCGTGGCTTCCGCGGCCTGTGCCGTGTCGAGGACTTGTTGCCACGTGGGAGGCGGCTCCTGTTTTATCAGCGCGCGCTGAGTCTCGGTGTCCCTCAGGCCGCAGAGCAGGCAGTCCCGGAGGGTGACTTCTGGGGTCTCCCACTTTCATGGGCCGGCGGCCAGCCGCAGGGCCGCGGCGAACTCGGCGACCGATTCCCCGGGCGCTTGGACTCGCCTCCAGAACGCGCTCCGAGCGGGGAACATCGCTATCGCGGGCCGGAGGTGGGCGCGCAGCACGGCCAGGAGCTCTTTGGCTTTGAAGTCGCTCACCCTCCTCGGCGCGATCAGGTCCACCAAGGTCCTCTTGGTCTCGTGTCCGAGCATGCGGACGAAGATGGCCCTCTTCTTGTCCTCATCCGAGACTTCGAGCTCCACCAGGGCTCCATTGAAGTCTATCTCAAACAGCTCCAAGTCTCCCGGCTTCTTGATCTCGTAGCCGGCGCACGTCTTGGTCCTGTGGGCAGCCATGATCCCACCTTCGTCGCCAGTTTACTGTATGGGACCAAAGACAACAGAACAGCCGAAGGGTTGGCTTAACACAGGTTTATTGCATGATGATCTGGTGGAGCATGAGGCAATGGCGGTGATACATCTCTATATATATACAGTAGCATTATACATTTGAATCTTGTAGCACGGTAGCTCATTGGCCGCTACCGGCGTGGCCTCGCCCAGGCACGCCTCTCTTCAGTAGTTCTTTCTCCTGCTGCTGAATGCGGGGAAGGTTTTCCCGCGGCTGTCCGTGATTGAGCAATGTGAACCATGTGAGACTGAACGCTCGCAGCTGCCCTCTATGGGCTGCTTGCTCGCGTTCCTTTACAGCTGAGATACATTGTATTTGGAGTGGTTACATTCTTATCAGTACAGAGAACATGCATACATAACAGTTCCCCCCGTTGCTTTCATTATTTTTGTTGACTTTGTATTCATCTGACCATGTGACAAGCAGAGAGGTTCTCTCCACACACAGGAGACTCCATTTTTCTGCAGACTGTAACTACAGGAGTAAAAATAGATAACTGTAAGTAAAGATAACTTTTTCCTATTTTATGCTTCTGACTTTATCATGCAAATTGATAGTTTGTGCAGGAAAAAGAGACAAAAGGCACAGGCAGGGGCTGAAACTGATTTGATCTCTCTATGTTGCAGTGCTGTTGTTGTTTTATGCCTCATGCTCTGGTAACTAAGAGGAATAACAAAAATTCATCAATGAATGTGTGAGTGGTTCAGTTGACTGTACTAGTCCATTTTCAGTCTAGCCCTTGCATGCATCATGCAATTTACTACTTCTTTTGTGAACAGATCAAATTTTAAACTACCAAAGTGAAACCAACTTCAAATCGTTGTTGGTTGATGTTTCTGGAAGTAGTTGAAAGACCAACGAGTGAGCTGGATTCACTGTCTCTTTGCATTCACACAAACCAAAGGAAATAAGGAATACATTGCAGGCGCACCCCCCCCCAAAGAAAGACTCAGACACCGGTATATGGATAAAGGCATTGAGCCACTTTTATTGAATAATGCCCTAGTCCGAATTATAACTTTCAATTGGTATTCATCCAATTATAATTCTTAAGGCAAGCAGGCCGCAGTAACACTGGTAAGGTTCCTCCCAAAATTGCCAATGGCAATTGGCTACAATGTATCCATTTGTATCAATTTGTTTGTTGACACAAACAAATTGTTGACCGGAGTCAATAAACTATCTACTGACCCCACCCTCTGACGTGTATCCGTCAAATCACGGGGTGATGCATGCTGAAAAGCTCCTGCCATCACCCCTTGCCTGGTTCGTCGTTGACCGGTCAACGTTATTACACCTGTACCTGTCTAAGTGTTGGCCAGTCAATTGCGAACCTGCCGGATACCTATGGGTCATAAATATTTATCTTACCAGTGCTACCCGCCACACGGGGAGGCTTCAACGAAGACTCACCGCCCCCCCCCCCCCAGACCGTCAGCTCGGTCAACAGGCCTGCTTGCAAATCTTCCAAAAAGAGGTTCATACCTCTAGCCGACAGGTGGACCCCATCCCCTGCATAAAGACCATAATTTTGTAAACTAATGGTGGGGTGTCAGATGACCGTCCCCAAACCCTTGTCTGCCAAGAACCGGGCAACCGCCATGTTCACCGAGCGGCGAGCGCAGTCAAGGGCACGGAGGTCAATACCTCCCCTGTAAGAATGACGCGGTATGATGTCCGACCATAGCAGCCTTGTGGACGGCCACACATAATGCAAATAAGCTAGGTCGCTGCAAATCGTGAATTTTAAAGAAAGGCCAGTGACCTGGGCGAGGTCATTGCCGCCGAGGTGCAGGCGGTTCAGCATCCCTGATGGAAAACAGGAATGGCAACAGTTCCCGCCATCTTCATTCCGCGCTTACCGTACTAACGTATACGTGCGGTTGCACGTAGTCCAAGCTAGGGTCCCCACTCTGTCGCCGCAGCATACTGCGCTGCCCAGTACACGTAAATGTGGCCAACCAGCCATACTGCCACCGGTGTGCGGGGACACACAGGGTCTGTAAAAGAAAAAAGAGAACAGTGACTTAACTGGTACTCATACCTGAAGAGGGCGAACATATAATGCAAAACGCATAGATCCCCATCTTCCCATATGGCATATATCAGCCTCAGAGTACCCAAATGCAGCCGCAGTGGATGCAGCACCTATCCTAAACAAATGGGTGCCGTACCGAGCACCGGGGAGGCCAACACTGGATAGTGCCATACCGGTCACCTTCCAAAATTGAAATTTAGTAAGGGGAGACCCATCCTGGTGGCAGAAAAATGGGCCAGGGTGCGTGTCACGCACTGCCAAGAACTCCTGTAGGGCACCAACCGGACAGATGTCTGCAATGGAACATCGTAGCAGTCTAACTCCACTGCCTACGCCGTGCTGATCAACTTTTGAGGACCGTATCCTCAACTGAGCCGACTCATTAGAAAGATAGACATCGTCGAGTTCCAGTGCCCTACGAGTCGCATCCGCCTTAGACAGTAGTACCAACTCACTGATGCGGAGCGCTCCAAAGAAGGCCACCGTGGTAGCCGCATTAAAAAGAGCCGCCTCATACTTATCAAAACACAGGTTATGTCAGCCTCGTGCAAGGTTGGTAAGCACCCCTGGAGAAATTGGGTGGCGAGTGTCCGGGCGGCGGCCACGTTCCCGTGTCCACCCCTCCAAAACATGTCGTATGCGGAAATCATTCACGCAGTCAGCAAAACCCCTCACCTTGGCCATAAATGCCAGTGCTAACAGCCTGGATGCTATAGTGCGGGGAGCTAGGCCCTGAGTATGTAAATAAACCATAAATTGTAAAACGTGTTCCACTGGAATGGGCCACACTTCGGGCAACTGAAGTTCCACACAAAAAGTTCTGAATTGAACAAAAGCATGGTGATACGCCTTACGGGTGCGGGGCGCCAAAGACATGCCGATCGCCCGGTTCACCTCTCCTTGCCAAATGTCCAAATCTCGGCTGGGAGTGGCGAGGGGAATTCCTCTGCGTCCGGAGCCAAGGCACGGAACCGGGGGATCTGCAGGCGGGATAAAGCATCAGCAATATCATTATTAATACCTGGTACATGTCTGGCCTTAAAAAGCACATTAAGGCGTAGGCTACGTAACACAAACTGGCGGACCAACGCCATCACCCTGGGTGATTTAGACATCTGAGCGTTAACAATGTGCACTACCGCAGCATTGTCGCACCAAAAATGGTCCACTGAGTCGGCCCACTCCTCGCCCCATAGCATCAAAGCTCCCAGGATTGGAAAGAACTCAAGGAATGTAAGATCGTGGAGGCGATCCGTGCCCCGCCATGCTGGAGGCCATTGGCCATAAGCCCACCTCCCCTCAAAGTAAAGCCCATATCCCAGGGAGCCGGAGGCATCCGACTGTACTTGGAACCTAGGGGAAACTAAAAGGTTGGATCTCCAAAAGGAGACCCCATTGAATTCCCGCAGGAATTTGAGCCAAACCAAAAGGTCAGCCCTCATGCCCCTGGTCAGTCGGACCCTATAATGGCGCCTTGACAGGCCAGCCATGGCATCACATAGGCTCCGCGCAAATGCTCTGCCAGGCGTGACCACCCTGCAGGCAAAGTTAAGATGGCCATGTAGTACCTGAAGCTCACGAAGTGACACTTTACGTTTGGCCAGCAAGGCCAAAATCATCGCAGAGATCTGGGTGACCTTGTCAATGGGTAACCGGGATGCCTGTGCGACCGTGTCAATTTCAATACCCAGAAATGTGAGCGTAGTGGATGGGCCCTCGGTCTTTTCGGGCGCTAAAGGGACACCCAGTTCCCGCATTAGCGTCTGAAATGTAGTGAGGAGACGCATGCACGTGTCCGAGCCCCGTTCACCCCCGAACAAAAAGTCATCGAGGTAATGGGCTACAGACCGAGACCCGGACCTGCGAACAAAGGCCCACTGAAGGAAAGTGCTAAAACGTTCGAATGCTGAACATGAAATAGAGCAGCCAAAAGGCATGGCCTTATCTACATAAAACTTCCCTTGGAATCTAAAACCCAATAGCTCAAAGTCCCCCGGGTGCACTGGTAACAATCGGAATGCCGATTTAATGTCACATTTTGCCAGGAGGGCACCAGGACCACAAGAGCGCACCATCCGTAGGGCTTGGTCAAAAGACGTATACCTGACCGAACAAAGGTCATCAGGAATAGCACCATTCACAGAGTAACCTGCCGGGTACAATAGATGATGGATTAAACGAAATTCCCCCGGGGCCTTTTTGGGTACCAACCCCAGAGGGGAGACCTTCAGGTTGGGGAAGGGTGGAACAGAAAAGGGGCCCGCTATCCTCCTGGCCTCTGCCTCTTTGGCAATACTCAGGGCAGCCACCTCTTCCCTACCCTTCAGAGAAAGTAAATTGGGGGCATCTTGGGGTCCCCGCACTCCTTTGAATGGGATACGGAAGCCCCACTGGAAACCCTCCAGGAGGTACCTCGTGTCCTCCCTCCTTGGATAAGTTGAGAGCCATCGCTCCAACATATACACATTAACTGGGGAGGGGGCCTTTTGACTGGCTAGCTCCATCAGCAGAAGCTCTGCCCGCTCCCAGTCCACCTCTACCTCTGCCCCGTGACCTGCCGGCCCGTGGACACGCGTCGTCGTCGTGGGGGCCAGCACAAGAGGGACACTCGTGTTTATATCGGCACTGCCGCTTATTGCACACGCCATTAGCCGAGAAGCTCCAACACAGCAAGCGGGCTGGAACCCCTTGCCCCGCCGGCTGGCGGGGAGCCTGTGTTGGAGCAGCTCACTGCATGGCATGGCCACAATGGTACCTATCCCCAGGAGCCGGACGCGTGGGGGTCATGTACAAGAGCCACAATTTCTGACAGGGCCCATCCCATCTCATCTCCGGGTGCAAGGGCACCCTCATTCTAAATTCCTCATCGTAAGCCAACCACGATGGGCCAGGGAAATCCACCATCACCCTGTAAATATTGTTAAAATATTGGACCATAGGAATGGCCAGATCAGGCCGGGCCCTAAGATCCACCGCCATATAAATAAAATATGCCGGCAACCAGTTGGCCCAGGTGCGCGGTGGCTTACGACGGCGGGACAGCTCTTTGTCTCTGTCGTCCTGTCCCTCTCTCTCCTCCTTAGTGGCCTCACGGTTCAATAGGGAGAATAGATCCACGTACTCCCCCCGCCAAATCTTTTTCCTTGTGACCTGTGACAAATGATCACCAAGGAGCAAGGAATAACCAGCCGTCGGCAAAGCCGTCACCGGCACATTAGGTACATGGGGCATACGCAGTGGGACCTGGACAGCCCCTGCGATGCCCGGCACTGCCCCGGGGGCAGAAACCCCCACCCTCAATGAGGTGCCATTGTGAAACCAAGGGGCACTGGGATAGGCTGGTAACTGATGCCCACTCGCCTCTACTTGACGAGGCCAGGGCCACTGAACCCCACCACTGGAAGTGGGCTGTGATGTGCGTGCATTAATTTGAACCTGATACTCACTAGGTGCACCCCAGTGAGCCGCCCCCACTGGGGGTTCCGGCCCACGGCAGGCGTCGGAGTTCGCGACCGGAATCGAGCTCTGGGGCCACACCTGACTGCTCCCCGGCTGCAGCTCTGGACGAACAGGGAGCTGTGAGACACCGGCAAGCGCGGGCAGGAGCGTCTCAAGCAGCTCGACCCGGCTGGCTGCCTGTTGCAGTGTGGCAGCCGTCGAGGTAGCCGGTGGACACGAAGGGCCCCCAGCAGAGAGAGAAGGGCCCCCTCCCATAGGGTTGTGTGCAATCCCCAAGGATGCCTCTAGCACTGCTAAACGTGTTAGTAACGCATCCACTGCCACAGATCCCCCAGCATAAGGCGGGCCGGGTGGGCCGGAATGCCCACTAGGCATTTGACAAGGAACACCAAAGTGAGAGCCTGGGCCAGAATAGGGCCATGCCCAAAACTCCGGCCCATGAGGGGCTGTAGGAGGAACGGGTTGCGCGCCCGCACCAGGCCCTCCCCCACTGTCCTGACCCATGGCCGGCAACTGCGGGCTGAGGGCCGAAGCCCCTGAGGGGCCGGCCAGAGGCCGGCCAGCCAAGGCAGGCTGCCAAGCACCAGCCTGCATCACCCCACCGGTATCGGTGAGTAGAGCTGGGGTAGTGCCCTGCCACGGGGGCGCAGCCCTGGTCTTCTGACCTGAAGGCTGCCCCCCGTCCTGCGCAGGGCCCGAAAAAGTCCTCCCCTTTGGCCGCGGTTTCATCGCCGGGGCCTTCCATTTGGGAGGCATATCTAGAAGAAAGAGCAGGATCCCTCTCCAGGGATCGAAAACTTAGCGCAAAAGCACAAAGCAGCCAGCAAGCTAAAGGCTCCGTGCGAATCCTTCCTTTCCAGCCGGGAAGGACCAAGGGCTAAACAGCCAAAGACTCGAACAAACAGCGACGGAGAAAACTTCTCCTCTCCGTCGCTATTTCTAAAATGGCAGCTCGGCTGCCTCGTGGCCACCCCTTTTATAGAGGGGTGGCCACGCCCCCTAACTCACCCGGATGTCTGAGTCTGGGTGGGTGGGGGGACTGCAAATAGCGCGGCGGCCATTTTGGCGCCGCACTTTCAATCTACTACTTTTTCAAGTGCCATATCCGATTTTGAATATTGGCACTCATCCATGAAGATTGTCCTGGAACAATATAATGCAGTGGTCTTCCATTTGCCTTCCATATCGCAGTGTAACACCCATAGCACTGATCCAGTTCTGTGAGTCACTTTCTGGTCCTCAGCCCTTTGGACACATAGAGTCTTTATCAGTCCAAGGGCACTATTGTTGAAGCTGCTGCCCTTCATTAAGATGGATTCATGTGAATTTTATGAACTTGGGGACCATCACCCTTCCCTGTGGACTTCTCCAACCGAGGCCATTAGTCCTCAGGGTTGTCAGGTTATTTAACCGCCACCTGATGACCAGCATTGAGTTGCTGGTAGTATGGTCTACTCTATTACCATAGCAGGATAACCTGGTGAGATATGCAGATCTACTAGTAGAATATAACTACCAGTCCCATGAACTTTCAGATGTGGAATGGCATAAAAAAAAACCATCTTGCCCAGTGCTTTGAGCATTCATAAGGCCAGGTGTGCATTACACTTTTTCTTCTTATGCTTCCTATAGAAATGTTAGAAACTAGAAAAAGAAATTTATCAGAACATATGACTCCTTCCAATGGAGATGTCCAGTGTCTAGCAAACTTCCGGTAATCAAAGTCAAAGTCCTATCCAGGTGTCTGGAGGCTGTTGGGGTCTGGATGGGGGACAACGGGCTCCAACTGAATCCCGGCAAGACTGAGTGGCTATGGATTGGGGCCCTGCATTATCTCGGGAGCTACCATCTTTGGTTTTGGATGGGGCTATTTCGCCCCAGACAGACCCAGTGCGTAACTTGTGGGTCCTCCTGGACTCGCGACTTCTGCTCGAAGAGCAGGTGGCAGTCATGGCCAGGAGGGCTTTTGCACAACATCACCCCAAGAATATCTGTCTGTCCAACCAGAGTGGACCAGAGGGGCTCTCTAATTGTACCATCTGCTAGGGAAGCTCATCTCTCTAGCACAAGAAGGAGGGCCTTCTCTGTGTCTGCATCAGCCCTATGGAATCTCCTGCTAACAGAGTTACAGCTGCAGACAGAATTGCTGCCCTTTAGGAAAGAACTGAAAATCTGGCTGGCAGGGCAGGTGTGGGGCACCAATGGAGAGGTGACCCCTGCCTGCTGGCTTATATAAAGATTTTTCTCTCTCTCTTTTAATGGATGGGTTGAGTGGGTAAATCATTTAGATTTTTTTAAAGGGTCTTAAGTTTTTTTAGTAAGTTGATGTTGTTTTTAAATTGTTGTTAGCCACCCAGAGTCGTTGCCGAGTTGGGCGGTGATAGAAATGTGAAGAAATAAATAAATAATAAATAATAAATCAACAGACTGGTTTCTCTCTTACCTCCATGTTCCTCAGATTCCATCTCTGTCTTTGAGGTATTTGTCCAAAGAGACTTGACTTGGTTTATATTACCATGTACATAGAGGATCTGCACAAAATGGTGCTGATAGCTTATAGGAGAAACATGTTCAATGTACACTTTTCTTCCATGCCAGGAAATGTTAAACTTGCTTTTGCATATTACCCTTACCTACACAAAATTGTTTGTTACCTGTGGTGAGTAATCAGTCTATGCTATTATTCAGTAGCTACATGTACATATTTTCTAGAAGACAATGTGACTGATTGGATGTTTAGTGCATAAGGCATAAAGTAAAGCAGTATTTACTGCAGGCTCATTGCTTTAAGAAGTTCCCAGACTTGCCTAGAGACAACAGCAACAGAGCTCAACATCACTCTTAGTGCATCAGAATCAACAACATTCCTGCACACTTGTAATCATCAGAGAAGTCTTCATATGACTTTTGGAAAGCATAAGCTCCTCTATTCTTCTTCCGTGTCTAGGCCAGATGTGAAACTGTCAAAATGAAGGCACCTTTTGGTGAGTTTATTCTGCAGTTCCTTTTGCCTGACCTTCTTCTTCTTCAGGTGCCATATCTGTTCCAGATATTGACTATCATCATGGCAATAGTCTTCCTGTTCTTAACTCCTTGGAACAGTTCTTCTGAGGACATGCCATACCAGTCTCTCAGGTTCTTCAGCCATGAAGTCTGTCAGCATCCAGGGCTTCTCTTCCCAGGGATCTTTCCTTGCAGAGCGAGTTGGAGTATTCTATATTTTATGTTGTTCATCATGATATGGCCAAGTATTCAAGCTTTCTTTGCTTAATGATCTTAAAGAGTTCTTGTTCTTTATTCAATTCAATTCAATTTATTCAATTTATATCCCGCCCTACTCAACACATGGCCGACTCAGGGCGGCTAACAACATATAAATGACCCCAGGGCAACACAAGGGGTTTACATATAAGATACAAGATACAATGTTCAAAATACAATAATTAATACAATGTTTCAAGTAAATAAAATGACACAATCACAAGATAAGGCAAAACAATCCACAAAATACAAAATATCAGCACCACATCAGAATAGAAACAATTCTACCAAAACCACCCACAAAAAAACCCCTGCTTTCAGAGTCTTATAAAGGGGAGGACAGGGCCCAGAAACGCCGGCCGATGGCGTGGCCAGCGGGCCTCTTCGCCCCCACCGGGGCCGAGCGCAGCGGCGATGGTTCGCCCGGCAGGCCCCCTCGCCTTTTAAGTCCTGGCGAGGGGGAGGGCAGGGCCTGGAACTCCGGCCGATGGCGTGGCCAGCGGGCCTCTTCGCCCCCACCGGGGCCGAGCGCAGCGGCGATGGTTCGCCCGGCAGGCCCCCTCGCCTTTTAAGTCCTGGCGAGGGGGAGGGCGGGGCCCGGAATGCCGGCCGATGGCGTGGCCAGCGGGCCTCTTCGCCCCCACCGGGGCCGAGCGCAGCGGCGATGGTTCGCCCGGCAGGCCCCCTCGCCTTTTAAGTATAGTTTTTAAGTATAGGTACAAGACTTCTACATTAGTCACATGGCCAACCCATGATATCCTTAGCAGCCATCTGTAGATCCACATTTCAAAAGCTTTGATTCTCTTTTCAGATGCTTTAGTCAATGTCCAAGCTTCAACTCTACATATGTAGGAACACTGAGAATACGTAACATCTCACTATTCAGATCTTTAACACAATTGTTGTTGTTCAGTCGCACAGTTGATTCCGACCTTTTGCGACCCTATGGACCATTGTTCTCCAGGCGCCTCTGTCCTCCACCATCCCCCTCAGCACTCCTAGTTCTGTGCCCACTGTGTCTACAATACCATCCATTCATCTCATCCTTGGCCTCCCCCTTCTTCTTTTGCCAATGAGCAGTCAGGGTTGATTTCTTCTAAGATTGACCTATTTGTTCTCCCCGCTGTCCAGGGTACTCTCAAAACTCTCCTCCAACACCACATTTCAAAGGCATCTATTCTTCTACGTTTAGCTTTCCTAATTGTCCAGCTCTCGCATCCGTACATTACCACTGGGAATACCATTGCTTTGAGTATTCTAATTTTTGTTTGCAATGTGATGTCTCTGCTTTTCACTATGTTCCCCAGGTTTCTCATGGCTTGTCTCCAAGAATCAGTCGCCTTTTTATTTCATGGCTGCAATCCCCATCTGCAGTGATCTTTGATCCTAAGAATGTAAAATCTGTCACTGCTTCTACTTTTTCCCCCTCTCTTTTCCATGAACTGATCGGACCTGTTGCCATTATCTTGGTTTTCTTGATATTGAGTCTCAAACCAACTTTTGCACTCTCCTCCTTCAGCCCAACCAAGAGATTTTTTAGGTCTTCCTCACTTTCTGCCATTAGGGTGGTGTTGTCTACATATCTCAGATTGTTGATGTTTCTCCAAGCAATTTTAATCCCATATTTTGATTCCTTAATAACTGCATTGCGCATTATTTGCTCTGTGTATAAGTTGAATAAGCAGGGTGACAAAATGCAGCCTTGTCTTACTCCTTTTCCTATTCCAAACCACTCTGTCATTCCGTGTTCTGTCCTAACTGTTGCTTCTTGGTTCATGTACAGATTTCTCAGGAGGCATATGAGGTGCTCTGGTATTTTGATCTCTTTAATTACTTGCCACATCTTGTTGTGCTCCACACAGTCAAATGCCTTAGTGTAGTCAATAAAGCAAAAGTAAACTTGTTTCTGGTATTCCTTTATTTTCTCCATGATTCAACGTATGTTGGCAATGTGGTCTCTAGTCCCCCTGCCTCTTCTGAAACCAGCCTGCACCTCTGGTAATTCTCTCTCCACATGCTGCTGAAGTCTATCCTGTATTATCTTGAGCATCACCTTGCTGGCGTGTGGGATGAGTGCAATTGTTCAGTAATTTGAACATTCTTTGGCATTGCCCTTTTTGGGGATTGGGACGTATACTGATCTTTTCCAATCCTGTGGCCACTGTTTTGTTTTCCAAATCTGGTGTCATATTGAATGCAGTAATTTGACGCAATCATCTTTTAGAGATTTGAAAAATTCCACTGGGATACCATCATCTCCACTAGCTTTGTTGTTTGCAGTGCTCTTTAGGGCCTTTATGACTTTGCTCTCCAGGATGTCTGGCTCAAGTTCAATTTTTTCATAATAGTGATTATCAGGAGTGTTGAGGTCCTTTTTGTAGAGTTCCTCTGTGTACTCTTTCCATCTTTGCTTAATCTCTTCTGCATCAGCTGGCTCTTTTCCGTCTTTGTCCCTTATCATGGTCATTTTTGCTTTAAATGTTCCCTTGATTTCCCCGATTTTTTTTGAAAAGATCTCTAGTTCTGCCTCTTTTGTTGTTTTCCTCCATTTCTTTGCACTGTTCTTTTAGGTAGTTTTCCTTATCTCTCCTTGCTTTTCTTTGAAATTCTGTGTTCAAATGATTGTATTTTTTCCTTTCTCTTTTGACTTTTGCATTCCTTCTTTCCTCTGCTATTTTAAGAGCCTCATCAGACAACCACTTTGCTTTCTTACGCTTCTTTTCTTTTGGTATGGTTTTCTTTGCTGCTTCCTGCATGATGTCCCTCATCTCTGTCCATAATTCTTCTGGCACTTTGTCTATCGAGTCTAGGCCATTATATCTGTTCATCACCTCCACTATGTATTCTTTAGGGATGCTGTCTAGGTGATATCTGTCTGGTCTAAGCCTGAATTTTGCGGTCAGTAGGTTGTGATCTGAGCCACAGTCTGCTCTAGGTCTTGTTTTTGCTGACTGTATGGAGTTTCCCCATCTTTGGCTGCAGAGTATGTAGTCAATTTGGTTTCGGTGTTGGCCATCTGGTGATGTCCATGTGTAAAGTCACCTCTAGTGTTGCTGGAAGAGAGTGTTTGCTATGACCAGTGCGTTCTCTTGGCAGAACTCTATCAATCTTTGCCCTGCTTCATTCTGTACTCCAAGACCAAACTTGCCAGTTATTCCCTCCACTTTTTGATTTCACTTTTTGATTTGTAGATATTTACAAATTTGTCTTTTAAATATGCTTTTTCCTATAATTTACAATCTGATTTAATTCTTACCTTTAAAAAACACAGACCAGCATCATATTTAATGATTGCAGGTGAAGAACTTTAAAGGTGGAAGCTGTCACAACAGTGCAACGGGGTCATCTCATTAGCCATGTTTATCCCAAAAACAGTGTCTCTTAAGGCCATTTTATAGGTTACAAACTTAGAGACAACAAGGCTTCATATCAAGTTTATGCACATAAGCATCTATAAAGCCAATTTCCAAAGAGTTTGGGTATCATACTCGGCTAGCCAAGATAGCTACAGGTTTGCTGAGCTGACACTAAACTAAGCTGTGTTTAACACAATCCCCTTCCAGGTTAAGGGTGTTGGAAATTGCTGCAGATAGCCTTGATTCTGGCCTAACCTTGTGCAGTATTGGGACAGTTGGTCTAAGCTAAGAGATGTTTGCATCTGGCACATCTCCTTCTCTGTCTGCTTTGGCTCTTCTACCAGCTGATCTCAGAGCCATCAAAGCAGTTGCATTGGCAAATACAGTTGTGCCTTCAGATCTGATCTCAAGGGCAAATTGTGCTGCCCATTCCAAGCCCACCCTAGCTGCTGCAGTTTTGTTTGTGTTGCACTCTTCTTTACTTGTAGTCTAAATTCTTAGTCCATACCGATTTCTGGATTTTATTTTGTTTTTAGTATTTTGACATTTTTTAAAAAAAGCACAGAAGAAAGAATACACAATATACACTCAGAATCATATGGATGTCCATCTATTCTTATAACTTCCCTTCTCTTCAGGGAAGATAAAAAAATGAAATTTGAGCAAATGAGATTTTTAGAAGTTTTTACTGGGGGGGGGGGGATGAAATGTGCCTCATATAACTCAAAAGGTTAATATGCTAGTCAGTTATTAAATATATTCTCAAGAAATTCATTAGCAAAGTTAATAATTTATATAGCACATCAACAAGTTTTTGAAACTTTTATGAATTTGTCTGGATAATTTAGCCACACTCAAGGTTATTCCTTTCATATGTTTTTATGGAGGTGAAGGCTGTTCATTGGAAAACTATGGTGCAATTTATTATTTCAGTAATTACATTGCAGGCACTAATTAAAAGAAGAGTTAAAAAGAATATTTCATTGAATAATAAAAGTGACTATTTTGGAACATATAGATAGGTGACCTTCCCACCACGCTGCCCCACCCTCCCATATAATTTCCTCATGCATAGTTTGATGATTATATCAACAGCCAAACTGGGATAGGTTTGGACAGAAATATTCCTAAGTGGAAATGTCAGACACAATGTTAGGAGAAAGTAGTGTCCTTCTGCCTTTGAAAGAATGACAAGTTATAATTCACAAAAGGAGGGATGGAAAACCCATTCAGTTTAAAACAAAAAATGACTAAAGCTCTACCCTAAAATGCAAGGAAATGCACATCTGTACCTTACATCTTCATTACACTTGGAGACTTTATGACCAGAGGCGGGGTGCTCCTGGTGCGTGCCATTTTGACATCATCGGTGATGGCAGCTGTTTTGGCACTGTTTCCACAGGCTCTGCTGCTTCTCCTGGCAGCAGCAGGCGGTGGGGGGCATGATCGCTCCATTTTGGGACTTTTCCGATATCCCTTGGTTGCACTTCAGAAGGAAAAGTGCACTGTTTGGGGACCTCCTGGTGTCATGCATAGCTGACATCACTGCCTGTGTCCCCAGTGGGGGGCAGTGGGGGGGGCAGGTGGGGGTGGTCCTAGTGGTGCTTGGATGACCACCAAGGGCCACTTTAATGATATGTGCAGGCTTTAATTAGGCCTGGGGGCCATAGGTTGTGAATACTTGCTTTATGGCTTCTAGGCTGAACACCTGAAATAGGTTTTATGTGCTCCTGTGTTTTAAAAAGCAGGGAAAATATGAAAGAGGAGGAAAAATCCACTTAAATTAAAAAAGCTGTGGTTAGAGCTCATTCCGCTGACTGGAAGGTCAGAATTCAATTCTTGGATACTGCAGGATGGAATGAGCTCCCGTCTTTGTCCCAGCTCCTGCCAACCTAGCAGTTTGAAAGCAAGAAATTGCAAGTAGATAAATAGGGACCACTTTGGTGGGAAAGTAAACAGTGTTCTGTGTGCTCCAGTGTCTAGTCATGCCTGCCACATGACCATGGAAATGTCTGCAGAAGCAGACCGCTACTTCTTCGGCTTTGAAACAGAGATGAGCACTGAACCCTAGAGTCAGATACATCTGGCTTTTGAGCAAGGGAAACCTTTACCTTTGCAGCATTCCTTGATCCCCCAATCTTTCTTTTTGTGTGTGGAATTGCCACTACAGGTCACAAGGCATGTTTTTTCCATAAACATATATTTATTTAAGACCATATATTATTTAATAACAACATTCCACCCACCCATCCACCACCCACAAAAAAATGTACTGCAGAACTTTATAAAGCAACTCTGCCTTTACTGATCATTATGAGTGTCATTTTACTTGTTTGGTTGTTTATTGCTCCAACTCCCAGAATTTTGGGAATTCTTGCTTACAAACACACATACCTACGTATGCCTACTTTTCACTCACCTGCAGCAGGCCCTATTTTTCCAGGCTATTTAGGCCTACCACACACACAAAAAGTAAAGTTCGCGGTGCTTCCTCAGAGTTCTAGGTCTTTTTGGGAGGTGTACTTTTGCTGCCAGCTAGGCTCTGTACAAGGCATTTCCAGAGAATTACACTTCTCACAAAGGCCTATGTTTCTCATGAGGCATGTGACAGGTTCTTTTTCCCAGGAAGTAGGCCTAAGACAGCCTGAAAGATAAGTCCCACTCAAGGTGAGTGAAATGTCATTGTGCATCTAGAATAGTGATGGCTAATCTTGGCACTCCAGCTGTTCTTGGACTTCAATTCCCAGAAGTCCTGATCAGTAGGTGTGCTGACTTGGTCTTCTGGTAATTGAAGTCCAAGAACAACTGGAGTGCCAAGATTAGCCACCAGGGATCTAGAAGCAAGAACTCCCAGAATCTAGGACCGTCCTTGATCATCTTCCTTGAAGCATTATTGGAGAATTCTGTAAATATCACATTTCTACTGACCAGAGTAAGATAAAATATTTTTTCAAAGTCACCACATAAAAAAGCAAGCCTTTCTACAGCAACATGATACACTGGACTTATTCTGCAAAGCAAACTGATTTATCCCAACCTGGCTGGATCCCTAAGAAAACAGCAGCCACTCCTGAAGAGGCAGGTTCTGCTTCCTAAAACATGTTATACCCCCTAAATCTCCTCTCCCTTTGGATGATAGTTTACTGTTGAAAGTCACCCCAAGAAATATATCCAAGGTTCAGATATATTGCACAAAGCTAGCCTTATCCTGGAGAAGGGGTAGAATAGAAAATGACAATTGTCACCTTTTATTGCAACTCTACATTGTCCATCAGGAACAATAAGTGCTGACTTGAGAACTGAAGACAGTAGCAAGATTGAGGGTCAGGACAGCACTAGTAAATAATAGTTGTAATAAAAGAAAAAGTGTTTGGGGGAATGGGGAAGCATAGTCTCCACCATTCATTTATGTGGAAAAAAATTAGGGAACTTCCCATAAAGCATAAGTAAAAGGTGGCTAGAGACACTTACCTAAGGGACTGCAGTGGCTCAAGTGGCTAAGACATTGACTAGAAGGTGGCATGTCAGCAGTTCTATACCTGAATACTGCAGGACGGAATGAGCTCCCGTCTTTATCCCGGCTCCTGACAACCTAGCAGTTTGAAAGCAAGAAATTGCAAGTAGATAAATAGGGACTGCTTTGGTGGGAAGGTAAACAGCATTCCATGTGCTCCGGTGTCTAGTCATGGCTGCCACATGACCACTGAAACATCTGCAGAAGTGGACAGTGCTGGACAGAGATGAGCACTGAACCCTAGAGTTGGATACGACTCGCTTTCGAGCAAGGGTGACCTTTAGAGACACTACAATATTTTTAAACAAATGATGGAATTCAACAAATGGTGGGCTCATTCTCCATGGCTCAATTCATTAAAGTAAGTAATTAAAAGCTTTGCCAGTGAACATTTGAAGAATTCTCTTCTGTTAGCTTGGATGCCTCTTCCAGCCAAAAAGTTACAGTATACAGTATATATTGTTATCCCACACACATATACCTTACCATATCACTCCAATGGTGGCAACCACTGAGGAGGGTCATCTGAGAGCATCAAGAAACAAGACAAAGTTTTAGGTAAGGAAGGAGGTAAGTGTCTTGCAGATTAAAAACAACATTATAAATGCTGCCTCTTTTTTGCTCCTTCTCTTCTACAATAGAAGAAAAGTGGCCAGACGGTTGCGGAAGTGGAAACAAAGAATACTGTCTGAGGCAAAAAATTGAATAAATGTTGTTTAATAAATCTCTTGTTCTTGTTCCTGTCCCCCCCCCCCCCCCAAGAGAGAGAGAATGAATGTTGAAGGGTGTGATGGAGAAAAATCATGGCCAGAATCCTATTGTTGTTCAAGTAAGATCTGCATAACAAGTTGTGGTTAATTGTGTCTAATGAACAAGATGGCAGAGCACATCTTAATTCCATTCCGGGGCATACAACTGATTGTGCAGCTGTGACAAGTCCCAACAGTTTTCAATTAGCCACAGTTACATACTGAAAATTACATATCCCTTAAAGAAACACCTGTAGAATTCTGGTCAATGAACACTAGATGTCCCGAGGTGAAACTTGATACCTTAACTTATTCCATTTTGGATTTTCATTTTAACCTACAAACATCTAGCCTTACCACAGCTAGATATCAGGCAAGTACTTGGTAACCTTTTCTATACTACAAATAGCTTTACAGTATTTAATTAAATGAATGGAGCAGACAGGCTAGGAATACTCACTGTTTGGTAGGATCAGTGATGCGCTGCAAAAAAATTACTACTCCCACCATGGGCGTGGCTAACTTTGTGGGCATGGCTAACTCTGTGGGCCATGCCCACTTGGCCTCCCTATGCCATGGCCTGGGGAAGGGAGGTGGGCGTGGCTGGCCACATGGGTGTGGCCTAGGGAAATTTCCGCTACTGGTGCCCGGGCACCTGTAGGCACCGGGAGCAGCTCAACACTGGTTAGGAACTTACCTGTATTTTCCCTCACCTTCCCCATTAATGGGATGAGAAAAGCTTTAGAGTAAAAAGAATTTGGGGAAGAGCCCACATTGTTTCTTTTGTTTGGAAAACACCTCAGGTTTAAGCCAAAACATAACTAGCCATGTATTATAAATTCACTAGTTTCTAGAAAGTAATAGTGAACCCAGAGACTTCACAAAGAAAACTAAACTGATAAATGTAGTTGAAATGAGTCCCCTAGTCCTCACATGACTAAAGGAAATTCATTTACTGGTGGAGAGACTGTGTATTATGTTATTCATAAACAAGTGTTTGTTTAATGGGTCTGTAGTGAAAGCATCGATTTATTCTACTGGTTGAATAGGGCTATTTTCATTTGCACCTTAATTAATGTGCTTTTAGTTTCAAAGAGAATGAGCTGTAAAGTTTAAGCAAACACGTGTTCGTTTTTTCCTTTGGACACAAAGTTCATTCACAAGGAATGACAGCTCAGTCAGTAAAACTCTTTGCCAGAATCAATACAAAGACCAAGGTAACCATATCTAATGCAAAAATATATAGTCTGTTTATACCTGACTATGCTGCCTTTGACAAATTTAGGTACCTCCAGCTCCATATCTGCTTACATTTTAATTTAAATTCCAATGTGGCTATTGATTCTGTTCTTAAAAGAACTCAGGTGAAATTGAGTCATTTTTTAAAAATTGAACTGTCGCATTAGACAAGCTAACAGTTCACAGGTAGGTGTACTGAATATGTGGTTGCATTTAAAAAATAGCTTTTTTGCATTACCCGTATTGCCAACTTTATGTTGACAAATGCTTTGCAGTACTAATTTCATTGATTTATAACTAATGGTAATTTTATGGTCTACTTTGAATACTCCCTTCTGTGGAAGAAGCAACCATTGGTCAAAAGAAATGGTTTTCTTCCTTCCCCTTCCAGTTTTCAAAATTGAGGAAAATATAAGCTATTAGCTATGGCAGTGAATACTGTGAGTGATGGATGATAGAATATGTTCTCCAACAATGTAAAAGCAAAGCAACAACAATCACTACAAAATTACCTTTCTATCCTGAAGAACAATGGTAGCCACCAAAATTTTCAGTAATTAACCATTTAGGTGTCTGATAAAGCTTGGGGATGCAACACATCATTATTTTAGAACTGCCACATCCAAAGTCAAAATAGCCATGTTTACATCCATCAGGGAAGCAGGAAGAAAAGAAAGAGAATCTTTCCTCTATGGTCAGTTACCATATTGTTGATGGAACCAAAACTTAGGAGAAGATTTATGGTACTGGAAATCTCTCTTGAGCAGGGGTTCCCAACCTATGGCCCACGGCCTGGCCCTGACCTATGACACCATCCCATCTGGCCCATCACCGCCTCCACCACACCTGGAAGTGGAAGCAGGCACATTTACATCAGACATAAAATGTGCCAGTGCATGTGCAAAAGTGTCTGCAGCTGCCATAAACGTGGAAGTGGATGCATTTATGACAGCCATAAATGCGCCCGCTTCCACTTCTGGGAGGCATGGTCCAGCCAGCTCAGATGTCCAGGGGTGTGGTCAGGCCCACAACATAAAAAGGTTTTCCACCCCTGCTCTTGAGAATCATTGTTACTTCCCTCATTACCTAGTGATGATATGCATTGGGGTAGGTGATCTCAACAGGGCCAAGAATCACATTCCAGTTTGGCCAGCCTTCTGAAAGTCAATTGCAAAGAGACCAAATGTGGCATGGCTCCCAGGCACAATTCCAGTTTATCTGAAGCTGTTTTTTTACTTAGGGTGTGCTTTGACTAGACAAAAACAATGTGCTGCAATTTTTAATTTAATTTAATTTAATTGTCACATTTATATACCGCTCACTCGGCCAAAGCCAACTCAGGGCGGTTCACAGTAAAAATTAAAAAAACGCATGTTAAAAACAGTTAAAACTACCCACCCCCTAAAAACAAGGGGTGCAGGATCTAAAGGCACCATGGGGAGGATTTCTTCTACACCAACCACCCAATGGAGGTTACCCTTCCACCTGCACCCCACACTTGACCCGCCAGCCAGGTTTTAAATTCTTTTCTGAAAGGCAGCAATTCCGTCCGGAGACGTAGCTCTGTTGGCAGGAGGTTCCAGAGGGCTGGTGCAGACACAGAGAAGGCTCTCCTCCTTGTGCCAGAGAGGCGAGCCCCCCTGGCTAATGGAACAATTAGAGAGCCCCTCCGGTCCGCTCTGGTTGTACGGACAGACGTCCTCAGGGCGATGCGGTCTCTTACGTAACCCGGCCCACTACCATATAGGGCTTTAAAGGTCAAAACCAGCACCTTGAATTGCACCCGGAGACAAACTGGCAACCAGTGCAGCTCCCGGAGCAGTGGCAAAGCACGGGCATAACGCCCACACCCCATCACCACCCGGGCTGCCGCATTCTGTACCAGCTGTAGCCTCCGAATGGTTGTCAAGGGCAGCCCCATGTAGAGCGCATTGCAATAATCTAGTCTGGAGGTGACCAGAGCGTGAGTGACCATGAGCAAGGAGTCCCGGTCCAGGAGTGGGTGCAACTGGCGAATCACCCGAAGTTGGGCGAAAGCCCTCCTGGTCACAGCCGCCACCTGTTCTTCTAGCAGTAGCCGCGAATCCAGGAGGACCCCCAAGTTGCGCACCGGGTCTGTCTGGGGCAAAATAGCCCCATCCAGAACCAAAGATGGTAGCTCCTGGGTTAACGCAGGACCCCTTATCCATAGCCACTCAGTCTTGCTGGGATTCAGTTGTAGCCCATTAGCCCCCATCCAGACCCCAACAGCTTCCAGGCACCTGGAAAGGACTTTGACAGCATCACTGGGGTCCCCATGGGCCAAGATGTACAACTGAGTGTCATCCGCGTACTGATGGTACCGCACCCCATGGGAACGAATGATCTCACCCAGCGGCTTCATGTAGATGTTAAATAGGAGAGGAGAGAGCACCGAGCCCTGAGGCACCCCCCATTTGAGGGGCCTAGGACTGGACCTCTCACTCTCCAACCACACCGACTGGGTCCGACCCCTCAGAAATGAGGAAAACCAGGACCACTCAGTGCCCTGGATTCCCAATCCTCGGAGCCGTTCCAGAAGGATACTGTGGTCAACGGTATCGAAAGCCGCTGAGAGGTCAAGAAGAGCAAGGATGGATGGGTGACCACCATCCCGCTCCCGCCAGAGATCATCCATCAGTGCGACCAATGCCGTCTCGGTACCATACCCAGGCCTGAATCCTGACTGAAAGGGGTCCAGGTTATCCGCTTCATCCAGTACCCCCTGCAGCCGATGCGCCACTGCCTTCTCCAACACCTTCCCTAAAAAGGGGTGGTTGGAGACAGGCCTATAGTTGGTTAGGACAGCTGGGTCGAGGGAAGGTTTCTTCAGGAGGGGGCGCACCAAGGCATGTTTTAAAGGTGCAGGAAACACCCCCTCCCGCAATGATGCATTGATCATAGCCCCAACCCAGCCACCTGTCACCACCTTGGAGGCTTTCACCAACCAGGTGGGACAGGGGTCCAATGGGCAGGTAGTGGTGCGCACAGCTGCAAGGAGCCTGTCCACTTCATCAGGGGCAACTGGATCAAACTGGTCCCAGATGGTATGGCAAGACTGTGCTCCAGCTCCCTCCGGACTCTCCCCATCCACACCAGGATTAAACCCCGAGCGAATCCGATCAATTTTCTCCACTAGATGGTCAGCAAAGTCCTCAGCCTACCCCTGCCAACCAGGCATCAGGGTCCCCCTACCAAGGAGAGACCTGGTAACCCGAAACAGGGTGGCTGGGCGATTATCAGCAGAGGCAATAAGGTTGGTGAAGTATTGCCGCCTCACCACCTCCATCGCCACTAGATAGGCCCTAATAGCGGCTCTAGCTAGTGTCCAATCAGAGTCTCTCTGGGTCTTCACCCAGCGGCGCTCTAGGCGTCTCTTTGCCCATTTGAGCTCCCGCAGTTCATCTGTGAACCACGGAGATGACCTAGCTCCATGAGCTCTGAGAGGCCGTAGTGGTGCGATTTCATCCAAGGCCGCTGTTGTCATCCTGTTCCACAGGTCAACCAGCGCCTTGGGCGAATCGTGTTGCCGATCCAGAGGGAAATCCCCCAGTTCCCTCTGGAATCCATCAGGATCCATTAGTTGCCGGGGGCGGGCCATTCTAATAGGCCCTGCCTCCCTACGATGAAGCGTCGCACCCAGGAAGTCTAGAGCCACCAAATAATGATCTGACCATGGCACAGGTGTTATGTCTAATTTCCGTAGTCTCAGATCACTCTGCCACCGCTCCGACAAAAAGATTAAATCTGGTGTGTGGCCACTGCCCCTGGTCGGGCCCTGAATTACCTGAATCAGGTCCATAGCTGTCATGGAAGCCATGAACTCCTGAGCCACCTCAGAGCCAGTCCCCAGCGAAGGCAAATTGAAGTCCCCCAGAACCATCAGTCTAGGGAACTCCAACGCCAACGCTGAGACGGCCTCGAGGAGCTCAGGCAGGGAGTCCCTTACCCTGCAAGGGGGCAGGTACAGGAGTAAGACTCCCAACTGACCCTTAAAGCCCAGACGCAGAAGCAGGGCCTCACAACCCAGAATTTGTGGAGCGGTAGCCCTGGCGACTCCCAGTGACTCCCTGGCTAAGATGGCAACGCCACCGCCCTTACCCTCATCCCTAGGCTGGTGCCAAATACTGAACCCAGCTGGACATATTTCTGACAGAGGAACCCCATCCTCTGGTCTCAGCCAGGTCTCAGTGATACATGCCAGGTCGGCCCGCTCCCCCATAATGGAATCTTGTATCAGGGGGGCCTTATTACATACCAACCTGGTGCCCGCAAGTCACTGATAAAATCTAACAAAGAGAACCAAATGTGGCATGGCTCCCAGGCACAATTCCAGTTTATCTGAAGCTGTTTCTTTACTTAGGGTGTGCTTTGACTAGCCAAAAACAATGTGCTGCAATTATTAGCAAACCGCCCCTCCCCCCAGATTTCAGGTTCTGTATTGTTTGAGTTAGTGAGTGCATGCATATTATGACAGATGGCCAGAGTCAAGAGGAAGTAGGGCTGTCCTCACTATTAGTCCCACTTGCAATCACAGACGGCTGTACAAACATGGCCCCTCAGCAAATATTGTCTTTGGCCACTGACCTAGCAAGTCCTTCCTCCAGAGTGCTGCCTGCTCCCATCCCAGGCCTCGCCTGCCCATCATCTACCCAGCCATTTTTTCCTCACCTAGATGCAGAGGAGGTGGCCATGACAGTCATTTGGCACAGGTATACTATTTTGAATACTTGTTTAAGCAGTTTAAACATATGCCCTGCCAGATACAAAAGGAGGTAAGGTGAGGCGAACGTGATCAAGCAGGTATTATGAGCCAAGCTTGAGATATTTCTTTCCTTTGTGTATTTTCCTTCCTCACCTTTTGGAGAAGGAGGCTGAGATGCTGCAGTGGAATTGACCTGTGTGCAGAACAGCTGAGCCAACTCATGTTGCCACCTCTTCCCTTTTCTTGTTCTCCTGCTTGCTGGCTCTTCTCCAGACAACTGGCTGTTACTACATCCTTTGCCGTCCCCACCACTGTCACCACATCAGACTCAAAAGACACAATGTGCACATGATAAAGAGATAAAGTTCCTAGATATGCTAAATGATTGTTCCCTGGGACAGATGGTTGAAGACCCAACTAGAGGTACAAGAATCCTTGACTTGATCCTGAGTAATATGCAAGATGTTAATGCGACTGATCCAATAGGGAACAGTGACCACAACTCAATTATGTTTAACTTGATCATAGACCGCAAGTCACTGATAAAATCTAACACAGAGACCTTAAATTTTCAAAAAGGAAATTTCCCAAAGATGAGGAAACTAGTAAAAAAGAAGCTGAAAGGGAAAATTGAGAGAGTCCAAACACTCCAAGAGGCATGGAGGCTGTTTACAAAAACAATAACAGAGGCTCAATTGGAATGCATACCCAAAAGGAAAAAGGGCACTGCCAGGTCCAAGAGGACTCCAATGTGGCTTACAGGAGCTGTTTGGGAAGTGATCAAGAGCAAGAAAAGCTCATTTAGAAGATGGAAGGCTTGTCCGAATGAGGACAGCAGGCAGAAACATAAATTCTGGCAGAACAAATGCAAGGCAACAATCAGGAAAGCAAAGCAAGACTTTGAGGAGTGTATAGCTAAAAATACTCAGAGAAATAACAAAGACTTCTTTAAGTACATTAGAAGTAAGAACCCAACTAGGAAGGCCATTGGACCATTAGAGGCCACATGCCCAAAACAGAGCCTATCTTCGTAGGGAGGGAAACTGAAGAATTAAGCCAGATAGAAATAACCAGGGAGGAGGTCCTTGCATGTCTTGTTAAACTAAACACTAACAAATCACCAGGACCAAATGGCATCCATCCACGAGTTCTCAGGGAACTTAAAGATGAAATTGCTGATCTCCTAGCCAAAATATATAATCTTTCCCTCAAATCAGGCTTTGTGCCTGATGACTGGAAGGTAGCGAATGTAACACCAATTTTCAAAAAAGGATCCAGGGGTGATCCAGGAAATTACCGACCTGTCAGTTTGACATGTGTCCCAGGTAAAGTGATGGAAACCATCCTAAAAGATAGCATTAATAGGCACATAGAAGAGAAGGCACTGCTAAAGGAGAGCCAACATGGCTTTTGCAAGGGCAAATCATGCCTCACTAATCTGTTGGAATTTTTTGAGAGTGTCAACAAGCATGTGGATAAGGGGGATCCAGTTGACATTGTTTATCTGGACTTTCAGAAGGCTTTTGACAAGGTCCCACACCAAAGGCTCTTGAATAAACTTACCAGTCATGGAATAAAGGGACAGGTCTTGTCCTGGATCAGCAACTGGCTAAGGGACAGGAAACAGAGGGTAGCACTAAATGGACACTTCTCCAAGTGGAGGGAAGTAAAGAGTGGGGTCCCCCAAGGTTCAGTACTGGGACCCCTGCTTTTCAACCTCTTCATAAATGATCTAGAGGTAGGAGTAAAAAGCAAGGTAGCCAAATTTGCTGACGACACTAAATTATACAGGGTAGTGAAAACTGTGAGAGATTGTGAGGAGCTCCAGAGGGATCTCTTGACACTGGGGGAGTGGGCAAAACAGTGGCAAATGAGTTTCAACATTAGTAAGTGCAGAGTGATGCATGTTGGGGCAAAGAACCCCAATTATATTTATAAACTGATGGGGTCTGAACTCTCTGCGACAAACCAGGAAAGGGACCTTGGTGTCCTGGTGGACAACTCAATGAAGGTGTCAACCCAGTGTGCCTCAGCAGTGAAAAAAGCAAACTCAATGCTAGGGATCATTAGGAAGGGTATAGAAAAAAAGTCAGCAAGTGTCATTTTGCCTCTTTAGAAATCTATGGTGAGGCCCCATCTGGAATACTGTGTACAGTTCTGGTCGCCATACCTCCAGAAGGATATTATGGAGCTGGAAAAAGTGCAGAGGAGGGCAACCAGAATGATTAGGGGACTGGAACACCTTCCTTACCATCTGAGGCTGCAACGGTTGGGCCTCTTCACTCTTGAACGACGACGTCTAAGAGGTGACCTTATTGAAGTTTATAAAATCATGCACGGTGTGGACAAAGTTGATAAGGAAAAACCGTTTTCCCTATCGCATAACACTAGAACTAGGGGACACTCCATGAAACTTTTGGGTACTAGTTCTCAAACAAATAAGAGAAAGTACTTTTTCACCCAGAGGATTACTGGTCTATGGAACTCCCTGCCAGAAGAAGTGGTGACAGCTGTCAGTCTTGACAGCTTTAAGAAAGGATTAGACAAGTTCATGGAGGACAAGAGTATCAATGGCTATAATTATAATGGATACCTAAGGACAACCTCCGGGTTGGAGAGATAGGCAGGATATCTCTCAATATCATTTTCAGGGAATCCTAAGCAGGTGAAGGCATGTGCTTGGGAATACCCTGAAGGAAATGGTGAGCCACTGTGTGAGACAGAATGCTGGACTGGATGGGCTGTGGCCTGTTCCAGCAAGGCTGTTCTTATGTTCTTAAGATGCAAATGCACACGCCCAAACCCAGCAATTCCTGAATCGCTGCAAAATAAATGACCCTTGGTGGATGGTTTCAAATAACTCACATTTCATCAAGATAATGTGCACTTCAGCAGTGCATTGTGTAGTCTTCGATCTTTGAATTGATTTGGAACCTTGCAAAACCAATGTGACCTTTGTCCATTACCTATGTCCATGACCTTTGTATAATTGCTCAATATATAATATTAAGAGGTCATAGAAGTAAGAGCTCCTATCTTCTGCTTATTTTTTCCTCTCCCAATCTTACAATCAATCCCACAGTAGAAACTCATATTTACATCTCCAGCCCTGGTAAGAGGCAATCATGTTTTCCAGGATTACTGCATTATGTTAAACACTTTAGGCTTGATTTTAAACCAAAGTGAGGGAGGTGTATACTAATCCAGTTTAATAATCCAGATTTTTTTAAATAATCCACTTATTTTGATGCCTGTTTATTTGTTCTGTATAGACTCCATCATTTAAAAAAAAATCTAAAGCTGGAATTTTAAAAAACTCATAATTGACTCCATTGATTCAAGAAGTCTCCAATCAGACATAATATTTTCAGGTTAATTTGCACTTCCTGTGTCTAGAAGTATGCATTTTTATTTGAGGAGTTCTCAAATCAATACGTACCAATGAAGAATTTTTTTTAAAAAAAACACCCAGTTTTAAAATGCTGAAAACAACAGTCCAGGGATAAATAAATATAAACAAGGTGGATTAAGTATAAAATAGCTAATGATATGATGGAAAAGTGATTAAGAGCTATGCAGTCATTTGTTTGTCTTTTTTCCTTCTATGCAGCAGCTCACAGTGCAATTTGGAGGGGGACAGATTTTATTTTGGAAATGTTGTTTTGGGAAGGTCTTGGGGCTGTACATGCCCCATTGATTGCATGATGGCCACCTCAATATATGGGTTGTTTTATAAACTTCAGGAATGACTCCAATGTCTGATTAAGTGGACTTGATCTACAAAAGCTAACATTAAAACACAGCAGTTAGTCTGACTAGGTTATCCTGCTATGGTAGTAGAGCAGACCATACTGCCAGCGACTCAACGCCAAGTGTCAGGTGCCGATTAACCCTGAGGATGGCCTTGGGTCCACAGGGAAGGGTGATGGTCTCCAAGTGGATTAAATCCCACTTGAATCCATCTTGATCGAAGGTAGCAGCTTCATCAATACTGGCCAGGGGCTGAGGAGCACTTTGTGTGCCACAAGTACTCAGGACCAGAAAGTGACTCACAGAACTAAATCAGTGGTATGGGTGTTACACTGTGATGCAGAAGGCAGATGAAAGGTCATTGCTTTATATTCTCAGGACAGTCTTCATGGCTGATTGCAATGATGATCGCCAATATTCGGAATCAGATATGGCAGAAGAAGTTAGTCTTTAAAGTGCTACAATGATTTTGTTTTGTTTTTTCTCTGATATGCTTGAATCACTGACTAACACAGCTACTATTCCAAAAAATTCTGGAGTGACGTGTCCCTATGCTCTAAAATAGAGAGAAACAAGAGAAGGTGAGATGGAGACATACATGGGAAGATGATTTGGTCATTTCACTTGCATCCTGCAGCTGGATGCCCATCAGACAGGTTGGACTAGAAGTCCCATCATTGTATGACTCCATTACCATGGCTATGCCCCTGGTGGTGGTGAGTACAGTATTCTTGAGAAAATACACCCTGGAGGATGTGTTTCTTTAAATGAGTACTTGTTCTTCTTACTCAACTTTAAGCATCTTAACTAGAGGGAGGGAAAATGTAACAAAGAAGTGGCAAAGGAAGAACATTGAAGGCATATTTTGCTGGAAGAGAAGGTGGATTGGCATTTTCTAGAGCATAGGGATGAAGTGTGTGAATGGAAAGTTAAAGAAGTCTCTCCTTTATGTAACCTGGCAATATAATACACTGCAAAAGCACAGTCTTAATCTTCTTAAGTATTAAACTGGATTAGTAAGCACCTCCTTCACTTTGGTTTAAAAATCTAGCCTGGAGTGTTTAATGTAATGCGGTAATCCTGGAAAACATGATTGACTCTCACCTGGGCTGGAGATGTAAATATGAGTTTCTGACTGTGGGATTGTATGATTGGGAGAAAAAGCAGAAGATGGGAGCTCTTACTTCTATGACCTCTCAATATACTGGCCAATTATACAAAAGTCATGGACAGAGATGGAAGATGTGCTACCAGGTTAATATGGAAAATCTACATCTTGTATTTTAATTTGCCTGAAAATCCATATATTGACAGTTCCTCCACTAAAGTTATTTTCAACACAGCAAATCAACCCCATGTCTCAGTAGGGTTGTGCACTGCTCAGTTCCCCAAGCAGTACAACTTTACGAGGATTTGGTCCCTTTTTGTATGAGTCATCAGTACAGATACATGGTGCATTCATCCTTATTGCCCTGCTGTCAAGTAAGCAAACAGAAAACAAGCAAAAGCAAGGAGTCAAACTTGCAAGACAGTAGATCCTCACATCATATTCCCACAGAGCAACCCTGCATTCCCAAAGTACTTTCATTATACCTAATCCATGTGGGTGAGTGCACAGCCCTTATATTTCTTGTCTCCAGCTATCTCTTCCAAATTATAATGTTGTACTTTGGATTTAGCGAAATTTTGGTTCCAGCACCAATTCAAGATGAACAGATTTGGAAGACATTGGATATTGCAGGCGCACCCCCCAAAAAAGGACTCAGACACCGGTATAAGTGGATAACGGCATTGGGCCACATTTATTGATTCATGCCCTAGTCCGAATTATAAATTTCAATTGGTACTCATCCAATTATAGTTCTTAAGGCAAGCAGGCCGCAGTAACACTGGTAAGGTTCCTCCCAAAATTGCCAATGGCAATTGGCTACAATGTATCCATTTGTATCAATTTGTTTGTTTACAACAAACAAATTGTTGACCGTAGTCAATAAACTATTTACTGACCCCACCCTCTGATGCGTATTCGTAAAATCACGGGGTGATGCATGCTGAAGAGCTCCTGCCATCACCCCGTTGCCTGGTTCGTCGTTGACCGGACAACGTTAACCAACTTGTACCTATCTAGTGTTGGCCAGTCAATTGCGAACCTGCCGGATACCTGTGGGTCATCAATATTTACTTTACCAGTGCTACCCGCCACACGGGGAGGCTTAATAAAGACTCACCGCCCCCCCCCCCCCCCCCGACCATCAGCTCGGTCAACAGGCCTGCTTGCAAATCTTCCAAAAAGAGGTTCATAACTCTGGGCGACAGATGGACCCCATCCCCTGTGTAAAGATCATAATTTTGTAGACTAATGGTGGGGTGTCAGATGACCCGCCCCAAACCCTTGTCAGCAAAGAACCGGGCAACTGCCCTGTTCACCGAGCGGCGAATGCGGTCAAGGGCCTGGAGGTTGATATCCCCCCCTGTAAGCGTGACGCGGTATGATGTCCGACCATAGCAGGGTTGTGGCAGGCCACACATAATGCAAATAAGCTAGGTCACTGCAGATCGTATGTTTTAAAGAAAGGCCAGTGACCTGGCCCAAGTCATTGCCCCCGAGGTGCAGCACCAGGACATCAGGCGGTTCAGCATCCCTGATGGAAAAAAGGAATGGCAACAGTTCCCGCCATAACATTCCGCGCTTACCATACCACCTGATACATGCGGCTGCACGTAGTCCAAGCTGGGGTCCGCACTCTGTCGCCGCAGCGTACTGCGCTGCCCAGTGCACATAGCTGTGGCCCACCAGCCATACTGCCACCGGTGTGCGTCGACACACAGGGTCTGTAAAATAAAAGAGATAGGACAATGACTTAACTGGTACTCACACTTGAAGAGGGCGAACATATAATTCAAAACACTTCGATCCCCACCTCCCCATATGGCATATATCAGTCTCAGAGTACCCAAACGCAGCCGCAGTAGAAGCAGCTCCTATTCTAAATGAATGGGTGCCGTAACGAGCCCCGGGGAGGCCAACACTGGACAGTGCCTTACCGGTCACCTTCCAAAATTGAAATTTGGTGAGGGGAGACCCATCCTGGTGGCAGAAAAATGGGCCAGGGTGCGTACCACGCATTGCAAGGAACTGTTGTAGGGCACCAACCGGACAGATGTCTGCAACTGAACATCGTAGCAGTCTGACACCACTGCCTACGCCATGCTGATCTACTTTTGAGGACCGTATCCTCAACTGAGCCCACTCATTAGAAACATAGACATCTTTGAGTTCCAGTGCCCTACGCTCCGCATCCGCCTTAGACAGTAGCACCAGCTCACTGATGCGGAGCGCTCCAAAAAAGGCCACCGTGGTAGCCGCGTGAAACAGAGCTGCCTCATACCTGTCAAAACACAGGTCATGCCAGCCTCGTGCAAGGTGGGTAAGAACTCCTGGGGAAATAGGGTGGCGATTGTCCGGGCGGCGTCCACGTTCCCGTGTCCACCCCTCCAAAACATGTCGTATACAGAAATCATTCGTGCTGTCAGCAGAGCCCCTCACTTTGGCCACGAATGCCAGTGCTGACAGCCTGGATGCTATGGTGCAGGGAGCCAGGCCCTGACTGTGTAGGTAGACCATAAATTGAAGAACGTGTGAAACCGGAATGGGCCAAATCTCGGGCAACCGGAGTTGCGCACAAAAAGTCTTAAATTGACTGAATGCATGGTGATACGCCTTATGCGTGCGGGGCGCCAGCGACATGCCGATCGCCTGGTTCACCTCTCCTTGCCAAACGTCCAAATCTCGTCCGGGAGCGGCGAGGGGAATTCCTCTGCGTCCGGAGCCAAGGCACAGAACCGGGGGATCTGCAGGCGGGATAAAGCATCAGCAATGTCGTTATTAATACCTGGCACATGTCTGGCCCTGAAGAGCACGTTGAGGCGTAGGCTGCGCAACACAAACTGGCGAACTAACTCCATGACCCTGTGTGATTTAGATGTCTGGGAATTGACAATGTGCACTACTGCAGCATTGTCACACCAGAAATGAACAAGTGAATTGGCCCACTCCTCGCCCCATAGCATCAAAGCTCCCAGTATCGGGGAAAACTCAAGGAATGTGAGATCGCGTAAACGATCCGTGCCCCTCCAAGCTGGAGGCCATTGGCCGTAGGCCCACCTCCCCTCAAAGTAAATCCCATAACCCAGGGACCCCGAGGCATCCGACTGAACCTGGAACCTAGGGGAAACCAAAAGGTCAGCCCTCCAAAATGACACCCCGTTGAAGTCCCTAAGGAACTTAAGCCAGATCAACATGTCAGCCCTCATGCCCTTGTTCAGTTGGACCCTATGATAGCGCCTGGACAGGCCAGTCATGGCGTCGCACAAGCGTCGAGCAAAAGCTCTGCCAGGCGCGACCACCCTGCAGGCGAAGTTAAGGTGACCATGGAGAACCTGGAGCTCACGAAGTGACACCTTGCGTTTGGCCAGTAAGGCCAAAATCAATGCAGTGATCCGGGTAACCTTGTCCATGGGTAACCTGGATGCCTGCGAGACTGTGTCAATTTCAATACCCAGAAATGTGAGCTTGGTTGAAGGGCCCTCGGTCTTTTCGGGCGCTAAAGGGACACCAAGTTCCTGCATTAGCGTCTGAAATGTGTTGAGGAGACGTGTGCACGTGTCCCAGCCCCGTTCACCCCCGAACAAGAAATCATCGAGGTAGTGGGCTACAGACCGAGACCCAGACCTGCGAACAAAGGCCATTGAAGAAAAGTACTAAAACGTTCAAATGCTGAACAGGAAATGGAGCAGCCAAAAGGCATGGCTTTATCTACATAAAAATTCCCCTGAAATTTAAACCCCAATAACTCAAAGTCACCCGAGTGCACAGGCAAACAACGGAATGCCGACTTAATGTCACATTTTGCCAAAAGTGCACCCGGGCTACAAGAGCGCACCATGCGCAGGGCCTGGTCAAATGATGTATACCTGACCGAACAAAGGTCGTCAGGAATGGCATCATTGACCGAATGGCCCGCCGGGTATGACAGGTGGTGAATCAAATGAAACTCCCCAGGGGTCTTTTTGGGCACCAACCCTAAAGGAGAAACCTTCAGATTGGGAAAGGGTGGTATGGGAAAGGGGCCAGCAACCCTACCTGCAGTAACCTCCTTAGCAATACTTAGGGCAGCCACCTCCTCCCTGCCCCTAAGGGAAAGTAAAATAGGGGCATCTTGGGGGCACCGCTCTCCCTTAAATGGGATGCGGAATCCCCTCTGGAAACCCTCAAGGAGGTACCTAGCGTCCTCCCTCCTCGGGTAAGTGGAGAGCCACCGCTCCAACATAACCACGTTAACTGGGGAGGGGGCCTTTTGAGTGACCAGCTCCATCAGCGGCAGGTCTGCCCACTCCTTGTCCACCTCTACCTCTGCCCCGTGACCCACCGGCTCGCGGACACGCAGCGGCGGCGTGGGGGCCAGCGCAAGAGGGACAATCGTGCCTGTATCGGCACTGTTTTCTATTGCATGCACCATTGGCCGAGAAGCTCCAACACAGCAGGCAGGCTGGAACCCCCTGCCCCGCCAGCTGGCCGGGGGTCTGAGTTGGAGCAGCTCGCTGTACCGCATGTCCACAATGGTACCTCTCCCCAGGCGCTGGGTGCGTGGGGGTCATATACAAAAGCCACAGCTTCTGACAGGGCTCATCCCACCTCATCTCTGGGTGTAGGGGCACTCTCATTCGAAATTCCTCATTGTTAGCCAACCACGATGGGCCAGGAAAATCCACCATTGCCCTGTAAATATTGTCCAAATATTGGACCATAGGAATGGCCAGGTCAGGCCGAGCCCTAAGATACACCGCCATATATATGAGATATGCGGGTAAGCAGTTGGCCCACGTGCGTGGTGGCTTGCGACGGCGAGACAGCTCTTTATCCTTCTCATCCTGCCCCTCCTTCTCCTCCTTGGTGGGTTCCCTGTTCAATAGGGAGCAAATATCTATGTACTCCCCCCGCCAAATCTTTTCCTTTGTGGCCTGGGCCAAATGATCCCCGAGGGGCAAGGAATACCCGGCAGTTGGCAATGCCGACACCGGCACAGTATTAATACGGGACATCAAGAGAGGGGCCTGAACCATCCCTGCTACACCCGTAGCAGTCCCTGGGGCGGAAACCCCCCCACCCAATGTCACACCAGTATGAGACCAAACTGCACCCGGGTAAGCCAGGAACTGATGCCCCCCCGCTCCGACATGACGAGGCCATGGCCACTGGAACCCATCCCCAGAAGTGGAGTGTGATGTGGGGACATTAGTTTGAACCAGATACTCACTGGGTGCACCCCCGTGGGCCGCCCCCACCGGGGTTTCCGGCCCACGGCGGGCGTCGGAGCTCGCGACCGAAATCGAGCTCTGAGGACACATCCGACCACTACCTGACTGTAGTGCCTGCTGTACAGGGAGCTGCGAGGCCGTGGCGGGCACAGGCCTGTGCGCCTCGAGCAGCTCAACCCGACCGGCCGCCTGATGAAGGGTGGCGGCTGCCGCGGTCACCTGCTGGCAAAAAGGGGCCCCAGATGGTAATGCAGCCCCCCCCTAATGGGGTTATTGGTTATCCCTAGGGATGCCTCTAGCGCCGCCACGTGGGCCAGTAGAGCATCCACTGTCACAGATCCCCCTGCATAAAGGGGGCCAGGTGGGCCGGACGGCCCGCTGGGCAATGGTCCAGGGCCCATGACTTGAGAGCCTGGACCTAAGTAGGGCCATGCCCAAAACTCCGGCCCCTGAGGGGCCGGGGGCAGGCCCTGCTGTGCAACCGCACCAAGCCCTCCCCCCTGTTCGAAGCCCATGGCCGGTAAATGCGGGCCGGGGGCCGAAGCCCCGGCCACGCCAGGCCCTCCTCCCTGCTCAAAGCCCATGGCCGGCAACAGCGGGCCGGGGGACGGAGCCCCTGTAGGGCCGGTCTGAGGCTGGAGAGCCGCGGGCCACGGCCTGATCTGCCCCATCCCACTGGTCCCGGTGGGTGCCTCCATTAAGGGGTCATGTTGGGGGGGGCGCAGTCACGGTCCTCCGACCCGACTGCTGCCTCCTAGTCGGGCAAGCCGAATTCGCCATAGCCTTCTTCTTGGGAGGCATAGCAAGGCTGATCCCTTCCCAGGGATCAGAACGAGGGTTGGGAAGCCGAAGAAGAAGAGGCGAAGAGCGTGCCAAGCTTTCTGCCACCAAAAACGGCTTCCCTGAAAAGGCGAAGAGCGACGGAGTAAAAACTTCTCCTCTCCGTCGCTTTCGCAAAATGGCAGCTCGGCTGCCTCGTGGCCACCCCTTTTAAAGAGGGGTGGCCACGCCCCCCTAACTACCCAGATGTCTGAGTCCAGGTGGGGGGGGGGCGCAAAGAGCGCGGCGGCCATTTTGGCGCCGCGCTTGCATTATGAAGGTTTTATCAGATTAGAGAACTGAACCTGGATGCTTCTAGAATTTCAGCATGGAAAGACATACCCCTCTTCTGAGTATTAGTGTTTCTATAGAAGGAAAACTCTAGAATGGGGCTAGGAGCACAGGAGACTCAGTGGTGTAAATCCTTGCTTGGTTTATCCTCCCAGGCAAGAATGAAAAACTGCTGTATTCTTGTTGGTGAGGAATTTCCTGGCACTGTCTATAGAGTTGTTACATTGTCATTAATGATGTTTTGGACAAAAAAAGCACATTTTTTGTGAATGGTTTCCTAATTTTCTTTCTTTTTCTTTTTGTTGGAAAACTTGTACAATGCACCTTATTAGGACACCTGTACAAATTGTCCCAATTAGGATTTCTGACAAATCTGAAGTACTGGATTGGATTGTTGGCCTCTTTCTTAGCAGTAAGCCACACCTTCTATGTTTGTTCTTTGTGTGTGTTTATGTTTGTGCTTCCTTGGAATTAGGAATATGTATAGATTCCACAGGCATAATGTATAGATTTTAAAAGTTACCACTCCTAATTTAAATAATATGCTACCATCAATACAGAAAATCACATAAACTACATTGCCTCATGCCCATCTTCAGTGAGATAGTGTCACAAAGAGTTGGTGTCTGTTGTGATCAACAGATCCAGCTTCTAATACAGTGGAAGATTTCACCAAGTATCTCCAATCCCAGTGCTGCCACAAGATATCTTAAAGTAATTTATCTCAAGATTAATTAATATTCACTATTTTTTTGCCAGTTCTCTTTTCCCAAAAGAAATATTAAATCTATTTTGGGTGGATTTTGTGTGGCCAGGGAGGTTGTAGAACCAGCAATTTGCTTGGGAAATGTTGTGTGTTTTGGTCCTTCAGCTTTTGCCACAGAGTGTTCCACATCCATCATCTATTGCTGTCATTTTTCTAATATGGGACAATTAAGTATGAAGTGAAGTATTAAAAAAATCTTAAACTGTTTTTCATTTATTATAACTCGCTAGTCCCTACATTTTCCTGAAATTTTGTCAGATAATGCTCATAATAGAGGAAGTAAGGAAGACGGCAAAAACTTCTCTTCCACAAAAACCTTGAATGCCAAATGTTTTGCCAATTTGACCTGAATGGCTAGAAATATATCTCCAGAATGAATCTTGTCATGACAAATGTATAAGTATTCTGTCAAGGTGAATTGGTATTCTATCATTTACCTCATAATTTGAAGGAAACTTGGTTTGAAACATAGGATACATGCTGATAGTTTATAACTGCATGTGGTAAACAAATACACTTTTCTTACTGGATTAAATAAAATTTTAACAGTTCCAAATTAAATATTAAACTATAGAGTGCTTTGTAGAAGATAGAAAGAGAATGGTAAATGTATCTGGCAGCTAAATAAAATAATAGCAGTGTATTCTTACATCTCCAACACTTTCTCCTTCTTTGTCTTCATTTTCTTGGACTTTACTGCCTCTTCCTCCTCCTTTTTTTCCATGCTTGCCATAATTTTTCAAATAATGTATCAAAATTCTCAACCCACAATTTTCAATCCTTCTAAATGTTCAAATAATTCTTTTTAACCCAAATCTAAAATTAATTAGTCAAGTAATAAAATCCAATTACAAATTATATTTTTATCTGATCATAGACCCATGACTTCAAATACACACACACACACACACCTCCAGGCACCTCTGTCCTCCACCATTCTCCTCAGCCCACCAAGCTCTGCCCATTGTGTCCACAATACCATCTATCCATCTCATCTTTGCACACACCCTTTTTCTCTTGCCCTCAACCTTTCCCAGCATCAAGGCCTTCTCAAGTGAGTCCTCCCTCCTCATTTGATGTCCAAAGTACTTTAGCTTCATCTTCACTATTTGTCCCTCCAATGAACAGTCAGGATTGATTTCTTCCAGTATTGACCTATTTGTTCTCTTTGCTGTCCAAGGGACTCTCAGGACTCTCCTCCAACACCATATCTCAAAGGTATCTATTCTTCTGCGCTCAGCCTTCCTAATGGTCCAGCTCTCACACCCATACATTACCACTGGGAATACCATTGCTTTGACTATGCGAATTTTTGTTTTCAAGGTGATGTCTCTGCTTTTCACTATATTCCCCAGGTTTCTCATAGCTTGTCTCCCCATAATCAATCGTCTTTTTTTTTCATGGCTACAGTCGCCATCTGCAGTGATCTTAGATCCCAGGAAAGTAAAATCTGTCACTGCTTCTACTTCTTCCCCATCTATTTTCCAGGGACTGATTGGACCTGTTGCCATTATCTTTGTTTTCTTGATATTAAGTCTCAAGCCAGTTTTTGCACTCTCCTCCTTCAATCCAATCAAGAGGTTCTTTAGGTCTTCCTCACTTTCTGCCGTTAGGGTGGTATCATCTGCATATCTCAAATTGTTGATGTTTCTCCCAGCAATTTTGATCCCATATTGTGATTCCTCCATCCCTGCATTGTACATTATGTGCTCTGTGTATAGATTGAATAAGCAGAGTGATAAAATGCAGCCTTGTCTTATTCCTTTTCCTATTCCAAACCACTGTGTCATTCCATGTTCTGTCCTAACTGTTGCTTCTTGGTTCGTGTACAGATTTATCATGAGGCATATGAGGTGTTCTGGTATTCCCATCTCTTTAATTACTTGCCACATTTTGTTGTGGTCCACACAGTCAAAAGCCTTGGTGTAGTCGATAAAACAAAAGTAGACTTGTTTCTGGTATTCTTTTGTTTTCTCCATGATCCAACATATGTTGGCAATGTGGTCTCTAGTCCCCCTGCCTCTTCTGAAACCAGCCTGCACCTATGGTAGTTCTCTCTCCACATGCTGCTGAAGTCTATCCTGTATTATCTTGAGCATCACCTTGCTGGCATGTGGGATGAGCGCAATTGTTCGGTAATTTGAGCATTCTTTGGCATTGCCTTTTTTTGGGATTGGAACGTACACTGATCTTTTCCAATCCTGTGGCCA
This sequence comes from Bradypodion ventrale, assembly GCA_035047345.1. Lineage (NCBI taxonomy): Eukaryota > Metazoa > Chordata > Lepidosauria > Squamata > Chamaeleonidae > Bradypodion > Bradypodion ventrale. The sequence goes on along the minus strand of JAWDJE010000001.1, from coordinate 87,792,302 downwards.
CTGTTTTGTTTTCCAAATTTGCTGGTATATTGAATGCAGTAGTTTGATTCCATCATCTTTTAGGGCTTTGAAAAATTCAACTGGGATACCATCATTTCCACTAGCTTTGTTGTTTGCAGTGCTTTTTAGGGCCTTTCTGACTTCACTCTCCAGAATGTCTGGTTCAAATTCAAATTTCTCATTATTGTTATTAACAGGAGTGTTGAGGTCCTTTTTGTAGAGTTCCTCTGTGTACTCTTGCAACCTTTTTTGATCTCTTCTGCTTCAGCTAGCTCCTTTCCATCTTTGTCCCTTATCATGGTCATTTTTGCTTTAAATGTCCCCTTGATTTCCCCAATTTTTTTGAAAAGATCTCTAGTCCTGCCTCTTTTGTTGTTTTCCTCCATTTCTTTGCACTGTTCATTCAGGTCGTTTTCCTTATCTCTCCTTGCTTTCCTTTGAAATTCTGTATTCAGGTGGTTGTATTTTTTCCTTTCTCCTTGGACTTTTGCATTCCTTCTTTCCTCTGCTATTTTAAGGGCCTCATCAGACAACCACTTTGCTTTCTTACCTTTCTTTTCTTTTGGTATGGTTTCTCTTGCTGCCTCCTGCATGATGTCCCGAGTCTCTGTCCATAATTCTTCTGGTACTCTGTCTATCAGGTACAGGACATTAAATCTGTTCATGACCTCCACCGTGTATTCTTTAGGGATGTTGTGTAGGTCATATCTGTCTGGTCTAATTGTTTTCCCCATTTTCTTTAGTCTAAGCCTGAATTTTGGAATCAGTAGGTTGTGATCTAAGCCACAGTCTGCTCCAGGTCTTGTTTTTGCTGACTGAATGGAGGTTCTCCATCTTTGACTGCAGAGTATGTAATCAATCTGATTTCAATGCTGGCCATCTGGTGATGTCCATGTGTAAAGCCGCCTCTTGTGTTGCTGGAAGAGGGTGTTTGTTATGACTAGTGCATTCTCTTGGCAGAACTCTATCAATCTTTGCCCTGCTTCATTCTGTGTTCCAAGACCAAACTTGCATGTTATTCCATTTACTTTTTGTTTTCTTACTTTGGCATTCCAATCTCCTAAGATAATGTGGACATCATTTCTTGGTGTCTGTTCTATGAGGTTTTGTAGGTCCTCATAGAACTGGTCAACTGTGGCTTCATCTGCACTAGTGGTTGGTGCATAGACTTGGATTACAGTGATATTGAAAGGTTTGCCTTGGATTCTGACTGACATTATTCAATCATTTTTGATATTGTATCCCATTACTGCTTTTCTCACTCTTTTGTTGACAATTATGGCTACTCCGTTTTTTCTGAGGTTTTCTTGCCCACAGTAGTAGATATGATGGTTTCCAGAGCTGAATTCACCCATCCCTGTCCATTTTAACTCACTGATGCCCAATATGTCAATGCTTATTCTTTCCATCTCATTTTTAACCACTTCCAGTTTTCCTTGATTCATAGACCTCACATTCCATGTCCCTATGCAGTATTGTTCCCTGCAACACTGTATTTCTCCTCCGCCTTTCATATCCCTCCCCCTTTTCAGATCTGCTGTGCTGAGCATCCCCTTGTTTTGCCTTTTGTTTTGGTCCATAGGGTTCTCTTGGCAAACTTTGTGATGTGCCTTGCTGGTCTCTACGCCAGTCTCTTCCCATCACACATGTTATCACAGTTTAAACAGTTTTAAAACAATGTCTTACCATGCACAATATCACAGTTTATCACATAGTATCAAAGTAAAAGTTGAACTAATTAATGAAGGGAAAGAAAGAACGAAAGAAAGAAAGAAATACATATTATATATATATATATATATATATATATATATATATAGGGAAAAAAGAAAAAGGGTAGAAAAGAAAAAAATAGAAAAATATACTCAAAATTAATTCTACTCAATTAATCTTTCAATGATTTAAAATCAGTCAGTTAATTATATTTAATTATCTATGAGAAAAGTCCAAATTTATCGAGGATCTTAAAGAAGAGTATCCAAAAAAATTAAAAATGGAAGTCTATTTTCCATTGATGATCTTTATAATCCAGATTTTTTTAAAAAGAGAAAACACCCATGAAATAAAAATACAGTCCAAATTGCTTATAATCCGAATAGTCATGCTTGAAATGAAAACCAAAAATAAAAACCAAAATCAAAGTTAAAATTGATTTTATAATCCACAATAGTGGTCACTTCTTCAGTGGTGGCACCCCCTTCACAGCCAACACACTCTGAAACCTTTTACTCCCTTCTCCATACCATCTTCTACATACTGCAAAACGTTATCCAACTTTATCCAATGCGGCAAACACCACACTCCACCATCTACGAACAAGTCCAACTGAAAAAGACCCCCAACAACAAAAACAACCACTTCACCTCTTCCCTCTTCTCTGTCTTCTTCCTTCTTAACTTTTGCTTTCTTCAGTACCCACCACCATTATGCCCTCACCTTTCTCCTTCCCTCTGCCTCCTCCTCCTCCTTCCCCGCTCACTCACTCACCACCACACCATGTCTCTTCGCTCCACTGCCGCCACTGCTCCTTTATTATTTTCCAATGTGTATTTCAAGAATGGCTTCCAAATATCCCAAATTTTATTCTGTTTTACTATACCTTTTTTAAATTTAACTCCCATGTGAGTTTTTTATTCAGTACCATTCCCCAAATTTCTTTGTACCAATTACTCAGTTCTGTTCCCTTGCTAATGTCAAAAAACTAGATAATAAGTCTTGTTTATTTTCATCTAACTTTAATTCCTCAAGATCTGTCAGCAAGGCAATTTTCAGATTTAATTTCAAAGTAAGATTCATAATTTTACCATTTTTTTGTTCTATTTTCTTCCAAAAATTAGACACAATCCCACAACTCCGCCACATATCTTCGTAAATTCCCAATTTTGGAATGCTATTAACCATTTGATTTAATCATACTGGTGTGAAATACCACCTCCATAAAATTTTATAATTAGGTTCTTTAACTTTTGCGGACAGGTTTCGCATGGTTCTTTTTTTTTCATTTACCTTTCCAATTTTCTTCTGAAATCACTATTTTTAAATCTGTCTCCTATATTTTAAACATATTTTGTGACTCTTCTGTTCAATTTAATATTGTATATAATTTTCTCACTAGTCCCTTTATTCCTAGTAAACCTTTCCTTATCTTGTATATCAGTTCTTCAAAATCTGTCAGTTGTCTTCCTGATCCTAACTGCTCTTTGTAATTCTTGCTCCACCTGTCCACAAGGGACGTGGATGTGGTGCCACTTACAGAAATCAAGTCCGCACTGAGGAAACACCTGTAGCCAGAGGTCTCGATCTTCCCGGCCAGGGTGGCCTTCCACAGAAGGGAGCAGCAACCTGGGGAGTCCATTGCAGACTACGCTGCTGCTCTGCACATTGCTGCCGCCCCGTGCAAGTGGGACAACATCAAAGAAGCACTCCGGGACCGTCTGCTGGCCAGCATGAGGGACGAAGATACTCAATGTCACCTCATGATCAGGAAGTCGCTAACTTTCAAGGCTGTCCTAGAAGAGGCGGTAGCGTCTGAGGCCACACAGTCCGGCATCAAGCTTTTCCGGCTTCGCCACTCAACCACCAGTGACACCGACTCAGCTGTGCAAGCTCAGCAAAATTCATCTTCATCCTCCACAGCATCACCTGGTTCCACCACTTCATCAGAGTCCAGCGATGCAGAGGGAGAAGTCCGAGTGGTCCGACGAAAGCACCGAGAGTACCGTGACAATCGGGAGAAGAAATTCCTTTGCAAGTGTGATGGCTGCAGAGCCCAGCATGACTGCAGGAAGTGCCCCTTCCGCACCGCAGAATGCCAAAACTGGGGGTGACGAGGGGACATTGCTAAAGTATGCCGACAGGGAAAGCAAACAACTCCAGCACCTGAGTCCAAGAAGAGTCATCACCACAAAACATCCATCGCTAAAGTCACCGGAGCCTGAGCCATGCCAAGTGGGCATCGTCAGCAAGTGTTTCTTTGCAGTCCTGAGCCTGGAGGACATACCCTTCAAGATGGAGGTGGATTCAGGTACTACCTTTTCCATAATCCCACAGTGGGAGTTTTTGAAAATTCCCCCTGCCTCTCGGCCCAAGCTCAAATCTTTTAAAACTTCCCTCCGGGATGTGCAAGGTTGCCAGATTCCGGTCCTGGGGGTGGGAAATTTCTTGGTCAAATTCAAAAACATTTCCACCTCCTTGCCATTGGTTGTAGTTAAGCAGGGCACTAACTGTCTTATTGGGACCCAATGGTTTAGGCCCCTGAGAATCTGGTTTTCTGGCATTCACACAATAGACACTGACCCAATCTGGGACATTTGTGCTGCACATCCTGAGGTGTTCAAAAAGGGTTTAGGGTTATGCAAAGGACCCCCTGTGGAGTTTGACCTTGACCCAACCATCCGGCCCATCCGGATAAAGCCACGCTCGGTACCCTTTGCTTTATAGGAGAATATAGAAGCCAAGCTGGGGCAGGGCATCCTAGTGCCAGTGGATTCCGCAGAGTGGGAGACACCAATTGTGACTGCTTTGAAAAGTAATAGGGAGGTCAGGATATGTGCTGACTACAAGTGTACCATCAATAAAGCTATTCGCCTGAACACATATCCTGTGCCCTTGGTAAGCCACCTTCTTGCCTCCTTGCATAGAGGAAATTGCTTCACAAAACTTGACAATGCCCAGGCTTACCAACAATTGACTGTGTTTCCTGCTGCTGCCATAGCCCAGACCATAGTAACGCATGAGGGGGGGGGTCAAGGTAACTAGACTACAATTCAGGGTGAATGTGGCCCCCGGAATATTTTAATCTCTTGTAGAACGTATTTTGAAAGGGTTGCCTGGTGTCCTGCCATATTTTGATGATGTCCTGATCACCGCTAAGGACACTGTCAAACTAGTGGCCAGGCTTGATCAAATCCTCTCATGTTTCGAGAGGGCCGGTCTACGTCTCAGAAGAGACAAATGTGTGTTTTTGGCATGGGAAGTGGAGTTCCTGGGGTACTGAATTGCACCCCAAGGTATCATGCCCTCTGACTCCAAGGTGGCGGCCATGCAAAATGCACCCAGACCAAAATGTAAAGCCAAATTGCAATCATTTCTAGGATTGTTAAACTTCTATCACACTTTTCTCCATCGCAAAGCCTCAGTTGCCGAACCATTACATCGGCTTCTTAAGAAAGATACTGTTTGGTACTGAGGCCATTGCCAGGAGAAAGTGTTCCTAGAACTCAAAAGGCTGCTATCTTCGGATGCTTTATTAACTCATTTTGATCCTAACAAATAAATTGTACTTGTGTGTGATGCATCCCCTGTGGGGGTGGGGGCTGTGTTATGCCATGTACTAAATGATGGGAGGGAAGCTCCCGTAGCATTCTATTCCTGTTCGCTCTCAAAGCCTGAGAAAAATTACCCTCAGACAGACAGGGAGGCAATGGCAATCATGACAGGCACTAAGAAATTCCACGATTACCTTTATGGAAGACCTTTTACCATTGTAACTGACCACAAGCCCCTCCTTGAATCTTTGTGAATGGGAAGCCCACACCTCAAATTCTGTCCCCAAGGATGTTGCGTTGGGCAATGTTCCTAAATGCATATAGTTTTACTTTGGTGCACAGGTCCGGCAAGAACATCAGCCGCGCTGATGCTCTGTCACGTTCTCCACTGCCAGGGGTCAGGGAAGCCGATTGCAAGATTGAAAGTGACCACCAGGTCCTTATGATTGAGGATTTTGACTTGCCCCCAGTCGTCCCCTCAGATATAGCCAAGGCTACAGCCAAGGATGTAACACTGACTAAAGTAATGTTTTGGGTACAAAAAGGCTGGCCTGTCTCTCCTCTAGCCGAGGAATTCAGAACATTCCACCGCAAGCATTTGGAACTGTCACTGGAACGAGGTTGCCTTCTATGGGGCCAGTGGGTGGTCATTCCTGTCACTCTCAGGAAAAAAGTTTTACATCTACTTCACACAAGTCACCCGGGAATTGTCCGTTCCAAAGCCCTTGCCTGTAGCTACTTTTGGTGGCCATAACTGGACCAAGACATAGAACAAATGGTCGGCACTTGTGCCAGTTGTCAATCCTCTTGCCCAGAGCAATCCCATCTTCCCTCTCGGGAAAGGGATTCTGCTCGGGGCCCGTGGTCTAGGTTGCACATAGATTTTGCAGGTCCATTTAGGGGTGCCCTATTTTTGTTGGTTGTGGATTCATTCTCTAAGTGACTGGAAATGATTAGGGTGCCTAATACTACTTCAGCCACCACGATAATGCACCTAAGAAGGCTGTTTGCAGCATTTGGATATCCAGATGTGCTCGTGTCTGACAACGCATCCACATTTACATCTGCAGAATTCTAATCCTTCATGGAAAGGAATGCAATTAGACACATCACTGCTGCCCCATTCCACCCAGCCACCAATGGCCAGGTAGAGCAGCAGGTGCACACAACTAAAGATGCGCTTTGGCGTATGGGTAAAGGGGATTTGGAGCTCCAATTATGCCAGTTTCATTTCACACATAGGCTCATCCCCCTTGCCTCAGGGCTGTCCCCTGCTGAATTGCACCAGCAAAGGAAACTGTCATCCTTGCTGGACAGATTGGATCCCTCTAGGGTAGAGGACAAAGGCACAAATATAGCAATCCAACACCAGAAGGGTTTCTCATCCGGAGACCCTGTACATTGCCGCAGTTATGCAGCTGGTGGCCCTTCGTGGGTGCCTGGGTTTGTGATCGATCAAACTGGTCCTGTTTCTTACAGAATTGAAAAAGCCACTGGTCTGATGTGGAGGAGGCACGTGGATCAATTGAGACCCAGAGTACTTGACCCACAAGATGAATACAGACACTCAATGCTAGGGTTGGCACCCACCCGTTTAAACCCAGGGGGCAGAGGTAATAGTCAGCAGCCAGCCAACATTGACCCAGAAGTGTCTTCTAGGAACCGATTTCAAGGGGAATTTGTGGAATGCTCCCCTATTCCGGCCAGGTGTACCCCTACACTGTCCCAGCCTAGCCCTCTGGATTCCTTTATTGATGATGACCAATTTTGCTTGGAGTCGCCCTCCACTCTTAGTACACACAGGAGGGACCCTGAGTTGTCTTATTCATCCACAGAATTAGATTTTGGTTTTGAGTGATCCCCTGCTGCTCCATCTGACAAACAGGGCTTTAATTTGGGTTTACAATTCTCCCCCTCTAGTCAATCCCTCACTCCAGTCGGGTCACCCATCCTACGAGCCCCTGAGCCTGCTCAGGCAAGCGTCCGACCCAGAAGGGAAACTAGACCGCCATCCTGGTTAAAGGATTTAATTTTTACCTGGGGGGGAGAATGTTATGTATGTTTACTGTGTTTTCTGACAGGAGCAGAATGTATATTTTCTCATGTATCTATTCTTTTGCAAATAAGTGGATCAAAAATGTGCACACTCTGTTAGCCAATGGGCTTGTTGTACTATTGTTACTGTTACTGTTTATAGTGTATATAAGCCCGAGTTTTGTCCCATCCAAACTGTGTTCAAACCCCACTAATAAAGAGCTGAATTTCACTACTTCACTCATCTGCTTCTTCATTCCCTGAACACGAAAAGCACCCAAGCCCGTTAATCCCCAGGGTTGTCAGGTTAGTTAACCGCCACCTGACTCTCAACATTGATTCAAGTAATAATTAGTTGACTAAGCTCTGAACTGACCACCTGGTCAAACTGGAGTGTGATCTTACTAAGTCTTCCTGGAATTAAAAATACATTTCCTGGAATTAAAAATACATTTTCACCTAGCAAGTATGGGGCATGTGAATGAGATCATCAAGATTAGAACTTTGCAATTTTCTGTGTATTTCATTTAAGAAAAATATATTTTACAAAAATAAGTGTAGCCAAAATAAGTGTAGCCAAAATAAGTGTAGCCAAAGAAAAGCCATTTTGAGGAAACACTCTAAACAACTACTTACTCTGGTACAAATAATCAAAATACTCCTGATAGTGAAAGAAGTGTATACAGTGTTTATACTGTTAGACTCTGCTCACTTCTGAAACTTATCTGGTGACCTTGGGTGACATATACTTTCTCAGTCCAGCCTACTTTACAAGGTGGTTTTGAGTAATGGGACAGACAGGTTACAGATATTATCATAAACTCACTGGATTTAAGGCAGAATATAAACATAGGTCACCCTTGCTTAAAAGCCAGTCGTATCCTACTCTAGGGTTCAGTGCTCATCTCTGTTTATAGCCAAAGAGCCAGTGCTGTTTGCGCCTGCAGACGTTTCCATGGACAAGTGGCAGGCATGCCTCAACACCTGCGTGCACAGAATGCTTTTTACCTTTCCACCGAAGTGGTCCCTATGCATCTACTTGCAATTTCTTGCTTTCGGATTGCTAGGATGGCAGGAGCTGAGACAGGAGTTCACTCCATCTTACAGTACCTGGGAATCAAACTCTGACCTTCCAGTCAGTGAGTTCAGTGTCTTAACCACTTGAGCCACCACATAACCAGTACATAACCAGTAAAAAAAAAGTTGCTGGACATTTACAGCTGGGATCACATTTATTTATTACAGAATTATACAAAAAAGCACCACACACCAAAATTATTGAGAAGTACAAACGGGTCTCCTATTCACCAAGTTCCTTTACAAATGCCATCTCTGTTTTTCTGAAAATGAAGAGCTTTCTTTCAGTCTTAAATGGAGGCATTCAAGGTTCCAGTCAAGTACCAGACTCTTGTTCTCTCTTTCCTTTGCTTGGTTGATTAGTTTTGTACATGTTATTCCCATGACAGTGGCATTTGGTATATTTAAAAGGAGATGAAGTTGAGCAAAAAAGAACAAGCCCTGATTCACCCACTTTACAAAGGCTGTGTTCTGACAAAGGCATTTTCTGAGTTCAGTGGTTTGGTGTTTCTTCAGGCTCACTGGGCTTTATCCCAGAGCAAGCCTCTGTGAAGCCATTACTTCTACTACTTCTTTCCAAGGTTGCTATTTAGTCACAGGGACTGAGGTCTAAGAGGGCCAGTGGTGGGGGTGCCTGTTGTTGTTTTTTTTTGGGGGGGAAATCCCATACATTGCTATTGGTGCCCCATAGCACCAGAGGCAAGGGCGGGGTGGGGAAAAACCCATTTGCCCAATATACCAGCACACGCCTGCACAATGTAAATACTGGTGTGTGTGTGTGGTTGAACTGAACAGCAGTAATAGCTAGGCTTTGGCAGCTGAGAAGCTTTTCCATGTCAGATGGCACTTGTATTGTTAGAGGGAAAATATTAGGGTTATTTTTAAATAATTTATGGTATTATCTGAGGGCCCTTTTTGTTAGAAGCAAGCATGGGGTCCATGGGGTCACAAAGAGTCGGAATCGACTGTGCAACAACAAAGCAAATTTAAATAAGTGTAGCCAAAGAAAAGCCATTTTGAACTTTGGGTGAACTAAATGTAAAAAGTCCCCTCCCCCATGCCTTTGTGTAATAATTATGTGTCTGAAATTATTCTTGGTTGAAAGGATTTTTGCGGAAGAAACTCTGCTGAGAGAATGCCCAAATGAGGCTCCTTTCATGTCCCCAAGAGCTGGGACAGAGATAGGGGCTCAAGCCATCATGCAGTACCCCAGGTCTCAAACTGCCAATGCCAGCCTTCCAGCTTAACAATGCAAGCTTCTTCACCACTGAGCCACCACTGCCCCTTATGTATTTGCTAGGATGCAAGTAAAAGAACTGAGTTGGTGTGTAAAAGAGTAGATAAGACCAGGTCTGGCCTATTGTGAAGTTTGTGCTTTGGGATGTCTGTCTCAGCCTTCTCTATAAGAAGGGGTTTGTCTCTTCCTTCTTTGTCCCTCTTGCTGGAAGAGGAGCCTGTATGCATAAAGAAAGCCTTTCTTTCTATCCTTAATTTTGGTGCAAGCATTTTTTTTTTGAAAAAAACTCAACAGCCAAAATTATACTGCTTTGCCTTTTTCCCTTTTGTGCTCTGAGATAGCTGCCACTACTTGTTGTCCGGCTTTAATGGTATCTTCGTTGAGTGGATTTGCATCAAAAAGGGTAAAATATTCATTCAGTAAGCTAATAGTTTCATGCATTAGACCTTGGATGTAGGAAGTCCTACATCCTCTAGGGATAGTTTCCCTAGTGCATTTCTGGACAGCATCAATAAACTTAGCATATGATGTGGGATCTGGATTAATATTTGCTACTCTTCCATCCAAGGCCGCTGAAAACTTGGGCCAATCAGCCTTTTTAAAGTTGTACCTTCTTTGGTATGTCACAACTTGTGGTGGAACAGTGGCTGTGATCTCACATAGAATGGGGTGATGTTGGGTATTTGGTATTGGCTCTTCTCCTGACTTTAAGCACTGATGTGAAGCCATGTACATATGTATGTGATAGGATACTGTACTTTAAACCAACACCATTTTAGAAAATGTACCCTCTGGTATCGCTCCTCCTAAAATGAGAGTAGTAGCAGCAGACACTGAGATAACTAAGCAAGAGAATGACCCTCGACAACCTCTGAATGGATATGAGCCTCAAGTCTGCCAGCTCAGGTCCAGGAAGAGCTTTATGGCAAGAACAAACATTTTTGATGGTACATAAGAGCAGGACCAAACTAGATGATGGAGGAAGGAGCTCACTGGACAAGGAAAAACATTAAATGAGGATATAGTTGAGGAACTCACTCCCCTGTCATTTGGAGGACTCTTAATAGGCTGAGGGTTGGAGTGACTAAATCATGACACACTGTGTGAATGTGGAAAAGATACAGAATCTGACTCATTTACTGGTCTGTCGATTACTGTCAGATATATGCACCAATGGCAAATGACAAAGCCAAGAAATGGCTTCATTTTGGCAGTCCAGAGTTTGATCAGGACACGAAAGGAGTGGTATCTATTTATCTACTGGTAACTTCTTGCTTTCAAACTGTTAGGTTGGCAGGAGCTGGAAAAGATGACAGGAGCTCTCTCCATCATGTAGCACTTGGGTTTCAAACAGCTGACCTGCCGACCTTCCAGTCATCAACCTCAGTGTCTGTTATGTCCGGCCCTTATAAGCACCAGTCCAGACAATGATGAACAAAACAGCAACAAGTTTTTGTTCAACAGTCTTTTAGAGATGAGCTTACAAGATGTGTCTGGACACAGAGATGGCTATACAATCCCAAAGGAATTAGTCCCTCCGGACTCTTGCCGTAATGGGGCAAATACTAGCTACCATAGAAGCATAGCAAAATGGAGGAGACCCAGGTTTAGCATGTATCTGGCTACCTCTACGGAGTGGGAAGTCTAGTTTAGCTCCTCAGGGCTTAAAGCAAGGACAGAGCTACTTGCTTATATACAGTCTCTGCATACCTGTCAAGTATCCCAATTTGCCCGGGAAAAGCCCATAATTTAGAGCCCCTAATCCCACCATCATTTTTTTTATAATTTCCCATATTCTTAAAAAAAAATCAGAGGCATGTAAACCTCCCATATATCATTGTGTTATATTTTTATGAGGTGTGCAGCTCATACCAGAGAAGAGGAGTGTTGGGTTCCCCCTGGTGGAGAAAGAACCACCCAATAAGCACAACTGCTTTCCCTCACAGGGAAAAATGCAGTTAGCAAGCCAAGTTTACTAATAATTCTGTTCTATATTTTCCCCTACTTCCCCACCCCTCCTATTCGACTGCATTTCATATTATGGTGATTTTTCATGGAACTATTTTTTACACTTTAATCAGTTAATTGTCTCCTGTCTTAGTGTTTTTTGCCTCAATTTCATTTTTTAAAAACTCTGTGTTTAGGAGAAAACCGTGGAAGTATCCTGTTTATGCTGTATGCAAATATACTTGAAGCCGATTGGCTCATTGACTTCCTTTTAACACCCTCTTTCCCAGGAGAGAGAGGACTTCAAGTATATTTGTATACAATATAAACAGCATATTTCCATGGTTTTCTCTTAAATACAGAGTTTTAAAAAATGAAATTGAGGCATAAAACGCTAAGACAGGAGACAATTAACTGATTAAAATGTGAAAAATAGTTCCATGGAAAATAACCATGATATGAAATGCAGTCGAATAGGAGGGAGAATAGGGGGGAATATAGAGTAGATTTGCTGAAGTAAGCCTGGCTTGCTGGCTGCCTTTTTCCCTGTGAGGGACAGTGGTTGTGCCTATGGGGTGGTTTTTCCTCCACCAGGAGAAATCAACATTCCTCTGTGGCTCCTCATCTTCTAGGCTCTTGGATGTGCCTAGATTTTGGGAAGAAGGGTGTGTGGCCTGGGAGAGAAGGGTATGGCCTAAATTTTCCCTATTTTCATGTCCAAAAGTTGATAGGTATGAGTCTTTGCAGCAGGTGCAGAGAGAGATACATTTACTCTGGCTTCTCAGGAAGCAGGAGCACCGACAACCAATCATGTGTTGAGTATAATGAAACCAGACTTAGCCTTATGTGGAAATGCTTAACAGGAACATGGCGTCCATGATGCAGCAATAATTAACCTTTTGATAACAGTTTGAAATAATACCAAATAAACCTTAATACACAACAGTGTCTTAACTGCTAAACTACCACAATCCTAAATTTTTCTAAGGATTATCCATAAAGGACTCATTATGCCCATTTTAAGGTACTGTTCACTACAGACAAGTCCCTAGTCAAGAGTGAATATGTATGTATGTATGTATGTATGTATGTATGTATGTATGTATGTATGTATGTATGTATGTATGTATGTATGTATGTATGCATGTATGTATGTATTCAATGTGTACATACAATGTGTATGTATGTGTTCAAAAGACACTGTGGAGCCCTTGCTACACAATGTGTGGGATTTTTACCCACTAAAACCACCTCCCATTATGCCCCACCACCTCACAGAACCACCGTCAGGCATTACTTTGCAGGGGGCAGACTGGCTGATAAAATCCCTCCTCCAATTTGGCTACTCGCCTTCCTCCTCTATGCCTCTGGCTGCCCTCTTCTCATTGCAGGCGCACCCCCCCAATAACGGACACAGACAACATTGAAAGTGGATAACAGCATAGGGCCACATTTATTGATTCAATGCCCTAGTCCGAATTATAAATTTGTATTGGTAAAACGACCAATCATAATTCCTAAGGCAAGCAGGCCGAAGTAACACTGGTAAGGTACCACCCCAAAATTGCTAACGGCAATTGGTTACAATGTATCAATTTGTATCAATTTGTTTGTTGACAACAAACAAATTGTTGACCGTAGTCAATAACTAACTCATGACCCCACCCTCTGACGCGTATCCGTGAAATCACAGGGGTGATGCATGCTGGTTAGCAATCGTCATCACCCCATCGCCTGATTCGTCGTTGACCGGACAACGTTTAACTAATTTATTCCTGTCTAGTGTTGTCCAGTCAATTGCGAACCTGCCGGATACTTGTGGGTCATACTGTTTACCTTACCAGTGCTACCCGCCACACGGAGGGGCTTCAAAGAAGACCTGACGCCCCCACCCAGACCGTCAGCTCGGTCAACAGGCCTGCTCGCCAATCACCTAACAGGAGGTCCATACCTCCTCGCGACAGATGGACCCCATCCCCTGCGTACAAGTCATAATTTTGTAGACTAATATCGGGGTGATGACTGACCCGTCCCCAAGCCCTGTCAGCAAGAAAACCGCGCCACCGCCCCGTTGACCGTGCGCCTAGCGCGGTCAAGGGCCAGGAGGTGAACGCCCCCTCTATAGAAAGGCGCGGGATAATGTCCACCAAACTAGGGTTGTGGCAGGCCAGACATAATGCAAGTAGGCGAGGTCCTCGCAAATCGCATGCTTGAGCGATAAGCCGGTGACCTGGCACAAATCATTGCCCCCAAGGTAGATGATGAGAATGTCAGACGGGTCAGCACTCAGGCCAGAAAAAAGGAAAGGCCGCAGCCCCCGCCATAACATCCCAGGCTTACCATGCCATGCGAGACTGGCGTGTTCACCCAGTCCCAGTCGGGGTCCACTCTGTCGCCGCAGCGTAACGCGCTGCCCTGTGCACATAGCTGTGGCCCACCAGCCATACTGTCACCGGTGTAATACGACACCCAGGGTCTGTAAGAAAATTGAGAAAAAAGGCGGTAAGGTGACTGGATTGGTACTCATGGCAGGAGTGGGCGCACATAAAACTGAAAACATTGCGAGCCCCACCTCCCCATGCTGCGTATGTCAGCCCCAGAGTACCCAAAAGCAGCTGCTGTAGAAGCTGCACCAATACGGAATGAATGTGTGCCATAACGGGCACCTGGTAGGCCCACCCTGGTGAGGGCTCTGGCTGTCACCTTCCAAAACTGAAATTTAGTAAGGGGAGACCCATCTTGGTGACAGAAAAACGGGCCGTGGTGCCTGCCACGCAGTGCCAGGAATTCCTGTAGGGCACCAACCGGACAGATGTCTGCCAAAGAACACCGTAGCAGTCTTACACCACTGCCTACGCCATGCTGATCTGTCTTAGAGGAGCGTATCCTCAACTGGGCCCAGTCTTTGGCAATATAGACATCCTCGAGTTCCAGTGCCCTACACTTGCATCCGCCTTATACAGCATCTCAAGCTCGCTGTCGCGGAGCGCTCCAAAAAGGCCACCGTTGTAGCCGCATGAAGTGGGCTGCCTCATTTCCAAAACAGAGGCCAGGCCAGCCCCGGGCCAATTGGGTAAAAACCCTGGGAAAATCTTGCATCCGCCTTACTCAGCATCTCAAGCTCGCCGATGCGGAGGGCTCCAAAAAGGCCACCGTTGTAGCCGCATAAAGTGGGCTGCCTCATTTCTTAAAACTGAGGCCAGGCCAGCCCCGGGCCAATTGGGTAAAAACCCTGGGAAACTCTTGCATCCGCCTTACTCAGCATCTCAAGCTCGCCGACGCGGAGGACTCCAAAAAGGCCACCGTTGTAGCCGCATGAAGTGGGCTGCCTCATCTATCAAAACAGAGGCCAGGCCAGCCCCGGGCCAACTGGGTCAAAAACCCCCTGGGTAAATGGGGTGGCGGTCGCCCGGGAAACGCCCGGGCACGCGCACCCACCCCTCCCAACATGTCTCACCCGGAAGTCATTGGTGCTGTCCACACGACCTCCCACCTTGGCCATAAAAGCCAACCCGACAGCTGAGATGCTATGGTGCGTGGTGCAAGGCCCTGGGGATACAGGTAAATCGTGAACCGCAGAACATGGGCTACTGGAAAAGGCCAGGTTCCTGGCAGTCAGAATCGGGTACATAATACTCTAAAGGAACTAAATGCGTGGTGATACGCCTTACTCATGCATGGCGCTAGTGCCAGGCCAATCGCCCGGTTCACCTCTCCTTGCCAACGTTCCATCTCACATCCGGGAGTGGCGAGGGAAATTCCTCCGCATCCGGGGGCCGAGGCACGGAACCGGGAGATCTGCAGGCGGGACAAAGCAGCAGCAATATCATTATCAACCCTTGGGACATGCCTGGCCCTGAAGGGAACGTTGAGGCACAGGTTGCATAACACAAACCAACTAACTAGCTCCATAACCCCGGGCGATTTGGAATCCTGTGCAGTGACGATGCGGAAAAACAGCCGCGTTGCCATGCCCAAGTTGCACAACCGAGTTGGCCCACCCCTTGCCCCATAGCATCAAAGCACCCAGGATAGGGAAACATTCCAGATACGTGAGACCATGCAGGCGACCCTTTGCCTGCCCAGGATGGTGGCCACCCACCATAGGCCCACTTCCAATTGAAGTACATCCCAGAAACCCAGGAATCATGAGGCCTCGGACCGCATCTGAAAGCAAGGGGGAGCCAGGAAATCAGACCCCAAAATGACACCCCGTTGAACTACCTCTGGATCTATGGCCAGACAAGCACGTCTGCCCCGATACCCTGGGTAAATCTGAGCCTGTGATGGGGCCTGGATAATCCCGCCATGGCGTCGCACCAGCGCAGAGCAAATGCCCTGCCCGGTGCGACGACCCTGCCAGCGAAACTGGGGTGACCATGTAGCACCAGAAGTTCCCTCAGTGATGCCATGCGCCCGGCCAGCAAGACCGAGACAAGGGCCACTAGCCTTGACACCTTATCCTGCTGCAACCTAGAATCCTGCGCTATCGTGTTACTCTCCACCCCAGGAATACTAGCTGTGGAGATGGGCCCTCGGTCTTTTCGGGCGCTAAAGGGACACCAAGTTCCTCCATTAGCGTCTGAAATGTGTTGAGGAGACGTGGGTACATGTCCCAGCCCCGTTCAGCCCCGAATAAAACCATCCAGGGAATGGGCTACAGACCGGGACCCTGACCTGCGGACAAAAGCGCAATCTAGAAAAATGGTGAAACGCTCAAATACCGAGCCCCAAAGGAATAGCCAAAAGGCATGGCATCATTGAACAATATGCTCCCCAGGACGGGGGTGCGGGACAATGCCAACGACCCTGCCCGCATAAACCCTTTCGTCAAAGCTGGCAGCAGCCACCTCCTCCCTCCCCTTAAGGGATAAAAGATTGGGGGCATCCTGAGGGGACCTATTACCCATGAAAGGGATCCGGGACCCCTGCCTAGAACCCTGAAGGATACCCGCATCCTCACCCTTCAGGCACCATGTGAGCCAACGCTCCAACATGTCCACCTTAAATGGGGAGGGAGCCATTCGGTGAACTAGATCCATCTGCGGCAGTCTTGCAAGCCCCCTGTCTGCCCCACCCTCTGCCCCGCATCCTTCTAGGCCTGGGACAGGCAGAGGCCGCATGGGGGCCAACACAGGTGGGACACTCCTGTCTGTATTTGCAAATCTTCCCCTTAGAGGAGCCATTGGACAAAAAAGTCCAGCACAGCCGGCGGGCTGGAACCCCCCGCCCCGCCCCCTGGCAGGTGACCTGTGCTGGGGCCGCCGGCTGAACCGCATGCCCACAATGGTATATCTCCCCGGGTGCAGGGCGCGTGGGCGTCACATACAAAAGCCACAGCCTCTGGCCTGGCTCATCCCGCCGAATCTCGGGGTGCGGGGAAATCCGCCTACGGCATCCCTCGTCACAAGCCAACCACGCTGGGCCCGGAAAGTAAATCATTGCCCGGTAGGCGTTGTCCAAATACTGGACCATCGGAATTGCCAAATCCGGCCATGCCCTAAGGTACACCGCCATGCATACGATGCAGGCCGGCAACCATTTGGACCACATACTTGGTGGCTTGCGACAACGTGCCTGCCACTATCCTTCTCATTCTGCCCCTCCCTCTCCCCTTGGTGGGCACACTGTTTAGGAATGAGAAGATATCCACGTACTCCCCCCGCCAAATTTACTCTCTGGCGGCCTGTGCCAAGTGGTCACTCATCAGTAAGGAATAGGGGCTTGGACCAACCCGGCCACCCAAAACATTCCCCTAAGGGTAGGGAACACCCCCCACCACGGGGCCCTGGGTGTTAGCTGTCATCGCCGGGTGAGGCGTCAGCGGGTGCACCGCCGCACCACCCGCGCGAGGCCAAGGCGATTGGAAAGCCCCCCCCCCATATTGGGAATGTGTGTGGATGTACTCGCTTACACCGTATACTCACATGCTGCACCCCCGCGGGCCGCCCCCACCGGGGGTTCCGGCCCACTGGGGGCGTCGGAGCTCACGACCGACGTAGAGCTCATCCCCGGAGAACCTGCACCTGGCTGCTGGCTGGGGAGCTGCGAGGCAGTGGCCGAAACCGCGCCACGCGCCTGCAGCAGCTCAACCCTCCCTGTCGGCTGTTGTCCTCCTGAAGACAGCGCCTCAAAAGGAACCCCAAAGGAGGGGGGGGCCCCGCCTGACTTCCACGTTAACCCGGGGCGAAGGGCCGGCTGGCCCGCCTGGTCCCTGCGTGGGTACAGGCCCCTGTACCCAGGACCCGAATATGGCCATTGGCCAGCACCAAAGCCCGGCAGGGTCGGTGGAGAAACCTGCCAAGGCAGGGGGGCGACCCAAGAGGAGTAGGCCGAACAGGATGGGCAGGTGGAGGAGCGGTGTCCACCGCTCGCGGGCCGCGGGCCGGAACCCCTTCCGCGCCCGCACTCTGGTTGCCCACTCCGGGCGAAGGGGCAATAGACCCCATTCCGCGGGCCCCGGCAGGGGCGGGCAAAGGCGGCTGCTAAGGAGGCAGCACCGCGGTCCTCCGACCTGGGTTGCGCCTCCTAACCGCGCGAGCTGCACTCGAAGCTGCCTTCTTCTTCGAAGGCATTTCCACCGAAGCAAAGGGAAGCCGGCAAGGCAGAATCGCTACCCAAAAGGCTTCCCGGTAGGCTCAAGAGCGACGGAGACACAGGGGAAAAGACTTCTCCGCTCCGTCGCTGAGGTAAAATGGCAGCTCGGCTGCCTCGTGGCCACCCCTTTTATAAGGGAGCTGGCCACGCCCCTAACTACCCGGATTCTCTGTCCTGTGGGGGGGGGCCCCGCAAAGGGCGCGGCGGCCATTTTGGCGCCGCGCTTGCAATCTCTCCACATGTCTAAGTTCTGCATAATTGGACATCACGTCCCAGGTAGTCTCCCTGCTCAACATCTCACCGATGATGTCTTCTGGAGATAACTGTCATTGAAGATGCCTCTGTAAAATTTCCCATTCTGCATCAAAGCGTGGACAGTGAAAAAACACGTGCTCCGCACATAAAGCAAAGCAAACAAGATAAAAGCTGAGCCCTACAATGGAGTTCTGCAAGCTGTTAGCGGATGGCTGCTGCACCCTACCAGAAGTGAGCGAGCGAGTGAGTATGTGTGTCTGTGTGTGTGTGTTTGTATTCCCAAATCCTGGAGCATAGTTCTACACAGAAGTCAGTTCATTTGGAGAAATGCAATTTTTCTTCTCTTGTATTGCGTGATAATTTCCTGGGGTACTTGGGAGGAGTGGACCATTAAGAGGGAGTCAGTTAGCAGTGGTGGCTTTCAAAGCATGTGTGGGGGTGGGGGTGGGGTGTTACCCCAATCTAAAACTTCAAGGGCCTCCTTAGTCCATAAACTGCCTTCACTGGTGTATGAAAGAGGGACGGATGAATATTTAATTTCCCCTTCCGGTGAGCCCACATCATTCTGTTAACCAAAATATCCTCCTGTTAATGAAGAAGTAACTCTTGATATAAACCATGGTCTAAGCATTTCTCAGAAATAAGTTCTTTAAAACTTTTTGATTCAGACATATAATGGCTACAAATAGCCAAGGATTTCTTTTAGATGTACATTTGAATTTTTAATGAGGACATTAAATCTTTTATGATCCTATTTTATGGATTATATTCCTAAAAGTTTTTACTCAACCTGAGTCTTTTGGGATAATGTTAGTTATAAATCTAAATAAATTAATGTATACATTAAATGGCAAAACACAGCACATGCCTCTTTTCTGCTAGCTAAAAGGTGGAAGGTAATGTTTGTGTCCTGCAATAAAGCTGATGTGTATTAGGTGAAAATGCAGACATAGATCACAGACAAGCTAGGAAATTACCTGTAAGTGGCACTGTTAGGGCTTCTTCTAGCTGTTTATATGAACTGTAAAAGGGACTAACACTTTGTGAATATACTAACATCGGAATGGGAGATGGCTGCTGGTTACCAAGATCAAAGGTCTGTGGGTTAATTTAAGAGGAAACAGCAGAGGTACATTGCAGCTAACACACCATTAGGAAGGAAAAGTCCTTAACTGCTGAAAATGTGTAGTTGTAAAAGCAAGAGCAGGAGCTTTTGCAGGCGCACCCCCCAAAGAAAGACTCAGACACCGGTATATGGATAAAGTCATTGGGCCACTTTTATTGAATAATGGCCTAGTCCGAATTATAACTTTCAATTGGTGTATTCATCCAATTGTAATTCTTAAGGCAAGCAGGCCGCAGTAACACTGGTAAGGTTCCTCCCAAAATTGCCAATGGTAATTGGCTACAATGTAACCATTTGTATCAATTTGTTTGTTGACTCAAACAAATTGTTGACCGGAGTCAATAAACTATCTACTGACCCCACCCTATGACGTGTATCTGTCAAATCACGAGGTGATGCATGCTGTAAAGCTCCTGCCATCACCCCTTGCCTGGTTCGTCGTTGACCGGCCAAAGCGATTACACCTGTACCTGTCTAAGTGTTGGCCAGTCAATTGCGAACCTGCCGGATACCTATGGGTCATCAATCTTTACCTTACCAGTGCTACCCGCCACACGGGGAGGCATCTATGAAGACTCACCCCCCCTCCCCCGACCGTCAGCTCGGTCACCAGGCCTGCTTGCAAATCTTCCAGAAAGAGGTTCATACCTCTAGCCGACAGGTGGACCCCATCCCCTGCATAGAGATCGTAATTTTGCAAACTAATCGTGGGATGCCGGATGACCATCCCCAAACCCTTGTCTGACAAGAACCGGGCAACTGCCCTGTTCACCAAGCAGCGAGCGCGGTCAAGTGCACAGAGGTCAATACCTCCCCTGTATGTATGACGCGGTACGATGTCCGATCATAGCAACCTTGTGGAGGGCCACACATAATGCAAATAAGCTAGGTCACTGCAGATCGTGAATTTTAAGGAAAGGCCAGTGACCTGGGCAAGGTCATTGCCCCCGAGGTGCAGTACAAGGACATCAGGCGGTTCAGCATCCCTGATGGAAAACAGGAATGGCAACAGCTCCCGCCATCTCATTCCGCACTTACCGTACTAACGTATACGTGCGGTTGCACGTAGTCCAAGCTAGGGTCCCCACTCTGTCGCCGCAGCATACTGTGCTGCCCAGTGCACGTAACTGTGGCCCGCCAGCCATACTGCCACCGGTGTGCGGGGACACACAGGGTCTGTAAAAGAAGAAAAGAGAATAATGACTTAACTGGTACTCATGTCTGAAGTGGGCGAACATACAATGCAAAACGCATGGATCCCCATCTCCCCATCCGGTGTATATCAGCCTCAGAGTACCCAAATACAGCCGCAGTGGATGCAGCACCTATCCTAAATGAATGGGTGCCGTAACGAGCCCCGGTATGGATAGTGCCATACCGGTCACCTTCCAAAATTGGAATTTAGTCAGGGGAGACCCATCCTGGTGGCAGAAAAACGGGCCAGGGTGCGTGCCACGCACTGCCAAGAACTCATGTAGGGCACCAACCGGACAGATGTCTGCAATGGAACATCGTAGCAGTCTAACTCCACTGCCTATGCCGTGATGATCAACTTTTGAGGACCGTATCCTTAACTGAGCCCACTCATTAGTAACATAGACATCGTCGAGTTCCAGTGCCCTACGAGTTGCATCCGCCTTAGACAGTACCAACTCACTGATTCGGAGCGCTCCAAAGAAAGCCACCGTGGTAGCCGCGTGAAAAAGAGCCACCTCGTACCTATCATAGCACAAGTCATGCCAGCCTCGTGCAAGGTGGGTCAGTACCTCTGGTGAAATTGGGTGGCGAGTGTCCGGGCGGCGGCCACGTTCCCGTGTCCACCCCTCCAAAACATGACATATGCGGAAATCATTAACACAGTCAGCAAAACCCCGCACTTTGGCGATAAATGCCAGTGCCGACAGCCTGGATGCTATAGTACGAGGAGCCAAACCCTGACTGTGTAGATAAACCATAAATTGTAAAACCTGTTCTACTGGAATGGGCCACACTTCGGGCAACTGTAGTTGTACACAAAAGATTCTAAATTGTGTAAAAGCATGTTGATACACCTTACGCGTGCGGGGTGCCAAATACATGCCGATCGCCCGGTTCACCTCTCCTCGCCAAATGTCCAAATCTCGGCCGGGAGTGGCGAGGGGAATTCCTCTGCTTCCAGAGCCAAGGCACGGAACCGGGGGATCTGCAGGCGGGATAAAGCATCAGCAATATCATTATTAATGCCTGGGACATGTCTGGCCTTAAACAGCACATTTAGGCGTAGGCTCCGTAACACAAACTGGCGAACCAACGCCATCACCCTAGGTGATTTAGACTTCTGAGCATTGACAATGTGTACCACTGCCACATTGTCACACCAAAAATGGACCACTGAGTAGGCCCACTCCTCGCCCCATAGCATCAAAGCTCCCAGGATTGGAAGGAACTCAAGAAAGGTAAGATCGCAGAGGTGATCCATGCCCCGCCATGCGGGAGGACATTGGCCATAAGCCGACCTCCCCTCAAAATAAATCCCATATCCCAGGGAGCCGGAGGCATCCGACTGTACTTGAAATCTAGGGGAAACCAAATGGTCTGATCTCCAGAAACAGACCCCATTAAATTCCCGTAGGAATGTGAGCCAAACCAAAAGGTCAGCCCACATGCCCCTGGTCAGTCGGACCCTATGGTGGTGCTTTGACAGGCCAGACATGGTGTCGCATAGGCGCCGGGCAAATGTTCTGCCGGGTGTCACCACCCAGCAGGCAAAGTTAAGATGTCCATGAAGTACCTGAAGCTCACGAAGTGACACTTTACGTTTGGCCAGCAATGCCAAAATCATCATGGAGATCCGGGTGACCTTCTCAATGGGTAACCGGGATGCCTGTGCGACCGTGTCAATTTCAATACCCAGAAATGTGAGCGTAGTAGATGGGCCCTTGGTCTTTTCGGGCGCTAAAGGGACACCCAGTTCCCGCATTAGCGTCTGAAATGTAGTGAGGAGACGCGTGCACGTGTCCAAGCCCCATTCACCCCCGAACAAAAAATCATTGAGGTAATGGGCTACAGACCGAGACCCGGACCTGCGAACAAAGGCCCACTGAAGGAAAGTGCTAAAACGTTCGAATGCCGAACATGAAATAGAGCAGCCAAAAGGCATGGCCTTAACTACATAGAACTTTCCCTGGAATCTAAAACCCAATAGCTCAAAGTCCCCAGGGTGCACTGGCAGCAATCGGAATGCTGATTTAATATCACATTTTGCCAGGAGGGCACCGGGACCACAAGAGCGCACCATCCGTAGGGCTTGGTCAAACAACGTATACCTGACCGAACAAATGTCATCAGGAATAGCGTCATTGACAGAAGAACCCGCCGGGTACGATAGATGGTGGATTAAACGGAATTCACCCAGGGTCTTTTTAGGTACTAGCCCCAGAGGGGAGACCTTCAGGTTAGGGAAAGGTGGTTCGGAAAAGGGGCCCGCTACCCTCCTGGCCTCTAGTTCCTTGGCAATACTCAGGGCAGCTACCCCCTCCTTACCCTTCAGAGAAACCAAATTGGGGGCATCTTGGGGTCCCCGCACCCCTTTGAACGGGATACGAAAGCCCCACTGGAAACCCTCCAGGAGGTACCTCGCGTCCTCCCTTCTTGGATAAGTTGAGAGCCATCGCTCCAACATATACACATTAACTGGGGAGGGGGCCTTTTGACTGGCTAGCTCCATCAGTGGAAGCCCTGCCCGCTCCCTGTCCACCTCTACCTCTGCCCCGTGACCCACCAGCCCACGGGCACGCGGAGGCGGCGTGGGGGCCAGCGCAAGAGGGACACTCATGTTTGTATCGACACTGTCGCTTATTGCACACGCCATTAGCTGAGAAGCTCCAACACAGCAAGCGGGCTGGAACCCCCTGCCCCGCCAGCTGGCGGGGAGCCTGTGTTGGAGCAGCTCGCTGCACTGCATGGCAACAATGGTACCTATCCCCAGGCGCTGGACGCGTGGGGGTCATGTACAAGAGCCACAATTTCTGGCAGGGCTCATCCCATCTCATCTCCGGGTGGAGGGCCACCCTCATTCTAAATTCCTCATGGTAAGCCAACCACGATGGGCCAGGGAAATCAACCATCGCCCTGTAAATATTGTCCAAGTATTGGACCATAGGAATGGCCAGATCAGGCCGGGCCTTAAGGTACACCGCCATATAAATAAGATATGCCGGCAACCAGTTGGCCCAGGTACGCGTTGGCTTACGACGATGAGACGGCTCCTTGTCTCTGTCATCCTGTCCCTCTCTCTCTTCCTTAGTGGGCTCACGGTTCAATAGGGAGAATATATCCACGTACTCCCCTCGCCAAATCTTCTCCCTCGTGACCTGTGACAAATGGTCACCGAGGGGCAAGGAATAACCAGCCGTCGGCAAAGCCGTCATCGGCACATTCTGAATAGAGGGCATACGTAGCAGGACCTGGACAGCCCCTGCGATGCTCGGCACTGCCCCAGGGGCGGAAACCTCTGCCCTTAACAAGGGACCATTTTGAAACCATGGGGCACTGGGATAGACTGGTAACTGATGCCCACTCGCCTCAACTTGACAAGGCCAGGGCCACTGAACCCCACCACTGTAAGTGGACTGTGATGTAGGTGCACTAAATTGAACCTGATACTCACTAGGTGCACCCCCGTGAGCCGCCCCCACCGGGGGTTCCGGCCCACGGCGGGCGTCGGAGCTCACGACCGGAATCGAGCTCTGGGACCACACTTGACTACTCGTAGTCTGCACATCGGGACGAACGGGGAGCTGCGAGACACCAGCTGGTGCCGGCTGGAGCGTCTCAAGCAGCTTGACCCGGCTGGCCACCCGTTGAAGCGTTGCGGCCGGCAAGGTAGCCGGGGCCAATGAAGGAGCCCCAGTGGAAAGAGTAGCGCCCCCCTCCGCAGGAGGCTGTACAATGCCCAAGGATGCTTCCAGCACTGCTAACCGTGCTAACAGAGCATCCACTGCCACAGAGCCCCCAGCATAAGGTGGGCCGGGTGGGCCGGATGGCCCACCAGGCAATTGAAAAGGTAACCCAAAAGGCGAGGCAGGGCCAGAATAGGCCCATGCCCAAAACTCCGGCCCATGAGGGGCCGGAGGAGGAGTGGGTTGGATACCCGCACTAGCCCCCCCCCCCATGCTGCCCTGTCCCATGGCCGGTAACAGCGGACCGAGGGCCGAAGCCCCTGAGGGGCTGGCCTGTAGTTGCCCAGCTACCGAGCTGGAGCCCGGCTGCCAAGTGTCAGCCTGAGTAGCCCCACTGGTACCAGTGGGCAAGGCTGGTACATTGACCTGCCGCGGGGGCGCAGCCCTGGTCCTCCGACCCGGTGGCTGGCCCCCGTTCGGCACAGGGCCAGTGAAAGTTCTCCCCCTCAGCCGCGGCTTCATTGTCGGGGCCTTCCGCTTGGGAGCCATGTCTCCCTAGAAGAAGAAAAGCAGGATCTCTATCCAGGGATCGAACTCCTAGCGCCTAAGCACTGTGGAGTCAAGCAACAAGGCTCCGCGTGCGTCAAGCTAAACACTAACAAATCACCAGGACCAGATGGCATCCATCCACGAGTTCTCAGGGAACTTAAAGATGAAATTGCTGATCTCCTAGCCAAAATATATAATCTTTCCCTCAAATCAGGCTTTGTGCCTGATGACTGGAAGGTAGCAAATGTAACACCAATTTTCAAAAAAGGATCCAGAGGTGATCCAGGAAATTACCGACCTGTCAGTTTGACATGTGTCCCAGGTAAAGTGATGGAAACCATCCTAAAAGATAGAATTAATAGGCACATAGAAGAGAAGGCGCTGCTAAAGGAGAGCCAACATGGCTTTTACAAGGGCAAATCATGCCTCACTAATCTGTTGGAATTTTTTGAGAGTGTCAACAAGCATGTGGATAAGGGGGATCCAGTTGACATTGTTTATCTGGACTTTCAGAAGGCTTTTGACAAGGTCCCACACCAAAGGCTCTTGAATAAACTTACCAGTCATGGAATAAAGGGACAGGTCTTGTCCTGGATCAGCAACTGGCTAAGGGACAGGAAACAGAGGGTAGCACTAAATGGACACTTCTCCAAGTGGAGGGAAGTAAAAAGTGGGGTCCCCCAAGGTTCAGTACTGGGACCCCTGCTTTTCAACCTCTTCATAAATGATCTAGAGGTAGGAGTAAAAAGCAAGGTAGCCAAATTTGCTGACGACACTAAATTATACAGGGTAGTGAAAACTGTGAGAGATCGTGAGGAGCTCCAGAGGGATCTCTTGACACTGGGGGAGTGGGCAAAACAGTGGCAAATGAGCTTCAACATCAGTAAGTGCAGAGTGATGCATGTTGGGGCAAAAAACCCCAATTACATTTATAAACTGATGGGGTCTGAACTCTCTGCGACAAACCAGGAAAGGGACCTTGGTGTCCTGGTGGACAGCTCAATGAAGATGTCAACCCAGTGTGCCTCAGCAGTGAAAAAAGCAAACTCAATGTTAGGGATCATTAGGAAGGGTATAGAAAATAAGTCAGCAAGTGTCATTTTGGCTCTTTATAAATCTATGGTGAGGCCCCATCTGGAATATTGTGTACAGTTCTGGTAGCCCTACCTCCAGAAGGATATTATGGAGTTGGAGAAAGTACAGAGGAGGGCAACCAGAATGATTAGGGGACTGGAACACCTTCCTTACCATCTGAGGCTGCAACGGTTGGGCCTTTTCACTCTTGAACGACGGCGTCTAAGAGGTGACCTGATTGAAGTTTATAAAATCATGCACGGTGTGGACAAAGTAGATAAGGAAAAACTGTTTTCCCTATCGCACAACACTAGAACTAGGGGACACTCGATGAAACTTTTGGGTACTAGTTCTCAAACAAATAAGAGAAAGTACTTTTTCACCCAGAGGATTACTGGTCTATGGAACTCCCTGCCAGAAGAAGTGGTGACAGCTGTCAGACTTGACAGCTTTAAGAAAGGAATAGACAAGTTCATGGAGGACAAGGGTATCAATGGCTATAATTATGGCTACCTAAGGACAACCTCTGGGTTGGAGAGATAGGCAGGATATCTCTCAATGCCATTTCCAGGGAATCCTAAGCAGGTGAAGGCATCTCCTTGGGAATACCCTGAAGGAAATGGTGAGCCACTGTGTGAGACAGAATCCTGGACTGGATGGGCTGTGGCCTGTTCCAGCAAGGCTGTTCTTATGTTCTTATGTTCTTATGTTCTTAATCCTACTTTCCCAGCCGGGAAAAGAACTGCAAGTGCTCAATAGCTGAAGATTAAGAGGAAAAAGCAGCGATGGAGAAAACTTCTCCTCTCCGTCGCTATTTCTAAAATGGCAGCTTGTCTGCCTCGTGGCCACCCCTTTTATATAGTGGTGGCCACGCCCCCTAACTCACCCGGATATCTGAGTCCGGGTGGGGGGGGCCGCAAAGAGCACGGCGGCCATTTTGGCGCCGCGCTTTTATTATCACCTCCCATAATTTACAAATTAGTTTGCTTTGTTTTATGATTCATCTGCAGGAGACAAACTCACACTTCATCTCAGGCATTGAAATCTGTCTGATTCTTTGAACTAGAAATTTATTTATTTATTTTATTTATTTAGTCGTATTTATATATGCCGCCCACTCAGGCAGAACCCGACTCAATGCGATCTCAGTAGTAAAAATGGGTTAGCTACAACATACAGTCTTTCACCCATATTTTCCTTCCCTTCTAGGAAATAATCTCTTCCTTTGTGTTCAGTTATGGCTGGCATATATTTAGGAACATCCCCATCCCAGACACCCCAATCTAATGGGCTTTGAATGGCACAGTTCTATCCATGTCCTTACAAAACAATACGATAAATATAATAAATACAATAAAAACTCAATTAATAGCATAACAGGACCTCCCCTGGTGGCTTAGTGGTTAAAATGCTGAGCTTGGAGACTGGAAGGTTGAGATTCAATACCTGAGTGCTGCACTTGGACATATGAAAGGAGCTTCATTCGGGTGTCCCCTGAGTGGAGTTTCTTCAGCAAAAAAACCTTTCAACCCAATGTAATCTCTGACACAAAGACAATGGTCCATAGGGTCGCAAAGGGTTGGAATCAACTGTGTGACTGAACAACAACAAAAACACAGCAATGATCAAACAATTACACATTTCTTTTTTCCCCAAATTTTTATTGAATATAAAAAGATAGACATTACAAAGAAGGAGAAAATACAGAAAAGAAAACACGTAATTTAAAAGAAAAAAAACATATTCAATTTTTATTGAATCCAATTACATTAAACATAACATAAACACTAATAATCACCCTGTGTATTTACAAGTTATAAGAGCCTGCGGGATATTGCCTTTTTTTACCATTTCCAAAAATATATATATTCTGGTACAAGGCTATTGCTCTGATCTCCATTCAGTGAGTATTCCACAAAAGGTTGCCAAATTTTCCAAAATCTATTTTCTTTAATTTTTCCCTTATATTTGTTTATTTCCCATGTCAGTTTGTCGTTCAATGCAAGATCCCACATCTCTTTATACCATTCCTCTACTTTTAGAACTCTATCAAGTTTCCAGCTCCTTGCTATACACATTCTAGCTGATATCAGCATAATAGCTATTAGTTCCTTATTGTCTTCATTTACTTTAAAATTCTCCACGTCTGTTAACAGCACCATATTTAAATTCAATTCACATTCTACCCCCATAATATCACATATTTCCTTCTCAATTTTTCCCCAATACTCTTTTACCACTTTACAATTCCACCACATATGTTCATATGTCCCTAAAGAGTTTTTACATCTCCAACACATTTTACGTTTAGCATTGTGCATTTGAAATAATCTCTCAGGGGTCAAATACCACTTCCATAGCATTTTGTAATTATGCTCTTTCATTCTTACCGACATAGTTCTCATATATCTTTTTTCCCCACTTATCTTTCCAAATTTTTTCCTGAATTTTTATGTTCAAATCCTGTTCCCAGCATGACTTCAAAGTTTCTTGTGGATTACCTTCATTATTTAAAATTTTATAAATCCTGCTTACTATACCCTTTAATCCCATATCTCCTTTTCGTATTTTTAACAACAGTTGCTCAAATTCTGTTTTATCCCTCTCTAAACTACTTTCTTCCTTGTATTTATCAGTCCATCTATCCAACATTACCTTCTGAAGCCAGTTCAGATTCAACTGTGAATAAATTACTGCTTTATTCTCACTATCTTTACAGGCACGAACCCAGTC
The DNA here is from genome assembly GCA_035047345.1 of Bradypodion ventrale. Taxonomy (NCBI): domain Eukaryota; kingdom Metazoa; phylum Chordata; class Lepidosauria; order Squamata; family Chamaeleonidae; genus Bradypodion; species Bradypodion ventrale. Next base: position 87,763,526 of record JAWDJE010000001.1, on the reverse strand, counting down.
CTTCAACAAAGAAACATTTTTCCTTTCCAGTACCATATTTAAACTATTATCTAATTGTATCGGAAAACTTTTAATATCATCTAATTCTATTATAGGAGATAGTTCTGGACTCAATTTCTTTTTGACCTTGTTCCAAACATCCAACATTGTTTTCATCATTCTATTTTTAACACTGATTTTCCCTTTCTTGTCGCCTAGAAATACCCCTTTACCCATTTTTAACTCCTTCATCTCTATTTCTTCCCAGACAACCTTCTCCCTTGCTAAAAGTTTTATAATATTCTTAATTTGAAAATCTCTATAATAATTCCTTAAATTAGGTATTCCCAATCCTCCTTCTTTCTGAGATAAGTACCAAAAAATCTTAGCAATTCTAGGCTTTTTTCCTGCATTACAATAATTATTTATTATGTTTTGAAAATCTTTAATTTCCTTATCAAACAACCTAATCGGCAACGCCTCAAATAAAAAATTTATTTTTGGCAACAACATCATTTTAGTTAACACTATCCTACCAAACCATGACAATTTGATTTTTTTATACAATTCTATTTTCTCTTTAATTTCTTTTTTCTGTTTATCATAATTTAATCGCTTAAGGTCCTCAATTTTATTTGAGATACTTATTCCTAAATATCTCAAACATTCTTTAACTTGAATTTTAAATTTAGCTTTAATTCTCTCTTGTTCCTCCTTCTCAACATTACAGGCTATCATTTCTGATTTTTCCCAATTGATTCTCAGACCTGTTATCTCTTCAAAATCTTTTAGATGTCCTTGTATTTTTTCCAATGCCTTTCTAGGATGCTTCATTATTATCAAAGTATCATCTACGTAGAAACTTATTTTATTTCCAGCCATCCCTTCAATGCCTTTATCCCCTCTTATAATATTTGCTAACAACTTCATTGCCATTATAAACAATACTGGGGATAATGAGCAACCCTGTCTTGTACCTGCTTCTAATCTTATCTCTCCTGTATTTTCATCGTTGACCCTGACTTTTGCAAATCCAAATTGATATAACTGATCTATCATGTTACAAAATCTATCTCCAAATCCATAACATCGAATTATCTCTTTAATTGTAACCCATTGCAAAGAATCAAAAGCCTTAAATATATCTAATGACAATAATCCAACTTTCTCTTTTGTATGCCCTGCTATGTCAATCAAGTCCAGAACCCTCCTAATCAAATCAGACATATGACGTCCTTTCAAAAATCCCACTTGATCCTCCTTTATATAATTGCCCATGAACCCATTTAATCTTTTTGATATTATTGCTGTAAATATCTTAGCGTCTTGATTTATCAGAGAAATTGGCCTATAAGATTCCACTTTTTCAACATCCTTTCCAGCCTTTGGCAGCAAAACAATTATAGTTCTGTTCCATGATGTTGTTATCTTTCCCCCATCCAATATATAGTTAAACAATTTCACTAATCTTGGAACTACACTATCTTTAAATTCCTTATAAAAATCCACTGTCAGTCCATCCTCACCCGGGGATTTACCTAGCTTCAGGTTGGCTATTGTATCTTTAACCTCTTTTTCCGTTATTCGCTCCTCCATTCTATTTTTATGTTCCAATTCTATTTTTATTTGCACCTGTTTTTCTAACTGTTCTCTCAACTTTTCTATATTGATATCTCTTTTAGTATACAAACTCTGGTAAAAATCTTTTACAATCTCAATCTTATCATTAGCCTTATTACATCTATTTATCAAAATTCCAATCTCTCCTTTCGTCCTCTTTTCTTTAGCAGCTCTTGCCAATAATTTAGAATTCCTATTACTATATTCAAAATACTGTCTCTTCAAATATAATATATCTTTTTTTACCTTCTGCATATCTTTTCCTATAAACTCTGACTTTAACCTTTGAATTTTATCAAATGCTTTTTTACTATTTGTCTTTATATGTTCCTATTGCAGATGCTTAATCTCGTTCTCTATCTCAGACTGTTTGTCTCTACGTTGTTTATTTTTATTACTAGCCAACCTAATTTTTATTACTAGCCAACCTGGACAGCGAGGAGAACAAATAGGTCAATCTTATTTGTGTCCTCTGTTTTTTGATGTGTTTCCTGGAGAAAGACTATGTCCGGCCTATCTTTCCTCAAAGCAAATTCCAACCTCCTCCTCTTCATTTGGCTGCCCATACCTTTCACATTTCACGTCAATACTTTAAAAGTCCTCATAATTTATGTAACATCCTTGCATTTTGACCACCACAGACTCTTTTTTGTGTAATTACCTTCACCATACATATAACTACATTTTTTTTAAAAAAAAAACCCAATAAAAAAACATTTAACATTCAAAATCGCCCTCCCCACTCTTCTTACCAAAAAGTGGTCCTTATTCTTCAAAGGGGGGAGGGGGGAGACATGTAAGATGTGCATTCTAATTAAAGCTCTAGCACCGACTCTCCTCTTCAAAATCTAACCTAATTAAAGCCCCTCATGTTTCCCTTATCCGTCTAATCCCCCTCTCTAGTACCCTGCCTCACCCTGGCACCTCCGCCACCTGTCCCTCCTCCTCCTCCTCTGCTCCTCCTGTGGCCCCCTTCTCTTGTTCAATCCCTGACTCTCTTTATGTACCCCCCCGCTTCAAACAAGGCCTTCCTCAAGGCTCGCCACTCTCGAGATGCTGTTTTAACCAGTCCAATCTGGCACAGATAATCTAATGAGTCCATTTCAATATCTATTGTATGCATTTTTTTCATAGAAAAATCTAAGCTGTTGAGGAAACTTCCAGTGATAAACAATTTCACGTTCTTTTAATAATTGTGTCACAGGTTTCATCTTATAGCGCCATACCCGTTCCTCAACAGATATGTCGTTATAAACCTCAACATCACAACCATCAATTTTTAAAACGCCAGACCCAGCTAGTTTTATAAACGCCATCACCTTCAACTTATCCGCCCAATTTGCAAATTTAATTAACACATTCCTTTGGACTTTTCTCCCCTTCCTTGGGCCCAATCTAAAAACACTTGCAATATCTTCATTTACAAAATTTTCCCCCATGTTCAAATTATTCAGCCAATCCACTATTCTTTCTTTTAGCTTATCTGGCATTTTCTCCAACAAATTTCTCATGACCATGGTCTGTTTTCTCATCACCTCTTTCATCAAATCCAATTTCTCCCCAAAACCCTCCACTTTCAGTTTAACCTCTTTATGTTGCTCATGAAGCCCTTTCATATCATTCTGCATTAATTTCATATCTTTTTGCACCAGATTCAGAACTTTATCCACTTTCTGACTATTAGCTTCCACTTTTATAGAAAAATCAGTAAACATACCAACAAGTTTCTTATGGCTACCCATTAACTCCTCCTTATCTTTCACTCTCACATCCCTCATTTCTCTGAATCCTTTCGTGGTCATTTCATCCATCTTATCAATTTTTTTAAACAACTTCCCCAGCTCTACCAAGATTTGGGTTTGGTCCATTACTCCCGTCTGCTCTACTGCTGCTGTTACAGATGATAAAGATGCATCAGCACATGGCACTTTCTTCTCCTCTTTTCTTGCATCAGTCTTTTTTGGTCTTACAATCTCATCTTCTTTTCTCTTCTCCATTTTGGTTATAAAGTCTTCAAACAAAGCACCCAGAGCCAAAACACTTTTATACCCAACAAGCACTTCACCCCGATTTTTTTCCAGCTTGCTTTAGTATTTCCCCGCCCCCCAAGCAACCAAACCCCACTCCAACTGAAGAAAGAAAAAAAAGCTCTTCAAATCACTCAGAGCTGTACTGTTATATCCAAAGAGGAAGACCAACTACTTTATATCCACGATGTCCAAAGGAAGTGAAAAGGAAAAAAAAAGCAGAGCCACAGGGTAACTTATCCAAACTCCAAGCGTTAACGGGCAGGGAAAAAAAAAGATGAGAAGCAACTATATTTCCTTCACTCCAGAAAACCCGACTGCATCCCCACACAGATGAAAAAAGGAATATTTATACTTCCAGCCACATTGGCAGCTCCCAAACCCAGTCTCTCCTCCAATCTCCCAGGCATACCAGCCATGTTCCACGCCTTCCAAACGGTTTCTTCCTTATTCCATCTCAGCTCTGCTGAAATCTTCACCTTCCCCCTCTCTGAACTCTGTTTCCAGCCTCAATTTCAGCATTCCAGCCATTCCACCATCACTTCACACTCTCCACTTCTCTCCTCTCAGCCGTCCTCAAAACTTTTAACTTTCATTTCTGTTCTTCCTCACTGCCATTACTCCCAACTTTGCCCTCCATTACCAGGCTTATCCCTCCTCCTTCCCTCCACACTTACTGTGCCCTCTCAATTGTCCGGCTCCAAGACCCTGTTCACCGCCGCCAGCGTCCTCTTTAACTTTATTTTTCCTTTTCTCTCTCTTAAAGTTCCAAAGCTCCAAAGCCCATTTCACTTTTAAAAATCGCCAGAAGCCCGTCCGACCCGAGCCGCGAGCTCAGCACAGCTGCGCTTCCCTCACCGCCCGCTCCTCGAACTCTGTCTCCGGCGAAAATAAACTCACTTCAAAAGACTCCCAGGCTCCAAAAATAAACTCTCTAGCAAGTCGGTTCCAATTTTTTGTTATTTAGCCACTTTAAAGTCCCATTCTCAGCATGAGCAAAGCAATGTATGTGTTAACCAGGCACCATCTTAGCCACACCCACAATTACACATTTCATTGTGTTAACTGGCAATGTTTAGCAGTCATGAGAATACCTGAGGAAACAAATTAGTTTGAAGTTTTCAATGGAAAGATCTTGTCATATGGTGGCTGCCACAGCAGAGAATACATTCCTCCATGCCATGGCCAAATGAACCTCACAATGCTGCACTAAACAGGGCTTCCTTCACAAATACATTTGTGTGAGTGTTGGTTTTGTGGCATTTTACAACCTAACATTCTTGATGGACTGCAGTCCACTTCACCTGATCCACTGAAAAAATACAGAGATGTAGATTACTCTAAGGAGGTGAATGAGATAAATTACAGCATCTCAAAACTGGGCTGCAAAATCTCCCCTTTCAAATCATTTAAGCATAATTTTCCTTCTGTTTTGAATAACCCGGCAGGTGGTGCTATTAAAAGGAAACAGCTAACAAGCTGTAATCCAAGGCTTCTTCAACTGGTTAGCTCTGTTGTGGACAGGATAGGCCACTTAGCTAGGTAGAGGTTGGAATTTTGATTCCCTACTATGCCTCCAGAAAGAAGAGCGAGCCTGTGTAGCCAAGGGCAAGATTTACAGTCCCAACGCATCCCCAGAAGAATGGAATAAGAAACCACTTCTATGTATCCTCTACCTAGAAAACCATAGAAAGGGTTTCTATGAGTCAGACCTGATTTATGGTACATGACGATGATGAAGTTGTTAAAAGAGGAATTGTCCTTATCTGTTTAAATAAAGAAAGGAAAAGAAAAATCTTGTCAATGGGCTTTGCTCACCCTGCTGTGTGTACTGGCTTCTTCCCCACAACCTTTCTAGCAGCTGGCTGGAAGATTCTGGAAGCTGTGTTCAAAAATAATAATTTTTCCAAGCTCAAGTATCTGCCCCTTCTATACAAAGTGAACAAGAGGCATTCAGGAATATGGCATTGGGCGCACCAGAGAAAGAGAAACCATCAACTATGACAACAGCATGAGTGGGAAGAATGTAGACAAGCTTGGTAGCTTTTTCTTCTTCTGAAACTGCCAAAATGAAGGCACCTTTTGGTGAGTTCATTTTGCAATTCCTTTCACCTGACATAGCATGAGAAAGATTAGCCAGCAATGCAAGGTTGTGTTACCATGATTGTGGTTCAAAAATACAGTGGTACTTCACTTTATGAAATTAATGCGTTCCCTGGGACGTTTCATATTACAAAAAAATTGAAAAGTGAATTTCCCATAGGAATGCATTGGATGCAATTTCTCATAGGAATGCATAGAAAACCAAAATTTGTAAAGCAAAATGCATTGAAAACCAATTAATCCGTTCCAAAAAAAATCATAAAACGGGTCATATTTTCAATGGATTTTCATTCATAAAGCAAAAAATTACATTAACCTAAGAATTCGTAAAGCGAGGCACCACTGTACCACAATCTTCAAGGAAGCTCTTTCTGTGTGCTTGGTAGCTTATCGGAAATGATTCTATCCTTATTACTGTACAGTTGTTATGTATGTTAACTGTGTTTTCTGACAGGAGCGGAATGTATCTTTTCTCATGTATCTATTCTTATGCAAATAAGTGGATTGAAAAATGTGCACATTCTGTTAGCCAATGGTCTTGTTGTATTACTGTTACTGTTACTGTTTATAGTGTATATAAGTCCGAGTTTTGCCCCATCCAAACTGTGTTCAAACCCCACTAATAAAGAGCTGAATTTCACTACTTCATTTGTCTGCTTCTTCATTCCTTGAACACTAAAACAGTGGTACCTTGCTTAAAGAGCATAATGTGTTCCACGGGATTGCTCTTTAAGTAAGTTTGCTCTTTAAGTGAAACACCATTGTAAGTGACCAGTTTGACTTCTGGCAGGGGTGGGGGAATAGCTAACCCCCAATTTAGTTGTTAAGCGAGTTTTTTGTTGGTTTTAGTTGTTAGTGAGGCAACCATTCAGAGAAAATGCTGCTTTTTAAGTGACTTAGTCTTTAAGCAAGGGGCTCTTTATGCGAGGTTTTACTATACTTTGAAGAGGAAAGAGTCTTTCTGAAAAGTTGTAATTTTTAAAGAAATAACCATGTCAGATATACAAAAAAACATGTCAAAAAACCACCCAAAAACCAAGAGACAAAAACATTGTGGCACTTTAAAGACTAATGACTATACAGTGTATTTTAATGTGTGCTTTCGTAGATCAAATTTACTTTCTCAGCAATCTGAAAAGTGAAATGTAATCCCTGCAGAGGAGGAAGGAGACTTGCAGAGATATGAATCTTGCAGCCTTTCACTCTCACAGATAAAGCTGGGATAGGGGAGCACTTTCTCTTCATAGTAAGACTTTTGCCATGAAACTTTGTTTCCTGAGATATCTTGTGGGAAATCTTGCAGGATGTCTTGGAAGTTTCATGGTCATTTTTCTAGAAGAATTGCCAAAATGTATGGAATTGTTATAACTCAATATATAATACAGTGGATTAATACATAATAATATGGTGGAAATTTTTCTGCATTTAGAAAGGGCAGAAGAACTAGCAAACCACAGAAGATTGCTATCATTCCTTACAGAAAGGTGTTTTTTCCTGCATAGTATTTACCAGAGAGAGCATTAACTTGTACAGAATGTGGCAGTTTCCCATGCAGAATAACTGCCAAAACTTTTTTTTTTGGGGGGGGGGGGAATAAAAAAGTAAAGTAAGCTTATTTTTAAGACAAATTAAATATCTTGCCACTACAATGAAAGTGCTGGAAAGGAATTTTGGCCTGGCAAAATTTGTAAAATAGCTGGGAACAAGACATGTTGCAAGTACTTGTCACATCCTTCTTGTAAGTAGCTTGATCTCTGACATTGGAGCACTCCATTGTTTAGTTTCTTTGCCCACTCTATTTCATCCTCAGTGTGTCCATCGAATGTGAACATGCATTTCTATATGCATGTGGATTATTTTTTAATTGAGTCTTGTGGGGAAAGAGTGAAATTTTATCTGTAACGAAAGTTGCATTTCACACATTAAGTTAGCACAGGGATTCTCAACCTGTGGCCCATGGGCTGGATACGGCCCATGACAACTTTTCATGTGCCTCACCACCACCTCTACCACACCAGGATGTGCCATGTGGTAGAGGAAGGACAAAATAGCTGTCTGGCCCCTGAAGCTGTCTGAGGGAGCATGACTGTTGGAACTGGCCCTTATAAGCACCAGTCCAGGACAACGATGAACAAACAGCAACAGGCTTTATTTAACAGTCAAATAGAGATGAGCTGCAGGATGGAAATGAGCTCCCGTCTTTGTCCCTGCCAACCTAGCAGTTCGAAAGCAAGAAATTGCAAGTAGATAAATAGGGACCACTTCAGTGGGAAGGTAACAGCGTTCCATGTGCTCCGGTGTCTAGTCATGCCTGCCACATGACCACAGAAACATCTGCAGAAGCAGATAGCGCTGGCTCTTCGTCTTAGAAACAGAGATGAGCACTGCACCCTAGAGTTGGATACGACTGGCTTTCGAGCAAGGGAAACCTTTACCTTTACCTTTAGAGATGAGCTTACAAGGTATTCCAGATCCCGAGATGGCTATTTTTGTGTATGAGAATCAAGACACAGGAAACAGCCACGGGCTGGTTTAACACAGGTTTATTGCATGGTGGTCAGAGGGAACATGAGGTAATGGCGGATGCATAGCTCTATATATACAGTAGTAAACATTCGAATGTGGCTCCGCGAGAGCCTATTGGCTACTGTCCGCGTGACGTCATTGCTGGTCACGCCCTTCTTGTCCAGGTGTAGGTAGTGGCGGGAAACTCCGCGCTGTGGCCTTTGATGAGTATGGACCAAGAGAGCTTGGACGCTCGCCGCTGCCCACTGGTGGTCATTAGCTCGCGTCCTCATACAGGGTTTATAGTGATACAGCTGAAGGCTATATTGTTACTGGTAGGACATGTTACATTGTTAAGATACATCGTTATCACATGAAGATGGTTACCCTATTAGAACACAACACTCCTCCCCCCTAGGATGAGACGAAGTCTCTCAGCCAAGATGGCTTATTTCGAACACGCTGGGGTCTCGGTGCGGGCTGCCCTGCCCCGGGTTTGCTACCTTCTCTTTGTCCCCTGGCTTCCTGTCCTGTAATTGGAGAGGGAGACTTGTTAGTGACTTGCCGCGGTTCTGCGGCTTTGTTGGGAGGTGTGTGCTTTATTTGGGAAGAACCGGGGGCACTGGGGGCTAACGAAAAACCCCTCTTCTCGCTTGGATGGGTGGGGGAACACTCCCAAAAACCCCCCCGGCTCGCAAAATCAAATTCGGAATCAAATTCGGGGGCAGCAGTCGCAAACTCCTCTCCCTCTTCCCCGGGCTCGGATAGAGCTGGCGTATCCAAAGGATATGAGTCGGGACCGCTGCTTCCCCCCCTTGTTTGGGACTGTTGCCCTTCGTTGTCTCCCCCTTGGGATAAACGGGTGGAGGAGAACCCTAACGCTGAGGCATTCTCCGTGCCGTCCGTGGATTGCTTCCTGAGAACCCGGCTCCGGAGCTGATCCGCATGCCGCCTCCACAATAGACCGGTGCTCGTTTCCACCCGATATGACACTGGCCCCGTCTGTTCTACAACTCTCCCTGGTACCCAGGCTGGCCCTGCGCTGGCGTAGTTCCTGCAATGCACAGGATCGCCGGCGGCGAAACCTTTCAACACCGCCACCCCTACGTTCTTCCCTTTGTCCTCGACCCTCGTCGGGTCTAACCTGGACAGAATCGTGGTCAGTTTTCTCCGCATCAGCAGCTCTGCCGGCGAGTATCCGGATGCTAAGGGGGTCAGCCTATACGCTAATAGAAACTGACATACTTGGTGATTCAGGTCCCCCGAGCCCATGCGCCGCAGCGCATCCTTTGTTGTACGCACCAGCCGCTCTACTTGGCCATTCGTGGCCGGGTGAAACGGCGCGGATGTGACGTGCCGAATGGCGTTTGCCTCCGTGAATGCCCTGAACTCAGCGGACGTGAAACAACTAGCGTTATCGCTGACCAGAGTGTCGGGTAAACCGAACGTGGAAAAGACCCTCCTTAGATGGCTAATTGTAGTGGCGGAGGACGTGCTCTTTACCGGAATCACCTCCAGCCACTTGGAGTACGCATCCACTACCAGGAGAAAAATTGTTCCTCGGAACGGGCCAGCGAAATCTGCGTGCACTCTGGACCACGGCCCCCTTGCTGCGTCCCATTCCCTATGCGGGAGACGAGCCGCCTCCGGTCGGGAGCCCTGGCATGCCTCACAGGTGCCGATCATGTGCTCTATGTCTGCGTCCAGCTGGGGCCACCAGAAGTAACTCCGGGCCAGCGCCTTGGAACGGACGATCCCCGGGTGGCTGACGTGCAGCAGTCTGAGCACCCTCGGTCGCAGGGATGTAGGGACCACCACCCGTTGGCCCCACAAAAGGCACCCCCTCTCTAGGGACAACTCTATTCTTTTCCGAAAAAATGGGTCGAATTCCGTACATGGGGAGGACGCCGGCCACCCCTTCTGTACCCATGAGCTTACTTTCTCCAGCGTTCTATCCTTGCCTGTCGCCCTGGCAATGTCGGCTGGTACTATTGGGGGTGAATCTAAGACCTCTATTAACAATACCTGGTGGTCTCTCTCTACCCCTGCCTTTTGGTCGCCCGACAAGGGCAAAGGAGACCTTGAGAGTGCGTCTGCATGGCTGATCTCATTCCCGGGCCGGTATTCCAACTCATGTTGGTATGCGTTGAGAAAGATAGCCCACCGCAGCATCTTCGGGGACAGGATCTGTGGCGTGGGCTTATTCGCAGTGAAAATTCCTAACAGGGGCTTGTGATCGGTCACGATCGTGAACGGGCGACCATACAGAAAATCGTGAAATTTTTTTGTTCCCGCTACTATCGCTAATGCCTCCCTGTCGGTCTGTGCGTAATTCCGCTCTGCTTGGGACAGGGACCTTGAATAAAACGCTATCGGGGCCTCCCTTCCGTCGTCCAACACGTGGCAAAGCACCGCCCCCACCCCCACCGGGGATGCGTCACAGACTAAGACCACTGGCCGTTTGGGATCGAAATGAGTCAGGATTGCCTCGGATGTTAGGAGTTGCTTTAACTCCTTAAACGCCCTCTCTTGCTCGTCACCCCACAGCCATGTTTCCTCCTTTTTAAGCAACCGATGGAGTGGTTCGGCCACCGACGCCTTCCGTGGAAGGAAGGTGTGGTAAAAATTGAGGAGCCCCAGAAATGACTGTAGTTCGGATTTGGATGTGGGGCGAGGAGCCTTCTTGATGGCGGCTACTTTGGATTTGGACGGCATAATTCCCTCGGGTGTAACCCGGAACCCTAAAAACTCAACCTCCGTTTCGAAAAAAACGCATTTGTCTTTTCTCAGTCGCAGCCCCGCTTTCTCGAACACAGTCAGTACTTTATCCAATCTCTTTGCCAGTTCGGCCTCACTCCCCCCTGTTATCAATACGTCATCAAAATAAGGCAACACCCCCTCCAGCCCCTTCAGGAGGCGTTCCACAAGCGACTGAAAAAGGCCGGGTGCCGAGTTCACGCCGAACTGTAAGCGCGACACCTGGAACGCCCCTTTATGTGCAACTATTGTTTGTGCCGCTGCCGTGGCGGGAGTTACAGGGAGTTGCTGGTAGGCTTGTGCTAAATCGAGCTTAGCGAAACACTTTCCCCCATTCAGCCTGGCCAGAAGGTGGCTGACCACCGGCACCGGGTATGCATTAGGGCGGATCGCCTTGTTAATTGTACACTTATAATCAGCGCAAATGCGCACCTCCCCGTTAGCCTTTAGTGCTGTTACAATTGGAGTTTCCCACTCCGCGGAATCAACAGGAACAAGAATCCCCTGGCCCACCAGTTTGTCCAGTTCCGCCTCTATTTTGTCCTTTAGTGCGAACGGCACCCTGCGCGGTTTGAGTCTTATCGGGCGGACCTCCGGGTCTAGGTCGAAGGCTACAGGGGGTCCCTTGAACTTTCCCAGTCCTTTTTTAAAAACGTCGGGGTGCGCGTCACACACCGCTTGTATTGGATCCGCACCCACGGCATGCACCCCCCCTATGAACAAACCCAAAGGCTGAAACCACTGCGTCCCAAGGAGGCTACAACTTCCCCCTTTGAGAACAACTAGGGGGAGTTCCGCAGAATGTCTCTTAAAACGGACCCGAAATTTCCCGACCCCCAACACTGGAATGCTGTTCCCCTGTACGTCTCGTAGCGTGGACCTCAACGTTTTAAGTTTGGGCCGCACGTGGGGGTCGATTTTCAAGAACTCTCTCTGGGGAATTATAGAATAGGAGGACCCCGAGTCAATTTCCATCCTAATAGGGGCCCCTTGTACTAGTACCTCAACGAAGTAATGGGGTTGTCCCGCGGACACGCTGAACACGGGAGCGTCGTCCTCGCTGTCGTCCGAGATGCGGCCCACGCCGTCCTGCTTCCTCGTGGTCCGGGCGCCATCTTTGGACCTCGCTGGACGGTCCGGTCTGGCCGAACGGTCTTGTGAATGCCTCCGGCCCTCTTTCCGCTTCCTGCACGCCTTGGCGATGTGCCCCCGACGGCCGCAGTTGTAACACTCGGTTTTTCTGAATGGGCACTTCGCGCGCTCATGGGCCGCTCCGCAACCATCGCAGCGGCGCCCTCCTTTTCGGACCTTCTGGACCTCCTCGCCGTCGCTGCCTTCCGTAGACGACTTCGAGGTTCGTCGGGTTGCGTGCACCGACTGTCCGGACTTTCCGTGCACCGAATTCTCCGCTTTGCCGGCCCTAGGACGCCACTCACGCCATTGGTGCATTTTGTCTACCCCAGCATTCGTGGATTCCGCGGATTCCGCGGCCTCCACAACCTCTGCCAGCGTGGGTGGTGGCTCCTTGTTCATCAGGCTGCGCTGCACTTCCTTGTCCTTCAGGCCACACAGAACTCCGTCCCTGAGGGCCATCTCTAGGTTGTCCCATCTGCAAGGGGCGGCGGCTATTCTCATGGCTGTTACGAAGGTCTCAACCGACTCGTCCGGCGCTTGGACTCGCCTCCAAAACGCGCTCCGAGCGGGAAACATTGCCCTCGAGGGTCGGAACCGCTCACGCAGCAGTTTCATGATGTCCTCGGCTTTGAAATCACTCATCTTCTTCGGTGCAATAATGCCCACCAGCGTTCGCTTGGTTTCTATCCCAAGCATTCGGGTGAGGATGGCCCTCTTCCTTTCCTCGTCGTCTTTGACTTTGAGTTCCACCAGTGCCGCCTGGAAGTCCATCTCAAAGAGCTCCCAGTCTTGCGGTTTGGTAATGTTGAACCCGCTCTGTGCCCTGGCTCCTTGGGGATCCATTATCCCACCTTCGTCGCCAATTTTGTGTATGAGAACCAAGACACAGGAAACAGCCACGGGCTGGTTTAACACAGGTTTATTGCATGGTGGTCAGAGGGAACATGAGGTAATGGCGGATGCATAGCTCTATATATACAGTAGTAAACATTCGAATGTGGCTCCGCGAGAGCCTATTGGCTACTGTCCGCGTGACGTCATTGCTGGTCACGCCCTTCTTGTCCAGGTGTAGGTAGTGGCGGGAAACTCCGCGCTGTGGCCTTTGATGAGTATGGACCAAGAGAGCTTGGACGCTCGCCGCTGCCCACTGGTGGTCATTAGCTCGCGTCCTCATACAGGGTTTATAGTGATACAGCTGAAGGCTATATTGTTACTGGTAGGACATGTTACATTGTTAAGATACATCGTTATCACATGAAGATGGTTACCCTATTAGAACACAACAGCTATACAATCCTAGCAGAGTCAGTCCCTCCTGACTCTTACCCGGCAATGGGTAATAAACTAGCTACCATAGAAGCGTAGCATAATTGAGGGACCAGGCTTAGCGCTACCCGGCTACCTGTATGGAGTAGGAAGTATAGCTCTGGTCCGGCCCCACCCTTGTTTACCCGTGGGGCTTATATAGTGTCTCCCCAGCGGTGGCTCTTGGATACAAGGTAGTGACCCACCAGACAAACGTAACTAACCAATCATAACAGGGAATCTGTTTAGTTAACCAATGGAGAACAGGATCCAAAACTGTAACCAATCACAGGGCTTGGTTTAGCCTAACAAGTGTGCCCTTTTGCAGGAGTTTCGTGCCACTTTGGGCTTCTAGTTGGAATAGCAGTAAACTGCCATTTTCCTCTTGCAAGTGCACTCCCCGTGCTACTTGCAAATATGCCTCAATACACAACAGTGACCCAGCCCTCAGTGAAAAAGGTTGAGAACTCCTGAGCATACCTGTCAACCACGGCTCCAGAAAATAAGGGACCTGCACAGAATGGTTCTGCACAGGTCACCTTCTACGCGACCTGCGCAGAACGGTTCTGCACAGATCACCTTCTAAACATGCGTAGAAGGCTTTTACGCTTGTGTAGAACCCTTCTACGCTTGCGTAGAACCCTTCTACGCATGCATAGAAGGCTTCTACAATCCCCTTCTGTAAAGATCGCCTTCTACGCATGCGTAGAAGGGTTCTACACAAGCGTAAAAGCCTTCTACACATGCGTAGAAGGTGATCTGTGCAGAAGGGATGTGCAGTACCTCTCCCCCCTGGCTGCCAATTCCGGGATTTTGGCAGCTGCGGGTGAAAAATGGCACAAATCAGCGCCGAAAATCGGGAAATCCCGGGCAATCCGGGAAGGTTGACAGGTATGCTCCTGAGTTAGGAGGTGCAAAACAGGTCACTTTCACAATGGACTTCCCAACAATGAGATTTGTGTCTGATCTAGATCTATAAAACAGAAATCTATGTTTGTATGTGCTCAAAAGTCTCCCGCATCCCTGGACCAATCTTGCTGAAATTTGGCACATATGTACCTTGGGCTGGCAAGATCAGCACTGCGGGGTCACAAGCCCGATAGGGGGCGTACACCCCCAAATTGCATCCCAATTGATCTATACAATGTATGTGTTTCCCAGTGATGTAATTGGCTGATGTCACAGTCCCAGGTAGGTTGAGATTGTGACATCTTCTGACTGACTCAGCTGTAGCCCTCTGAGCTCAGGTGTAGTTTTCACAGTAGGTGGAAGGCAAATGGGCATGCGAGATCAGCATTGTGGGGGTCACAAGACCCATGTGGGGGTCTCTCTGAGCTCTGGAGCCGCAGAGGCGGCTGAGGCAGTGGCCACAGTGGGTGAAGCCGAGGAGGGAGGGAAGGTCAAGGGCTCCTCAATGGCTGCATCCTGGGGGCTGGACACATGTATAAGAACATAAGAACAGCCTTGCTGGAACAGGCCACAGCCCATCCAGTCCAGCATTCTGTCTCACACAGTGGCTCACCATTTGCTTCAGGGTATTATTCCGAAGCAGATGCCTTCCAGATCTGTGTATGGGAAGGATAAGGGCAGTAAGTGACCATCGACGGGGAAGCGGGATGGGTGAGGGAGGCAGGAGTGACCCACATACACCCCACGAGGTTTCCAAGAGGGAAAGGCTGGCCTACGTTAAAGAAATTAAAAACCCGAGCAAAGCCGGGTAATCAGCTAGTATTTTATATATTAAAACAAAAACTTGTTGCTTTAAAGCGTGCCATTTCTCAGTCATATACAATAGTGTCAAATCACTGCATGTGTTGAGATCAATCATTTAGAATGTCTCAGTAGACAGCATGTGTGTGAATGTTGAGTTGCTAGTATTCTCTTTCACCCTGTGGTAAGAACACTTCTACCACTTAATACAAGCCACTTCCTTTGTTTTTCCCATCAACCTCATGCAGAGCCCAGATTTTTTCTTGCTACAGGAGATTCAAGAGCCATCTCTTCCATTGTTTGTAATGAGTGGCATTCTTAAGACAGCTTCATTGCTTGTTGAGTGAGATTATGTGTCTTTAAGTGAAAAACTTCCTCTGGAGGCCCTAACCTTGCCAACACCTGCAGTTCCACTGATATGTGGCATGTTTATGCCATTAATGGGCAAATGGCCTATAAAAGGCAGACAGGAATAATTGGCACAGCCTGCACAACACTTGATTCATGATTCAGTCACCACTTTTGTGAAAGTTCACTGCCATTAGGTCAGATTCTTTCATTCATTTGGGTCTCCCCTTCCTTTTACTTACAGCACATACTATCTAATGCAATCAATCACAGTGAATCGTCACTTAAAAGGTCTGTTTTCACAGCTTGCAATGGGATGGGGAAAATGGAAGGAGGATAGAGAAGAGAAGGTTCACTAAGAAGTATCTTCAGCTACCCCTGGGAAAACATGCTTTATTCTTATCCCAAGATGTGACCATCTACACTCTCCAACACTTTAATAGCATGATTCAGCCTCACTGGGTGCTCACCCTGATAAAGATCTTGAGGAACTCTCTAGACCAGTGACAGCAAAGCAATTGGCCCTCACGAGAGTGAAAATGAATTCTATGGTAGAAGAAAATACTGCAGAAAGCACAATGACAACGTTGAACCATCTGTGCAATCCTCTTTTGATTGAGTATGAAAGGCAAGAACTTTTCATCAGCAAGAAAGATGGCTCAAAAAGAAAGGACACAGTTTGCTTGAAAAAAAATCTACAATAAATGCTGGCCTTGACTGACAACACCTTCTCCTTGAATACAGGAAAGCCATGAGTATCCTCAGCATGCATTAAACCAACATAAGGATCAGCTAAATTGGTATTTCTCTTTCTCTTTATGTTATATTTCTCACTGTTCCTTTCAATATTTATTCAGTCAACTACAGTAGGTTTCCCTTTCTCAAAAGCGAGTCATATCCAACTCTAAGGTTTGGTGCTCATCTCCATTTACAGCCAAAGAGCTAAGTTTCCATGGACATGTGGCAGGTATGCCTAGACACCAGAGTGAACAGAACAGTGTTTACCTTCCCACTGAAGTGGCACCTATTTATCGACTTGCAATTTCTTAGTTGGCAGGAGTTGGGACAGATACTGGCACCCATGCCATCATGAAGGTCTCGGGTATTGAACTCCAACCTTCCAGTCTTCAAGTTCAGTGTCTTAACCTTTAAGCCCCCACAGTCCCTACTACAGTACATGGTGTTAATGTTAATCACGTTTATTTCTTATCTTTTTGTTAAGGTTTATGCAGCAGCAGTAAAACAGGACAGTTTTCAGCCAACCTCAGTTTGAAACGCACAGCAATAACCTTTTTATGCTGTGGGCTGGACCATGCCCCTTCAGAAAGCAGGCCGGACTGGTGGATCCCCTGCCATATTACACATTTAATAATAAGGCTTGGATTGGAGGAAAAACAACACAAAATTATTATTATCTCTGTGCCACTGCCAAAGTGCTTTGGACTTTCTCCCACATGGTGTAAAGGAGCTGGTGAGAGGAGCAGAAGTGGGAGCAGAAACTACTGAAGTGGTGTGGCCCTTAAAATAATGAGTTATAAGTAGGGGCATGTTACGACTCATCCTGGTATCCCGCTGGCCCAACATAGGCCTGCATAGAGGTTAGAGTTGCCATATGCCACGGAAAACCATGCATTTCACATTTTGTAACTGTCCCACACAGTCCCATACAAAACACTGAAAATTCACGGTTTTCAACCACTTGATTTGGAAGAAGAAAAAAAACACATGGATTTTTCCTGCACTTCTATTGGAACGACCAGCAGGTGGCAGCAGCTTGGTGAACAAGGTGTGTGTATGTGTGTGTGTGTGTGTGGGGGGGGGCACAGCCTTTTCTATCTTGTGGTGTCTCGTCTGTGTAGCAGCAGTTCAACCGAATACTGCAGGACGGAATGAGCTCCCGTCTTTGTCCCAGCTCCTGCAAACCTAGCAGTTTGAAAGCAAGAAATAGCAAGTAGATAAATAAGGGCCAAGTTTGGTGGGAAGGTAAACAGGATTCCATGTACTCCAGGGTCTAGTCATGCCTGTGGCTGGGGTTTTATTTCCTCCTCCCCGTCTCCCTCTCTGCCCCTTTGCATCCGAGGCTCCTGCTGCTGGGAGTGGGGGGGGGAGGGGGAAGGATATGCACTCTCAAGTTTGGACGCCAAGCCAAAGGACCTGGTTTTCTCGCTCCCCCCCCCCCCCCCGAAGAAAGCAATCTTCACTTGGGCCACTTGTAGAATGTTGGAACATCTAGAGGGCCTCTGAGCATGTGTGGATGGCCTCACCTGGTAATTAGCAATTACCTTTCTCCAATGCCTGCCACATGACCACAGAAACGTCTGCAGAAGCAGACAGCGCTGGTTCTTCGGCTTTGAAACAGAGATGAGCACTGAACCCCAGAGTCAGATATGACTGGCTTTTGAGCAAAAGCAAACTTTACTTCTGTCCCATTTTTTGTGAGAGGGAATTATGGTAACCCTAATAGAGGTGTATACAGTATAGAGGAGTTCTCATCAATTTGGAACAAACAGCTGTGTATTCACTCCCTATGAACAAAGGCTGTGAAATGTATTGTCCCTTGGTGGTGCAGTGGTTAAACTGATGTACTGCAACCAAAAGGTTGTGAGTTCAATCCTGACTAGGGCTTAAGGTTTACTCAGCCTTCCTAGATTGGTAAAATGAGTACCCAGCATGTTGGGGCAAAATGCTAATTAACTTGTGAACTGCCCAGAGAGTATACTAAGCAATATGGGGAGGTATATAAGTGTGTTTACTTTGCTTTGCACTTGACAGTGTTGTTTGACAATCAAATTTGACTGTCCAGGAATCATCATTATGTCATCTTGGCCATAAGGTGAACTCTGATCAGCTGGGACTGCACTTCTCAAGAGGAAACTCCTTGGTTTCTTTCAAAAAGGATTCCCCATCAGCCTGTTAAGGAATGAACAACCACTAAACAAGATAAGTTGGGGAATATATATTTTCCCAAAATTATTAGTCTTTCTCCTTCCCTCCATTGAGACAAGTAGAATTAGACATAGACCTTAATTAGAAAAAAGTTGTAATGTACAAAATTCCATAGGAGGTGGAAGAGAATGGAAGATAAAGATCATAGGCCAGTGATGTCTAACCTTGGCACTCCAGATATTCTTGAACTTCAATTCCCAATAGTCCTGATCAGCAGGGGTGCTGACTTGGGCTTCTGGTAATTGAAGTCCAAGAACACCTGGAGTGCCAAGGTTAGCCATCACTGCCATAGGCTATCAAAAAGCCACCATAGTCCCAGTTGTTATTTTTTATGTATTTCTCCACTCCTGATAGGCAATCAGTAGTTCTCATTTCAAAGTAACACCACTGGTCACTACTCCACAGCTGCCCTGGATCCAGACAGAACAGGTTCTTATTACCTGCAGGTCATATATTCAATGGTGTGGAGCAAATATGTGATCACTCAGGAACATTTCTGCAGTCTTAAAGTTACCCCCTGTGGGGGAAAGCCCTTGTTTTTGTCCCAAAACAGCCAATGCACCATCAATGGTGCAGTGAAACCAGAAGTCACAAGGTCAAGGACCAGGGGTTTGTGATTACTAAGGAAGATGATAACATCTGCCACTCCCTCTGGCTTCTCTGCATCTTTTGGGTTTAGTTGTAATTTTCACAGTACTTGATGAGATGAGGTGAATTAACATGACACTATTGCTTCTTTTACTTTTGCATCATCACTTCTTGCTCTTTGTGATTAACTATGCTGTGAAAAGTAACATCTGGAAAATTGTTACATGGAACACTGTTCTACTCAACAATTTTTTATTTTATTTTTTGTGATTCCTCCTCAAAATTTTCCTCAGGAAATTTTTTCACGTCTCGTGCTCTTCACCCCAAAGTCCATCCTAACTGATCTCTTTAGCTTTGCTTCAGATGGACATTGGTGATAGAAATTTTCATTTTATTGCTTTGAAACTGTTAGAAAAATTAAAATCTTGCATTCTCCTCCTTTTACCCTGATTCTCAGTGTACTTTTATCTAACCTAACTTTAGAGTCATCTTCCCCATGTCTCAGATTACCATTTCCTTCCACAATCCTTTATTTTTCTTCTCCTTTAAGACAGACATTTGAAAAATGGAGTTATACTTGGTATAAAAGGGAAGAGGAAAAGAATGAATGTAAGTAGAAGTGTTTTGTTTCTTTAATCAAGAAACATCCAGACTGTTCATTTATCCTTTTCCGAGAGAAAAAGTGATTCTAGGCAGATTTCTCCCTCTCTGAACTGAAAAGGGAATAATCAAATTTCAAATAAAAATTTGCTTTAGAAATCTGATTCTTCTTGGCTTAACTCTACTACCTGAGCCATTAAAATGTTCTTCTGCCAGCATATCTGGAGAGCTCAGTGGGAAGAAGCAGAACACGAAGTCCCACTGCATGAGCAGAAGTTAGATTGCAAATTATTGGATACAGCCCAAAGTTGTTCTGCTATGTCACAACACAAGACAGGAAGAATCTTTCTGCTTTTGATTTCTATGTGTGGAATGACACAAAAGCTACCTAGGAGTCAAATGTTTCTTGCTACCAATGGCCTTCAATGGCAGGCTTTTGCAAGAAACAGGAGACTTGGCATACATCGGAGAGAAAGGCAAGCATATCTCTTGATGGAAAAAAACCTACCAGTGATGGGGCTCAGCTGAGTTTGGAACTGCAAGCCAACCTGGAACATATGATTTCAGACTCTGGCCTCAGCTGGGGCAAAGAGGCCTTCCAGCCATGGGTGCCAGGACCCCTCCACTTGCTGGTGCTCCTGGGCCCTGTCCCTGGCTGGGCTTGAAAAGGCCACTACGGAGGTGGGCGGCAGGACTCGCCACCACCGCCCCCGGACTCTGGTCTCGGCTGGGGCAAAGAGGCCCTCCAGCCATGGGCAACAGGACCCTTCCACTTGCCGACACTCCTAGGCCCTGCCCCTGGCTGGGCTTGAAAGGGCCGCTGTGGTGGCAGGCGGCAGGAGTTGCCGCCACCCTGGATTCTGGCCTTGGGTGGGGCAAAGAGGCCATCCAGCCATGGGCGCCAGGACCCCCTCCACCTGCTGGCGCTCCTGGGCCTCACCCCTCTCCAGGCTTGAAAAGGCCGTTATGGCAGCTGGACCTCGCCGCCGCCGCCCTTGGAATTTGCCTGTGGCCAGGGTGGAGAGGCCATTATATTATTGTATTGTGTTATTGTATATTGTTATTATATACTGTTTTTGTAGATTGAATTTTGTATATTGTATTACAGTGTATTTACTGTGTATATTGTTTAATTATCATGTGAGCCACCATGAGTTGGGTTCCCTGATTGAGCAACATACAAGTGCAAAAATGTAATGAAATTAAATTAAAATTAACTTAACTTTTATATAAAGGAATGTAGAATAGGGATGGGTTTAGGCTGTATGGAATATTTCTTGTCACCTCAGTTTAAAAGTGGACTGTGTGTCCTTTCCTGATTCCTGATATACATTCAACTATAAGAAACATAAAGTTGAGCTACTGCAAATGGTATAAAAGTGGGGGTGGGTGGGAGTTGAAATACACAAAAAGGAGAAATCATAAAAGATTCTAAGTGAATTTTTCAAAGGAGGGAAAAATATGAAGGCAACTAAAGAATTTTTGGATTACTTTTATGAGTACTATGAACATGATTCCAGGGGGAATGGATCAATGCTTTGTCTAGTGCCTAGGGCAAAATATCACTAATATATTATACACTTTAAATAGGTTTTGATACTGCTGTGCACTTTTTGTTTTCTTTGATCTACATAAGTGTAGCAATATCTGTTTCTTAGGACTTATAATAAAAATTAATCATTTTAAAGCACACTCTCCTGTTCCATTCAGAAATAGCAGATTATGGGATTTATTGAGGCAAATAACCCATTTCCACTGTTTATATATAAAAGGAATAGCACTATCAACATTGCAAGCCAAACTACAATGCAAACAAGTTCACCTCTGTGCCTGCAACCTTAGTAAAATCTATTAGAAACTGAAGTCACTCTGAAAAGATGAGGAGAACTAAATTGGATAATAGGGGCCTGAAGGGCAGGGCCTTTAGGCAAGGGATGTTCAACTCACAGCCCCAAGGCTTCATGTACCCTTCCTTCAAGGTGTTAATTTCAGGTTTCAATAGTCACACAGGGTACCTTCTCACCCTGCCAGATTACACCCCTGAATACATTAGTTTTTCACCAGTGTTATACAGCTGGCTAGAGGCAAGGCAGGAGCAAACTCTTTCAGAATGCTGGAAGAGAAGTTAGAGAGAAAGCTTGCCTCCGTGGGGTGGTTGGTTTAGTGGAAAACCTCCCCCTTTGGTAACTTCGGTCCCTGCACCCCTTTTTAGTGGGTGGATGGTTTTAATTAGTTTTAACTATGTCATTTTTATATATGATTGTAGACCGCCCTGAGTCGGCATCGGCCGAGTGGGCGGTGAAGAAATCTAACTAATAAATAAATAAAGTCAGACACACATTCTACCTCCTGAGCTTGAGCCCCTCTGGATCTCAACAAAAGTTGGATACCCTTGCTATAGATTAAGATCAGTTCTTTAAGAAGAAAAGGTCTGTTTGTGATGCACCTGAAGCTGTCCCTTTGGAAGTCCCAGGGTGCTCTGAAGCCAAAGATATTGTAAGCTGAGCTCCTGCTGGTCCATTGTCCATAAACATTCTTTAGTTTAGAGAACAAAGATTAAGGGATTGGGCTGAGGACTTGATTTGAGTTATATAAGAGGTGAAGTTTTAAATATCTGTTCAACAAATACGCACGCATATACGCACGCATGCACGCACACACCTCCCATCTAGGATTTTCTCCTACTCTGGGTGGTGTGCAAGCATTAGTGCTGAAGCCGATTCTGTGAAATTAATCTCTTGGGTTAATCCATCTGTGAATTATATCACTCATATGAAGAAGGATTCTGCTGCAGGATTGCTCATCTACTGGTTTGATGGCTTTAGTTTATATCTATGTGTGTTATATACTGTCAAGTCAGAAGTGACATATCTGTATAAATCCTAACTAAATCTTTATGGTCCGAGGAAGCAGACTTGGTCTATGAAAGCACATATTACAATAGCTGATCTTTAAGATGCCACAACATTTTTGTCTTCTTTTCATTTGTTGTTACTTATATTAGCTTTTGTTTCTTACCTGATAGGCCTGTACAGAGTAACACAGCTACCTCTTATGAAAACTAGGCTTTCAAAATAAGTGAGCATTGTAAGGAGTGATTTTACCAGTGCTGCTCCCTCAGTAAATTTCCATGGCCTAGCAGGGATTTGAACTCAGATCTCCAGAACTCTAGCCCATCACCCATCTTTTACACTACACGGAGTGTCCCTGACTGTATCAATTCTTGTAGTTTCATATCACTAAAACTGCCATGGTCATATCCTTTGGAATCCTGTAGCAATGTAGCCTTCCCAAAGGCCTAAAACCTTTGGAAAACCAAGGTGCACATAAGGGCCTGGCAGAAGGCTTCCAGTTTAATCATTCATCTAACCAAACAACCCCAGCAGTAAGCCCTGGATGAAACTCCCCGTTTCGGTCCAAAGTCCCCTGGTCACCTGCTCAGCAATTGTTCTGCAACACATCCTTCTCATGCTCACTGCATGCACCAATCAGTGTCTTACACAATTCTTGTCCAGCATGGGGTTAACCCAGAAGAGTCTTAACTGTATGGGTGTGTTTTACTTCTGCTTCCAGGAGTGACGAGAGCCGCATGGGCCGGATGCATTGCAATAAACCCATTCATGTGGATTCATAGGGTGCTTGGGCTGCTGGGAATTGAAGTCCAAGAACATCTGGAGTGCCAAGGTTTGCCATCATGGGACTAGACTCTTGCCTCTGTACTCTGTCCTCTTCACTGATTGTCTCCTGCAATTTTTATTACTATTTCTTATTAGTTTACTGCTAGATCAGCTCTGCACATTCAAAAAAGGTGGGCCGAAAAAAGAAGCAAAAAAAGCAAAATTTGAAAGATAATCCCATGGTATGTGTGTAATTTGGATGCAGCAAGCCATAAAAGTAATCACAGAGGTGAGTCTGAAGGAAGTATCAACTTATAGAAATGCATCTGTCATGTAGAATTGCTTGCTTGGGGGAAATCCCATTTGAATCCTTCCCAAATGAAAAAGTAAAACTGCCCCCTGTGGCAGAAAAGAAAACAACAAACAACATATTGGGAGCAAAAAGTTTCAGACAGATTTGAATGAGACAGAATTGTGTCATGCAGTCAGTAAACAATTGTGAGAATAAAATAGTTTTAAAAGCAGAGCAAATCCTATAGTGTAGTCAGGCAGTTAATGTATGAATTGGATATAAAACTTTGCCAGTACATGTAGCACTGTTAACTGAATGTCCAGGCAATTCCTATGCTTGTCTGGCAAGTTTGAAAGGGTACGGAGGAGTTCCCCTCCACAGGTTCCTATTTGTGTGATTTCTAACATGCCACCTGACTGAAATGGCTGCTCATTTGGGTATTAGCCTAGTTCATCCAAGCTGTTCCACATTAAGTTACTCGTTCTTGGAGTGTCTTGAGGAAAATTAAATCTTTCCTTGACATATGGAACTAGGACACTTGTTATTATATGTAATTGCTATCCCTGGGAATCATACCTGTCAAGTTTTGGGAAATTTCTGTCAAAACCACGTATTTTACACTCTTTCCCACCATCATCCCATATTACTTAGACTGCAATTAGACTGGAGTTAGAATGGAGGCCAGCACAGGATAAACATAACTGTCCAGTTTCCCGTTCTGGATGGGAAATTTCCCTTATTTAACAGGAATTTCCCAAAACTTGACAGGTATGCTGGGAATCCTTGGAGCCCAGATCTGTTGGAAGATGTCCCTATGCCTCTCAAGGAAAATCTGTTCAGCCACAATCAGATATCCTTTAATACTTAATCGATAAATAGATATGGGCCAGCATGGATGAAGCTTAATGCAGAGACATGCTGACATTACCAAACATATATTGGGATGATTAGAAACAAAGATTGTGTAAATGTGATTACCAACGATAGGGAGTAAATTAATTTTCTTTCCTGTTTTGAATTCTGTGTGGTTTTGGTAGAAAGCTGTGATAAGAAACTCTTATACAGAAGAAAAAGGATTGGCTGTTTATTTCAGCCCTAATGTTTAACAATGTATCTTGAAAAGGACTAAGGAATAGAAGAATATGTTCCAAATAATAAAACTGATAATTGATTATCCACACATTATCAATTTTCAGAATCAACAATAGAAATGTCACTGGTACATATGAAAACTGATCCGGATTGATGGGATTGTTTCTTTTTTTCATTATTGTTGCTTTTATTACTTCCTGATTTTCATTTGAAGCCTTTTAAATAATATAAAAGTATTCTAAATCATTTAGAAGGCAAATGGAATTTGAAATTGAATGTTACCATCACCTCCATAATATAAAATAGGGCTTCTTTGACATGCCACAAACAAATCAGTGAAGGTTTCTGACAGTTTCCAAGGTTATAGGTTTTGCAAATCCTCATGCACCCTTGACAGACACTTGCTGCTTTGGCATGTACATACCCGTCAAGCGCTGCTCCGGAAAATACCAGAACTGCTCCGGCCTGGGTGCACATGTGCAGCAAAAACTCCTTTGTGCATGCACAGAACCCTTTATGCATGTGCAGAGCCCATTTGCAATGGGCACGCATGCGCAGTAACTCCTTTCCCCACTGTTGAAAAACGGGACGGCGGTGGGAAAGGGGAGGAATGGGTGCAGAAATACGGGATTTCCCGGCCAATCCGGGATACTTGACAGGTATGCATTTATTGTGGTTCAACTTTGAGAAGCAGTACTATAGAAAAGAATTGCCTAAAGAAACAAAAAATCCTACAGGGATGAATAGTAATAGCAATAACACTTATAAGCCGCCCCATAGCACTTAGTGTACTCTATGGGCAGTTCACAAGTTAATTAGCATTTATTAGTATTACAGAAATAGCAATGGAATAAGAGAACCAGTAGTAAAAATCTTGTTCTTTAATATAGTAAATTACACTAGAATCATAGAATAATGGAAATGGAAGGGGCCAATGAGGCTATTGAGTCCAACTCGCAATGCAGAAATCCAAATCAAAGAAGATTTGACAGATGGTTGTCCACTTTTCTCCTGAATGCCTCCAGCATTGAAGCACTCACCACCTTCTGAGGTAATTGGTTCCATTGTTATATTGCTCTCACAGATGATTTCTCTGATATTCAGCCTATATTTCGTTTTCTGTAACTTGAGCCATTATTATGTGTCCTGCACCGTGGGATGATTGAGGAGAGATCTTGCCCCTTCTCTTTATGGCTACCTTTCAAGTATCTGAAAAGTACTATAAGATCTCCCTTCAGTCTCCTTTTCTTAAGGCTAAACATACCCAATTCTTTCAGTCTTTCCGCATAAGGTTTGCTTTCCAGTCTCCTGATCATCGTTTTTGCTCTTCTTTGAACTTGTTCCAGTTGTTGGCATCCTTCCTGGAGTGCAGTGTCCGGAACTGTACATGCAGGTGAAACTTAGAAAATTCGAATATTGTGCAAATGTTCATTCATTTCACTTAAAATGTGAAACAGATATATGAGATAGACTCACTACATGCAAAGCGAGAGATGTCATGCCTTAATTTGTTATAACTGGGATGATCATGGTGTACAGCATACATGAGATTATGTGATGATTATGGGGTACATGAAATTGGGGGGGGGGGGTTAAGGGTTTCATAAGCTGTAAGCCATAAGCATCAATATTATAACAAAGTAAGGCTTGAACTATCTCGCTTTGCATGTAATGAGTCTATCTCATATATTTGTTTTACCGTTTAAGTGAAATGAATAAACTTAATGAACTTTTTTTACGATATTCTAATTTTCTGTGTTTCACCTCTAGATGAGGCCTAATTAGTGCCACGTAGAGGGGGGCTAATTCCTCACAGGTTTTGGTGAATATACTTCTGTTAATGTTGTCAAAAAGAGCATTGCTTGTTGACATCTTTCTTAAACTGTGGTGTCCAGAACTGGACGCAGTACTCTAGATGTCGGCTAATTAGTGCTTAATAGAGGAGGACTAGTACTTCATGGGTTCTGGAGACTATACCTCTGTTGATGCAGGATAAAATATCATGTACCTTTTTTGCAGGTACATCACATTATTGGCTCGTAGTCAGCTTGTGATCTACAACAAATTCT
Source organism: Bradypodion ventrale (assembly GCA_035047345.1). NCBI lineage: Eukaryota > Metazoa > Chordata > Lepidosauria > Squamata > Chamaeleonidae > Bradypodion > Bradypodion ventrale. The sequence goes on along the minus strand of JAWDJE010000001.1, from coordinate 87,736,834 downwards.
TTTTCAAAAGATAATTATTTTTATTGAAACACATGCAACAACAACAACAACAAAAAGTTATTTAAAAAATCAAATATGCAATAAGTCATTGCAGGCGCACCCCCCAATAAAGGACTCAGACACTGGTAAAAGTGGATAACGGCATTGGGCCACATTTATTGATTCATGCCCTAGTCCGAATTATAAATTTCTATTGGTATTCAACCAATTATAATTCTTAAGGCAAGCAGGCCGAAGTAACACTGGTAAGGTTCCCCCCAAAATTGCCAACGGCAATTGGTTACAATGTATCCATTTGTATCAATTTGTTTGTTGACAACAAACAAATTGTTGACCGTAGTCAATAATCTAACTACTGACCCCACCCTCTGACGCGTATCCGTAAAATAACGGGGTGATGCATGCTGTAGTTTTGAAAACTACAATCATGTCCATAAGATCAGTACACTAATGGTGTTAAACAACTAATATTTATAATGATCATGTGTACTGTTATATACACAGCTCGTGCCATCACCCCATTGCCTGGTTCATCGTTGACCGGACAACGTTAACCAACTTGTGCCTGTCTAGTGTTGTCCAGTCAATTGCAAACCTGCAGGATACCTGTGGGTCATAAATGTTTACCTTACCAGTGCTACCCGCCCATGTGACCAAAGTCAACAGCAGAGCAAGAAACCCCTATGTCAAACCATAGCAACAGTGTGGGATGGGCAAAAAAGCCAGGACCCGAAGCCAATTGTAGGTCCCAGCCAAAAATTCCCACCCGGCCCCGAAGCGACCAAAATATCACACTGTTAACTAGGGAAGGGGTGGAGGGGAAAAACTTCTCCTCTCCGTCGCTTCGCAAAATGGCAGCGCGGCTGCCTCGTGGCCACCCCTTTTAAAGGGTGCTGGCCACGCCCCCTAACTACCCGGATGTCCAAGTCCGGTGGGGGTGGGGGCCGCAAAGAGCGCGGCGGCCATTTTGGCGCCGCGCTTGCATTGCAGGCACCCCCCCCAATAAAGGACTCAGTCACTGGTAAAACTGGATAACGGCATTGGGCCACATTTATTGATTCATGCCCTAGTCCGAATTATAAATTTCTATTGGTATTCAACCAATTATAATTCTTAAGGCAAGCAGGCAGAAGTAACACTGGTAAGGTTCCACCCAAAATTGCCAACGGCAATTGTTACAATGTATCCATTTGTATCAATTTGTTTGTTGACAACAAACAAATTGTTGACCGTAGTCAATAATCTAACTACTGACCCCACCCTCTGACACGTATCCGTAAAATAACGGGGTGATGCATGCTGCCTAGCTTGTGCCATCACCCCGTTGCCTGGTTCATCGTTGACCAGACAACGTTAACCAACTTGTGCCTGTCTAGTGTTGTCCAGTCAATTGTGAATCTGCCAGATACCTGTGGGTCATAAATATTTACCTTACCAGTGCTACCCGCCACACGGGGAGGCTTCAATAAAGGCTCACTGCCCCCCCCCCAGACCGTCAGCTCGGTCAACAGGCCTGCTCGCCAATCTCCCAACAAGAGGTCCATACCTCCCGGTGACAGATGGACCCCATCCCCTGTGTAAAGCTCATAATTTTGGAGACTGATGGTGGGGTGTCGTATGACGCGCCCCCAACCCTTGTCCATAAAGAACCGGGCAATAGCCCTGTTCACCGAGCGCCGAGCCCGATCAAGGGCCTGGAGGTTAAACCCACACCTGTAAGCGTGCCGCGGTATCATGTCCGACCAAAGTAGGGTTGTGGCAGGCCACACATAATGCAAGTAGGCCAGGTCACCGCAAATCGCATGCTTCAGCGATAGGCCCGTGACCTGTCCCAAATCATTACCCCCGAGGTGTATAATCAGGACATCAGGCGGGTCAGCATCCCTGATGGAGAAAAGGAATGGCAACAGTTCCCGCCGTAACATTCCGCGCTTACCGTACCACCTGAGACTTGCGGATGCACCCAGTCCCAGTCGGGGTCCCCACTCTGTCGCCGCAGCAAACTGCGCTGCCCTGTGCACATAGCTGTGGCCCACCAGCCATACTGTCACCGGTGTAAGACGAAACCCAGGGTCTGTCAAGGAAAAAAGGAAACAGGGCAGTGACTTAACTGGTACTCACTGTTGAAGAGGGCGAACATACAACTGAAAACATCGTGATCACCACCGTCCCATGTTGCATATTTCAGCCCCAGAGTACCCAAACGCCGCTGCGGTGGAAGCCGCCCCTATCCTGAATGAATGGGTGCCGTAACGAGCCCCAGGGAGGCCAACACTGGCTAATGCCTTACCGGTCACCTTCCAAAATTGAAATTTAGTAAGGGGAGACCCATCTTGGTGACAGAAAAACGGGCCAGGGTGCGTACCACGTAGTGCAAGGAACTCCTGTAGGGCACCAACCAGACAGATGTCAGCCATGGAACATCGTAGCAGTCTTACACCACTGCCTACACCGTGCTGATCAACCTTAGAGGAGCGTATCCTCAGCTGAGCCCAATCATTGGAAACATAGACATCTTCGAGTTCCAGTGCCCTACGACTCACATCCGCCTTAGACAGTAGCACCAGCTCACTGATGCGGAGCGCCCCAAAAAAGGCCACCGTAGTAGCCGCGTGAAACAGGGTTGCCTCATACCTGTCGAAACACAGGTCATGCTAACCCCGTGCAAGGTGGGTAAGTACCCCTGGAGAAATAGGGTGGCGGTCCTCCGGGCTGCGCCCACGTTCCCGCACCCACCCTTCCAAAACATGTCGTATGCGAAAATCATTTGTGCTGTCAGCAAAACCACCCACCTTGGCTATGAATGCCAGCGCTGACAGCCTGGATTCTATGGTGTGGGGGGCTAAGCCCTGGGCATGTAAGTAAACCATAAATTGGAGGACGTGAGCCACTGGGATGGGCCAACATTCAGGCAGCCGTGATCGGGCACAAAAGGCCCTGAATGAACTGAGTGCATGGTTATACGCCTTACGCGTGCGGGGGGTGAGCGACATACCGATCGCCCGGTTCACTTCTCCTTGCCAAGCGTCCATATCTCATCCGGGAGCGGCGAGGGAAATTCCTCTGCGTCTGGGGCCCAGGCACGGAACCGGGGGATCTGCAGGCGGGACAAAGCGTCAGCAATATCATTATTAATGCCTGGAACATGTCTGGCCCTGAAAAGCACATTGAGGCGTAGGCTGTGCAACACAAACTGGTGAACCAGTTCCATAACCCTGGGAGATTTTGACTTCTGTGAGTTGACAATGTGTACAACTGCCGCATTGTCACACCAGAAATGGACGACTGAATTGGCCCACTCCTCGCCCCATAGCATCAAAGCTCCCAGAATGGGGAAAAATTCCAGGTACGTGACATCGCGCAAACGATCCGTGCCCCACCAGGCTGGCGGCCATCTGCCGTAGGCCCACTTCCCCTCGAAGTAAATCCCATAACCCAGGGACCCTGATGCATCCGACTGAACCTGAAAACGAGGGGAAACCAAAAGGTCGGACCTCCAAAAGGACACCCCGTTGAATTCCCTCAGGAACTGAAGCCTGCTGAGCATATCAGCCCTCATACCCATGTTCAGTCGGACCCTGTGGTGGGGCCTGGCCAAGCCAGTCATGGCGTCGCACAAGCGTCGAGCAAATGCTCTGCCAGGTGCGACGACCCTACAAGCGAAATTGAGGTGACCATGTAACACCTGGAGCTCCCGAAGGGACACCTTGCGTTTTGCCAGCAAGTCCAAAATGAGTGCAACGATCCGTGAAACCTTATCAACAGGTAACCTGGATGCTTGAACAACCGTGTCAATCTCAACCCCCAGGAATGTGAGCTTGGTTGAAGGGCCCTCGGTCTTTTCGGGCGCTAAAGGGACACCGAGTTCCTTCATTAGCGTCTGAAATGTATTTAGGAGACGCGTGCACGTGTCCCAGCCCCGTTCACCCCCAAATAAGAAATCGTCGAGGTAGTGGGCTACAGACCGGGACCCTGACCTGCGAACAAAGGCCCATTGCAGGAAGGTGCTGAAGCGCTCAAATGCCGAGCATGAAATGGAGCAGCCAAAAGGCATGGCTTTGTCGAAATAAAATTCACCCCGGAACTTGAAACCAAGCAACTCAAAGTCGCCCGGGTGCACTGGCAGAAGACGGAATGCTGACTTAATGTCGCACTTAGCCAGTAGTGCACCCGGGCCACATGAGCGCACCATGTGCAGGGCCTGGTCAAAAGATGTATACCTGACCGAACAAAGGTCGTCAGGGATAGCATCATTGACCGAATGGCCAGCCGGGTAAGACAAGTGGTGTATCAAACGGAACTCCCCCGGTGACTTCTTGGGCACTAACCCCAATGGGGAAACCTTGAGATTGGGAAATGGTGGGACAGGGAAAGGGCCAGCGACCCTGCCAGCAGCAACCTCCTTAGCAATGCTCATGGCAGCCACCTCCTCCCTTCCCCTGAGTGATAACAGGTTGGGTGCATCTTGAGGGGACCTGACCCCTGTGAAAGGAATGTGAAACCCCAGCTGGAAACCCTCCAGCTGGTAAGCTGCGTCTGCCCTCCTCGGGTACATCGTGAGCCAACGCTCCAACATGTCCACATTAATTGGGGAGGGGGCCTTTTGCTTGACCAGCTCCCTCCGCGGCAGTTCTGCCCACTCCCTATCCACCTTTACCTCTGCCCCGCAGTCCGCCTGCCCTAGGACACGCGGAGGCGGCATGGGGGCCAGCACAAGAGGGACACTCGTGCCTGTATCGGCACTGCTTCCAGTTGCACACACCATTGGCCGAGAAGCTCCAACACAGCAGGCGGGCTGGAACCCCCTGCCCCGCCACCTGGCGGGGTGCCTGGGCTGGAGCAGCTCGCTGGACCGCATGTCCACAATGGTACCTCTCCCCTGGCACCGGGTGCGTGGGAGTCATGTACAGAAGCCACAGCTTCTGGCAGGGCTCATCCCACCTCATCTCTGGGTGTAGGGGCACTCTCATACGGAATTCCTCGTCTTAAGCCAACCACGACGGGCCAGGGAAATCAACCATCGCCCGGTATATGTTGTCCAAATACTGGACCATCGGAATTGCCAGGTTAGGCCGGGCCCTGAGGTACACCGCCATGTATATAAGGTACGCGGGCAACCAGTTGGCCCACGTGCGTGGCGGCTTACGTCGACGAGACTGCTCCTGTCCTTCTCGTCCTGTCCCTCCCTCTCCTCTTTGGTGGGTTCTCTATTCAAGAGGGAGAAAATGTCCACATACTCCCCCCGCCAGATCTTTTCCTTGGTGGCCTGGGCCAGGTGATCCCCGAGGAGCAATGAATAACCTGCTGTCGGCAAGGCCGACACCGGAACATTGACAGTGCTGGGCACCATGAAAGGAGCCTGGACCAGCCCCGCCACCCCCAGTAAGTTCCCTGGAGGACAGGGTACCCCGCCCCAAGAGGGGCCTTGGAGTGTTGGAGCCGTTCCCTGATGGGCCGGCGGCGGCTGACCCGCCGTCCCAGCCAGGCGAGGCCACGGCCACTGTAAACCTCCCCCCGTTGTGGGTTGTGGTGTGGGTGCACTAGCTTGGACCGTATACTCACAAGTTGCACCCCCATGGGCCGCCCCCACCGGGGGTTCCGGCCCACTGCGGGCGTCGGAGCTCGCGACCGCAACCGAGCTCGTAGATGGGGCCTGACCACTACCTGCTGGCGGCATCTGCTGCGTGGGGAGCTGTGAGGCCGCGGCTGGTGCCGACCTACTTGCCTCAGGCAGCTCAACCCTTTCGGCCGCCTGCCGAGGACCGGCAGGCGCTGAGTTGACCTGTAAACCAAAAGGTGCCCCGGATGGATTAACTACCCCTAAAGATGCCTCCAGGGCCGCTACGCGGGCCAGTAGGGCATCAACGTTTCCATAGCCCCCAACGCTGATGGGGGGCAAAGGGCCGGCCGGCCCACCGGTCACTGGCATCGGGCCAGGTCTCTGGACCCCGGGGCCCGCATATGGCCATGCCCCAACCACCGGCCCCGGAGGGGCCGGGGGCATGCCCTGCCAGGGAAGGGAACCCAGCCAACCCCCTTGGTTAAAGCCCACCGCTGGAAGCTGCATGCCAAGGCCCGAAGGCCCAGCCTGGCTCTGCGCCAGGCCCGGGCCAGTGGCCGCTAATTGCGGGCCGGGGGCCGCATCCCCTGCAGGGCCGGTCTGAGGCTGCCCAGCCTCAGGCCAGGGAGCAATCAACCCCATCCCACCGGTCCTGGTGGGCGCCCCCGGAAAGGGGGCCTGCTGAGGGGGTGCAGTCGCGGTCCTCCGACCCGGCTGGTGCCTCCTTGAAGCGCGAACCGCGTTCGCCATCGCCTTCTTTTTGGAAGGCATTGCTGGAGATCGTTGGGAAGCCGAAGAAAAGAAGCGAAGAAGAAACCGCTGCCTAAAAGAGGCTTCCCAGCTAAAGGAAGAGCGACGGAGCGATTGGGGAAAAACTTCTCCTCTCCATCGCGTCGCAAAATGGCAGCGCGGCTGCCTCGTGGCCACCCCTTTTAAATGGTGCTGGCCACGCCCCCTAACTACCCGGATGTCCAAGTCCAGTGGGGGGGGGGGCGCAAAGAGCGCGGCGGCCATTTTGGCGCCACGCTTGCAATATATTAACTCTATGTGCTCCTACCGCCCATGAGATCTTTAAAAAATCATATCTTTATATTCTTAACACCTACATTCATCTCCAAAAGGATATTACTATCTGTGCTGGCATTCTACATTTTTCCTTCACTAGGACATATTTGAAAAATTCATTTTTAAATTTATTATCTTTTATTAATTCTTGTACTTAATTATGACTAGAATTTGGAAATGTAACTTTGATTTTCAACTTGATGAATTGTACAAAGAAATCTGGAACATTGTGTATGTAATAAATAAGAAATGACTGATGTTCAAGCTGGATTCTGAAAAGGAAGAGGCACTCAAAATGATATTGCCAACATCTGATGGATACTGGAATATGCCACTGTCGTCAACCAACCATTAAGTGAATGATCCCATAAAAGGCAGTCTGGACATACTCTCAATTAAGACTGAAAGTGGCTAGCTGTTACATAATGTAACTCTCCCACCTTAAGACATTAAAGAGAGTGTTTATTTGCACACTCTGTCTTGTGTTACAACTTTTTTGCTAGGGATAGAGAAGAATTTTGGAAATCCAATAGTCCAGTTTAGGAATCCATTCTTGTTTGGAAATTCTATAATCAACATAATTCTGGACCCATCTTTATGCAGATTTGGTGTGACTGGACTGCTTATAAATTTCACATTCCCTCAACAACACAGCAGACTGTGTAATACATTTTGGATTTACTTCTTATGTCTAATGTAATACAACTGGTTAGTTGGAGAAAGAGACAGATCCATCAGCAGGAGATTGATGTGATCGATCATCTGCTTGAAGATATTTGTAACCTTGCTCAAGGTTTACAATTCTACTATCTGCTTCTGAGGAAATGCTTCATGTGTTCAGCAGAACTATCTCTGGATTGGGGCCAGTATGCCTTGATGACAGAACATCTCCCTGTAATGGCATCTCCAAAAACAATGCCAACAAATTAAGTGCCTAATTATCTTCAAACACGAGAGAGGAAATCATCAAGGAACTTGAGGAGTTATAGAACTGCTACAAAGTAGATAGGCTGGTGCATCAGCAGTCACACATCTCACAAAGCAGAAATGAAAAATGTAAGTACTGTATACGATTAATAATTTAAATTAAATTAAAAAGTTATGTAAGTGACGTCCAGGGAAGTACTTTTTTGTCTATGAATTTTTTATCGGGTTTGATCCATAACATAGTCTGAATTATGTGAATACAGATATATTCATTAAAGAAAAATAAATGGTGTGTAATATAATATTTTAGTTGGAGGGTAGTTCATAAATGGAATCCTCAAAAGAGAAAATTACACAAACTGCCAAGAATATTTATTTTATTTGCTCAATTTCTATACCACCCAATCAGTGGCAAGCAACTTTTCTGGGCAGTGTACATCACAATATATATATCCTGTCATCCTTAATCACCCAATTAAAAAGCTGGACAATAAATTAGAAAAAACAATACTGGAAATGTAGAGATTTGACCATATCTGAAGAAATAATAGCTTTGAAAGTGAAAGAAGTGGCAAAGTGAAAATGAAAGGTGCGGTCAGAAAATTGTACAAAATCCTGGGAGAAAAGAGTCAGCAGCATCAAGGTCTTAAAGAAGTTTGACAAAAAGATTTAGAAGAGGAAATAAGTGTTGAGGACTGCAAAAAGATGTGGAATAAGAGATTTGGGGAAATAATGGCTATGAGAATAAAATAAAAATATTTCAGAGTAATATAGAGATGATATTTAACTCCTTTTCAATTAAAAATAATGACACTGAAAATTTCATTTCATTGCTTGAGATGTAATCTAGTCCGTGATACTTATTTCCATATGTGGTGAGATTGTAAAAATATTAATGAAATATAGACAAATATTTATGAAACTATTAGCCAAAGACTGTATATAAATCCTAAAGTTGCACTGTTAAATAACTTTGGAGATACCCAATTGAGTTGAAAATAATAATAATTTGGTAATGATTTTGGAAACAGTAACAAGACTGACCAAAGCTAGAAATTGGGAAGTTAAGTTTAAATTTCATATGGAGAATTAGTAGAAAGAGATATGGGATATAGCAATTAGTGATAAACTAACTTGTGAGATGAAATAAAATAAATGGGTTTTTAAAAACAAATTGTTTTTAAAAATATAGGAGATATCTTTATATTGTATGTGCTTTAATAAAGGAAAGAGAAATACCCAAGACAAGATTTATTCTTCTTCTGGAAGTTATTTATCATTATTACTTCAACTTAAAATTATCTCTGTACTTTCTAAATTTCTCAGAAGTAACTAGGAAGGAAGGTTAGTACTGAATTGTAATAACATCTGCACACTGTCAAGTCAATTCTGACCGATGGCAACTTCCTCCAGGATTTTCTAGGCACAAAGTGCTTAAAGCGATTTGTAGTTCCCTTCCTCTGAGGGCATTTTGGGATTGTGCTGCTTACTCAAGTCCACACAAGCTGGCTCTTCTTCAGAAAGGCACAGTAGGGAATCAACCTTTTGGCTGCACAGCCAGAAAACTGACTTAGCAAGCTGTTACTTACTTTAAAATCTAAATTCTGCTACTTTTTGCCTAGTAGCTACTTCATTGTCACCTCACTACCGAAACAGAGCATGAGGCACCAACATGTAGCACATGCGAGAGCCAGAGGTTATTGTGTGTAACTATATGGTATGCCTCATCAATTATTTAGTGAGACTATACGCCTGCAAACATAAAAGTAACTAAAAAGTTGTTAATACACAGCTAAAGGCATGCCATTTATCCCTTGAGAGTTGTGGTTGTAATACACTTTGATTATTGTGGAAATAACCTGGGAGGTGGTTTTTTTTTTTCATTGTTGTTGTTGTTGCTTCAAAGCTTTAGGTAAATCACTTGTGATGTCTGGAGAAAAATAACTATGGAGAGTGTAGCTGAAATCTTTTTGTTGAATGAACTCACCTGTAACTCTGAAATACTTGTCTCATTTAAACTTGTGGTATTAGGTACCAACCCTCTGTGACCTAAACACTATTTAGAAGGTCCCTGAAGAAATTTTATTCTGTAGCTGAGACAGGTTAAAGAGATGGATGTAGCTCTGGGGAAAAACCCACCTCCAGTTATAGGTTATCAGGATATTTTTAATGTCTCTAAAGGGTACAGAACAATAATTTATATAGCACATCCCCCATGGTCTGAATAAATATATCAACCTTATCTTACCTTAGATGAACATATTCCAAGAATATCTGAAAAGAACACCCATTAGAACAAACTCTGTAGTTCAAACCTCTCAGATAATTTTTCACAGGGATTTGTGGGTGGCTATTGGTATTTTAAACTTGGGTGTGTTGAGTATTCCAATGCAACCCCAGCATACAGTGATCAGAGAGCCAGGAAAGACTAACCAGACCTAAAGGAATTTGTTTTGCATTGTTTGCCTGTAACTACAATTAGAAAGGTTATATCCTGCCTCAGAGGTCACCTGGCCCTATTTACATGTCTTAAGGCATTTGCTTGCTCAGGCTATCTCTTGTTTTTCTGCCTTGGAAAAAGAAAGATGTCCTTTTGAGAACAATGTAAAATGCATAAGGAGCTACCACACAGCTCAGAAGTTTCTGGCTCTTCAAGTTATATGAGTCAGACTAGAGGCCACAGTAAGGCCATGCCCGAAGGCCAATCATGAAGCTGTTTTAAATATGGTAATATAAACCATTATGCAAAAGATTGTACCTCCTCCACAGATAGTTCATCCAATGGCAGCTATCCTACCTCTCCTTATGCAGAACAAATAAACCAAAATGCAAACAAAGAGAGAAGGAATCAAAGTTTAAACTTAAGAAAAGGGCTTGCCAAAAGAAACAAAACCAAGACAGGAATACACAACTTTCTGGGAAATCTGCATAAACATATAAAATATTGTTGATTGAAATGAAACAATTATAAATTGGAAGAACAAGTCCCATAGGTGGTGGGGAGCACAGAGAGGATTGTTTTGTTGATGTAAAATTGTATGGATTGTTATTATATGTGGTAATGATGTTCAGAACATTTATGTCCATGTGGTGGTGGGGATGTTGAATCGATTGAAAACATTCTCCTCTTTTGCTCATTCTGTAGGGATACCCATGCAGAATTAATAATCCCTCTGTTGCGCCAAAGCACAGGAAAATTGCCTGCTCAACAAGTTTCCTTCCTATTCCAGGATAGTAGTACTGCCATCATGCGCAAAGTGGCAGGTTTTTGTGTGAAGGCTTGTAGGATACATCGGCTTCTGACTAGATAGTCCAGTATGGCTCTATAGTTCATTAAGATTGCTCCGGCACTGAGCAGCTGATCTATATTATTTTATTAGGTTCTCTCTTCATCCTTGTCATTTTTGGTTTGGCTATAATTTACTGAGTTTTAGTAAATTACAACTGCAGCAGAGAGCATATTATATCCCTGTAACGAGGCTATCCCTCTTCTTTCCTTGCAAACATTAGCATTTATTTTCATGATAATAGGTTTTAGTAATTATTAACAGATTATAGTAATATTGTAGTTTTAGATAGGCAGCCTACTGATGTATGGCAATTCTCAGTAGGTTTTTAGTAGTATAGTTTTTTTTAAATTGCTTCTGTCAAATATAGTTTAGGATGTGGTGTTTATGCTTTTGTGTTCTTCTTATGCTGATCATGGACTGTAAATAAAATTGAGTTGAATAAAAATTTAAAAAAAGAAAAAAGCCACACAAATTTCACACAAACAATGGAAATAGGAAATATTCAGGATATTCAAACCTCATCTATTCTACTAATCAAAAAGATCCCACCCCCCAAATACTTGATGAAGAATAAACTTACCAGTCATGGAATAATGCAAGCGCGGCGCCAAAATGGCCGCTGCGCTCTTTGCGGGCCCCCCCCCACCGGATGAAGGCATCCGGGTAGTTAGGGGGCGTGGCCAGCACCCTTATAAAAGGGGTGGCCACGAGGCAGCCGAGCTGCCATTTTGCGAAGCGACGGAGCGGAGAAGTTTTTCCCTCTTACCTCCGTTGCTCTTGCTCTTCACCGGGAAGCCTCTTTGGCGCAGCTTTTCTTTCCTTAGGCTTCCCAGCAGATACCAGCTATGCCCTCCAAGAAGAAGGCAGCTTCAAACGTGGCTCGCTCTGCGCGGCGGCGCCAGCCGGGTCGGAGGACCACGACTGCGCCTCCCCAGCAGCCTCCTCTGCCAGAGCCCACCGGGACCGGTGGGATGGGGTCAGTGGCCCCTTGGCCTGAGGCAGGGCGTCCGCATGTCGGCCCAGCGGGGGCCGCGGTCACCGGCCCGCAAGCAGTGGCCAATGCCCCTGGCATGGTCCATGCTTTGGGGCCGTCCCCGCTGGGTTCGCAGTTCCCTGTGGGGGGTTTCAGCCATGGTGGGTGGTTGGGTTCCCTCCCCTGGCAGGGCATGCCCCCGGCCCCTCAGGGGCCGGGCCTGGGCTCTTGGCCATATGCGGCCTCTGGGGTCCAGGGACCTGGACCGGCCCCTGTAACTTGCGGGCTGGCTGCCCCTTTGGCCCCTTTGGGTACCGGGGGGTATGTCAACGTCGAGGCCCTTCTGGCCCCCGTAGCGGCCCTTGAGGCATCGCTCGCGAGGGTCAACCACCCAGGGGCACCTTTTGGGTTGCAGGTTGATCCTTCGCCTGTTGGGCAGCAGCAGGCGGCGGGACGGGTCGAGCTGCCTGAGGCGCGTGGGCCGGCGGCGGCTGCTGCCTCGCAGCTCCCCACTCAACAGGCGCAGCAGACTGGTGCTGATCAGGCCCCAGCGACGAGCTCAGTTGCGATCGTGAGCTCCGACGCCCCCAGTGGGCTGGAACCCCCGGTGGGGGCGGCCCGCGGGGGTGCAGCATGTGTGTATGCGGTTCAATCCAGTGCACCCACACACCTGACTACATTGGGGGGGGGCATTTCAGTGGCCGTGGCCTCGCACGGGTGGTGCGACAGTTCAGCCGCCGCCGGCCCACCCGGTGATTTCACCCCTGACCCAGGGCCCGGTTTGGGGTGGTGCCTCCTACTCTGTCGGGAACGTGTTAGGGGTGTCAGGGTTGGTGCAAGCTCCTTTTACTTTACCAGCAGTTCCCACCGTGCCGGTGTCGGCGTTGCCGACAGCGGGGTATTCCTTGCCCCTAGGGGACCATCTGGCCCAGTCTACCAAGGAGAAGATCTGGCGGGGGGAGTATGTGGACATCTTCTCCCTTCTTAACAGAGAGCCCACCAAGGAGGAGAGGGAGGGGCAGGATGAGAAGGATAAGGAACAGGCACGTCGTCGTAAGCCGCCGCGCACGTGGGCTAACTGGTTGCCGGCGTACCTCATATACATGGCGGTTTACCTCAGGGCTAGGCCGGATCTGGCCGTCCCGATGGTCCAGTATCTGGACAACATATACCGGGCGATGGTTGATTTCCCGGGCCCATCATGGCTGGCTTACGACGAGGAATTCCGTATGCGGATTCCCCTGCACCCAGAGATGAGGTGGGATGAGCCTTGCCAGAAGCTGTGGCTTCTGTACATGACCCCCACACGCCTGCGCCTGGGGAGAGATACCATTGTGGACATGCTGTCCAACGAGCGGCCCCAGTGCAGACACCCCGCCAGGTGGCGGGGCAGGGGGTTCCAGCCCGCCTGCTGTGCTGGACCTTCTCGTCCAATGGTTCCTGCAACAGGAAGAATTGCAAGTACAGGCATGAGTGTCCCTCTTGTTCTGGCCCCCATGCTGCCTCCGCCTGTCCCAGGCCTGGGGGACTGCGAGGTAGGGGTAGGGGTGGTCAAGGGGCAGGTAGGACTGCCGCTGAGGGAGCAGGTCCACCGAAAGGCCCCCTCACCAATTAATGTGGACATGCTGAAGCGTTGGCTCGCATTGTACCCTAGGAGGGCAGACGCAGTTTACCTGCTTCAAGGCTTTCAAGGGGGGTTTTGTATTCCTTTCACGGGAGATAGGTCCCCCCAAGATGCACGCAATCTTTTGTCACTCAGGGGAAGGGAGGAGGTGGCTGCTGCCAGCATTACTAAGGAGGTTGATGCGGGCAGGGTCGCTGGCCCTTTCCCTGCACCCCCATTTCCCAACCTTAAGGTCTCCCCATTGGGCTTAGTGCCCAAGAAGTCGCCGGGCGATTTCCGCCTGATTCATCACTTGTCCTACCCAGCAGGCCGATCGGTCAATGATGCTATCCCTGATGACCTTTGCTCGGTCAGGTATACATCCTTCGACCAGGCGCTGCGCATGGTGCGCTCATGTGGCCCGGGTGCGCTGTTAGCTAAGTGCTACATTAAGTCGGCATTTTGTCTCCTGCCGGTGCACCCGGGTGACTTTGAGTTGCTGGGTTTCAAATTTCGGGGTGGATATTATTTTGACAAGGCCATGCCTTTTGGCTGTTCCATTTCGTGCTCGGCCTTCGAGCGTTTCAGTACCTTCCTACAGTGGGCTTTTGTCCGCAGGTCAGGGTCTCGGTCTGTAGCCCATTACCTGGATGATTTTTTGTTCGGGGGTGAACGGGGCTGGGACACGTGCACACGTCTCCTCAACACATTTCAGACGCTAATGGAGGAACTCGGTGTCCCTTTAGCGCCCGAAAAGACCGAAGGCCCATCTACTAAGCTAGTATTCCAGGGGGTGGAGATTGACACGGTAGCGCAGGCTTCTAGGTTGCCAGGTGAAAAGGTGTCCAGGATAGTGGCCCTCATATCGGACTTGCTGGCTAAACGCAAGGCATCCCTTCGGGAATTGCAGGTGCTTCATGGTCACCTTAATTTCGCTTGCAGGGTGGTCGCACCTGGCAGGGCATTTGCTCGGCGCTTGTGCGATGCCATGACAGGCTTATCCAGGCCCCACCATAGGGTGAGACTGACCCGGGGTATCAGGGCAGATATGCACATATGGCTCCAGTTCCTGGGGGAGTTCAATGGGGTCTCATTTTGGAGGTCTGACCTCCTGGCTTCACCTCGTTTCCAGGTTCAGTCTGATGCCTCTGGATCCCTGGGTTATGGGATGTACTTCAATGGGAATTGGGCCTATGGTGGGTGGCCTCCAGCCTGGTCGGGCACGGGTCGCCTTAGAGATCTCACATATCTGGAATTTTTTCCCATTCTGGGGGCTTTGATGCTATGGGGTGAGGAGTGGGCCAACTCGGTGGTGCATTTCTGGTGTGACAATGCGGCTGTTGTCCGCATTGTCAACTCACAGACTTCTAGATCACCCAGGGTCATGGACTTGGTGCGCCAGTTTGTATTGCGCAGCCTGCGCCTCAATGTACTGTTCAGGGCCAGGCATGTCCCGGGGGTTAATAATGATATTGCTGACGCTTTGTCCCGCCTGCAGATCTCCCGGTTCCGTGCCTTGGCTCCGGATGCGGAGGAATTTCCCTCGCCACTCCCAGAGGAGATTTGGACCCTTGGCAAGGAGAGGTGAACCGGGCGATCGGCATGTCGCTGGCGTCACGCACGCGTAAGGCGTATCACCATGCATTCATTTCCTTTCAGGCATTTTGTGCCCAATTTCGACTGCCAGACACCTGGCCAATCCCGGTGGCCCACATCCTCCGATTCATGGTTTGCCTGCATGCCCAGGGCCTAGCACCCCGCACCATAGCATCCAGGCTGTCAGCGCTGGCTTTTATGGCCAAAGTAGGCGGTCATGCGGACAGTACCGCTGATTTCCGTGTGAGACACGTTTTGGAGGGGTGGGTTTGGGAACGTGGGCGTTGCCCGGACGACCACCACCCAATTTCCCCAGGAGTACTTACCCAACTGGCACGGGGCTGGCATGACCTATGTTTTGATAGGTATGAGGCAGCCCTGTTTCATGCGGCTACAACAGTGGCCTTTTTTGGAGCGCTCCGCATCAGCGAGCTTGTGATGCTGTCTAAGGCGGATGCAAGTCGTAGGGCACTGGAACTCGAAGATGTCTATGTTTGCAATGATTGGGCTCAGTTGAGGATACGCTCCTCTAAAACGGATCAGCATGGCGTAGGCAGTGGAGTAAGGCTGCTACGATGTTCCTCAGCAGACATCTGTCCGGTTGGTGCCCTACAGGAGTTCCTTGCACTGCGTGGCACGCACCATGGCCCGTTTTTCTGTCACCAGGATGGGTCTCCCCTCACTAAATTTCAATTTTGGAAGGTGACTGGGAGGGCACTCGCCAGGGTGGGCCTCCCTGGGGCCCGTTACGGCACCCATTCATTCAGGATAGGGGCGGCTTCTACTGCGGCGGCTTATGGGTACTCCGGGGCTGACATACGCAGCATGGGGAGGTGGGGCTCACAGAGTTTTCAGTTTTATGTTCGCCCTCTTCCACCGTGAGTACCGGTTGAGTCACCGCACCTTTTCTCCTCCCCTTGTTTTTTCCCTTGACAGACCCTGGGTGTCGTATTACACTGGTGACAGTATGGCTGGTGGGCCATAGCTACGTGCACAGGGCAGCGCGTTACGCTGCGGCGACAGAGTGGGGACCCCGACTGGGACTGGGTGCATACGCAAGTCTCACATGGTATGGTAAGCCCGGTATGTTGTGGCGGGAACTGTTGCCATTCCTCTTCTCGGGGAGGAATGCTGACCCACCTGACATTCTGATTATACACCTTGGGGGCAACGATTTGGGACAGGTCACCGGCCTATCGCTGAAGCATGCGATTTGCGGTGACCTCGCCTACCTACATTATGTATGGCCCGCCACAACCCTTGTTTGGTCAGATATGGTCCCGCGGCACGCTTATAGGGGAGGCTTCGACCTCCAGGCCCTGGACCGCGCTAGGTGCATGGTGAACAGGGCTGTGGCCTGGTTCCTTGTGGGCAAGGGTTGGGGGCGGGTCAGTTGTCACCCCGCCATTAGTCTCCAAAATTATGGACTTTATGCAGGGGATGGGGTCCATCTGTCGCGAGGAGGTATGGACCTCCTGTTGGGTGATTGGCGAGCAGGCCTGTTGACGGAGCTGACGGTCTGGGGGGGGGGCGTCGAGCCTTTATTGAAGCCTCTCCGTGTGGCGGGTACCACTGGTAAGGTAAACATTTATGACCCACAGGTATCCGGCAGGTTCGCAATTGACTGGACAACACTAGACAGGCATAAGTTGGTTAAACGTTGTCCGGTCAACGACGAACCAGGCGACGGGGTGATGGCTACAGCTAGACAGCATGCATCACCCCGTGATTTTACGGATATGCATCAGAGGGTGGGGTCATTAGTTAGATATTGACTACGGTCAACAATTTGTTTGTTGTCAACAAACAAATTGATACAAATAGATACATTGTAACAATTGCCGTTGGCAATTTTGGGTGGTACCTTACCAGTGTTACTTCGGCCTGCTTGCCTTAAGAATTATGATTGGTCAATTACCAATAGAAATTTATAATTCGGACTAGGGCATGAATCAATAAATGTGGCCCAATGCCGTTATCCACTTTCATCAGTGTCTGAGTCCTTTATTGGGGGGTGCGCCTGAAAAGGGACAGGTCTTGTCCTGGATCAGCAACTGGCTAAGGGACAGGAAACAGAGGGTAGCACTAAATGGACACTTCTCCAAGTGCAGGGAAGTCAAGAGTGGGATCCCCCAAGGTTCAGTATTGGGACCACTGCTTTTCAACCTCTTCAAAAATGTTCTAGAAGTAGGAGTAAATAGCAAGGTAGCCAAATTTGCTGACGACACTAAATTATACAGGTAGTGAAAAATGTAAGAGATTGTGAGGAGCTCCAGAGGGATCTCTTGACACTGGGGGAGTGGGCAAAACAGTGGCAAATGAGCTTCAACATTGGTAAGTGCAGAGTAATGCATGTTGGGGCAAAAAATAAACCCAATTACATTTATAAACTGATGGGGTCTGAACTCTCTGCGACAAGCCAGGAAAGGGACCTTGGTGTCCTGGTGGACAACTCAATGAAGGTGTCAACCCAGTGTGCCTCAGCAGTGAAAAAAGCAAACTCAATGCTAGGGATCATTAGGAAGGGTATAGAAAATAAGTCAGCAAGTGTCATTTTGCCTCTTTATCAATCTATGGTGAGGCCCCATCTGGAATACTGTGTATAGTTCTGGTCACCATTCCTCCAGAAGCATATTATGGAGCTGGAAAAAGTGCAGAGGAGGGCAACCAGAAGGTTATTATGAAGCTGGAAAAAGTGCAGAGGAGGGCAACCAGAAGGATTAGGGGACTGGAACACCTTCCTTACCATCTGAGGCTGCAACGGTTGGGCCTCTTCACTCTTGAATGACGGTGTCTAAGAGGTGACCTGATTGATGTTTATAAAATCATGCATGGTGTGGACAAAGTAGATAAGGAAAAACTGTTTCCCTATCACATAACACTAGAACTAGGGGGCACTCCATGAAACCTTTGGGTGCTAGTTCTCAAACAAATAAGAGAAAGTACTTTTTCACCCAGAGGATCACTGGTCAATGGAACTCCCTGCCAGAAGAAGTGGTGACAGCTGTCAGTCTTGACAGCTTTAAGAAAGGATTAGACAAGTTCATGGAGGACAAGGGTATCTATGGCTATAATTATGGATACCTAAGGACAACCTCCGGGTAGGAGAGATAGGCAGGATATCTCTCAATGCCATTTCCAGGGAATCCTAAGCAGGTCAAGGCATCTGCTTGGGAATAATACCCTGAAACAAATGGTGAGCCACTGTGTGAGACAGAATGCTGGACTGGATGGGCTGTGGCCTGTTCCAGCAAGACTGTTCTTATGTTAAGAACATTCTGATGATGTTAAAATAGCCAATGGTGACTCAAATTAAAATATGTGGAAAGGATGTAGGAATTCTGAATGGTAAAACCCAAGATGGGCTCTTTCAGAACACTGTTGGTAAAGTACAATACATTCCCCAACTAGACTGCAACTTGATCAGCGTATTAGTTTTGGAAAAGAAAGGTTTCAATGTGAAGTTTAGGAATGGCAAATGCTCTGTTAACAAAGATGGTGAAGTGATAATGGAAGGTTTTATATCTAACTAGCATAGTTTGCCCGGCGGTGCCATGCTGTTTTAAATTGTGTTGGAAGTTTTTTTTGTTAATGTTTGTACAAAAGAGGTTAGTGTATAATTGAAAGTTTTAAAATGTTTATTTATACACAATTTGTTTTTTTTCCGGGCAGTTATAAACTGTGATCAGTTTTTTTGGTGGTTTGTTTTTGTGGATTAAAAAAAGAACAATGAAAGCACGGCGCCAAAATGGCCGCCACGCTCTTTGCGGCCCCCCCCCCACCTGGACTCAGACATCCGGGTGAGTTAGGGGGCGTGGCCACCCCTCTATAAAAGGGGTGGCCACGAGGCAGACGAGCTGCCATTTTAGAAATAGCGACGGAGAGGATAAGTTTTCTCCGTCGCTGTTTGTCCGTAGTCTTCGGCTGTTTAGCCCTTGATCCTTCCCGGCTGGGAAGGGAGGATTAGCACAGAGCCTTTAGCTTGCTGGCTGCTCTGTGCTTTTGGCGCTAGGTTTTCGATCCCTGGAAAGGGATCCTGCTCTTTCTTCAAAGATATGCCTCCCAAACGGAAGGCCCCGGCGATGAAACTGCGGCCAAAGGGGAGGACTTTTTCGGGCCCTGCACAAGATCGGGGGCAGCCATCAGGTCGGAGGACCAGGGCTGCGCACCCGCAGCAGGGCACTATCCCAGCCTTGCCCACTGATACCGGTGGGGTGATTCAGGCTGGCACTTGGCAGCCGGCCTTGGCTAGCCAGCCTCCGGCCGGCCCCTCAGGGGCTTCGGCCCTCAGCCCGCAGTTGCCGGACATGGGTCAGGACAGCAGGGGAGGGCCAGGTGCGGGTGCGCAACCCGTTCCTCCTCCGGCCCCTCATGGGCCGGAGTTTTGGGCATGGCCCTATTCTGGCCCAGGCTCTCACTTCGGTGTTCCTTTCCAAATGCCTAGAGGGCCTTCCGGCCAACCCGGCCCCAGATGCTGGGGGATCTGTGGCAGTGGATGCTTTACTAGCACGTTTAACAGTGCTTGAGGCATCCTTGGGGATTGCACAGCCTCCTATGGGAGGGGGCCCTTCTCTCTCTGCCAGGGGCCCTTCGTGCCCACCGGCTACCTCGACGGCTGCCACACTGCACCAGGCGGCCAGCCGGGTTGAGCTGCTTGAGATGCTCCGGCCTGCGCCTGCCGGTGTCTCGCAGCTTCCTGTTCGTCCAGAGCTGCAGACGGGGAGCAGTCAGGTGTGGCCACAGAGCTCGATTCCGGTCGCGAGCTCCGACGCCCGCCGTGGGCCGGAACCCCCAGTGGGGGCGGCTCACGGGGGTGCACCTAGTGAGTATCAGGTTCAAATTAGTGCACCTACATCACAGCCCACTTCCAGTGGTGGGGTTCAGTGGCCCTGGCCTCGTCAAGTTGAGGCGAGTGGGCATCAGTTACCAGTCTATTCCAGTGCCCCTTGGTTTCAAAATGGCACCTCATTGAGGGCGGGGGTTTCCGCCCCCGGGGCAGTGCAGGGGCTGTCCAGGTCCCGCTGCGTATGCCCCATAAACATAATGTGCCGGTGACGGCTTTGCCGACGGCTGGTTATTCCTTGCCCCTTGGTGATCATTTGTCCCAGGTCACGAGGGAAAAGATTTGGCGGGTGGAGTACGTGGATATATTCTCCCTATTGAACCGTGAGCCCACTAAGGAGGAGAGAGAGGGACAGGATGACAGAGACAAAGAGCTGTCCCGTCGTCGTAAGCCAACGCGCACCTGGGCCAACTGCTTGCCAGCATATCTTATTTATATGGCGGTATACCTTAGGGCCCGGCCTGATCTGGGCATTCGTATGGTCCAATATTTGGACAATATTTACAGGGCGATGGTGGATTTCCCTGGCCCATCGTGGTTGGCTTACGATGAGGAATTTAGAATGAGGGTGCCCTTAGACCCGGAGATGAGATGGGATGAGCCCTGTTAAAAATTGTGGCTCTTGTACATGACCCCCACATGTCCGGCGCCTGGGGATAGGTACCATTGTGGCCATGCCGTGCAGTGAGCTGCTCCAACACAGGCTTCCCGCCAGCCGGCGGGGCAGGGGGTTCCAGCCCGCTTGCTGTGTTGGAGCTTCTCGGCTAATGGCATGTGCAATAAGCGGCAATGCCGATATAAACACGAGTGTCCATCTTGCGCTGGCCCCCACGCCGCTGCCGCATGCCCCCGGGCCGGTGGGTCACGGGGCAGAGGCAGAGGTGGACAGGGAGCGGGCAGAGCTTCTGCTGATGGAGCTAGCCAGTCAAAAGGCCCCCTCCCCAGTTAATGTGTATATGTTGGAGCGATGGCTCTCAAGTTATCCAAGGAGGGAGGACGCGAGGTACCTCCTGGAGGGTTTCCAGTGGGGCTTCCGTATCCCATTCAAAGGAGTGCGGGGACCCCAAGATGCCCCCAATTTACTTTCTCTGAAGGGTAAGGAGGAGGTGGCTGCCCTGAGTATTGCCAAAGAGGTAGAGGCCAAGAGGGTGGCGGGCCCCTTTTCTGTACCACCCTTCCCCAACCTGAAGGTTTCCCCTCTGGGGTTAGTACCTAAAAAGGCCCCGGGGGAATTTCGTTTAATCCACCATCTATCGTACCCAGCGGGTTACTCTGTCACTGATGCTATTCCTGATGACCTTTGTTCGGTCAGGTATACGTCCTTTGACCAAGCCCTGCGAATGGTGCGCTCTTGTGGTCCTAGTGCCCTCCTGGCAAAATGTGACATTAAAACGGCATTCCGATTACTGCCAGTGCACCCGGGGGACTTTGAGCTATTGGGTTTTAGATTCCAAGGGAAGTTCTATGTAGATAAGGCCATGCCTTTTGGCTGCTCTATTTCATGTTCAGCATTCGAACGTTTTAGCACCTTCCTTCAGTGGGCCTTTGTTCGCAGGTCCGGGTCTCGGTCTGTAGCCCATTACCTCGATGACTTTTTGTTCGGGGGTGAACGGGGCTCGGACACGTGCACGCGTCTCCTCACTACATTTCAGACACTAATGCGGGAACTGGGTGTCCCTTTAGTGCCCGAAAAGATCGAGGGCCCATCCACTACGCTCACATTTCTGGGTATTGAAATTGACATGGTCGCACAGGCATCCCGGTTACCCATTGACAAGGTCACCCGGATCTCCGCGATGATTTTAGCCTTACTGGCCAAACATAAAGTGTCACTTCGTGAGCTTCAGGTACTTCATGGCCATCTTAACTTTGCCTGCAGGGTGGTTACGCCCGGCAGAGCATTTGCGCGGCGCCTATGTGACGCCATGTCTGGCCTGTCAAAGCGCCATCATAGGGTCCGACTGAGCAGGGCATGCGGGCTGACCTTTTGGTTTGGCTTAAATTACTGCGGGAATTTAATGGGGTCTCCTTTTGGAGATCCGACCTTTTAGTTTCCCCTAGATTCCAAGTACAGTCGTATGCCTCCGGCTCCCTGGGATATGGGATTTACTTTGAGGGGAGGTGGGCTTATGGCCAATGGCCTCCAGCATGGCGGGGCACGGATCACCTCCGCGATCTTACATTCCTTGAGTTCTTTCCAATCCTGGGAGCTTTGATGCTATGGGGCGAGGAGTGGGCCGACTCAGTGGTCCATTTTTGGTGTGACAATGTGGCGGTAGTGCATATTGTCAACGCTCAGACGTCTAGGTCACCTAGAGTGATGACGTTGGTCCGTCAGTTTGTGTTACGTAGCCTATGCCTGAATGTGCTTTTTAAGGCCAGACATGTACCAGGTATTAATAATGATATTGCTGATGCTTTATCCCGCCTGCAGATCCCCCGGTTCCGTGCCTTGGCTCCGGAAGCAGAGGGATTCCACTCGCCACTCCAGGCCGAGATTTGGACCTTTGGCAAGGAGAGGTGATCCGGGCGATCGGCATGTCTTTGGCACCCCGCACGCGTAAGGCGTATCACCATGCTTTCGTTCAATTTAGAACCTTTTGTGTGCAACTTCAGTTGCCCAAAGTGTGGCCCATTCCAGTCGAACAAGTTTTACAATTTATGGTTTATTTACACAGTCAGGGTTTGGCTCCTCGCACTATAGCATCCAGGCTGTCGGCACTGGCATTTATGGCCAAGGTGATGGGTTTTGCTGACTGCGTGAATGATTTCCGCATACGACATGTTTTGGAGGGGTGGAAACGGGAACGTGGCCGCCGCCCGGACACTCGCCACCCAATTTCACCAGGGGTGCTTACCCACCTTGCACAAGGCTGGCATGATCTGTGTTTTGATAAGTATGAGGCGGCTCTTTTTCACGTGGCTACCACGGTGGCCTTCTTTGGAGCGCTCCGCATCAGTGAGTTGGTACTACTGTCTAAGGCGGATGCGACTCGTAGGGCACTGGAACTCGACGATGTCTATGTCTCTCATGAGTGGGCTCAGTTGAGGATATGGTCCTCAAAAGTTGATCAGCACGGCGTAGGCAGTGGAGTTAGACTGCTACAATGTTCCATTGCAGACATCTGTCCGGTTGGTGCCCTACAGGAGTTCTTGGCAGTGCGTGGCACGCACCCTGGCCCATTTTTCTGCCACCAGGATGGGCCTCCCCTTACTAAATTTCAATTTTGGAAGGTGACCGGTATGGCACTATCCAGTGTTGGCCTCCCCGGGGCTCGTTACGGCACCCATTCATTTAGGATAGGTGCTGCATCCACTGCGGCTGCATTTGGGTACTCTGAGGCTGATATACGCCGTATGGGAAGATGGGGATCTATGCGTTTTGCATTATATGTTCGCCCTCTTCAGGTATGAGTACCAGTTAAGTCATTGTTCTCTTTTCTTCTTTTACAGACCCTGTGTGTCCCTGCACACCGGTGGCAGTATGGCTGGTGGGCCACAGTTACGTGCACTGGGCAGCGCAGTATGCTGCGGCGACAGAGTGGGGACCCCAGCTTGGACTGCGTGCGACTGCATGCATACGTTGGTACGATAAGTGCGGAATGAGATGGCGGGAACTGTTGCCATTCCTGTTTTCCATCAGGGATGCTGAACCGCCTGATGTCCTTGTACTGCACCTCGGGGGCAATGACCTCGCCCAGGTCACTGGCCTTTCTTTAAAATTCACGATTTGCAGTGACCTAGCTTATTTGCATTATGTGTGGCCGTCCACAAGGCTGCTATGGTCGGACATCATACCACGTCATTATTACAGGGGAGGTATTGACCTCCGTGCCCTTGACCGCGCTTGCCGCTCGGTGAACAGGGCTGTTGCCCGGTTCTTGGCAGACAAGGGTTTGGGGATGGTCATCCGACACCCCACCATTAGTTTACAAAATTATGATCTTTATGCAAGGGATGGGGTCCACCTGTCGGCTAGAGGTATGAACCTCTTTTTGGAAGATTTGCAAGTAGGCCTGGTGACCGAGCTGACGGTCTGGGGGTCTGGGGCGGGCGGGCGGTGAGTCTTCATTGAAGTCTCCCCGTGTGGCGGGTAGCACTGGTAAGGTAAAGATTTATGACCCATAGGTATCCGGCAGGTTCGCAATTCACTGGCCAACACTTAAGACAGGTACAGGTGTAATAGCTTTGACCGGTCAACGACGAACCAGGCAAGGGGTGATGGCAGGAGCTTTTCAGCATGCGTCACCTCGTGATTTGATGGATACACGTCAGAGGGTGGGGTCAGTAGATAGTTTATTGACTACGGCCAACAATTTGTTTGTGTCAACAAACAAATGGATACAAATGGATACTTTGTAGCCAATTGCCATTGGCAATTTTGGGAGGAACCTTACCAGTGTTACTGCGGCCTGCTTGCCTTAAGAATTACAATTGGATGAATACACCAATTGAAAGTTATAATTCGGACTAGGGCATTATTCAATAAAAGTGGCCCAATGCCTTTATCCATATACCGGTGTCTGAGTCTTTCTTTGGGGGGTGCGCCTGCAAAGGATGATATAATTTTTTCTATTTTTTTAATTTAACCAAATAATGTCTTAGCATGTTTTTTTAAACAGTTGTTCGAGCAAGGGAAACCTTTACCTTTACCTTTACTTTACTGTAGGTAATAATTTTAGGAATGTGAAAGTAGATGTTTTTTACATTCAATGTTTTTAAGCTGTGTTTTGATGTTTTTGTTTTTGTTTTTAGTTGAAACTCCACACATGATTTTAGAAATATTTTTATTTTATTTTATTTTTACATATGTTTGTGATTTGTGTAAAAGTGTGATGTATTGTTATGGTTTTGATTTTTTTTACTTTTGTGGGCTTTTGGGGGGCTGTTGTGTATTTTTGACTTGTTTTTACTTTTCTGCCCTGCAGGTGGGGCTGCTATTGGTTCTCTTTTACTTTGACTCTTTTCTTGGCCTCTTGGTGGAGCTTCTTCCAGTTTGTAGTCTCCTGGTTTGTTCATTTGTGTTCCAGTCGTTGTGGAGGAAGGAGGTGGTGGTGAGTTGTCTGATTTTCTATATTTTGGGGTTTTTCTTTGTTTTGCTTTTGTGGTGGTGGGCTGGGCAGTGTTTCTGTTTGTTCTTTTTTGTTTTGGTTTATTGTTTGGTTTAATTGGTTTGTTAATTTGTGGTTTTGTTTATTTTTTCTAGTTTGTTTGTGTAATTTGTGGTTTTTTCATTTTGTTGGTAGGTGTTTTGTAAGTGGTTTTGTGTGTTTTTTGTTTTAAGTAATGGTTGTTTTTAATTATGGTTTTATTTTTGTTAGGTGGTTAGGTGTGTGTGTGTGTATGCGTGTGTCTGAGTGTGTGAGGGAGAGAGAGGAGGCTGCTTCCGGGTGAGTACCTTCGGTAGGCGAAGGCCATGGCCGGAGCGCCGTTTGTTGCCTTTGCTTTTTGGAGGAATTGTTTCGCTTTCAAGGGGGGTAAAGGCACTGATGCCTTCACCCTCTCTTGAAAGTGAAACACTTACTCGGAAAGTAAAGGCAGCGGCCAGAGCGCTGTTCGCTGGCTTTGCTTTCCGGAGGAATTGTTTCGCTTTCAAGGTGGGGCGAAGGCATCAGTACCTTTCCCCCCCTTGAACCCCCCCTGTTTTTGTGGTTTTTTTCACTCTGGCTCAACTTTTCTTGAGGCCGGTGGTGGTCTCGCCTTGTCTTCGGCGGGGTAGCATGGAGGAGAGGGAGTCCCTCTCCTCCCTGTTGCTCTATGAAAGAAGGCTTGTGGGTGTTTGCGTGGCTGTGAGGCGCTGTGTCCACCTGCGGTGGACTTGCGTTCCCATGCAGGTGTTTGTGTGGCTGTGAGGCGCTGCATCCACCTGCGGTGGACTTGCGTTCCCATGCGGGTGTTTGTGTGGCTGTGAGGCGCTGCATCCACCTGCGGTGGACTTGCGTTCCCATTGTGTTTTTATTTTTTATTTTTTGTGCACCGGCTTTCTCAGTGTTCTGCATGCTCACGGCACGCAGGATGCTGGGACTTGTAGTTTTGAGTTTGTGGTTTGCGTTTCTGTGGCGGTTTTTTTTCTGCACCTTGTTTTTGATTGGCTGCGGCACGTTTCCCAACGTTCTTTTTGCACGCGCCTCTCAGCCTGATTGGCTGTGGTGCGGCGCGGCGCGGCGCAAGGAACGTTGGGTAGTGAAGTCCTTTTTCTTTGTTTGCGTTCGTGGGGCTCCTGCCCCACTGGCGCATTTCTCAACCCGACAGTTACCTACGAACCCAGTTCGGGCAAGTGCACGAATGCTTGGTATGGGGTAGTAGGGCCAGGTGCAGGATCCTTTGTCACATTCCTATGGTTAACACCCAGATTTACAGGTATAGATGGTGTTTACAAGTTGAATCTCTTTGAGGAACAGGAACAAATCAACTCAGTGCAGTACCAGGATTATTTCTTGTCCACAGCCTCCATTTGGATTGGTATAAATGTCTGTGTTTTTTTTTTTTTTACAATCTCAGTTTCTTCATTGTCAGCACTGGAATTGAGTAGTTTTTCTGTACTTATAATTTTTGTTCCCTACCAAAGCTACTTTTAATTCTGCTTTGTTTCCTACAGTTGTGTTTCATCCATTTAAGATTAACAGTATGTCTTCTTTGTTGTGTGATAAATTTCTTGCTGAATGTTTGTGTAAAAGCTTTCAATTTCATCTTCTTCAGTATTGGTAGTTGATGGATTGATTGATGGTTATGTTGATATTTTGTCCATGGAATGTAATTAGTATTATTTGTTCAGAATTTGAATTAAACACCCTAACTTGCCTCAACATAAGAGCCACACCATTTTTTTTCAAACTGTCATTTCCAGGGTAGAACACTTTGCAGTTATCTGACTGAAAATATCCCATTCCAGTCCACTTCAGTTCTCTGACCCCAAGCACTGCAATATTTATATGTTCCATTTCTTGTTTTACAGTTTTCAGTTTGCCTTGATTCAAAATTCTCACATTCCATGTCCCAACTGTATCTGTTATGAAACATTGGACTTTCCTTTCCATTCTGTGTGTCACCCATTAGATCTTCTTTCAGTTTTAACCTAGTTGTGTTATTAATGATTGTACTATATGTACTTGTCCTGTGCTCTTCCCCTATACCTGACCTGAGAATCTCATCTCATCTTCCAGCACAATCTCTTGTTTCCTTTCAGACTGTCTTATTTTAGGGTTTTCAAGGTAAGAAAAGTTCAGCAGTGGTCTAGCATTTCTATATTCTGTCTAGTACTAACAGAAATTAGTTTAAGCCTCACTGTTGTTGCCTCCTCTGCCAGTTTCACCTTCAGCTTAACACTGCTGCCCAGTGCTGGCCAACCCATCACCATTGGAACTACACATTCTATTCTCCTAATGCAGCTGTTACCTTGAAGAGGGTGGATGCGTCTTAGTCTTGTGTCTCAGCTGTTACCATTACTCCTTGGGTGACCCTGCTAGGAGTCATAATGAAATCTGACCTACTGACAGCATTGTTCCCAATCTCATTGACACATGCAAATTCCTTCAACATGTTAAGGCATGCATCCAGCTTGAGTCCCACACTCTTTGAAAAGGTTAATGCTGGTACTCCTGTTCCCAGTGGGCTTTCTCAAGGTATGGTTGGCATAGGCTTTTCTGAAAATTATGGAGATCTGTAACTAGTGAGACTTAAAAATCTTGGACTAGTTCAGGGGTTGCCAAACTTTTTCAGTTGGGGGTTGGATCACACTCCCTCAGATAGTTGAGGGGGCTGGAATGGTGCCCCCCCCGGCTGTTTACGGCTGTCATAAATGTGTTTATGACAGCCATAAATGAGTCCACAGTCGATTCCAGCTGCACCGGTGGCTGTGGCGGCTGGAGCGAAGCTGGAGGCTGGATTATTTGGCACTGTGGACTGGATCCGGCCCACAGGCTTTAGGTTGCCTACACCTGGACTAGTTGATCTTAATCTGACTTAGTGTAGATATGCTTCATTTGTTCATATGGAAGATTAAACTGCAAGTTAATTTACATGCCAGTGAAGTGAAGTATCAAAAAGCGGAAAGTCCTCTTTCTTCAGAGTGACTCACCTGGAAGACCTCTAAGGGACATCAGAGGAAGGAATATATAGCCCATGAGCAGAAGTTTTATTGTGCTAAATAATTAAAAGTCTTCCCCAATTGAGAGCGACTAATGATCTGATTTTCTGGTAGCAGCCTAGGGAATTAATTGTTTCATTGGAATAGAGGTGGGAGTCTAGCCAACCTTACCCTTGCTCTGAAAAAGTAAATAATTAAACCAAATCATGACTTAACTGCAACAGTTAAGACATGATTTGGTTTAATTATCTGCTTTCATTGGACTTGCTTTTATTAAAGAGTCTCAATGAAGCTCTTGCAACTATGCATGGCAGCATTGCTGTCCTACAAAACTGAAATCCTTGCATTCACTCCTGTGGTGGATCATAGTTGGTGGGGGGTGAAGACAGTTTTCTCAAAATAGCAAATGATATGATTGTATGTGGATAAACAAATTAGATTATCTGAAGAATCATGATAAACACTTCATGATATGACATTCATGCTTAGGGGTGTGCAGGGCATGATGGGAAGGTGCTGGACAGGGAGTGGTGGGGGCACCTATTTTTTGGGGTGGGGGTGTGGGGTGGGGGTATCCCATACATTGCTATTAGTGCCCCAGGGTGCCAGAGGCGAGGGTGGGGTGGGACAAAGCCTGATTGCCTGATATATCAACACACGCCTGTTCATACTTCAGAATGTGAGGTTTAGGATTTTTTAAAAAAATTGGAGTGTGCAGTACTTTATTTATTTATCCTATATTTCCTCCAAAGAGTTCATGGTTGCAGACATAGCTTTCCTCTTTCTTTTTATTCTGAAAACATTGCTCTGAAACAGGTGACACTGATTTTGTTGATTATGCTGTAACAGATTACACATTAAGAGCGTAATGAAGATTCACACATGTTCTTATCCTTGATGAAAACTGTTGAAAACCTTTTTCAGGTACAGTCAGATATCCCACTTTTATACAATATTGAAAAATAGTGCTTGTCAACAGTATGTTTGGAAAATCTATTTTGAGTCCAAACTATTAGACTTTATGTCCCAAACGTTTATTTTGGTACAAAATACAGGTGTTGTTTTTTTAATTCAAAATGTAAAAAATGTACATTTTTTAAAAATGAACTGTGATTTTTCACATAAAAATATCAGAATAAAAAATACATGGAGCTTCCCAAGTCACACTCAGTATGGAGGAAATTTTTTCAAATGTTTTGTTCTACCAGAAGGGAATGGAAAAAGTGGATTTAGGTCTCTAGTACGGAGTAAGCCAATTATTGCTCTAGAATAGTCAAAGTTTCATTTGTGCCCACTGGCATAAAAAGATTGGAGCCTTGAGGTATGGGAAGCTCCTCACATGCCTCAATTAATTAATACATTATCCAAGATTTGAAAAGGGAAGATGAAAGGTCGACACACTTTGCAAGAGCATGCACTTCTTTTCTAAGTTTGGAGATAAAATGAATAAAATAATATTGGGTGAGAAGTCTCATGCCTCTGTTAGAAGGAAAATGTGACAGTATTTCTTTTGAAATGATTGGTGCTTTTACCTTTCCTAAGACAGAAAATGCCACATTCAGTATCTCTCTTTAAAAACAATTAATTATCCAATCAGAAAAAAGAAAGGAACATAAAATAGCACTCTTCATCACCCAGAGTCACCATCATAAAGAGTTAAGTGCCATGCTGGGAGATTTAGCCTCATGGGACAATTATTTCAAAAAAGCATTTCAGTGAGAGCACCCCTTTGTAAACAATGCTGAAGAAGACCTTTCTTCACTTCCATAATTCCTTTCCCCCCATACTTCAGTGACAGAAGAGGAATTAACTCTGGGCAGAGATAATGCCAGGTGATGAATTCTTTCACTTCTGACCTCATAAATCAACTGGCACTAGGGTATGCTGCTTGGTATAACAGTATGCCATTTTTAATTTGTGGCCACTGCAGAGCAAACTTATGTTACGGACATGTAATTTTTGCTCCTGGATGCAGCAGGCAAATCAGTCCCATTCAAAACCATACAGCCATATGGCTATGTTTATTAAACATAGTAATACTAACAACAGGTAACTTGAAAAATCACAGTTCATGCTAACAGTACATCAGGGGGCAGCACTCAGATCAAAGAACCAAGAAGCAAAAGAATTACAGTTTTATTCCATGATTCTAAATTACACTACAATTTGCTAGAAATTTGCACGTGCTTATACAAGCCGTGACAATGATCCCACCCTAGACACAGGGCTCATGCCGACATTAGTAAAGAGAGCTTAGAAAAGTTACTTTTTGAGGGATGACAACTCACAGAATTGACTGGTCAGCATGCTCTGCCCAGAGACAGGTGCTTGTCCTTCTGTTCATCCTGAAAGTGATGGATGTCTTGGACTTCAACATAATTGATAAATAGTTTGGTGGTTTAGATATTTAGCTGTGGAGCTCAAGGGTGGAATCCAATTTTTCTCTGTATCTCCTTGTCAGGGTTCCTGTGAGCCACAGGGTCTGTTTCATCTCTGTTGTTCCAAGACTATTATTAGCCATGAGAGTAGGAATGATTATTTTTTTAGGGGGAGGGGGGAGTTATAGGGCAAAACAACTGGAAGGCCAAGTTCCTTACCCCTGACTAACAATGAAATTTAGTATCAAATCTTGGAAACAGAACAACCAGTTCAATATTTTGCCCTCCTGCAGTTACATTTGCCCATTCCCTCAGATCAAATATAAAGTCTAAGTTCAAACCAGTTTTTTCAGCTAGTTAGTAAAGGATTTCTTTCTATATTCAAACGCAGTTTACAGAGAATATGCCAGGAGAGGAGCAGTGGTGATGCTTGTTTGTATTGTGCTTCTATTCATTCTTTGTCACTGAAAATCCCAATTTACTTACTTGCCACCCCTTCTGACATAATTGTCACTCTACACTGATGGGTATTAGTGCATGTCAAATATTCCAAGGCTTGAACAGAGAATTTATGGGCTTGATATTGGATGTAGATCAGTAAGCTGCCTCAGGAGTTGTTCAGACCCTTTGTCGGACCTAATCAAATAGAGGTATGAAATGTCAGCTCCCAATTGGCCCTCAGTAGAAACCACTGACTTGGATGGTCTTAGTTTAAATAGTAGACAAGAAGCAAAGCAAAATGAAAGTAAAGACAAAAAAGTAAAGACAAAAAATCATGGCTTCAAATTTAGAATGGAAATGAGTTGTAATCATGTTGCAGGTGGCCATATTCAATTGAAGCAATTCTACCTGCCCAACAGAGGTTAGGTCCTGCAATATAGAATTCTGTTTGATGATAAGTAGCCTCACTAATGAACATGGTATTATGAGCTCTCTTTGCAGTTTTTACTATCCCTGGATACTCACTGGACTGTTTTCTAATTGTGGCCAGACTGACATCTGAGGAAACTTTCCTCGATTTTCACTCTAGCCTTCTCCTTTTTTGTTTCATTGCCCATAACTCCTCAGTGAACAACAGTGAGGGCACAAGCTTTGCATCGGAGAAGGTGTTTAGGAGCAATCATGTTAACCACCTGAGTCACTCTGGTATACCACTCAGACACCTGCATATTGACAGGACCACCAGCCTGATCAGTCAGAAACAACCTTAAGGCCCTTTGGAACCCATCTAAGTCCAGGTTCCTTTTGGGCTGACCATCCTAATTGGTTTATTCTCCCTGCACAGGAAGGTGGGTATTGTCAGTCTGAATTTCAACAGGAAGTGGTCTGACTATGACAACACCAATGATCTTGGATCCATCAACTTTAGATCATCATCTCTCTGCCCCACTAAAATTACCAGGTCCAGGCCTGCCACATGCATAGGGTCATCACATGTTGGGATAGACCGAAGGAAGTCATGGTTTCCATGAACTCAGTGGAAATAATATACATTAGGTGGCTTTTTACTACTTTTCTATTGAACAATTTTATGTATTACTACAGAGACCAAAGGGAAGTATCATTGCATGCGCACCCCCCAAAAAAGGACTCAGACACCGGTATAAGTGGATAACGGCATTGGGCCACATTTATTGCTTCATGCCCTAGTCCGAATTATAAATTTCAATTGGTACTCAGCCAATTATAATTCTTAAGGCAAGCAGGCCGCAGTAACACTGGTAAGGTTCCTCCCAAAATTGCCAATGGCAATTGGCTACAATGTATCCATTTGTATCCATTTGTTTGTTTAAAACAAACAAATTGTTGACCGTAGTCAATAAACTATCTACTGACCCCACCCTCTGATGTGTATCTGTAAAATCACGGGGTGATGCATGCTGAATAGCTCGTGCCATCACCCCATTGCCTGGTTCGTCGTTGACTAGACAACGTTAACCAACTTGTACCTATCTAGTGTTGGCCAGTCAATTGCGAACCTGCCGGATACCTGTGGGTCATAAATATTTACCTTACCAGTGCTACCCGCCCATGTGACCAAAGTCAATAGCAAAAAAAACCTATATCAAACCATAGCAACAGTGTGGGATGGGCAAAAAAGCCAGAACCAGGAAGCCAATTGTAGGTTCCAGCCAAAAATTCCCACCCGGCCCCGAAGTGACCAAAATATCACACTGTTCACTAGGGAGGGGGTGGAGGGAAAAACTTCTCCTCTCCGTCGCTTTCGCAAAATGGCAGCTCGGCTGCCTTGTGGCCACCCCTTTTAAAGAGGGGTGGCCATGCCCCCCTAACTACCCGGATGTCTGAGTCCGGGTGGGGGGGCCCGCAAAGAGCGCGGCGGCCATTTTGGCGCCGCGCTTTCATTGCAGGCGCACCCCCCAAAAAAGGACTCAGACACCGGTATAAGTGGATAATGGCATTGGGCCACATTTATTGATTCATGCCCTAGTCCGAATTATAAATTTCAATTGGTATTCAGCCAATTATAATTCTTAAGGCAAGCAGGCCGCAGTAACACTGGTAAGGTTCCTCCCAAAATTGCCAATGGCAATTGGCTACAATGTATCCATTTGTATCCATTTGTTTGTTTACAACAAACAAATTGTTGACCGTAGTCAATAAACTATCTGCTGACCCCACCCTCTGACGTGTATCCGTAAAATCACGGGGTGATGCATGCTGAAGAGCTCGTGCCATCACCCCATTGCCTGGTTCGTCGTTGACCGGACAACGTTAACCAACTTGTACCTATCTAGTGTTGGCCAGTCAATTGCGAACCTGCCGGATACCTGGGGGTCATAAATATTTACCTTACCAGTGCTAAACGCCACATGGGGAGGCTTAATAAAGACTCACCGCCCCCCCCCCAGACCGTCAGCTCGGTCAACAGGCCTGCTTGCAAATCTTCCAAAAAGAGGTGCATACCTCTGGGCGACAGATGGACCCCATCCCCTGTATAAAGATCATAATTTTGGAGACTAATGGTGGGGTGTCGGATGACCCGCCCCAAACCCTTGTCAGCAAAGAACCGGGCCACTGCCCTGTTCACCGAGCGACGAGCACGGTCAAGGGCCTGGAGGTTAATACCCCCCTGTAAGCGTGACGCGGTATGATGTCCGACCATAGCAGGGTTGTGGCAGGCCACACATAATGCAAATAAGCCAGGTCGCTGCAGATCGTATGTTTTAACGAAAGGCCAGTGACCTGGCCCAAGTCATTGCCCCCGAGGTGCAGCACCAGGACATCAGGCGGTTCAGCATCCCTGATGGAGAAAAGGAATGGCAACAGTTCCCGCCATAACATTCCGCACTTACCATACCACCTGATACATGCGGATGCACGTAGTCCCAGCTGGGGTCCCCACTCTGTCGCCGCAGCGTACTGCGCTGCCCAGTGCACGTAGCTGTGGCCCACCAGCCATACTGCCACCGGTGTGCGTCGACACACAGGGTGTGTAAAGTAAAAGGAAACAGGACAGTGACTTAACTGGTACTCATACTCGAAGAGGGCGAACATATAATTCAAAACACTTCGATCCCCACCTTCCCATATGGCATATATCAGCCTCAGAGTACCCAAATGCAGCCGCAGTGGATGCAGCACCTATCCTAAATGAATGGGTGCCGTAACGAGCCCCAACACTGGACAGTGCCTTACCGGTCACCTTCCAAAATTGAAATTTGGTGAGGGGAGACCCATCCTGGTGGCAGAAAAACAGGCCAGGGTGCGTACCACGCAGTGCAAGGAACTCTCGTAGGGCACCAACCGGACAGATGTCTGCAATGGAACATCGTAGCAGTCTGACACCACTGCCTACGCCGTGCTGATCAACCTTTGAGGACCGTATCCTCAGCTGAGCCCACTCATTGGAAACATAGACATCTTCGAGTTCCAGTGCCCTACGCGCCGCATCCGCCTTAGACAGTAGCACCAGCTCACTGATGCGGAGCACTCCAAAAAAGGCCACCGTGGTAGCCGCATGAAACAGAGCTGCCTCGTACCTGTCAAAACACAGGTTATGCCAGCCTCGTGCAAGGTGGGTAAGAACCCCCGGAGAAATAGGGTGGCGATTGTCTGGGCGGCGTCCACATTCCTGTGTCCACCCCTCCAAAACATGTCATATACAGAAGTCATTTGTGCTGTCAGCAGAGCCCCCCACTTTGGCCATGAATGGCAGTGCTGACAGCCTGGATGCTATGGTGCGGGGAGCTAGGCCCTGACTGTGTAGGTAGACCATAAATTGAAGAACATGTGCAACTGGAATGGGCCAAATCTCAGGCAACCGAAGTTGCACACAAAAGGCCTTAAATTGACTGAATGCATGGTGATACGCCTTACGCGTGCGGGGCACCAGCGACATGCCGATCGCCCGGTTCACCTCTCCTTGCCAAACATCCAAATCTCGTCCGGGAGCGGCGAGGGGAATTCCTCTGCATCCGGAGCCAATGCGCGGAACCGGGGGATCTGCAGGCGGGATAAAGCATCAGCAACATCGTTATTAATACCTGGTACATGTCTGGCCATGAAGAGCACATTGAGGCGTAGGCTGCGCAAAACAAACTGGCGCACTAACTCCATGACCCTGTGTGATTTAGATGTCTGGGAATTGACAATGTGCACTACCGCAGCATTGTCACACCAGAAATGAACCACTGAATTAGCCCACTCCTCGCCCCATAGCATCAAAGCTCCCAGTATCGGAAAGAACTCAAGGAACGTAAGATCGCGTAAACGATCCGTGCCCCTCCAAGCTGGAGGCCATCGGCCGTAGGCCCACCTCCCTTCAAAGTAAATCCCATAACCCAGGGACCCTGATGCATCCGACTGAACCTGGAACCTAGGGGAAACCAAAAGGTCAGATCTCCAAAATGACACCCCGTTGAAGTCCTTAAGGAACTTAAGCCAAATTAACATGTCAGCCCTCATGCCCTTGTTCAGTCGGACCCTATGATAGTGCCTGGATAGGCCAGTCATGGCGTCGCACAAGCGTCAAGCAAAAGCTCTGCCAGGCGCGACCACCCTGCAGGCAAAGTTAAGGTGACCATGGAGAACCTGGAGCTCACGAAGCGACACCTTGCGTTTGGCCAGTAAGGCCCAAATCAATGCAGTGATCCGGGTAACCTTGTCCATGGGTAACCTGAATGCCTGCGAAACCATGTCAATTTCAATACCCAGAAATGTGAGCTTGGTTGATGGGCCCTCGGTCTTTTCGGGCGCTAAAGGGACACCAAGTTCCTGCATTAGCGTCTGAAATGTGTTAAGGAGACGCGTACACGTGTCCCAGCCCTGTTCACCCCCGAACAAGAAATCATCGAGGTAGTGGGCTACAGACCGAGACCCAGACCTGCGAATAAAGGCCCACTGAAGGAAAGTGCTAAAACGTTCAAATGCTGAACAGGAAATAGAGCAGCCAAAAGGCATGGCTTTATCAACATAGAATTTCCCCTGGAATTTAAAACCCAATAACTCAAAGTCGCCCGGGTGCACTGGCAACAAACGGAATGCAGACTTAATGTCACATTTTGCCAAAAGTGCACCCGGGCTACAAGAGCGCACCATGCGCAGGGCCTGGTCAAATGATGTGTACCTGACCGAACAAAGGTCATCAGGGATGGCATCATTGACCGAATGGCCCGCCGGATATGACAGATGGTGAATTAAACGAAACTCCCCAGGGGTCTTTTTGGGCACCAACCCTAAAGGGGAAACCTTCAGATTGGGGAAGGGTGGCATGGGAAAGGGGCCAGCAACCCTACCTGCATTAACCTCCTTAGCAATACTTAGGGCGGCCACCTCCTCCCTGCCCTTAAGGGAAAGTAAATTAGGGGCATCTTGGGGGCACCTCTCCCCTTTGAATGGGATGCAAAATCCCAGCTGGAAACCCTCGAGGAGGTAACCAGCATCTTCCTTCCTCGGTTATGTCGAGAGCCACCGCTCCAACATAACTACATTAACCGGGGAGGGGGCCTTTTGAGTGACCAGCTCCATCAGTGGCAGGTCTGCCCGCTTCTTGTCCACCTCTACCTCTGCCCCATGACCCACCGGCTCACGTACGCGCTGCGGCGGCATGGGGGCCAGCGCAAGAGGGACACTCATGCTTGTATCGACACTGTTTTCTATTGCATGCACCATTGGCCGAGAAGCTCCAACACAGCAGGCGGGCTGGAACCCCCTGCCCCGCCATCTGGCGGGGGGCCTGAGTTGGAGCGGCTCGCTGGACCGCATGTCCACAATGGTACCTCTCCCCAGGCGCCGGGCGAGTGGGGGTCATATACAGAAGCCACAGCTTCTGACAGGGCTCGTCCCACCTCATCTCTGGGTGTAGGGGCACTCTCATTCGAAATTCCTCATCGTAAGCCAACCACGATGGGCCAGGAAAATCCACCATTGCCCTGTAAATATTGGCCAAATATTGGACCATAGGAATGGCCAGGTCAGGCCGAGCCCTGAGATACACCGCCATGTATATGAGATATGCGGGTAACCAGTTGGACTATGTACGTGGTGGCTTGTGACGGCGAGACTGCTCTTTATCCTTCTCATCCTGCCCCTCCTTCTCTTCCTTGGTGAGTTCCCTGTTCAATAGGGAGAAAATATCTACGTACTCGCCCCGCCAAATCTTCTCCCTTGTGGCCTGCGCCAAATGATCCCCGAGGGGCAAGGAATACCCGGCTGTCGGCAATGCTGACACCGGCAGCGGGAGAGGGGCCTGGACTGTCCCTGTGACACCCGTTGCAGTCCCGGGGGCGGAAACCCCCCACCTAATGTCAGACCTGTATGAGACCAAGCTGCACCCGGGTAAGCCAGGAACTGATGCCCCCCCGCTCCGACATGACGAGGCCATGGCCACTGGAAACCCTCCCCCGAAGCGGAGTGTGGTGTGGGGACATTAGCTTGAACCTGATACTCACTGGGTGCACCCCCGTGGGCCGCCCCCACTGGGGGTTCCGGCCCATGGCGGGCGTCAGAGCTCGCAACTGACATCGAGCTCTGAGGGCACATCTGACCACTACCCGACTGTAGTGCCTGTTGTACGGGGAGTTGCGAGGCTGCGGCGGGCACCGGCCTGCGCGCCTCAAGCAACTCAACCCGAGTGGCCGCCTGCTGAAGGTTGGCGGCTGTCGCGGTCACCTGCTGGCAAAAGGGGGTCCCCGATGGCAATGCTGCCCCCCCCCCCCATGGGGTTGTTGGATATCCCCAAGGATGCCTCTAGCGCCGCCACGTGGGCCAGTAGGGCATCCACCATCGCAGATCCCCCTGCATAAAGGGGGCCAGGTGGGCCGGACAGCCCGCTGGGCAGTGGGCCAAGGCCCCTAACATGAGAGCCCGACCCTAAGTAGGGCCATGCCCAAAACTCCGGCCCATAAGGGGCCAGGGGTATTCCCTGCTGTGGAGCCACACCAGGCCCTCCCCCCTGCTGAAAGCCCATGGCCGATAATTGCGGGCCAGGGGCCGAAGCCCCGACCGCGCCAGGCCCTCCCCCCTGCTCAGGGCCCATGGCCGGCAACTGCGGGCCGGGGGCCGGAGCCCCTGTAGAGCCGGTCTGAGGCTGGAGAGCCGCGGGCCATGGCCGAAGCTGCCCCATCCCACCGGTCCCGGTGGGTGCTTCCATGAAGGAGTCCTGTTGAGGAGGAGCAGTCGCGGTCCTCCGACCAGACTGCTGCCTCCTAGTCGGGCGAGACGAAGTCTCCATAGCCTTCTTTTTAGGAGGCATAACAAAGCGGATCCCTTCCCAGGGACCAGGAGAATGGCTGGGAAGCCGGAGAATAAGAGGCGAAAAGCACGCCAAGCTTCGCCAAAAACGGCTTCCCCCAAAGGCGAAGAGCGACGGAGCAAAAAACTTCTCCTCTCCATCGCTTTCGCAAAATGGCAGCCCGGCTGCCTCGTGGCCACCCCTTTTAAAGAGGGGTGGCCACGCGCCCCCTAACTACCCGGATGTCTGAGTCCGGGTGGGGGGGGGGCGCAAAGAGCGCGGCGGCCATTTTGGCGCCGCGCTTTCATTTGCTCATGATAAAAGTCTGCAGAATCATGTATTTGGTGTCATAATATTATGAAAACACTGTCTTTATTCTTTTTTTAAAAAAGTACATCTTGATGATCTATAAGAAAAATATATGAATTAATGGTCAGTAACGTCTTCATAAAATCAATCAAATATGCACAACATTGAGGTTAGTTTTCAAGATCGCAAGGTGCTTAAGCAAGATGCTTAAAGGTTGACTTGATAAGATCATGAAGCCTGCAGGGTTGGAATAGAGAAAGAAGCACAGGCATTAAAGTGTTATGCTCTATTAAACATTGTGCAGGTTTCTAGTTCACTTCAACAACTAAGAAAAAGATAAAAGTAGTGTCTGATTACTGCCTTTTGAAAATATAAACTCCTATTATTAATCCAACTTGCATTTAGCATTAGGCAAAGGACATGCATGATTAATGACACCTAGCTGACCTGAATTATATTCATTTTTTATGTGAACCTGCATGTCACCAGTCAAAATCCTGTACTGTAACCATTACACATTGGTGTCTCTCTTAAAGATACTTTGTTTTTGAAATAAAGTTACTTTTTAAAAAACCTTGGAGTTCTGAATATACTGAGGTAGAATTTACGTGTATATTGGAACAAATTATGATTACTACATTCTCCTCTCTCAATTTTATACAAAGTTCAGCACATACACAGATTGCCAAAGTTTTCCATTTCTTCAGACTGTGTGCTGTTATGTTTCTCTCTCTCTTTAGTCAGAAGAATCTCTCCAATGCCACTTTATGCATGATGGAATCAAGATGCTTTTTGTCTGATGTTGTAGTGATTTGTACATTTTTAAAAATATGCATTAATGAAAATACTGCAATCAGGGCATTACTAATGCAAGGAGAAAGAGAAGGTATGAATGAACTGAAGTAACAGTGGCAAATTGTACATGCTCCAATTCCAAATTAATTTTAGAAACTCTTATTCCTAACCAGAACAAAAGAACACAAGAGAGGAAAGATCAGAACAATAGAAACATGAAAACAAGACGTGGACATCCTTCTGCAAAATGCTAATATTGTTTCTTGTTGGCCTTTTAAAATCTTGCTATTGTAGTTCATAACAGGAGGAAGCTACACCTTCCAGATATGCCCACAGTACATAAACATTAATCATGATGGTAGGGATTTATGGGGCATGTAATCTAGAACATCTAAGCAGTGATGGCAAGCCTTGGCACAACAGGTGTTCTTGAACTTCAGTTCCCAGCAGCTCTGATCAGCAGGAGTACTGACTTGGGCTTCTGGTAATTGAAGTCCAAGAACACCTGGAGTCATACCTGTCAAGCGCGGCTCTGGACAATATGGGACCTGCGCAGAACCGTTCTGCACAGGTTCCTTCTACGCATGCACAGAAGCCTTCTGCTCATCACCTTCTGCACAGAACCCTTCTGTGCATGCATAGAAGGGTTCTGTGCAGAAGGGGGTGCACAGTAACTACTTTCCCCCCACCGTCAAATTATGGGATGGCGGCGGCTCTGGGCAGGAAAGTAGGAAAAGTGGCACTGGAATACAGGAAATCCCGGTCAAAATGGGATACTTGACAGGTATGCATGGAGTGCAAAGGTTCACCATCAAGGAACTAGATAATATCAAGCTCTCTATACCACTTGAACAAAATCTATATTTACTCATTGCTCTTAGTTCTTTTGATATGAAAGATAAGCTAGT
Source organism: Bradypodion ventrale (assembly GCA_035047345.1). Taxonomy (NCBI): domain Eukaryota; kingdom Metazoa; phylum Chordata; class Lepidosauria; order Squamata; family Chamaeleonidae; genus Bradypodion; species Bradypodion ventrale. Next base: position 87,696,808 of record JAWDJE010000001.1, on the reverse strand, counting down.
ATGTTGATAATTGTGCTATTCATTTTTTCTGATGGGTTTTAAGATAGATTGCTTTGGATCTTTGGATTTAACTACTATTGCACAGGGTCTAGAGCCTGTTGGTTTTTGGACTTCAATTCCCATAAACTTAAGTTAATTCCCCAAAGCACTGATAAGCCAATGTACTGATTTAGGCTTATGGGAAGTGAAGTCCCCCTGTGGGGCATGGGCCCCACATTGGAAAACACTGGTCTAGAGAGATTGCTTCATAAGCACTAACAAATAGATAAATAAATGCTGGAGGCATTCAAGAGAAAATTAGACAACCATCTGTGAGAATTACTTTGATTGGGATTCCTGCATTGAGCAGGGGTTGAACTCAACAGCCTCATAGTCCCATTCGAACTCAATTATCTTATGAGTCTATGGTTTTATTCTTTTAAAAATATTTGATATTTTCCATTTTGTTTTTGGCTGTCAATATCAGTGCAATTTTATATTTGAAAATATATTTTTTAGCTGGATCACTGAAGCAATGCCTGGACTCTCCCGCCCCATTCTGATGTGCTATAGAATCATTAGGCTCAAAGCTAGAGGACAGCTGGCTTGAAAATCCCAAAGCACAACTAAGTATTATTTTAAAACTCTGCTTACTTCCTTTGAAGCATTCAGATATTTTGAGGGTGGAGTATTTGTTCTGTTTACTTACAGGGAGCAGTGCAAAAACACTGTTCCAATGAGTCGGTCTGGGGAAGGCACATCTGAAGTAAAAGAAAGCATATTGACTGCAGAAAAAAATGAACCTAGCAGTACATAGGATTAAGAGAAAATGCCAGACGTTCATTAGCTGTTTTGTTTCCATCCTTTGGTCAAGCATTTCTTCTGCTTCTGTGGATTTTATCTCCCAGCAGCCTTCTACCATATTCACCATAACACAATTAATGAAATGAACATTGTCCTTCAGGACCTAAGCTTATGTACATCTACTAATTAGCTTCTGGTGCTTCTTGCCCTATAAAAAGCTCAAGGTAGGCTGTGAGTGTGTGGCTCAGACATGATATTCATACAAAAGGAGAAGCACACCTCAGGTTGAATATCTAACTTCCTCCATACTTGGCAGGAAATTCCAAAGCCGCTCCTTGCATATACTGAGAATTTATTAATTTTGGGAAAACAAAACCTAAAACAACATGAAGTCAAACCTAGCCCACTCCTTTAGAGAGTAAATAAGCAAGCAACGAGAAAATAGCTTTAAAGTCCTGTGTAACACTAGGTTCAATAGAATTGTTCCTGGCGAATGCTGAAAAGGGAGAGATATCAAAACAACATGCAGGGGAGCATCAAAGCAGTAAGAATGACAATATGTCAGGAGGCAGCAGAACAGAAGAAGAGCTCTTCATGGATCAGTGTTTGTCGTCTGAAGAGAAGAGGCAGTCAAAGATAGCAATACATCCCTCATCTAAGCTCGTTCATATTTCCAAAAGGTGTGGTGTCTTCGGACCTGCCTGTTTCTTTTCCTCACTGTGTGTGGTTCTGACATTTCTCTCACACTCTTGCAGGGAGACCCTGAGCAAACTTCCAAATGAGGTGAAGCTGTAAAGAAGATAGACACAACTCAAAGGCTTTGGCTGTGCTTTTTAACTTGCAGGTTTTGTAACTGTAGCCAATAATCCCAAGTAGAGAAAATAAAAAATGGAATCTGTACCTCCCTGATTTTTTAAATAAATCCCTGGACCTCTAAAATCAAAGCCAAATTTGAACACAAATAAAATCCATAAGATTAAAAAAAATTAAATGTACTTTTAAAAATGCATCTATGTGCCTTATTCTCACACACCCCACTCATTTATAATATCTTATGTATAGCTGGACTGAGATGGATAGGATTAGACCAGAGGTAGGAGCACTGGGCTGCAAAAGTAACATAGCAACAAAAAGTTATTTAAGGGTTTTCAAAACATAGTGGAAATAAACATTAATATAGAATAGATGCCCTGGATAACTGCTGGATAACGAGAGCTAATGACCAATCTGCAGCTCAAAGAGAAATTCTCTGAATTAATAGTGACTTGGACCTGTGGAGGAAGAGAATTCCACATCTTGATATTGGAGGGCAACCCAAAACATTCCTGTGCCACATCCCTCAAAGCACATGTGAACGCACAGGGAGAGAAATATGAGGGACTGCTTCCAACTAAGCAGAGCAGTTCCTCTCTGGGTCATATGGGAGGCACATATGCAAGGAAGTTGGTTTCTCTTAAGTCAGACACTTTGTTTATAATCACACTTTGAGTTATATTCACAAAGCATCAGCTGGACCTCTCAGTGACTTTAGTTGACATCAACCAGTGTTCTTTTGAGACTACTGTACTTGGAATGGGAAGGAATGAGAAGAGGTCAGGTGGGGTGTGGGGGCACAATGTTGTAGTGTGTCTGATCTTTTTTCAAGGATGATCTTCATGGGGGTAGTTAATGACTTATTTTTAGTGCCCTGTCCATTGGCCTAGGGCTGTGGTGGCAAACCTCAGCACACCGGGTGTTCTTGGACTTCAGTTACCAAAAACCCAACTCAGCATCCCTGCTGATCAGGGCTTCTGGGAATTGAAGTTCAAGAACAGCTGGAGTTCCAAGGTTCGCCTTCACTGGCCTAGGATGTGCTACAAGCCAGTGGCAACAATGGGATTCAGCTGTGTTGGATGGGTGAGCGCTGTACTTAAAGTACAAATTCATATTTTGGGAGTTCTTTTGGATACAGCTTGGTGATTGATGCCAAGCTCAAAGAATGTCTTTGTCCAGCTGAGGGCAGAGGCACCAACACCACCTGCAAAATGTAGTTCTGGCTTTATCAGAATTATTTCTAATTGTTTAGTTAGTTAATCTCTTTTACAGGCCACCTTTCTACCCATCAGAGGACTCAACACCACTTATGAGGTTAAGACAAGTAAGATTAGAAACACAATGAATTACACATTAAAAGCATAATAATTTAAATATATCAAATGATGGAAAACATTAACATTTAAAACAAACTAGCCAACCAAAAAGGGTACAAAATAGCATCCAGGAATTCAGTTAAATGTTAAAAAGTTAAAAGCCTGCCTGAAGAAAAGGATCTTCAACTGTTGGCAGAAGGATAAAAGGAAGAGGGTCAATCTAACCTCCTGAGAGAGAGCATTCCACGCTCTCTTTCATGTCTCCATCAAGTGTACCTGTGGTGGTAATGGGACAGAGAAGAAGGCTTCCTCTGAAGATCTTAAAGCCTGAGAAAGCTAAAATGACATCTCAAGTTGAAAGGTTCCCTTCTGAAGGTTGTCATCAAAGATAATTCATGAATTAATCTTGGCCTAGAATGTTGTGGCCATCCTTGTTCCACAAAGCTACATTGGGTGTGTATGTGATCTTTGCTGAAACATTCATTAACTTTTAGATTGTTTTAGGAGTAACTCAAAATGTTGACAATGAAATTCAAAACTTTGCATGATTTAGGCCTGGATCATGGGAGTAGTTAAAGGACTAGGGCTGTTCCTTGGTCCCTCTGCTTTGTAAAGGATTTTCTGCCTATTTCCTTCTTTCCCTTTGGATTTCTCTCTCAGAAAAATGTATTCAGTTTCATCCTGCAAAATTATGTACAGAATTTCTTAGATACTTTGCAGAAATTTATACCATTCTCTGCAGGATGTCTTTTCAGCACCTTGATAAATCTCACCTACTGCTATGCAAGCACGAAAGGCAAATTAGCCAGACTGCCTCTGAGCATCACTCATTATGCACCATGGCTTTGGCCATTAAGAACACAACAGCAAACAATGAAGGTTGACATTAGTCTAGTTTTTCAGAGACAAACCCATCCAGTTAACAATCATGGGTCTTTTATTTTCCCTGACTTTTTTTGCATTGTGTGATTCAGTTTGTTGTTACGGTATGTTAACAAATTATGTAACACAGAATTTTGACTTATTAAGTTATCTTTATGCCCTGCCCTATGGGCTTGAGAGCAAAAGCATTGTCACTGCTTGTGACTCAAATTTTATTCTCTGCAAGATTTTTGATCCTGTCTTTGTCATACCTACAGGTTATGTAAGGTATTTCATGCATTCTGCTCTGTTGAGCCACTGATTGCTGTTAGATATGTGGGATTCCTAGGAGGAAAGGTGGGTAGTTCATGATGTTATAGGGATGTGCATGTTATTTAAACAAATGTACAGAAATTAACAAAGTACTATAATGTGCAGAACAGAGAGCACAAAGGAATTAATAGGGCAAAGCAAAATACTGCTAGATCCCTCCTGTTGTTTTCAAACATCACACATTTTTTATTTCAATTGAGGAAGGGGGGGAACAGGAAGGTGCTGAGTTGTTATAAGGGAGAAGAAGCATGCACTCTTTACCTGAGAAATAAACTTCCCTTACTTGTTCTGCTGCAAAATCATTGATTAAATCATCCAAGTTTATACTGAGGCCATAGGATCACTAATTTTAAATCCACCAAAGAGGAAGGATTGGGGGGGGGGGAGAGAGAAATTAGTGATTGTTCCCCTGCACTACCATTTTAAGGATAAAAGGGGATTGTGCCAACTATATGGATATTACTTTTGGGGATTGGGCTGGAGCAATTTCCTAGCAGACAGAAGGGTCATTCAGTTAAGGTGACTCTTTCCAGTGTGATCTATGTGACTGTGCAGCCATCTGATTTCCTCCACAGTCCCTTCCTGGTGGTTGCCTTAGGAAGCTGCTGAAAGACTTCTCTTGACCGCTATGAATAAGAGGAAGTGGGGAAGTGTGGTGTCCGCGGGCGCAATTGGCATAAACTGTCCCTGACAGAGGTTACACCAGTTGAGGAAGGCTCCTGGTCACTGGCCTGGTCACTGGCCTCTGCGGGTACAGAAATTGGGGTGCGGATTAATAGTCATAAGATTGATTCACCCATATCTGAGCTGGCAGGCAGTTCGGCAGGAGGAAGTTGAATATCTAACTCGAGTTAGGAATTAGGTAATTCCACACTTGCAGATTAGCCCAAGCCCTAGCGCAAATAGTGGCCATGTTTACTCTTGAGCAAGCCATGAACAATGGATTTCCCCTGTCAGTATTTGCCTTAGTTAATTAACTTCCCCAAGAGAAGTTCCCAATTAACCCGGGTAAATGGGTGATGTGATTTTCTGTCAGATGACGATTCTATCACACGCTGCCTTGAATTCCTATATATGATGATGATTTTCCCTCAATAAACCACTGGTCTTCGCTCCATCTTGTCTCGTGTCGTTACTTGACCAGTCTCCTCCGGGACCCCAAGGGCCGCTCCACGGCCCCGATCCAACATCTGGTGACCCCGACGTGAGTAAGCGATCTATGCGGTCCGGTTCTACGCTAGAACCGTGTCCGATTCATCCCGGAGGACAGCGCGGCAGCTCCGGTCGGAAAGCCATCCGGCCGGGGTGACAGCTACGCGGTGAGGCACTCCAGAGAGGCATCCTACGGCTTGCATCGCGGAAACGCGTTCCGCTCAGGGGCAGGCTGTGAAACCCTGATTCCAGTGCAGAGGCCGCCGAGGGCCCGTGGTAGGAGACCACGCTCCGAGCTCCATCCCAGAGATTCATCACGCTGAGACCTATTGCCTAAAAGGATGCATCGAAGTCGTCCTGAGAAGAAACCCTTCGAAGGACCCGGCAGGTAATATGGGGACTTGTCCTCAGCGGCAACGTCCGACCGCTAACCAGAGAATTCATATAATGGAATTCAAGGCCCTGGCCAGGGTATACCAAATACGCCTTCACAGCGATAAGTTAACGGAACTCTTAGCGTACCTGGGGGCCAATTGTCCGCTTTATCCAGAAGCGGGCGTGCTTGACCTCACACTTTGGGATCGGATAGGAGCCTGCATTCAGCAAGCACCAAAAGCTCCAGACAGCATAATTGGCACATGGAGCAAATGTAGGAAGCTCTTAGCAGAGGACGACCCAGTCCGGATAGAGACCCAGGAACCCCCAGCGCAGGCACAGCCATCGGCCCCAAAGGCTCTCTATCCGTCACTCCAGCTCAAGCAGGGTAGTGTAGGGAGCTTTCCCTCGGTGACAGCTGCAGACGTCACCGACGGAATGCGTGAGATGGGAAGCGCTGGCGCTTCACTGACAGTTATGGGTTCCCTAGCTACCAAGAGCGTGGTTCAGCGCATGGCTGAGGCAGAAATCAGCAAGGGGGAATTGCCAGCAGAAGATCTAGCTGAGCTCAGGCAGCTATGCCCAGTTCGCATAGAGGTAGATGCCAGTTCCGTATAAGCTGCTCATGGCCATACGGAAAGCCATCACAGAGACAGGACTCCAGAGCCGATTTACTAGGGGCACGCTTCAGCAAGTGTGCAAAACCATGATGCTCATTCCGTACGACTGGAAAGCTGTCATGCGAATGATGATCAACCCCAGCCAGTATCTGCTATGGGACAGCGAGTATCGTCTCGAAGCACAGGCAAGGGCCGCCAGGATGGGCGGAGCAGTAATTCCTGACCAGATATATGGTTCAGGTCCGTTCGAATCCAATGATCTGCAAGTCGCCCTGCCACTCGCCACTCGCCACATCGCACCGGAGACAGCCTTCAAGGCTTACCTCAAAGTCCCGGCAGCTGGCAAAGCAGCCAAAAATTACACAGCAGTCAAACAGGGATCCCAGGAGTCCTACATGGACTAATCAATCGATTAGAGGAAGCGATCAGTAGACAGATCGATAATGAGCAAGCCCAACAAGAGCTCATGATGAAATTGGCTAAAGACAATGCCAATCTCGACTGCCATAAGATCTTGCAGTCCCTGGGCAATCGTCCCAACTTGACACTCACAGATATGATTAGGGCATGCGCCAACGTTGGCACAGATTCCTACAAAATTGGTCTGTTGGCAGCGGCGGTGCAAGGAGGCAGGAGACCCCGGACCAAAGGAGCATGCCACACTTGTGGCAAGATTGGTCACTTCGCTAAGGAATGGCGATCCAGAGGCGGCGGCCAGCGCACCGGCCGTCCCAAGGCTCCAACCACCCCATGTCCAAAGTGCAACAAGGGCCTTCACTGGGCCAGGAACTGTCCGAATTTGGGAAACCGGAACACGGGCACGTCTCTGGCCCTGGTCCAAACAGAGGCTTCCCTCGCTCTGGGCGAGCCAGAGCTGGATTAGATTCCAATCACATTCCAGACATTGCGAAGGCGCAGGCCAGCCCTAAGGGTAGTACAGGGCTAGAATTGACTTGCCAGGCAGACGTCACATGCGACTTGCCAGGCACAGTCTATCTGGTGGACTCCCAGTACATGGGACCCCTGTCCAAAGGCTTCATAGGCTTAGTTTTGCCTCGTAGTGTCGCAGGAGCATGCGGAATTCTTGTAATTCCGGGAGTCATTGACTCCAATTTTTCGGGTGTTCTCCAAGTTCAACTCTGGACGCACCTACCCCAGACCATTCACAAGGGAGACACGTTAGCGCAACTGATTATGGTTCCTTGTAACTCGCCAGCAGATAGCCAGGGAAGGCTCAGGGACAGCTCAGAGTCCGGGTCGGAAGACCGCTCGAGCGCAAGGGAGGCAGTGCAAGGATACCAGGTCTTAGCGACAGTGGAGACCAACATAGAATGGAAACAGCGGCCAGTTATTGAGGTATTTTTGAATAAAAAATCATTCTCAGGGTTGCTAGATACCGGAGCTGACGTCAGCGTTATCAGCCGAAGTCAGTGGCTGAAGGAATGGGCCATTGTGCCGGTCTCTGATGTGTGTGGGGGTAGGCGGCATCCAAGAAGCGTTTAGAAGCCGGGAGTGGGTGGAAGTCACGATCCCTAAGGCTGACGGCACAGCGGTCATTCGGCTGCACATTCTGGACGTGCACATCAACCTTTGGGGGCGAGACATTTTGCAGCAATACCGTGCCACTCTTACCTTCGGGTAATGGCTCTGCCACTTAAATGGCTTACCAACACGCCAGTCTGGGTAGAGCAATGGCCGGTAGTGGGGGAGAAATTAGTTGCCCTAAAGCAACTGGTTAAAGAACAGCTAGACGCAGGACATATAGAGCAGTCCACCAGTCCTTGGAATTCGCCCATTTTTGTCATCAAGAAAAAGTTGGGGAAGTGGCGACTCCTCCACGATCTCAGAGAGATCAATAAGTGTATACAGCCAATGGGTCCGCTTCAATGCGGCATCCCGAATCCGAATATGATCCCCGAGGGTTGGGAGATCCTGGTCGTAGACCTTAAGGATTGTTTTTATACCATTCCCCTAGATCCAAGGGATCGGGAAAGGTTCGCCTTTACGGTGCCGGTTGTGAACCACAGCGAGCCCACGCAGCATTACACGTGGAAGTATTTGCCACAGGGGATGCTCAATTCGCCCACCCTGTGCCAAATTTATGTTCACAACGCACTGGCAAAGTTTCGAAACCTTCACCCCACAGCCTTAGTGTGTCACTTCATGGACGACATCTTGGTCGCAGCGCCGCAACTCGGCAGCGAAATGTTTCAAGACCTCCAGGCCACCCTGGGGGAAAAAGGGTTACTCATTGCCCCGGAGAAAGTGCAGAGAACCGAGCCATTCTCATACTTGGTTCATCAGCTTCTCCGCTCTTTCGCAGCACCAGTTTTGCCCCAGATCAACTTAAAAGACTCAGTCACCTTGGTAGAATTGCAGCAGGTTTTAGGTAACATTAATTGGGCCAGACCGTATTTCAGATTGGATACGGATCTTCTAAAGCCGCTCTTCTCGCTGCTAACTCTAGGTAAGCAGCCGGCAGACCAGATACAAATTCCTCGAGAGGCACGCTTGGCTCTCAAGAAGGTCAACCAAATTCTCAGCCAAAAATGGGTGGACAGGATCGCTCAGGGGCCATATGCCCCGATCCTGAACTTGTACATCGTTCGGGCCGGAGCCCTAGGAGTGGACTCCAAGCGAGGAGCGAGTATCGTGGAATGGGTGTATTTACCGAACACCTCTTCCCGAAACATCGTTCCCCCCCCCAAGAGTTGGTCTCCGCGGTGGTCCACTGCGGAAGGCTGAGGGCTAGGGACATTTCAGGGCACGACTTAGCAAAAACCGTGATCCCATTCACCAAAGAGCAAGTTCAGCAGCTGATGCAGCTCGGTGACTCACTTCCAATTGCCTTGGAGGGATTCACCGGATGCTTAGCATACCACTTGCCAAAGGACCCCAGACTTGTCTTGCTTCAAACGCAGACAGTCAGCTTATACGAATTGATCTCGCTGGTTCCACTTCAGGGGGCCAGAACAGTCTTCACTGATGGGGGTTGCACATATGGTGTCTTAACTTGGCAGGAGGGCCAGGCTTGGTGCACGCTGCTAACTCTTCCACAGAAGTTCGCACAGCGGGCAGAGTTGGCAGCGGTGAACCTGGCTTTGCGCACCTTCGCCAAAGAGCGCCTCAACATTATTACTGACAGTCAGTACGTTAGGAATTTGCTTCACAGTCTACCGGGAGCATACATCACCCCCGCAATAGACAAAAATTTGCTGAGTTTGTTCCTCACAGCTCAATTTCACTTGCGGAACTGCACAGAAGCGCTCTATATTGCCCACATCCGAAGTCACCAGGACCTACCTGGTCCGATTTCCACGGGCAATAGCAGAGCGGATGCGGCCGCAAAGGAAATTCAGCAGCGGTCAGTTCTGGGTATATTCACAACTCCAATTCAGAGTCATGCATTCTTTCATCAGAATGCCAAAGCGCTCGCCAGACAGTTTAACCTGCCACTTTCTCAAGCCCAAGGCATAGTTCGCTCTTGTCAGCATCGGGGGGGGGGGCTCGTGGGGCCTCGTGTGGGGTCAACCCACGAGGGACAGAGGCTAACCAGGTGTGGCAAATGGACGTCACACATGTCCCGCAATTTGGCAGATGGCAGTACATGCACGTTTGCGTTGATACTTTTTCACAATTCATTTGGGCAATGGCGCAAAAAGGGGAGACAGCTTCCAACATGGAGCAACATCTCCTTTCCTGCTTCGCGGCGATGGGCAAACCATGGCACGTGAAAACCGATAACGGCCTGGCCTACAGCTCCAGGCAGCTGGCCGACTTCATGGCCACCTGGGATATCAAGCATACCTTTGGTGTTCCATACAATCTGCAGGGGCAAGCGATTGTGGAACGAGTCAATCAGACGCTCAAGTCCTACATTGACAAACAAACAGAAAGGGGGAGCCACCAGCCCTCCCAAGTCTCAGGGTCAGGCACAGCATTGTCTGAACAAGGTGTTGTTCATGTACAATCACCTTAATGTTTTTTCGGGTTGCACACCGCAGGAGAAACACTTCCACCGCTCGGAAGCTCTCCCGCGGCCGCTGGTCCATTACCGAGTGCCACCGGATCCTTCTTGGAGGGGCCCTGCGCCACTCGTAACCTGGGGAAGAGGGTATGCTGCAGTTATGTCTCCTACAGGTGTCATCTGGATTCCAGCCCGGTGCGTCAAGCCTCACTTGGAGCCACATGGCGTGGACCCAGACCGACCCGAGTCCAATCCCGGAGATGGAGGACCTCACCCTGACCGAGAGGACCTGGCGGAAGAAGCGGCGACAGCAGACGGAGCCGAAGGTCACCTGGGGGATGGTCAAGACCCTTTGCTGTGAGGCCGAGGACGTCGTCCGACGCGAGGACTGGGAACCAACACCAGAGAACATCGTGTCTGCAGTCTTTGCCCTGATCACCACCAACACCATGGTGGTCACCATCATCCTGACCCTCTCCCTACTTGCGGGGGGAGGTGTTCAGGCAGCTTCACTGAAGGCCAGCGATCTGATGCCAGGCGGAGATCTCTCTGCCCGGATGCACTACAACCTATGGGAAAGGTTGGCGAGTCTCGTCAACCAGTCCAATTTTTGCCTAAAGCAGAACACTGGTTCTGCCTCAATTTTGAGCACCTGTCTCATCCCGGTGTGCCACACTCCAGAGGCGCACACCAGGAATGGCGACTGGCTGGTAAAGCGGATTTTCGGCCCGCTTTACCCAATGGGTTTCTCCACGTACGCTCGCTGGGGAGCCCAGCTGACCATGTCTTTGCTGGCTGATGCAGCCACTCTCTACACCCCTCGAGTGGCGGTCAGCCCGAATGCTACATGTGCTCGAATGACTGGCTGCTCCGCAGTCGGCCGGACTCAGCGTCGCTGCCTCGACACTGGCAGTGGCAACTGGACTTGTGATAACCCAGAGACAATTGGTTCAATGTATGCTCATGTTACCCTACCTTCAGGTTGGTTCTTTACATGCAATCAGTACACTTGGAATTACATTCCCGCTAATGTATCCGATTCCACATGTTGTTTCAGTCGCTTGACATTGTTACTCCCCACTAGGGATATGATTGTTCCAAGCACAAATGTTTCCTCACCCATACGGCGCACTCGCACCACCCAGCTAGACAGCTCATGTGATAGCAACATTAGGGTTCTGAGTCAAGCTGAGTACTTCTCGTTGGCAGTCAGCATACTTGGCGTGCCAGGTTTAGCCGTTGGCAATGCTCGGAGAATTGGTCAATTGGCTTGCGGGCTAGCAAAAGCAATTAACCACACCTCCTCGGCGATAGCGCTGCTCAACCAAGAGCAGGCGGAACTTCGCCATGCCATACTAGACAATCGAGCAGCTATAGACTACCTTCTGTTGTTACATCATTTGGGTTGCGAATCTGTCCACGGCATGTGTTGCTTTAATCTCACAGACAACACCCACAAGGTACAGAGCCAGCTCACGGACCTCCACACCCTGGTCAAAAACATCAAGGAGGATGCTTCATGGGGGTGGTGGGATTCGTTGTGGTCGTGGTTCCCATGGGGTTGGCTTCAGATGACACTCAAGGTGATTGTGGGGGTAATAATACTGGGCACAGCAGTGTGCTGTTTCGTGCAATATATTCCCTCACTGATATCGAGATGTCCCCCATGGAGGGAACCCCGAAACGTCATCCCCCCACACCAGCTGATGCCACTCCTGCGCAGGGCCGTCTGTCAGGTCCAAATTAACAGGTAAAGGGGGAGTGTGGTGTCCGCGGGCGCAATTGGCATAAACTGTCCCTGACAGAGGTTACACCGGTTGAGGAAGGCTCCTGGTCACTGGCCTCTGCGGGTACAGAAATTGGGGTGCGGATTAATAGTCATAAGATTGATTCACCCATATCTGACCTGGCAGGCAGTTCGGCAGGAGGAAGTTGAATATCTAACTCGAGTTAGGAATTAGGTAATTCCACACTTGCAGATTAGCCCAAGCCCTAGTGCAAATAGTGGCCATGTTTACTCTTGAGCAAGCCATGAACAATGGATTTCCCCTGTCAGTATTTGCCTTAGTTAATTAACTTCCCCAAGAGAAGTTCCCAATTAACCCGGGTAAATGGGTGATGTGATTTTCTGTCAGATGACGATTCTATCACACTCTGCCTTGAACTCCTATATATGATGACGATTTTCCCTCAATAAACCACTGGTCTTCGCTCCATCTTTTCTCGTGTTGTTACTCGACCAGTCTCCTCCGGGACCCCAAGGGCCACTCCACGGCCCCGATCCAACAGGGAATAAAAAGTAGTGCCCACAATTGCTGCCTCATCAGAATCTCTTCTGTCCTGCTTGAACTCTTCAAAACATGACAAGGAGTTGCCCTTTTCTTTCCTCTATTGACAGGAATGGGTTGGTTCCCACCCCCAAGAACCAGAAGCATTTAAAATATTGGCATGGATTCAGAACAGGATTGGGACAGAACATCTCCAAAATATCATTTGGACATAAATCTGAATCCCATTGACTGGGCATGTTAGAGGACTATTGTATATGCATAGTTTAAAAAACAAACAAATATAAAATGTGTACCCTCAAAGAGCAATGCAGAATGCTCCCAGAAACATCAGAATACCTGTGAAAGCTAACTAAAAACTTCCAAAGCACACACAGTAAGGTATGTTAGACATAGTCTTAGGAGCCTGGACCTCAATAGACTAATCATTGAATTATCACCTGATGACCTACAAATGTTAAATAAACAAACCATCACAAATGAAATGTATTAATTGGAATTCTGTATCATCTCAGATATATTTTCCCCAATGTGTTGAGCTAGACATTGCTTAAACACAATAGAAAATTGTCTCTGCCCTTTATTTCATTTCGCATCATTCTCCTACGTAAGGGTAGCAACAAGTCTGAACAGGGGAACCTCTGCTATGTGTGAAGGCTCTCTGTATGATCCAGGTTGCCAATTTTCCAGCGTCTCAGCTCTCATAAAAATGCTCTCTTCTTCAATCCTCTCTCTCTCTCTCCATGTAGGAGAAAGATGCAAGTGAAAATGGAGGATGCAGGAATCCAGTGTTTCCCCCTTCACCTAATTTGCTAACAAGTGAATAAGGCTTCAGTCTTAAACAATCAGGTAAAAAGGTATTGCATATGTATGCATGAATTGCCTCCAGAGCTTGAAATATTTTTTGCTTTGCTTTTTTTGAATGAAATCATCTGAATTCCCAATCAGCCTATGACCATGCTGGCTGAAGATTCTAGAAACTGTAGTTCAAGCAAGTAAGGTTTGCAAGTGCTGATTAGCCCTAGGACAGTGATGGTGGACCTTGGCACTCCAGGTTTTCTTGAACTTCAATTCCCAGAAGCCCTGATCAGCAGGAGTGCTAACTTGGACTTCTGGTAATTGAAATCCAAGAATACCTGGAGTGCCAAAGTTCACCACCACTGCCCTAAGACATCCTAAGCCAGGCTTTATCAAGGTTTTCAGGTCATGGGCCTGACCACATCTCCTGGACTGCTGATCAGGCCAGTCACGTGGTTCCTCCCACCCAGAAGTGGAAGTAAAATGTATGCATGCACAGAATGCATGCACAGAATGTTCAGCACATGCTCAGAATGCATTTTAATTTCGCTTCTGGGATCGGCAAGGGCATCAGGGGCTGGATGAATTGGCATTGGGTGCCGGGTTTGGCCCATGGGCCATAGGTTGAGAATGCTTTCCTAAGTCCTTCCTTGGACAATCTTGCAATGCACTTTTTAAAAACATTTGAATTTATTTATTTTTTCGCTTTTCTTCATCTACGTTTGCCATCATCCCTCAACTTTGCAATTTATAGTGCTTTCTTCATAAAATCCAGAGGTATTCTAAAAAGTGCATTGCTAAACAGCTGTTCCATCTGCGAAGGAGTATTTCATCTCTACAGAAATATAATGTATTTTCCAATGTATTGCTGAGCACACCCTATCTGAGTTTTGTCAACCTGCTCCCATCTGTTTCTCAGGTTTTTAATGAAATAAATGGTTTGATAAACTGCCTACATTTTAACAATAATTATCTTTTTGGATCACATCAGAGATTTGACAATCAATTCATCATACCACTATCCTGGATATTTTATTATCTTCAGTGGAAAAGATAAAAAGGTCACTTCTATAAAAGGTCACTTGAATTGATATGGAAGATTGTGATTCTTTTTACTTGGTTTCAAAGATGCTGTGATTCATTTTCTAAAATTATAGACAATAACTCTATTACTCTAAAAAAAAGAGGGTCTGAAATTATATTGGATTTCTGCCTCAAAGCACTTTTGTAGCTGAATAAAACTGAAAATGGTTTCCTTAAAAATGGAAAATCACTTCCTACTTAGAAAGTAAAGAGATATTTTATTCATGGGGTGTACATTACTTGTGAAATCAGATGATAGGAACATATATTTAAGAAACTGAAATACAAAAAAACTGGGAAGATGTTTAAGAAGGATAAAAATAACAATTAAAGCAGAAGCTTCCTCAGGATGGTAAACAGTCCACTTGTCTCTCAATGTGTTTTTCTCTAATATTTAGAAATGAATGAGAATGTTTAGGGGTGATTTTTGTAGAGAACTTCCCCAAATCACAAATTTCTTCATAGACTTGATGGAAAGCAGACAAGATTTAAAGAAATGTACAGTGTATATTCAAATACTGAAAAAAGCAAAGCTGATATGATCACCAACCGAACTAAAGGGCTTTGAGTCTGAATTATTAACAATGTGGTTTTGAGCTCTTATGTATTCAACCATGTATATCGTGCTGGATTAGTGTAGCAACCTTTTCTTTTTCCTCATCAATTCTCATTATAAATAGCCACATAGACAGCTGCCAGATCAGGAACATCCTATGCCTTCAGGTTTCATGGCCAAAGAATAACAAAAAAGCGGGCATTTGTAATTTTGAATGGTGCCTTCGGATGTCACAGAGGCAGGGCAGGCAAGAGTTGGAAGCTGCATGTGTTCACTCATATATTCAGTCCCTTCCCTTTCATTTTTAGTCAGCAATTTTAAGGAAGACAAAGATGCAGTGTGACCTTTCTGTAATGAGCAATAGCAATATGGAACTACTGATTGGTTTAGAATAGGAAACGGAATATGACAAGGCTGGATATTGTCACCCTGCTTATTTAACTTATATACAGAGTGAAAGCGCGGCGCCAAAATGGCCGCCACGCTCTTTGCGGGCCCCCCCACCTGGACTCAGACATCCGGGTGAGTTAGGGGGCATGGCCACCCCTCTATAAAAGGGGTGGCCATGAGGCAGCTGAGCTGCCATTTTAGAAATAGCGATGGAGAGGAGAAGTTTTCTCCGTCGCTCTTCGTTTCTTGGAAGGCCACGGCGACCAAGCCACAGCCAAGAGGGAGGAACTTGCCTGGCCCTGCGCTTGCAAGGGGACAGCATTCAGGTCGGAGGACCGCGACTGCGCCCCCGCAACAGGGCCCCGCATCGATTGCACCCATTGTTACCGGTGGGATGGGGCAGATTAGGGCATGGCCCTCGGCTCTCCAGCCTCAGGATGGCCCTGCAGGGGCTTCAGCCCCCGGCCCGCAATTGCCGGCCATGGGTCCAGACGACGGGGGAAGGCCTGGTGCGGTCACCCAGCAGGGCTTGCCTCCGGCCCCTCATGGGCTGGAGTTTTGGGCATGGCCCAATTCAGGACCTGGCTCCCAAATGGGGGTCCCCAGTGTATCAACCAGTGGGCCGTGTGGCCCACCTTGCCATTGCTGCGCCCCTGCAATGGAGCAAGACAACACCTTTACCCACCGTTACCGGTGGGATGGGGCAGATTGGGATATGGCCCTCGGCTCTCAGCCTCAGGCCGGCCCTTCAGGGGATTCAGCCCTCGGCCCGCAGTTGCCGGCCATGGGCCAGAACGATTGGGGGGAGGGCCTGGTGCTGGCACACAGCACGTTTTACCCCCTCAGGGGCCGGAGTTTTGGGCATGGCCCCTATTCTGGCCCAGGATCTCAAATTGCTGCCTCTGGCCCAATCCCTAGCCGGCCGGCCGGCCCACCTGGCCCACCTTATACTAGGGGTTTCCATGGCAGGGGATGCCTGGTTAGCATGTTTAGCTGTGCTGGAGGCATCATGGGCAATCCAGTGGGAGGGGGCCCTTCCCTATCTACCGGGGCCCTTCGTGTCTGCTGGCTACTTCGACTGCTGCCACTCTGCAACAGGTGGCCAGCCGGGTCGAGCTGCTTGAGACACTCCGGCCTGTGCCTGCCGCCGTCTCGCAGCTCCCTGTTTGTCCAGAACTGCAACTGGAGTGTGGTCGGATGTGGCCCCAGAGCTCGATTTCGGTCGCGAGCTCCAACGCCCGCTGTGGGCCGGAACCCCCAGTGGGGGCGGCTCACGGGGGTGCAACTAGTGAGTATTAGGTTCAAGTTGAATGCACCCACATCACAGTCCACTTCCAGCGGTGGGGTTCAGTGGTCATGGCTTCGCTAATTTGAGGCTAGTTGGCATCACTTGCCAGCCTATCCCAGTGCCCCTTGGTTGCATTCTGGCACGACGTTGGGGGTGGGGGTTTCCGCCCTCGGGGCAGTACGTGGCATCGCAGGGGCTGTCCAGGTCCCGCTGCGTATGCCCCGTGTACATCATGCACCGGTGACGGCCTTGCCGATGTCTGGTTATTCATTGCCCCTTGGTGATCAGTTGTTCCAGGTCATGAGGGAAAAGATTTGGTGGGGGGAGAACATGGATATATTCTCCCTATGAACCGAGATCCCAATAAGGATAGGCGGTGCGGACAGGAGGACAGAGACATGTGCGGTCCCGCCATAGTATGCCACCACGCACTGGGGTGTCCGCCCCCCGGGACAGTGCTGAGCATTGCAGGGGCTGTCCGGGTCCTGCTGTGCATGCCCTTTATGCAGAATGTCCCATCGAGGGCTTTGCCGATGGCCGGCTATTACTTGCCCCTGGGTGATTATTGGCCGCAGGCCATGGGGGTAAGGGCTGGAGGGGGACATGTGGATATTCTCCCTATTGAACTGCGAGCCCACTAGGAGGAGAGAGAGGGACAGGGCGACTGAGACAATGAGATGTCCCATCGTCGTGAGCCACCACGCACCTTGGGCCAACTGGTTGGCAGCATACCTTGTACGTATGGTGGTATGCCGCAGGGCTTGACCTGCTTGGGCCATCCTGGTGCTTCCATCCATCGCTAATATTTGCAGGGCGATGGTTGATCAGATGGGCCCATGGCAGTTGGCTTACGGTGAGGAATGTGGATGAGGGTGGCTCTATACCCTGAGGGGAGGTGGGATGAGCCCTGTCAGCAAGTGTGCTCGTGTACATCACTCCCACGTGACTGGTGCCTGGTGATAGGTACCATGGTGGTCATGCTGAGCAGCGGGCTGCTCAGACTCAGGCTCCACGCTAACTGGTCGGGCAGGGGGTTCCAGCCCGCCTGCTGTGTTCGGCCTGCTCAGCTGACGATGCGTGTACTAAGCACCACGGTCGTTACCGACTTCGTGTTCCCTTTTGCGCTGGCCCTCACGCCGCCTCCGCGTGCCCGCGGGTTGGTGGGTTACGGGGCAGAGGTAGGGGTGCACAGGGGTGATCAGAGCTCCGTCTGAAGCAACTAACCTTGTCATAAGCCCCCCCCCCGGCCCCAATTAGTATAGTCAGCCTGGAGAGATGGCACTCAGTTCATCCAAGAAGGGATTGGGCGGGATACCTGCTGGAGGGTTTTCTATGGGGGCTTTTGTATCCATTCGGGGGTGTTGGGGGTCCCAGGATGCTACTAATCTGGTTCCCTTGCAGGGTAACAAAGAGGGGGCTCCACTGTCCACAGCTAAGGGAGTTGGGGCTATGAGAGTAGCGGGGGCCCTTCTTGGAACCACCTTTCCTAAGTCAAATGTCTCCCCCATGAAGCTCATACTGATCTAGAACTAGGGTGAATATCATTTAATCCTCCATTCAGCTTACCCTGTGGGTTCTCCATTCAGGGATGCCATTCCTGATGACCTTGTTCAGTCAGGTACTCGTAGTTGGTTCGGCTACTATGGGTGGCACGCTCACGCAGTTCTGGTGCTGTTTTGGCACAGTGTGATATGCACTCGGCTTTCAGATTATTGCCAGTGCACCCAATGATTTAGATCTATTGGGGGTTTTTTAGGTTCCGAGGGGAATTTTACTTAGATAAGTAAAATGACTGAGTTAATTCATGTTCAGCACTCAACCGATTGAGGACTTCACTCAGTGGCCATTTGCTCACAGGTCGTGGTCTCGGTCTCTAGCCCATTACCTCGACGACTTTTGGTTCGGGGGTGAACGGGGCTTGGACACGTGCACGCGTCTCCTCATTACAATTCAGACACTCAGGTGGGAACTGGGTGTCCCCTTGGCGCCTGAATAGACTGAGGTCCCATCTACTAAGCTCACATTTCTGAATCGACTCTGTCGCGTGGGCATCCGGGTTAACCATGAATACGGTGGCTTGGATCTCCGCGGCGAGTTTGGCATTGATTGCCAAACATAAAGTGTGCCCTCGTGAGCTGCAGTTAATTCATGGCCACCTTAATTTTGTCTGGTCTGGCTCAAATTACTCCTAGGTTTAACGGGGTCTCTTCCTGGAGATCAGACCTGATGGTCTGCCCTAGATTTCAAGTACGGTCGGATACCTCCGGCTCCTGGACTTATGGGGGTTTACTCTGAGGGTGGGTGCACGGATCGCCTCCTCGATCTTACCTTCCTTGCGTTTTTTCCCATTTTGGAGACCACTGATGCTATGGTGCAATGAGTGGGCCTACTCAGTGGTCCAATTTCGGTGTGACAATGTGGCAGTGGTGCACATTGTCAACACCCTGACATGCAAATCCCCCAGGGTCATGACATTAGTTTGTCTATTCTTTTGAGAAGCCTACGCATAAATGTGCCGTTCTAGGCCAGACATGTTCTGGGTATTTATAATGACATTACTGCTGCTTTTCACCACCTGCAGATCACCCAGTTCCGTGCCTTACTCCGGAAGCAGAGGGATTCCACTCGCCACTTTTGGCTGATGGCTGGACGTTTGGCGAGGAGAAGGGAACCGGACAGGTCATTGGCACCTCGCACGCGTAAGGCGTATCACTATGCGTTCATGCATCGTGTTTGGGAGGGGTGGACACGGGAACGTGTCTGCCGCCCGTACACGCGTCACCCCTGTTCCCAGAGTTTCTGACCCACCTTGCACGAGGCTGGCATTACTTATGTACAGATAGGTGTGAGGTTGCTCTTGGCCACGCAGCTACCACGGTAGCCTTTTTGGAGCGCTCCGCATCAGTGAGTGGGTGCCAGAGTTGGTGCCACCTGTGTAAGGCGGATGTGTCTCATAGGGCACTGGAACTCGAAGATGTCTCTGTCATACATGAGTGGGCTCGAGTGGGGATGCAGTCCTCACGGGTTATTCAGCACGGTGTAGGCAGTGGTGTATACTGCTACAAAGTTTTTGAGACATCTGTCCGGTTGGTGCCCTACATGAATTTTCGACAGTGCCTGCTGCGCGCCCCAGCCTGTTTTCTGCCACCGAGATGGGTCTACCCTTACCATAGTAAAGTCCCTGAGGGTGACCGGTGCCGCGTTTCGCGGTGTGGGGCCCGTTTTGGCACAATTTACTTAAGATAGGCGTCGCATTGATCGCGGCTACGTTTGGGGTACTCGGAGGTGGATATGCGTCTACGCGCAATTTCAGATATGTACGTCCCCTCACTGTACGAGTACCTAGTTATGTCCTTCACCTTTTTTCTCCTCTTTTACAGATCCTATGGGTCTCAAACACCGGTGGCAGGGGGCTGGTGGGCCACAGCTATGTACACTGGGCAGCAGTATATGCTGCAGCGACAGAGAGTGGACCCCGGCTGGGCTGTGTGCATCCGCACGTATGCTATGGTATGGTATGCGCGGCACATGGGGGCGGGAACTGTGGCCATTCCTGCTGTCTGACAGGGATGCTGGACTGCCCAATGTTTTACAGGCACCTCGGCGGCAGCGATCTTATACGGATCACTGCTGTTACTAAACCATCGAGGGGCTGTGACCTGGCATTTTATATCACGTATGGCTTACATACGGTCGCTATGGTCTAACATCGTGCCGATACACCAATTTAGGGGAGATGCGGATCTCCATAGTTCAGACTGATGCTCCTTTTCTTCCATTAGCAGTAATGTCCACATAGCTTAAAGGTCCTTCTGGAAATGAAAGGATATAACTGGATTCAACTCATAATGTTAGCTTTTAAGGTTATACCTTGCAAGGAGATGCAGACAAGAAACAAAATACTTTGACTGGAAACAGTGACCAATAAATAAACAGTGGAAATAAACAAACAGTTATTTATTATGACATTTCTATTACAAGTGTAATGCCCTTCTATCTTACATGGTTGTGGCAAGGGTTCTGAAGTCTGAGTCCAGTGCCTTGAGTAATGAGGAAAAGCGCTACAGAAAGCACAAAAGCATGAGAAGGATAATATTTCCATATTTTCATAGATATTTCCCCAAGTACAAAAGCAAATGGGCACTTTTTGTCAATTCAGCAAAGTACCTCATTAAAGTGCCTTTAATTAACCCTTGCTGCTATTGCTTGCTGATCTCAATAGACACTGCTGTACATGAGCAAATTTGGAACTTCAGAAGTAGTTGTTATATATTCATTTGGTTACTCAGTATCTTCGCAGTTTAGCAAGGTACTACCAGAGCAACTTGTAAGAAGGACGACCAGCTGCTTCCCTCAAAAGGATTGTCAATTGCTTCCTCAGTCTTTATTTGAAGATAATGCTGTACATCTTGAGCACTGGTTTCATCAAAAGTGACAGAACTGCTTTCCAAGCAATGTATTACTCACTGAAACCGAGAAATTGAGTCCTTCACATTTCACAGTCAAGTGTAGCTGAACACAAATCTAAATTAATGTTAAGCTAAGAGAGCCTTTTGTGCAATGTTGTACGGTAGGTAGCATAAATGGGCTTGTGGAGGATGAAATGCAGTAGGTAAAACCTGAAGTGCTACACTGCGGAGGTTTAATGAAACCACATAATGAAATACTTTCCCCACACGAATACAGTATAAGCCAATTACGAAAGGCTCATTTCTAGCTGAGCCCTAGAGAAGAACTTCAGATAGGAAATGGTAGCCAAATTCAACAAGCTGTCAGAGTATGAAAATCTCTGACAAAAAAATAGAGCTGTGAGAGGGATTTCTTCTTCTTAACAGATTTAGGCTGCTTGGCATGATGAGACACCAGGGCAAGAAATATTAAAGGCCAAGGATTCCTCACCTCCAGTACAAGAATAAAATAAGTATTTTTCCCCTCACGTTTTCTGCAAAGCACAAAGAACACCTCTATGGAAAACTAGAGGGTGTTGGTGTTTGTGAAACTATAACATACATACATACATACATACATACATACATACATACATACATACATACATACAGACAGACAGACAGACAGACAGACAGACAGTTAACACAGAGGGACCAACTGATACATAAAGACATGCAAATGTGCTTCTAATTTTTTCAGAGTCCATATATCAAGACAAGGGAACAAGCTTGCTCTTTCAAATATGTGATACCTATGAATCCTGAATGCATGAAGAAGCAAGCAGGAATGCATAGTGCTGCCCCACTGAAAATGTCAAAAGCACAGGACATGTATTTTGTTCTGTGTCTGATCAGATCAGTCTGAATGGGGCTGCCTTTACTATGTCTTCAGTTTTTCACACATGGCCAAGAAACTGGGCAATGAAATTTCCTATCTCCATGAAGTAAACCTCCTTGCATGGAAGAGATTGTCTCCTTACAGACTAAGCTGACTTCTAGGATAGCATCCTGTCCTGTTTTAGAGACAGAATTGATGGAGGAGAATCTTCCTCTTAAAAACTCTCAAGTTTAGGTCTGCATTTAAGGTACAGAATGATAAGGAGGGAGATGGAGGTGTTTCAGACTGCTCACCTGCAAAGACATAAACCACTTGCTCAAAGTCTTTCCCACTTAAGTGAGATGCACTCTAATTCTGTTTGTTTGATAAAAAATAATTTCTGATCTTGGAGCTATACAAATAACTTAGCATGCACTATTTTATCTGTATAAGTTTCAACATTTATCCCTTTTAATGATGCATATGTATGTCCCCCTTTTAGTTTTTTCTTGAGTATTTAATCCATTACTAATAGTGAGTCAATATTTGTATAAATCCCACTGATTCAGTGGGTCCTCTTGACCCAAGACTATCATCTTGCTGCAGCCTATATTTCTGCATCAGCTTATGTGTCTCCACAGGGGATTTGCTCACATTTCTTTTAAAATAATAGAAGAGATGGTATAAATTAGTTACTTACTGGCTAGCACAGTTTTTCTTAAGAAACAAAAGGCATACTTATATAAGTTAACTGGTATAAAAACTAGTTTTATCCTGCATTTTAATCTATATAAACATTTTTGTGTGTGTGTGTGGGGGGGGGGAGTGAGAGAACAGCTCAGAGGTACTTCTAAAGTCATGTGTGAAAGTATGCTTTCCTTACAATTCCTAAATGATTTTTGAAATGGGTTTAAATGCTTTCAGAAAATGCCTCCCTCAGGTATTTAGGAGGATTCACTTATAAGGAGGAGATTAAAAGGCATAAATATATATAATTCATCCAAGCTTTCACTAAGGGCAGACATAAGTAATCATAAATATTTAAAGGGTATAAACACCAAGGCAGGCAATAAATTATTTACATTAGTACAAGTGATGTAACAAGAGGCAACAGGATGAAATTTAGAAGAAAGGCAGATTTTTTTGTTGATGAGATTCTTCTTTTTTTAAAGGGTGAAATAATTTACAGGGTAGAAGTGAAATGTTTTATGCTGATTTGCTTTTGATAGCAAAAAACTTCAACCTCGGCTCTAATTTGTTTTGATTTCTTAATGAGAGATATTGGAGCTCAACCATATTTAGAATGCACACCTTCCTCTATTCAAGAATCTTCTGTAATTGATCTTAGACATTGACATTTGACTGTTCTGATTTGGCAGTGAGAAAAAGCACTTTATATATGTTCAGTGGCAATCTTCCACATTACTTAGCAGAATCTCCCTGATTGCCAGTGGTAATGCCTGCAGGCTGAAAGTGCAGCATATATATTTGCAAGAAAGCATGTTTTGAAGCTTAGGTCCAAGGTTGCCAGACATAGCCATAGCCCTCCATCTCTCAGGACAATCAACATTAGGCAAAAAAAAGCCTATGGACTGCATTTAATTATCTTAACTCTTCAATCCTACAAGTCAACCAGCACCACTAGTTATAGCACTTGGCCTTACTTTGCTATTACCTCGCCCCCCAACCCAACCCAAGTGACCATTTATTCAGTCAATGCAAGATTTTGAGGCAGAAATCCAGGCTCCCAAATCAGCAGAATGAATAGGAAGATCCTGAAAAGCTCCAGGACTTTCAGAGCTCAGCAAAGTTGAGTTTTGGACGTTCCCAGGTGCATGGCCAACATAGGTGCCTGATAGCTGTATGATTAAATACTGTAGTAAGAAAAGCTTTCAATATAATGTCTTCTAATGAAAGGCAATCTGCTAAACTGCTTGGGTATGAATTTCCACCACATTTATAGGGTAGCCCATGTCAGCTGCGAAGCATTAAGGCAAAGAGTCAGCCAGGGAGGTAGACACATTTGGCTTGAGAAAGAAGAGATTCTGTCACACATAATTACAACTGTCATCCCAAAAGTGCAAAAGATACAGTAAATTTTAATTGTAACTGCCCCCAGAGGTGCATTGCTCTAAGAAGGCCAGTATGAAAGAAGTACTATTAATTATGTAATCAGCATTAGGAAAGCTTAACAAGCAAAGATGAAGCATTAGCAGTTGGGTTATGTACACCTGAGAAATGCCATTTATAGGCACTTAGCAGCCCTGGCTGGCAAAATTCTGCAGCTTTATCAATTGATTCCCTGGTGCACTACTGTAGTTAAGTAAAAGCCCGTCTAGCTATAAATTGGTGAAATTACTGTCTTAGAAGATAGAGTACTGTCATGGGAAATGGTTTAGGTGCAAAGAGAGTCCATACAGCTGGAGAAAGTGAAGTGAAAACTTTTTTAAAAACCCTCTCTTTTTTAAAAAAAAAAGTGTTCTTTTTCATTAGTTCTCAATAGAAGCAATCTTGTCATGCAACATTAAATACAGCTCGCCAGTTTCATTACAGGACATTTTTAAAAGTCATGCAAACAAAAACTCACATTCACAGACACAAAAATTCCATAGACCTATCATATTTTAAAGCAGTTTTTGAAATGTGTGTGCTACATGAAAACAATAAGGCTCCCAGCTGCAACTGAACTATAGCAAGCAAACATTTTAGACAAGCCAAAGTAGAGTTTAGCAGGCCACAAATGCTCCCTGCACCATCTACTGAGTTTTTGCCTTGTAACTGTAGTCAGTTGGATTTGGAAGTGTATGTTTCAAGATACTCACAGTACTGCTTCAAGGCCAGTTCTCTTCTTTCCTTTTCCTTTCTTTTCTTGGATGGGTGGGTGGTTGGGTGAGGGAGTTATTATAAAGGTTTCCCCTGCTCGAAAGCTAGTCGTATCTGACTCTAGGGTGCAGTGCTCATCTCTGTTTCAAAGCCGAAGAGCAAGGGCTGTCTGCTTCCACAGATGTTTCCATGGTCATGTGGCAGACATGACTAGACACCAGAGCACACAGAACGCTGTTACCTTCCCACCAAAGTGGTCCCTATTTATCTACTTGCAATTTCTTGCTTTTGAACTGCTAGGTTGGCAGGAGCTGGGACAAAGACGGGAGCTTATTCCATCCTGCAGTACTCGGGAATCAAACTGCTGACCTTCTGCCTCCCAGTCAGCGTCTTAGCCACTTGAGCCACTGCAGTGCCTTAGTTATTATAGTTGCTACAAATATCCACATGAATAAGGGAAGAACTAAGTAAAAACTGAGCTTACGATTTTAGAAAGATTTAGACTTAGGTGTTGTTTGCCCAGTCATATAGTCCATTCTTTGGGGAGGGTTGGGTGGGGTGGTCCAACCATGTGCACATGTTGGTCAGGCCAACCCAACCCATTTTGATATTCCATCCTGGGGTTCAACTAAATTACCCTGTTGTATTTTATTCTGTCTCCAATGTATGGATGCTGGGAATAGTCGAAATAGAGTAGCAGCTAAAGGATCTGCTTCCCAATTGATTGGGGGAGCCCAATCAGCTGAAAGCTTGTTCCTTTGGAGGAGCAAAATGCTGTCTGGAGGCAAGGATTGGATTAAACACCACTTTTCTCTTCCCACTGACTTCAAGCGGCTTAAATAAAGCTACATTACACCAGACCAGGAGGGCCAATGTAGAGAGGCATTAAGTTCATAACCCAGATGCCCTAAAATGGGGGGAGGGGGAATCTCACATTCTCAATTGCTCTCCTCCAGTCTTTGGTGGCATCAATAATTTACAACACTGGATTTACTTGTCTTTGCTAGACTAGTCTTCTATCCACCCACCTGCCCGATCTTCCACTTGCTTTGAATCACATTTCTCCATCTCACTCTCCATTGCATCCCATACACTATGAGTTAGTCCACACACTTCCTGATCCTTCATTACCTGAAAAATATTATTTCTGAGTTTCACATTGCAAGCACATTCTGCAGAGACTAGTCTATGATGGCTCATCCCCATAGCTGTATTATTGCTTAACTTGATAATCAGTTATTAATGTATTGATTCCAAAAATATCTCTCTTGTTCTCTCATTCAATTTCTCCCTCAGTCTTATTCTTTGGGTTTGTACTTCTGCCTGTTTTATTGAGTTAGCATCATCATTTCCTGTTTCTGTATCTGGATTGGATGAACCTTTCTTCATTGTCAGGGCCAAATCAAGCAAATGATCAGAGGCCACAGTCATGACATGATTAAAACAGTATTGTTGCAATACACATGTTGGCCAATTCCTTCTTCCAACCAATTATTGTCAACCTTTGTACTAAATAAGACTGCATGCTAGCTAATTCTGAAAATACTCAAATTTGCTACATGCCATTTTTAAAATACCAGGCCAAATATAGACTTATCCCCATATGAATTTCTCTTCAGATTTTGAAACTCTTTACATCCATTATAAACTCTCTATTGTTTCAGTTTTTTTAATTCCTGCATTTTGTACAGAGCATGATAATATGCAGTTTGCTATACTTTTCAGTTCCTTAAATTCCTCCATGGATTTTTCTCCTATCTTCATTACCAAAATACACAAGACTGACTAAAAAAAAGGTTACTTGCAAACTCTTCAATGTTTCTATATTATACACATGCCTTTGTATATTATATCAAGAGTTCCTTGTTCAGTGTTTTATTGGTGCAGCCTTGTTTCTTTATAGTAAGAAAACTGTGTCAAAAGAAACCAGCTTTGTTATGATTGCTTTGGTTTGAATGTCTGTATCACTATTCTTCTAGGACTTTTATCAAGGAAAGCTGACCCTCTAACCCAGGAGTGCCCAAACTTTTTGGGGTGTGCGCCAGTCATGTGGTTCAGGGAGCTAGTCACTATCGCCCCCGACACCAATTCATCCAGCCCATGAAGCCCTCGCTGCTCCTGGATGCAGAAGTAAAATACACCCGTATGGGCATTGGGAGCTGGATCCAGCTCCCTGGCCATAGTTTGGGCATGCCTGCTCTAACCGGGCTGTTCATGCCACTTTAGATTGAGTCAAGAGTTGGAAACTATGTAGTCATTCTGCAACATGCCCATGGAAACCTCTGCAGATGCAGACAGCCTTGGCTCTTTGGCTGTAAATAAAGATTAGCACCAACCTCTAGAGTCAGACACAACTGGCTTTCAAGCAAGAGAGACCTTTACCTTTATTATTAGAAAACAGATTCAGAGGACAAACTGGAAGACAAAGTAGGAGACCAATCCAAGATCTGAGAAGAATTATCCAAAACCCAAGAGAGCCAGAGCTCAGATAGGTTTTGTTACTTGAGCACTGGCACCTGAAGATCCAGCGGTGGGATCCAAAAAAAATTACTACCACACTGTGGGCATAGTATGGTGGGCATGGCCAGGGGAAAAGCCGTGCGTTGAACCCAAATTAGGACTACTTTATTTCAAAACTTGAATGAGCGGAGCCAGCCAGAATTTCTGCTACCGGTTCTGGTGAACTGGTGTGAACCTGCTGATGCCCACCACTGGGAAGATCCTTCCCCCTCTTCCTCCTCAAATGAAGCCAGTAACCAGTTTCAGCTCAGAAAGTTCTAACCATGTGGAGCACTGGTTAGCAAGTCCTGACACCCTCTGCAGTTTCTGGGGCACTCCTGACACCAAGAAGAAAGCTGAGTCCTTCGCTCCCCAGTTCATTCAAGAAGTCTTACATATTCATGTCCCAGCTCTGTTTTCACCCCACCCATTTGTCCTGAATTAACAGAAATATGGATGCGTCCAAACTTTGGACTCCAAAGGCTTCATGCAGCTCTAGAGCAGGGGTTCCCAACCTAAGGCCTGCAGGCCAGATATGGCCTGTGGCACCATTTCATGTGCCCCCACCCCTCCAAGGACATTCTAGAAACAAAATGGATGCCCCTTTGAAGCTGTTCACGGTGCACATGTAGAAGCCACCAGAGTACAGCAGGATCTCTTTTCAAACCATCGTGTTTCACTGGTAAATGAGAAAATGGAAAGGGCAGAGCTAGTGCACTCAGTGCCTGAGGTTCTACATGATAAAAAGTACACCAAGACAAGGCACTAGATCAAGAATAATTGAAAAGAAATAGGATATACCACCTAGGGAACATGGTAGACAATCAAAGAAATAGAACAGGAGAAAGCTTTTCATTTCAATGCCACTGCTGGATCTCATACTTCTTTATTTTTATTTTTGTTTACATTTTTTACAGTAGGAGTATATCACCTGGGTCATAATGGCTATTTTGGATTACAATTCCCATCCATCCCTGATGCTAGCTGTGTCATTTGAGCTTAAGTTAGAGTTATGGTCAAAAATACCTGAAGGCCATCCAGATGCCTTATCTCCCTTATAGAGGCTGCAATGTGACTAGGCTATATAAAATACAATAAAACAAATCCAATACAAATCCAGTTAGAAAGATATATGGTAGGCAGCAAGCAAGAAAATATACTTGAATTATATACTTGAAAATATAAACTTGAGTCAATAATTCCTAATAATAGATATTGCTAGAAGGAATCCTCATTTACAGTAGAACAAGGATAGATTTCTAGTGCTTCTTATTGAACCAGTATTTTCACACGTAAGTAGAGATGGGACTGAAACTTGGAAGTGGGATGTTTCAGATACAATCCCCTCATGTTTTCCATGAGGGAACTAACAAATGCAGAGAAGGGGAAGAATGTATTTTGGTTAGGAATATTAAATTATAATTTATTATTATTGATCATTATTATTAAATACAGAATGGATATTTTTAGCATGGATATATGAACACAGAGCTTCTTGCAGAACTGTTTGCCTTCTGCAAATAAATTCAGTAAGATAAAATAATGCAAAAGATGAATCCTGGTTCTTTCATGTAACTTGTAATTTGGTTCTCAGAGACCGAGCTTGAAAGCTGATTTTGTAGTGTAAGACACACAAAAACAACTAGCTGTCATCATAGTTTCAGTTTCTTAAACATAACGCCTTTCTTTCCTGTTTCTCAAAAGTAATTAAATAGTGATTTAAAAAAAATCCAAATGATACAAGCTGTTGGCCTAAGATACTAAATTCATTCTTCCTATCTAACCTATCATTGTTTAAACAGGCAGGAGTTTGGATCACTGAGGGTGTGTTTTGATTAGCAAAAAGTACTACATTTGCATCAGTTTTGCCAGGTTCAAGACTGATTCAAAGACTGAGGGATATACAACACAGCTGTGGTGCACATTAATCTGTCAAAATATGGGTTATTTTAAACCACTTATTGGGGATTGTCTATTTTGCACTGATTCCTGTACAGCTGTATTCTTCTATGAGCCTGCTTGTGTTGGTGGTACAACCTGAATGCTGCTTGAGAGAAGAGCTTGACACTCATGCACATTCATATTCTTCTCAGCTCACCTGCTCTCATGTAATTTTATGCTTGCAGAGTTTGACTCTTCTGGGGCCTTGAGTGTTAGTTTGCTGTGACAATAGGGTAGATTACTCCTTCTGGGAGACTTTACATCTATCTTACTGTCTTCTTTTATTTATTACTTACACAGGTAAGTTCGTTACTTTATTTTAATTTTTCCTTCTGATTTTTCCCATTTGGATTCTCCTGGATCAATTTTCCTGCACATTTCCCTGAGTCTTCAGGAATCTGTTCCTTGGAATAGGTAGCTATACACTTTACTTTCGCAATCTTTAGGCCAAAGACTGCTTCAACTAGAGGACTGGTGGAAGATTAGGGGAAAATATAATGTTTTATAACAAGGCTGATTGTGGTTAACTTTGCACAACTGTAATTTCATTGTTTAAAGGTAAAGGTTTCCCTTGCTCAAAAGCCAGTTTTATCCAACTCTAGGGTTCAGTGCTCATCTCTGTTTCAAAGCCGAAGAGCCAGCGCTGTCTGCTTTTGCACACGTTGCTGTGGTCATGTGGCCGGCATGACTAGACACCTGATTGCACAGAACTCTGTTTACCTTCCTACCGAAGTATTTATCTACTTGCAATTTCTTGCTTTCGAACTGCTAGGTTGACAGGAGCTGGGACAAAGACAGGCTGCTCATTCCGTCCTGCAGTACTCAGGAATCGAACTGCTGACCTTCCGCCTCCCAGTCAGCATCTTAGCCACTTGAGCCTCTGCAGCCTCTGCCCAATTTCATTGATACTTATAATTGCATTGTAATTAATTGATTTGCTTGTGATTTCTTTTATCCTGTGCCTTCATTTCATAGATTTTAATCCTTATTTATCTGCTGTGATTTAAATAAACTTCTCTATCAATTGTAATTGAAAGCCTAGTTTCACCTCTAGTTAAGCTCTCATTCCCACTGGGGGCAAAAAGGACTTAATTTTCATTGGTTTTCAAAAATGGTTTATTGCTGCCTTCTTTAAGCATACTGGTATCCTGTCTTGCTACAAGGAGATGTCCACTCCTCCTCCTACTCATTCAGCTAATCCTCCTCTGGCAGCTTTTGTAAACCAGGAAGGGCCAGGGTCCAACAGCCATATGGTAGCCTTCATTTCTCCAAGGATCCTTTCCACATCATCAGGCTTCAGAAACCGAAATTTAACACGGGACGAGCAGGGGACAAAGTTACATACACAGGACCTGTGCCAATTATAGCATCCAGGTCAGAGCAGATACACGTGACTTTGCAAAATAGCATGCAAATTATTCACAACGGGTTTAGACAGGGATCTAGAAAAAAATCGTCTATTGTTACAGAAAAGATGAAGTAATTGCTTCTCAAAATGCTGCTATTTCTATACATATATAATTTTCTTAAAATGACACAAAACAAAACAAAACAAAAAACAGACCTGCAATACTGGATTAAGATGTGACGGGGCTTTAAATTAAGAGATATGGGAAACAGGAAAGGAAAGTAGTAGGAACAGACCATCCAAAAAGTCTCAAAATGAAGAGGAGAAAAGGGGTAAGTGGACTCAATCAGTCAGTTACCCACTCCAGCCTGTCTGTTGCTACACAATATTGAGCTTAAATGCAACTATATAGTTCAGCCTGTCAGTTTCTAGTCTGGAAGCTACTGCTGGAGATTGCCCTGTACCTTCACTTCTCGCTTCCATTCTCTCATTTCGCTAAACTTCTGTTATTTATTTACTCCCCTATGGCCCTTTTCTTTCTATTTCTTTCTCCGGTCAAAACAGTTGGGGAGAAAACTACCTCCACAAACTTGTATGAGAGCTTGTGAACAAAAAGGTTTGCACTCAAGGCACACAACAGGGGCTACACTTTGCATGCTTCTATAAAACTCAACCAGAGCTATGTAGGCACTCCCCAGTTTAGGCACTAAAACTGAGTGATAGGAATAGGCAAGGAGGTGGAGCACACTAGAAATGCTTCATTTCTGTCATATTCCATGCATGGAAAACAACTTTCTGACAGGCAGGACCTCAGGCACCAATCAACGTGAGCTTCCAAAAATACTTCGCCTTTTAGGAAAAATTTTTTTTACTGCAGGGGAAGGGTGACAGAAATAACGACAGAGGGAAGTGAAGGGTAGCATCCTTCCACTCCTCTCTTGTTTATATTGCTCAGTTTTAAAATGTCTAAGTAGGATTTGTGGGCTTATATATTCATCATATATTCATCGTTTGAGAGCTGTCATAGCTCATTGGGTTAAAGCACATAGCTGTGGAGTTTTGTCCCCGGGGTTGCCAAACCACATACACACAATCTAGGTCATTGGTTCCCAATGTGGGACCCATGCCCCACAAGGGGACTTCAATTCCTGGAAACCTTAGTCAGTACATTAGCTGACTGGTACTTTGGGGAATTGACTTAGGCTTCTGGGAATTGAAGTCCAAAAACCAAAGGTTGGAAAACATTGGTCTAGGTGATATCCCAAGAAAAAAGCCAGATGAAATCATCTGGAATGTGTGTGGCTGAGGGAGTTACAACAGCCCGTCACCATCTCTCTTCAGTACTTGGTTACTAGAAAATACATAGAAGATGGACATCAATTGGAATCTACTTGATGGTGCATAATTATTTATTATTCATCAATTCACATGAACACAGGTTTGTTCATTCAAACCAGGTTTATCTGTATACTTCATCTATACTAAGATTAAGGAAGATGTTACCCATAGGCTCAACAAACTGGGGTGGGGGGTGGGGATTACAACTGCCTAGTCTCATCCCATTGTTGCCAATTTCTCAGTATGAAAAGTAAGAGATTTGCAGAGCAGATATTTCTGTGCAGCTGTAGGTTCCACACAAACATGTCCCCTAGAAAATCAGGATTTCTCCTTTGTGTGCAAAGCCAAGCCACACACAAAAATTATTCCTCTGCAGATAGTGTGGGTGGGTAGCACCCTCAAACCATGCTGACAGTATCTTTGTAACATTGAAATAGGGCTTAAGATTCCTGTTTCTGGAATAAAGATAGAAAGATTCTCACAAACAGATTTGAATTTTTTTTAATTACAAGTTTCAGAACCCCCCAACCAGTTTATAAAAGCACTTCTCTCAAGCTCTATTCATAACTATTTGAAGAAGTATACATGAAGTGTAAATGTAACCTCTATAGTCTATATCAGTGTAGGTGAACCTACATCATGTGCACCATCAGGCAAGCCCTGCACTGCACTGCCGGCACCAATGGCAGCCTCGCTTCCCCACCCACCCCTCTCCCTCTGCCAATAGGGAGGTGAAAAGAGGAGCTGAAATCCCACCTGGGAGGCAGTGGCTGGGATGAGGTGAGGTAACCAGACTTCACCCACCCCTCCTAGGTGGAGGTGGCACATGCACAGGGACATGCATGCACATAGGGTGGCATGCACACCCACTGGGGGTAAACACACGTCACACCCATGTGATGTCACCAGAGCACCTTGAGCTGTGCATGTGCACATACACGCACCTATGTGACATCACCTGAGGCATGCTGACACATCACATGGGTGTGTGGACACACACGGTGCCTGCCTGTATGCCACCTCCTCCTTGGGCATTCGATCTCTAAAAGGTTTACCATTACTGGTGAACCTTTTAGTTCAAACCAAATGATGGGGGATAGTTGCCCTTTGTCTGACCACTTCTCTCTCAGACTATATATTTAGTTTTCATGTCTACTTCCTTGTTATAGGGCTCTTTTAGTGCTCTTTCTGCAACTCGGGTTTGTTTTAACCAACACTGTGAGCCACCTTGGGTTGCCTAGGCGAGAAATTCTAAAACATAGATAAATAAAATAAACTCCCTCTGTTTGCTGAGTACCTTTTGCCTTTCCTTTTGCATGCAATTCTTGTCTAAGTTTTGTTTCTTGTTATTCTAGGGTTTCTCTTTGTAAAGATCTTAGTACATAAAGAAGTCACACACACACACACAAAATTTTTGTATGAAACTTTCTGAGGGAGTGGAACTAAAGGGAAGAAGGAGCCCCTTTAAGGCCCAGCAAAAAGGGTTAGTAGTTCCCCTGAAGTATGTAGATTGCTCACTGCTGAAGTAGATCATGGACCTCAAGTTTGAAACCCCAAAAATGTTGATGCTTATAGTGGTAACACTTTAATTCACCATGTAATTTTGGTATAAATACCTATAATAACTACATTCTAAACAAATAATCATTTTTATATTTTTAGGAAGAAAGTTCATGAGATTTTGTGAAAAGTTTATAGCTAAGTCAAGGAAGAAGAGAATGAAAGCGCGGTGCCAAAATGGCCGCTGCGCTCTTTGCGGCTCCCCCCCACCCAGACTCAGACATCTGGGTGAGTTGTGGGCGTGGCCACCCCTCTATAAAAGGGGTGGCCACGAGGCAGCCGAGCTGCCATTTTAAAAGAGCGATGGAGAGGAGAAGTTTTCCCTCCACCCCCTCCCTAGTGAACAGTGTGATATTTTGGTCGCTTCGGGTCCGGGTGGGAATTTTTGTCCGGAACCCACAATTGGCCCTTGGGTTCTGGCTTTTTTGCCCATCCCACACTGTTGCTGAAGTTTGACATAGGGGTTTTCTTGCTCTTGACTTTGGTCACTTAGGCGGGTAGCACTGGTAAGGTAAAGATTTATGACCCATAGGTATCCGGCAGGTTCGCAATTGACTGGCCAACACTTAGACAGGTACAGGTGTAATAACGTTGACCGGTCAACGACGAACCAGGCAAGGGGTGATGACAGGAGCTTTTCAGCATGCATCACCCCGTGATTTGACAGATACACGTCAGAGGGTGGGGTCAGTAGATAGTTTATTGACTACGGTCAACAATTTGTTTGTGTCAACAAACAAATTGATACAAAATGGATACATTGTAGCCAATTGCCGTTGGCAATTTTGGGAGGAACCTTACCAGTGTTACTGCGGCCTGCTTGCCTTAAGAATTATAATTGGATGAGTACCAATTCAAAGTTATAATTCGGACTAGGGCATTATTCAATAAAAGTGGCCCAATGCCTTTATCCATATACCGGTGTCTGAGTCTTTCTTTGGGGGGTGCGCCTGCAAAGATGTTTTCTAGATAGGCAGTTGTACACATTATATTTAACTAATCTATATATTTATATGTATTTATACATTTCTTCTCTGCTGCTCTATTTGAAAATCTATGACCTTGTATGATTCTTAAGAGGTCAAAGAAGCAGAAAAATGTATTTAATTTCCCAAGCCTATGACAAGTACCTGTAGTGCATGCATGTTGTACTGTTCTGTACTTTATTTTCTCCTAACTTCCCTGTGGTAGATGACTTTGCTACATTGATAGAGTGCAGTGACTGTGAAATCTGTGATCAATGTGCCTAGAAGGCATTCAAGAAACCAAAATATTTCTCTTTTTTCCCTTCTCTTTTTTCCAATTTTGTACTTACCTCAGGTAAATTGCCAGTACAGCATACCAGCATACCATACTGGAGCTTTGAATGCTAGAAAGAAAAGGTTGATTTGTACATTCTGTTAATGCATGGAAGCAGTCAAAAATACAGGGATTAGGAAAGAGAAGAGAATAAAAGAGAGGGAGATCAGCAAGCAACCCTCCCCACAAAAAAAGTCCCCTTTGACAAATTCCATCTCCAGTCTAAATACTAGCTCCTTCTTTCCTGCTCCTAAAACACGTCAGTCAGTGGGCAATGACTGATGGGCCTTGAAT
This sequence comes from Bradypodion ventrale, assembly GCA_035047345.1. NCBI lineage: Eukaryota > Metazoa > Chordata > Lepidosauria > Squamata > Chamaeleonidae > Bradypodion > Bradypodion ventrale. The sequence continues at coordinate 87,661,818 of JAWDJE010000001.1, read as the reverse complement.
GTTTCCCCTTCCATCTTATTCAGTTTTGCTATGTACAAGGAAATGCTGACTTGGTAGAATCAGGGCAGTGATTTGTAAATGGCCAAAGAAAATGGAATGAAAATATCTACCCAATGCAGACAGTAATCATTTCTGCTCTTTTTGTTGCTGTTTGTTTGAATAGGCATGCACGTGTGTGTGCGTACGCGCGCGCACACACACACACACACACACTAGCCTAATAAAAAATAAACATTAAACACTATTCCAAGTCCAGATATAGCAATTCTTTGAAAATCGAGGGTGGTGATCACCTGCATGTGCGCACGCACCCACACACAGCATGCTACAGCTGTGTCAGAGAGAATGAAAGTGCGGCGCCAAAATGGCCACCGCGCTCTTTGTGGGGGCCCCCCACCCGGACTCAGACATCCGGGTGAGTTAGGGGGTGTGGCCACCCCTCTATAAAAGGGGTGGCCACGAGGCAGCCGAGCTGCCATTTTAAAATAGCGACGGAGAGGAGAAGTTTTCTCCGTCGCTGTTTCTTCATTTCCCCCTTGCTCCTTCCCGGCTGGGAAAGAAGGATTTTCGCACAGAGCCTTTGGCTTGCTGGCTCCTCCGTGCCTTTTTTGCGCTCTTCGATCCCTGGGAAGGGATCCTGCTCCTTCTTTAAGATATGCCTCACAAACGGAGGGCCTCGGCGACGAAGCCGCGGCCAACGGGGAGGACTTTTAGCCCTGCGCAACGCGGGGGGCAGCCCTCGGGTCGGAGGACCAGGGCTGCGCCCCTGCAGCAGGGCACGATACTGGTTTTACCCACCGTTACTGGTGGAGAGGGGCAGGCTGGAGTATGGCCCTCAGCTCCCCAGCCTCAGGCCGGCCCTTTGGGGGCTCCGGCCCTCGGCCTGCAGTTGCCGGCCATGGGCCGGGACAATGGGGGAGGGTCTGGTGCTGGCACACAGCACGGTTTACCTCCGGCCCCTCATGGGCCGGAGTTTGGGCATGGCCCTATTCTGGCCTGGGCTCTCAAATTGGGGGATCCCGGCCCACCTGGCCGACTTTATACTGGGGGTTCTGTGCGGTGCTGGAGGCATCCTGGGGATTACACACAAACCCGTGGGAGGGGGCCCTTCCTTATATACTGGGGGCCCTTCATGCCCGCCGGTTACCTCGACGGCCACCACACTTCAACAGGAGGTCGGCCGGCTCGAGCTGCTTGAGACACTTTGGCCATGCCTGCCGCTGTCTCGCAGCTCCCTGTTCGTCCTGAGCTACAGCCGGGGAGTGGTCAGATGTGGCTCCAGAGCTTGATTCCTGGTCGCGAGCTCCGATGCCCGCCGTGGGCCAGAACCCCCAGTGGGGGCGGCTCACAGGGGTGCACCTAGTGAGTATGGTTCAAGTTAATGCACCCACATCACAGTCCACTTCCAGCGGCGGGGTTTCAGTGGCCATGGCCTCGGCAATTTGAGGCGAGTGGGCATCAGTTGCCAGCCTATCCCAGTGCCCCTTGGTTGCATACTGGCACGACATTGGGGGTGGGGGTTTCCGCCCCCGGGGCAGTGCCGGGCATCGCAGGGGCTGGCCAGGTCCCGCTGCGTATGCCCCGTGTACCTCATGTGCCGGTCACGGCCTTGCCGCCAGCTGATTATTCATTGCCCCTTGGTGATCAGTTGTCCTGGGTCACGAGGGACAAGATTTGGTGGGGGGAGTACGTGGATATATTCTCCCGATGAACCGAGAGACGGACGGGGTGACAGAGACATAGAGCTGTCCCACCGGAGTAAGCCACCACGCAGGGGGGTGTCTGCCCCTGGGACAGTGCCGAGCATCGCAGGGGCGGTCTGGGTCCTCCTGCGTATGCCCTTTATACAGAATGTGCCGTCGATGGCTTTGCCGACAGCTGGTAATTACTTGACCCTGGATGATTATTGGCCGCAGGTCATGAGGGGTAAGGGCTGGAGGGGGACAGGTGGATATTCCCCCTATTGAACTGTGAGCCCACTGCGGAGGAGAGAGAGGGACAGGACGACTGAGACAAAGAGCTGTCCCATCGTCGTGAGCCACCGCGCACCTTGGGCCAACTGGTTGGCGGCATACCTTGTATATATGGTGGTATGCCGCAGGGCCCGGCCTGATTGGGACACCCTGATGGTTCCATCCATCGCTAAGATTTACAGGGCGATGGTTGACTGGATGAGCCCAAAGCAGTTGGCTTACAGTGAGGAATGCGGATGAGGGTGGCTCTATACCCTGAGAGGAGGTGGGATGAGCACTGTCAGCAGTTGTGCTCATGTACATCACTCCCACGTGACTGGTGCCTGGTGATAGGTACCATGGTGGCCATGTTGAGCAGCAGGCTACTCAGACACAGGCTCCATGTAACTGGTTGGGCAGGGGGTTCCAGCCCGCCTGCTGTGTTCGACCTGCTCAGCTGGCGATGTGTGTGCCAAGTGCCAGTGTCGTTACCGACTTGGTGTCACCTTTTGCGCCGGCCCTTACGCCGCCTACGCCTGCACGCGGGTTGGTTGGTTACGGGGCAGAGGTAGGGGTGCACAGGGGCGATCAGAGCTCCGTCTAAAGAACTAGCCTTGACAAAGCTTTCCCCCCCCTCCCCAATTGGTGTACTCAGGCGGGAGAGATGGCAATCAGCTCATCCAAGAGGGGATGGGGCGGGGTACCTGCTGGAGGGTTTTCCATGGGGATTTTTGTATTCCATTCAGGGGTGTTAGGGGTCCCAGGATGCTACTAATCTGGTTTCCTTGAAGGGTAACGAAGAGGGGGCTCCACTGTGCACAGCTGAGGGAGTTGGGGCTATGAGAGTAGCGGGGCCCATCTTGGAACCACCTTTCCTAAGTCGACTGTCTCCCCAATGAGGCTTGTACTTAGCTAGGACCGGGGTGAATGTCATTAATCCTCCATTTATCTTACCCTGTGGGTTATCCATTCAGGGATGCCATTCCTGATGACCTCGCTCAGTCAGGTACTCGTAGTTGGTTCAGCCTCTATGGGTGGCACGCTCACCCAGTCATGGTGCTGTTCGGGCACAGTGCGATATGCACTCAGATTTCAGATTATTGCCAGTGCACCCAATGGATGTGCAGCTATTGGGTTTTTAGGTCCCGAGGGGAATTTTACTTAGATAAGGCCAACCCCTTCTGACTGAGTTAATACATGTTCAGCACTTGAACGATTCGGGATTTTCATTCAGTGGGCCTTTCCTCATGGGTAGGGGTCTCGGTCTCTAGCCCATTACCTCAACGACTTTGGGTTCGGGGGTGAACGGGGCTTGGACACGTGCACGCGTCTCCTCATTACATTTCAGACACTCAGGTGGGAACTGGGCGTCCCCTTGGCGCCTGAATAGACCGAGGGCCCAGCTACTAAGCTCACATTTCTAAATCGACTCTGTCGCGCAGGCACCCGGGTTAACCATGAACAAGGTGGCTTGGATCTCCACGGCGATTGTGGCATTGATTGCCAAACATAAAGTGTCCCCTTGTGAGCTACAGTTACTTCATGGCCACCTTACTTCGGCCTGCAGGGTGGTTCCGTCCGGCAGAGCATTGGCCAGGTGCCTGTGTGACGCCATGGCTGGCCTGTTACAACGTCAACACAGGGTCCGGCTGATCAGGGGCATACGGGTGGGCCCTCTGGTCTGGCTCAAATTGCTCCTGGGTTTTAACGGGGTCTCTTCCTGGAGATCAGACCTGATGGTTTGCCCTAGATTTCAAGTACGGTCGGATACCTCCAGCTCCCTGACTTATGGGGGTTTACTCTGGGGGTGGGTGCACGGATCACATCCGCGATCTTATCTTCCTTGCATTTCTCCCCATTTTGGGGAGCACTACTGCTATGGGGCGATGAGTGGGCCTACTCAGTGGTCCAATTTAGGTGTGACAATGCGGCAGTGGTGCATATTGTCAACACCCAGACATGGAAATCCCCCAGGGTTAGGACATTAGTTTGTCTATTCTTTTTGAGAAGCCTACACCTAAATGTGCTGTTCTGAGCCAGACATGTTCCAGGTATTAATAATGACATTGCTGCTGCTTTCTCCCGCCTGCAGATCCCCAGGTTCTGGGCCTTACTCCGGAAGCAGAGGAGTTCCACTCGCCACTCCCGGCCGATTTCGGACGTTTGGTGAGGAGAGGCGAACCGGGCATGTCATTGGCACCTCGCATGCGTAAGGCGTATCACCATGCGTTTATGTGTCGTGTTTGGGAGGGGCGGGCACGGGAACGTGTCCGCCGCCCGTACACGCGTCACCCTAGTTCCCAGGTTTTTTGACCCACCTTGCACGAGGCTAGCATTACTTATGTTCAGATAGGTGTGAGGTGGCTCTTGGCCACGCAGCTACCACTGTAGCCTTTTTGGAGCGCTCCGCATCAGTGTGTGGGTGCCAGAGTTGGTACCACCTGTGTAAGGCGGATGTGTCTCGTAGGGCACTGGAACTCGACGATGTCTCTGTCACACATGAGTGGGCTCAAGTGGGGATACGGTCCTCACAGGTTGTTCAGCACGGCGTAGGCAGCGGAGTTAGACTGCTACGAAGTTTTATTGGAGACATCTGTCCGGTTGGTGCCCTACATGAATTTTTGACAGTGCCTGCTGCGCGCCCCAGCCTGTTTTTCTGCCACCAGGATAGGTCTACCCTTGCCGAAGTAATGTTACGGAGGGTGACCGCTGCCGCGCTTCGTGGTGTGGGGGCCTGTTTTGGCAACCATTTATTTAGGATAGGAGTCGCGTTGATCGCGGCTACGTTTGGAGTACTCGGAGGCCGACATGCGTGTATGCGCAATTTCTTATATGTACGTGCCCTCACTGTGTGAGTACCTAGTTATGACCTTAACCTCTTCTCCTCTTTTACAGATCCTGTGTGTCTCTACACATCGGTGGCAGTGGGGCTGGTGGGCCGCAGCTATGTACACTGGGCAGCAGTATATGCTGCGGCGACAGAGAGTGGACCCCGACTTGGGGTCTGTGCATCCGCATGTATGCGATGGTATGGTATGCGCGGCACAAGGGGGCGGGAACTGTTGCCATTCCTGATGTCCATCGGGGATGCTGGATCGCCCGATGTTCTTAATAGGCACCTCGGTGGCAACGATCTTATATGGATCACTGCTGTTAATGCACCCACATCATGTCGAGGGGCTGTGACCTGGCATTTTTATCACGTATGGCTTACACACGGTTGCTATGGTCTAACATCGTGCCGAGACACCGATTTAGGGGAGACGTGGATCTCCGTGGTTCGGACTGTTCCGGCAGTCAGTGGACATGGCTGTTGCTCAGTCCCTTGCTGAGCATGGCTGGGAGACAGCCATTGGACACCTGAGGATAGGCTTACAAAAATTTTGCCGGTAGGCAGGGGAAGGGGTCCACCTGTCGGCTGGAGGTATGTACCTCGTTCTGGGTGTGGTGCAAGCAGGCCTGGCGACCGAGCTGACGGTCTTGGGGGGGCGGTGAGTCATTATGGACGCCTCCCCATGTGGCGGGTAGCACTGGTAAGGTAAATATTTATGACCCATAGGTATCCGGCAGGTTCGCAATTGACTGGCCAACACTTAGACAGGTACAGGTGTAATAACGTTGACCGGTCAATGACGAACCAGGCAAGGGGTGATGGCAGGAGCTTTTCAGCATTCATCACCCCGTGATTTGACGGATACACGTCAGAGGGTGGGGTCAGTAGATAGTTTATTGACTACGGTCAACAATTTGTTTGTGTCAACAAACAAATTGATACAAATGGATACATTGTAGCCAATTGCCGTTGGCAATTTTGGTAGGAACCTTACCAGTGTTACTGCGGCCTGCTTGCCTTAAGAATTATAATTGGATGAGTACCAATTGAAAGTTATAATTCGGACTAGGGCATTATGCAATAAAAGTGGCCCAATGCCTTTATCCATATACCGGTGTCTGAGTCTTTCTTTGGGGGGTGCGCCTGCAATGAAAGCGCGGTGCCAAAATGGCCGCCGCGCTCTTTGCGGGGGCCCCCCCACCCAGACTCAGACATCCGGGTGAGTTAGGGGGCATGGCCACTCCTCTATAAAAGGGGTGGCCACGAGGCAGCCGAGCTGCCATTTTAAAAGAGCGACGGAGAGGAGAAGTGTTCCCTCCACCCCCTCCCTAGTGAACAGTGTGATATTTTGGTCACTTTGGGGCCGGGTGGGAATTTTTGGTTGGAACCCACAATTGGCCCTTGGGTTCTGGCTTTTTTGCCCATCCCACACTGTTGCTGAGGTTTGATATAGGGGTTTTCTTGCTCTTGACTTTGGTCACTTAGGCGGGTAGCACTGGTAAGGTAAATATTTATGACCCATAGGTATCCGGCAGGTTCGCAATTGACTGGCCAACACTTAGACAGGTACAGGTGTAATAACGTTGACCGGTTAACGATGAACCAGGCAAGGGGTGATGGCAGGAGCTTTTCAGCATTCATCACCCCGTGATTTGACGGATACACGTCAGAGGGTGGGGTCAGTAGATAGTTTATTGGCTACGGTCAACAATTTGTTTGTGTCAACAAACAAATTGATACAAATGGATACATTGTAGCCAATTGCCGTTGGCAATTTTGGGAGGAACCTTACCAGTGTTACTGCGGCCTGCTTGCCTTAAGAATTATAATTGGATGAGTACCAATTGAAAGTTATAATTCGGACTAGGGCATTATGCAATAAAAGTGGCCCAATGCCTTTATCCATATACCGGTGTCTGAGTCTTTCTTTGGGGGGTGCACCTGCAAAGCAAGCTGGCAATCAATAGTTGAAATTAAACCAACATCTGTTGTGTCAGGAGAGCCATCCAGCCTTCAGAATGCTTTGAAGCACAACCTTCACACCACAAAAAAGAAGAAGAAAGAAAATTTGTGCTCAAGGCTGAGTAAATTGCAACAAATACATCAAACAAAGGAAAAAACACTAGCATACTAGTAGCTGTACTGATGTTGTTTGTGGTGTTAGAAGCAATAGATTCAGTTTAATGATTATATTTCTGTTTTCAGTTTTTAAAAAATAAATTACTAGAAATATGCATTGGATTCAAAGAAAAATGCCCAGGTTGGACACAGCAAGGATGTTTGTGTGTTGCCAGATCACCTACAAGTCAGGACAAGAATTTCCCAGTCATGCTTGAGTTCAGTGGTGGGATTCAGCAGGTTCGCCCCAGTTCATCAGAACTGGTAGCAGAAATTCTGGGTGGGCCTGCCCATCCAAGTTTTGAAATAAAGCAGGGCTTTCCCCCTGGCCATGCCCACAGAGTAGGTAGTAAAAAAATTGAATCCCACCACTGTTTGAGTTGATTTGTGTACCCCTACAAATCACAAATTTTTGCTCTGGCATTTTTGAGATTATAAATGCTGCAATAGGAAGGGGAATGCAGTACGGATTCAGTAGCAAAAGAAGGAAACCCCACAGTAGAACGAGATTGAGAGCTGAAGACCCAATCAAAGCCAAAACCACTTGCTGGAAACTCCAGTTGCACTTTCAGGTCAGAGTAATATTTCCCACACACACTTCATACCTGTTTTCTAAGTTCTTTTATTTTAGTACCTTTCTGTTGATCAGTGTAGGGTAGATTCTTAAAAAGGCAAGTTAGCCAAGGAGCACTGTGTCGTTTCTGGTTGCTGGGAAATGTGGTTGCAGAAGAAAGGAAGGAAGTTGGCAGGAAATTTGTCTATATACTGAAGGAACATAACTTTCCCAAATCAATGGCACTGCATAAAATTCCCCACTGCCAGGCTATAGCCTTTGTTTTCCCACCAGTCCCTCACCAGTCTGGAAATATAAAAATACCAGTTGAAATCCAAGAACAGGGACAGCGGTGCCTCAGTGGTTAAGATGCTTGCCTTGTTATCTGGAAGGTCAGCAAGTCGGCAGATCAAGACCTGAGTACTGCATGATGGAATGAGTGTCCATCTCTGACCCAGCTCCTGCCAACCTAGCAGTTTGAAAGCAAGAAATTGCTAATAGATAAATAGGGACCACTTTGACAGGAAAAGATCTTGGGGACATAAAAGGAACCTCATTTGGGTGTCTCCTGAGGGGAGTTCCTCCAGAAAAAATACTTTCAACCCAGAAAGCAACTTTTTGTGCTTCTGACATGATAAAAAAAACCAAGAACAAATTGGTTTAGAATACAGTATCTCCAAATTTGCTTGAAGAAGGTCAGTTTCCATCTGTAAAGCAAATATTTAAATATAAATGATACAATCCACACTAATTACTATGAGAATGCCAACATTTTATTTATTTTGGATATCTTTTTCAGAAGGATTCTTTTGCTTCTTATAGAATTTCAGTTTGGACTTCAGCCAACACAATAATGCATCGTTAATTACCGAAGCAGAGGTGAACAAGCTCCAGAGATGTAGGGACTGAGTGTATATGTTCCTTGGCTTTGGAGGTCTGCACCCCTTCCATTGATTTTCCTAATCCCTTAATCTTTCTTTATAGAAATGATGGTTCTACTATGAAACCTTCTTGTGCCTTCTAGTGCTCCCAAATCATTTTGGGCAGCTCGAGAACTCCAGTAGTTCTGGAGGTGCCTCAAAACAAGGCAAAACATGTCTCCCCCATGTACACTAGAAGGCTTGAAGGGACTTTGTAAGCAAAACATTTTTAAAGAATAAAATTAAGAATTAAGGAATGTCAAGGTGCTGGGGTGATTCTAGGTGTTCCTTGAGTCACATTTTATCCTCTGGAGTTCCTTAATGTTCATTCCTATACTAAAGCTACAGTGTTGGACATTAACAGCACAGGTATATACTATAGTCCATTCTCAGGGGCTAGAGTCATTTTTAACCAGCTTTTGTGGCCTGAGATCTCCAAAAGGGACCATCTCTGGTGATTTCCTTCACAGCAGAGGCTCATGGTCTGAGCAGGAGGGATCATTTCAAAGTTCCAGAATGAGATTAAGCACCCTACATTCCTTGGGTCTTTCTTTATTTGGTTCTTCCATCCGATGAGATTCCAGTGGTGAGGTTTTAGTGACACCATTCAATTTTCCACAATACCAAAGAACTATGGTATATTGAGTCATTCTAGGAGTGAAATGTCAGCACCATTGGAGCACTGTTACATACTGTTCTTACTTCTTACCTGTTCCCTCCACATATGGCCTCACTATTGGAGAGCTAAAGGCATGGAGTAGAGCCATCAGATAGGACTTAGCTGAATATCCTCGCAGTTTAATAATGTTGTCCAATCCAAGGCTTCATGGATAATGTACTGTCAGAATTCACATATGCTCAAACAGACAAGGAGCAGCAGGAAGAAACAGTGAAGGCTCTAAGTTATAAGAACATTAGAACAGCCTTGCTGGAACAGGCCTCAGCCTATCCAGTCCAGCATTCTGTCTCACACAGTGGCTCACCATTTGCTTGAGGGTATCCTGCCTATCTCTCCAACCCGGAGGTTGTCCTTAGATATCCATTATTATAGCCATTGATACCCTTGTCCTCCATGAACATGTCTAATCCTTTCTTAAAGCTGTCAAGACTGACAGCTGTCACCACTTCTTCTGGCAGGGAGTTCCATAGACCAGTGATCCTCTGGGTGAAAAAGTACTTTCTCTTATTTGTTTGAGAACTAGCACCCAAAAGTTTCATGGAGTGCACCGTAGTTCTAGTGTTATGCGATAGGGAAAACAGTTTTTCCTTATCTACTTTGTCCACACTGTGCATGATTTTATAAACTTCAATCAGGTCACCTCTTAGACAGCGTCATTCAAGAGTGAAGAGGCCCAACCATTGCAGCCTCAGATGGTAAGGAAGGTGTTCCAGTCCCCTAATCATTCTGGTTGCCCTCCTCTGCACTTTTTCCAGCTCCATAATATCCTTCTGGAGATATGGTGACCAGAACTATACACAGTATTCCAGATGGGGCCTCACCATAGATTTATAAAGAGGCAAAATGAAACTTGCTGACTTATTTTCTATACCCTTCCTAATGATCCCTAGCATTGAGTTAGCTTTTTTCACTGCTGAGGCACACTGGGTTGACACCTTCATTGAGCTGTCCACCAGGACACCAAGGTCCCTTTTCTGGTTTGTCGCAGAGAGTTCAGACCCCATCGGTTTATAAATGTAATTCTGTTTTGTTTGTTTGTTGCCCCAATGTGCATCACTCTGCACTTACTAGTGTTGAAGCTCATTTGCCACTGTTTTGCCCACTGTGTCAAGAGATCCCTCTGGAGCTCCTCACAATCTCTCACTACCCTGTATAATTTAGTGCCGTCAGCAAATTTGGCTACCTTGCTACTTACTCCTCTTTCTAGATCATTTATGAAGAGGTTGAAAAGCAGTGGTCCCAGTACTGAACCTTGGAGGACCCCATTCTTGACTTCCCTCCACTTGGAGAAGTGTCCATTTAGTGCTACCCTCTTTTTCCTGTCCCTTAGCCAGTTGCTGATCCAGGACAAGACCTGTCCCTTTATTCCATGACTGGTAAGTTTATTCAAGAGCCTTTGGTGCGGGACCTTGTCAAAAGCCTTCTGAAAGTCCAGATAAACAATGTCAACTGGATCCTCCTTATCCACATACTTGTTGACACTCTCAAAAAAATCCAACAGATTAGTGAGGCATGATTTGCCCTTGCAAAAGTCATGTTGGCTCTCCTTTAGCAGCGCCTTCTCTTCTATGTGCCTATTAATGCTATCTTTTAGGATGGTTTCCATCACTTTACCTGGGACACATGTCAAACTGACCAGTCTGTAATTTCCTGGATCACCCCTGGATCCTTTTTTGAAAATTTGTGTTACATTCACTACCTTCCAGTCATCAGGCACAAAGCCTGATTTGAGGGAAAGATTATATATTTTGGCTAGGAGATCAGCAATTTCATCTTTAAGTTCCCTGAGAACTCGTGGATGGATGTCATCTGGTCCTGGTGATTTGTTAACATTTAGTTTAACAAGACATGGAAGGACCTCCTCCCTGGTTATGTATCCCTCATCTTTCTTCTAGGTTGCTAACAAAGACTGTACAAAATTTGAAACTGCCCAGCAATAAGCCAATTGCAAGACTCCTTTCCTCAGGCAAAGAGGATTCTGACCAAACATAGAAATATGATCTAGAGTCCTGATGCTTTGATTACTTAGTTTTTAGAAAGGCAAATTAAGGGGGAGATGCTGCTTTGAATTGATCTACCCTTTGTTTCTCTCCTCCTAATCCCCTCAAACCCTCAGCACCGCTGGGAACAATGTGAGCTGTAATAGTTCGATAACAGATTCCTAAGCCTTTTGTAAATGGATAGCATCAACTGCATCCCACAAGAGCAGCCCTGATGAAGGCTCAGAATGCAATACAAACTGGCAATGAATAAACACAGGATTTTATTCAAAGCCATGATGCAAGCCCCAACATCACTCTAGGCTTGACTTATTGTTGTTCTTTCTTCACTATTGGTAAAACTGGTTGTAACTGAAAATGTGAGTGTAGATGTTTTTTTTAAAAAAAAAAATAGAATAAAAATGAAAGAGACTCCCATTAATTCTTTTCTGGTTTTCCAGATACTTTCCATTCTTTTTATGCATTGACCACAGTTGTTTCCCTCTAATTAGGTAGAGAATCATATCATCTGCCCTTGTACTTATTACAGACCACCCATAGCTGTTTTAGATAGTATCATATACATAAACCATTACCAAGTTTCAGAAAGTGCACTTAATGTGGATTCACGTGGAGTTGAATAAGCCATTTTCTTAAACAGTGGTGTGCAAAATCATGTCGAAAGAGAGAGAGAGAGAAATAGGCAGACAGATATGGGAAGTGTATGACAATCATGCAGATCAGTTCGATCATAGATGGCAATAAAGTATGTAATGAAGAAAAGGTAGCCTTTTCTACTTTTATGAGAATTAGGAAGGCAGCAATTAATTCATTATAATTTGTATTAAATTATAATATTTCACTACATTCTAGTGTGAACAAGAACAGTATGACTCATACATATGTAGAGGAAGTGGTGGAGCAATAGTCATAGGCCTGGTTCCTAAGTGTACTGTAGACTACCTTTCCTTGCCTCACACCATTATTTTCCAGAAAAGGTAGTCCAGAAAACAGTAGCTCTCCAGTACAAGACAAATATGTGGGGGGAACTGTTTAGGGGATATATATATAAAAAGCCAGAATATCACTATATCCTGCTAGTTGCTTGTTAACAAGATTTTCACTTTGGACATGAAAAATAAGAGGATTTACTAGCATCATGCCCTACTGGATTTGACATGAGAAAAAATGGATTTGTTTTCTTTTAAGTGACAGTGATAGTGAGCCAACCAAAAGACATTTCACAGTATCTAACTAGTGACATATTACAGCATCACATTTTTGAAATGTGACTGTCAGAATGTATATTCCTCAGAACGTGGGGGTTTTTTTTGCAGCACTATATTATAAAATATATTAATTAACATGGATTTGACAGTTGGTCTGATGAGTAAAAACTGGGTTCTGGCAGGCAACCAATTATATTGGCTGAGCAACAGAGTGGAAATACTTGAAATAAATCAGAGGGCTGAAAAACTAGTCAATTTCAAAGCTGGCCCGACAATAATAATGACACTCAGTGATGGGCTGTCTTCCACTGCATACCAGACTCCATCCACCTACCAAATTCCATGTTTGTTCAAAATATTCTGGCAGAAAAACAAAACTCCACATAATTACATGTAGTGATTGATTAGAAATAAAAAAATTCTTATCACCCCACCTTGTAGATTCTGAGATACCCCCAGAATCCCCTTCATCATGGGGGAGCCATAGACATCATGGGGAAGGGTGAAACTTGTTTTTTTGTTTTTAATTTTCAGAGAAATTCAGTTTTCTGAGAAACTGTCACATAGCTTCAGGTACAAGATTTTCTCCATTAGCTCCCAGTATTCCCAGTCTACAGTCACCATCGCCCCTCAGAAATAAGGCATGACCCTTTGACTTTGTCATTTACCCAATTTGGAAATAACTTTTATCTCCCCCTCTTTATATAGCTAAGGAAAGAAGGAAGGGGAGATCAAGGTTTCTGACTATTATCGGGGCAAAGAGGAAGAAGGGTATTTTTTTTACCTTAACACTTAGACCTTTTCCTAAAATTTAATTTCTTAATCTACAGATAGCATATCAGCGACCATGTTTGGTGTAGAATTCTTGGCATTTTTATCCCAACAAATATTGTTTCCCAGCATTGCCTGTAGGAGAAAGGATTTTGATGGAGCAACATGAAGAACAACAATGCCACAGTCCAGATTTTCCAGTTTAAAGTGGTAGTTTTGCTGGCTGCATTCAAGGAGCTGTAGTGCAAACATGATTCTCCCCTCTTATTTGTGGTTTAAATGCAGCAGCACTAGACAGGCTTCAGGCTTCTAGAGCCATGATGGTGAACCTTGGCACCCAAGATGTTCTTGGACTTCAATTCCCAGAAGCCCAAGCCCCCATGAATCCACATGAATGGTTTTGCTGCGATTCATCTGGCTTGCGCCACCCCCGTCACTCCTGGAAGTGGAAATAAAATGCACCTGGATGTGATTCATAGGGGCTTGGGCTTCTGGGAATTGAAGTCCAAGAACATATGGAGTGCCAAGGTTCACCATCACAGCTCTAGAGTCTGAACCCACATGGAACAGTGATGTTTTAATAGATACTGTTCTTCTGTTCATATGAACTACTCCCTGCAATCAGGTTCTCTGGTCATGCAGACCTTTCTACAAAAATTAAAGGGAATGAGAATAGAACTCACCTTCAAAGCACACTGTTCAACAACACAGCAAGGCTGAGGATGTACTGAGAATTTGTGTGTGAGATCATGGGGGGCTGGGCTCATGTGTGGAGTCCCATCTCTTAACTTGTGCATAGCTTTTATGCATTCAGGCAAATGTCTGAACAGAACGTTAGAATGAAAGCATACTGACCCCAGAAAATTGTCTTGACTGTTGAAAACGAATAGGGGTAAGTATTGATGAAGTTGCTGCCCTCAATCAATATGGGTTCAAGTGGGATTTAATCCACTTGGTGACTATCACCTTTTCCTATGGACTTCGCAGGTGAACCACTGCTTGACAACTGGCATTGAGTAGGGTCTACTCCAGGCTTTCTCAGTGCTTTTGGTTTGCAGGCCTGACCACACCTCCTGGACAGTTGATCAGGCTGGTCATGTGGTTCTGCCCACCCAGAAGTGGATGTAAAACATGTGCCATGCATGCACAGAACACATTTAGCAGCATTCTGCGCATGCAAGTCATGCAGTTTTTTCTGCTTCCGGGTTTGGCGAGGGCATCACAGACCTGATGAAATGGTTTTAGGGGTTGGGTCTGACCCATGGGCCGTAGGTTGAGAATGCCTGGTCTACTCTATTACCATAGCAGGATAACTCAACCAGATCTAGCTTGTGCCTTCTCCAAGTTTGTGGTACAATGTGTTACACAGGTTCTGTTCATACACTCAGAAATACAGTTAAAACAAGCACATCAGGAAAGAGTACATTATCCTACCCCAAAATAATTTTCCATTGATGGAAAGTGAGACCAGACCACTCCCTTTTTTAAAGCTAAATTTGACCCTTTTTGTCAATGACCAAATCCACTATAGTATAGATCTATGCTGAACTGTGTTCATCTTTGTCTTTTCAATGTAGACATATACAATCAAATGGCATTATAGAGCATCCTAACATTTGGGTGGCATAGCAAAATCTCCCACAAGGATTTTGACCAAATTGACCAAAATGATTTTTCCTGATGGAGTATTTCAGAGGAAGAATGGATTTCTTGTCTTTCATTGTACAATCATCTGTGTGGAGGGTAAAGGGAGATGTTGTAAGAAAACTCCTTCCAAAGGGCTTTCTGGGATAGGAAATGTTGGCAGTCCAGGAAGCTGCATAATGATCAGAGGTGTAATAAGAGGAGAAACAGATTCAACACCCTCAGGCAACATGTTATGGTGGGTAAGCATACCTTCAAATCTCATGGGGCTGGAGAATGAAGGAAGAAAATGGAGGAATTGTATTATTGCATGGAGGAATAAACTTGTGGAAACTGGAGATGACATTATGACATGTTTTGTTGTTCAGTAGCACAGTCAAGTCCAACCCTTTGCAATCCCATGGACCATAGCACACCAGACTCCTCTGTCATCTTCCATCCTCCGTAGTCCACCCAGATCTATTCCCACTGTGTCAAAAATGCCATATAGCCATCTCATCCTCTGCCACATCCTTCTCCTTTTGCCCTCAATCTTTCCCAGCATCAGGGCCTTCTCCAGTGAGTCCTCTCTTCTCATTTGGTGGCCAAAGTACTTGAGCTTCAGCTTCAGTATTTGTCCGTCCAAGGATTATGACATGGCATAGAAACAAATCAACAACCCTAAAAAATATAACATTTGGAAAAGCCTACCAAAAACACTGAGCCCAAATGAATGAAAAGAAGTACTGAGTAAAAATAACAATATCAGAAAGCAGTTTCTGATAAACACTTGGAGATTTTGGGTTTTTTACTGCTTTCCAAAAAGTAGAACACTTCATAGAATCACATCCAATTTTTTTCTACCATACATTGGTGGCACTTTCCCTACCAATATCACCACAATGCCCCCAAGTGATGCTAGGTAGATGGCATTGAGGAAACAACAAAATGACATCCAAGCTACTATCACAGCTGTTGTTGTTGCCCTTTGCATTAGTAGTGTGAAAATGAACATTTTAGTGGGAGAAGAACAAAGCAAGGCTGCAGCCAGACTTCAGTCAAACTATTGAATTGTTTTTCATTTCCCTGGAGAAATTTGGGGAAATCCACCATCCTTCCATTTTCTCTGCCTACAAATAGGATGAATAATTTCAAAAGGCCAATTGTATAAAACAATTTGCTTGCAATAAAAGCTCTTATTTCATAATAAAATAAAAATTGCCATTATGCATTTAGTTGCATTGTGTTAGTTTTTAGCTGTAGAGAATGTGTTGGAAAGGAACAGAACCATATGTGCACAAGCGTGAGGAAGACTGGAAATTCTCATCAAAGGAATCCAGTCCAATAAGCCTTTAGTGTTCAAAGAATCAAGAAGCAGACGAATGAAGTAGTGAAATTCAGCTCTTTATTAGTGAGGTTTGAACACACTTTGGATGGGGCAAAGCTCGGACTTATATACAGTATAAACAGTAACAGTAACAATAATACAACAAGCCCATTGGCTAACAGAGTGTGCACATTTTTCGATCCACTTATTTGCATAAGAATAGATACATGAGAAAAGATACATTCCACTCCTGTCAGAAAACACAGTTCACATACACAAAATTCTTCCCTCCTAGGTAAAAACAAAATCTTTTAACCAGGATGGCGGTCTAGTTTCCCTTCTGGGTCGGACGCTTGGCTGAGCCAGCTCAGGGGCTCGTAGGATGGGCGACCTGACTGGAGTGAGGGATTGACTAGAGGGGGAGGATTGTAAACCCAAATGTAAGCCCCGTTTGTCAGATGGAGGAGCAGGTGATCACTCAAAACCAAAATCTAATTCTGTGGATGAATAAGACAACTCAGGGTCCCTCCTGTGTGTACTGAGTGGAGGGTGACTCCAAACAAAATTGGCCATCATCAATAAAGGAATCCAGAGTGCTAGGCTGGGACAGTGTAGGCATACACATGGCTGGAGTAGGGTAGCATTCCACAATTTCCCCTTGAAATCGGTCCCTAGAACACACCTCTGGGTCTAAGTTAGCTTGCTGCCGACTATTACCTCTGCCCCCTGGGTTTAAATGGGTGGGGGCCAACTGTAACATTGAGTGTCTATATTCGTCCTGTGGGTCCAGCACTCTGGGTCTCAATTTATCCGCGTGCCTCCTCCAGATCAGACCAGTGGCTGTTTCGATTCTGTAAGAAACAGGACCAGTCTGATTGATCACAAACTCAGGCACCCACATAGAACAACCAGCTGCATAATTGCGGCAATGTACAGGGTCTCCCAGAGAAAAACCCTTCTGGTGTTGGATCGCTATATTTGTGCTTTTGTCCTCCACCCTAGAGGGATCCAATCTGTCCAGCAAGGATGACAGTTTCCTTTGCTGGAACAATTCAGCAAGGGACAGCCATGAGGCAAGGGGGGGGGGGGGGTGAGATTATACATGAAAAGAAACTGGCATAACTGGAGCTCTAAATCCCCTTCACTCATACACCGAAGCGCAGCCTTAGTTGTGCGCACCTGCCGCTTGACCTGGCCATTGGTGGATGGGTGGAATGGGGCAGCAGTGATGTGCCTAATTGCATTCCTTTCCATGAAGGATTAGAATTCTACAAATGTGAACGTGGACGCACATCTGGGGGTCCAAAAGCTGCGAACAGCCTTCTCAGGTGCATTATCGTGGTGGCTGAAGTGGTATTACGCACTCTAATGAGTTCCAGCCACTTAGAGAATGAGTCTACAACCAACAAAAATAGGGCACCCCTAAATGGACCTGCAAAATCTATGTGCAATCTGGACCACGGGCCCTTAGCAGAATCCCATTCCTGAGAGGGAAGGTGGGATTGCTCTGGGTGAGATGATTGACAGCTGGCACAAGTGCCAACCATCTGCTCTATGTCCTGGTCCAGTTGAGGCCACCAAAAGTAGCTACGGGCAAGGGCTTTGGAACGTACAATTCCTGGATGACTTGTGTGAAGTAAATGTAAAACCTTTTTCCTGAGAGTGACAGAAATGACCACCCGCTGGCCCCATAGAAGGCAACCTTGTTCCACTGACAATTCCAAACGCTTGCAGTGGAATGTTCTGAATTCCTTGGCTAGAGGAGAGACAGGCCAGCCTTTTTGTACCCAAGACATTACTTTAGTCAATGTTACCTCCTTGGCCGTTGCTTTGGCAATATCTGAGGGGACGACCGGGGGTGAGTCAAATGCCTCAATCATGAGGAGCTGGTGGTCGCATTCGATCTCGCAATCAGCTTCCCCGACCCCTGGCAGTGGAGAACATGACAGGGCATCAGCATGGCTGATGTTCTTGCCGGGCCTGTGCACCAAAGTAAAATCGTATGCATTTAGGATAATTGCCCAATGCAACATCCTTGGGAACAGAATTTGAGGCGTGGGCTTCCCGTTCACAAAGGTTCCAAGGAGGGGCTTGTGGTCAGTTACGATGGTCAAAGGCCTTCCGTAAAAGTAATCGTGGAATTTCTTAGTGCCTACCACGATTGCTAATGCCTCCTTGTCTGTCTGAGCATAATTTTACTCAGGCTTTGAGAGCGAACGGGAATAGAATGCTATGGGGGCTTCCCTCACATCACTTAGTACATGGCATAACACAGCTCCCACCCCCACAGGGGATGCATCACACACAAGTACAACTTCTTTGTTAGGATCAAAATGCGTTAATACATCATCCGAAGATAGCAGCCTTTTCTTTCTCCTGGCAATGGCCCCAGTGCCAAACAGTATGTTTCTTAAGAAGCCGATGTAATGGTTCGGCAACTGAGGCTTTGCGATGGAGAAAAGCATGATAGAAGTTTAACAATCCTAGAAATGATTGCACTTCAGCTTTATATTTCGGCCTGGGTGCATTCCGCATGGCCGTCACCTTGGAGTCAGAGGGCATGATACCTTGGGGTGTAATGCGGTACCCCAGAACTCCACTTCCCATGCCAAAAACACACATCTGTCACTTCTGAGATGTATGCCGGCCCTCTCGAAACGTGAGATGACTCTATCGAGCCTGGCCGCTAGTTCAACAGTGTCCTTAGCGGTGATCAGGACATTGTCAAAATATGGTAGGACACCAGGCAACCCTTTCAAAATATGTTCTACAAGAGATTGAAATATTCCGGGGGCCGCATTCACCCCGAATTGTAGTCTAATTACGTTAAATGCCCCCCCATACTTTACTATGGTCTGGGCTATGGCAGTAGCAGGAGACACAATTAATTGTTGGTAAGCCTGGGCAAGAGCAAGTTTTGCGAAACAATTTCCTCCATGCAAGGAGGCAAGAAGGTGGCTTACCACGGGCACAGGATATGTGTTTGGGCGAATAGCTTTATTGATGGTACACTTGTAGTCAGCGCATATCCTGACCTCCCCATTACTTTTCAAAGCAGTAACAATTGGTGTCTCCCACTCTGCAGAGTCCACTGGCACTAGGATGCCCTGCCCCACCATTTTGTCCATCTCGGCTTCTATCTTCTCCTTTAAAGCAAAGGGTACCTGACGTGGCTTCATCCGGATGGGCCAGATGGTTGAGTCAAGCTCAAAGTCAACAGGGGGTCCTTTCTATAAACCTAAACCCTTTTTGAATACCTCAGGATGTGCAGCATAAACGTCCCGGATTGGGTCAGAGTCTATTGCATGGATGCCAGAAAACCGAATTCCCAGGGGCCTAAACCATTGGATCCCAACAAGACAGTTAGTGCCCTGCTTAACTACAACCAATGCTAAGGAAGTGCGAATGTTTTTGAATTTAACCAAGAAATTATCCACCCCCCCAGGACTGAAATCTGGCAACCTTGCACATCCTGGAGGGAAGTTTTAAAGAATTTAAGCTTGGGCTGAGAGGCAGGGGGAATTCTCAAAAACCTCCGCTGTGGGATTATGGAAAAGGTAGTACCTGAATCCACCTCCATCTTGAAGGGGACATCCTGCAGGCTCAGGTCTGTGAAGAAACGCTCGCTGACGATGCACACTTGGTACAGCTCAGACTTGGGTGACACTTTGGTGATGGACGTATTGTGGTGATGACTCTTCTTGGGCACAGGTGCTGGAGGTGTTTGCTTTCACTGTCGGCATACCTTAGCAATGTGCCCTCTTCACCCGCACTTGTGGCATTCCGCGGTGTGGAAGGGGCACTTTTGCGGTCATGCCGGGCTCTGCAGCCATCACACTTGTGAAGGAATTTCTTCTCCCTATCGTCACGGTGCTCTCTGTGCTTTCGTCGGACTACTCAGACTTTACTCTCTGTGTTGCTGGACTCCAATGAAGAGGTGGAACCAGGCGATGCTGAAGAGGATGAAGGTGAATTTTGCTGAGATTGCACAGCTGAGTCGGTGGCACTGGTGGTGGAGTGGCAATGCCGGAAAAGCTTTATCCCGGACTGTGCGGCTTCAGATGTTTCTGCCCCTTCTAGGACATCCGTGAAGGTTAGCGTCTTTCTGATCATGAGGCGACATTGAGCATCTTCGTCCCACATGCCGGCCAGCAGACGGTCCCGGAGTGCTTCTTCAATGTTGTCCTACTTGCATGGTGTGGAAGCAATGCGCAGCACAGTGGCATAGTCTGCAATGGATTCACCAGGTCACTGCTCTCTTCTGTGGAAGGCCATCCTGGCTGGGAAGATCGAGACCTCTGGCTGCAGGTGCCTCCTCAGTGCGGACATGATTTCTGCGAGCAGCACCACATCTATGTCCCTTGGGAGAACGAGGTGGGTTGCCAGCTCAAGCGTCTCAGAACCGCACTGAGTGAGGAAACAGGAGTACTTCTGGTTTCTGTCAGTGATTTTCTGCGAGGCCATTGCATGGCGGAACCGGCATTCGTATGTTGCCCATTTCTCTGGATGCGCTGGGTTGAATGGGCTGATGTTGCTGCCGTGTGGGGACGCCATCCCACCTTTGTCACCAGTTTAGTGTTTAAGGAATGAAGAAGCAGACGAATGAAGTAGTGAAATTCAGCTCTTTATTAGTGGGGTTTGAACACACTTTGGATGGGGCAAAACTCGGACTTATATACACTATAAACAGTAACAGTAACAATAATACAACAAGCCCATTGGCTAACAGTGTGCAATTTTTCGATCCACTTGTTTGCATAAGAATAGATACATGAGAAAAGATACATTCCGCTCCTGTCAGAAAACACAGTTAACATACATAACAAAGCCTAAAATGGAAATTCTGCAATCTTGATATTTGTAGCCAATCTCATAGTCTGCACTGGTCTTAACATGTACCTTTAAAGAAAGAGAAAGAGAGGAAAGGGATGTCATTCAATTAGTTGCTTAGATAAATTGTTGCAGTTTGTGTCTGTCTGATTAATGATTGGCCTTCTTTCTCATCTTAAAGTCTGCTGTTTGCTGTCTGCATGAGAGGTTTAAAAAGAGCATGCGATGAACTGGCAGAGAACATTATACTGATGGAGACCAAGTGATGCCTCCAGGGGTTGCTTCTGGGACATCTTTTAGCAGTTGTACTTGCTTCATCTTTGGAACAGATATCATCTCAACTACCCCAAGGCAACCTTGAAGCTTATTGTCTATACTCCCATGGCACCATCTTGTCCACACATTTCCTTTCATGAGCAGAGATAACATTGTGGGCTTATTTACAAACTCTGTGCAAACAACCCCACTGTGGGCATTGCTGATCCAGAAACACTGGATGTTAAGAGAGACTGGATTATCCAGCAATGTCTATCTACCAACAGCCCCGTCTTTGCTGGTGGATTCGTGCAGGAAAAGAAATCATCGCCTCCCATTTATACAGATGCTTTCCCTGTTGATTTAAATTGGAAGCGTAGCTGCTGCCTTACAGGACAAACACATTCCCTCAGATCTAAAGGCAAAGACTGCTGATATCAGAGGAAAAGATAGACTCTAACTGACTTTCAGAGGCTTGGAATTGATTATTTAGTCTTGCGTTTCATCCCGATGGACCTGATGCTCTGTATCCTTAATTCTCTTTAACTCGCGGAAATAATTTTTATGACAAGTCAGTATGCAGTGTCAGGTACACAGTTTTTGAACCTTTGGTCCTCCATTTCCTTGAGGAATACACTTTTCACCAACACAGCTTGTGTAATTAGAAAGCTCTTTTTTCCCCTGGTGTGGTATTAGGTTTCTTTCTCACTTTCGCTCTCCCCCATCTCCGCCTTACTGGATTTAATGTATTTCCAGGTCAGTTCCCAAATAGCTTTAGCTCTTTCTACTCCACTTCCTTAGGAAATTCAGCAAATACCATAAAGTCATCTTGCTCATGCTGTGTTATAACTTTCTCAGTCAGTCACTCTTAGCCAAGTTGTGTACTCAAGGCAAGTAGAACTGCTTTGCTTTCAAGCTCCAAACACACCTCAAATGTTTCATCAGATTTCAGAGTGCCTTACCAGTTCAAGCACTAGAGAAACCGGAGGACCACAGAGAGCTTTTCTTCTGCTTCCCATGATTTAGAATGCATAGATAATTCTATCAAAGGTCAGAAATTATTGTGAGCACAAACATTGCAGGCGCACCCCCCCCAATAATGGACTCAGAGACAAATGAAAGTGGATAACAGCATTGGGCCACATTTATTGATTCATGCCCTAGTCCGAATTATAAATTTCTATTGGTAAAATGACCAATCATAATTCTTAAGGCAAGCAGGCCGCAGTAACACTGGTAAGGTACCACCCAAAATTGCCAACGGCAATTGTTACAATGTATCTATTTGTATCAATTTGTTTGTTGACAACAAACAAATTGTTGACCGTAGTCAATATCTACCTAATGACCCCACCCTCTGACGTGTATCCGTAAAATCAGGGGGTGATTCCAGCTGTCTAGTGGTAACCATCACCCCCTCGCCTGGTTCGTCGTTGACCGGACAACGTTTAACAACTTATGCCTATCTAGTGTTGTCCAGTCAATTGCGAACCTGCCGGATACCTGTTGGTCATAAATGTTTACCTTACCAGTGCTACCCGCCCATGTGACCATAGTCAACAGCAGCACAGAACAAACCCCTATATCAAACCATAGCAACAGTGTGGGATGGGCAAAAAAGCCAGGACTCAAGGGCCAATTGCGAGTCCCAGCCAAAAATTCCCACCCGGCCCCGAAGCGACCAAGAAATCACACTGTTAACTAGGGAGGGGGTGGAGGGGAAAAACTTCTCCGCTCCGTCGCTTCGCCAAAATGGCAGCACGGCTGCCTCGTGGCCAGCCCTTTTATTAGGGTGCTGGCCACGCCCCTAACTACCCGGATGGCTTCGTCCGGTGGGGGGCCCCCGCAAAGAGCGCGGCAGCCATTTTGGCGCCACGCTTCCATTTTCTCCAAAATCTTCCCATTGTATTCAAAGGAGTACAAGTTTATGCCCTGATGCATATCTGCAAATAATAGTTCACATCTGTTCCTGGTAAAATTCCCATGTGTTAAAATACACCTGATTTTTCACCTATTGGCCAAAATTCTCTTATCTGGTTACACTGGTATATTGCAAATAGCATAACTTTTGGAAATGAATTGCCTCCAGTTAAGAAACTGTCACAAGCATTATTTGTTGTATACTGAGTTGCAGAAATCCTCAAGCAAGGGTTAATATCTACTTGGGGCAGTTTGCCTCCCAAAATTACATCTTTTGTGTAGCTACCCAGAAGATTCCAGCCATTTTATAAATTTGCATTGATTAAGTTTAGCATGTGTACAGTCAAAAAAGTAAGAAATCTTCATAAGTAAATCCCATAGCACAGCAAAGTATAAGATCTCCAATGCAGAGTTTGCCCACATTCAATTAAATATGGGACACAAATTTCTTTTTAAAGGCTCAAGAGGCTAAGCCGCTTACTGGGAGGTGGAAGGTCAGCAGTTTGATTCCCAATTTTTGCAGGACAGAATGAGCTCCCGTCTTTGTCCCAGCTCCTGCCAACCTAGCAGTTTGAAAAAAAGAAATTGCAAATAGATAAATAGGGACCACTTCGGTGAGAAGGTAACAGTGTTCTGTATCTAGTCATGGCCATGGAAATGTCTGCAGAAGCAGACAGTGCTGGCTCTTTGGCTTTGAAACATAGATGAGCACTGAACCCTAGAGTCGGATACGACTGGCTTTCGAGCAATGGAAACTTTCACCTTTACCTTAGATAGGCTTCATAACTGTTCTTCTAAACTGTAAGTAGTTTTGGCCAAAGTTACAATTCAAAGCGTAGTTATTAATGAAGTAATCCCCATTCATTTTCAGCAAGAATGTGAAGATTAAATGGCAACACATCACATGGCAGATGCATGTAACAATGCACTGAAATGTAAGGCCTACTATGGCAGTTGGAATAGAGGAGGGTAAGAGGACTGGCAGGTCCTTTTTGTTGTCAGAATGTTGTCAATGATAACTTGAAGAAGAATCTGCCTGCTACATATAGAAGCTTTCAACACAATTGGAAATGGGTGGGTGGGTGGGGAGCAAGGTTCACTAAGTATCGCACATCTGAGTTCCCTCCTGATGCTTTTTGTCTCTGTATCAAAAATATGACTACATTCTGCTCTGCGTATCCCTCTGCTAAGTGCAAACTAAAATAAAGATCAAAATAAATTCTCCAATGCCTTTTACATGAAAACACATCTACAAACACACACAAAAATCCGTCTAGCAAAATTAACTCATAGCAACCAGACACAGTGTTGTATACAGTGCTATTTTTTAAAGAAAATATCTAAAGGGATCACTGGTGATTCCACTCTGACACCTTTTTTTCAGCATGGCTTTGCTGACAGCAGGAGAAATTGTACAAGCTGTCTGACTTTCTGTAAGGGCCTCATCTTCTACTCTTTGATCTTCTGTTGAAGCCATCAACTCACCTCCTTATCTTCAATCTGTAATTAGGAGAGATTAAGGGAGCTATCTGGTAATGACAACAGAGAACAAGTGAGTAAACAAAACAATGGAGAAAGATGGAGAAAACAAAGACAGGAAGGTGACCTCCTTTGGCTGAAGGTTGTCACAAAAGCAAGGAGAGCAAGAGAAATCAATGACTCCTGACTCTAGATTGATGTGGGTCAATCCATCAGGTGAACTGATGGCAGTCATTCAAGATCACAACACATCCTTCTGCCAAGGAATGTCACACCATGAATTTATTTACATAGAAAAAGAACTGTACCCTTACCATTGAGCTGAAAAAGTTTCACAACAAGAATGCAGCCACTAGAGCAGAAGGGATTACCAGATATTGGGGGGGTTGGGGCTGAGGCTGGGGCTGGGGGGCGGCCTCCTTCAAAAGCAGTCTTTACTTGAGTTCCATGCAGGGGGAAAGGCATATACTGTACAACTGCTTCTTAGTTAGGCAACTAGGTCTGATGTTTATAATAATACATATTTCAATGCTTGGACTAAGAAAGAGAGAATAACTTCATCCCACCACTGTGAAGTGAGGTGTTCTTCTTCTTGTCCATGGAACATAGATCTCCCTTTGATTTAAGCATGCAGTCTAACTGATTTGTAAGCCTCCACCTCACAATGGTTTTAACAACATTGTCAGAAAGAATAACATTAGCTGGGATGGTCTTTCTATGTAATTGAGTGAAGTCACTACTTTAAGCAGCATACTGGGAGGTATGGTAATTATGTCCCCTTTCTAGAACTTAAAATTAGTACTGTACAAAATACACAATCAATTAAGATTTTAGTTAAAGATGTTGAAATCTAATTTTGTTTATATTAACATTCTTCTTCAAGTGCCGCATCCGATTTGAATTTTGACTGTCATCATGACGATCAGCCATGAAGATTGTCCTAGGAACAATATAATGCAGTAGTCCTCCATTTCCCTTCCACATAACAGTGGGACACGCGTACTACTGATCCAGTTCTGCGAGTCACTTTCTGGTCCTAAGTCCTTTTAGCACACAAAGTCCTCATCAGCCCCAGATTGATGAAGTTGCTGCCCTCCATCAAGATGGATTCAAGTGGGATTTAATCCACTTGGGGACCATCACCTTTCCCTGTAGACTTCACCACCCAAGGCTGTTAGTCCTCTGGGTTGTCAGGTTAATTAACCACCACCTATCATTCAGCATTGAGTCGCTGGCAGTATGGTCTACTCCAGGGGTTCCCAACCTTTTCAATCCAGGGGCCAGATCAAACTCTCTCAGTCAGCTTTGAAGGCCGGACAGCCATTTTGTTCTGCCTGTGAAATAGGGGTGATCATTTTGTCCTAACAGCTTCAAAGGGGTGGCCATTTGGTTTGTTTGTGTCCTTGGAGGATTGGGGGGCCATATAAAATGGCACAGTGGCCTAGATCTGGCCCACCAGCCTTAGGTTGGGAACCCATGGTCTACTCTATAACCATAGCAAGACAGGATATTAACATTAAAGGGCTAACATCTGAAATTAAGTTCTTAGTTTTCAAGTAAGATAAAATGGCATGTTATGATGATTGAGGCTGGCTGAATTGCTCAGTGAGTTAGGTACCTAGCTGAAAAGCCAAAGGTAGGGAGTTTGGTTTCCCACTGTGTTTCTTTCAAGAAGAGGCAGCCTGTATAGCCTTAAGTAAATAGAAAAGTCCCAGAATACCCCTGGAAGAAGGGAATGGTAAACTACTTCTGCATATTGGCTACCTAGAAAACCCTGGAAAGGATCGCCATAACTCAGAATTGATTTGACAACATATAATTATTAATTATGGTGTTGCTTATTATTTTCACGTTAAATGTTAAAACCATTGTGAGATGGAGGCCTACAAACCAGTTGGAGTATACACACACACACACAAATCCTAACATTCATTTTTCAGCTGGGGATAGTATGATTTACAATCCAGAGTGTCTGGATGGCTCTCACAACCTGTTCAATTAAGCTGATCTGTATCTCTTTTCTCTTCAAGCCCCCAGTAAAACTCACATTGTTTACTCACCTTCCAAACACTGTGAATTATATGTCTGGGACAAAAAGATTAATAAGGAATGATGTCTTTATTCCAGTTAGAGGGCACTGAGCCAGTGCAATAAAAAACTGCAACATATAGGGCCACAAAAATGAGTCAAATAAGTCAAGAGGAGATTTAATCACAAATATTTGGTGTGCTTCTGAGCATATGCACTACTAAATATCTGCAACCTCTCTCCTTCTCTCTCATAGGGACTGTGGTGGCTCAGTGGTTAAGAAGCTCACCTTAAGAACAGCCTTGCTGGAACAGGCCACAGCCCATCCAGTCCAGCATTCTGTCTCACACAGTGGCTCACCATTTCCTTCAGGGTATTCCCAAGGAGATGCCTTCACCTGCTTAGGATTCCCTGGAAATGGCATTGAGAGATATCCTGCCTATCTCTCCAACCCGGAGGTTGTCCTTAGGTAGCCATAATTATAGCCATTGATACACTTGTCCTCCATGAACTTGTCTAATCCTTTCTTAAAGCTGTCAAGACTGACAGCTGTCACCACTTCTTCTGGCAGGGAGTTCCATAGACCAGTAATCCTCTGGGTGAAAAAGTACTTTCTCTTATTTGTTTGAGAACAAGTACCCAAAAGTTTCATGGAGTGTCCCCTAGTTCTAGTGTTGTGCGATAGGGAAAACAGTTTTTCCTTATCTATTTTGTTCACACCGTGCATGATTTTATAAACTTCAATCAGGTCACCTCTTAGACGCCGTCGTTCAAGAGTGAAAAGGCCCAACCGTTGCAGCCTCAGATGGTAAGGAAGGTGTTCCAGTCCCCTAATCATTCTGGTTGCCCTCCTCTGTACTTTCTCCAACTCCATAATATCCTTCTGGAGGTATGGCGACCAGAACTGTACACAGTATTCCAGATGGGGCCTCACCATAGATTTATAAAGAGGCAAAATGACACTTGCTGACTTATTTTCTATACCCTTCCTAATGATCCCTAGCATTGAGTTTGCTTTTTTCACTGCTGAGGCACACTGGGTTGACACCTTCATTGAGTTGTCCACCAGGACACCAAGGTCCCTTTCCTGGTTTGTCGCAGAGAGTTCAGACCCCAGCTGGAAGGTCAGCAAGTCGGCAGTTCAAGACCCAAGTACTGCATGATGGAATGAGCGCCCATCTCTGTCCCGGCTCCTGCCATCCTAGCAGTTTGAAAGCAAGAAATTGCAAGTAGATAAATAGGGACCACTTTGGCATTTGCTACTTAACAGCCCTCTGGAAAGTCATTGTCATGATTTTCCAAAAAGTGTGACAAGACAGTGTTGGCAAGCAGCTGCCACAACAGCTGGATGTTTAATGGAAGGGCTTCTCCTGTTGCCTCATGTGGCAGGATCTTTTCTACTACCACTGAGCACAGCAAGCAGCTCTAAAATGATCTTCACAGGCACCATCATTTTGGCAATTATGCCAATGAAACAAATGCCGACAAGCTTATTAATTCCACTGGGAATGTTCTAATTGACCAAAGCTCTGTAGGAGGTCTTTACGGAAACTACAAAAGACATATCAGAAAATGACAATCAGTAACTGCATAATATTCTTCCAACTGGAGAAATAATACTAGAGATGAGCAATTTCACTTACTAATAGAACATCACTGTCAGCACTTCTGCTTTTTAAGTGTTATTAATTTATATAACTCTCATTTTAGTCATTGGCACCAATATTTGTGGAGGCAACAGGCATCTGTATGGTTTATATGCACAAACATGAAATTTAGGCCTAGCATAAGATACATTATCAATCTTTTTCCTTTGCTGCATTCACTCATCACAGGAACAAAATCCTTTGGATCTCTTGCCTGCATGTATTTTCGGAAGCTAGGTTACCAAGGGGTAAAATCACCTACACAGCATTTCTGCTTCTGGATTCTTTCCTAAGCAATAGCTGCCACATTATCATTTAGAGTGGCCTAGTAGACAATTCCTTTCCTGGTGCAAAATTATTCTTTGTAAGCAACTCTCCACCACACCTGAAAAAATGCCTTACTGTCTGAAATGGAGGGACACTGAACCCTCTATTTAAGGTCCACTACATTCCCAAAATTCATTCCTTTGCATGGTGTCCGCATCCCAGGTCATAGGCATTTGTTATCCCCATTCACAGTTTGTATTCTCTGTTATTATGCTTTAAACATTGACCTATACAAAGAGCCACACAAGGACCCATGAAAACCTGAACACAAATTGGTTCAAGTTACCTCCAAAATGACTGTGGTGACTTAGTGGATAAGACGCTAAACTTGATGACTGGAAGGTCAGCAGGTTAGCAGTTCAAGACCTGAGTACTGCATGATGGAGTGAGCTCCCCTCTCTGTCTAAGCTCCTGACAACCTAGCAGTTCAAAAGAAAAGAATTGCAGGTAGATAAATAGGTACTATTTCAGTGGGAATGTAAACAGTGTTCCATGCACTCTGGTGTCTAGGCATGCCTGCCACATGTCCATGGAAAAGTCTGCAGATGCAGACAGCGCAGACTCTTTGGCTATAAATAGAGCTGAGTACTGAACCCTAGATTCAGATATGATTGACTTTCAAGCAATGGCGACCTTTCAGTGATGCACTCCAAAAAAATTTAATACCACCTCTGTGGGCAGGGTCAAATCTGTGGGTGGGGCCAAATCTGTGGGCATGGCCAATGCAATGGGTTATGGAGGTGGGCGTGGCCAGCCAGGTGAGCATGGCCTGGGGGAATTTCCACTACCAGTTCTCCCAAACAGGACAGGACCTGCTTCAGTTCATCACTGCGACCTTTACCTCCGAAATAGCTCAGAATGTGGCACTCCTTGATTTATATAGTATATATTTGGGTACAGATTGCTTTGGAAGGTGCTCATGCATCATCTTACATGAAATTTCTGGAGGAGTAGCCATGTAGCCTGCTTCATCAAACCAGCAAAAAGCCTTCTGACACTTTAAGGATTAATAAGATTTATTTGGCATTCATTTTTATAGCCCACTTCTTCAGATGTATCTGATGGAAAAATTAAAAGATTAGCCTAATCAGTTAAAATGATTCATTTGTTCCAAGCTCTATCTCCCACCTACTTAGAGGGCCCTGTTGCTACCTCCTCCTCAACAGACTACTGTGGCAAGTGATCTGAAGAATAATTATCTACAGTCTGTGAAAGCTTATGGCAACCAACATGTGTTAGTCTTTCGCACCGCACCAATTCTTTGTTGACTTTATTGCATTTAGATGAATTATATGAGGCTGCCATACACCAAGGCAATCCCTGGGACAGAAAGGCTACAGGTTTCTGGGATTTGGAAACAGCAGTCTTTCCCAGCCCAATACGGAGAAGCTGGGGGCCATACCTGGTAACATCTGTATGCAAAGCACGTGCTTCCAATAAGTGAGGTCCTTGCCCTAGTCATCTAGTCTGATGTTTTACTGAAAATATTCCAATCCTTAATTGCAGAAGCCTATTTTGCTTAGCTGTTGTGCAAACATTTAGAATGTGAATACCCTTTTGTTTCAAACAAAATTTTAAACCCAGCTGCATCAGAACACAAGCGCATCATTGTAGACTGGAAAGGACATCCAGTGTTTTCTTTTTCTTTTTGTTTTTCCCCCCACCAAAGGCACACTCCCAAACTCATTGTGAACCATAGCTTGAGACATACCATTCAGTCCATGTATCCTACATTATTTTGAAGTAAATGAGCAAAGAGGCAATTACATTTCAGTTGCTGACAGTTTGGAGGAGAGATGTTTAGATTTCTATATTCTTAGAATCCTGAACTTCGTAGGAACGTGTTACTTCACTTTACTGATTTTTTAGGGACTGCAGTGGCTCAAGTGGCTAAGATGCTGACTGGGAGGTGGAAGGTCAGCAGCTCGATTCCTGAGTACTGCAGGACAGAATGAGCTTCCGTCTTTGTCCCAGCTCCTGCCAACCTAACAGTTCAAAAGCAAGAAATTGCAAGTAGATAAATAGGGACCACTTTGGAATGAAGGTAACAGCATTCTGTTCACTCGGTGTCTAGTCATGGCTGCCACGTGGCCACGGAAACGTCTGCAGAAGCAGACAGTGCTGGCTCTTCAGTTTCAAAACAGAGATGAGCACTGAACTCTGGAGCCAGATATGACTGCTTTCGAGCAAGGGAAACCTTTACCTATACCTTTTACTGATTTCCCCCCCTTTAGAAAATAGGCAAATAATTAAATATTCTTGGGTTTGCCCAGTTGTTGAATCTATTAACTCAGTTGGTGGAATAATTGCAAGGTACTTAGGCTTAATTACAGCACAGCAATACGGTGCAGTTAAATATCCATATAAATTTATATTACTGCCCTAAAGGCCCATGCATAGAATAAAAAAAATAAAATTTGAAAGTGCCCAGGAAAGGGTAAGGAAGACTTTATTCTAGCTACTTCCACATTGTCCTTCAACGTCATTCTTATTTCTGAAAATTAATGTAAATTACTTCAGGGGAAGAAAAACTTTTTAGTTAATTGCACTTTAAGGTACAGTACTTTGTACTTTTCTCTCCAAAGTCTATTTTAGCCCCACACCATTTCCCCCCACTTTTGCAAATTGCAGTCCTTCATTTAAAAATTCCAGCAGATCTTTCTTCTTTTCTTACAGTTTCCTCTGCATCAGCTCTCCACTCTTGACATTTCTCAACTCAGCAGGAGGCCATTACATTCCAAAATATTCTCCTAAAAAATTAAAGTAACTGTCACTAAGTCCCCCCCCCTTGCACAATTATTGGAACAAGTTGTTTTTCAAAGATACGTATCTCAATGCATCACGTTGGTACTTACAAAAGCGAACTGAAAAATCTTCCTGTAATATATCCACAGAAACAAGCTTCTCAAGTGACATTAACTAAGTCCTCAAGGTAGACTTCAGGTGGTCTAAATCACACAAAACCCAAAAGCTCTACATTCACACTCTTCCTTCCCTTCCAAGTCCAAAAACAAGTATCTGTCCAATCAGTCCCACCAGACATAGAACACCATTCAAAATCTTTCTTATCATCCTTCTGCTCTTCAATAGAAACCAACCACCATGTCGATCCACTTATCATCCTTTGTTCTTCACCACTCCTGCTCTTCTTTATTGCAGCGAATCCCAGACTCCTGGATCACTTGCCCTGTTCCTGGTTTCTGCTGTCAAAGATCTTTGCCTTGCTCCTAATTCCTGGATCTGTTTCCTCCTGGGCACTTGCATTAAAAAAATCAGGTTTTCCTTCAGCATTTATGCTTGGATCAGAGACTTAAATTATTATTATGTTGATGGGCTTTCCATGAATTCTGATTGATATTACCTGTATTCTGTCATACCTTGCATTATAGCTCTAACCTAGGGATTCTCAATCTGCAGCCCATAGGCCAGATGCAGCCTGTGGTGCCATTTCATATGCCCCCCCCCCCCAGCCTCCACCACACCCAGAAGTACCATGTGGTGGAAGAAGGGCAAAATCTCCGTCCAGCCCCCAAAGCTGTCTGAGTGAGCATGACCTAGCCCCCGGCTTAAAAAGGTTGTGAACTCCTGCTGTAACCTGTTCATGTTATCCCTTGATTCCCTGTTACAGTCTTTCTTCTGAGTTTGTTTTTGTTGTTGTTTCCAGAGTAAAACATTTAATAATTATCTGTCTGGAATTGCCCTATTCCTGTTTACTTTCTTTCTTTCTTCTTTTTTTTGCTCTTACCAAGTATTACAAGGTTGAAACATTCGAATGTTTATTATTATTATTTTTATTCTGAATTTACCTTGATTCATATTTCTCACATTCCATCTTCTACCTGTTATGGTGGTAATAAATTGTCTCTACATGGTTTGTTGGAAGGAATATATTACCTAAAACTAACACACAGAGTAACAAGCTATGCAATTTCAAATAATTATATTAGTGGTAAATATTGTAAAACAGTGTTCGGTAGTAGTAGTAGTAGTAGTAGTAGTAGTAGTAGTAGTAGTAGTAGTAGTAGTAGTTTGCCCCATTTGATTAACATACAGAAACAGAACTTGAAGTACACATGAAACAACACAACCAAAGAGGTTCCTGCAAAGGCATTCTATCATACCGCCCAAGGAGCAGCTTAACCTGCCTTATTCAGTTACAACTTCATCCTTTTCTGCTCTGCAGCAATTTAACAAGTTCAAAGTGTGTGAAGGAGCTCAGCTTCCTGTGCTAGAGCCTAACAAATGAACAGGCTTCAAGTCTCCACTGGTAAGTAGCACTGAAGGATGACTTTGCTATTGCTGCAGATCCCAATTGGACCTTCCGTGGTGGCTTGAAATGAATAATGAGGGATGACTGATCATAAAGTGCAAGGCACTTTATTTCAGATTGTTCCTTGCTATTAATGTGCAGCTGCACACCTGTGTGAGGAGGCAACTTTGGAAGAGGTTGCTGATCAGGCTAGCTAAAGGGGAGTGTCAAGGAAGCAACACAGTATCCTTCTGGAATGGCTCCAAAGATTGGGGATCCAGGGCACTGTGTGGTCCTGGTTTTCCCTATTTGTGAAGTGTCGGACCCAGTCGGTGTGGTTGGAGAGTGAGAGGTCCAGTCCTAGGCCCCTCAAATGGGGGGTGCCTCAGGGCTCGGTGCTCTCTCCTCTCCTATTTAACATCTACATGAAGCCGCTGGGTGAGATCATTCGTTCCCATGGGGTGCGGTACCATCAGTACGCGGATGACACTCCGTTGTACATCTCGGCCCATGGGGACCCCAGTGATGCCGTCAAAGTCCTTTCCAGGTGTCTGGAAGCTGTTGGGGTCTGGATGGGGGCTAACAGGCTACAACTGAATCCTAGCAAGACTGAGTGGCTATGGATAAGGGGTCCTGCATTATCCCGGGAGCTACCATCTTTGGTTCTGGATGGGGCTATTTTGCCCCAGACAGACCCAGTGCACAACTTGGGGGTCCTCCTGGATTCACGGCTACTACTAGAAGAACAGGTGGCGGCTGTGACCAGGAGGGCTTTTGCCCAGCTTTGGGTGATTCGCCAATTGCGCCCGCTCCTGGACCGGGACTCCTTGCTCATGGTCACTCACGCTTTGGTCACCTCCAGACTAGATTATTGCAATGCACTCTACATGGGCCTGCCCTTGATGACCATTTGGAGGCTACAGCTGGTCCAGAATGCGGCAGCCCGGGTGGTGATGGGGTGTGGGCGTTATGCCCATGCTTCGCCACTGCTCCGGGAGCTACACTGGTTGCCAGTTTGTCTCCGGGTGCAATTCTTTTTTATTATTATTATTTTTATTGGGTTTTTTCACAAAATACAAAATATAAACACATCAAAAATTATATATAAGACTAATAAAGAAGGAAAAAAGCATATAATGCAAACATAAAAACAATGATCAATTAATTAAACAAAAACTAAATTTGCCTAATGCTGCGTAGTTGTTATATACCAACATTTAATCTCTATTTTATCCTTTTCTTAGATTCTTATTAGAAGGCTTAGACCACAACATCAACCTTCATATTTTGTTTCTCCTACATAAAAATAATAATAAAAGATATATATAAAAATAGAAAGAAATATAAAAAGAAGAAAAAACAGAAAGAAAAGAAAAAATATAAAGAGAGAAAGAGAAAGAAAGAAAAGAGAAGGGAAAAAAGGGGAGAAAACCCTAATTTTTCCCCTCCCCTCCTCCTCCTCCCTCCCTCTTTTTACAAGAAACAGTTAAACAGTTCACCATGTGATATATACAATGCCTTTGGGGGGACGCTGCTCATCTCATCATTCTTTCAATATTTCCAAAAGTCCAATTGGTCTGGTACTGGCCTACTTCCGACTCCTTGCTTTAATGCAAAGTGCACAAATGGTATCCAAATTGACCAAAATCTATTCTCTGTAATTAATCCTTTTTTCTCCTTCAAGTCCCAAGTTAATTTGTCATTTAAAGCCAATTGCCAAGTTTCCTTATACCATTCTTCTGTGCTATTTGTGCTTGTTCCTTTCCACTTCCTTGCTATACACTGTCTGCCAGTTGTCATCAAAATTGAAACCAATTCTATTTTATCCTTATCCAATTTTTTCTCCTCTAAATCTGCAAACATGGCGGTACCTGTACCAATTTTTATACTCACTCCTAGTATTCTCATAATCTCTTTTTCCACCTCATCCCAAAACTTCTTTACAACAATGCAATTCCACCACATATGTGTATATGTTCCCATTGTTTTTCCACATCTCCAACAATTATTACTTTTAGTTTTGTCAATTTGATTCAATCGAACTGGAGTCAGGTACCACCTCCACAGCAATTTATAATTATGTTCCTTAACTCTTACCGATAATGTACTCATTATCCTCCTTTTCCAAATAGATCTCCATTTTGTTTCGGTAATCTTTATATTAAGATCCTGTTCCCAACTTTTTCTCAATGTCTCCTGTGGATTACCCTCTGTATTTAAGATCTTATATATTTTACGTACCAAACCCTTTAACCCTACATCACCTTGTCTTATATTCCACAGCAATTTTTCAAATTCCATCCTATTTCTTTCCAAACTTTGATCCAATATGTACTTATTGTTCCATTTATTTAATCTTATTTTCTGCAACCAATTCAACTTCAATTCGGCATATAAACCTACTTTTTTATCTTTATTCTTACAGATTTGTATCCAATCTCTCAACAGGAACGCATCCTTACTTGTCAACACAGATCTTAACCTCTTGTCATTTTTTAATGGAAAGCTTTGAATATCCTCTACTTCAATTATTGGAGATATATCTGGGGCTAATTTCTTCCTAGTTTTCCCCCAAACATCCCACAATGTTTTCAACATCTTATTCTTAATAGTAATTTTCCCAATATTCTTATCTAAAAAGGCTGCATTACCTATATGTCTGAGCTCCTCCGTCTCTAGCTCCTCCCAAATTGCCTTTTCTTTCATCAAAATCTTAATTATATTTTTAATCTGAAATGATCTATAATAATTTTTAAGATTGGGCATTCCTAATCCGCCTTCCTTTTGCAGCAAATACCACAGACTTTTTGAAATTCTCAATTTACTTCCACCACTACAAAAATTATTTAACATATTTTGGTACTTCTTAATTTCTTTGTTGTTAAGTTGTATCAGCAAGGCATCAAATAGAAAATTCATTTGTGGTAACAACATCATCTTGCACAATGCAACCCTGCCGAACCATGACAATTTCAGTTTCTTATAGCGACAATTTGTTCTTTAATCAATTTTTCCTGTTTATCATAATTTAATTTTTAAAGATTTTCCCATTTATTGGTAATGTTAACACCCAAATATTTTAAACTATCCTTAATTTGTATTTTAAACTTTTCAGATATCCTCATCTGTTCTTCCTCTTCAATATTACAAGTTATCATTTCAGATTTCTCCCAATTTATTTTTAGTTCCGTCACATCCTCAAAATTTGTTAAATGCTCATGAATTTTTCCCATGGACTTCATTGGATGTTTCATGATCACCAGGGTGTCATCAGCATATAAACTTATTTTGCTTCCCATCAATCCCTCTATGTTGTTATCATGTCTAATAGCCATTGCAAGCAATTCCATTGACATTATAAATAAAATTGGGGATAATGGGCATCCCTGCCTAGTCCCTGCTTCCAATAATATATCTTCTGTGTAAGCATTATTAACTTTAACTTTTGCTTTGCCTTGCTGATACAATTGCTCTATAATTTTTTTAAAACTTAAAACCAAATCTGTAAACAGATATCATTTCTTTAATTGTTACCCATTGAATTGAATCAAATGCTTTAAAAATGTCCAGTGACACTAGACCTATCTTTTCTTTATTTTGTATAGCAATATCTAATAAATTCAATACTCTCCTTGTTAAATCCGTCATGTGCCTGTTTTTAATAAATCCAACTTGATCCGTATTAATGTAATTTCCCATAAACATATTCAACCTTTTCGCCAGTATGGAGGTAAATATTTTAGCATCTTGATTTATTAAAGATATCGGTCTGTAAGACTCGATTTTTTCCAGATTTTTTCCCAGGTTTGGGGATCAATACAATCACTGATCTGAACCAGGTAGCAGGAATTGTTCCCCCCTCTAGAATATAATTAAACAGTTTTTCTAACCTTGGAATAACCATGTCCTTAAAATCTCTATAAAATTCTGAAGATAAGCCATCCTCCCCAGGTGATTTACCTATTTTCAGTCTTTTAATAGCATCACTAATTTCAATTTCACTTATTTTATCCTCCATTAAATCTTTGTGCTCCTGACTTATTTTTTGTTCTAAGTGCTTTCTCAGGTAATCTGTTAATCTTTCTGTATTAACCTCCTTTATTGAGTATAAAGGTAAAGGTTTCCCTTGCTCGAAAGCCAGTCGTATCCGACTCTAGGGTGCAGTGCTCATTTCTGTTTCTAAGCCAAAGAGCCAGGACTGTCTGCTTCTTCAGACATTTCCGTGGTCATGTGGCAGGCATGACTAGACACCGGAGCACACTGAATGTTGTTTACCTTCCCACCAAAGTGGTCCCTATTCATCTACTTGCAATTTCTTGCTTTCGGAACTGCTAGGTTAGCAGGAACAAGGACAAAGACGGGTACTTATTCCGTCCTGCAGTACACAGGAATCGAACTGCTGACCTCCCACCTTCCAGTCAGCATCTTACAGCTCCAAAAAAGCCTTGTCTTCTTAAATCTTAATAGCTTCTGCTAATGTAGTAAGAAGCCCAGATTCAGTTTCCAATACAATTTCTGTATATCATGCATAAATATAGCTGAAATCCTGTTGGGCAGTTACACAAATGGTGTAACTTTTAGAGGTGTATTGCCATAATTTAAGAAATTATCATTCGGTATGCAAAAAATCAGGTCTACAGAGATTTCTTAATATAAAGCAATTCACATCTAAAAGTTATACCATTTGTATAACTGTGCAATAGGATTTCAGCCTATAATTAATATGACTGCACACACTCCCGCCCCCCAAAAGACTGGGGCCTGCCTCATCCTCTGCACTTTTGTTAACACTCCAAGCCAATTGTTGTGATGTTGTCCATGATGACATTTGTACTGTTGACTGCACAGTCTTTTTATTTATTTATTTATTTATTTGTTTGTTTGTTTGTTTGTTTATTTATTTATTGCACTTATACTCTGCCCATCTGTGATGAACTTCCCCTCTGTGCGGCTACACAGTCTTTTGAGGTCCAGCTCAAGCTCCTGATCATAGGAAAGGCTCAATGTGTCAAAATGTGCACTTTATCATCAGAGTTTACAAATTTTGTAACACAGGTTCCAGAAAACTCCCCAGCCAGATGATTCTTAGAACATCATTTTGCAATTCAGACACACAAATTTTATCACAAGAAGCCATGTATGTTAAGGGTAATCACACAAGAAGTTTTCATGGCTTCCAAAGTTCTTGGGAGGCCCTTATTCAAACAACCAATTGCACAACCAGACAATGAATAAATGCATTGATGGACAGCCTAGAAATCAGCTTGTATGCCTTTTCCAATTACAGTGGTACCTCATACATTGATTTTAATCCATTCCACGGGGCTCGTTGCTGTGCGAAACAATTGCTATACAATGCATAGCAATTTTCCCTATGGGTACAAGGATTTTTTCGCTAAGTGGTTTTTCCCATTGAAAAAATTCTTGTATGATTTTTGCCATAGGGAAAATTGTTATGCGGGACGCCATCCCCCCCCCCCCAAAAAAAAAAAAAACCACACCTAATTGTTATGCAATTTCATTGTTATACTGGGAGATTGTTGTATGAGGTTACATTGTACAGTATATAAGTAAAATGAAATCCAGCCACAGTCTTTAAAACATATTCCTGATTCCAGAAATGAATGGATTTGCCCAGGAGGCTTAGAAACTGGGGTTACATTTATGACTTTGAATTCTTTGTGTTTGTTGAATAACGGTTTTAAATAAAGATCTCATGGTTGCATCCTGTTGACCCCAAGGAAAAAGCTTGCATTCCTAGGTTGAGTGTTAATGGATGTATCTGTAGCCAATTACAATGAATTGTTTGGTCATGCTTCTACTTCTTAATAATGTATTTGCACTTAATGCTGGATTATTATGCAATATAACTGCCATTTAAGAAAATATATTTTGTTCTCCTGGGTCTTAAGAGTATTGGCACTGCTGCATGTAATTTCCAGAGGGCCGCACTAGTTTACTAGAAAACATTATAAATGCAGCACAGAGTCACAGGTTTGAGCAATAATACCAAAGAATAGTGGGGGGAAAAACACAGTGGATTAGGGTTGCTGCCACATTTAAGCCAAAGCCTGTAGTACACTCAATTTGGGAAAATTGCTGGGAAATGTTCTGTATTACAGTATTTTAGTTGAATCCACTGAATTTCATCAAAGAACCATGTTACTGTGTTTCACTCCCTAACTATAGATATAGTTATATAGAGAACCTAGTCTATAGTGTCAATTTTGTGCGAGAACCCCAAAGTTGTATTTGTGAATCTTAAATTGTTTTTTAAGTAATATGGTACAAAGCAATCATAATTCAAGTCCCTCTGTGTAAGAAGGATTGGAGGGGCAGGTGTCTTCATGAGTATCATACCTGTCAAGTATCCCTGATTGGCCGGGATTTCCCATATTTCGGTGCCGATTTTCGTCCTTTCCCGCCCGGAGCTGCCGCTATCCCGGATCTTGGCAGTGGGGGGAAAGGAGTTACTGCACATCCCTTCTGCGCAGGTCCTTTCTACGCATGTGTAGAACTTTTCTACGCATGTGTAGAACTTTTCTACGCATGCGTAGAACCCTTCTATGCATGCGTAGAAGGGTTCTGTGCAGAAGGGGATGCGTAGAACCCTTCTACGCATGTGTAGAACCGACCAGCCGTTTATGCATGCGTAGAATGGACATGCGCTGAACGGTTTTGTGCAGGTCCATTGTACGCATGCGCAAAAGCCTTTTACACATGCATAGAAATGACCTGCACAGAACGGTTCTGCGCAGGTTCATTGTACGCATGCGTAAAAGCCTTCTACGCATGCGTACAATGTACCTGCACAAAACCGTTCAGCGCATGTCCATTCTACGCATGCATAAACGGCTTTTACATATGCATAAAACAGACCTGTGCAGAACCGTTCTGCGCAGATCCCGTATTGTCCAGATCCGCGCTTCACAGGTAAGATAAGTATTTAGTATCATAGACCTAAATCCAACTATTAGTTCTATCTAGAGTAAACACATTTAATCAACTGCTGAAAACATCAACTCTCTTGTAAGTCCCATTGATTCAATGTGTCTGCTCTTGCTGAGACTACACATCAGATTCACGTCATCCAAGCTACATTCTAGAGATGTCTTGTATAGTCCATAGAATAGGCAGTTTGCATCTGCTCCTTTACCGCCAAGTGCTAAAGAGGTTCTCTCTAATTTGTTAGGAGGAAAAATTGACCATGACCCACTTCTCTGGTACTTTCTTCCCTTGTTCCATAGATAATATTATAGCACATTGTTATAGCTGTTATTGGTATCCAGAGGGTGTATTCCTAAATTCAACCTTCCTGAATATGTAAATGGATTTATTTCTTGATCCTGTTGAGGCGGGACTCGACACATTATCTATGTGAATAATGAAGTGCATAAGTGGCCACAAAGTAATGATGGCCAACCCAATGATCAAGCATCATCATTGCATTTTCTCCATGAAATGCTCTTAGTTGTTTGCCAGAATGAGATGTCTTTCCATGCAGATGTATATCAAAACTGGGGGAAATCCTTCATGGACTACAGTTTTCATTATTGACCAGTCATCATAGTTACTGGCTTCATGGTTCTGGAAACTTTAGTCCAAAAAAGCTGTGATATTAATGGAAATAACATTTATGTATGAGGAGAGAGACTAGCCAATCAGAATCCCTCTCCCATGTAATGTGTGCCTGAACACATATCTGTGTGCATGGATCATTCTACTCAATGACTTCAGCTACAGCTTTCCCTAGGATTTCAATGGTTGGGGAATCCAGGAAAAATCTTTGGCTTTATTGCAGGATCAGTTGTTACTCTTCCTTTGGTGCCAGGTGAGTCTTCCTAGACAACATCTTACTTTCTATTTCCCCTTCCTTGCTTGAAATCATGTATTTAAAAAAAAGATGAAACCACTCATACTGGATTGAACATATAATAATCTGTGGGGACTACTCCATCTTGTGGTATTTCTGTTTGTGCAGTAGTAGAAAAGCTTGTCAATAACCCAGCTATCTAGTTAGTTTGGGCACAGAGCTGGGCAGGCTGAGGAGGATGGTGGAGGACAGAGGTGCCTGAAGGACAATGGTCCATAGGGTTGCAAAGGGTCAGAATTGACTGTGCGACTGAACAACAACTAGTTAGTTTATAACAACACAGCTTTGCCTGCATAGCATTGGAAGAACAAAGGAATATGGTTTTCAGGAGAAGGAAAATACAATTCTTATAGGATAGAGGTCACAAAAAAGAGCACAGTACCTCTGGACAAAAGCTTACAGAACTTTCAGGTTGCTGTTTTAGCTTCACCCTAGAGCTACTCCAACATGATTACTCAGAGAAAACAACTCAAACTTTTATGCCCACCAGAATAACAAACTGTTGATGAAACTAAAAGAAGAACAGCTAAGGGGGAAAATGTCATTGTTTGGGAAAATTAAGTACATATGGTTTTTAAAAAGTATTCTCATTGGTGAAAGAAAAACTTTTTAAAAATGTAATTGAGTCAGGCTTGATTTGCAATTCAGATCCCTTATGTATGAAGCGCTGAGAAAATCCTTTCATTGCAAGAGAAAAGACACTGATTGCTGAAAATAATGATCCCCTTAATTGTTAGTTTGACCCTGAGAAAAGGAGCAAAAGACCTGTTTAGTAACACAGAAGGGGGATAAAATACAAGTATAAGGACAGTGTCACTAGTACTTCCACACTAAGTTCTACAGTGTTCAAATTTTCACCTGAAGGTAAATCTTTCATTTGTGAAACTCCATCAACCTTTAGGACAGCATGCTAAAGGAGGCCCAGGATTTCCACAGGAAAACTCTCAGTGGGTCAAATGGCCTCACATGCCAATGAGCTGAAAGAAGTCAAACTTGGAAATTATTTTAATAGAATACATTTAAGGAGTGGTTTTGGCTAGGATGCTGCCTGGGAAGTTCAAAAGCAAGAAATTGCAAGTAGATAAATAGGGACCATTTCGGTGGGAAGGTAACAGCGTTCTGTGCGCTCCGGTGTCTAGTCATGCCTGCCACATGACCACGGAAACATCTGCAGAAGTAGACAGCGCTGGGTCTTTGGCTTTGAATCAGAGATGAGCACTGAACCCTAGAGTCGGATACGACTGGCTTTCTAGCAAGGGAAAACTTTACCTTTACCTTCACAACTGTCTCCTCCATGAGTTCAAAATTACCAGTCAGGGTAAAAATATAGAATAAATAGATAACCAAAACACAAAGAGCATTGAACTTGGAATGAAATTCAGAAACAGTGAGTTATATAAGACCAATAGTGCACCACTGAGTAATAATGTAGGAGAAATTTGTTTTATTCCCATTTTAATATGAGCTGCCTTAATTCATATCACCCAAATGAATTTGCAAACTGCAGCATTATTGCCCTGTAAATTTAGCACTTCTACAAATTATCAACACAGTTCTCTGTTCAAAAAATTTATGTACAAAATGCATACATTAGAGAAAATTGCATACAATAAGGTGCACATAATGGAAAATAGCAGACAAAAATGCAGATTCAGTAAAATACAGACAAAACGTTTATGCAGACATCTTACCAAAATAATTGCAAGCTGCTAAAGAAACATAATGAAATAAACTTCTGCTTCTAAAAAGTTTGCATAGGAGGTTGTATAGAAGAAAAACTGCCAAATATAGTTACGATTGTGCCTAAATGTTGTTAGACTGAGCCTACTGGGAGGAGAGGGGGAAAATATGGCATCAATATACATCGTATCAAGCAAAAGAAAGCAACAAAAAACTATAACGAGAAAGAGGATTTAAGGAGCACTGTTTCTGAATCTCAAAAGACTTATGTGATGCAGATTTTGATACATTGCATCAAGCTTGTACAAGATGGCAGGCATGTGACAGGAGACAAATAGATGCTCTTGAGCTAATATGCATACACCGCAAAAGGTGTATGCATCCAGCATTATCAGCTTCACTTCTCAGTGTGCCTACAATGTTCCCCCATGAATCATGGAACATCTAGGAAATATTACATGAATGTCACAAGCTGCTGCCAAAGTGCATTCATTTGTTATCCACAGTATGTGAGGCAGTTTATATTTCTGTGTATAGATATAAAAGAGTTGAAAAGACGCATATCATTTCTACCCTGGTGACAGATAAGGAAGTGTTGCAGGGACAAATGGGTGTTGCATACCTTTTACCACCCTGTGCTTGACAACTCACTGTTTAAGCTGCTCTTGAAGCTCTGCCTTGTGCTTGGAAAATATGCTGTGCAGTAACTGCTGGTTTATCATTTGGTGTACTGTATTTTGTGTCCCTGGGAATTACTGAAATGTGCAAGCCAGGTGGTCAAAGTTTACCTCATCATGGCAGAGCCCTTCATAGCCTCCAAGTACAAGGGGCTCCATTTTCTGTAATGTCAGAAAATGCCCTGCCATCTTCAAATAAAAGAGGTAAGGTAACACACCCAAAGGGAACAAATCAAATCCAATAAGTGAAATGAACTTTAATCTACTCATACATATGAAAAGTTAATGTGTGCTTAATGTGCAATAATAATGAACAGGTTGCTGAGATGTACAGACATAGTGTTAAAACGACAACATACCCACCACCCAGTGCCTGCAAAGATCTAAACTATATCTCCAAAGCCTCCCCATAGGTGATCATGGTAAAGTTTGTAAGAACGATCTATAACATAGCTCAGTCCGTCATCAATTTAGAGGCTGTAGGGAAACTTCGAGACAGAATACAAGGTGGATCTAATCTTCATGAAGATCACCGGCAGGGAGAATAACAAGGCAACTAATATATGCAGGTAGAGGTGCGGTCGTGGAATGCTAGGTCTCGATATCCATCCGGTAAGTGGACATTTTGTGAGCCTTTTTCAAGAGTAGGTGTTCAGCAATTGATTATGCCAGAATCTACTCTACTATCAATTTGATTATTTATTTGTTTGTTTGTTTCAGAACATTGCGCAATTTAAAATTATAGACTTAGACGGAATTCAAAATGCGTAAAAATCTTTAAATTGTTATATTATTGTTGACCAGAAGTGGACTATTTCAGTAGCATTAAATTGGCCATTGAATAGATCTTCCTTTGTACCTGAGGTAGGGTATACATTACATATAGATGCTGCATTGCTAGAATTTCTCCATGTTCATAGAAAATTTGCCATGTATCTAAGTAGCCCCATTGGCTACTTGGATACAGTAGCCAAGTAAATCTATTAACTCAGTGATATTTATAGACAAGCATTCAACAGCTGGTTCTGCCAGGTATACTTTATACTACCAATTTGATTTAGGCCTAGAATCGCAACTAGATTCAGGCCATGGTGATAGCAAGACCTGAGCCTCAGTATAGAGTGTGTGAAATACCACTGAGCAAGTAGCTGAAATACAGCCCATCCCAATAAGGTGCAAATTTTAACTATTCCCTTTTGCACCTTTTTGTCACTCATGTCTCTTCTACTGAGAAAAGCAATGCAAATGGTTTTTTTTTTAATGTATGCAGTGGAGATTGATTAGGATAGGATTCCTTGTAACCAGGAGCAACTGATACAATTTTTCAGTATTGAAAATACTTGAATAATAGCTTCTTGTATATAAAAAAAGATCACAGCAAGGGGGAAAAAAGACCACAGCAATCCATGGGAGAAGAAAAATATTTCTTCAATATTTAATGGTCCAGCAATGGAATTTAGACTCATGAGAAAAAGAACTAAATTTCTTCATGAGAAAAGATTAACAAAAGTTTTCTTTTCTAATGAACACAACACTACATTTTAGAAGTATTTTTAAATCAATTATCTGAAAAAGCCAAATATCAAAATATATAATTTGCACTGCAGTGGCTCAAGTGGCTAAGATGCTGACCAGGAGGTGGAAGGTCAGCAGTTTGATTCCCAAGTACTGCAGGACAGAATGAGCTCCCGTCTTTGTCCCAGCTCCTGCCAACCTAGCAGTTCGAAAGCAAGAAATTGCAAGTAGATAAATAGGGACCTCTTTGGTGGGAAGGAAACAGCATTCTGTGCGCTC
Source organism: Bradypodion ventrale (assembly GCA_035047345.1). NCBI lineage: Eukaryota > Metazoa > Chordata > Lepidosauria > Squamata > Chamaeleonidae > Bradypodion > Bradypodion ventrale. The sequence goes on along the minus strand of JAWDJE010000001.1, from coordinate 87,617,076 downwards.
CGGTGTCCAGTCATGCCTGCCATATGACCACATGACCACGGAAATGTCTGCAGAAGCAGACAGCGCTGGCTCTTCGGCTTTGAAACAGAGATGAGCACTGAACCCTAGAGTCAGATACAACTATCTTTCGAGCAAGGGACAACTCAAAGATAATGTCCCAAATTATGTTGCTTTGTATAGTAAATAGCACTAGAGGAAGTCCATTTAATCCATAGGATTCCATACTTTCAATTTATTTACATGGGTCTTACTCTATCTGCAACTTATTTAAGCATAGTCACAGTTTGAGTAGGCCAATTTGAATCAAAGGAATTTATGAAGAGGTTGACTTACCAAATCCCCATTGATTCAATTCTCTTATTTCCAATGCTAAGCAACAGGATTTTAGTCAATATTAATTTACCTATCCCTCTATATCCCCTGAAAAGTATTTTACACAGAAACATTGTTGCATATAAAAGTTTTAAAAATCAAATAAAATATATAGCCTCAATGAAACAGCAAATTAAATTTATAGTCTGTTATATCATATATAGTGCTAAAAGACTAAGTATGGTTTATCATGCTGGAATTTTCTTAGAAAACCTCTAATGTAATATATCAAACATGCAACAATGCTGTAAGACATGGTGCTCAATGAGATGCCAATTCAATCTCCTTAATGGACTGTCAATATTGAGCCAAATGCTTTACTTTCTATTTGAGTTGTTGATACAGCATGCATGAAGAGTATTAACTCAATCGTTTATAAAAGCTCAACTTAGAACATGTTTTGTTGGTTGCTATGCTATATATCTCAATTACCTGGTTGGATAGCTCAAAGGTTTAGATATCTGGCTGTGGAACCAGAGGTTGGGAGCTTAGTTCCCCACTCAGGGCTGCCATCAGGGCAATACTACCAGTACTGCCGTATAGGGCCCGGAGCTGACAGGGGCCCTGCCGCTGCCAGCCATAAGTGTGTGTGTGTGGGGTGGGGTTGGGCAATAGGATTGCTCAGTATGGGGCCCAGAAATTTCTGATGGTGGCCCTGTCCCCACTGCTTCCTTTGAGAATAGCCACCTTATGAGGCCCCTTGGGCAAGTTGCACAGTACCAGGGTGACCATCAGAAGAAGGGAATGGTAAATCACTCCCGACTCTCTACCTGCAAAATCCTGAAAAGGGTCACCATAAGTCAGAAGAGACTTCACAGTACAATTCAGTGCTGGTATTAAGAAAACTATAATTCCAGAGAATTCAAAGTTTTTCTTTGTCCGCCATTCTTTCTCATATACACAAACAATTATTCTTTGTTCAACCACTGGGTACTTCTGAATATATCATGGGTGTTTTGGAGAAATTCAGAATTGAGCCACAAAAGTCTAGGGATGTTGAAAGCTGCTTGCTACACTCTGCCTGATGGGTAGCAGAGATGGGATTGGAAAGTTCTCTCCTCACTTTTTAATGTATTGCAAAGAGGGTTTGTATTTTGCATTAAAAACTTGGTATTGTGTGCAAATACAAATTATAAGGATTTTAATGCAAAATCAAGGTGATGTCAATATTTTCTTGCTTGTTCTGTCCCTATGTGTTTTCCTTAAACTGTTTTTAACTGTTCCAGATTGCTTCTCATTGTATTCTACACTGGGATCTTTATAAGTATTCTAAGCAAATAATAAATGTATACTGTACATACCTAGATTCCTTGTTAATATCAGCATTTAAGAATGTTAAAGTTTTCTTTTTGAATTGACCAGAAGTCTATCCAGTCTAAGGTGGAAAACCTATGTCTCATGTAGTATATATCTTATCAGTGAAGTTCTTCCCCTGTAGTTTATTCCTATCAACTGAAGTAGGAGAATATATATCTCTCTATTTGAAAATGCAAGAGTTCATGGTGTGAACTTCTTCCACTTACAATATGATTTTGAGTAATATGAAAACATTGCCTAGGACAGAGATCCCCAAAACTCAGGGACATGGTGTCTGCATTAGAGTGCCCAATGCCTAAAGGGGGGCACATTTTAAATCCAAATACTGTATAGCAAAATTATTATTAACCTACTGATTTAGATGAAAAGTATACATTTAGAGGTCAATGAAGAAACGTGAACCTGAATGCAATTTTGCTTAGAAGAACATTGTATCATGGAATACTTTTATCTAGCTATACATGCTTACCTAGTTAGCATGAATTTGTAGCTGTTTTCTGTTAGTCAAGGCAAGTCCAAATCAAGGTCTGTGACAGACACCCTTAAAATATCATGTAAATGTTCATTTGGAAGTCCCGACCTAAACTTGAATCTCACAATTTTCATCACAGATGTATGTGCTGCCAAAGGCTATGAACATTCCTGCAGCATACTCCTTTAAATTGATCAATATATCAAGTAGACCAGAATAGAGAACTAACAGACTATTTTCTTGTAAATGTCTTTGAGATGATCACTGGCTTGCAAATCTATTAGTTCCATCTGAGAAATGTTACCTGCATTTTCTGGTGCTAATTTAAATGAATTCTGAATCATTATTATTTCCTTTTCATGCTTATGGCAATCAGTGAATCTGTTGTGGAATTCCATCTGTCTTGATGGCTTTGTATCCTATATGGGGGGAAATACCAGGCCTTTTACTCTCTTTTCTCTATGGCTAAAAGAAACAATGTGAATATTTCAAGAACCACATTCTGAGAAGCAAAAGGAGAAAATGCATGGTGGTATGTACTGTTCAGTGGTTGAAGAGGCTACCTTGGGAACTGGTGGCTATTTTAACATCCTGGTTGGCCATCTGCCTTGGATAAGTTCTACAACTGGGAGGGTGGGTAGACTCTGCACTAAGTAGTGAATAATCTATACCTATAAAGGAAAGGCATGACCGTGCGTGTCCAGCAGGCGTGCCCACACCCCTGAAGCCTATTCTGATATGCTTCATGCACACATATCTAATGCCACTGAGATCAGCCCCACAAGGGTCTGGTGGCCGAGAGTAGGGGCTCCACCCCACAAAATGGGAAAAGGAATCGGAACTACAACTCCCAAGGTTCCTTAGGAGAAAAAAACAACAGTTTAACAGCAAGGCCTGGAAATAGAATGTTGGAGAGAGCTGATTTGCATGTTGCGTGCCTCTGCCCTGCTGCCCCATCCACCCTCAGCAGTGTTGCCTAAGGATGCAGCCAGGCAAGGCGCTGCTGTAGGCGCTGCATCTGCCCTGCCTCTGCCCTGCCGCCCCTCCTGCCCTCAGCCATGCCACCTGAGGACATGGCTGGGCAAGGCAGTGCCATAGGCCCTGCATCTGCCCTGCTGCCCCTTCCGTGCTGCCTGAGGACATGGCCGGGCAAGGCAGCACCTTAGGCACTGTCTCTGCCCTGCCACCCCTCCCGCCCTCATCCACACCACCTGAGGATGCTGCCTCTGCCCTGCCGTCCCTCCCGCCCCTCAGCCTCTGCCTCGCCATGACCGGGAATGCAAGGCCACTGGAGGCAGCTGCAGTGCCCCTCACACCAATGTGGCCCAGAGCGCAGGTAAGGATCCACTACCCAGCGAAGCGGGTACCCCAGCGAGTACAGAATACTTTCATTGTACTTTCTAACTTGAAAACTGTATAGTTCTATGGCCAGTATCATATAACCTAACTAAAGTGTCACTCTGGCTCCCTGTCATGTGTCTGAGCCTTTCACTGGTTATGATGATGGCTGCACAACCTGATGGAGAGTGTTCTGGAACAGAGGATTATGTTTGTACAATTGCCCTTCTGCTCTGTATTTAGGCAATAGCATACTGGTCTGTGAAACAGATCTTTATAAGAATTTGACACTAAGCTATCACCCTGAACATATCAGTCTCATTTTCCCACTTAGGCAGGTAAACAATGTTGGGCCTAGGGATTTCCAAGTACTGTAGGGCTAAGCAAGTATCCTACCTGAAGCCCCGGGCAACTATTGCCTGTCAGAGTTGACAGTGGTGAGTTAGACAGACAGAAGCTGAAATCCTGTTGCTCAGTGATTAGAATAAGCCCAATGAATCAGTGGGGATTTAATGAGCCAATTTCTCTATACATGTAAGTTGTATTAATTCAATGGATGCAAGTCCAGTTATGATGCACTGTGCTAAGCTTCAGGACTTCAACCAGTTTAAGGCAGCTCTCCTAATCTTATGAAACCAAAACAGTGAAAAGAACTAAAGGAAATAAAAGCTTATAGAAAGGCTCTTGTATCCAGTGGACACAAATTTTTTTTTGGCATAGTTTACTTCTCACCTTTGCCTCTTCCCACCACTTCCACCACTTTCCTGTCCCATCTTCAATTTCCCTCTCCATCCTTCCACTGGAAGCTTCTATTGGCCCAGAGAGCTTTCTTTTAATGGAAGGGCAGCAGCGAGAGACAAGACACAGTTACAAAAAGTTCATCTGTTCTCTCTGCAGGAGATACCGCATTGTTTTATAGCAAAACTGTTAGCAGAACAGCATGAGACAAAGTCTCAGAACCTCAACACTTGTGTGATAGTCTTGTATTACAATCCAAGAACTGCACATATTTGATATGTGCAAATGTCCACCTACATACATCTTTGTGTATGGAATTTCTTGGGAGTGGATGTAAAAGAACATTCCTAAGAATGAGAAATTAACAAACAAATATATAAGTGCTAAAGTCAGACTTTAAGGTACAGACTTTTGGTTGTTCACATGTTTATGTGTAGAAGTTATCTTCTGAAGTATCTGTTAAACCATCAGTTAGAATAATTGAAACAACAATTTTAAAAATGCTTCCCTCCTCTCTTTGCAGGCGCACACCCCCCCCCCCCCCCCCCAATGATGGACTCAGACACAAATGAAAGTGGATAACGGCATGGGCCACATTTATTGATTCAAGCCCTAGTCCGAATTATAAATTTCTATTGGTAAAACGACCAGTCATAATTCTTAAGGCAAGCAGGCCGAAGTAACACTGGTAAGGTACCACCCAAAATTGCCAACGGCAATTGTTACAATGTATCTATTTGTATCAATTTGTTTGTTGACAACAAACAAATTGTTGACCGTAGTCAATATCTAACTAATGACCCCACCCTCTGACGTGTATCCGTAAAATCAGGGGGTGATTCCAGCTGTCTAGTGGTAACCATCACCCCCTCGCCTGGTTCGTCGTTGACCGGACAACGTTTAAACAACTTATGCCTATCTAGTGTTGTCCAGTCAATTGCGAACCTGCCGGATACCTGTGGGTCATCAATGTTTACCTTACCAGTGCTACCCGCCACCCGGAGAGGCTTCAATAAAGGCTCGACGCCCCCCCCCCAAGACCGTCAGCTCGGTCAACAGGCCTGCTCGCCAATTACTCAGCAGGAGGTCCATACCTCCTCGCGACAGATGGGCCCCCTCCCCTGAATAAAGCTCATAATTTTGCAGACTGATGGCGGGGAGGTGAATGACGCGTCCCCAACCCTTGACAAAAAGGAACCGGGCAATAGCCCTGGAGCGACGAGCCCGGTCAAGCGCCTGGAGGCCAAACGCTCCCCTGTAAGCGTACTGCGGTATCATGTCCGACCAAATGAGGGGTGTGGCAGGCCACACATAATGTGAGTAGGCCAGGTGACTGCAAATCGCAAGCTTCCGCGATAGGCCAGTGACCTGTCCGAAACCATTGCCCCCAAGGTGAATAACCAGGACATCAGGCGAGTCAGCATCCCTGATGTAGAAAAGGAATGGCAACAGTTCCCGCCATAACATGCCACGCTTACCACACCACCTGAGATGTGCGGGTGCACCCAGTCCCAGTCGGGGTCCCACTCTGTCGCCGCAGCATAACGCGCTGCCCTGTGCAGCGTAACGCACTGCCCTGTGCAGCGTAACGCACTGCCCTGTGCACGTGGCAACGGCCCACCAGCCCTACTGTCACCGGTGTAAAACGACACCCAGGGTCTGTCAAGGAAAAAAGGGGGGGTGAGAAACATTGCAGTGACTAAACTGGCACTCACGGTTGAAGAGGGTGAACACAAAAACTGAAAACAATGTGATCCCCACCTTCCCATGCGGCGTATTTCAGCCCCAGAGTACCCAAAAGTAGCCACAGTAGGAACCGCCCCCATCCTGCAGGAATGGTTGAGTGAGGGGAGACCCACCCTGGTGACAGAAAAACGGGGCATGGTGCGTGCCACACAGTGCAAGAAACTCCTGTAGGGCACCAACCGGACAGATGTCTTCCAAGGAACATCGTAGCAGTATTACTCAACTGCCTACGCCGTGCTGATCTGTTTTAGAGGAGCGTATCCTCGACTGAGCCCAATCATTGCAAACATAGACATCTTCGAGTTCCAGTGCCCTACAACTTGCATCCGCCTTAGACAGCATCACAAGCTCGCTGATGCGGAGCGCTCCAAAAAAGGCCACTGTTGTAGCCGCACGAATCAGGGCTGCCTCATACCTATCGAAACATAGGTCATGCCAGCCTCGTGCCAGTTGGGTAAGTACCCCAGGGGAAATTGGGTGGCGGTCGTCCAGGCAACGCCCACGTTCCCGCACCCACCCCTCCAAAACATGTCTCACACGGAAATCAGCGGTACTGTCCGCAAGACCTCTCACCTTGGCCATAAAAGCCAGCGCTGATAGCCTAGATGCCATGGTGCGGGGTGCCAGGCCCTGGGCGTGTAGGTAAACCATGAAATGGAGGATGTGGGCCACTGGGATCGGCCAGGTATCTGGCAGGCGAGATTGGGTACAAAAGGTCCGAAAGGAAACCAACGCGTGGTGATACGCCTTACGCGTGCGTGGCGCCAATGACATGCCGATCGCCCGGTTCACCTCTCCTTGCCAAAGGTCCATATCTCCTGCGGTAGTGGCGAGGGAAATTCCTCCGCATCCGGGGCCAAGGCACGGAACCGGGAGATCTGCAGGCGGGACAAAGCGTCAGCAATATCATTATTCACCCCCGGGACATGCCTGCCTCTGAACAGTACATTGAGGCGCAGGCTGCGCAATACAAACTGGTGCACAAGATCCATGACCCTGGGAGATTGAGAGGTCTGTGAGTTGACAATGTGGACAACAGCCGCATTGTCACACCAGAAATGCACCACAGAGTTGGCCCACTCCTCACCCCATAGCATCAAGGCCCCCAGTATGGGAAAAAATTCCAAATATGTGAGATCCCTCAGGCGACCCGTGCCTGACCAGGCTGGTGGCCATCCACCATATGCCCACTTCCCATTGAAGTACATCCCATAACCAAGGGATCCCGAGGCATCGGACTGAATTTGAAATTGGGGCGAAGCCAGGAGGTCAGACCTCCAAAATGAGACCCCATTGAACTCCCTCAGGAACTGGAGCCATACGTGCAGATCTGCCCTGATGCCCCGTGTCAATCTCGCCCTATGATGGGGCCTGGATAAGCCTGCCATGGTGTCGCACAAGCGCCGAGCAAATGCCCTGCCAGGTGCGACCACCCTGCAAGCGAAATTGAGGTGACCATGTAGCACCTGCAGTTTCCGAAGGGATGCCTTGCGCTTAGCCAGCAAGTCCGATATAAGGGACACTATCCTTGACACCTTGTCCGCGGGCAACCTAGAAGCCTGCGCTACCGTGTCAATTTCCACCCCCAGGAATATTAACTTATTAGACGGGCCTTCGGTCTTTTCGGGCGCTAAAGGGACACCGAGTTCCTCCATTAGCGTCTGAAATGTGTTGAGGAGACGTGTGCACGTGTCCCAGCCCCATTCACCCCCGAATAAAAAGTCATCCAGGTAATGGGCTACAGACCGAGACCCTGACCTACGGACAAATGTCCACTGCAGGAATGTACTGAAACGCTCGAAAGCCGAGCAGGATATGGAACAGCCGAATGGCATGGCTTTGTCAAAATAATATTCACCCCGGAATTTGAAACCCAGCAACTCAAAGTCACCCGGGTGCACGGGCCAGAGGCGAAACGCCGACTTAATGTCACACTTAGCCAACAGTGCACCCGGGCCACATGAGCGCACCATGCGCAATGCCTGGTCAAAGGATGTATACCTGACAGAACAAAGGTAATCAGGGATAGCATCATTGACCGAGTGGCCGGCTGGGTAGGACAAATGGTGAATCAGGCGGAACTCGCCCGGGGACTTCTTGGGCACTAGTCCTAGCGGGGACCCTTTAAGGTTGGGGAAAGGGGGTGCGGGGAAAGGGCCAGCGACCCTGCCTGCAGCAATCTCCTTATTAATGCTGGCGGCAGCCACCTCCTCCCTTCCCCTAAGTGACAAAAGGTTAGGTGCATCCTGCGGTGACCTATCCCCCATGAAAGGAATACGAAACCCCAGTTGAAAACCCTGAAGGAGATACACAGCGTCTGATCTCCTCGGGTACAATGCGAGCCAACGCTCCAGCATGTCGACATTAATTGGGGAGGGGGCCTTTTGGCGAACCCGCTCCCTCCATGGCAGTCTTACCTGCCCCTTGTCCGCCCCTACCCCTGCCCCTGTATCCTCCCGGCCTGGGACAGGCGGAGGCAGCATGGGGGCCAGAACAAGAGGGGCACTCATGCTTGTACTTGCAATTTTTCCTGTTGCAAGAACCATTGGACGAGAAGGTCCAGCACAGCAGGCGGGCTGGAACCCCCTGCCCCGCCACTTGGCGGGGTACCTGTACCGGGGCTGCTCGTTGGACCGCATGTCCACAATGGTATCTCTCCCCAGGCGCCAGGCGCGTGGGGGTCATATACAGAAGCCACAGCTTCTGGCAGGGCTCATCCCACCTCATCTCTGGGTGCAGTGGAATCCTCATGCGGAATTCTTCGTCGTAAGCCAGCCATGACGGACCCGGGAAGTCAACCATAGCCCGGTAAATATTGTCCAGATACTGGACCATAGGGATAGCCAAATCCAGCCTAGCCCTGAGGTAAACGGCCATGTAAATCAGGTACGCTGGCAACCAATTTGCCCACGTGCGTGGCGGCTTACGACGACGTGCCTGCTCCTTATCCTTCTCGTCCAGCCCTTCCCTCTCTTCCTTGGTCGGCTCCCTATTTAGAAGGGAGAAGATATCTACATACTCGCCCCTGCAAATCTTTTCCTTGGTAGACTGGGCCAAATGGTCCCCCAAGGGCAAGGAATACCCTGCTGTTGGCAAAGCCGACACCGGCACTGAGGGAACTACGGGCAAAGGAAAATGAGCCTGAGCCAGCCCAGGGATCCCCAATACATTTCCCAGCACATTGGGGGCACCACCCCGACCCAGGCCCTGTGTCACGGGCAAAGTCACTGGGTGGGCCGGGGGCCATTGGGCCGCCGGGCCACCCGAGCGAGGCCAAGGCCATTGAGCAGCCCCCCCAAGGAAGTCAGTTGTGTGGGTGCATTAGCTTGGACTGCATACTCACCCGCTGCACCCCCGCGGGCCGCCCCCACCGGGGGTTCCGGCCCGCTGGGGGCGTCGGAGCTCACGACCGAAGCTGAGCTCGTCGACGGGGCCAGACCAGCACCAGACTGCTGCACCTGTGGGGTGGGGAGCTGCGAGGCAGTGGCCACCACCGGCCCGCGCGCCTCAGGCGGCTCGACCCGACCCATCGCTGGCCGCTGTTCGGCGGCCAAAGGGGGCACCTGAAAACCTAGAGACACCCCTGTTTGGTTGGCCCTTGCCAAGGACGCTTCAAGGGCCGCCACCTGGGCCAGGAGGGCCTCCACATCGACATAGGCCCCGGCCCCAACAGGGGGCAATTGGGCAACCGGCCCATAATTCACGGGTACCTGTCCAGGTCCCTGAGCCCCAGGGGCCAGATAAGGCCAAGAGCCCATGCTCAGCTCCTGGGGAGCCGTGGGAATGCCCTGCAAAGACAGGGAACCCAACCACCCTCCATGGCTCGCACCCCCCATAGGGAATTGCGCACCCGGGCAAGAGGGCCCCGCCGCACGGACCATGGCAGGGGCCGTGGTCGTTGTTTGCGGGCCAAGGGCCGAGGCCCCGTCCGGGGCAGCAGGTATGCTCCGCGCATCAGGCCAAGGAGCTACCGATCCCATCCCACCGTTCACGGTGGGGTCCGCTAAAAGTGGCTGCGGAACGGGCGCAGTCGCGGTCCTCCGACCCGGCTGACGCCTCCGCGCCGATCGAGCCACGTTCGCGGCTGCCTTCTTCTTCGAGGGCATGGCTAAGGTAGCTAGGAAGCCTAAAACAAGAGAAAGCTGCCCAAAAAGGCTTCCCCCAAGAGGACACGAGCGACGGAGGTAAGGAGGAAAAACTTCTCCGCTCCGTCGGTTCGCCAAAATGGCAGCACGGCTGCCTCGTGGCCAGCCCTTTTATTAGGGTGCTGGCCACGCCCCTAACTACCCGGATGGTTTCGTCCGGTGGGGGGGGCCCGCAAAGAGCGCGGCGGCCATTTTGGCGCCGCGCTTCCATTTTATCCTTATGCAATTGCTGGAACAAAGCATCATATTTAAAAGTGCCATAAAACACATTTTCAGATTTAATGAAAAATGAATGAAATGTAATCAGTCAACTCTACCAACAAAAACTATGGCTTGTTGACTGCTAGCAAAGAGAGAGATTTCAGCATTAATATTTGCTTCTAGCATGAAGATTCCAAATAAATTCCCCTTCTTCGATGCACAACCTTAACATGAGGTAGTTTGAGTGTCAGTGAAATGCAGAACAACTCTACCAGGAGGCCAGACTCATTATTATGAGCCTAGACTCCTAACTGGGTCACCCAAGGTATAATGGCCACAGCTGAGACACCAGACTAAGGTGCTTCCTCTTTAAGGTAACAGCTTCATCAGCAGAAGATAATGCAAGCGCGGCGCCAAAATGGCCGCCGCACCCTTTGCGCCGCCCCCCCCCACCGGACGAAGGCCTCCGGGTAGTTAGGGGGCGTGGCCAGCACCCTTATAAAAGGGGTGGCCACGAGGCAGCCGAGCTGCCATTTTGCGAAGCGACGGAGCGGAGAAGTTTTTCCCTCTTACCTCGGTCGCTCTTGCCTTTCACCGGGAAGCCTCTTGGATGCTAATTTTCTTGACTTTTTCAGGCTTCCCATCGGATAGCTGCTATGCCCTCTAAGAAGAAGGCGACTGCGAACACGGCTCGTTCTGCGTGGAGGCGCCAGCCGGGTCGCAGGACCGCGGCTGCGCCTCCCCAGCTGCCTCCTTTGCCTGAGCCCACCGGGACCGGTGGGATGGGGTCGATTGCTCCTTGGCCCGAGGTGGGGTGTCCGCGTACCGGCCCAGCAGGGGCCGCGGCCCCCGGCCCACAAGAAATGGCCACTGCCCCTGGCGTGGCCCATTCCACGGGGCCTTCTTCCATTGGGGCGCAGCTTCCTGCGGGGGGTTTCAGCCATGGGGGGTGGCTGGGTTCCCTCCCCTGGCAGGGTACTCCCCCAGCCCTGCAGGGGCCAGGCCTGGGTTCGTGGCTGTATACGGGCCCCGGGGTCCAGGGACCTGGACCGGTGCCTGCAGCTGGTGGGCCGGCTGGCCCTTTGCCCCCCCCTGGGCTTAGGGGGCTACGTAAATGTTGAGGCCCTTCTGGCCCGCGTTGCGGCCCTCGAGGCATCCCTCGCGAGGGTTAACCACCCTGGGGTGCCTTTTGGGGTGCAGGTTGATGCTTCGTCTGCCGGGCAGCAGCAGGCGGCAGGAAGGGTCGAGCTGCCTGAGGCGTGGGGCCCGGCATCGGCCACGGCCTCGCAGCTCCCCAATCAACAGGATGGTGCTGGTCAGGCCTCGTCGACGAGCTCAATTGCGGTCGTGAGCTCCGACGCCCCCAGTGGGCCGGAACCCCCAGTGGGGGCGGCCCATGGGGGTGCAGCATGTGAGTATGCGGTTCAATCTAGCGCACCCACATGCCTAGCCACGTTGGGGGGGGGGCATTTCAGTGGCCTTGGCCTCGCACGGGTGGTGCGACGGTTCAGTCACGGACGTCCCACCCGGTGACTTCACCTCTCACCCAGGGCCCCGTTTTGGGGGGAGCGTCTTACTCAGTCGGGAATGTGTTGGGGGTCACCGGGTTGGTCCAGGCTCCTTTTCAAATGCCCGCTGTTCCCACCATGCCGGTGTCGGCATTGCTGACGGCGGGGTATTCCTTGCCCCTGGGGGACCATTTGGCCCAGGCCACCAAAGAGAAGATCTGGCGTGGGGAGTATGTGGACATCTTCTCCCTTCTTAACAGAGAGCCCACCAAGGAGGAGAGGGAGGGGCAGGATGAGAAGGATAAGGAACAGGCACGTCGTCGTAAGCCGCCATGCACGTGGGCCAACTGGTTGCCGGCGTACCTCATATACATGGCGGTCTACCTCAGGGCCCGGCCAGATTTGGCAATTCCGATGGTCCAGTATTTGGACAACATTTACCGGGCGATGGTCGACTTCCCGGGCCCGTTGTGGTTGGCTTACGACGAGGAATTCCGTATGCGGATTCCCCTCCACCCTGAGATGAGGTGGGACGAACCCTGCCAGAAGCTGTGGCTTCTGTACATGACTCCCACGTGCCCGGCGCCTGGGGAAAGATACCATTGTGGACATGCGGTCCAGCGAGCGGCCCCAGCACAGACACCCCGCCAGGTGGCGGGGCAGGGGGTTCCAGCCCTCCTGCTGTGCTGGACTTTCTCGTCCAATGGTTCCTGCAACAGGAAGAATTGCAAGTACAGGCATGAGTGTCCCTCTTGTTCTGGCCCCCATGCTGCCTCCGCCTGTCCCAGGCCTGGGGGACTGCGAGGTAGGAGTAGGGGTGGTCAAGGGGCCGGTAGGACTGCCGCTGAGGGAGCAGGTCCACCGAAAGGCCCCCTCACCAATTAATGTGGACATGCTGGAGCGTTGGCTCGCATTGTATCCTAGGAGGGCAGACGCAGTTTACCTGCTTCAAGGCTTTCAAAGGGGGTTTCGTATTCCTTTCACGGGAGATAGGTCCCCCCAAGATGCACCCAATCTTTTGTCACTTAAGGGAAGGGAGGAGGTGGCTGCTGCCAGCATTACTAAGGAGGTTGATGCGGGCAGGGTCGCTGGCCCTTTCCCTGCACCCCCGTTTCCCAACCTTAAGGTCTCCCCATTGGGCTTAGTGCCCAAGAAGTCGCCGGGCGAGTTCCGCCTGATTCATCACTTGTCCTACCCAGCAGGCCGATCGGTCAATGATGCTATACCTGATGACCTTTGCTCGGTCAGGTATGCATCCTTCGACCAGGCGCTGCGCATGGTGCGCTCATGTGGCCCGGGTGCGCTGTTAGCTAAGTGCGTCATTAAGTCGGCATTCCGTCTCCTGCCGGTGCACCCGGGTGACTTTGAGTTGCTGGGTTTTAAATTTCGGGGTGAATATTATTTTGATAAGGCCATGCCTTTTGGCTGTTCCATCTCATGCTCGGCCTTCGTGCGTTTCAGTACCTTCCTACAGTGGGCTTTTGTCCGTAGGTCAGGGTGTCGGTCTGTAGCCCATTACCTGGATAATTTTTTGTTCGGGGGTGAACGGGGCTGGGACACTTGCACACGTCTCCTCACAACATTTCAGACGCTAATGGAGGAACTCGGTGTCCCTTTAGCGCTCGAAAAGACCGAAGGCCCATCTACTAAGCTAGTATTCCTGGGGGTGGAGATTGACACGGTAGCGCAGGCTTCTAGGTCACCAGGTGAAAAGGTGTCCGGGATAGTGGCCCTCATATCGGACTTGCTGGCTAAATGAAAGGCATCCTTTCGGGAATTGCAGGTGCTTCATGGTCACCTTAATTTCGCTTGCAGGGTGGTTGCACCTGGCAGTGCATTTGCTCGGCGCTTGTGCGATGCCATGAGAGGCTTATCTTGGCCCAACCATAGGGTGAGACTGACCCGGGGTATCAGGGCAGACATGCTCATATGGCTCCAGTTCCTGAGGGAGTTCAATGGGGTCTCATTTTGGAGGTCTGACCTCCTGGCTTCACCTCGTTTCCAGATACAGTCTGATGCCTCTGGATCCCTGGGTTATGCGATGTACTTCAATGGGAAGTGGGCCTATGGTGGGTGGCCTCCAGCCTGGTCGGGCACGGGTCGCCTTAGAGATCTCAAGTATCTGGAATTTTTTCCCATTCTGGGGGCTTTGATGCTATGGGGTGAGGAGTGGGCCAACTCAGTGGTGCATTTCTGGTGTGACAATGCGGCTGTTGTCCACATTGTCAACTCACAGACTTCTAAATCATCCAGGGTCAGGGACTTGGTGCGCCAGTTTGTATTGCGCAGCCTGCGCCTCAATGTACTGTTCAGGGCCAGGCATGTCCCGGGGGTTAATAATGATATTGCTGACGCTTTGTCCCGCCTGCAGATCTCCCGGTTCCGCGCCTTGGCCCCCGATGCGGAGGAATTTCCCTCGCCCCTCCCGGAGGAGATATGGACCCTTGGCAAGGAGAGCTGAACCGGGCGATCGGCATGTCGCTGGCGCCACGCACGCGTAAGGCGTATCACCATGCATTCATTTCCTTTCAGGCATTCTGTGCCCAATTTCGACTGCCAGACACCTGGCCCATAGGTGGCCCACATCCACCGATTCATGTTACCTGCATGCCCTGGGCCTCGCACCCCTCACCATAGCATCCAGGCTGTCAGCGCTGGCTTTTATGGCCAAAGTGGGCGGTCATGCGGACAGTACCGCTGACTTCCGTGTGAGACAAGTTTTGGAGGGGTGGGTGCGGGAGCGGGGGCGTAGCCCGGACGACCGCCAACCAATTTCCCCAGGGGTACTTACCCAACTGGCATGGGGCTGGCATCACCTATGTTTTGATAGGTGTGACGCAGCCCTGTTTCATGCGGCTACAACGGTGGCCTTTTTTGGAGCGCTCCGCATCAACGAGCTTGAGATGCTGTATAAGGCGGATGCAGGTCGTAGGGCACTGGAACTCGAAGATGTCTATGTTTGCAATGATTGGGCTCAGTTGAGGATACGCTCCTCTAAAACGGATCAGCACGGCGTAGGCAGTGGAGTAGACTGCTACGATGTTCCTTGGCAGACATCTGTCCGGTTGGTGCCCTACAGGAGTTCCTTGCACTGCGTGGCACGCACCATGGCCCGTTTTTCTGTCACCAAGGTGGGTCTCCCCTTACTAAATTTCAATTTTGGAGGGTGACCGGGAAGGCACTGGCCAGTGTTGGCCCCCCTGGGGCTCGTTGCGGCACCCATTCATTCGGGATAGGGGCGGCTTCTACTGCAGCTGTTTTTTGGGTACTACGGGGCTGAAATACGCCGCATGGGAGGGTGGGGATCACAATGTTTTCAGTTTTGTGTTCGCCCTCTTCAACCGTGAGTACCGGTTTAGTCACTGCACTGTTTCTCCCCCCCCTTTTTTTCCTTGACAGACCCTGGGTGTCGTTTTACACCGGTGACAGTATGGCTGGTGGGCCATAGCCATGTGCACAGGGCAGCGCGTTACGCTGCACAGGGCAGCGCGTTACGCTGCACAGGGCAGCGCGTTACGCTGCGGCGACAGAGTGGGCCCCCGACTGGGACTGGGTGCATCCGCACGTCTCAGGTGGTACGGTAAGCGCGGCATGTTATGGCGGGAACTGTTGCCATTCCTTTTCTACATCAGGGATGCTGACTCGCCGAATGTCCTGGTTATGTACCTTGGGGGCGATGGCTTGGGACAGGTCACTGGCCTATTGCGGAAGCTTGCGATTTGCAGTGACTTGGCCTACTCACCTTGTGTGTGGCCTCCCACAACCCTCAATTGGTCGGACATGATACCGCGGTACGCTTACAGGGGAGCGTTCGGCCTCCGGGCTCTTGCCCGAGCTCCACGCTCTGTGAACGGGGCTATTGCCTGGTTCCTTTTTGACAAGGGTGGGGGTCGCGTCATTCGCCTCCCTACCATTAGTATGCAAAATTATGAGCCTTACTCAGGGGATGGGGCCCATCTGTCGCAGGGAGGTATGGACCTCTTGTTAGTGGACTGGCGAGCAGGCCTGTTGACCGAGCTGACGGTCTGGGGGGGGCGGTGAGCCTTTTGGGAAGCCTCCCCGTGTGGCGGGTAGCACTGGTAAGGTAAACATTTATGACCCACAGGTATCCGGCAGGTTCGCAATTGACTGGACAACACTAGACAGGCATAAGTTGGTTAAACGTTGTCCGGTCAACGACGAACCAGGCGACGGGGTGATGGCTACAGCTAGACAGCATGCATCACCCCGTGATTTTACGGATACGCGTCAGAGGGTGGGGTCATTAGTTAGATATTGACTACGGTCAACAATTTGTTTGTTGTCAACAAACAAATTGATACAAATAGATACATTGTAACAATTGCCGTTGGCAATTTTGGGTGGTACCTTACCAGTGTTACTTCGGCCTGCTTGCCTTAAGAATTATGATTGGTCAATTACCAATAGAAATTTATAATTCGGACTAGGGCATGAATCAATAAATGTGGCCCAATGCCGTTATCCACTTTCATCAGTGTCTGAGTCCTTTATTGGGGGGTGCGCCTGCAATGCAAGCGCGGCGCCAAAATGGCCACCGCACCCTTTGCGGGGGCCCCCCACCGGACGAAGGCATCTGGGTAGTTAGGGGGCGTGGCCAGCACCCTTATAAAAGGGGTGGCCACGAGGCAGCCGAGCTGCCATTTTGCGAAGCGACGGAGCGGAGAAGTTTTTCCCCTCCACCCCCTCCCTAGTTAACAGTGTGATATTTTGGTCGCTTTGGGGCCGGGTGGGAATTTTTGGCTGGGACTCACAATTGGCTCTCGGGTCCTGGCTTTTTTGCCCATCCCACACTGTTGCTATGGTTTGATATAGGGGTTTCTGTTGCTGCTGTTGACTTTGGTCACATGGGCGGGTAGCACTGGTAAGGTAAACATTTATGACCCACAGGTATCCGGCAGGTTCGCAATTGACTGGACAACACTAGACAGGCATAAATTGGTTAAACGTTGTCCGGTCAACGACGAACCAGGCGACGGGGTGATGGCTACAGCTAGACAGCATGCATCACCCCGTGATTTTACGGATACGCATCAGAGGGTGGGGTCATTAGTTAGATATTGACTACGGTCAACAATTTGTTTGTTGTCAACAAACAAATTGATACAAATAGATACATTGTAACAATTGCCGTTGGCAATTTTGGGTGGTACCTTACCAGTGTTACTTCGGCCTGCTTGCCTTAAGAATTATGATTGGTCAATTACCAATAGAAATTTATAATTCGGACTAGGGCATGAATCAATAAATGTGGCCCAATGCCGTTATCCACTTTCATCAGTGTCTGAGTCCTTTATTGGGGGGTGCGCCTGCAATGGATAGTTCCAGAGCTGATAAATCAGCAGCTACTGGGCAGCAGTGGTAGCTGAAGGTGAAAATGACATAGGAGAGACATTCAAGTTAACTTTTGTTTCCACTGTGCAGATGGTGGCAATGAGAAACCACTGCTGAACTTTCCTTAACATGAAAACCCTATGATAGAATAGTCCAAAAGGAAACAAGAGATAGTGCTGAAAGATGAGACTGCCTGGTCAGAAAGTACTCAATTGCTTTGGAGAAGAGCAAAGAACAAATACGAATAGTGCTGTCGCTAATGATGCAATTCTATTTAAAGACATCTAGTGGCTGGTATGTACAGAAGTGAAAGGAAAGTCCAGTGCTACACAACACAATTGGAGCATGAGAAGTACAAATCAAGACACACTGGAAACCCTAAAGCAAATAAATGAAACATATAAACATTGCACTGCTTGGTGCCAGTGAACTAGGATGGGAAGGGAATATTTTCTCTTAGACAACTACAGAGTGTTCTGCTCTGGAAATGACCAACTCAGAAGAAATGGAGTGGCTTTTATACTGAGGAGAGATGCATGCTTTATGCAAGTAACAAAAAGGAAATTGATCACACACCAAAGCATTACAGGTTTCTAATCATAGGTGTCTTCAGTGCAAAAATAAAAAACAAGAAGACACTGTTAGGACAGAATATGGGGAATCGGAATAATTTCCTATAGCTAAATGTGTCAGACAAGAGTACATTTTATCTCTTTATCTGTTAAATCTGTACATAGGACATATTATATAGAAAGCCAGACTACAGGTAGATTCAGATAAAGTAAGAGTGAAAATTTGTGGAAAACCATAAATAACCTAAAATAATGTAGATTACACCATTTTACTGGGAGAAATCAGCAATGACTTGAAATAACTGTTGGTGAAAGTGAAGGAAGAACTTACAAAGCAAGACTGCTGTTGTGTTGTGGGAGGAAATCCTGATACCATACTCCAACACAGTTGAACATTAAAAAGTGAAAAATTGTGACTAGACAGGAACTGCACAGCTTTCATGTGGACAAGGAAGACACTGAAATAGTGAAAACTTTTGTATACCTTGGCTCAATCTTCAATCCAAGATGCAGCCAAGAAATCAGAAGAAGACTGAGACTCAGAATGGCAGCAATGAAGGAATTAGAATTTTTTGTGTCAAGAAAAAGAATGTGTCACTGGAGACTGGAGACATAATCTGAGATATGCAGACGATACCACCCTAATGGCAGAAAGTGAGGAAGACCTAAAGAATCTCTTGATTGGGCTGAAGGAGGAGAGTGCAAAAGCTGGCTTGAGACTAAATATCAAGAAAACCAAGATAATGGCAACAGGCCCAATCAGTTCATGGAAGATAGATGGGGAAGAAGTAGAAGCAGTGACAGATTTTACTTTTCTGGGATCAAAGATCACTGCAGATGGGGATTGTAGCCATGAAATAAAAAGGCGACTGATTCTTGGGAGACAAGCAATGAGAAACCTGGGGAACATAGTGAAAAGCAGAGACATCACACTGAAAACAAAAATTAGAATAGTCAAAGCAATGGTCTTCCCAGTAGTAATGTACGGATGTGAGAGCTGGACAATTAGGAAGGCTGAACGCAGAAGAATAGATGCCTTTGAAATGTGGTGTTGGAGGAGGGTTTTGAGAGTACCCTGGACAGCGAGGAGAACAAATAGGTCAATCTTAGAAGAAATTAACCCTGAATGCTCACTGGAAGGTCAAATAGTAAAGATGAAGCTAAAATACTTTGGACATCAAATGAGAAGGGAGGATTCACTTGAGAAGGCATTGATGTTGGGAAAGGTGGAGGGCAAAAGAAGAAGGGGGAGGCCAAGGATGAGATGGCTGGATGGCATTGTGGATGCAATGGGCGCAGAGCTGGGAGGGCTGAGGGGGATGGTGGAGGACAGAGGCGCCTGGAGAGCAATGGTCCATGGGGTCGCAAAGGGTCGGAACCGACTGTGCGACTGAACAACAACAACACTGGAGACTAAGACCAAGATCATCTACACTCTCATGTACCCAATCAATATGTATGAGTTGAAAGAAATTTGGCAGGGGGGAAATGAATCATTTGAAATATGCTGCTTAAGGAGGGCTTTGCAGATACACTGGACATCCATAAAGAAAAAAGTGGATCCTAGAGTGAATCAAGCCTAAACTATTCTGAAGGCAAAAATTAAGAAATTGAGGTTGTGATACTTTGGGCACATCCTGAGAAGGCAAGGTTATCTGAAAAAGACAATAATGCTTGAAAAGTCAAAAGCATCAGGAAGAGGAAGACCAAATACATTATGGAGTGACTTCCTAAGGGAAGCCAAAGCCTTGATTTTACAAGGAATGAGCAGGGCTGCTGAGGACATATCATGTTGGTGCTTGTTTATTCAGAGTGTCACCATAACTCAAAGACAACTTGATGGCATGTAGCAACAAAAAATAGGGTTATTGTTGTTTCAAAGTACTAGGATAATAAATTAGAAGATTACCGTCTGTCTCTTTCATTTCCAGTTATCCACAATAAGCTCTCCAGAAATCAGAAAGGTCACTGGCAAAGGATGAATTTCAATTGAGAGAAAAATGCAGCAGAAACAAATCCCAGAACTAGCACATACAAATATCAATAGACAGCTACAGAAATAATTTTCCTTCAGCCCTGGAAAACAGAACAATCATCAGTTCAAAGAATATGCATGTAATATGAATACTACTGTAAGAACTCTACCAAAGAATTTGTGTCCCAGTGCTCCTCAGGAAAATTAAAGTGGCAGAATAGTACAGACAATAATGTGCTAGATAGACCAAAGCTTCTTCTACATTCCTATTTAGAATCCAGTAAACCATTTGTAACTACAAACATACCAAAATGAGATAAAAAGTTAATTAACAAATATGGATGGACAACTGCCTCAAGGTAATTTAGTGGGGTGTTCTGGTTGGCTCCTTTTTGAGTTGCATCACCAGTGGGAAGGTAGTGCCCTGAACCCTGAGAGAACTTGCTTGAAGTGAGATCAAAGTGAGGGTACCACATTTCCTTATGGCTAAAGAAATCTTCAATCTACTATTTTGATTGTTTGAATAACTTCTGTTTGCAGTCATGTAGTTAGTCCTTGTAATAGGGCAACTATATTTACCAATTCTGTTAGGCTAGAGCTGAGAGATCTGTGTGGTTCTGCTGAACTACATGAATATATATGCATGAATTACTACAGCAAAAACAATCAGGGCCAAATATAATTCTCCATTTTTCAAAAAATAGAAAATAATTTTTAAAACATGCTACAGTGGTATAGAAGGGGAACATTTGAAGGGGCTCTATTCTTTGCTGTTGGTGGAAATTCATGTTTCATTTGGCAAAATCCTGTTTACCCCAGCAGAAATGCATTGGCACTTGTTTTAGCACTCACTTTTCTCTTTAGCTATTTCCACCTTCTTTTTTTCTTTTTTTTAAACTATGGTTGAAGAACACAGTTGTCACAGCCAGTGACTGCTTTGTTATTCTACAGTGCCCTTGATACTGCGCTGTTCCAGCATATTGGAGTAGAGGAGGATGGCAGTCCTCAATGGCAGCCAACATTTTCTGCAGAACTTCCTGGAAAGAGAAAAAACAAAACAAAATAAAATAAAATGGTGGGCAACAGCAGTCGCTGTAGAAGTTGGCACTTCCTACTGACTCTTCTGGTAACAAAATGTATCATAAGAAAGACATCTTCTGCCACTGCTAAAGAAGGTACAGCCACCCTGCTCATGATTAAATATGGATGGCAACCCCAAATGGGATTCCTATCCATTCCTATTCTTTCTTGTTCTGCTCTCATTTTGGGAATAATGGAAACTAACATGAATTGAGGTCCAGTATTTGGTTTGGTTTTTTCCATTGTGCATAGGACTGTATTAGGTGAACTTATAGTCCACAGCAACTCATACAATTTTATTATTCTGCAATGTTTATGAACTGTTGTTGTTTCGTAACCCAAGTTAAGAAAGTCATCTCTCCATAGTTGGGTTGGTTTACAATTTTTTTTCATTTTGAGAAGGGTTTGGTTTTTTCTGTCCTTTGGTCCAGAAAAGAAAAGATACAATGTGCTTTCCATTATATCATCACTGCTCAAAAAAGCATTTGTGCTTCTCAGGGGAAACCAATCTGTTGTGAAGGACACTGGATATTTTGCCCAGGGTAACATCCTTTGCCTGCAAGGCACTGTGAGCTACCAGAGTCAACCCATGAAATTCATCACACACAAGCAAGCAGACAATGAAATGGAAAGCATTCATCTGAAACCAAAGACCAGATGCTTCCATGGTATGCTTTCAGCATGGTTCACTTGACTCTGTCAAAGTCTTCATGACAACAGGAAAAGAATGAGTGAGTGTGTGCATGTTTCTATGTTAGATGAAAGGATACACTTTTTGACCTTTACAAATCACCACAACTGGAATTTTGGACCCTGTGGGCCACAAAAGATGTCATTAACTAAATGTATTAATTGATGTTATTTTAAAAGAATTATCATTCATTGCTATTGAAGCAGTTTAATGAGGTAAAATAGAGCGGAAGATTTTCTTCCTGTACAGAATGAAAGCGCGGCGCCAAAATGGCCGCCACGCTCTTTGCGCCCCCCCCCCCCACCCGGACTCAGACATCCAGGTGAGTTAGGGGGCATGGCCACCCCTCTATAAAAGGGGTAGCCACGAGGCAGCCAAGCTGCCATTTTAAAATAGCGACGGAGAGGAGAAGTTTTCTCCGTCGCTGTTTCTTCATTTCCCCCTTGCTCCTTCCCGGCTGGGAAGGAAGGATTTTCACACGGAGCCTTTGGCTTGCTGGCTCCTCCATGCCTTTTTTGCACTCTTCGATCCCTGGAAAGGGATCCTGCTCCTTCTTTAAGATATGCCTCCCAAACGGAGGGCCTCGGCGATGAAGCTGCGGCCAAGGGGGAGGACTTTTGGCCCTGCGCAACGCGGGGGGCAGCCCTTGGGTCGGAGGACCAGGGCTGCACCCCTGCAGCAGGACACGATACTGGTGTTACCCACCGATACCGGTGGAGAGGGGCAGGCTGGAGTATGGCCCTCGGCTCCCCAGCCTCAGGCCTGCCCTTCGGAGGCTCCGGCCCTTGGCCTGCAGTTACCGGCCATGGGCCGGGACAATGGGGGAGGGTCTGGTGCTGGCACACAGCACGGTTTACCTCCGGCCCCTCATGGGCCGGAGTTTGGGCATGGCCCTATTCTGGCCTGGGATCTCAAATTGGGGATCCTGGTCCACTTTATACTGGGGGTTCTGTGCGGTGCTGGAGGCATCCTGGGGATTACACACAAACCCGTGGGAGGGGCCCTTCCTTATATACTGGGAGCCCTTCGTGCCCGCCGGTTACCTCGACGGCCGCCACACTTCAACAGGCGGCCGGCCGGCTCGAGCTGCTTGAGACACTTCGGCCGTGCCTGCCGCTGTTCGTCTCTCCAGAGCTCGATTCCTGGTCGCAAGCTCCGACGCCTGCCGTGGGCCGGAACCCCCAGTGGGCTGGTAATTACTTGCCCCTGGATGATTATTGGCCGCAGGTCATGAGGGCTAAGGGCTGGAGGGGGACAGGTGGATATTCCCCCTATTGAACTGTGAGCCCACTGCGGAGGAGAGAGAGGGACAGGACGACTGAGACAAAGAGCTGTCCCATCATCGTGAGCCACCGCGCACCTTGGGCCACCTGGTTGGCGGCATAGCTTGTATATATGGTGGTATGCCGCAGGGCCCGGCCTGATTGGGACACCCTGATGGTTCCATCCATCGCTAAGATTTACA
The DNA here is from genome assembly GCA_035047345.1 of Bradypodion ventrale. Classification (NCBI taxonomy): domain Eukaryota; kingdom Metazoa; phylum Chordata; class Lepidosauria; order Squamata; family Chamaeleonidae; genus Bradypodion; species Bradypodion ventrale. The sequence goes on along the minus strand of JAWDJE010000001.1, from coordinate 87,594,104 downwards.
GGGCGATGGTTGACTGGATGGGCCCATAGCAGTTGGCTCACGGTGAGGAATGCGGATGAGGGTGGCTCTATACCCTGAGAGGAGGTGGGATGAGCACTGGCAGCAGTTGTGCTCGTGTACATCACTCCCACATGACTGGTGCCTGGTGATAGGTACCATGGTGGCCATGCTGAGCAGCGGGCTGCTCAGACACAGGCTCCACGTAACTGGTCGGACAGGGGGTTCCAGCCCGCCTGCTGTGTTCGACCTGCTCAGCTGGCGATGTGTGTGCTAAGCGCCAGTGTCGTTACCGACTTGGTGTCACCTTTTGCGCCGGCCCTTACGCCGCCTCCGCGTGCATGCGGGTTGGTTAGTTACAGGGCAGAGGTAGGGGTGCACAGGGGCGATCAGAGCTCCATCTAAAGAACTAGCCTTGACAAAGCTTCCCACCCCTCCCCAATTGGTGTACTCAGGCGGGAGAGATGGCAACCAGCTCATCCAAGAGGGGATGGGGCGGGGTACCTGCTGGAAGGTTTTCCATGGGGATTTTTGTATTCCATTCAGGGGTGTTACGGGTCCCAGGATGCTACTAATCTGGTTTCCTTGAAGGGTAACGAAGAGGGGGCTCCACTGTGCACAGCTGAGGGAGTTGGGGCTATGAGAGTAGCGGGGCCCTTCTTGGAACCACCTTTCCTAAGTTGACTGTCTCCCCTATGAGGCTCGTACCGAGCTAGGACCGGGGTGAATGTCATTATTCCTCCATTTAGCTTACCCTGTGGGTTATCCATTCAGGATTGCCATTCTGATGACCTCGCTCAGTCAGGTACTCGTAGTTGGTTCGGCCCCTATGGGTGGCACACTCACCCAGTCCTGGTGCTGTTTGGGCACAGTGTGATATGCATTCGGATTTCAGATTATTGCTAGTGCACCCAATGGATGTGCAGCTATTGGGTTTTTAGGTCCCGAGGGGAATTTTACTTAGATAAGGCCAACCCCTTCTGACTGAGTTAATACATGTTCAGCACTTGAACGATTTGGGATTTTTCTTCAGTGGGCCTTTCCTCATGGGTAGGGGTCTCGGTCTCTAGCCCATTATCTCGACGACTTTGGGTTCGGGGGTGAACGGGGCTTCGACACATGCACGCGTCTCCTCATTACATTTCAGACACTCAGGTGGGAACTGGGTGTCCCTTTGGCGCCTGAATAGACCGAAGGCCCAGCTACTAAGCTCACATTTCTAAATCGACTCTGTCGCGCGGGCACCCGGGTTAACCATGAACAAGGTGGCTTGGATCTCCGCGGCGATTGTGGCATTGATTGCCAAACATAAAGTGTCCCCTTGTGAGCTACAGTTACTTCATGGCCACCTTACTTCGGCCTGCAGGGTGGTTCCATCCGGCAGAGCATTGGCCAGGTGCCTGTGTGATGCCATGGCTGGCCTGTTACAACGTTGACACAGGGTCCGGCTGATCAGGGGCATACGGGTGGGCCCTCTGGTCTGGCTCAAATTGCTCCTGGGTTTTAACGGGGTCTCTTCCTGGAGATCAAACCTGATGGTCTGCCCTAGATTTCAAGTATGGTCGGATACCTCCGGCTCCCTGACTTATGGGGGTTTACTCTGGGGGTGGGTGCACGGATCGCCTCCGCGATTTTATCTTCCTTGCGTTTCTCCCCATTTTGGGGAGCACTACTGCTATGGGGCGATGAGTGGGCCTACTCAGTGGTCCAATTTAGGTGTGACAATGCGGCAGTGGTGCATATTGTCAACACCCAGACATGCAAATCCCCCAGGGTTAGGACATTAGTTTGTCTATTCCTTTTGAGAAGCCTACGCCTAAATGTGCTGTTCTGAGCCAGACATGTTCCAGGTATTAATAACGACATTGCTGCTGCTTTCTCCCGCCTGCAGATCCCCCGGTTCCGGGCCTTACTCCGGAAGCAGAGGAGTTCCACTCGCCACTCCCGGCCGATTTCGGATGTTTGGTGAGGAGAGGCGAACCGGGCATGTCATTGGCACCGGTATACGTAAGGCATATCACCATGCGTTCATGCGTCGTGTTTGGGAGGGGCGGGCACGGGAACGTGTCCGCCGCCCGTACACGCGTCACCCTAGTTCCCAGGTTTTTTGACCCACCTTGCACAAGGCTGGCATTACTTATGTTCAGATAGGTGTGAGGTGGCTCTTGGCCACGCAGCTACCACGGTAGCCTTTTTGGAGCGCTCTGCATCAGTGTGTGGGTGCCAGAGTTGGTACCACCTGTGTAAGGCGGATGTGTCTCGTAGGGCACTGGAACTCGACGATGTCTCTGTCACACATGAGTGGGCTCAAGTGGGGATACGGTCCTCACAGGTTGTTCAGCATGGCATAGGCAGCGGAGTTAGACTGCTACGAAGTTTTATTGGAGACATCTGTCCGGTTGGTGCCCTACATGAATTTTCGACAGTGCCTGCTGCGCGCCCCAGCCTGTTTTTCTGCCACCAGGATAGGTCTACCCTTGCCGAAGTAATGTTACGGAGGGTGACCGGTGCCGCGCTTCGCGGTGTGGGGGCCCGTTTTGGCACCCATTTATTTAGAATAGGCGTCGCGTTGATCGCGGCTACGTTTGGAGTACTCGGAGGCCGACATGCGTGTACGCGCAATTTCTTATATGTACGTGCCCTCACTGTGTGAGTACCTAGTTATGACCTTAACCTCTTCTCCTCTTTTACAGATCCTGTGTGTCTCTACACACCGGTGGCAGTGGGGCTGGTGGGCCGCAGCTATGTACACTGGGCAGCAGTATATGCTGCGGCAACAGAGAGTGGACCCCGACTTGGGCTCTGTGCATCCGCACGTATGCAATGGTATGGTATGCGTGGCACAAGGGGGCAGGAACTGTTGCCATTCCTGATGTCCGTTGGGGATGCTGGACCGCCCGATGTTCTTAATAGGCACCTCGGTGGCAACGATCTTATATGGATCACTGCTGTTACTAAACTGTCGAGGGGCTGTGACCTGGCGTTTTTATCACGTATGTCTTACACACGGTCGCTATGGTCTAACATCCTGCCGAGACACCGATTTAGGGAGACGTGGATCTCCGTTGTTCGTACTGTTCCGGCAGTCAGTGAACAGGGCTGTTGCTCAGTCCCTTGCTGAGCATGGCTGGGAGACAGCCATTGGACACCTGAGGATAGGCTTACAAAAATTTTGCCAGTAGGCAGGGGAAGGGGTCCACCTGTCGGCTGGAGGTATGTACCTCGTTCTGGGTGTGGTGCAAGCAGGCCTGGCGACCGAGCTGACGGTCTGGGGGGGTGGTGGTGGTGAGTCATCATGGACATCTCCCCGTGTGGCGGGTAGCACTGGTAAGGTAAATATTTATGACCCATAGGTATCCGGCAGGTTCGCAATTGACTGGCCAACACTTAGACAGGTACAGGTGTAATAACGTTGACCGTGCAACGACGAACCAGGCAAGGGGTGATGGCAGGAGCTTTTCAGCATGCATCACCCCGTGATTTGATGGATACACGTCAGACGGTGGGGTCAGTAGATAGTTTATTGACTACGGTCAACAATTTGTTTGTGTCAACAAACAAATTGATACAAATGGATACATTGTAGCCAATTGCCGTTGGCAATTTTGGGAGGAACCTTACCAGTGTTACTGCGGCCTGCTTGCCTTAAGAATTATAATTGGATGAGTACCAATTGAAAGTTATAATTCGGACTAGGGCATTATGCAATAAAAGTGGCCCAATGCCTTTATCCATATACCGGTGTCTGAGTCTTTCTTTGGGGGGTGCGCCTGCAAAGTAAGGTTTGTCCACTTGGACCAATAACATTTTACATAAATGAAAATCTGTTCAAACTTCTTCTTCTTCTTGATAGAATGTGTTTACATATTCATAAGCCACTAGAGCAGTGGTTTCTAGTGTGGTGCCCATGCTGCACAGGGGGACTTTAATTCCCAGAAGCCTAAGTCAGTACATTGACTGATCAGTGCTTTGGGAAATTGACTTAGGCTTTTGGGAATTGAAATAAAAAAGCAAAGGTTGGGAAACATTGCACTAGAGGGACATGTGTGGCAAGGAGTCTGATTCCCACCTCTTTTTACTGTTATTTCAGCCTTCTTTACTTGAAATTTCAGCAGATGTGTTGGAATACAGCTCCAATCAAAATGGCAAATCTAGATGGGAGGGGTGCAGCAGGCATGCACTGGAATTTAGGGGCAAGATGAGTATGGACTATCCTATTTCTTTGCAGTGTGTCGAAACCTTGGCAGTGCTAATCTCTCACCTGCACAGAAAGGCTATACTTATTTGAGGTTCAGATGAAGGTTCAGATGAAGTGGCAAGCAAAGATTGCCTCCTGTCATGGAAAGAGTGACCACAAACTCCTTAGAAGTGTAAGGGTCTAGCCAGCGTCATTCAATCAATCAATCAATCAATCAGTTTAATTTATATCCCGCCTTCCTCAGCCGAGACCAACTCGAGGCGGCTAACAACATAATCCAACAAAGTAACAATAAAAAGATAATACAGAGAAACAACAAGTTCAAAATGGAAAACAATCCAGATAAGCATAATATCATAATACAAAAACTACACTACATAATTAGGTCATAAAAATGCAATAAATATAATTATACTACAGCAAACCCAACATAGCAAGACCCCCATGTCCACTGGAGAACAGTCGTAGGAGCTACCACTCCCCCAACAGCTTGGGGAAGGAGGTCCACGTCTCAGTCTCAACATGAGCCAAGGCAGCCACAGCAAGGAGCCAAAGACGGCGATGGTCCTGGGGCGGCGGCAGTCCTGGGCCTGGCCCGGCGGCCCACGGCCCTTTATCTCCCCGCGCAAGGGACGGGAGAGGAGGGTGGGGCCAGGTGAGAGGCCGATGGAATGGCCCTCTCTTCGCCCCCATCGGGGCAGGACGCGCAGCGGCGGCAGGCTCACCCAGGCGCCCCTCGCCTTTTAAGTCCAAGGGCGAGGGGGAAGGGGGGCCCGAGGACGCCGGCCAAGTGAGAGGCCGATGGAATGGCCCTCTCTTCGCCCCCACCGGGGCAGGACGCGCAGCGGCGGCAGGCTCACCCGGGCGCCCCTCGCCTTTTAAGTCCAAGGGCGAGGGGGAAGGCGGGGCCCGAGGACGCCGGCCAGGTGAGAGGCCGATGGAATGGCCCTCTCTTCGCCCCCACCGGGGCAGGACGCGCAGCGGCGGTCATTCATTTAGTATTAAACACTTCGGAAGTGGACTTGATCAATGAAAACTAACATTAAAACACAGCAGTTAGCCTTAAAATTGCCACCACGTTTTTTGTCTTTTTGTTTTATTTTCTGTCTGATATGGGGGAGAAGAGTTCATTTTGTCTTGCTCTCACTGGAGGTAAGGAATCTCATAAGGCTCTAAAATCTACTGTGGAGGAAGACTGCTAAAATCAATGAGAATACAGTGATACCTCATACAATGTCCAAACTTGGTTCCACAAGTTTGGACTTTATACGGATTTGGACTTTGTATGAGGCATGCAAAATCCTTGCTGCGATGCCTCATACAACGTCCAAATCCTTGCCATGATGCATCGTACAATGTCGTTTCCATAGAGATACATTGTACTATAACAGCACAGACTTCAGGGCAAAGTCAAGGAAACAGACAGGAAACTGACAGAACTTTAAGAAATCATTGTCTAAAGGCTAAATACATTACAAAAAGATGCCAAACAACCCTGATTGTCCAAGAACCTGAAGAATGCTGCAAAAATCCCAGGAATGCTTCTAAAAATTCTGACGAAAAAATCCAAAATCACGCTCAAAACCACTCCTAAACACTCTTCACCTCATGCAAAACCCACAAGAGCAATGCACGCATGTGTCCTGCCTTTTATACTGCCCAGGCACAATGCAACCTGGGAAAAACCCCAATGCCTCATACAAAGTCACAGCAACTTTGTATGAGGCAACTTTTTTCAAGGAATTAGGTGATGTTGTATGAATTCGATGTTGTATGAAGCGGACTTTGTATGAGGTATTACTGTAATGAAATTAGTGAGGATATGTCTTATATCATTTATTTTCCTAGTCTGAAGTAGGGAATGTTGTTGTCCCATGCCATCAAATTGCCTCCAACTAACAATGATCCTCTAAAATAGAGACTTTGAAAAAGTCATGTCTTTAGTAATCTTGCAGAGGTCTTGCAAACATAAGACAAACCTAAAAGAACCAGTCTATATATTGTTATCAATCTGTTCCTCGGTGTGTGTGTGTGTGTGTGTGTGTGTGTGTGTGTGTGTGTGTGTGTGTGTGTGTGTGCGTGCACGCTCCTTTTTCTTATTAGGACTAACCTGCAAAATAATATTCCTGCCTTTTTCATATAGATATCATTAATATTTTCTCTCTTACTCATTGTTCTCTACAAGAAGTTTTTTTTTATTATTTGCAATGATGAGACAAGCAAGGATCATGTTTTGCCTAGAGCAAATGGCTTTCTCTCAGTTCAAACATTCAGCTAATAATAACCATGCCTAATATTTGAGCAGTATGTTAATAATCTAGAATCCAAAAAGGCCATTACTGCCTTCATTTCCAAACCTATGGAACAGTCATTAAAATTTTTGTCATAATTTAGTGCCAAAGCAAACATATCCCACTGTGGACCCTTAAACTTTATGACCCATCCTGTTTCTTTTTGTCTGCACTGTCTTAAATTGAGAAATGCTGAATTTGCAAGACTACAACAGATTGCTTTTGGCAAATCCCCTCAAACCTACCCTCTGTCTAATTTACATCCACACTGTGTTTTACAGACTGTCACACACACAATTGTGAAGTGATAATGCATACAAAGTTTAGTTTCTGATTTAATAACTCAGTTTGAGTACAGATCTGCTACAATGAATGGAATTTCATAAGAAAATAGCTCAAATGTCTGTTTTTTTGCTTTCATTATGCAACAGCAGCTTTCCCATGAAATGAGTTCTATTTGGATAAAAATTCCAAGCAATTTATATCAAGTTTTAAAGGAAACAAGCTAAATAATTGAGATACAAAAGTCACACTTTGGCTGAAATCATGTTGTATAATTTACACCTGTAGAAGTGTAATGATTTCACCAACAGTTCAGTAATTCAATGTTTTCTACTTCTGTCCTATGGCTTTTCTGATTCTCATGTGATTCATTTCATCATGTGAAGATGTGGGAGCTACATGACAGTAGGATGAAGTCCTTAATTATTAAAAACTGCAGCCATTAGATTACATTACTGAAAGGGGATGATTTTCAGTAACTAAAGTCCTGGACTGGTTATCCTTCCAGTCTGACCAGGTTGTCCTGCTATGGTAATAGAGTAGACTATACTGCCAGGAACTCAATGCCAAGTGTCAGGCAGCATTTAACTAACCTGACAATCTTGAGAACTAGCAGCTTTGGCGAAGTCGACAGGGAAGGGTGAAAGTCCTCAAGTGGATTAAATCCCACTTGAATCCAACTTGATGGAAGGTAGCAGCTTCATCAATACTGGCCTGGGGCTGAGAAGGACTTTGCATGCCTAAAGGGCTCAGGACCAGAAAGTGACTTACAGAACTGGATCAGTGGTATGGGTTTCATGCTGCGATGCGGAAGGCAGATGAAAGGCCATGACATTATATTCACAGGACAGTCGCTATGGATGATTGCCAATATTCAGAATTGGATACAGCACAAGAAGAAGAAGAAGAAGAAGAAGAAAGATTTCCTCCTTTATTCTTGCAGCTCCCACATTTTCCACATGATGGACTACACAGGAGTCAGAAGAGCTGATGGACAGTAGTAGGAAGTATTTAATTATCAAAATAACTCTCTATTAATAACATAATCACCCTTTTACACCTGTAATTTATGCAGCATACTGCTAGCATTTCTCCTATAATAAAAAGTGTGTATATGGAGAGAAATCAAGCCATCATGGATCCTGAATGCAAGAGAAGGAAAGGAGTCAAGTGCAGCTTGCCATTGGTGCTAAAAATAAGAGAACAAGGTATTTTCCATATGCAGTGAATTAGGCATCCAGCTGTCATTAATGGTAATGGGACTTATTCACCTAACGTCCCACATACTGCAGTGAACAGAGTTGGGAGAAGGAGTTCTCATATACTGCAAAGCCTAGCTATTGCTCTTTGCAGAAGCAAAATGCAAACTCATAAAAATGAAATAAAATATCTGTCTACTGAAGGTCTTCTTAAAGAAACACATTAACATTCTAACTTGCCTTGAGAACCTAAGCGCTGTTCATGCCCTAAGGGAAAATATGTCTTTTAATAAATTGCCTTTAGTTTTAAAACTCATTTTAGAATAAAAGTGTCTACATCTATTCCATTCTGCATCTTCTTCAATCGAGATATAGGAGAGGTTATAATAAAATAGGTAAAGGTCAGCCTTGCTCGAAAGCCAGCCATATTTGGCTCTAAGATTTAATGTTCATCTTTGTTTCATAGCCGAAAAGCCAGTATTGTCTGCTTCTGCAGATGTTTCCGTGGTCATGTGGCAGGCATGACTAGACACCGGAGTGCACGGAACGCTGCTTACTTTTCCACCAAAGAGTTCCCGATTTATCTACTTGCAACCTCTTGCTTTTGAACTGCTAGGTTGGCAGGAGCTGGGACAAAGACGGGAGCTCATTCCATCCTGCAGTATTTGGGTATTGAACTGCTGACCTGCCACCACCCAGTCAGTATCTTAGCCACTATGTACTCCTAAATAAGATTGCAAGAGAACATTTAGAAGAGTTTTTCAGTGAAAGAAGACATCCCCCAAAGAGGAACCATTGGCTCAATTTGAGCAACAGATTATCTAGATTAGTCTAGATCAGTGGTTCCCAACCTTTTTTTGCCCATGACCAGCAAAGCATCTCTAAAATCCTGATGCCTCCTTGGTTATATATAATTCTTATTATTCAAAAAGTGAACTCCTATTCACATGTTAATAACTCATTCTCAAATCCTCCCCCCACCAGTAGGGCTCGTGCCCCACATTGGGAACCATAGGTATAGATCATGCATAATAGCAAACAAAAGGCTGATGATTTTCAGAAGCAAAGGGTGTCCATTTTTCTCATGAGTTCTTGTTCCAAAATTGGTTTTGTTTTGGCTTCCTTATTACTCATAAGAGACCTTTTTAACCCATTGAGCATCCAATATCTATTTTTAAAGGAGTGACATTTATCAACTATACATATCAGCAAAAGGTCATTCAGAAAGCATCTCATCCATCAAAGGAGAACAAGATAGAAAGCAAATTAGAGACAAAACAGGTGAAGGCATTATTTCATACATAATGTCATACTATTATTATTATTTTATTAATAGCAATTTAACATATTGTTATTCAGCACCAACAGGTACCACTCCTTACCCTCTGTTGCCTCCTCCCACATCTCCACATTATTTCTCATGTTCATAATGTATAATAACACCAAAAAAGAGAGATGTCCTTATCATATGAGTCTTGAACGCCAAATTAGGAATTAAAACGATGACTAGGATAACAGGCAAGTTTGGCCTTGGAATATAAAATGAAGCAAGGTAAAGGCTAAATGAGTTTTTTTCAAGATAATGCTCTGCTCATATCAAAAACTTTCTTCCAACAACCTAAGAGCCAACTCTATATGTGGACATCACCAAATGGCCAACACGAAAATCAGATTGATTATGTACTTTGCTGAAAAAGACGGAGAAGTTCTATACAATCAATAAAAATGAGACCTGGAGCTGATTGTGGCTCAGATCATGAGATACTTATAGCAAAATTCAGGCTTTGAAGCAAATAGACCATGCATTAGACCCATGGTGGTGAACCTTGTCACTCCATATGTTCTTGGACTTCAATTCCCAGAAGCCCAAGCACCCTGTGAATCCACATGAATTTACTGCAATTCATCTGCCCTCATTGCTCCCAGAAGCAGAAGTAAAATGTGTCCATATGGGTGGGATTATGAGGGCAGCATGGACTGGATGAATCACAGTAAACCCATTCGTGTGAATTCACAGGGTGGTTGGGCTTCTGGGAATTGAAGTCTAAGAATATATGGAGTGACAAGTTTCGCCATCATAGCATTAGACTATTCAGGTATGATCTAGATCACATCCCTTATGAATATGCAGTGGAGGTAAAGAATAGCAAGGATTAGATTTGACAGACAGAGTGCCTGAAGAACTATTGACATCATACAGGAGGCAGAAATTAGAACCATCCCAAAGAAAATGAAATGCAGGAATGTGGCCATCTACTAAACCTCTACAAATAACTGAAGAAAGAAGGTATGCGAAAAGCAAAGGTGAAAGAAAAAAAATTCACCCAACTGAATGCAGATTTTGAGAGGACAGCAAGGAGAGATAAGAAGGCCTTCTTAAATGAACAAGGCAAAGTAAAAGAGGAAAGCAACAGAAGGGGAAGGACTAGCGATCTCTTCAAGAAAATTGGAGAAATCAAAGGAACGTTTTGAGTAAAAATGACCATGATAAAGGACAAAAACACCAGGGACCTGGCAGAAACAGAAGAAATTGGGAAAAGGTAGCAAGAATACATAGAAGATCTATACAAGAACCCTATGTCCCTAACAACCACAATTGCCCTGGATCGGCAACACGATTTGCCCGAGGCACTTGTTGACCTGTGGTGTGGGTCGACGACAGCTGCCTTGGATGTAATCGCTCCACTACGGCCTCTCAGAGACCGTGGAGCTAGGTCATCCCCGTGGTTCATGGAAGAACTACGGGAACTCAAACGGGCAAAGAGATGCCTTGAGCGCCGCTGGGTGAAGACCAGGAATGATTCCGATTGGACACTAGCTAGAGCCGCTATTAGGGCCTACCTAGTGGCGATGGGGGTGGTGAGGAGGCAATACTTCACCTCCCTTATTGCCTCCGCTGATAATTGCCCAGCCACCCTGTTTCGGGTGACCAGATCCCTTCTTGGTGGGGGGGGGCTGTGCCTGGTTGGCAGGGATCGGCTGAGGACTTTGCTGACCATCTGGTGGAGAAAATCAATCAGATTCGCTCAGGGTTTAATCTTGGCGTGGATGGGGAGGGTCAGGGGGGAGCCAGTGCACAGTCTTGCTGTGTTATTTGGGATCAGTTTGATCCTGTTGCCCCAGATGAAGTGGACAGGCTCCTTGTGGTGGTCCGCGCCACTAATTGTCCATTGGATCCCTGTCCTGCCTGGCTGGTAAAAGCCTCCAAGACGGTGACACGTGGCTGGGTCGGGGCTATAATTAATGCGTCTTTTCGGGAGGGGATATTTCCTGCACTGTTGAAACATGCTTTGGTGCACCCCCTCCTGAAAAGCCATCCCTCAATCCAGCAGTCCTAACCAACTACAGACCTGTTTCCAACCTCCCCTTTTTGGGGAAAGTATTGGAAAAGGCAGTGGCGCGTCAGTTGCAGGGGGTTACTGGATGAAGCAGAATATCTGGACCCCTTTCAGTCAGGATTCAGACCTGGATATGGTACTGAGACTGCATTGGTCATGCTGATGGACGATCTCTGGCGAGAGCGGGATGGCGGTCATCTGTCCGTCCTTGCTCTTCTTGACCTCTCAGCGGCTTTCGATACCATTGACCATGGTATCCTTCTGGAATGGCTCCAAGTATTGGGGATCCAGGGCACTGTGTGGTCCTGGTTTTCCTCATTTCTGAGGGGCCGGACCCAGTCGGTGTGGCTGGAGAGCGAGAAGTCCAGTCCTAGGTCCCTAAAATATGGGATGCCTCAGGGCTCGGTACTCTCTCCTCTCCTATTTAACATCTACATGAAGCCGCTGGGTGAGATCATCTGTTCCCACGGGGTGCGGTACCATCAGTACGCGGATGATACACAGTTGTACATCTCGGCCCGTGGGGACCCCAGTGATGCAGTCAAAGTCCTTTCCAGTTGTCTGGAGATGGTTGGGGTCTGGATGGGGGCAAATGGGTTACAGCTGAATCCTAGTAAGACTGAGTGGCTGTGGATGGGGGGTCCTGTGCTATCCTGGGAGCTACCATCTTTGGTTTTGGATGGGGCTATTTTGCCCCAGACTGACCTGTGCACAACTTGGGGATCCTCCTGGATTCGTGGCTGCTGCTAGAAGAACAGGTGGTGGCTGTGGCCAGGAGGACCTTCGCCCAACTTCGGGTGATTCGCCAGTTGCGCACACTCCTGGACCAGGACTCTTTGCTCATGGTCACTCACGCTCTGGTGACCTCCAGTCTAGATTTTTGTAATGCGCTCTACATGGGGCTGCCCTTGATGACCATTCGGAGGCTGAAGCTGGTCCAGAATGTGGCAGCCCGGGTGGTGATGGGGTGTGGATGTTATGCCCATGCCTCACCACTGCTCCGGGAGCTGCACTGGTTACCCGTTTGCCTCCGGGTGCAATTCAAGGTGCTGGTTTTGACCTTTAAAGACCTATATGGTAGTGGGCCAGGTTACCTTAGAGACTGCATCGCCCTAAGGACGTCTGTCCATCCAACCAGAGCAGACCGGAGGGGGTCTCTAATAGTACCATCGGCCAGGGGGGCTCGCCTCTCTGGCACAAGGAGGAGAGCCTTCTCTGTGTCCGCACCGGCCCTTTGGAACCTCCTGCCTGTGGAACTACGTCTCCAGACGGAGTTGTTGCCCTTTAGAAAAGAACTAAAAACCTGGCTGGCAGGCCAAGTTTGAGGTGCAGGTGGAGGGGTGGTTTCCATTGGGTGGTTAATATAGGGGAGGATGCCTGCCCCATGGTTTCTTCAGTTCCTGCACCCCTCTCTTTTTAGGGGTGGGTTCTTATTGCTGGTTTTTATCTGTTTTTTTTGTTTTTATCTGTTTTTACCCACTGTTGTGAACCGCCCGGAGTCGGCTTTGGCTGAGTGGGCGGTATAGAAATTTAACAATAAATAAAAAATAAAAATAAATCACTTACCTCAGGCCACACATCCTGGAATATGAATTCAAGCAGGTCCTAGAAAGTAATACTAACAACAAAGCTAGTGGAGATGATAGTATTCCAGTTGAGCAATGCAAAGCCCTAAAATCATGCCATTAAAGTTTTTCACTCAATATGCCAGCAAATTTGGAAAACACAGCAGTGGCCATCAGAATGGAAAATGTCAACTTACATTCCATTTTTTAAAAAAAAATCAATTTCAAATAATGTTCAAGCTGTCATACAGTTGTGCTCCTTTTGTATTCTAGGAAGGTTATGCTCAAGATCTTATAAGCTAGGTTTCAGCAGTATGTGGATCAAGAAGTATCAAAGTACAAGCTGGGTTCCAAAGAGGCAGAGGAACTAGAGACAAAATTACCAACATGGAGAAAGCAAGGAAGTACCAGAAAAACATCTACTTTTGTTTCATTGACTACTCTAAAGCCTTTGATTGTGTGGATCACAAGAAACTGTGGCAGGTTCTTAAAGAGCTGGGACTACCAGACAACCTCACCTGTCTTCTGAGAAACCTGTATGTGGGTCAAGAGGCAACAGTTAGGACTTAACATGAAACAACTGATTGGTTTAGAATAGAAGAAGGAATATGAAAAGGCTATATAGTGTCACCCTGCTTATTTAACTTATATACTGAGTACGTCACACATAATGCAGGGCTGGATGAATCACAAACTGGAATTAAGATTGCCAGGAAAAATATCAACAACCTCAGATATGCAGATAATACAACCCTAAGGGCAAAAGGTGAAGAAGATCTAAAGAGCCTCTTGATGAGAATTAAATAGGATCATGCAGAAGTTGACTTGAAACCCAACATCAAAGAAACCAAGATCTTGGATCTGACCTCATTCACATCCTGGGAAATAAAAGGGGAAGGGAAGGAAGCACTGACCGGTGTTACTTTTTTGGGGTCCAAGATCACTGCAGATGGTGACTGCAGCCATGAAATAAAATGTTTACTCCTTGGGATCCAAGCTATGGCAAACCTAGGCAGCATAAGAAAAAGTAGAGACATCACCCTGCAATGGTATTCCCATTAGTAATGTACTGTATGGCTGTAAAAGCAGGACTATAGTTATGGCTGAGTGCAGAAGAATAGATGCCTTCAAACTGCGGTGCTGGAGAAGACTTTAGAGAGTCTCCTGGAGGATGGTGGATGATGGAGGAGTCTGGTGTGTTGTGGTCTATGGGGTCACAAAGGGTATGACTTGACTGTGTGGCTGATTAACAAGGGTAATGTGACCAGATGGTAAGTTCCTAGATGTGACATTTGGGCCAAAGAATTCATATATCTCTTGAACTCCTTGAAATGCTAGCCTCTTTGTACATAGTGTCTAGTGAAAAGCTGCTAGCTGATTGGCTAGCTAGAGAGGATGTATATGAGCAAAATAGATTTCAAGGAGCAAATTATATTACAAAGAAAAGAGCACATGCATTTGTTTGATAGAAAAAAAAACTAAGCTGGAAAGAAAGGAACAAAGAAAGATAGAAAGAAAAGTGGGAGGGGGAAATTCCACTCACTTGTGAACCAGGGCATCTGAATCAGAACAAATTCTACCCTGAAGGGAGGAAGAGCAGATGAGATAATAAACAATTTAAAAATAGAATTCATTTCTTTACATTTCACACAATCAGATACTGCAGGATCTGTCATAAATAGGCCAAAACAAATCCAAAGGCACATTTAAGAATTAAAATTAATTGACCAACCGAAAACGTATCCACAAGATTACCACCAAGCTCTGCAAGTCTTTTAATCTCCTAAAACATTACACATCCCATTAGTTTTGCTTGGAATTAGCTTCCATCCTGATTTTATGCTCTCATCTCTTAACGATATTTCGGCAATCTTTTTCTTTTCTTTTTTGTAAATCAATACATCATCAGCTGCAATTCCAAAGCAATTCAGCTTGCCTTTCTACTTCTCCTAATACCTTTTGTCCTCTTGCCACTTCTTAACCATCAAGTGGAATGGTCAAACAGTGTGCCAGGCAGTTGTGAAAGAGATAATATCTTAAATCTAAAGTCTTCTTGATTAATTGACTGACGAAGTAACATTGTGAATGCCAATCACTTTCTGTAAAAGCAGTTTGAGGTTGCTGCAGTGTGTTCAATGTCTAAAAAAAGCCACATGTTTGTTGTAGGGATTCATTTAAATCTTTAAATAATCTGGATCCTAGGTTTTTCAGAGGTTAATGCAAAACATAATTAGATATTTGAATGGTGCAAATAGAACATTTATTTGTTGGTGCCATCCAAAACAATCCCAAACCGCAATTATATTGTTAATTATTCCACATTTCTAGAAATGCAGACCTTTCTTAAGCTCAGTTTCCTTGCTGGAAGAGATGCACATGGCAAGGCTTATCATAGTGCACTTTTTAACTAATATAGAAGTAGAGCATAAATGATGTGGCATGATTTAGAAATCCAACACCCAACATGGCATCCCAGTAGACTGGTATACATTTTTAAATAATATGGGGACCTCTCTGGGTATTATCTCTGAGTCATGGCTGCTTTCAAACCTCAAAATACAGAGGCACAAGGCTTATTGCATCCTCAGCTCATCTTCTGAATATTTGCAACCATTGAGAAAGCTGACTGTGAAGGGTTGTTTGCCATCTATTTAATACCCACAGTAATAATTCGCTTCCAATTTACTTCTTAGTAAAATATGCTGGGATACACCTGTCTGGCAGGTTTCAAAGTTTCTGACAGGAATTTGGTGAGCTAATCCTCCATTGTGGAAGAGGCGGTCTCACACATGCTCTCAAGATGGCAGCACCTGGCAGCCTAGAAGAGATGCGGAGCTGAGTGGAGCTGGGTGAATTCAGAGCTCGCAACGTCCACAAAACAGATTTCCCTAGAAATTACCATGGGTATGATGATGCCTGGGATAAGAAAAATTTTGGGGGAAAATTCAGAATAGATGTGATCAACATGGATGAAAGCACACTGGAATTTGACATGGTGGGGATTGATGCAGCAATTGCTAATTTTTTTTATTTACTAGCAGATTTTGCCCGGCGGTGCCGGGCTGTTTTAAATTGTGTTGGAAGGTTTTTGTTTTGTTAATGTTTGTACAAATGTAATTGTGATTTTTAAAATGTTTATTTATACACACGGGCTGTTATAAACTGTGATCAGTTTTTTTGGGTTTGTTTTTGTGGATTGAAAAAAGAGGAAAGGATGATATAATTTTTTACAATTATTTTATTTAACCAAATAATGTTTTATTATGTCAATTTTTTTAATAGTTGTACCTTGGATAATAATTTTAAAAATGTGAAAGTACATGTTTTTTTACATTCAATGTTTTAAAACTGTATTTAGATGTTTTGGGTTTTGTTTTTGTTTTTAGTGAAAACTCTACACAGGATTTTAGAAATGTTTTTATTTTATTATTTTGTGATTTGTTTGTGATTTGTGTGAATGTGTGATGTAATGTTATGTTTTTGACTGATTTATCTCTTGTGGCCTCTGGGTGGGGCTGTTGAGAATTTATTTTACTTTGACTGTTTTTTCTCTACTGGCCTCTGGGTGGTGCTTCTTCCGGTAAGTAGTCTCTTTCTTTCCTCATTTCAGTTCTGGCCGTCGTGGGGGTAGGACATGCTGGTAAGTTGGCTGGTTTAATTTCTTTTGTGGGTTTGGCTTATTTTTATTTTGTAGTGTTAGTGATTTTTTTCTGTTTGTTTGTGTGCTTTTTTGGTTCACTTTAATGTTCGTTTACTTGGTGTGTTTTGTAGGTGTTTTGTAGTAAGTTTGAGTTAATTTTGGATGTTTTGGTTTGTGTTTTTTTAAAAAAAATTAATTAATGGTTTATTTTAATTATTTTGGTGTTTGTTTTTATTGTTTAGTTAGAGAGGAGGCTGCGGGCAGGTGTGTATCTTCGGGAGGCAAAGCCAGTGGCTGGAGCGCCGTTCGCTGGCTTTGCTTCCTGGTGAGTTGGTTGGGAAAACCCAATTGGGGTTTCCCCTTTAATATCAGTGGGTGGAAGGTTGTGATCCCCCTCTCCGCTGGACTCCCTGGGTTTGGGAGGGTTGGGGGGACAAAAGGGGTCTGTCTCCCCAACCCTTCCGGAGCCAGGGGAGCCAGGGGAGAGGGGGAATTCCCCCCAAACACTCCGTTTTTAAAGAGAAGAAACTGCTTGCTTTCTTCTCTTTAATAACAGGGTGTCCTGCGGGGTGGGGAGGATCCCCTCTCTGCCGGGTCCCCTGGCTCTGGAAGGGTTTGGGGGACAGACCCCTTTTGTCCCCCTAAACCTCAAAACCCCAGGGGAGCCAGTAGAGAGGGGGAATCCCCCACAAACACTCCATTTTTAAAGAGAAGAAACTGCTTGCTTTCTTCTCTTTAATAACAGGGTGTCCTGCGGGGTGGGGAGGATCCCCTCTCTGCCGGGTCCCCTGGCTCTGGAAGGGTTGGGGGGACAGACCCCTTTTGTCCCCCCAAACCTCCAAACCCCAGGGGAGCCAGTAGAGAGGGGGATTGCAACCCCCCACATACTGATATTAAAGGGGAAACTCCGATCAGGAGCTTCAGGCGCCGTTGGGGAGGGGGGCGAAATACTTTTGTGGTAAGTAAAGTCAGCAGGCGGAGCGCCGTCTGCTGGCTTAGTTTACCTGGGAATGGGTTTACTTTCAAGGGGAGGCCAAGGCACCAGTGCCTTTCCCCCCCTTGAACACCCCCCCCCCCGGGTTTTGTGGCTTTTTTTCTGTGAGGCACTGTGCCCGGCTCCCTCAGGGTTCTGCGCACTCATGGCATGCAGGACGCTGGGGCTTGTAGTTTGGTGTTTGCGTTTTTGGCTTGTGTGTCGTTTTTTTCTGCGGTTTGATTTTGATTGGCCGCGGCGCATTTCCGAATATTCCTTTTGCTCACGCCTCTCAGCCTGATTGGCTCTGGTGTGGCATGGCGCAAGAAACGTTGGGAATAGAAGTCTTTTCTTTTTGTTTGCATTCGTGGGTCTCTTGCCCCACTGGCGCATTTCTCAACCCGACAGTTACCTGCGAACCCCGGTCAGGCAAGTGCACAAATGCTCGGTCGGGGCTAGTGGGGCCTGGTGCAACATCCTTTGTCACATTCCAACGGTTAACGCACAGATTTATAGGTATAGATTTATTTTTTGGATTTGTATCCTGCCCTCTTGCCCTAGGGCAACTCATGCTTTCCAACGTATCTTGCTTGTTGACATACCAACCATGGCTGCTATGAAGGTCTTTGTGTACAACAACACCTCAATTGTGCAGGATGAAATTTTGGCTCATCCTTTGGGACTTATTCCTATCCATGAAGATCCTTGTCTTTTTGAATACACAAGTGAAGATGAATGTGATGAGATCAAACCTTCATAAGTTCAATTTATTTAAATGGGTCTACATCAATTGTGACTTACTGTGCTAAAGCAAGTCACAGTTAGAATAGGTCCCTTTGAATCAGTGGAATTTATGAAGGACCTGATTTATTAAATCTCCATTGATTCTATAGGCCTACCAAGTATGATTTATTATGCCAAGTAACAGGGTTTTGGCAACACAGCCTCTCTATTAGAATTAAGAACAACAACAAAAAACCCAAGCTTGGGAAAGTTCTTTCTGCAGACTACAATTTCCAGTAGTAAGGATATTCTGGGAGTTATAGCCACCTAGAATGAGAGTGTATCCCAGATGGGTGGGGTATAAATCGAATAAATAAATAAATAAATAGACTGAAAAAGCAGATACCAAACTCTGTTTCAGGAAGTTCTTTAGTTCAGCCTCCATTTTTGTCAGGATATCTGTCTGTGTCAAACACTGTAAAATTTCATATTTCATATTTGTAACAAATGCAACAAACACATTAAGATGTGCATGCAAGAGAGGCCATTGCTTCTCTTTTATTTTCTTTATTCTATTTTATTTTCTTGGCCCTTGCAAAAATAAATAAATAATATATATGTAAGAAAGTATTTTTTCTGAATAAAATCAATCACTCAGGATGAAATGCATCCAAAATGCACTTTCTATGTTAAAATGTGTCAAAATATAATGTACGTTTTTACTTTTGTATAAAAAAGTGATATAACAGGTGCAGAAATGGCATGATTTGATCAATGAATAAGCACATGGGAAATTGACAGAGGCAAGAAAGAGATCGATCCCTCTGACCCTTAGAATTATGGGGTTAATCAGACTAAATTAATCACACCTCATAAATATACTCCATTTCTAGGATGAGCAGATAAATCAAATCAATTTTCTCTTGTCTCGTAGCTTTCCCTCAAACGATATTTCACACCAGATTCACACAGAATCATTTAATGGGAAAGGATGGGAAAGGTTGTGCAGATTTTTTTCCAATGAATATATTGTGCAGATTTTTGACATATTAATAAATACATCACCCCATTCCCTAATATATGTTTGTGTATAGAGTTGCTATACGTAACAGAAACCCGGGAATTTCATGGGTTGAAACTGTCCCACCCGGTCGCATTAAAAACATTGATATTTCCCGCTTTTGAAACCAAGTTTGGTTTCAAAAGAAAGAATATCATACCTTTTTTTAAATTGTAGAGCGGCAATTCTATTGAATTGCCAGCAGGTGGCATCTGTGAGCAGCAGATCCAGAAAGAGCTCTGGTCGTCTTTTCCCCAGCTCCTGCCAACCTAGCAGTTTGAAAGCAAGTAGACAAATAGGGACCGCTGGGGGGGGGGGGAGGATGTAAACAGCATTCTGTGCACTCTGGTGTCTAGTCATGCCTGTCATATTATCACAGCAAGGGAGGTGCCAACTCCAGGCATTCGGGAGGTTTTTTTCCTCCTTCCCCTCCTGTCAACTCTTTCTTTCTCTCCCGCCTCTCTCCCGGAGTTCGGGGGTGGAGGAGCCTCTTTCCCCAGCCAGCAGGCTTTCATTTCCCCCTGTCCCCAGAGTAAAACTGTGGGGGGGGAGTGCCTTCCAGCATCATGAGCATGGCTGTGGGGCTTTTGCCTGGTCGGAGGCAAAGAGTTGACAGGAGCACTGCCTCTTGGGCTTTGAAACAGAGATGAGCACTGAACCCTAGAGTCGGATATGACTGGCTTTGGAGCAAGGGCCACTCCTGTCCCATTTTTGTGAGAGGGAAATGTGGCATCCCTTTTTGTGTAGATTTTTTAAATGAATATGATGGGACTTGTGCATTTTATATATACATTTTGTGTGTATTGGTGGTTGGGGTGGTTTTGGGGGGTTCACACACACACAACACAACCACACACACAATACAAATACACACACAACACAACCACACACACACACACAATAAACACACACACATACAAACAATACAACCACACATACAACACAACCACACACACACATGTGCGCGCACATTACACACACAACACAACCACACACACAACACAATAAACACGCACACAACACTGCCACATACATATACACAATACAAACAGAACAAAACCACACACACAACGCAACAACACACACACATGCATATGGCCCTCCCCCCTCAGTCCCTGTCCTCTGCCCCACTTACCTGTTGCTGGCTGTGATACACACACAATACACACACGCCAAAGCTGCATGGGGAGAGGAGGGGCTCCCCTTCCTTATCCCCCAAAGCCTCAGTGAGGCCACACACACACACAGGGGGGGGGGGAGTTCTGGATGGTTTTCCCTCCGGGAGACAGAGGCCAACAACGGCACTCTGTTCTTGGCCTTCGTCTCCCAGTGGGAAGCTGTTCGTTTTCCTCGGTGGGCGGGGGCTGAAGCTTTCAGCCCCCGCCCTCTGGGGAAGGCGTTGTCTTCCCTGTAGGAGATGGTGGCCAAGAACAGAGTGCTGCTCTCGGCCTCCATTTCAGTAGGGAAGCAATTCGTTTTTCTCGGTGGGTGGGGGCTGATGTCTTCCCTCCGATAGATGGAGGCTGAGAAAGGAGTGCCATTCTTTGGGTCCGTGTCCCTGAGGGAAGCTTTTCGCCATGGCCGTGGAGAGAAGAGGAGCTCCCACTTCTCTCTGCAACCCTGCCGAAGCTGTGGCAGGACCGGCGCCGGCCTTCATCACCAGGGCCATTGAGAGAAGAGGGCCTGGACGCGTAGGTGGTTGTTTTCACATGCGGCACTTTCCCGGCTTCCTCCGTGCTCGTGCCCTTCAGCCCAATTGGCTGAGGGGGTTGCATGGTGCGGAGGACACTGGGATGTGTAGGGTTTTTTTTGTTCATGTTTGTGGGGCAGTTGCCCCACTCTCGGCAGCCGGATCTTTGCGGTGACTCTCAGATGGTGTAAAGGTAAGTGTAGCCGGCTCAGTAGGTTAAGATATATACATACAGTGCTGTTGGGCAGATGTTCTGACAGGAAGAGAGTAGGGGTGGGTCAGAAATTTGCTTCATCATTAAAAAAAACTTTACTTGATTCCCAGAGATGGTTTATTGACTGAATATTGGAAGGCACCTTGCCCCAATATACTGTATATTGAACAACATACAGTAGAACCTTGGATAAAGTCCAAACTCCGTTCCACAAGTTTGGACTTTATCTGATTTTGGACTTTATCTGAATCTAATGGGCGATGCCTCAGATAATGTCCAAAAATGGATTTTATCCGAGGTTCCTATACCAAATACCTTAGATAATGTCCATTTTTAGGGGTTTTGGACTTTATGCAATGCATCATGTGTGCATGAAAACCGGGACTTTATCTGAATCGGACTTTATCTGAGCTACCACTGTATTATATATATGTTGTTCAATATACAGTATTTTCCCTTTTTTTTTACAGAACACATTTCCAGTTTGCAGTTGATAAGCCATCTCTGGGAATCAAGTGAAGTTTTTTTAAAAAACTGATGAAGCAAATTTCTCACCCACCCCTACTCTCTTCCTGGCCCCAGAAGCAGAACATCTGCTAAAGAGCACTGTGAAAACAACAAAAGCATGCTAATGCAAAACATGGGGAGCATGTCCTCCACAAGAGTCCTTTCCAAGTTATCTAAGCTAACTTTTTTTAAAAGATAGTGATTGTCTCACAGCAGGGAGTCAGACAAACAGGGTGATCGCACTACTGTATGAAAATCTCTAAAATGAGACACAACAGACTCATCTGAAAACATAAAAACTTAATAGGTTTTGTGGAGCAAAAGAGGCAAGAAAGCAAAATAATCACAAAGAAAGAACGGAGATAAAAATATGGGTGGCCAGATGTTACAGTTGCACATGATCCTCCCTCCCCCATGATCTCTCATAAGCATTTCCATGCAAAAAGCAGACCTTGCAAATAACAGCACCTTCTTCCCTGCAGTTCATCTGCCAGTTGGCAGCTAATTTGATCCTTCACTTAATTTGATCAAACCTCTGAAACTAAATCACGTTGCTTTGGAATTACTTTTTTTAAAATTATTTTCTTCCACCATGGGAAAGAACTATGGCATAAATTTATTCATGGCTTAACACAGTTGCTGTTTTAATTAGTTATAAAAGTGGCTATAAATAAAGATGGGCCAAATTCTGCAGGAACAGGTTCAGGAACAGTCTATGCGAGAATTAAGGATTGTGCACTGTCAGAAAAGTATGATTTCCAGCTGTGGGTAGACCTACACTGTTCAAGAAATAAGAGCTTTCCACTAAAAGTGGAAGTTTTGTGTTGAGTTTCTCTGCTCTCCTATACTGTGCATGGTAATTTGTCCCCTGCTTAGATACCATAATGAAGAGCTCCTATTGGATCAATTTTAGCGGGTACTGACCGAACAAATGGGGAACAATTAATCAATGTAATGTTCTTAGAGCTGTATTACATGTTACAAAGGCGGAGGGGACAACATGAAACAGGGCTGTTGTTTGGCGTAATAGCCTCATCTGTTGTTCTTGCCCTCTGAGATTCCCTTTAGAGTAAGAGTGAGAGGCCACCAAGCATTTGGCATTTATCTCACTCCCTGTAAGGTGCATATGGCCTTTAAAAAAAACTGAAAGTGAATAGGTCACATTTCCTTTTGATTAAAGTCTATTCAGGCTTAAAACAAGTCTTTCTCTCTTAATACAGTAGTTTATAAATTGACATTCCATTCCTGGAGAAGTTTGGGGACATGACTGGTTGTTTGAAGGTCACATTTTGTTTCATTCAAAATTCCAAGGACTCAGGGGAATCCTGCAATCCCCTGGGAACAGTTCATAGTAGGATTTCTGCATCCTGCATGTGCCACAAGACTCCTTGCCATTTACACCTCAGAAATTGACTGTGCAGATTGCTTATATACTTTCACCTATCAGGCTACTAAGGTAGTTGGCCTGAGATTCTAAAAAGTATATACTTGAGAGAGGCAGACAGAAGCACTGTATCACTGTGTTAATATGGATGGGTCAGTGGTAGTCATACAGGTCTATATCACTACAACCTTGAGATTGTTGTTCAGTTGCACAGTTGAGTCCAACCTTTTGCAACCCCATGGACGACAACATGCCAGGCTCTTCTGTCATCCACCATCCTCCAGAGTCTGCCCAGATCTGTGCCCACAGCATCCGTGATGCTGTTTAACCATCTCGTCCTCTCTCGCAGCCACACATTATTACTGGGAAGACCATCACTTTAACTATGTGGACTTTTGTTGGCAGGGTGATATCTCTACTTTTTATTATGCTGCCTAGGTTTACCATAGCTTGCCTCCCAAGGAGTAAGTGTCTTTTTATTTCATGGCTACTGTCACCAACTGCAGTGATCTTAGATTCCAAGAAGGTAAAGTTTGTCACTGCTTTCATTTCTTCCCCTTCTATTTGCCAGGGAGTGATGGGGCCAGATGTCATGATCTTGGTGGGGTTTTTTTTTATGATTTTGAGTTTCAAGCTAGTTTTTGCACTCTCCTATTTCATTCTCATCAAGAGGTTCTTTAGTTCTTCTTAACTTTCTGCCATTAGGGTAGTGTCATCTGCATATTTCAGGTTGTTGATATTTCTCCCAACATAGTCAATGAAACAGAAGTAGACATTTTTCTGGTATACCTTTGCTTTTTCCATGATCCAGCAAATTTTGGCAACTTGGTCTCTTGTTCCCCTGCCTCTTCAGAACCTAGTTTGTACTTCCAGAGGTTCTTGATCTACATACTGACAAAGCCTAGCTTGTACAATCTTGAACATGACCTTGCTAGCATGTGAGATAACCTGTCAGATTACACATATTTTGCACCAGCTACACAGGCTGCCTGTGGTCTTCTAGGTTCAAATAAGGTGTTGGTTACTGCCTTTAAAGCCCTACACAACCTGAGACTGCCCTAGTGGTGCAGTGGTTAAACTGCTGTCCTGTGACCAAAAGGTTGTGAGTTTGATCCTATCAGGACCCAAGGTTGACTCAGCCTTCCATCCTTCCGAGGTCAGTAAAATGAGTACCTAGCATGTAGAGGCAAAATGCTAATTAACTTGTGAACTACCCAGAGAGTACACTAAGCGCTATGGGGGGTGGCATATACATGTGTTTGCTTTAACTGCTGTACCAAGGGCACTCTTTTGAAGGTGGTAACAATTAAACCTGTCCAACAAGAAAATGGCCTCAAAGGTTCAGGATGTGGAGGGTGCTGCTAAAAAGTATTTGAGAAGGATCTATGAACAAGTAGTGAAGTCAAATGAGGCTTATAAACAGATTGTTCAGTTGAAAGACTTTCTGAGATGAAACAATGTGAAAGTGAGAGGAATTCCAGAGGTCAACAGCAACGAAGAAAACCTCTCTATGATTGAAGCAGCTAATTAACTACTAAGATCCCTAAAACTCTAATTCAGTTCCATGTTGCCTACATATATCTGAAGTAAATAGCACCAAAGACGGCTTTTCTCTTCAAGGAATTTATCCGTCCCACACATTACTGAAGGCCCTTTACTCATAACCTCCCAATACCACAGCTAAGTAACTTTTCACACAGAACGACCATCACTTTATAATTCAAGTGCAAGTGCAATTTAAATGAGCAACCACAAAATGCAGTTTGCTTTATTTATTTATTCATTTATTGGATTTATATAACCACCCTTTTCGCCCAAGCTTTGCATTTTGACGCTCTTATTTAGACTTTAGAATGGATAACTTCCCATATTTTCATTGTCACTGCTAAACTATGCTTTTCTTTACAACGGATTCAAGCTGAAAACCAATCTTTGCTCATTTCTCCTTAAGCAAGTTGCTAGATGCTTACCAGGAGTAGTATTTAATGGAACATTAATGGAAGCATCTCAAAGAAAGAGTATAATTCAGCCAAGTTAAAAACAAAGTTAGGCAATTAAGCCTCTTTAAGTTTAATGAAAGAGTAAAAGATGTTCCCAACTCTCTCCTACATAAATCTGTGTTTCTTGCACTTGTTTAACATGAATGGGAATCTATGAGAACAGTCATGAGTGTCTGTAGAAACAAGAACTTAAACATTTCTAACTACCAAAGGGTCAAGACAGTTATCTTTGCTTTTTTGACAGTGTCGGTTGAAACCTTTCCTAACCTGATGCCCTCTATGTAGGTTACGCAACCACTCTCATCATCCCACAAACAGCCTTGAAGACACCAGAGTACTCTTGCATAATTCATAGGAGGAATTTCATCATATGCACATTTGTGAGATACTAATGCATAATAGAAGATTCAGCATTAGTTTCTCACTGTGACATATTTGCACTGGAGAATTCTCAGCAGAGTGGGTGATGAGGGCAGCACTTGGATTAAATATGTTCTGCAGTACTAGGTTAACCATGATGAAGAATAAACTACAACATTGTTGTTCCTGTCAGTTGTCTGGTTGGGAGATTGTTTTCCAACTCACTGTAAGGTCCTCTGTGCCAAGTGGCAATGGGGGTTGGGGCTGAATTTAAAGAGAAGGGGGACTTCCACAGAAGAAACATAAACTGTGATGCCTGCCTGCCTGTTTGTCTACAGTTAGTAATGCCAAAATGATTTGTTGAGGTCACAAAATTCCTTTTTGGATATCATGACAGAAGATGACCCCTGGAGAGGTATCTCCTTTTAGTTGCATTTTCTGCACCCTACCTCTCTGAAAATTGTTCTCTGCACAAGCAGAAGTTCAGCCTGAAGGAGGCATTGACTAATGCCTGTAAACATCAGACTCAAGTGACTTTCATTTTGCTGCCGTAGCACTATCTCAGATTAAAACACTTGCCCAACTTGCAGAAGATGCCCAGCTGCCTTTGAATGCACCTTCTAGGCTGATTCAACCCCATAGGAATCAGCAGCAGGACACAGGTGGCTATGATATTATGGGAGTTGCCCCTTTTCACACATCTGGTCTTCCTTGGCTATAGATTGGTTGTCTCAGTTCTCCCTCTGGAAGCCTGTTCAGCAACCTTAAGATTATTATTGTGAAGGAAATCCTTGCCTTTGTCTTCAAAGGATTGATAAAGAGACAAGACTGGTTGAAACCATGCTAAGCTCTAGTTAACTAATATTATTCCTGTTTGCATTTTAAAACAACTGAAAGTGGATGGGCATTCAAATGTAAGGCCTCTGAAGTGAAGTCCACAAAGCATTGATTCATTGTACAAGTACACCACTTATTTCTAAACTTTTCTGCTATGCACACCTTTTTGTTATTACTACTGAGCTGTCCTCAGATTCCTACCTCTCTTTCCTCACCAAGTTCAATCTTCAAATATTTAAATGGGTAAGTTAAAATTAAAAATAAATACAAGATTGCACTGGGCATTAATTTAAATAGAAAATAAGCACAAGTAGTTTTTTTCTTCTTCTTGCAAAAAGTGATAAAATGTAATTTACCTTACGAATTGGGATTTGGAATAATATTGTTTCCATATGTCTTATTGTAAGATTTTCTTGTAAAATGACTAGTATTTTAGGGTGCTCTAAGTGATTTATTTTTATTTTCTGAATAACCTTACAGCAATCCTACAAAAGAGAAACATTTCCCCCCAGGAAACTGAAGTTAAAATAAACCAGCTTTCCAAGGTTGAGGGAGGCAGGATTTGAGCTGAGTTTTGGGGGGTTGAACCTCCTTGTCCATATTTGCATTCTTGTCTATTCTATCAGATCACCATGGCTAATAAAAAATTAGAATTCATATCTAGATTTAGTAATTTAAATCCCTTTTTACTGTGTCCTTGGCTCGAAATGTCTTCATGCCTTGCATGGAAAGGAGCAGATACACACATTCCAGTTTGTGAAAAAGTCGTGTTGATGATCACACACACACACACACACATACACACACACCCGCGTGCGTGCGTGCGTATGTGTCCCCATCCATAGACTGATGTTGTCTTCACTCACACATTGGTCTGCTTGGCAAATGCTATAACTTGATTTTAAGGAGTTAAAGAAAAATCTGAAAATAGTTCCTTGTGTAAATTCATTTGCACTCTCACATATTCAAGTTATGAGTTATTCATTATTGAGAACAATAGCTAGCAGGAGTATCTTGCACCCTGACCTGCTTCACTGGGTTGTTAGTGAAACCGTCTGGTTGACTCAATGTCCACTTCACTCATGGGTCTATGTTGTGTATTTAAGGAAATGTGTTTGCCATTTTGTCTTGTTGTGAAAAAGTTTAATATGTATTTGCTTTACAATGGTCCAAAGTCTCACGAGACATCAGGAGGGTTCTGAATGAGAACAGAGCTTTCAATGGTTCAAATGGTTTTTTCCAACTGTCAGTTCTGATCAGAGATAGTTAAGGAATGTGAGGGTGTGTGGTTAGCTCTGGTCACCTATTCTTATTCCAAATTAAGTTGTGTGTTTTGCCCATATTGCTCGCTGCTGCCTATTATTTCCAGAACACTAAAGTCTAGTAGCAGCAGGAGCATCCCCCCCCCCCCTCCATCAGACCATACTCCTCCTTACACTACTGCTCCATATACATAGTAGGCACCAATATTTGGACTTAATTCAGCATGGTGCAAACACTACTTCTGCAATGTGAAAGACCCTGTTAGTGTTGATGGCTCATAACAACAGGATGATCACTATCGTCAAGGATTTCTTACCTGCTTCTTGTGGTGCCAGTAACTCCAATAACAAGGCATCAATGTTTTGTCCAGAAGCTTGAGGATGTAAAACCTTATTAGTATACCATGTTGCTACATTGGTTAGCTCCCAGTATACAGTTTCTTTCACACCACCATAAAAAATGTGATGGCTTGTATGGTAATATAGAGAAAATGACCCAGTAGGTGAACATCTGAAGAGATTGCAGCCTTCCAGATATTGTAGGACTACAATTGACATCAACCCTTGCAAACATACTGAGTTGCTCAACTGGACAGTCATACATTTCCTCACCCTGTAGTAATGTTAATGAAATTCACACAGTAGTATGATGTGTGGCTCCTTATCAAGAGTTCCCTGGAACAGGGAAAAAAACCACCAGGTTTTTAAATGTGGAGTTTGGATCAGACCTGAAATAACCCTTTGTCCTGTAAGATGGCATGCTTAAAGTCCATGTTCTGTTAACACTTGGTAATTTACCCCCATTTAGAAAGATGTTTATATTTTCAAAGACTGTTGTGCATACTCCTCGAGGTCATGACTTCAGAAGGCTACTGCAGGGCAAAATACAGGGAGTACTTTTCATAATGACAATTTAAATCAGTGAGGCTGGTTGTATGAGGCACATACTGAGTTTCTACCATCAGGAGATGCCTTTCTTCAGTTGCCATGACACCTGTTCCGTAGTTCCAAGAATCCCCTTGGAGCTAGTAATATTAGAAGGACTGCCACTTCAATTTGGAATATATATAAAAATGACAAAACAAGATTTAAAATCTGGGTAACAAAGCAGGTCATTTTGTAAGGGGAAAATGACTGAGGATTGATGACTTAAGTTTTAAATACAGTTTGGAGGCATATGTTCTGTCAGAAATATAAATCATCATTGTAATATTATTTCTGTCTAATATGGAAAACTGAAGCACTCACTTTCCAGCTGCAGATTTCAATAGTCATAGCAACATTTGATCGGCTGGATACTACCGGAAACTTGTATCAATGAAGATTTAGGTTTGGCCAATGACAAAGCCAAGAAGATGGCATCATTTTGACAGTTTGAAGTCTGACCTGAACATGAAAGAAGAACAAGTTCTCCATAGAGAGCTTTTTTTGTCTACCCTTGCAATTATGAATTGCTAGAGACAACTGCCTATAATTTTTTACTTTGGGTGCTTCATTTTTGTCCCCCTCTGGCCTTCCCTGTCTATTTTAGCTACTATCATTCTGAGCACTGTAATGCTGCTCCCTGGGCTCCTCACTGTCTCTCCACCCAGGGCCGGCCCTACCATAAGGCGAATAGAGCGGTCTCTCCAGGCGCCCACTCCCAAGGGGTACCGCAGTGGTAAAGCATGTGTAAAGTTTAACCAAGTAACTTAATTTATCCCCATATATTAGGGGTGACCAAGGTGGCACCATAGTTGGATCTCGCTCCATCTTAAAACTTGCCTTGGGTCGGCACTGTCTCCACCTAACACACATGGTAAAGAAGGTGGAACAGAGTCCCCTGTTTCATGAGGAAGGGGGAGAGCAGAGGCTGGAGCAACTGTGCCCTTCCACACCCTCTATCACTGGTAGTGGAAGCACTCACCTTCATCTCCATTTCAGTCACCCACCAACTTACTGCCAAACCACAATGGCCACAAACATTCCACTAGATTGGAACAGAGAGGATGATGGATGGGCAGGGAAGGGAGGTGGAGCTGTAACAATTCCAGAATTGCGCTGCATCACTTAGGAATTAAAAGAAACATAAAGAAGCACACAAGCAGGCTTCTGTGTACATCATATGGCCATAAGCACTGATAACAACACCCTCAGCTCTATTGTTGAGCAATGTAACTGTTTACACTGACTACATGCCAGGCTAATTAGCAGCATGGCAAAGTAAAAGGCAGCTCTGGTGCTTTATCAAAAAGCCATGGGATCAGAGTTACCATAATTCTCTCCCACAAAACCGGGACAGAAGTATACTTGACAAAAACGGGCGGGTTTTCTACAAAATGGCCTTTTTCAAAAACAAACATAATATAATGACTGATATAAAACACTTTCACATTAAATATATCAATGCATTGATTGATAATTTGAAGACATGTAAATCTCCAGGGGAAGATGGATTGCCAGCTGAGTTCTTTAAAGAGTTTAAAGACAGTGTGGTCCCAAGATTATTAAAATTATTTAATTATATATTGGAGGGAGCTCCAATCCCAACTTCCTGGTACAGATCAATAATTGTTTTAATACCAAAACCGGGTAAAGTGGAGTCATACAGACCCATCTCTCTAATAAATCAAGATGCCAAAATTTTTACAATGATATTGGCAAAAAGACTTAACAATGTTATGAATAATTATATAAGTAAAGATCAGGTAGGTTTTCCAAAAGGAAGGCATATGGTGGATTTGACAAGGAGGGCTTTAGATTTAATAGATGTTGCATCAAAAGAGAAAGAAAAAGTTGGAATGCTATCTTTGGATATATATTAAAGCATTTAACTCTCTTCAATGGGTAACAATTAATGAGATAATTAATTCCTATGGGTTTGGAGATAGATTTAAGAGAGTCATTGAACAATTATATCAGCAAGGTTCCGCTCGGATTAAAATAAATGACGCTATCACAGATGAGGTAAAATTAGAGGCAGGAACACGTCAAGGGTGTCCCCTATCTCCAATACTATTTATCATGGCAATGGAGGTGTTAGCGAATGACATAAGACAGGATAGAAATATTGAGGGAGTCGCAGATACAAAGATAAGCCTCTATGCTGATGATACTCTAGTAACTTTAAAACATCCTTTGAGGGTATTGGATAGGATTCAAGAACACTTAAATGATTTTGAGGAAGTAACGGGATTGTAAATAAACTGGGACAAGTCTGAGATGATAACATGGAATGTAGATAAAGAAGATTAGAAGAAAATAAAAGATAAATATAAAATTCAAGTTAGAAAGAGTTTGAAATATTTGGGGATAAATATTTCCTATAATTGGGATGATCTTAAGAGTCTTAATTATGGAAAAAAAAAAGGAAATTAAAGAAAAAATAGTGCAATATAATAAATTAAAGTTGTCTGGTTTGTCAGAGTTGCATTGTGCAAGATGATGTTACTTCCAAGACTAAATTTTCTGTTTGATGCTCTGCTGATCCAATTAAAAGATAAAGAAATTAAGGATTTTCAAAATTTATTTAATGTCTATTGTAATGGAGGAAGAAGATCCAGAATTAATAGAAGTTTGTTGTATTTATCTCAAAAAGAAGGTGGATTGGGTCTACCAAACCTTAAAAACTATTATAGAACTTTTCAAATTAGAAACATCATAAAAATTTTGAGGAAGGAGAAACCAATTTGGGAGGAAATTGAGATGGAGGAATTAAATCAGATTGGTAAAGCAGTATTTCTGGATAAAGAAAGGAGTAAATTAGGTGTTAAAAATAAAATGATGAAGGCAACACTTGATATATGGAAAAAGGTGAAGAAGGACTTAGTCCCTGATTTATGTCCGATCATAGAAATAGAGGATTTTTAAAAATTCCTGATAAAGTTGGATAGAGAAATTAAGGAATTTTTTGGGCAAACATAATATTTTTCTGGTGAAGGACTGGATAAATGTCTGTAAAGATAAGGAGAAAAAAACAGAGATATATACACAGTTGAAATTAAACTGGCTATAAGTAATACAGGTAAACAAATGGAATAGTATTTACTTGGAGGAAGTCAGTTTGGAAAGAGATAAGACAGATTTTGAGGAAATATTATTGAAAATTAGAAGAGGAGAAGTGGATATAAAGGGCATGGTGAGCAAAATTTACAGGATTTT
Organism: Bradypodion ventrale; assembly: GCA_035047345.1. Taxonomy (NCBI): domain Eukaryota; kingdom Metazoa; phylum Chordata; class Lepidosauria; order Squamata; family Chamaeleonidae; genus Bradypodion; species Bradypodion ventrale. The sequence goes on along the minus strand of JAWDJE010000001.1, from coordinate 87,562,444 downwards.
AAATAAAGGCAGTAATTCACAAGAAACATTGAGGAAAATATGGGAGCAAGATCTTAATGTCAGTATCACAGAATTGGATTGGAAAAAGAAATGGAATAAAATAATTATGACAGCTATGTCTGTCAGACATAGCATTACTTCTTTCACCCTTTTATCCAACTTTATTGGAAAGTTTTTAATGTCCTCTATTTCTATTATTGGAGATATATCTGGATTTAACTCCTTTTTAACCTTATTCTATATTCCCAACATTGTCTTCATCATCTTATTTTTAACAATTATTTTTCCTTTATTGCTACCTAGAAATATCCCTCTACCCACTTGACTTAACTCCTTCATCTCAATTTCTTCCCATATTACCCTTTTCATTGTTAAAATCTTCATAATATTTTTGACTTGAAAAGCTCTATAATAGTTCCTCAGATTGGGTATCCCCAATCCTCCCTCTTTCTGGAATAAATACCAAAAACCATTGCTATTCTAGGTTTGCTTCCACCATTACAATAATTATTTAGCATATTTTGGAAACCTTTAATTTCCTTATCATTTAATTGAACCGGTAATGCATCAAATAAAATATTAATTCTAGGCAACAACATCATTTTACTTAATGCTATCCTGCCAAACCAGGATAGCTTTATCTTTTTAAATTGTTCTATTTTCTCTTTAATTTCCTTTTTTGTTTGTTTTTCATAATTCAATTGCTGCTGGTGAGCCACCACACCCCCGGTCCTCTGCCCCCATGCCATCGGGGCCTCAAAAGCCGGGAAGGACGGTGCGGCGGTGAGGAACTTTGCCGGCTCTAGCCCCAGCTGAGGTTGAGCCACCACACCCCCGGGCCTCCGCCCCCACGCCATCGGGGCCTCAAAAGCCGGGAGGGATGGTGCGGCGGCGAGGAACTTTGCTGGCTCTACCCCCAGCTGCGGGTGAGCCACCACACCCCCGGGCCTCGCCCCCACGCCATCGGGGCCTCAAAAGCCGGGAAGGACGGTGCGGCGGCGAGGAACTTTGCCGGCTCTAGCCCCAGCTGAGGTTGAGCCACCACACCCCCGGGCCTCCGCCCCCACGCCATCGGGGCCTCAAAAGCCGGGATGGATGGTGCGGCAGTGAGGAACTTTGCTGGCTCTACTCCAGCTGCCGGTGAGCCACCACACCCCCGGGCCTCCACCGCCACGCCATCAGGGATGCAAAAACCGGGACGCTCTATTGTTGTAGTGTTTATGAGGATTGATGATGTTGTATTGCCTATTTGTTTGATGTAATTGTTTTTTTATGATATGTAATATGTTTAACTGCTGTAATTGTTATAATGATTATTGTATAATTATGCTTGATGCTATTTTGCATCTCTTGTGTTCGCTTTTGTATTGATTATATGCTTGTACTGCTTGTTTTGTGAACCGCTTTGAGTTGCTCATTGGGTGAGTAAACGGTATATAAATTAAAATTTCAATTCAATTCAATTCAATTCAATTAAGATCTTCAAATTTATTTGAAATGTTTATTCCCAAATACCTCAAACAATTTTTAACCTGAAGTTTAAATTTATCTCTTATTTTCTCTTGTTCCTCCTTATCAACATTACAAAATATCATTTCAGAATTATCCCAATTTATTCTCAATCCTGTCATCTCTCCAAAGTCCTTTAAATGTCCTTGTATTTTTTCTAATGCCTTTCTAGGATGTTTCATAACTACCAAGGTATCATCAGTATACAGACTTATATTATTTTCAAATATTCCTTCAATACTTTTGTCCTCTCTTATGGCATTCGCTAGCAGCTCCATCGCCATAATAAACAATATTGGAGATAATGGACAACCCTGCTTTGTCCCTGCTTCTAATTTTATTTCTTCTGTATATTCATCATTTACCTTGACATTGGCGGATCCAAATTGATACAGTTGTTCTATCGTGCTACAAAATCTATCACCAAACCCATAGCATCTAATTGTCTCCTTAATTGTTGCCCATTGCAGTGAGTCAAATGCCTTAAATAAGTCTAATGATAATAATCCAACTTTCTCTTTTGTCAGGTCCGTCATATGTCTTCCTTTCAAGAAACCGGCTTGATCCCCATTTATATAGTTGTCCATAAAACCGTTCAATCTATTTGCTATTATCGCTGTAAAAATCTTGGCATCTTGATTTATCAAAGAGATGGGCCTATACAATTCCACTTTTTCTAAATCCTTTCCAGGCTTTGGCAATAAAACGATTATAGTTCTATACCATGATGTCGATATCTGTCCTCCCTCCAATATATAATAAAACAGCTTCAGCAATCTTGGAACCACACTATCTTTAAACTCTTTATAAAAATCCGCTGTTAGCCCATCTTCACCTGGAGATTTACATATCTTCAAATTGGCTATTATATCTTTTATCTCTTTTTCAGTTATTCGCTCTTCCATTCTATTTTTATGCTCCAAGTTTTTCTTATTTTGCAATTGCTTTTCCAATTGATCCCTCAACCTTTCGAACTTTATATCCTTTTTAGTATACAATTCCTGGTAAAAGTCTTTAACTAACTTAACCTTGTCCTTAATTTTGTTATATCTCATACCATTTTTATTTATCAAGATTCTAATCTCTCTTTTAATCCTTTCTTCTTTAGCAGCTCTTGCCAGTAATTTTGAACTTCTGTTACTATATTCAAAATATATTTCTGGCGTATAAGACTACTTTTTAACCCTGAAAAATCTGTGCCAAAGTCGGGGGTCGTCTTATAGGACAGGTACTTAACTGCAGCTTGTTTCCCCTTGCTTCATATGTCCGGCGCATATGGTGGGGGGTGCCATGGCCGAGTCCCTGCTCTGTGCGGGGAGTATGAAGCAAGGGGAAGCAAGCTGCACACATCTTCCTGTACCTCGAGGAGGAGAACGTGAGCGTGTATTGGCTCTCCACCAGAACCTGCCCATTCGACTAGGAGGGCTGCGCGTCTTCGGGATGAGTGTGGGTTAATTTTTATTTGGTGTGCATTGGAAGAGAAGTAGTCTTATACGGCAAGTATATTCCAAACTCTATATTTTAACTGGAAAAGTTGGGGGTTGTCTTATACGCCCAGTCGTCTTATACGCCGGAAAATACGGTACATTAAATCTTTTTTCACTTTTTGTATATCTTTTCCTATCAATTCTGTCTTTAGCCTTTGCATTTTATCAAAGACAACATTACTATTTGTCTTTACATGTTCCTCCTGTAAATATTTAATCTCATTCTCAATTTCATCATGCTTATATCTAAATTGCTTATTTTTAATACTAGCCAACTTGATACATTCCCCTCTAAAAACCGACTTCATGGCATCCCATATCATATTATAACTAACCTCTCCTGTACCGTTCCAATTCCAGCTTTCATTCCATTTTTTAATTATCTGTTCTTTACACTTTTGATGTTGAAACAATTTATCATCATATCTCCAGTTTCTCCTAAACCTTTTTTCAACTTCCATTTTTAATTCCAACCAGAATTTTGCATGGTCTGATTTTTAAAGATTCCAACTTTCGCATCTTCTAAATTGTTGACCATATTTTCTGTAACAAATATGTAATCTATTCTAGAGTAAATATTATAGACCTGTGAAAAATAGGTATAGGTCCTCTCAGTTCCTTTAAGCTCCCTCCAAGCATCTTTCAGACCTAAACTCATCATCCATTTATCTAGAATCCTCATTTTAGCACCTCTTCCAGCTCTTAATATAGTCCTCGGAAGCCCTTAATAAATTGAAGACTCCTGCTACAATCATTTTCAATGTTCTCTCTTTTTCCAGTATACCATATACCTTATCTAAAAACTCTTCCTGATGATCATTTGGGGCATATATATTTACTAACGTTATCTCCTCATCATCAATCTTCCCTTTTACAATTAAGTATATACCTTCTGGATCGGAAATACTGTTTGTCATCTCAAAGCCAAATCTCTTTGAAATCAAGATGGCCACACCCCTTGCTTTTAAAGTACTGTATGACTTTTCATATATCTGCATCCATTCCAGAAATTTCTTGTTTGTATCTCCTGATTTTTGGTGAGTTTCCTGGAGAAAGACTACATCCAGCCTATCTTTCCTCAATGCTGATTCTAACCTTCTTCTCTTCACTTGGCAGATAGTACCTTTCACATTCCATGTCATAAGAACATAAGAACATAAGAACAGCCTTGCTGGAACAGGCCACAGCCCATCCAGTGCAGCATTCTGTCTCACACAGTGGCTCACCATTTCCTTCAGGGTATTATTCCCAAAGCAGATGCCTGCTTAGGATTCCCTGGAAATGATATGTCAATACTTTAATACTCCTCATACCTCGATCTTAATAACCATCCATTTTGACAACCGCAAACTCCTATTGGTGCAATATCCTTCACCAAACATAATCTATCAAACAAAAATGACATCAAACACATTTAACATTCAAACCTACCCTCCCCACTCTTCTTCCCAGAAAGTGGCCCTTGTCAATTAAAGGGGGAATGGGGGGGACATGTAAGATGTGAATTTTAACAAATGCTCTAGCGCTCTATCCTCTAAACATGTATAAACAAGATTGTTAAAACATTTCATCCTCCCTCCAGTCCGTCAAAATCCCTATTGATATTACCTTATCTCACTCATTCTCAACCAATAACTGTACCTCTGATCCCACATCAGTTCCTCCTGTGGCTCCCCTCTCTTATTCATTTCCATACTCCCTTTGCATACCTCCTGATTCTATCAGAACCTTCCTTAATCCCTGCCACTCTCGAGATGCCGCCTTAACCAAACTAATCTGGCACAAATAATCTAGAGGATCAGTTTGAACATCCATCGTATGCATTTTTTTGTCATAAAAGAATCTAAGCTGTTGAGGAAATTTCCAGTGATAGTCAATCCCTTGTTCTCTGAGAAGTTTTGTCACAGGCTTCATCTTATAACGCCATACCTATTCCTCAACAGATATGTCATTATAGACCTCCACATCACACCCATCAATTTTCAAAACGCCAGACCTAGCCTGTTTTATAAAAGCCATTACCTTTAATTTATCCGCCCAATTTGCAAATTTAACCAAAACATTTCTTTGAACCTTTTTGCCTTTCCTTGCCCCTGTCTGAAAATACTTGCAATGTATTCATGTTCAAATTGTTTAACCAATCGACTATTCTTTCCTTCAGCTTGTCTGGCATTTTTCCCATCAAATTTTGTATCACCACATTCTGTTTCCTCATCACCTCAACCATATCTAATTTTTTCAATTTAACTTCTTTTTGTTCCTCATGCAACCCTCTGATATCATCCTGCATTAATTTCATATCTTTTTGTACCACATTCAAAACTTTATCCATCTTCTGACAATTAGCATCAACCTTTGTGGAAAAATCAGTAATTATATTAGCAAGTTTCTTATGACTTCCCATTAACTCATCCTTATCCTTTACCCCCACATCTCTAATTTCACGAAAACCCTTCGAATTTGCTTCTTCCATTCTGTCAATTTTTTTAAACAGTTTTCCCAACTCTACCATAATTTGTGTTGGATCCATTGCTCCTGGCAGCTCCGTTGTTGCTGTTGGTGGTGCCTCCATACTTGCCATCTTATCTTTCTTCTCTTCCCTTCTCATGTCTGCCTTTTTGGGCTTTACAACATCCTCTTCCTTCCTCTTCTCCATTTTATCTATTATGTCCTCAAATAATGCACCTAAAGCCAGAAGTCCCTTATAGCCAAAAAAATCCTTCCTCCCGATAAAATTCCAGCTTTTTTAAATTGTCTTCACCTTCGAAACCAGAGCCAATTGTTCCAAAACAAATATTTTGAAATTTTGTAGCCCCAATACACCTCCAAATTTAGTCTACTCCCGTTATAATCCAATCAGGGACTGTGGCTTGCTATTGTAATCCAGTTGCAATATTGTATCCAAAAACCATGAACACAGTTAGAAATTCCCAGCAACTTTATATCCAAAATGAAGACAGAGATGGAAAAAGAAAAAATGTATCAGAGAAGCAACCCTTCCTCTTTCACCAAACTCAGTATATCAGGATATGATGATCCAAGGGGAAAAAAATGAATAGAACCACTTTCAATCCTGGAGACTAAACTGCAGCATCCATAAAAGAGAAAAGAAAAATCACTGTAAATCCAATAGTAATTTCCAAACCGCAATGGCGGTTCCCGATCAAGGTCCCTCCTCCTCCCTTCTTCTTGAGTTCACACACACTCCAATACAGTCTTCATATTCCATTCCTTTCCTTATTTTACCTCTCCTATTCTTCAGCCTTCAGCTTTTCATTCCATTCACACTCCGTTTCACTTTCCCTCCCTCCGTTCAACTCCAACTCTCCAACACTCCGATCTTATCCAACTACCTGCTTTTAACTTTCATTCTTACTCTCACTCACCGCCATTACTCCTTCCCGTCCTTCCCTTCCATTTTCCAACTTCATCTCCTCGTTCTCCTTGTTCTCGTTCTAAAGCACCAGAGTCCTGTCTGACCTGAGCACCGTGTTTGACATGGCTTGCACCATGGCTTGCACCATGCCTCGAACTCCGACTCTAACAAAAGCACCACACAGCAGGATATTTCCAGGCTCCGGATTAACACTTTCGGCTGAGTTTAGCTCTGATTTTTTTTTACATTTATTCTCTTTCAATCCCCATTCACGGCGCGAGCAAAATGAGATGCGTGTTACACAGGCACCATTTTAGCCACACCCCTTGATTTTTACTGTGGTTTATTATGGTAAGAAATTGGTTAAACGGGCCATTTTGGAAAGTATGTACTTTTGCATTAAGGAAAAGAAGTTTAACAAATGTATGAAGAGTCAAATTAGTTTGATTATAGAAACTCTATACTCGGCTGATAATAATTAAATGAATTAGGATAAAATTTAACTGCTTATACTTAATCAAGTGCAGTTTTAGTTGTATCTTAATACTCTTAGTGTTTTACCTTTTTATTTGTTGTTGTTGTTCAGTCGCACAGTCGATTCCGACTCTTTGCGACCCTATGGACCATCACTCTCCAGGCACCTCTGTCCTCCACCATCCTCCTTAGTCCACACAGCCCCGTGCCCATTGTGTCTACAATACCATCTAGCAATCTCATCTTTGGCCGTCCCCTTCTTCTTTTGCCCTCCACCTTCCCCAGCATCAAGGCCTTCTCAAGTGAATCCTCTCTTCTCATTTGATGTCCAAAATACTTCAACTTCATCTTTGTTATTTGTCCTTCTAAGGAGCACTCAGGGCTAATCTCTTCTAATATTGACCTATTTGTTCTCCTCGCTGTCCAGGGGACTCTCAAAACTCTCCTCCAGCACCACATCTCAAAGGCATCTATTTTTCTTCGCTCAGCCTTTCTAATGGTCCAGCTCTCACATCCATACATTACCACCGGAAATACCATTGCTTTGACTATGTGGACCTTTGTTTGCAGTGAGATATCTCTACTTTTCACTATGTTCCCCAGGTTTTTCATAGCTTGTCTCCCAAGAATCAGTCGCCTTTTTATTTCATGGGTGCAATCCCCATCTGCAGATATCTTGGATCCTAAGAAAGTAAAATCTGTTACTGCTTCTACTTCTTCCCCATCTATTTTCCAGGGACTTATAGCGCCTGTTGCCATTATCTTGGTTTTCTTGATATTGAGTCTCAGGCCAGCTTTTGCACTCTCTTCTTTCAACCTAATCAGGAGCTTCTTTAGGTCTTCTTCACTTTCTGCCATTAGGGTGGTATCATCTGCATATCTCAAATTGTTGATGTTTCTCCCAGCAATTTTGATCCCATATGGTGATTCCTCCATCCCTGCATTGCGCATTATGTGCTCTGTGTATAAGTTGAATAAGCAGGATGACAGAATGCAGCCTTGTCTTACTCCTTTTCCTATTCCAAACCACTCCGTCATTCCATACTCTGTCCTAACTGTTGCTTCTTGACTCATGTACAGATTTCTCATGAGACATATGAGGTGTTCTGGTATTCCCATCTCTTTAATTACTTGCCACATTTTGTTGTGGTCCACACAATCAAAGGCATTGGTGTAGTCAATGAAACAGAAGTAAGCTTGTTTCTGGTATTCCTTTGTTTTCTCCATGATCCAACGTATGTTGGCAATGTGATCTCTGGTCCCCCTGCCTCTTCTGAATCCAGCCTGCACCTCTGGTAGTTCTCTTTCTACATGCTGCTGTAGTCTATCCTGCATTATCTTGAGCATCACTTTGCTGGCTTGTGGGATGAGCGCAATTGTTCGATAATTTGAACATTCTTTGGCATTGCCCTTTTTTGGGATTGGGACATATACTGATCTTTTCCAATCCTGTGGCCACTGTTTCGTTTTCCAAATCTGTTGGCATAAAGCATGTAGTAGCTTGATTCCATCATCTTTTAGGGCTTTGAAGAATTCAACTGGGATACCATCATATCCACTGGCTTTGTTATTTGCCGTGCTTTTTAGGGCCTTTCTGACTTCACTCTCTAGGATGTCTGGTTCAAGTTCAATTTCCCCCTCATTGTTATTATCCGCGGTGTTTAGGTCTTTTTTGTCAAGTTCCTCTGTGTACTCCTTCCATCTTTTCTTTATCTCTTCTGCATCCGCTAACTCTTTGCCATCTTTGTCTTTTATCGTGATCATTTTTGCTTTGAGCGTTCCCTTGACTTCCCCAATTTTTTTAAAGAGATCTCTAGTCCTGCCTCTTGTGTTGTTTTCCTCTATTTCTTTGCACTGTTCATTTATATGAACACCTTTTTATATGATTATGTTAATCTCAATTTTTCTATATATGTTGATTTTTCCTTTTTGTGTATATTTTGTATTTGTCTTCACTTTACTTGTTACTTTTCATACACAGTAATACCTCATACAAAGTCCGCTTCATACAACATCAAATTATACAACATCACCTAGTTTCTTGAAAAAAGTTACCTCATACAAAGTCGCTTGACTTTGTATGAGGCATAGGGATTTTCCCAGGTTGCATTGTGCCTGGGCAGTATAAAAGGCAGGACACATGCGTTCATTGCTCTTGTGGGTTTTGCACGAGGCAAAGAGTGTTTAGGAGTGGTTTTGAGCGTGATTTTGGATTTTTTTGAATTTTTCGTCAGAATTTGTAGAAGCATTCCTGGGATTTTTGCCGCATTCTTCAGGTTCTTGGACAATCAGGGTTGTTTGACATGTTTTTGTAATGTATCTAGCCTTTAGACAATGATTTATTAAAGTTCTGTCAGTTTCCTGTCTGTTTCCTTGACTTTGCCCTGAAGTCTGTGCTGTTACAGTACAGTGTATCTCTATGGAAACGACGTTGTACGAGGCATCATGACAAGGATTTGGACGTTGTATGAGGCATCGCGGCTAGGATTTTGCATGCCTCATACAAAGTCCAAATCCGTATAAAGTCCAAACTTGTGGAACCAAGTTTGGATGTTGTATGAGGTATCACTGTATTTACTTTACATCTTATCAAATTAATAAAAAAATATTTTAAAAATATATCAATTCATAAATCAATTTATTTACAACAGTTAATTCTTACTGTAAAATGATCTGTTGTACTTCTGAGAAGTCATGTTGTGGTCAACTCTTAACGGCCTCATTTCCAGAAAACATACTGGTCACACTTATTGGGCAGTGGTGTGAGGAGAGAATGTTAAGATTTGTCTCCATGTATACTCCAACTCCAATGTGGCAGGAAATCGCTCATTTGATGGTGAGAGTTCAAATTTATTTTAATGGTGTGTTATAATACACAATCAGTAAGTTTTTAAAATCCAGGACTTTAACATGATTTTTATTGAACTGCCCGGGACAATTTTTCCAACCCTGAATCCGAGACATTCCTGGTTTTCTGGGACATATGGCAACCCTACATGGGATGGAAGTAAAAATGGGCAGGATGAAGCGCTTTAATACAAAACAGGTATAGATGTTATAATTTGAATTGTCCCAAACAGTGAACATAAACACAACAGAAAATGCAGGTAAAGGCATGTGTAGAATTGGTTCATAGTTTCACATGCTGCCCGGCTCAGTTCAGAGCTCATCTACATAGTGGTGGTGTTTCGAATCATTCTGGGGTTGTGTCAGATTGTTCTGGTATTTGTTGTTATCACTGTTGCAAATTTGAATAAACTTCTCCATGCTTTTGCCTGTACTGTATATTGACCTAACTTAAGCACTAAAGAGCTCCATGCAATATAATGGGATTGTTGTTGTCTTTTCCCTGAGGTCCTCCTTCTTTTCTTTTAATAGCAGCCTTGTGTACAGAATATTGCATGGTAGTAAAGTTTATCCTTTGGAATGGCTGGTTTTGTGTTCTTTGGCAATATTAAATCTCATTTAATGGAAACATTACTGTCTTCGGATGGGATTCATTTGATGTTGGAAAGAACAGTATATAGACACTGACATCTGAAAAATAAGAAAATTAAACAACAAATCTTTCATACAGATACTAAAAACGGGATAGTACCATATCTAGCTATAAATGGTAATCTTTACAATTGATTGCAATGACAGGGGCATAGGACTGCACTGCCTCTCTGAACTTTCTGCTTAATTTCCACAAAAATTACTGCTGGTTTGCAGTTGAAGCATGCATATGTTTATGTGCATACATATATTAAAGCTAAATACTAGGAAGCAGCATAAATTGACTTTATTTTTCAGGTAAATGCCAGTTCCAGAGGTTTTCTGATGCCTTTGTAATTTTAAAAAATAATTTAAAAGAGTCAACATACACAGCATGACCACTTAAATGAAGATACTAACAAGCTGTGCTTATTTGCCAGTCATGAAAGATTTTATAAGTGCATACATAAGACAATTTTCCTGTCATTCCCAATAACCCACATAGTCTTGTTTCTAAATCTTTCCCCCTTGATTTCCCCCTCACTTTTCTGTTTTGACAAAAAAATGAAGAGAACTGGAGAATTACAATGCAATTACAATAAGGAGATAGAGGGCTAGGGAGGCTGCGTTGGGAAAGATATTCCGATCATGATAATTACGAGACTGAAAGCATGTCCAGATGGGTACTTTAGTCTGCTCTTTTCAGCTTTCAGGAGTCACTTTGGTCTCCATATTGAAAGGGCAAACAAATCCCTTCAGTGTATTGAATGTTTGAATGAAAGACTTCCCCTGCTTCTCTGCAGGGAAATGCAAATATTTTTCCCTTCTAGTCAATCCTTATAGCACTAGATCATTTTTGAATGGAAAAATTTACTTTCTCCATTTTCCTCTTTAATTGCCAACCAAAACTGTGGCAGAGAATAGTTTTTCATTTGGTGATCAAAGAGAAAATAGAATTTTTAAAAAATGCCTTCTAAATGTTCCAACCACTTCATCATATGGGCAAAGAGACTCTTGGGGTGTTTAAATGGGAGAAAGCAGGCTAAATGTTATTTAGCCCTTTCCCTTTCTACAACAACCCAAAATGAGTGTGCCCAGACTACACACAAGGGGCAATCTAGTCATGCTCTAAGTTAGAAATGACAGTTTCCAAGGGTGGCAAACACTGTTAGTCTTTTGCCACAAGAACTCCACTTGCATCCAAAGAAGTGGCCTACAGTCTGCAAAACCATATGTATATTTCAAAAATAACCTGAAAGGTGCCAAAAATGACAGAAGCTCAGAGATGAGAGCCAGGGAGCCATCCTTTATTGCCCCTCAGTGATTCCCCTAGTGTTTAATAACTGTACCACAACCAAGGAATTCAACAACCAATATTTCCCTCATCACTGAATCCCTCTGCTAGGAAATCCTAGGGACTTTAATCTCAAAAATGTAATTCTTCAGAGCTCTGGGTTGAACCTGTCAACTGTTGCAGCATCTCTCCCCAGACTACCAGTGTCCATAATAACTGCAGAACAGACAGACAAAAATTGACAAAGACAGCTTTCCTATGATCAGAAAGTGATGTGCTTTTAGAATTTCCTGCCTACCAACCAGTTTTAAAGATGCAAAGGTCCTGATGATGAAAGAGCTGGCAGCTCTGATCTGAATTTTGGCCAAATCCCTTTAGTCCTTTTTATTTCTTCATCTTCCTTTGACATAACTATTGGTTTGCTTGCAATTAGAGGTGCCATGTGCCACGAAAAACCGTGAACTTCACATTTTATAACTGTCATGCACAAGTCCATAAAAACATTGAAAATTCATGGTTTTAAAACCACTTGATTTGGAGAGAAAAAATACACATTTTTCATGCACTTCCATTGGAATCACCAGTAGGTGGCAGCAGTGAGCAGCAGTGAACACAGAAGAAAGAATGGGGCACCGCATGCCTTTTCTATTGGCATCGTTACACAAACAGGATGGAATCAGCTCCCGTCTTTGTCCCAGCTCCTGCAAACCTAGCAGTTCAAAAGCAAGAAATGGCAAGTAGATAAATAAGGACCACTTGGGTGGGAAGGTAAACAGCATTCCGTGCGCTCCGGTGTCTAGTCATGCCTGACACATGACTACAGAAATGTCTGCAGAAGCAGACAGCACACTCTTTGGTTTTGAAACAGAGATGAGCACTGAACCCTAGAGTCAGATACAACTGGCTTTCAAGCAAGGGAAACCTTTACTCCTGTCCCATTTTTGTGAGAGGGAAATATGGTAACCCTACTTGTAATGAGCGTGAAGTAAGGTTACAATCAATAATATTTTATTTTAGATCAATTCATTTGATGAAATAAGCCAGGCTTAGCATCTCCCATTATTCCACTTTTTCTCCTCTTATTGAACCCCTTCCCACATGAGCACAACTCCAAGAACACTAAAAATTGGAAGCAGGGACCCTTCCAGATGTTGTTGGACTCCATCTCTCATCATCTATGACAACTGGGCACGTTGTCAGGAACAGATAGGAAATGGACCAATAGGTTCTTTACTCTTAATACACAAGAAGGGATCAAAGAGGAAATGGTCACCCTGTGGCTGGTTTGTCTTACCTTGCACTGGAGAAATTAAAAGAATATGCAAGTTCTCTGAATTTTAACCAGGCAATTCTACCACAAAGGCAATGACCTGAAACATTTAATTTGGAGCAACTTAAAGGATTTGAAAATAAACCTACTATCATATCTTTGGAGGAATACTAGAGCATACAGTTCATGTTAATATATCTGTAATATTTTCATGCTTATCAGGACTTCCCCCTTTCAATCTTCAATGCTCTATTAATTATCAGTAGCAGCGTGGGGCAGTATTAATAAACAAGATCATCCAAAAGTAATCAGTCATCAGAATTTAGGAGATGCAACTCCAACTATTTTATGAGCTTCTTGCCTTGTCTGTGAATGATAGAATGTGCTCATGATCTTTTTTTAAAAAGCTGCCAGCACCACCAACAGAAAACACCTTTGGCTTTAAAATGATTTATTTTAATCCACACAAAGATTATACTTAATTAAATACAGTACATGCATTTCACTTGAAATTGACAAAGCACTTTGCCAGTGGTCTCTATCAAGCTATTAATTAAATTATTTACACAGAAGGCCCATCTAGTTTTGCCACTAATCTTTACTTTTCTTATTTGTGGAACGAGAAAGTTATATTATTTGTAATTCATTGCTTTCAAAATCAGAGGGCTGTGTACATTATTTAAAAGGGGCAATTGTCCCCAATTTCTTTTATGTTGCGTAATTCTGCATTTGACCTTGTGTGGGGGAGGAGCTATAGGTTCATGAGAGAAACAAAAGATCTATCTTTCCTACAGCAAGCAAGAAAGGTAATCAGAATCCACTGATGCTTGTTAAACTTTAATTTGCATGTTCAGCAGAGTCCCAACCTAATTGGTTCCCTGAACAGGGTTATAAACAAAGTCACTTTTAAATCTGCAATGGTGTTTTCTCTCTTCTTTGCCACACATCATCTTTCTAACTTGCTTGCTGGAGTCTTTTCTGGTGTCTTTTCACTACTCACTCAAAAATCTCTTCTTCTTCTTTGTCGTCTTCTTCTTCGCCATCTTCTTCTTCATCATCATTGTCATTGGTGGTGGCGGCAGCATTGGCATCGGCATCAGTGCTGAGGGATTGTTGGCAGTGGCAGCGTGCCCGGGGGGGGCTCCCCTCCTGCCTTTGTGGTCTTCCTCTCCTCTGCATCATCTTCCTCTCTCTAGCTCACTCATTGAGCATTACTCTGTTATCTTCTCCCTTCTGTCATGTCCCTGGTTTGTCCCCTTGCTGGTTTGCTGAGTGCTCGCCTCCAACTTCTGCTACATTCTCCCTTCTGCCTCCTACCTCTATTGTCTTGCTGTTGTGCTTGTTGACATAAATGTGCAATTTTACAGTGCTCTTTACAGTCATCATAAAAGGTAGTTTTGGATGTTAGGAGGGAGCATTAGCTAATATTACAATAGTTGTAAAAGCAAGAGTTGTAAAGCAAGCCATTGTAAGTGGGGGTGCTCTGCATAATTTTTGGTTTTGCTGTATACAGCAAGTGAATGCAGAAGCAGAACTGGAAGCTAATAGCCACCATATTTTGCACTGATCTAAGACCAGAAACAACATGATGTGATACCTGCCTCCCTTGTCTCACAATTAACATTTTAAATTATGAATTCATGAGAGAGTAGTGCTAAACTTAAATGTCCTAGGAGACAGTGAAGATATTTGGAGATTGCTCCACAGAGAAAGCCACTTGATTGTTTCTGGAGAGGTAACTCAGATCTGACCCTGCATTTCCTTGGAAACTACTTTTTGGTTCCCAACAATAAGTCACAGGGGCAGAGAGCTGTAAAAAGGGGTCTCTATTCTATGTGTGAATGGGGGAAGCAACAAAGCACAGCAGGAGAGGAGGTGATATTTCCTACAGATAACTATGCCCTTGGTGATGGTGACTTTAATCTCAAAAAAGTAATTCTTCAGAGCTTTGGGAATAAATTTGGTAAATATCTCTAAAGTGGTTTGTTGGAAAAACAGACTACTCAAAGAAAATAACCTTCTCAAGAATATGGAGAATCACACGTTCTGAGAGGTAAAAGAGACATGCAACTCCATTACAAGGGTAGATTTTCATATGGCAGAAATGTCAAATATTTATTTTCAACCCTCCACGTAACATTATTGTACAATAACTTGCAAGTAATTCTGTGAAGTAACATTTTATCCAGAATTTTAATGGTACCATCTTTCCTGAACTTAAATGGCTCGGGCCAATTTTTAAGTGGGCATACAATATCCACAGGGTGCATAGGTTATTTTTAAAAGTAGCAGGTATAATCTTTATTTGATCACTTCAGCATGCAATTGTAACATTAATGTCTGAAATTAATTTAATTATGTTTTATAGCAGAGAGCTATAGCTTACAAAGTAAGCATCTGGGCATCATTTTGCTGTTATTCTCTATATGTCACTGACCATGACTGTGTGCTTTAAGGTTATTGCCTTTGCGAAGTGGGTCTGGGGGCAGGGATTGTCAAAAAGCTCCCCTTTTTGGCTTGTCTGAGGTTTGCCCCCCCCCCTCGTAATTGGTTTTTTAATGATTTAATGATTATATTGTTTTTTTAATGTCATGCTGTTTTTATACCTATTATGAGAGGTCAATAAAGGCACAGTGGTGGGGCAGCATTGTTATGATGAAATGGCTTTTAGCTGTTTTTTATATTGTTTTTTAATTGTTGCTGAGTGGCCAGTGAGGTGTACACCACCCAGAGTCTATTGCTTGGGGCAGTATATAAATCTATTGTAAATAAATAAATAAAACAAAGTTCTGGATGAGATAACATCTTTATTTAAACGACTAAGAGTCTGGCCATGTTATTCTGCTATGGTAATAGAGTAGATCATTGATGGAGAATCTTTTAGAGACCGAGTGTCCAAACTGCAACCCCAAACCCACTTATTTATCACAAAGTGCCAACATAGCAACAGGGGAGGAAGGAAACACTCCCATTGGGCTCTTGGGCAGAGGGGCGGGATGAACTCTTTGCTGAGTGGAGGGAGGAAGTGCTCCCATTGGGCTGCTGGGCAGAGGGGCAGGGTGAACTCTGTGCTGGGGGAGGGAGGAAGCACTCCCATTGGGCTGCTGGACAGAGGGGTGGGGCAAACTCTATACTGGGGTGACTGCACAGGTGCCCACAGAGAGGGCTCTGAGTGCCACCTCTGGCATGTGTGCCATAGGTTAGCCACCACTGGAGTAGACCACACTGCCAGCAACTCAGTGTTGAGTGTCAGGCATCGGTAAACTAACTGAAGTCCACGGGGAAGGATGATGGTCTCCAAGTGGATTAAATCACACTTGAATCTATCTTGATGAAGGGCAGCATCTTTATCATTACTGTCCTGGGGCTGATGAAGTGACTCACAGAAATGGATCAGTGGTATAGGTGTCACGCTGCAATGTGGAAGGCAACTGAAAGTGGCATTATATAGTTCCCAGGATATTCTTCATGGCTGAAGATGATAGCTAATATTCGGAACTGGATACAGCTCTTGAAGAAGAAAAGTCACAGATACACACAAAAAGGAGAGTGTTTCAACAAATGGGTTAATAAATATCCAAAAGTAAGGCCAGATGTGTCAGCAGTGGTCTCATGCTGTCAGTGTGCAAGGAATGCAAATGGTATCTGTGTTGCTTTATGAGACAGATGCAATAAAGGTATTATTTCATAGGCTGTCAGCCTTGCTGCAGAGGAAGGCTACTCAATGGACCCCCTCAGAGCTGCCAGCTGCCCTGTCTGAGATCTCAGACCTGTGTAAAAGGTTTGCAACAGGAAAACGTGCAGGTGCTGTCTGTCTTTACCTCAGCAAAATATGAGAATGAATTTCAGCATTGCACTAGGCCAAAAACAGCCTGAGAGAATGTTTCAAGTTGAATTTTTCCTTTTGAAATCTGTAAGCAAACTTCATCATATTTTTAAGCCTGAGTTTAATTTTATTCCAGGTCAAATTGGCATTGACTGCAAAATGTTTTTGATCCAAAACAACAGCAACATAAATGCAATACTAGGTGTCACATATGAATAAAAGCTGTCTAAACTAGCTACTTCAGAGACTGCTCAGCCTCTGGCAAATAGCTATGAAAATTAACATGGTGTGACCAGCATGTTGAACGTAGTGATAAACTGGAAGCAAAGAAAAAGGAAACACTAAGAGAAGAAAACCTCTTGATCATATGAAGAAGGTACAGACTCCTGTTGTCATTTTGCTGGAGATTAGTTTTGAAGGATATGCAATCCAAATTCTCCTCATGCCTTCCATTATTTTTCTCTTAATCACACCCCTTATTCAAACCCAGAGTCATCCCTTCTGTTGTGTATGTAACTGAATGTATTGCTTTAACAGTTTGTATTTAATTGTTGGGATCGGCTGATCCTCCATTTTGTGTTCTTCTTAGAACTAAGCTCTCACGAGATTTGGGTTCCCACCCTTTCTAACGAGAAGCGCAAAAGGCTTCACAGTCTCTGTCACCCCACGATCACCCTACTGTTCTCCCAACCAATCCAGTTGCTTCCCGCCTGAATGTATCTTTCCTGTATTGTACATATAGGTGCTGCTGTGCCGTTGCTCTTAATTTTCAGTTCCTGAAATAAAGTTGTGTTTGGCCCTGTTATGCTGGCTGCTGCATATCAATTCCTGAACATCAAACTTTCCTTCTCAAGTATCGATAGATACCATGTCTAAGTTTAAAAAAAAGCTTTGGCTATTTTTTCTTTGTGACCATTAGGAAAAATTCTGCCACCAAAATGTTTTTATTTTTGGCTACTTGTTCTATTATAGACCTTTTTTCTAAATTAACCCACCTTTTTATATAAACTCAATATTCAGGTAGCAAAAACCCATTGCTGATATCTTCCTAGTACTGTGATAGTGAACCTTGACACACCAGCTGTTTTGGATCTTCAGTTCCCTGAAGTCCAAGTCTCTGTGAATCCACATGAATGGGTTTACTGCACATACTAACAGTAAACCCATTTGTGTGGATACACAGAGATCTGGGCTTCTGGGAATTGAAGTCCAAGAACACCTGGAGTACCAAGGTTCGCCATCACTGTCCTAGTACATAATCAAAAATATTTTCCAAATAATTACAGATTAGGTATAGGTAAGGTAAAGGTCTCCCTTGCTCAAAAGCCAGTCACATCTGACTCTAGGGTGCAGTGTTCATCTCAGTTTACTGACAAAAACTAGTTGCCAGAGCTCACAGAATGCTGTTACTTTCCCACCAAAGTGGTATCTATTTATCTACTTGCAATTTATTATTTTCAAACTGCTAGGTTGCCAGGAGCTGGGACAGATGATGGGAGCTCATTCCATCATGCCCACTTTTACTCCCATGTGCTTGGAAAGAGGGCTCTCTTGTTGCTGACAATTCTGACAATTTGCCTTTGACCCCTCTAAGATCATCAATTTCTGCCATATAGGGAAGCCCTGGAAACTCCTTCTCATTTATTGCTTCTGTGAGTTACTTCCAGGATCCTGACATAAATTAAGTTAGTTAATGGTTCCTTTGTTCACTGCAGTTGATTTACTTTGGAACTTCTCTCTACTTAAGATAAATATATTGAATTGGAAATAATGGTTGATTATTTACTCACCAGGTTGCTTCCTTCCTGTGCTTCCCATATTAATATGGTTTGTGAAGACTTTTTAAAAGGCCTTGGAGAACAGTCTGCCCTTCCTCATAAGTTTATATGCTTGGATTCTCCCATGTCCAAAGTGTAAGAATTACTGAACATGTAAACATGGTGCTGATTCTGAAGAATGTACAAAGGGAGTCTTGCACACTTCCAGTTTGTCATCTAGCAACATGGTTCCACAGCATATGAAAGAACCATACACACACAGTTTGAGAAGGAAATCTATATATATAAAAGAAAGATGTCCCCTTGTGTGTGCTGAATATGAATCTACACCCCTTTACTATCAGTGACCAGACTTCACACACACTTACCTTGTGTATTGGAGAAGGTCAACATTGGGGTGTCTAGTTCAGAGGGGTGTGTGGACCCCACAAAATGGCAAAAACCACAGAAACTACAGCCCCCATAGTGCCTTGCATGCCAAAAGGCACGAGGGGGAAGGGGGCAGGGCCTGAGTGGCAGTTGGAAGTTCCAAACCTTCATCTACCCCCTTCCTTCAGGACAGTCCACCTCTCTCTCTTTTACACACACACACACTCTCTCTCTCACACACACACACACACACAGACAAACAAGCATGCAGAGACACACAAACAAACATGCACACGCACACACACACACGAGGGGCGGGGAGAAGGAAAACTAACTCAGGAGGAGGAATACTCACAGACAGACAGACAGAGCCTCCAAACAACCATGGTACGTCCACACGTGTCTATGTGTGAGTGTGTGTCACAGGGAGAAGTCTGGGTTGGTATCTGTCGGGTGGCCTTCCAAGTGCCATAAATACCCCCTCCCCCCGGCCAAGGCCAGGCACTCAGCTAGTTTTCCAATAAATGTTGGCTGTGACAAAGGACACGATGTGCACATGTAATTAGGAAAAATGTTGTGTATGCATGTAAGTCATCTGCCACCGCATGCAACTCAGCTGCCAGCTATAGTGCAGCATCTGCCACTGCACGCAGCTCAGCTGCCAGCTATAGCACAGCTGAAGGAGCTCAGCCCACATGGCTCAAATCACCCAATCTATAACAAGCGTGGGAACCTTTCCCGCCATAGGCGAACCTTAGTCAGGTATGCAGTACGTCCCAATGACATCACTACTACCACAACCAATGGGCGCCCTTGGGGCGAAATTCAAATGCAATGTATGATATATAAGGAGCTGCGTCTCCACCATTTTGCTATGTACAGATTGACCATGCTGCAATAAAGAAGTGTTTGGCCCGCCTGCTGGCTCCTTGTGCAATCAATCTGCCTACAAAACAAAAAAACAAACAAACAAAAACAAAGCTTTTAAATGTGCTAATGATTTCAGTGGGTATTGCTGCCCAGTATTGTGCAAAGTTACTCTCTTTGATTTGCTTTAACCCCACAATTTGGCAAAATTACATTCAGAACTAAAGCTGGCAGAGTCCCCTAATAACCATGACCAGTGGTGAGGCTGGCTGAAATAAAGGCATTAGTATTGCCCAGTTATACTTACTCAAAACAAGAGGACTTAGAGATGCTCTGGTAGAACTCCATAGCTTTTAAAACAATTTTAGAATACCATATTTGCCGGCGTATAAGATGCATCAGAGTATAAGACTCACCCCATTTTATACACATTTTAAAGGGGAAAAATAATTTCCTACATTTTTTCAATAATTTACAAAATTAATTCCAGGAGCCAAGGTGGGTGGTATGGGAAGAGGGTTGCTTTGAAGCAACCATTCCACCATCGCTGGCCACCAGGAGCTGAGGAGAGTGGGATGGAGGCAAAGAAACAGGTTTAAAGGATCCTTCTTTTCCCCCACCCCACCCCATCACTAGCTGAGGAGAGTGGAATTGGGGAGGGGAGAAATGGGCTTAAAGGATCCTTCTCTCCCCCCCCCCACTACATCACCAGTCAAGGAGAGTGGGATGGGGGGAGGAGAAAGATCCTTTCAGGAGGCAGGGAGGGTGGGATCAGCCATGATTTGGCCCAGGCAGGATTGCTCCTTGAGGAGCCTCTTGCCTGGTTGATCCCATCACTGCTGACGATTGGGAGGCAGGGAGGGTGTGATTGGCCAGGCTAGAAAGCTCCTTTGGAAGTTGCCCTTCACCAGGCTGCTAGCAATCAGTGGTGGATAGCCACCGAATTGCACCAAGGGGGGGGGCTGTTACCGGCGTATAAGAGTTTCTGGTGTATTTTGAGGGGGAAAGTGCTTCTTATGCAGTAATAATCATGTGCCAACAAATCAATTCTGATTTACGGTGACCCCTTTCAGATTTTTCTAGGTAGGGAGTATTCAGAAGTAGTTTGCCATTCCCTTTTTTCTGGATGTATCCTGGGACTGTACAGATTGCCCAAGGCTGCATTGTCTGGCTTCTCTGTAATGCACACAGAGAGAGAGGGAGGGAGGGAGAGAACTTCCAGCCTCTAGCCTCCCAATAAGATGCCTAACTCACAGAGCTATCCAGCCAGAGTTAAAGTGACTTAGACATCATTAATTATTAAGAACTTATTCTCACATTGTACCCAGTGTGAGAATAAGTTCTTAATGATGCACACATCTGATATATTAACAGAAATCCTTCCATCCAGTAATGTATCTCAGCTTACTTACCAATTGGCTAGACAATAGCTAGAAGCTGGTGAAAAGCAATACCAGCTCATTCTGGTCTTGTACATGTCACAGTGTGTCATACTATCTATTTTCTTCTTAACAGTGTGACATTGCAGTTAAAACATGCAAAGCTTATAATTTTAAAGAATCCTGGGGAAACAAGTCCAACAATTACATATTTGCATAAAAAGTGGTTTACTTTCATCCCTTATATGCAGAGTACCTATTAACTTTATGGAGTGCCCTTGTTTTCTTCAGTTGTCAGAATAAATAAATGCTACTTTGTACACTCAGTCAGGTTGTATATCCATTTTTCTTCTTGTCTGGTTTGGATAACCTATCTTTACTTATTCTTCATCTTTACAACCAAAAGATAGCTGGTGAAAGTATAAATTGTTCAAGCAAAGGAATAGCTTAGGAAACAATTGGTTATTTATTTATTTGTTTGTTTGTTTGTTTATCGTATGATGAACTTCAGTTGTCTACATTAATGCTGATATATGCAGTGAGCACAAATTGACAGTGTCAAGTTCCTAACTAGAGTTTCACATCTGTGGCACTATGCAAATCCTCCAATGTACCTCTGAATGCACGTAAAGGACACTTAAATATGATGTGGTCCATGGTTTGGTCGTCTTCTCCACAGTCACAATGGGAAGAAGTCTTCCATCCCCATGTAAACCGAGTGACTCCACATCTACCACAGCCGGACTTCACTCTGTTCAGCATCCTCCACTGCCATCTGGGAAGGCGAAAATCCGGCTGGCCACA
The DNA here is from genome assembly GCA_035047345.1 of Bradypodion ventrale. NCBI lineage: Eukaryota > Metazoa > Chordata > Lepidosauria > Squamata > Chamaeleonidae > Bradypodion > Bradypodion ventrale. The sequence goes on along the minus strand of JAWDJE010000001.1, from coordinate 87,540,534 downwards.
TCTGTTCTCTGGATGATATTTTATATGCCAACAACAAAATGAGTGGAATTGTGTAATTGGAGCCAGTGTGGTCAGAAGAGGAAAATATATCCTCACCCAATTTTTTTGTACCTAGCCCCTTCATCTGCTTCCATACTAAAGTACATCACCTTCTGAGGTAGTCCTTTTCATTGCCAAACTATGAGAAATTTCTTCCTAAAGTTTAGTCTAAATCTCCTTCCTTCTAATTTGTTTGGCTACTACTCTCCATGGTCATGGGATTCAAACTAATGGACTCACATAACAAGAAAGTCCATTTTGACTAAGCATGCAGAAAAATCTTCTTGTAGCAAAACTCTGGTTACTGCTGGCTTGCCTCCACTTCACATTCATTCTGCTAACATTGCCTTTCTCCTTTTGCTTGAGCTTTGGTGGTTTGAAGGAAGTGGGGGAGCTGCCTATATTGATTGAGAATTCTTTGTGTGATTGAGAAAGCCAGTACCACAGGGTATCTTGTCATATAGAAGACCCTGTATCCTTATACACCTATTTCCATTTTAAGACTTTCACTCATCTATTTATATATGTTTATTACTTGTAGGCTACCATTCTTAGAGTGAAGGGACCTAAGGTGCCCCCCAACGTTAAAATAGTGCAAACTAAAAACACAGTAAATTAGTGATCAGGAAGCAGTTAAACTATACTATTAATTTAAAATCTATTAAGTAATTTAAAAACATTTAAAACTATAAAAACAAACTTTAAAGAACAAAAAAGCAATAGATCAGCATCCAGGACTCAGATTTTAGTTATTGAAAGTTCATCCATGTGAACTCCATGATTGGGATACAGGAAATTATACTCATGTTACAGTGGCTGGAGGGAGTGTAGAGGTTCACTTACTTGGGCAGTGTGATCGCCCAAAATGGAGATGCAGAGGTGGACATCTTGGAAAAGTAACAGCTTTCTTCTGGAGAATGAATAAGATCTTATCCTCGCCATCTATATTGAACTCTGTTCACCTACATAATGATCTCAACAGCCATCTATGCCTGTAAGACTTGGAAAGCATCAGAAAGTATTAACAAGAAACTTGATGTCTTCCAACAGAGGTGCCTCTGCTGAATTTTAAAGTTTCGATATTTTGACCATATTACCAAAGAGGAGGTGCTTCAAAGGAGTGTCATATGCAAATTACATAACATTGTTATGCAAAAAAGACTCCAAATGGCAGGCTATATTTTTCACATGGAGAAAAACAGGATTTCTAAGGTGGCAATAAGTTGGACCCCTCCTAATTCCAGGCGGCAATGAGGATGCCTTTGAAATACATGGCAAAGAACTTACATGGCAGATTTAAAGACCCTGAAAATTACATGGGAGGATATTGAAGCCACGACTGAAATCCTTGGAGATCCCTTGCTGCCTGATATGCTACATAGTAGGGATCTTGAGTCTAAATGATGGTGGAAAGCTAGAACAGAGACTAACCTCTTGAGGAAGAGCATTCCACAAAGTTAGAGCAGCCACAGAGAAATCTCTCTCTCATGTCTCCATCAAACATGCCTGTGACAGCAATTAATTTGACAGAAGGATCTCCTCTGCAGATCTTAAGGACCTGGAAAGCTCATTGTGTGGAATTTAAGCCTTATTCAAGAATTATAATCTGCATCTGTGTGGAGCTTGAAATTTGGTGAGGAGGGGTATACATCCTGCCCTACATTCAGATCCCACCCAAAGGACAGACCTTTGCACATTCACAGTGAAGGTCTTATAAATATGCTCTATTTACAGTTTTCTAGGAGTTAAAGTCCTGCACTATCAGAGTTTCTGTTCACAGGAACATTTAAGAAGCATTAGAGTAGTACAAGCCACACACCCATAAGAGCAGGAATGTCCTCCTATTGGTTTATTATAGATAGGCAATTCATTTAGTTAAAAATGTATGTGGGCTTGTCAGAATGATTAGGGAAGTAAATCTTGCAGGTTTTCATTATTGGTGAGAAGTCAAGATTCCCCCCCCCCCCCCCCCCCATCTTTAGTCCCACCAGTGGGATTTCTTTTCATGAGATGTCTGTAACATGAAATAGCAGAAGATTTATTGACAATTTTGTGGCAATTTTTTTGAGGGGTGTGGGGGAGAGAGAAATGGCAACTGTGCAGGATTATGCATTCCTGTGCAGAATTCCATCTTTCCTTTGCAGGATTCACTGAAAGTGTGAAGAGATTTTTTAAAAATTGAGGGTCCTCTCTCTTGCTCTCCTCAGTGCTATTCTGGGCTCCCAAGCTGACTCTCAGCCTTCCTTTCAGCTCCAGCCAGGGGAAAGCTGTCTGCCTCAATGGCTCCTTCTGCTCCGGGAGCACATCTCTAAAAAGGAAGGACATATGTGCACTAGATGTTGTGTGTGCACCTGCCCTTCCTTTCAGTAGTGGATCTGAGCAATTGCTGCTCCCTGTCTGTACTCAGACACTTCAAAGCCAGGAAATGGATTGAGCAGCCCCAGAACATGCGGTGAACCTCATGGCTCCCAAAATTGACTTTAAAAGAAAAATGTAATTGGCAAAATAAAAAGACAAAAAGGATGCATCAACAAGGCAAAAATAATAGTAAACATAACTCAAAAGAAAAGGGACCTTCACCCACATACCTTGGCACTCCAGATGTTCTTGGACTTCAATTCCTAGAAGCCCCAGCCCCGTGAATCCATATGAATGGGTTTCCTGCAATTCGTCCGGCCCACGCTGCCCTAGTCGCTCCCGGAAGCGGAAGTAAAACACACCCATACGGAATATAGCCCTCCCAGTGGCCAGCTCATCCAAGTACCAAAGCAGGCTCCTAGATGCGAAAGATAAGGAAAACTTCACCTGACTCTCCTAGCTGTTCACAATTTTTACACCTTTAAGGCCATTTGTTCTTCACTCCTTGTAGCATCACTGTGGTGGCTTAGTGGTTAAAAGCCTGAGCTTGAAGACTGAAAGATCTGGATTCAATACCCAAGTGCTGCATGATGAAACTTGGTGACATGAAAGTAGCCTCATTCGGGCATCCACTGAGCGGAGTTTTTCCAACAAAAATCCTTTTAACCCAGAGTAATTTCTGACATGAAATTAATTTAGCCCATTTAATTTCACAATTAAGCCTTGGGGGGAAAGTTGTTCACCATAGGGTAGAACATGTCTAAGCTAGAAATACTATTATGTTCTGGAAGTGATGGGAATAGGGATCTCCTAAGTGAAGGAAGAAGCATGCAGGGAGGGACGGAGTGATGCATCTGTATTGTGCTGCTTTCTTTTCAAAACTGGGAATAAACACATTTATGGAACATCCCTGCCTTTTCTGTATTGTTCGATAATGTTACCACCTTTTGTCTAGCAGAAAGTCTTGCCCAATTATGAATTTCACATGAAATAGCTATTAGAGAATCAAAAGCAAACTATTCTTTTTTAAAAAAGAGAGAGTACATATGAGAAATCATTATGCCAACATTTTGCAAAATAACACTAAGAATGGATAAGCCTTTTGCTATCTGATGCTTTCAGCATATTGAAAAATGTATCACCAGAATCAATATGATAGGCTACTGGTTTCTTAGCTTTTCTCTCCAACAAACTTTGTGTCAAAGCAACCATGAAGAAGGATATTTATTTCCTAATAATTAACCCATGAGTAACTCATTTCCTCTTTCCAAACAAAGATTTCCTCTGATGTATGCTCTTCAGCAATCAGAATTGCAAATTAAGATCTTGTTCATTTGTCAATGATCTATCACAAAACAAAGCATATTAACTTCAAATATATAGGTAAGGAAAAGCATTCAATATGACAAACATCTTCCAAAACTGGAGGAGGAAAAAGAAAATAAGAAGGAGAAAAAAGCATATCATCTCATCCTTTCATCTTATATCAAACTTTCACTGATACTGGAGAAAGACAATTAAACTCTGACAACATTGGTATAGCTCCTTGATTTTTAGTTGGCAAGAAAAATAAAATAAAAAGTGATGGCTATATTACCAGTGCCAAACACGGACATTTACAACAAAATATGAAGGAAAGTTGGTCACCATGGAAATGAGGTGCCTGAGGAAGGCTGCTTGAATGACTAGAAGGGATAAAATCATGAATGAACATATAAGGGAAAGAATTGGAATAGAAACACTTTTAAACTATATAGTCATTAAGTAAACTGATTTGCTCATTTGGAGAGAATGTCCCATAATTTGATACTGCACAAGGCATATATGAGAAGAGGAGGACAGAGAGCATGAGACAGACCCTGAGGAAGATGGAGGGATAACATCAAAGACATATTACATCAACACCAAATAATACTGGTGGAGGCCACTAGCAGTGCAAGAACAAGAACCTTTTATCTCCTCAACAAATGAAGTGGAAGGAGGAGAAGGCAGCTAAATTTAGGCAGTAGTGAGGAGAAGATGGCAGAAATGCCTTGACTTCATCTAAATCCAGCTTCAGATATCATTGTCATGCAAAGGACTTAGGGTCTAATTCTATGCAGATGATACTAAAGCACGCCCAGGGCAGAGGCAAGGCAATTCACTTCTCTTTACTTCCTGCAGATCAAAACCAAAGCAAATTCCTTCAACCCATGCTCAAGCCACCATTTACAGAGAAAAGCTTTCCAGACATAAGATCAATTTGTGAGAAATTGGCTGTGTGTTACTAGGCCAAGTGTAGCCCTGTTCAACCTGAGGCCATCCTCCAGAGATTCCACTCCTGTCAACTTCCTTCACAGGAAATGAGAGCCTTTTAGCTGCTTATGTATGAATGCTTGCCTACCTTGCCTGTGTATACCTCTGTGTGTCTGAGTATATGGATACCACTTTTTTCCCTGGCCCAACCCACCACCAGCTACTATGCCTTCCATCCCATATAATGTCCATGTGGAAAATGTTTGTCATGACAAGGAAATTTAGTGTGGTCTATAGCACGATTCCTTTGCAGGCGCACCCCCCAATAAAGGACTCAGACACTGGTAAAAGTGGATAACGGCATTGGGCCACATTTATTGATTCATGCCCTAGTCCGAATTATAAATTTCGCTTGGTATTCAACCAATTATAATTCTTAAGGCAAGCAGGCCGAAGTAACACTGGTAAGGTTCCTCCCAAAATTGCCAACGGCAATTGGTTACAATGTATCCATTTGTATCAATTTGTTTGTTGACAACAAACAAATTGTTGACCGTAGTCAATAATCTAACTACTGACCCCACCCTCTGACGCGTATCCGTAAAATAACGGGGTGATGCATGCTGCCTAGCTCGTGCCATCACCCAATTGCCTAGTTCGTCGTTGACCGGACAACGTTAACCAACTTGTGCCTGTCTATTGTTGTCCAGTCAATTGCAAACCTGCCGGATACCTGTGGGTCATAAATGTTTACCTTACCAGTGCTACCCGCCCATGTGACCAAAGTCAACAACAAAACAGCAAGAACCCCTGTATCAAACCATAGCAACAGTGTGGGATGGGCAAAAAAGCCAGGACCCAAGAGCCAATTGTAGGTCCCAGCCAAAAATTCCCACCCGGCCCCGAAGCGACCAAAATATCACACTGTTAACTAGGGAGGGGGTGGAGGGGAAAAACTTCTCCTCTCCGTCGCTTTGCAAAATGGCAGCTTGGCTGCTTCGTGGCCACCCCTTTTAAAGAGGGCTGGCCACGCCCCCTAACTACCCGGATGTCCAAGTCCGGTGGGGGGGGCCGCAAAGAGCGCGGCGGCCATTTTGGCGCCACACTTGCATTGCAGGCGCATCCCCCAATAAAGGACTCAGACACTGGTAAAAGTGGATAACGGCATTGGGCCACATTTATTGATTCATGCCCTAGTCCGAATTATAAATTTTGATTGGTATTCAACCAATTATAATTCTTAAGGCAAGCAGGCCGAAGTAACACTGGTAAGGTTCCTCCCAAAATTGCCAATGACAATTGGTTACAATGTATCCATTTGTATCAATTTGTTTGTTGACAACAAACAAATTGTTGACCGTAGTCAATAATCTAACTACTGACCCCACCCTCTGACGCGTATCCGTAAAATAACGGGGTGATGCATGCTGCCTAGCTCGTGCCATCACCCCATTGCCTAGTTCGTCATTGACTGGACAACGTTAACCAACTTGTGCCTGTCTATTGTTGTCCAGTCAATTGCGAACCTGCCGGATACCTGTGGATCATAAATGTTTACCTTACCAGTGCTACCCGCCACACGGGGAGGCTTCAATAAAGGCTCACCGCCCCCCCCCCCAGACCGTCAGCTCGGTCAACAGGCCTGCTCGCAAGTCTCCCAACAAGAGGTTCATACCTCCCGGTGACAGATGGACCCCATCCCCTGTGTAAAGCTCGTAATTTTGCAGACTGATGGTGGGGTGTCGTATAACGCACCCCCAACCCTTGTCCAGAAGGAACCGGGCGATAGCCCTGTTCACCGAGCGCCGAGCCCGGTCAAGGGCCTGGAGGTTAAACCCTCCCCTGTAAGCGTGCTGCGGTATCATGTCCGACCAAAGCAGGGTTGTGGCAGGCCACACATAATGCAAGTAGGCCAGGTCACTGCAAATCGCATGCTTCAGCGATAGGCCCGTGACCTGTCCCAAATCATTACCCCCAAGGTGTATAATCAGGACATCAAGCGGGTCAGCATCCCTGATGGAGAAAAGGAATGGCAACAGTTCCCGCCATAACATTCCGCGCTTACCGTACCACCTGAGACTTGCGGATGCACCCAGTCCCAGTCGGGGTCCCCACTCTGTCGCCGCAGCGAACTGCGCTGCCCTGTGCACTTAGCTGTGGCCCACCAGCCATACTGTCACCGGTGTAAAATGACACCCAGGGTCTGTCAAGGAAAAAGGAAACAGGGCAGTGAATTAACCTGTACTCACGGTTGAAGAGGGCGAACATATAACTGAAAACATCGTGATCCCCACCTTCCCATGTTGCGTATCTCCGCCCCAGAGTACCCAAACGCCGCTGCAGTGGAAGCCGCCCCTATCCTGAATGAATGGGTGCCGTATCGAGCCCCAGGGAGGCCAACACTGGCTAGTGCCTTACCGGTCACCTTCCAAAATTGAAATTTAGTAAGGGGAGACCCATCTTGGTGACAGAAAAACGGGCCACAGTGCGTACCACGTAGTGCAAGGAACTCCTGTAGGGCACCAACCGGACAGATGTCTGCCATGGAACATCGTAGCAGTCTTACACCACTGCCTACACCGTGCTGATCAACCTTGGAGGAGCGTATCCTCAGCTGAGCCCAATCATTGGAAACATAGACATCTTCGAGTTCCAGTGCCCTACGACTCGCATCCACCTTAGACAGTAGCACCAGCTCACTGATGCGGAGCGCTCCAAAAAAGGCCACCGTTGTAGCCACATGAAACAGGGCTGCCTCATACCTGTCAAAACACAGGTCATGCCAGCCCCGCGCAAGGTGGGTAAGTACCCCTGGAGAAATTGGGTGGCGGTCATGCGGGCTGCGCCCACGCTCCCGCACCCACCCTTCCAAAACATGTCGTATGCGGAAATCATTTGTGCTGTCAGCATAACCACCCGCCTTGGCCATGAATTCCAGCGCTGACAGCCTGGATGCTATGGTGCGGGGAGCTAGGCCCTGGGTATGCAAGTAAACCATAAATTGGAGAACGTGAGCCACTGGAATGGGCCAACTTTCAGGTAGCTGGAATTGGGCGCAGAAAGCCCGGAATGTAATGAATGCATGGTTATACGCCTTACGCGTGCGGGGCACCAGCGACATGCCGATCGCCCGGTTCACCTCTCCTTGCCAAGCGTCCAGATCTCGTCCGGGAGCGGCGAGGGAAATTCCTCTGCATCCGAGGCCAAGGCACGGAACCGGAGGATCTGCAGGCGGGACAAAGCGTCAGCGATATCATTATTAATACCTGGAACATGTCGGGCCCTGAAAAGCACATTGAGGCGTAGGCTGCGCAGCACAAACTGGCGCACAAGCTCCATAACCCTGGGAGATTTGGACGTCTGTGAGTTGACAATGTGGACAACCGCCGCATTGTCACACCAGAAATGGACAACCGAATTGGCCCACTCCTCACCCCATAGCATCAAAGCTCCGAGAATGGGGAAAAATTCAAGGTACGTGAGATCGCACAAACGATCCGTGCCCCACCAGGCTGGCGGCCATCTGCCGTAGGCCCACTTCCCCTCAAAGTAAATCCCATAACCCAGGGACCCTGACGCATCCGACTGAACCTGAAAATGAGGGGAAACCAGAAGGTCGGACCTCCAAAATGACACCCCATTGAATTCCCTCAGGAACTGGAGCCAAATGAGCATATCCGCCCTCATGCCCTTGTTCAGTCGGACCCTGTGGTGGGGCCTGGCCAAGCCAGTCATGGTGTCGCACAAGCGTCGAGCAAAGGCTCTGCCAGGTGCGACCACCCTGCAAGCGAAGTTAAGGTGACCATGTAACACCTGAAGCTCCTGAAGGGACACCTTGCGTTTGGCCAGCAAGTCCAGGATCAGTGCAGTGATCCGTGAAACCTTATCAACAGGTAACCTGGATGCCTGCACAACCGTGTCAATCTCCACCCCCAAGAATGTGAGCTTGGTAGATGGGCCCTCGGTCTTTCCGGGCGCTAAAGGGACACCAAGTTCCTTCATTAGCATCTGAAATGTGTTGAGGAGACGCGTGCACGTGTCCCAGCCCCGTTCACCCCCGAATAAGAAATCATCGAGGTAGTTGGCTACAGACCGAGACCCTGACCTGCGAACAAAGGCCCACTGTAGGAAGGTGCTGAAGCGTTCAAATTCCGAGCATGAAATGGAACAGCCAAAAGGCATAGCCTTGTCAAAATAAAATTCACCCCGGAACTTGAAACCCAGCAACTCAAAGTCACCCGGGTGCACCGGCAGGAGACGGAACGCCGACTTAATGTCGCACTTTGCCAGTAGTGCACCCGGGCCACAAGAGCGCACCATGCGCAGGGCCCGGTCAAAAGATGTATACCTGACCGAACAAAGGTCATCAGGGATAGCATCGTTGACCGAACGGCCGGCCGGGTAAGACAGGTGGTGTATCAAACGAAATTCCCCCGGTGACTTCTTGGGCACTAACCCCAAAGGGGAAACCTTGAGATTGGGGAATGGTGGGACAGGGAAAGGGCCAGCGACCCTGCCAGCATTAACCTCCTTAGCAATGCTCTTGGCAGCCACCTCCTCCCTGCCGCTGAGTGACAACAGGTTGGGGGCATCTTGGGGGGACCTGTCCCCTGTGAAAGGAATGCGAAACCCCAGCTGGAAACCCTCAAGCAGGTAAGCTGCGTCTGCTCTCCTCGGGTACATTGTGAGCCAACGCTCCAACATGTCCACATTAAGTGGGGAGGGGGCCTTTTGCTTGACCAGCTCCCTCCGCGGCAGTTCTGCCCGCTCCCTGTCCACCTCTACCTCTTCCCCGCAGTCCGCCTGCCCGTGGACACGCGGAGGCGGCATGGGGGCCAGCACAAGAGGGACACTCGTGCCTGTATCGGCACTGCTTCCTATTGCATGAACCATTGGCCGAGAAGCTCCAACACAGCAGGCGGGCTGGAACCCCCTGCCCCGCCACCTGGCGGGGTGCCTGGGCTGGAGCAGCTCGCTGGACCGCATGTCCACAATGGTACCTCTCCCCCGGTGCAGGGCGCATAGGGGTCATGTACAGAAGCCACAGCTTCTGGCAGGGCTCATCCCATCTCATCTCTGGGTGTAGGGGCACTCTCATACGGAATTCTTCGTCGTAAGCCAACCACGACGGGCCAGGGAAATCAACCATCGCCCTGTATATGTTGTCCAAATACTGGACCATCGGAATGGCCAGATCCGGCCGGGCCCTAAGGTACACCGCCATGTATATGAGGTACGCGGGTAACCAGTTGGCACACGTGCGTGGCGGCTTACGCCGACAGGACTGCTCCTTGTCCTTCTCATCCTGCCCCTCCCTCTCCTCCTTAGTGGGTTCCCTGTTCAGGAGGGAGAAAATGTCCACATACTCCCCCCGCCAGATCTTTTCCTTGGTGGCCTGGGCCAGATGATCCCCAAGGGGCAAAGAATACCCCGCTGTCGGGAACGCCGACACCGGGACATTGGCAGTGCTGGGCACCATGAAAGGGGTCTGAACCAGCCCCGCAACCCCCAGTAGGTTCCCTGCAGCATAGGGTCCCCCGCCCCAAGTGGGGCCTGAAAGTGGCAAATCTGCCCCGAATGGGCCGGCGGCGGCTGTCCCACCGCCCCAACCAGGCGAGGCCATGGCCACTGTAAGCCTCCCCCCGTTGTGGATTGTGTTGTGGGTGCACTGGCTTGAACTGGATACTCACAAGTTGCACCCCCATGGGCCGCCCCCACTGGGGGTTCCGGCCCACTGTGGGCGTCGGAGCTCGCGACCGCAACCGAGCTCGTACATGGGGCCTGACCACTACCTGTTGGCGGCATCTGCTGCACGGGGAGCTGCGAGGTAGCGGCTAGCGCCAGCCTACGTGCCTCAGGCAGCTCAACCCGGTTGGCCGCCTGCCAAGGACCGGCGGCCGTTGCGTTGACCTGTAAATTAAAAGGCGCCCCAGGTGGATTGACCATCCCCAAAGATGCCTCCAGGGCCGCTACGCGGGCCAGTAGGGCATCAACGTTTACCGAGCCCCCAACGCAGATGGGGGTAATCGGGCCGGCCAGCCCATTGGTTGCAGGGGCCGTGCCCGGCCCCTGAACACCAGGGCCCGAATATGGCCATGCCCCAATCACTGGCCCTTGAGGGACCGGGGGCATGCCCTGCCAGGGAAGGGAACCCAGCCAACCCCCCTGGTTGAAGCCCACCGCTGGGAGCTGCAGGCCAAGGTCGGAAGGCCCAGCCTGGTTATGCCCACCCGCCTGGCCCGAGCCGATGGCCGCTAATTGCGGGCCGGGGCCACGGCCCCCGCCGGGCCGGTCTGAGGCTGCCCAGCCTCAGGCCAAGGAGTAATGGACCCCATCCCACCGGTCCCGGTGGGCGCACCCGCAAAGGGGGCCTGCTGAGGGGGCGCAGTCGCAGTCCTCCGACCCGGCTGGTGCCTCCTGGACGGGCGAACCAGGTTCGCCATCGCCTTCTTTTTGGAAGGCATTGCCACGAATCGCTGGGAAGCCTGAGGAAAAAGGCGAAGAAAACCGCTGCCCCAAAGAGGCTTCCCAGCTGAAGCGAAGAGCGACGGAGCAAGTGGGGAAAAACTTCTCCTCTCCATCGCTTTGCAAAATGGCAGCTTGGCTGCCTCGTGGCCACCCCTTTTAAAGAGGGCTGGCCATGCCCCCTAACTACCCGGATGTCCAAGTCCGGTGGGGGGGGCCGCAAAGAGCGTGGCGGCCATTTTGGCGCCGCGCTTGTATTCTGTGCCCAATGCTTCAACAGCTACTGCTGCAGGACATTAATATTCACAAAAGGATATTAGAGGCCACCTAGGGAAAGCCTGAACAGCTAAAATCTTGCCTAGTCTGTTTGTGTAGTCAAAAGTCACTTGAAAAGGTATGAATTGTTTACCCCAGATGGGGACAGTATGAAATACTCAAGCTGGATGGCTTTAGCAGATGCTTATGTTTGAAATCTGATTCTACTATCCTTTGATATCTGATTTTGCAATCATTTTACCAGCTAGTGAATATGAAGTTGGTTGTACAGAGATGTACTTAATAAATAGGTATTTGCCATTATTACTATTCTTTTGTGTCCAGATCAAGCTTTAAACTGCTAAAATAAAGGCATCTTCTTGGCTTTGTCATTGGCCAAACTTAAATCCTGGTGCATGTTTGCCATTAAAAGGCATACAGAGCTGGTATTTTGACCTCACTGAGTATCAGCATACACAAATATCCTGGATGGTGCAGTGCAACTACTGATTCCAGGGGTGACCCACTGCTATTCTTCATGGGATCCCAAAGAGCAGAAACGGGTGAGCTTTCTCTCTACTGTTTCACTGTTTTTGCTCTTTTTCTTTTCTGTCTCTTTAACAAAGTTTTGTGATTCCCCCACTCATTGGATATTTATTTTCTCCCATCAAAAGGAACCCCTTAGCAGCCTTGACAAGACACTCCATCAATCACAGTAGGTGATGAACACCACTGGGGTGGAACCTAAAGCCCTATTCATGAGCTTGTTTCACTTGTAGATTAAATATACAGGGAACACCACTTCTTCATTTCTGGTGATGTTGGCCTCCTATGCATGTAGATCAGGGGTTCCCAACCTAAGGCCTGTGGGTTGTATCTGGCCCATGGCAGCATTTCATGTGCCCACTCCAACGGCATTCAAGAAACAAAATGGTCACCCCTTTGAATGGCCCTCTCTTTGTGCAGGCTGGGCAAAATGGCCATCCAGCCCTCAAAGCTGATTGAGAGAGCATGACCCAGCCCCCTGCTTGAAAACATTGGGAACCCCTGATGTAGATGAAAAGTCCGATAAACAAAGTCTCATTTTCCATTATGGCACCTCACATGGAGAGACTACGGACAGAGTTTGTTTCTATCAGTCTCCACAGAGAGATGGCAACAGACATGATGGCAGCGGCGGGCAAGACTTGTATATACCTTTCATTTCATATTTAATCTACATAGAAAGCAAATGGCTAAATAAGATAAGGGTACCTACATTAGTTTTTGAGTGAGTGTTGTAGCAGTCTGTGTTGTGATGAGTCCAAGAAAGAAGACTACACACCAGGCTTGGTTAAATCAAACTGGTATATTAAGAAGAAACTGGTATATTAAGAAGAACAGGTGGCGGCTGTGGCCAGGAGGTCCTTCGCCCAACTTTGGGTGATTCGCCAGTTGCACCCACTCCTGGTCACTCATGAACTTGTGACCTCCAGACTAGATTATTGTAATGCGCTCTACATGGGGCTGCCCCTGATGACCATTCAGAAGCTGCAGCTGGTCCAGAATGCTGCAGCCCAGGTGGTGATGGGGTGTGGGCGTTATGCCCATGCCTCACCACTGCTTTGAGAGTTGCACTGGTTACCAGTTTGCCTCCAGGTGCAATTCAAGGTGCTGGTTTTGACTTTTAAAGCCCTATATGGTAGTGGGCCAGGTTACCTCAGAGACCGCATCGCTCTAAGGATGTCTGTCCGTCCAAGCAGAGCGGACTGGAGGGGCTCTCTAATTGTGCCATCAGTCAGAGGGGCTCGCCTCTCTGGCACAAGAAGGAGGGCCTTCTCTGTGTCTGCAACGGCCTTTTGGAACCTCCTGCCAGTAGAACTGCGCCTCCAGACGGAGTTGTTGCCCTTTAGGAAAGAACTAAAAACCTGGTGGCGGGCCAAGTTTGGGGTGCAGGTAGATGGGTGGCTTCCATTGGGTGGTTTATATAGAGGAATATGACTTCCCCCATGGTTCCATCAGTATCTGCACCCCTTTTTAGGGGTTGGGTTTTTAATTCTGTATGTTTTTATCAGTTTTTATCTGTTTTATCTATGATTGTGAACCGCCCTGAGTTGGCCTTGGTCGAGTGGGCGGTATAGAAATTTAACAAAATAAATAAATAAATTAACATTTACAGTCCAAGTAAATAAACATTACATTCAGCATTGCTCAGTTCTGCTCTGTTCTGTTCTGCAGCTTCTGTGCAGTCTGTGCTTCTGCTCTGCAAGCCTTGCAAAACAAGCATTGCAAGCAACTTCTATTTATACAGGAAGCAAAACACTTAAGGTTACAATGCATCTTATTAACTGTCAATCACAGCAGAGCTGAGCTAGATTATTGCTTGCACCTGTTCCTTGTTAACTGACCTTAGCCTGACCTTATTATCTCTACTCATTGCCTCACTAACTATAAGCATATTATTGACAACCTATAGACAGGACTACAATTTAAGAGATCCAAGTTGTAACCCTGACTTCAAAGTTCATTGGGTAAGCTTGAACCAGTCACTCTGATTCATCCTGCCCTACCTCACAAGACTGTTATAGGAAGACAGAAAAGTGTGTGTGTATGGCGGGGGGGGGGGGGAATGAAAGCCATGTATTTTGTACTTTGAGTATATTGGATAAAATATAGTATAAGAATGTAACTAATAAGAATGAATAAATAAGCTATATATTATAAAGCAAAAATTAAATGGAGTGGGAAGCAATGGGCTAATTTTGGTTTAACCAAAAATTACCTGGATTCATGGTTCTCTAATATAGTTAACAAATAAAAATCAAATCAAGTGCAAAGAGTTCTCTCATCTAATGTTTATAGTTATTCTATCAAAATCTGAAATTGTGAAATCACAGACATACATACATGAAGATCTATACCTGAGGTTGGATGTCACTAGATGGAAAACCTAATTGCAGGGTTGGGATGCCAGCATGAACTGTGAGAGGTCCACAAAGATTGTTAGATCATGTTTGCTTAATTTAAGCCTGAAGTATTTAGTAATGTCATGAAGCAAGAATGGAATTTAATTAGGGTCTAGCGGAAAATAATAGCAGAGACAGAGACATAATCTAACTAGCAGTGTGCAGATGAAAAAGATTAACATAGCTGATGGCTTCTTATCTAAAGAGCTTCAAATATTAATGGTATTTTTAGCAGTGGTCTGCTTTGATTGATATAGGTTTTTATCAACAAGAGAAAGAAGTTCATTAAATCATTCACTTTGACTTAACTCAAGCTCCTTTAAAGCCAATCAGTTATTGAAATCCAGCAATTATTACTTCATACCTTACACATGACTTGTTTTGGCAGGACAAACTCTGTGAAATGCATAGAGATGGTTTAGCTTAAATGTTAATGTCACTAGAAGAGCTGCAACAGATTACTTATCTGAGGAAGCCATATGACAAATCATCCTTTCTAGGTCTCATACATTGTCTCAATGACCCAAGCAATGTGTCATTCTGGTTGGTATGCTAATCCTTTCATTGAGGGGTGGCGCTATAATGGGAAAGATATAACCCAAGATCTTTGTGGCTTTGTGCTCCTTTTCTGATTTCATCCCCAAGTCTCTGGAGGGCATGCAGACACAAAAGCTGTGAATGTGTCCACTGTGTCTCAAGGTCTCTTGAGGCATTGCATTAGGAAGATGAATGGCTACTTCACTGCAGCCAAATGTTGCACTTTTCATGATTAAATACAAGCCTCCTTAGACTTGGCTCCATTTATTTCTCTTATGATGAAATATGTGCAGGTATGTATGTATGTCTATTTCATTAGTACATAAATACACACCATTTTCATTACTACAAAAAGCACACAGTTTATAGAAATACTGGAAAATGTATCAAGATGAACTCTGGCTTTCCAAACGTAAGAATGCCAACAGCGTCATTGCTCCACATTGTGTTTGTGATATGAAGGAATATTTTGTTGGGATTAATAATAATTTTATGTCAGAGATTACTCTGGTTTGAAAGGATTTTGCTGGAGAAACTCCACTCAAGGGATGCCTGAAAGAGGCTCCTCGGGTATGAAAAACTGTCCTTCCAGTCTCCAGCTCAGCATCTTAACCACTAAGCCACTGGGGGGGGGGCTGTTAAATTTTGTTGGGATGATCATTATGTACAAGAACGCTGAAAAACATAGATGTTTGTTTGTTGTTGTTTGTGTTTATTCGACTTATTCCCCGCCCTACTCAACACATGGCCGACTCAGGGCGGCTAACAACATATAAATGACCCCAGGGCAACCCCAGGGCTTACATATAGGATACAATGTTCAAAATACAATAATAAATACAATGTTTCAAGTAAATACAATAAAGCCCAAGGTCTAGTATTACAAATTACAATATAAGATAAAACAATCCACAAAATGCAAAATATCAGCATCACATCAAAATAATTCACAGGGAATGAAAACATCACATAATACCAACGTAAAATAATAATGCAAAACCCACAAAACCCCCTGCCTTAAAGTCTTTTGAGGGGGGAGGGCGGGGCGGGGCCCAGAAACGCCAGCCGATGGAGTGGCCAGGAGGGCCTCTTTGCCCCCACTGGGGCCGGGAGTGCGGCGGCGGTTGTTCGCCCGGCACACCCTCGCCTTTTAAGTCCTAGGCGAGGGGGGAGGGGGAGCCCCAGAAACACCGGCCGGTGGAATGTATATGTAGAAATACACAACATAGGGGAGCCGGAGGTGCTGGTGCTGGCATCAAGCGCAGCGGCGGGAGCTTTTGAGGGCTTCGCCGAGATGGCCATCAGCTGGGCTCAGCTGGGCTCCCACCCCCCGCGGCCAGCAAAGCCACGAAGGGGAGCTGGAAGTGCTGGCGCTGGCGTCGGGCGCAGCGTCGGGAGCTTACTCAAATGAGATCCTACTCATTCCTCCCCACCATGCCTCACCAAGATCTCACATAAAGTTTTTGGTTTAGGTTTCTTGTCAATACAAAATCCCAAGTTTAAATTGACTTGGTTTTGGATTTCTGTGCTAATGTTATTAAACATTGCACTCAAGTTAGTAACTCAGTCCATGGCAAAGGATCCCCAAAAGCGCTACAGACTTAGACAAATTATGGTGATAACTCCTGGCCTATATATGCATACAAATGTTGTATCCCAACAGTTTTATATGGGTGCCATTTCCAAGAGAGTTCTGCTTGTGTTCCGGTGAACCTAAGAACTCCCATTCATATCTTGCGACTTAATAAAGGGCAGGGTAAACACACATGGGAACATGGGTGTCCGGCTTAAGTGCACGAGGTTGCACATTGATCGTGGTTTTTTTTTTAAATCAAAACCTAGACAAGCTGAGCACCTGAACATAGCTAAGGCCAAAATTCCTTCTTGTGTGTTTCTGCCTTTTCATGTCACCGTGAGAAGTAGATTATATTTTGCAGCCTTAAATTCATCAATACAGTACAAGTGATAAACAGTAACATACATTTCCATAAACTGCTAACAGTAGCAATAATGGAAACTGTAAGTTTATCAATTGTGAGAAGCCCATAATACAATACAATGCGGGCCCAAATAGCAGTAGTTTCTGCTAGAGTAGACTCACAGCAGCTACGGAACTTATAAAAAAATGTTAATTTATCTCATTTACGTTGATCCAATAGAACAGATCAACCCTAGCTGCTTCAAACAACTGGATTTAGGCCACTGCTGGACAGTGATGAAAGCTGACAGGGGGGGGGGGGGGGAATGTGATTCATTTGAAATATGGTGCTGGTGGATAGCTTTGTGAATACTCTGGAATGCCATAAAGATGAATCAGTAGGTCATAGATCAAATCAAGCCTGAATTCTCTCTGGAAGCAAAAATGGCAAAACTGAGACTGTCATACTTTGGTCACATCATGAGAAGTCAAGATTCACTGGAAAAGTCGAGAATGCTGGTACAGGTTGAAGGCAGCAGGAAAAGAGGAAGACTCAGTGTGAGATGGATTGACTCCATAAAGGAAGCACCATCTTGAGTTTCAGGGAGCTGAACAGGGCTGCTGAGGACATTTCTCAGGCTACTCATTCATAAGGTTACCATAAGTCAGAGACAACTTGATAGCACATAACATTATTAAAAATACTGGGTGAAGGATCTATCACCATCATAGTAAAGTTCCCACATGCTTTAAAAGCAGGCCACAAATGACCTTGGGAAAATTCTGTGAAATAATATGGTGGTCCCATTAGAGTTTTGACTTCCTGTCTTTTAAAACAAAGGTACCCAAACTATGGCCTGTGGGCCGGATATGGGCCAGATAGGCCCACAGTGCCAATTCATCAGGACCTTGCCAACCTAGCCGCTCCCAGATGTGGTTGTGGATGCACCCACACATGCACAAATGTGCCCATGCTGCACCCAGAAGTGCTTGCGGACACAGATGCGCAAATGCACCCGCAGCTGTTTCAGGGATGCCCGTGGCATAAAAAGTTTGGGCACCCCTGTTTTAAAATGTCAGTTCCTCAAATGCTCAAGATGGGGTAGCCAGTGTTCATAACTGGAGAATTCCTGGGGTAACTTTTCTATGTTCTTGAGGTGATGACCAAAGCACCGACCTGAAAAAAGATGCTGCTATGGAAAAAAGATAGATCCTCTTGAGGCTTACCCACTGAGTATGCAGTGCCTCAGTGCCTACATAATGTCGAGATGTCGTGTTTTACAAGAACTATTTGTGGTCCTATTTCTAAGTACACAGAGCCATGCAGGGATGCAGTATTGTAAGGGAAATTAAGTGCCAAATCTTCCTCAAAAAAACAAAGTGTGGTGGTGGTGGGGTAGTATGTTACATAATGTGACTGCCCAATCCCTCCCCAATGTCTTTGGATTTCTCATCCTTCACTTTTCCAAATCCTCACCGCCTTTTTTCCTTAGAAAGATAGATCTGATGAATGGAGGATGGACAACTCATCTACCAAATAAGTACCACCAGCTGAAAAAAATAAAATAAAATCTTCCTGTGTTTTCTTGTTTGATGGCAATATCAGTTCCTAGTAAATTTCATTTTAAAATACAGTTGTCACTTTTTATATTCCTTTCTTCAGCTGACATATAATAACCAACAAAGAAGCAACTAGCACTCTCATAATTTTAAATAACTGTTAGATGGTTTGGTAGCCAAAATATGTGTGTATTTTGTGGAGGAAAAGGCACATTATGTCTTTGTCACTGGAAGCAGCCGAAATGAATGAGAGGTAATTTCCACTTTTAAAATCCTGTTTCTATGGAAATATGAGTAACTGCCATTACTGCAGAGCTTGTTACCATGGTTATTTTGAGTAATTCCAGGGTATTAATGCTCTTCAATCAGAATTGATTACCACCCAAAATCTCCAGCCAGCATGACCGCTTGCTGTCAGTACTGGCATTACATGATAGGAGATATGGGTGTGGTAGTCACAGAGAAGCTTTTCTAAGTTCCACAGTGGTTGAAACCACATCCAGTCAGTGGTAAAAATGCATAAACCATTTGGCTTCTGTCCTGGAAGTCCAGGGGATCTGCACCTTAAATCTCTCTAAACTGCCAGCCAGAGCTAACAGACACTCTGCCCATTCCTTGAGATGTCTGGCTTGGCTACAGTGACACATGCCTTAATTACATCCCATTTGGATTTTTATAACACATTTTAAATGAGGCCACCTTTGAAATTGGTTCAGAAAGTTCAGTTAGTTCAAAATACAGCTGCCAGATTCAGGGGCGTTCTGGCTATGCTAAAAGGGCACTGGACAGGGAATGATGAGGGCATGTAACCCTCACAAAATATATACAGTATGTTCCCACTCACCTTCTAATTTCAGCTTCCCTCTGGGGATTCGAACCAACAGCCTCCTGATTACAAGGCAAAATTGCAACCTCTAAGCCACGGCAGCTCCGCTGTCAATGGAGCTGCTTTTGTAATCTTATCTTTGGCAGCACAGGAGGAGGAAGGCAGGCAGAGGAACATGGAGCCCCACTCATTTGCTCGATTGTTCTGGGCATCGCAGCTTGGCTTGGCTCTTTGGATTGGCACCCAAAGGGGTGCGCCATGGTACTGGAGGCCGGGTGTGTGTGCCCCAGGCTGAGTCCCAGTTGCCTGATGAGCCAGCCCACCACTGGCCAGATTACTGCCTGGAGCCTATTATAAGGAGCATATAATTCCCCTTCTACAACAACTGCACTGGCTACCAGTCCACTTCCAGGCCCATTTCAAAGTATTTTACTGGTTATCACATATGTTGTTGTTGTTCAGTCGCACAGTCGGTTCCGACCCTTTGCGACCCTATGGACCATTGTTCTCCAGGCGCCTCTGTCCTCCACCATCCCCCTCAGCACTCCCAGTTCTGTGCCCATTGTGTCTACAATACCATCTATCCATCTCATCCTTGGCCTCCCCCTTCTTCTTTTGCCCTCCACCTTTCCCAACATCACGGCCTTCTCAAGTGAATCCTCCCTTCTCATTTGATGTCCAAAGTACTTTAGCTTCGTCTTTACTATTAGCCCTTCCAATGAGCAGTCAGTGTTGATTTCTTCTAAGATTGACCTATTTGTTCTCCTCGCTGTCCAGGGTACTCTCAAAACTCTCCTCCAACACCACATTTCAAAGGCATCTATTCTTCTGCGTTCAGCTTTCCTTATTGTCCAGCTCTCGCATCCGTACATTACCACTGGGAATACCATTGCTTTGACTATTCTAATTTTTGTTTGCAATGTGATGTCTCTGCTTTTCACTATGTTCCCCAGGTTTCTCATGGCTTGTCTCCCAAGAATCAGTCGCCTTTTTATTTCATGGCTGCAATCCCCATCTGCCGTGATCTTTGATCCCAGGAAAGTAAAATCTGTCACTGCTTCTACTTCTTCCCCATCTATTTTCCAGGAATTGATCGGACCTGTTGCCATTATCTTGGTTTTCTTGATATTGAGTCTCAAACCAGCTTTTGCACTCTCTTCCTTCAGACCGATCAAGAGATTCTTTAGGTCTTCCTCACTTTCTGCCATTAGGGTGGTATCGTCTGCATATCTCAGATTGTTTATGTTTCTCCCAGCAATTTTAATCCCATATTGTTATTCCTCCATCCCTGCATTGCGCATTATGTGCTCTGTGTATAGATTGAACAAGCAGGGTGATAAAATGCAGCCTTGTCTTACTCCTTTCCCTATTCCAAACCACTCTGTCATTCCGTGTTCTGTCCTAACTGTTGCTTCTTGGTTCGTGTACAGATTTCTCATGAGGCATATGAGGTGTTCTGGTATTCCCATCTCTTTAATTACTTGCTACATCTTGTTGTGGTCCACACAGTCAAAAGCCTTGGTGTAGTCAATAAAAAAAAGTAGACTTGTTTCTGGTATTCTTTTGTTTTCTCCAGCAATTTTGATCCCATATTGTGATTCCTCCATCCCTGCATTGCACATTATGTGCTCTGTGTATAGATAGAATAAGCAGGGTGATAAAATGCAGCCTTGTCTTACTCCTTTTCCTATTCCAAACCACTCTGTCATTCCGTGTTCTGTCCTGACTGTTGCTTCTTGGTTCATGTACAAACCTATATAGTTTGGGTCCAGACAATCTAAAGGATCATATCTCCCAGTTTTGGTCTTTCCAGCTTTTCAGAACTGCAGAAATGGCCCTTCTCTCAGTCTCATTGTTATCATAGGCACCTTTTATAGAAACTTAAAGAGGGTCTCTTCTCTGTAGACTGCTGCCAGGTGGCAGAATGGTTTCCCTCAGGAGGTTAGGTTAACCTCTTCCCTTTTATTCTTCCACTGAAAGTTGAAGACCCACCTCTTCAGGCAGGCTTTTACTAACTATGGCTGAGTCCTTGGGTTGCTGTTTTTTGTTTGTTTGAGGTGGTAGCCATGTTCAAGCATATCAGAGAGTAAACAAAACAAAACAGCAAAAAAGGGGGGGTTGTTGTAGCACCTTAATGACTAACTCTTCTTTTTAAATGTGAGCTTTTGGCCCACGAAAGCTCACATTTACATACAGGAGTTATGTCTTTAAGGTGCCACAACATTTTTATCTTTTTTCGCTGTTTTGTTTGTTTGTTTCTCCAAACCTGTTTTCAAAGTTTTAAATGCTTTTTTATTAATTAATGGACCTTTAATAATCATTGCATGTTTCAATTGCTGTTTAATCTGCAATTTATTGTGCTTTTAATGTTGTTAAATTAACATTTAACACTGTTAATACTAATTTAACATTGTGAGCTGCCCTGGGTCCCTTCACCGGGAGAGAAGCAACCTATGAATGATACATAATGAGTGAGTAAGTAAGTAAGTAGTCAGGGACAGCCACCTGAGGTAGGAAGTAGAATGCTGCTTCCTCATCATTTCATGGCAGCACTATACACATACCTCACACCCCCAGAGAAAGATCACAAAGGAAAATGAACACAGTTCTGCCCCACACCCTAAGGAGAAAGGGAAGTAATCAGATATAGTGGCAACAGAAGTGCTTATCCTCAGAAGGTGTTACCTGAGGAGAACAGCAGTAGCACCCTGTCTGAAGGCAGAGAAGATTTAGCTTAAAGGTTGCCTCTAGTAATCCAGGTTCTTCCTTAATGCCTTGTCATAGGACCAACTAGGAAAATTATCTTTGCTGTAGTATAGGTGATGATGATGATGTTAATGATGATGATGACAACCACTGTTCTTGTAGGGCCTGGCTGGCTGTTCAGACCCTGAGGAAACAGCTGTCTTACTAGAGACCACCTCTGACAGCTACTGCTTGTAGGGAGGTGTGCTGGTCCTGGCCTCAATGTTTTTCTCATTTTTCAGAGGGACGGCACTGCCATTGCAGCTAATTCTTCAGAGCCTTGAAGTCACTGCTGTGGAAAGCTGTAGCCCTGTCAGTGAGTATGGGGTGTAGGCAGAGAATGTGCCACTGTTGTACCCTACTCCCTGTGGTGGCCACAATAGTCAAGCATATGGAAGTCCCAGGTCTTTAGGTTGAAACTGTTTTCGCTCTTGGTCAATCTGCCTCAATCAGGAGATGCTCAAATGTTACTGGATATTTTAGTGGCTAACACAAAATCAAGGACCAAAGCCAATGAACACTCTGCATTTCAACAATAGAGTTGGGACAGAATGATAGGAAAAGATAAAATTACTGAAGGTAGAAACCAAGCAACAAGGCACTGGAGTTGCCCACTGAGGATTCCATACTGATATGTCACCTGCAGAGAGGTGTTTTTATTTAAAGAAAAAGTTACAATCAAAAACCAAATTGCATTAAGAGCACAGAAACACAAATCAGATAACTTTCTTTTGGAAGAAAATGTAGTAGCCCAAAATAAGAACAGCAACTTCCTGAACTATAATTGGTCTGCCTTTATAATAATAACCCATGGAAATGGAGATGACCAGAACTGTCTAGAACTCTAGACAGTGATGCACTGCAAAAAAAGATTACTACCCCCACCCTGGGCATGGATAACTCTGTGGGTGTGGCTAACTCTGTGGGCCATACCTACTTGGCTACCCACACCATGGCCTGGGGTAGGGAGGTGGGTGTGTCTGACCAAGTAGGTGTGACCTGGGGGAATTTCCGCTACTGGTTCCCATGATCTGGTGGAAACCTGGAACAGTACACCACTGACTCTAGAGCACATGCTGGTTCTCACAAGAACTCTAGCAGAAATGTATTCCTAGTTAACAGGCCTCACTGGGTAATTCTGACAAACCAGAACAACCAATAACGTAAGCACAGTGGTACCCCCATATAATGAATGCCTCATACAATGGAAAATTCGTATAAAAAAGAGGATTTGCAGAAAACATTATACCCCGTATAACAATTTTTTTTTGTTATACAAAGCAATGCATCTCTAAGGGATGCATCGTACAACAAAAATCTCTATGGGATGTATTGTACAACGAAAATTGTTTGTTGTACAATTTTTCCCATAGAGATTTTTGTTCTACAATGCATCCCATAGTGATTTTCATTATACGAGGCATGCTTCATATAACGAAAAATTCGTATAATGGAAGACATAGTGGAACCAACTTTTTTTGTTATGCGGGGTTCTACCCTGGGAAGAAGCCAGCAGGCTGTCACAGAATTTATTCTAAAGAAAGGTTAACATTAATCTCTATAGAGTTTCACAAAGACTGCCAGTTTTCCATGTAAGTCCTACTCATTTTTACTCACTGGGTTCTCTCCAGCATACAAGGAGGAGAGTGTCTAGCTCAGTGATTGCCAACATGGGGCCAATGCCAAGTCAGTATGCCAGTACATTGCCTGATAACTGCTTTGGGAAAATGACTTAGGCTTCTGGGAACTGAAGTCCAAAAACCAAAGGTTGGGAAACACTGATCAAGCTTCTCTCTTTCCCATTGTTTCTTCTTTTTCATGTCTGACGAGAAGAGGTTCTTGCTTATGTATTTGCTTTCCATGCTAGTCATCATCATTGGCTGCTACTCATATCCGAGTATAAATTTTCCCCCTGGAAATCATTTTCACAATGACAAACAGGAAAAATGGGTTCTTGTTTGGGTGTGGGACCTACATATGAACAGAGACCCCTTCTCTATAGACATTACACTTTTCTTATGGAGACAGAAATGGTGAGGGAAAGGGTGAGGCAGAGCTCTACTTGTGTATAAAACTTAGTAAGTAACAGCTTGGGTTATTATTAGCCAGCTTTGATCTGTGTCACTACAAGCAGACTCCATGAATCTTCACCGTAGGACATTTATTTTTTCATCTGGGCTGGCATCTTTTAGCTCTCCAGATTGCCATAATCTCTCAATATATGCTACCCTGGCTAAGGCTGATGGGAATTACAATCTGAAAGCTGCTCACCCTCACCTGAGCACCAGCTGTGCTCTTTTTGTGGATTAAACATCATTTTCAATATAGACAGGAAACCTTGTCATCTGAGATGCCATTCATACAGGAACTCAAAACACAGAGTGTTTGGTATTAGTTTAGATCACTTTCTAATGGAAGGATTTCACTGAGAAGAGGTATGATTTTCCAAAAGATTCCATACCCTTTCTTTCTTTAACAGATTTCAAATGGAAAATTATGGTCCTGTTGACTCTATCCCAAATGACCTTTATATCCCTTAACAGTACTCTTCATAGAGGACAAGCTATTTTTCTCTGTTTATAAATCAATCCCAAAGCAAAACTACGGTTTGAAAAATGCTAACAATTAAACAATAATTCAGGGATTTTGAATTTAAGTACCCTCTGTGTGAACAGATTAAAAGAATATTGTCTACGTAATTCAGGAGAAAACCAATTAAGCCTACTATATAATGAGCAATGATGCTCTCTCACATCTGCCAACAAAACCAATCAACATAATCTATTACAAAGTGTTGGGCTTTCTATTATATGCATTATGGGGATGATTCAGCACTATAAATTATGTAACTATAATCAACATTGGCTAATATGATATAAAAGGGCATCATTCCCCTTATACCCAGAAACATGTGGCATAAGAGTCCAAAGCAGGACCTTTAATTCTAAATTTATCATCTGCACAATCCAATTTGTTCTGCTTCAAAAGTCCCATACTTCTGAATGTATTTCAAAATATGGATTTTAGGGCTATGAGCACAGGGGAGTGGAAGATAGTTGCAACACTGGATCTCTTCATCATCTTCTTCTTCCTCCTCCTCCTCTTCTTCCTCTTCTTCATCCAAATCCAAATATTGGTGATCATCATGGTGATCAGCCATGAAGACTGTCCTGAGCATGTAACACAGTGGCCTTTCATTGGCCTTCCACATCACAGCATGACATCTGTACCACTGATCCAGCTCCACAAGTAACTTTCTGGTCCTGAGCCATTTTGGCTCGCAAAGTCCTCCTCAGCCCCGGACCAATATTGATGAAGCTGCTGCCCTTCATCAAGATGGATTTAAGTGGGATTTAATCCACTTGGAGACCATCACCCTTCCCTGTTGACTTTGGCACCCAAGATCGTTAGTCCTCAGGGTTGTCAGGTTAGTTATCCACCACCTGACACTCGGCGTTGAGTCGCTGGCAGTATGGTCTACTCTATTACCATAGCAGGATAACCTGGCTAGACTCAACTGGATCTCTTAACCATGCCAATTCCCACAGTTCTAGTTGCTATGTATATATTTTTATTACTGATGCCTTAAAGCAGTGTCTCCCTAATAATACCATCATTTCATGTTCCCATATAACAATATTTGACAATAAGAAAAATCTCAAAATTCAGTTCTAGCAATTGTTTTCAATGTCAGGACCACAGTCTTTTAGTAATTTGCTTCACTCCTTTATTTTAATTTTAGGACCACAATTTACAGTCAAATCTGTCCCACTTCTCTGAACAGAAAGAAACTCCAGGGGTACAATATATGCTCAGGTTTCCTTTTCTTTGCATGGACACAACTGGAGGTTTATTGTCATTGTGCAATTTTTCTAAAACATGGAAGCCTAACACACAGAGTCCACCCCTCTCTCATTGGATCTAGCAGTCCAAAATGCAGTTAGCTGCCACAAAAAACATATTTTTCAGGATCAAGTTTACATTACATCAGAGTTGGGAGAAGTTATTTAGCAGTAGCAATTGCACGTACATACTGCCTCATAGCACTCTCTGGGTGATTCACAAGGTAATTAGCATTTTTGGACCCAAAGTTTGCCAACTTTGGAAGGATGGAGAGCTGAATCAGTATTGAGCCTGACATGATTGAACTCAGATTGTGAGCAGAGATTTGGCTGAAGACTTTTTCCATCTCTGGTGCTATGTAAAAGTTGCAGCAATTTTCTGGATATAGTAAATAAAATATAATACATCACACCCCAACATGTGAACAGGGGACTTGTGTACCTGCTTAGTTGATTGTTTCAGATAGAAAGTGCTGATGGCCAACTTCAAAGCCTCTGACCTTTTCTCTGGTGATTCTTGATCTTGAAATTGGGCTTGAAAAGAACACTATTTCCAGTTAGGGGCACCTTCAATCCTGTTTAGAATGACATATTCTAGGAACAGCAGAAGGATTTCAGAATTGTAAAATAGTATCTGAAAATTGCATCTCTCTTTCTCTTTCTTTGTTGAAGTGAAACACTTGGAAAACATGGCATGCAGCTTTATTACAGGGAACAATAACAGTGTCCATGTGTAGGAGCAAAGAAACAAATGGAGCAGGGCATGGAATTGGAAATGCTATTACGCATCTTGGCTGAATTTTGCTCTTGATACTGTCTGACATCCTGATCTTAAACATATCTCCTTAAAACAGTTGTACAGCAAAATATGGGGAATAAATCTGAACAAATGTGGCAGTCTGAGATCAGACGGCCTTGAGCAAGACACCATCACATAGTCTAATATACTTCAAAGGGTCATTACAATGATAAAATGAACTTAGGATATTTTTCTGCCACAAGCAGAAATAAATAATATCCTAGCAATATTTATTTATTTATTTATTTATTACTCACATTTCTACCATTGCCCCCTCACCAAGGTGACTCCCGATGGCTCACAACAAATAAAAACTCACAAAAACATCAAAATAGCATTAAAATTAAATTATTTAAAATGAAGAAATTTAAAAATAAAAATAAAAAATGCCCTCCCAATACCGCATACTAAACTGACAGCCCAAGCAATAGTTAAGCAAGCCAACCCAGGGTGGTTGTTTCCCCAGCCTACCCACACACCCGCTGCACCAGCCAGGTCTTAAGACTCTTGCAAAAGAATAAAAGCTCTGCCTGGAGGGGAAGTTCGGTTGGCAGGAGGTTCCACAGGGCCAGAGCAGACACAGAAGGCCCTTCCTAGCAGATGGAACTATCAGGGAGCCCCTCCGGTGGGATGGGCAGATGTCCTTGGGGTGATGCAATCTCATAAGTACCCTGGTCCACTACCATGTTGGGCTTTAAAGGTAATCACCAGTACCTTGAATTGCACCCAGAGGCACACTGGCAACCAGTACAGCTCCCAAAGCAGTGGCAAGGCACGGGCATACCGCCCGCACTGCAACTGTATTCTGGACCAGTTGCAGCCTCTGAATGGTCATCAAGGGCAGCCCCATGTAGATTGCATTGCAACAGTCAAGTCAGGAGGTGACCAGAGCATGCGTGACCATGAGCAAGGAGTCCCAGTCCAGGAGGAGGCATAACTGGCAAATCACACTAAGTTGTGCAAAAGCCCTCCTAGCCACGACTGCCACCTGCTCATTGATCAGGAGTCGTGAATCCAGGAATAACCCCAGATTATGCACTGGGGCAAAAATAACCCCATCCCAAACCAAAGATGGTAACTCCCATGATAACGTGGGAGCCCTAATCCACAGTCACTCGGTCTTGTCTGGATTCAGTTGTAGCCCATTGTCCCCCATCCAGACCCCTACATCTTTCAGACACCTGGATAGGACTTCCACTGTAACACCAGGATCACCACAGGCTGAGATGTACAGTTGAGTATCATCCACATATTGGTGATACTTCACCCCGTGGGAACAGATGATCTCCCTCAGCAGTTTCATTTAAATATTAAACAGGAGAGGTGAAAGTACTGAACTCTGTGGCACCTCATATTGTCGGAGCCTAGGGCTCTCCCTCCAACAACACCGACTTGGTCCGGCCTGTCAGAAATGAGGAAAACCAGGACCACACAGTGCCCTGGATCCCCAATCCTTGGAGCCATTCCAGAAGGATACCGTGGTCAATGGTATCGAAAGCCGCTGAAAGGTCAAGAAGAGCAAGGACAGATGGATTCCCACCATCTCGCTTGCGCCAGAGATCATCCAACCACGTGACCAATGCAGTCTCCATACCATATCTGGGCCTGAATTCTGACTGAAAAGCGTCCAGATAATCTGCTTCATCCAGAACTCCCTGCAGTAAATTCATGATACTCTGAGTTCTCTGACACACACCTCTTTGAAATGAATTAGAGTTGTACAAGATAAGGAGTAGGTGAGAATCCATTTTGCTGTCATTTTTTAAAGTATTTGCAAACATTACAAATGATTTTATAATTGGGATGGTAGGACTGCAGTGGCTCAAGTGGCTAAGACACTGACTGGAAGGTGGGAGGTCAGCAGTTCGATTCCCGAGTACTGCAAGATGTCCCAGCTCCTGCCAACCTAATAGTTCGAAAGCTAGAAATTGTGAGAAGATAAATAGGGACCACTTTGGTTGGAAGGTAAACAGCATTCTGTGTATCTAGTCATGCCTGCCACATGACCATGTAAACGTCTGCAGAAGCAGACAGCGCTGGCTCTTCAGCTTTGAAACAGAGATGAGCACTGAACCCTAGGGTCAGATACAACTGGCTTTCAAGCAAGGAAAACCTTTACCTTTTTCTTTCAGATGATAAAAACAAATCAAATGTAAAGCAAAGAGAAACTGATGGATTTTTGTGCATCCAGGAAAAGGCCTTAATAATTCTTCCCTAAAGGACTAGTTTTCAATTTTTGTACATTACAGTAAAACCCCGACTTACAAATGCCTTGATTTACATAAAATTCGACTTACATAATGATTTTATGCTAAAACCATGTCCTGATTTACATGATTTCCTATGAGTTTGCTTCGAGTTATATAAATATTCTTTTTCCTATGGGTTTGCTTCGAGTTACTTAAAAAATAATTTTCCCTATGGGTTTGTTTTGAGTTACAAAAAAGTTCGATTTAATCAAAAGCCTATGGAATGGACTTTTTTGTAAGTAGGGATTTTACTGTACTTCCTATTTGTAGTGGAGAGTTCTGGGTTGTCATATCCCTTTTAACATTTTTAACGGCTATGAGGCTGACAGATACTATGTGGTGCTCTCTTTCCTGGGAGGAACTATAACTGAATTTGGCTGGTAAAAGAGAACCAGATGCTATATAATTACATGACATGACTTTTCTGAATGACACTCAATGCTACATAAAGCTAGATGAAGGATTCTTGGAAATGCAGTCTGACATAATAACTTGTTCAAGCTTTGGTTGCCTGCATAAGATTATAAATTAAACTAGCAATTTTTGCCCGGCGTTGCCAGGCAGGTATATTTTGTCTGTTGGGGTGGTTTTGGGGAGGTGTACACACACACACACAGAGAGAGAGGGTGGGGTGGGGGTGGAGCTCCACATTCGGCCCATTGCCTCTCAGAGAAGGGGGTGGATTTCTCTGGCAGGCAAGGGCAAAACAGAGCTCCGCATTCACCCCTTGCCTGTCGGAGAGAGCAAGCCCCTTCTCTGACAGGCAAGGGCCGAATGTGGAAGGGGCTCACTTCCCTCTGGGAAGTGGCTCACCATCTTTGTATTACCCCCTCCGTTTTTTCTTGTCAGCTCTCAAAACAGCAGAGGGGGTAATACAAAGGTGGCAGCCAGCGATCCGCCAGGGAGAGCTACTCCCCTGATGGATCACTGGCTGTCGCCTTTGCATTTCCCCCTGCAACTGTTTTGAAGGTTGACACAAAACAGTTTTGGGAGGAAATGCAAAGGCTTCAGCCAGTGATCCATCAGGGGAGGAGCTCTCCCTGGAGGATTGCTGGCTGATGCCTGTGATTTCTTCCCTCCATTGTTTCAGGCGCTGGCATGAAACAGAGGAGGGTAAAAAGTGAGTGCGAGAGCCGGCAGAGAGCCGGCAGAGCCGGTAAAATTCCCTAACTAAAACCAATTAAAACTAATTAAAACTGATACAGTAAAACTATCCAAACAACCCTGAACCCTCCACAATCCCCTTAAAAAGAGCACCTTAAAAGGACACCCAGTCAGAGGTAATTAAAAACCCTGGGTGGTCTAAATGAGTCAGCGGGGCTGTGCTGTGGTCCAGTTGTGCCCCACGTCCACTGGCATAGCCACGTTTTCAGTGCCCTTCTGAAGGGGAGCAGCTCTGTCTGGAGGTGCAATTCTGGTGGCAGGAGGTCCCATAGGGCCAGAGCAGATACCTAGAAGGCTCTCCTCCTGGTCCTGGTAAGGTGCCTCCTTGGCTGATGGGACCACTATGGAGACCCTACGGTCAGCTCACGTAGGATAGGTCAAAAACCTTGGGGTGAAGCAGACTCTTAAGTATCCTGGTCCATTGCCATAAAGGGCTTTAAAGGTCAAAACCAGCACCTTGAATTGCACACGGAGGCATAC
The DNA here is from genome assembly GCA_035047345.1 of Bradypodion ventrale. Lineage (NCBI taxonomy): Eukaryota > Metazoa > Chordata > Lepidosauria > Squamata > Chamaeleonidae > Bradypodion > Bradypodion ventrale. The sequence continues at coordinate 87,510,117 of JAWDJE010000001.1, read as the reverse complement.
TGGCAACCAGTGCAGCTCCCATAGCAGTGGCAAGGTATGGGCATAAAGCCCGCACCCCATCACCACCCGGGCAACCACATTCTGGACCAACTGTAGCCTCCAAATGGTCATCAAGGGCAGCCCCATGTAGCGCGTGTTGCAATAATCCAGTCTGGAGGTGACCAGAGCATGTGTGACCCAAAGCAAGGAGTCCCTGTCCAGGAGTGGGTGTAATTGGCGGATGACACGAAGCTGCGCAAAGGCCCACCTGGCCACGACTGCCACCTGCTCTTCGAGCAGTAGTTGTGAGTCCAGGAGGACTTTTAAGTAATGTTTTTAAATATTTGTCTTTCATAGTTTCAAATATTAATTATTTGTGGTATTTTGTTTCATTATTTGTTTATATTTTAAATTATTTGTAGATTTTAAATATTTCATATGTCACCTTGGGTCCTCATTAGAGGAGAAAGGTGGGATGACGGATGGGCAAAGCTGGGATGACAGATGGGCAGGTAGACAGATGGATGGGCAGGCGGGTGGACAGATGGATAGACACACAGAGAGAAGGTTGCTACCATTTTGATGCCCTCTCTGCTAGGTACAAATATATGAGGCTTTCTGTGCTGTCTGCTTTCTAGATATTTTTAAAGATAGGTATAAATGGTCATATGCAACTTAGTTTAATATTGCCACCTCCTCATTCACTGAATATTACTTTTCAACAACCCTGCATAGCTGGTAGTCATTTTAACTACAGAAGCTATCACAAATGGCCATAATCATATTGTTAATATGCTACAGAAGAGAGGTCTTTAAACACATAGGATGACATATATGCTACCAATTGTGATATGTATACACTGAGAAGAATATGCTATTACTTGATTCTGTGTTTCCACATCATATTGTGTGTGTGTGTGTGTGTGTGTGTGTGTGTGTGTCCAGTTGTTTCATCATTTAAAAGAATTTTCTCAATTGCAAGTTGATAACACTTTGGTATGATTACAGGTGTTTAATAAAAATGTTGAATAAATATGAAGGGAAAATTCTGACTTGAATGAGCAGATGACAGACATCAGAATTCATTTATATGGCCAGGGACTCTGAAAAATGCTTCATAAACAGAACTACATGAACACCTTGTGCTGAATGCAGAGATCTAAAGGACATACTGGAGTGATGCATTTTACAGCCAGATATATAACTCCACCACTGCCATCCAAATACAGTGATGCAAAGCTGGTATCGTAAAGGCAATCACATCAAAGCTAACCAGGACTAGCCACTGGCCAAAATATAATCCAAATGGCTCATTTATGAGAATATTATCTCCTTTTGTGGCCAGATCATTTCAGACACTGTGATGGAAGATAGTACTATGGATTTAAAATTAACAAGGTCAACCACCTTGACTCAGAGCGCTCTGGATATATTGTAAGTTGAGCTTCTGATTTGATCAACTTTGCAAAAACTAAAAAAAGACCAAACAGGAAGCTTGCTCTTTTTGTGATGGAGCACCAAGACACCTGTTCTGTAGGCCTATATTCGTGGTTGTTTGTCCAAAACTTACCTTTCTTCTGACTGCTAATTTTATATAAACCTGAGAAGTAATATATAACCCTCCAGGCAAACATGAGGAGGTGGCAGAATTGCATCTTGAGATTGATAATCATTACTTTGAATTTCAGATCCTCTGGGCACAATGAGCTGCATCCAAGGATACTGAAGGAACTAGCTGAAGAGATATCAGAACCACTGTCTATGACTTTCTTGAAATCATGGTGGATTTGTGAAGTGTCAAATGATTGGAAGAGGGCTAATGTCCCTATCTTCCAAAAAGGAAAAACCGGGGACTACAGACCAGTCAACCTGACATCAATCTCAGGGAAAATTCTGGAGCAGATTATAAAGCAGATATTCTGCAGACAACAAGAAAACAATGCAGCAATAACTAAAAGCCAACATGGATTTGTCAAAAACAAATCCTGCCAGACTAATACAATTACATTTTTCAATTGGGTGACTTCTATGATGGACAATGGGAATGCTGCTGATGTAATATATATTGACTTCGCTGTACAGTGGCATTACACAGAGAGTCTTGTTCAAGGATAGTCCAGATATCAAAGTCCAGAGATCACGGGAGGCAGGTCAGGGTCTAGGCAGGCAGTCTGGAGTCAAGCATGATGTAAGTCTTCACACAAGAGTTTTCATGCTGCAAGAAGCTTGCTTATAAGCCTCCCAGCTAATCAGTATCAGTTGGGAGCCTACTTTGTTGCGTCTCTCTAGCCTGCCTCTCTCAGGTGTAGCTGTTTCCTGGACCTCTCCCTGATTGAGGGCTGATCACTGTCAGAACCAGACTCCTGATCTGACAGGTCAGCTGCTGGGGAAAACAGACTTGGGTCAGGCACAGGCTGAGATGCCTGGCTCAGGGCATCCTCAGGCTTGGGTGCAGGCTGAACTGGACTGGACATAGGGAATGCCCTCTGATGCTGGTCCTCTTCAGAGTCGGAAGAGGGATGGATCACAACAATAAGCAGCAAAGCAGGAGAATTTGATAACTCTTGTAGTTTGCAAATTAGCTTGTTTGGTTTTTGTGACTAGCTACTGGAAATTGAGCATAGGGTTCATTTGTCAGTATCCTTGCTCAATCAGGAAAATCTATCTGAATCACTTATCTGGATGAGTAGCAGATTTCAATTCCTAGCAGTAATGACATCACCACCACCAGCAGGGTTGTTGCCAAATATTTTCTTCTTCTATTTTGGAATACATATGAGTTCATCTCATTGACCATGAGTCACACACAGTCTGAAATAAAAATGAACTCTTTAATTAACTACAATTTGCCACTACTGGTGACATCATTTCCACTGCAGAGGCAGAATTTCACTGATTATAGCTTGGCCCTGTGTCTTTGTTATATATTGTTACTGTATGTGTCACCATCATGAGAATTTTATAGAAATATAAGAATTGGCTTCTGCGAAAACTATGTTACACAGCATATATCTTTGCATTTGCTTTTACTACAGAGACTCTCTGCATTAGTACTGTTGGTAGCAACTCACATCCATGTATTTTGTAGCATTACCACCTTTTAAATACTTACAGGAAAGTCTTCCAAAGAACAGGTGTGAAGTTTTAAGATACAATCGATGGACTTTATTGCCAAGGAGTAAACTCATGAAAAATATCTTTGAGGCAAGATTCCTGTGGATTCGAAATAATTCTACCTAGTGATTAAGACACAAAGCAATTCCCTCTGGGTACAGTGTAATGCACCTGCCTTTTTAACTATATCATGAATCCAGAGAAATTTTCTTGCAAAGTTGACAACAAACACTAAGTTATTTCATAACAGATCTGAAATTGAATCTTACAAAAAAATCTTTTAAAACACACTTACTTTTTTACTTTCTCTAAATACTTCATTTGCATGATATCTATGCCATTATCCTATGTTGTATTTCCACTGGATCTCTTTGCTTCCCTATGAATTAAAACACCTTCTCCCTCCTGGTGCGTTCTGTGCACCCTTCAAACCTATCCTAGATTTCTGGGTTGTTGAAATCTGATCCATGTAAAGATAATCAGCCTCATCTAACAGCAGTTTATAGCCCCAGATCTTTTAAGAGAGAGTTAAAAGGTCTAACGGAGTCCAGCTCATTAGACAGAGTAAGAAGGAAAAAGAGACAGAGAGAAAACACGACTGCAGTCTTTGGCTGAACAAAGGATAATCATCGCTTCTCTTTATTCAAGCAGAGTATATCAGAAACACTAAGGCACATACAACCAATTAGAAGTGTCCGAAGAATGTTCGAACCAAAAAAGGAGAATACTTTCTCACTATTCTACGCATGCCCACAATCAAGCGTTGTCTCTCAGTTAGACAAAGAGGCCTTTGTTTACAAAATGTGTCAGAGACAGCCTGACAGAATCCAGATACATTCCCACATGTCCTCCTTTTTCATTAAAATTTGAGAGAGAGAGACGGCTAATCATACCCCTGCATGTCATCATACTCCATAACTACTCCTCCATATACAGCATCACTGTCCTCCGGGACATCGTACCCCTCCTGACTCCTGGTACCTTGTTCCGGAGGATGATACCTCATTGAGTACAATTGCCGTCGTGCAAAACCCGATGTCTCCCTTCTACGCAGTGGACATGCGTTACACATAGAAATAAGATTAGGAATACAATAAATGCAAAAACACAAAGGTATAAGGCAAATAATAATAATGAACCCATAAAAGAAAACTTGTCTAAGGACAGACAAATCAGGCAACCAAGAAGTCACCCAATCAAAGAGATTAACATCAGTGCGTACATTGTTAGTAATGCTCTCCTGTAAATTCTGAAGTTCTTTCTCAATAGTATTATTCAGATCCTGGAATTTTACCCGACATCCCTGGTTCCCAACCAGTTTACAAAATCCTCCGGATTTTGCTAACAGGTAATCTATGCAGTCTGTCCTGCATTTGGTCTTGATGAAGCTCAGTGATTTCCATTTGAATATCCCGTATGACCCTCCCTGTGGCATTGATTGATTTCTCCAGCCTACAGGTGAGTCCCAAAATGGACCTTCTATTCTCCTGGGAAATGACACCTGGGTATGATCCCAAGGTGAGTGCTCCAGTGATAACACCCCCTATAGCTCTCCCCCAGGAGCTACCATCAGAAAGCTGAACATCGATTATCACTTCATCATTGCAGCCAGAACCCATCGGGCCGGCAGCAGCTCTCCGGGGCCGTGCATCTGCCCGAAGCGGCATTTGCACTTGTACGGGTAAGGTAAAATAACCCAATGCTGCACATTGATATTGTCCTGGATGGAAATTCGTGGCAACTCCATTAAAAAAGAACCACATGTTGGGATCCTTGATTTGCCATCCATTGCAAATTGAACCACTATCTATAGCAGAATAATCAGGAGTAAACATAGGAAACACATCATATATATCTTCAATAGTAGTGTTAAACAAGGTATAATTAAGCTTATAAGAACTGTTATAACTACCCCATAACCAAAAATAATCATCACAACCCGTATAATTGCCTACATTCCGCAAAACCCTTTTTGCTTGAGTCCAGTGCTTCCATTTACTATTCCAGACTCCAGAACTATGACAGCAGAAACAAAGTGTATTTAGTGTATTTCTTGAATGTCATGCTTCGCCAGCGGGTGTTGTTAAATTGTTCTGGGGATTAGAGAAGAGTGTAGACCTATCAGTATGTTGCAAATGTCCAATAACCAACTCAGGCGTGTTGAACAATGCCGGAAGAAAGGCCATTTGAGACACTGCCAGTGGATGCTCATAGTATAACGTTGCATTCTTACAATGAACCTCAAACATATAGTTAGCATGATGAATCCAAAAGTTGGGGTTGCCCCCATGAGGTATTGTTCTTACAGCTGGAAGCACAGTAAGAAAGAAAAGAACAAATGTCAGCAAATTTAGTTTACTGGTGAACCACCATCCTGGAGCTGAGTAACCTTCTTCTCTCTCCATGGGCGGATCGCTCGAGCAGGAATCCACACAGGTCCTGAGGTCGTAGAAACCGCTGCGTATCCTCGTCCCCAGGTGATTAGAGGCACAGGACCTTTCCACTCAGGATCCGGTTGCTGCCGATAAACGACCAATGGCCTAGGAAGACACTCCTCGGTCCTGAAATGCAATTCGACTGGAGAGTGTGACCTGTTATGGGGAGCAAGAAGAAAATTAAGAGTATACAGTACTTTAGCAACAGCTGTAGGTATTTCAGCCACAGGAACCCCTCTATCTCCCACTTGCTTGTGTAACAAATTTTTGAATGTCAGGTGGGCTCTTTCAACAATTGCCTGTCCAGTCGAGTTATAGGGTATTCCATGGGTTAGCTTAATGTCCCACTGACGGCAAAAGTCCTGAAAGGCAGAAGAAACATATGATGGCCCATTGTCTGTCTTAAGGCGTTTAGGTTTACCCATTACCGCAAACGAACGAATGCAATGTTGTATAACATGTCTGGATGTTTCCCCCCGTAAGGGTGTAGCCCATATAAATCCAGAGAAGGTATCAACAGTCACATGTAACTTAGAAAGCGGAGCCAAAGCAGGTACTTGCGTGACATCCATCTGCCATAGCTGATTGGCTTCTGTTCCTCGAGGATTAACAGCATCAAATGGCAGGAATATAGGAGACTTCGTACAGGAAGCACAGGATGACACAATGTCTCTAGCCTGTGACATAGGAATGGAAAATCGTTTATGCAAAACCTTAGCAGATTGATGAAACATTGCATGACTGTCAATGGGGTTGTCAAAGAGAGAAAAAACCTCAGCAGAGTCCCGGAGAGCAGAATCTGCTCGTGCATTGCCCTCCGTCAAATAACCTGGGATCCTTGTGTGAGAGCGTATGTGGGCAATGAAGAATGGGAACGTACGGTTGGAAAGAAAACCTTGAAGCTGTTGGAATAAAGCAAAAAGATCCCTATCCATCGATGGAGACAAATAAGCTTGAGCTAAAGTAAAAACAAGGCGGTAAACATATTGAGTATCCACAATCAGGTTAAAAGGCACATCAGAAAACGTAGAGAAAGCAAGTATGACCGCTACCAGTTCCGACCGCTGGGCCGATGCTTGAGGTCCTGTAAAAACAACCTCCCATTCCCCAGTAGGACCCTGCCATGTAAGGACTCCACGGGAGGGGGAGCCATCCGAGAAAAGAGTAACGGCATGCAAGATAGGTTGCATGCAAAGCGGGGATGACAGGGAGTAAGAAGTGAGATTCAGCAAGGTAAACCGCTTATCTTTGGGGGGGTTAAATTTAACTTGTCCCACAAAGTCCGCCATGGCCACCTGAAATGCCTCAGAATGCTGTAGCAAGGCGGTTAGCTGATCCTGCGAAAAAGGAAAACAAACAAAGTCAACGTCATAGCCAGTCAAATGCTTTGCCCTAGTACGGCATTTAAGGAAAAGATCAGCAATCGCATCAGGCAGGCGATAACAGTTTTTCGAGGGAGTGTGCGCCAAGTGTAGCCATTCCACGATGGCCACCTTCTGAGCGTTGACAGGCGCGAACAAAACAGCAGTGGGCAGCCTCGGTGTGGGAAGAAGAGCGCATGCCAGCGCAATGGTGCCTGAGGGCACCCGATCCACAGCGATGGTATGCAGCTTTTCGTTGAGGCGTTGAAGAGCTGTACGCATCTCCGTTGTGCAGGGAATGATGTCCGCTGGAGAAGTGTGTCCAGAAAGAGCAGCAAAGAGTGGTGACAGTTCCTCAGTGCTCAGGGCCAAGAAGGGACGAGCCCAATTTATGTTCCCTAGCAATTGTTGCAATTGTACAAGAGTGAACTGCTCTGGAATAGCTATTGTTGGCAATAGCGGAGTTGAAGCGGTAGCTGAGAGCCTATGTCCCAGATATTGGAATGGATACATCCGCTGCACTTTTTCAGGAGCTATGATCAAGCCCGCTTGTTGCAAAATGTCTGCTAGGTCCTGCAGGTGTTTCTCCGTGACTTGTGGACCATGCAATAAAATGTCATCTGTGTAATGATAGACTTTAACCTCTGGATGACATTGCCTGAAAGGTTCCAAAGCCATGTTCACAAAATGTTGGCATAGAGTCGGCGAGTTGGCCATACCCATAGGCAAGACACACCATTCAAACCGTTGAGTAGGATGTTTATTATTGTATACTGGCAATGTAAATGCAAATTTTTCTCTGTCTTGCGGCGCTAGCAAGATTGTATAAAAACAGTCCTTCAAATCTATAACCATGAGTTGATGATCTTCAGGAATCATGTTCGGATTAGGAAGTCCAGATTGTAGAGGTCCCATTGGCAAGATGTGCTCATTAACTTTTCTCAAATCATGCAACAATCGCCATTTTCCAGACTTCTTTTTCACCACAAAAATTGGAGAGTTCTAAGGACTAGTGGTTGTTTGAATATGTCCCAGATTTAATTGCTCCTGTACAAGGGCCTCTGCTGCCTGGAGCTTTTCTCTTGAGAGCGGCCATTGATCTGTCCACACTGGCGGGGTGTTTTTCCATTGTAGTGGAAGTGCATGCAACGGCGCTGCAGGGGAGGCCCGTATCAAAAATTTGTCTGCAAGGTACACCCTGTTTTAGCCAGGAGATCCCGGCCCCACAGAGTAATAGGAATATCCATAATCAGTGGGTGAAGAGAAACTTTTGTTCCCCCTGAGGTCTCAAAGACGATTGGATGAACACTCTGCTGTGCGGGCTCGTACCCGCCCACCCCATAAACTTCCCTACAGGGGCGAACGGTCCATCCAGTTGGCCAATCTTTTTTTGCCACCACTGAAATATCGGCTCCTGTATCGATCAGTCCAGACACTGAACGTCCACCCATAATCAGCGAGCGGGTCCGTCTATCCTCGGTGATTTGTATCACCACCATAGCTGCTGTTACAGTCCCCTCCTGGGATGGAGTTACAGTGGTCCCTAGCGGGAGCAGATGAAGGCGTCCTACAGGTCGTCCCTTAGGCAGGGTGAGATGTTGCGTGGCTGATGCAGGAATGACAATTTCTTGGTGACCCAATGTAACTGACCCTGCTGCAATGTGTACAGAAGCAGGCAAGGCGTCTGGGCAAGGAAGAACAATGCCCATCATGCCCTGGGGAATAACATCATCAATCAGTGTGGGAAGAGCCTCCACACACCCTGGCACAGTAAAAGTACAGTCCTTGGATAACCTCAATAATAGCCCTTCTTTTAGAGGATGGTTTTTTCTATATCGTGAAATCATTTCTTGGGCAAGTTCCATATCTTCTTCCATCTCTCCCAAAACCTCCGCTATCGCTTCCTCACTGACCTCTGGCAGCCCTATTATTTTGCCTGGGCCCGAGCATGGCCCGCACTCCCATTTCCCTGCTGCTGTGGAGAAGAGTCAGAGTCTTTGTGCTGAGCAGCTGAGGGGTTGGCATTAGGATTTGAGCGGCACTGATTGGCCCAATGGTACCCCTTCTGACAAATGGGACATTTCCTTGAAGGGCGTGCTGCCTGCTTTTATTTATTTATTTATTTATTTAGTATATTTTTATACCGCTTTCCCCACCTATTGGTGACCCAAAGCGGTTTACAGACAAAGATGGTAAATTACATAAAACTTAAGGCCCATGTCATGGGTAACAGCCGCTTCCACTCCCCTCCAACTGGCTGAGGGGAGGAGCTTAGGGGGCTCTGTGGCAGGGACGAAGGTGGAAAATGTCTTCCTGCCATGGAGCAACGGTCACTCCCACTCCCCTCCAACCGGCTGAGGGGAGGAGCTTAGGGGGCTCTCTGAGAGGAGCGACATTGTGCTTTAAAATGCCCTTCTTTCCCACAGCCAAAACAACGTTTATTTTGAGCCTGAGTTGTGGGCAATTGAACTGCAGCTGCCAGAAGTTGAGCCTTGTAACTGTGAGTCCCCACATTTTGACAAACTTTCGTCATGTCTGCTATCGATGTGCCTGGTCGAGCATAAACAGCTGTCAGAGCCCCCTTACAATCCTCATTGGCATTTTCAAAAGCTAGTTGTTTCATGAGCATTTCCCGTGCCGGGACATTTTCCACCTGGTGGCTGAGGGCAGTCATGAGTCTGTTAATGAACTCAGTGTAATTCTCTTTAGGGCCCTGCCTGATTGCTGCAAACCCAGCAACTGAGCTATCCCCTTTGGAAGGAATCTTACTCCAGGCGCGCACGACTATCTGTGCAATATCTCCCAACTGGGCATCAGTGAGTGCCAACTGCTGTGTGGGGTTGGCAAAATTTCCCTCCCCACATAACATATCCATCGTGAGTGCAGGGCGTGTATGATGTACCTCCCAAGCCACATCCCTCCACTCCTGCAAGCAGAGCATAGCTTCTGCAGGAGGCAGGAGTGCTTTGATCATCTGTTTCCAATCAGCTGGTATCAATTTTTGAGAAGCAATGGCTTCCAACAGAGCTTTTGTAAAAGGTGCATTAACCCCATAGTCACGTATGCTGACTTTTAGTTCCTTCAGATATTTGTAATGGAGGGTTTCATATTTATCTGGTATTGCCGGTGCATTGCCAACAGCCGGAGCCCCCCGGATCACTGGGTATATCTCAGTAGATTCCACATCCAGCACAGCTGCAGTTAAAGCAGCAGAGAACAGGTCTTTTGTAGGGATAAAAGTGCTTGATTGCTGCAAGGCAGGATATAATGTCCCATCTTCTTTTCCACCCCCACCTCCATCAGGGGGCTTATGCTGTTGTTTCTCATATGATGGAGGGGCTGTTGCCAGAGTCCCTCCCTTGGCTGGGGGCAACAGCTGTGGAAGGGGACCATCAAGTCTTTGAGACAATAACATATTTTTTGGAGTAAGTCTTTGAAGGCAGTTTCTGACTTCCTCCCACGTAAATTGCACTGAAACAGAAATTCTCTCATGCTTTTGCAATTCATTCCCAATCTGTTTCCACTGTTTTAAGTCCAAACATTCATCATATTTAACCCAAGGACAGATTTTTCCTATAACTTGGACCAGCTGCTGTATTTCCTTCTTATCAGCTCGTTTCCCATTGTTATTCAAAAGATCTGAGATATCTTTACAAAGCTCCTGCTTTTGCGACGCTAGCACACACCCCATGATAAATTTGTTTTTTTTTCTTTTTTTTTCCACTCTCCCTGTGGGACCCAATGTAGAATTGGATGAATTTCGAGCACTCGACTGACCTTTCCTCTGGTCGTGAGTGAGTGAAGACCTTGTCCCGGTCGCAATTATGAGGTGCTAATTGCTGATTGCTGCTTCAAAGCATTCCTTTGAATTTCATTCAAACGCCTCACCACGGAGCACCACTTGTTGAAATCTGATCCATGTAAAGATAATCAGCCTCATCTAACAGCAGTTTATAGCCCCAGATCTTTTAAGAGAGAGTTAAAAGGTCTAACGGAGTCCAGCTCATTAGACAGAGTAAGAAGGAAAAAGAGACAGAGAGAAAACACGACTGCAGTCTTTGGCTGAACAAAGGATAATCATCGCTTCTCTTTATTCAAGCAGAGTATATCAGAAACACTAAGGCACATACAACCAATTAGAAGTGTCCGAAGAATGTTCGAACCAAATAAGGAGAATACTTTCTCACTATTCTACGCATGCCCACAATCAAGCGTTGTTTCTCAGTTAGACAAAGAGGCCTTTGTTTACAAAATGTGTCAGAGACAGCCTGACAGAATCCAGATACATTTCCACACTGGGTATCTTTCCGAAACAATGATTTAGGTGTCACTGAGGGCTGCAATAGAAAAGGGGTGGTCCAAGTTAGAATGTTACAGATACACCACCAAATATCCAATCATTACTTTGTTAGATATTGCCATAATTTTACAATTTCACTCAGTTTGGTTAAACCTGCACAAGAGTTTCCCGATTTGGTTTATGACCCAATATGGTGCTTTAGATTTTGGCCTAACATGGCTCAGGCTGAGTATGACCTGATGCAATTTGATTTGAACCTGGACCTGATTCTGAATCAAATTCTGGAAATCTTGTATTGCATTGAGAAATTAAAATAGCTGAAAAAGTTTTTCATGGATATACAGTATCCTCGCCCCTGACCTTGAGGGGCAGGAAGAGCAGCTGTGTGGTGTGGCCAACTGGCCATAAGAACGCCACCACCGCCATTACCAGACTTTTCCCTCAGCCGGCCCCGGCCTTGAGGGGAAGGAGGAACTGATACCAGACTTTTTCCCTCGGCTGTTCAGCCTGGAGGTAAGTGGACAAGTCTGAGTTTTTGCAATTTATTTTTCCCCCTGTGTATTGCTTTGAAATGTGTATTGCTTTTGAAATATGTTCTTGAAATGTTTTTTATATTGTGTTGATGTGATACTTTGTAACTGCAATTTGTAATTCTCTGTTTCTTTATCAGCTGCCCAGAGTCGCATTGCGAGTGGGGTGGCATACAAGTCGAAATATAATAATAATAATAATAATAATAATAATAATAATAATAATAATAATAATAATAATAATAATAATAATAATAATAATAATAATAATAATAATAATAATAATAATAATAATAATATGAAATTTGAACAAATGGCAAGCTACTCAGGAAGGAGTATTCCCACCAGATTCCAAATAAGTAGGGCTCAGGATTTTGTGCTATCACTTTTTTAAAGTTATTCTTGACAACGTACATAACTTTTTGTTTTATACATTATGTTCATGGAATTGGGAGCATTGTAGCCCCTTCTGAGATGATGATAATTGGTATACATGCTGGCTATATTCTTGGCCAGCTCATACTGGAAGTTGTGGAATGGAAAAGTATAAGCATCACTGCCTGATACTTTAAGATTCACATGCAATGTACAGATTAATATTTGAATATGCATATTATCAAAAAAAAGGGGGGGGAGAGGATAAAAAAGGGGGAAAAGAGCATTAACAAGACAAAAGTTTGGATGTGATATAACACAGATTTGAATTAGTCAAGATAGTTAACAGACATAGAAGCAAATTCTAGATCTAGACACAGCATTGGAACAATTTGCTATTAATACAGAAATAAAGTCAAAAGAAAAAAGAGCTCATGAGAAGATTGAGTTTATAGCTTCAGTGATTTAATGTACCTGTTTGTTTGCTTGCTTGTTTGCTTGCTTGCTTGCTTGCCACCAAATTAGTGTCTAGCACTACAGGATTGTTTACAGTGATACTTTTTGACAATAAAATAACAACCATTAAAAATGCAATCCAACTCCAACCTTGCCAATGAAAAATACATTTGAATCCTCAAGTGGTAACAGTGTATCAATCTGACCATAATCCAATAATCCCTCAAATGAGAGTCGGGAAAACTAAAGCAAGATATATTTTTAATCCCCTTTGTTCAGGGATGCCCTCATAACAAAGTAGTTAAACTGCTCTACTGCAGCCAAATATGTGTTCACAATCTGATTTCAATCCTGACAGGGCTCAAGTTTGACTCAGCCTTCCATCCTTCTGAGGTTGATAAAATGAGAACCCAGCATAGTGGGGCCAAAATGCAAATTACCTTTTGAACTGCCCAGAGAGTGCACTAAGTGCTATGGGGAGGTATATACAGTGATACCTCATACAACGTCCAAACTTGGTTCCACAAGTTTGGACTTTATACAGATTTGGACTTTGTATGAGGCATGCAAAATCCTAGCCGCGATGCCTCATACAACGTCCAAATCCTTGCCACGATGCATCGTACAACGTCGTTTCCATAGAGATACATTGTACTGTAACAGCACAGACTTCAGGGCAAAGTCAAGGAAACAGGCAGGAAACTGACAGAACTTTAAGAAATCATTGTCTAAAAGCTAAATACATTACAAAAACATGCCAAATAACCCTGATTGTCCAAGAACCTAAAGAATGCTGCAAAAATCCCAGGAATGCTTCTACAAATTCTGACGAAAAAATTCAAAAAAATCAAAAATTCCGCTCAAAACCACTCCTAAACACTCTTTGCCTTGTGCAAAACCCACAAGAGCAATGCACACATGTGTCCTGCCTTTTATGCTGCCCAGGCACAATGCAACCTGGGAAAACCCCAATGCCTCATACAAAGTCACAGCGACTTTGTATGAGGCAACTTCTTTCAAGGAATTAGGCGATGTTGTATGAATTTGATGTTGTATGAAGCGGACTTTGTATGAGGTTACTGTACTTGCAATTGCTAAACTCTAAATAGGTGGGCTTTAAAAGAGTTTCTTGAAAGTCTAAAGCAGCGGTGCCCAAACTTTTTTTTTCCACAGGCCGGAACAGAGGGGCCAGAGGCAGGCTGCTCCTGCTGCTGACAGTTTTGACGTCAGCAGCAGCAGTGGCGATTGTGCTTTGTCTGGGCTGCTCCAAGCAGATTCTGGGTTGGTCCCATCCCCTCTGCAGCCTTTGCCTAAGCCAATTGCCACATTGGAGAAATATTTGGACCCTCCTCTGTTTCAAAATCCATGACGCTGGAAGGGTAAACCTAGTGCGCTGTGGTGATGTCATCCCAGGCATGCCAGGGGGCTCTCCTAATGCCACAGATTTTGAAACAGAGGAGGCTCTGAAAATTTCCCCAATGCAGTGATCAGCTTTGGCAAAGGCTGCAGAGTGGATGGGACCGAGCAAGAGGCTGTTTTGAGCAGCCGGGACAAAGTACGGTCATCACCGCCACTGCTGCTGATGTCAGGTGGTGGGGGCAGGGGCAAGTCCACGGTGAGCCTGGGTGCTCACCGTGGGCTGCATTAATTATATGCAAGGGTCTAATTGGGCCCACGGGCTGTAGTTTGGTCACCCCTGGTCTAAAGTGATGCCACCTGATATCTCAGTTGGGATATCGTTCCAGGTACAGGAACCACCATCAAAAAGGCTATTCTATGAGTGTCCATTCTTATGGCCTCTCTCAAGGTGAACACATTCAACAACATGGTTTGTGATGATCTGAGCAGTGGTAGTAGTAATGGTTGTATGTGGCTGCATGAGTGATGGGTGTGTGCATGTACATACACATACGTGTGTGTGTGTGTGTGTGTGTGTGTGTGTGTGATTAGTAACTAAATATTTCACCAAGAGGAACTAAGAAAAAACCTGTCAGATTCTCCCCCCATAAATTAGTAGTCCATTATGCTCAGTCAGACCCTGTTAGCACAATGTAAACAAATATTAAAATGAGTTTGTTTCTAATTATCTATTCAGAGAACTACCTTAAATAACCAACAAGAGAGTGGAGACACATTTCAAACATAGAATGGACAATTATAAACAACTGGCATCAACATATTTAAACTTGGTAGACACTCTTTTCTGATGTATGAAAAGGTGTTTGAGGAGCAAGATATCTATATTACAGAATCTGAATCCACATTTCACCCCACATTTCTGAAATGTCCAGGAGAGAGCTTTCCAGTGTTGTTGGTACATCAAGCAACCAATCGAAAAAAGATTAATAATGTGCAGCTGTACCACTCAGTTTCCCTTCAGTGAATGTATCAGTATGTAGTTATGTGAATGCCTATTGACAGATGACTGATTTTGTGGTCTTGATGAATAAGGAAGAGTGTCATAACAAATTGCCACTGTTAAGGAATGGGGATGGAGAAAGAGCTGATGCATAGAATTCCAGTGATTCTTGGCCAAGGCATCATACAATGGTACTAAGTCATTATTGTGTTCTTTAGCATCTTGAGTTGCCTCATCCATCAGGAGGATTTCTTTCAGCAGTCATGCTGTTGTAACATGTATTGCCACAGGAATTTTGTGCTAATTTACAATTAACATCAATTAGTTCCTCTTCATTCTGAAGAACTTTTGATTTATGTACACCATTTCATTGCACAGATGCAGGAGAGTGTTTCTTTTTGTGAAATGAGAAACTACCACAATAATCAACATACTTTGGTTTTTTTTATTTATTCATTTTACCCTGTAAAAGAGAGGTGAGCTTAGGGTCAGATCCAAAGACTCCTATGCAGTAAACATTATGTTTGCCTGTAGGTTACACATCTATATGTGTGCTATCTATTAAGAATCTTCAAAGTTATTCTATGGAATAGAACCAATCTTAAAGAGACAACAAATAAGTTGGCTTGCACATTTGGAGAAAATGTCTTGGAATTCCATACCTTACAAGGCATTTGTGAAAAGCAGAGAAAGGCAAAGACCACGAGGTAGACTCAGAGGAAGGTGGAGAGAAAACATAAAAGAAACATTATAAGAATGAAGGAGGAGGAGGAAGATGAAGAGGAAGATGAAGGAGGACGAGGGCAACGAGGACGAGGATGTTATTCATCTAAAACTGGAGTGGTCTACATTTATTAAGAAACGTTAAATATAACATGAAAAAATGAAAGTGATGGTTTCATAATATTTTAAACACAATTTCTTGCAGAATATCAATTTCTAAATATATTTTCTGTTTTAAAATCTCATTTTAAAATGCATTGCAGATGCAGTTTCAATTTGTCTAAAACTTAAACCACAAACTAGTCTGAAATATTTCAGGAAGTACAAATGTGTATGTAATGGATTTCTAATTTGCACATTAGTCCAGGACATCTAGAGCATGTTGAGTTTGTATTGGAATTTACAAAGGTTGAATCTATAGCATCTCTGATTTACCCTAAAAATAAAAACATCAATATCTTTCAAGTTGCCATGCTTAATGATAAGCAAATAGACTTTATTTATTCTAGTCTAGACATAATAATCCACACATTTTCTCTCTAGCCTTCTATCAAAGGAGCTATTCAGTAGTCAGCTTAATTGAAACTGAAGAAATGTTGAAATTGGGAGAGTTGCATTTATAGATATACTGTTTTTCCAGGTTTCCTTAATTCCTTGCAGATCACCTTTTTTTCTTTAATCTGAAAGTTCATTCCCACCTTTAAAATTTAATTAGCAATAACCTTTGTATGTTTGTCATGACATTACCAAACAAAAAAGTATATAAGTAGAGTACAGGGCTCTAAGAGACACAGTGGCACAGTGGTTAAGTTGCTTTACTGCAGTCAAAATATTGTGCGTTCAATCCTGATGGGACTCATTTTAAGGTCAGTAAAATGAGTACCAAGCATGTTGGGGGAAAATACTAATTAACTTGTGAAACACTCAGAGATGGCACTAAACGCTATGGGGTAGTATATAAGTATAACTGTGTTGCTTTTTTGCTTTGATTTAATTGATATTGCTATGTGGACAGTGTGGTGCAGTGGATACAGAGATGAGCTAGGAATCAGGAGGCCTGAGTTCAAATCTCTGCTTGGTCATGGAAACTCATAGGAAGGTAGGTGGCAATGGCAAAACTACTACTTAAATGTCTCACAAACCTTGAAAAACCTACGAGGATTACCATAAATTAGCTACAACTTGAGCATGACACCTGTACCACTGATCCAGTTCCGCAAGTCACTTTCTGGTCCTAGCCTTTTTGGCACGCAAAGTCCTCCTAAGGATTACCATAAATCAGCTACAACTTGACAGCACATAATGTAATAAATAGTTTATTAGCATATTAGATAAAATTAGGAATAGGCAAAATCAATGTCTTAAACAATTGAGCCAGTTGGAGGTACAAATATTTTAATTCAATTTAAAAAAGTAAATTATATTTCAATATTGAAAAGTGTTTGTAAGCTATTATTCACTATGATAGAGGCATGAACACAGAGTGCCAGGTGGTGGTTAACTAACTGAAGTCCACAGCAAAGGGTGATGGTCCCGAAGTGGATTAAATCCTACTTGAATCCATCTTGATGGAGGGCAGACGCTTCATCAATACTGGCTTGGGGCTTAGGAGGACTTTGTGTGCCAAAAGGGCTAGGACCAGAAAGTGACTTGGGGAACTGGATCAGTGGTACAGGTATCATGCTGCGATGTGGAAGGCAGATGAAAGGCCATTGCATGGTATCCTCAGGACAGTCCTCATGGCTGATCGCCATGAGGATCTCCAGTATTTGAATTTGGATGTGGAAGAAGAAGAATTATGAGTTTTATATTACTCATTCTAATGTTTAATAAGTTAATATTGCTTATAATTTAAAAATATGTTGTATCCCAAGTTACACAATTTTTTAAAATTTGGCTTGTTTAGTCTCTGACAGGCAGTGTCTCTACAAGGTATTCAGCAGAGATCTTCTCTTACTGAATATTGAAAAAGTATCAATGCTAGGAATTCTGGAGGAATTTGATTCCTATGAATTGCATTCTGAACTAGCCGCATCTATACATTTTAGACAAGGGTATGAAAGTTCCTGGGATTATGCTCTTATGAGCAGGGAGAGAACCTGTATAAAATGCATTGAAATTGAGGTATGTATCTACCACCTGATCCAATTTGTATTCAAGTATTTTCTACACAAATTGGGACTCATTTGTTCTGAGATGATTTGGAGGAGGTTGGTTTTCCTGAGCCAATGGTAGGTTAGGAATGCCTTAAACCAGGGTTGCCCAAACTACAATCCATGGGCCAAATCTGGCCCATGGCACCTAATAATCTGGCACACACCACCCTCACCGCTCTCAGAAGTGGAAGTTAAATGTGCCCACTCATGTACAAAATGCTGCTGTAAAGCACCTGCAGCTGTCGTAAAAGCATTTATGAGAGCCACGGGTGCATTTACAGCAGTGTTTTGCACATGCATGGGTGCATTTTACTTCCACTTCAGGTGGAAGGAACCACATGACCGGCCTGCTCAACCATGTGACTGGCCCATGGCACTAAAGGTTTGGGCACCCCTGCCTTAAGCATACTTGGGTGCTTCTTGAATCACTTAGTAGCTGTTCCTATACTATACAAATATCCATCTTCAGCTCATAGTTTCTTAAGCTGAAATGCACCTGTAATTTAGCATCATATATTTGAAGGCAAAAATTATTCAATTCAGGAAAATAGACCACTAGATAACATTGAGACCATAGCTGTCTCTGTTTCTACCTTATGTTGACTTAGCAGTATAAAAACTTTCTTTTATCTGATCAGAAGTACAGTTATGACCTTTGGCCTCAGGAATGCCCTCCCAGGCAGTATAGTATTACTCTCTTGGGGACCAATAAAGTCAAATGCTGCCCTTCCAATTTTACTGGGATGGTGAGAAAGAGGCACAGGATTGCTTGGGATGATAGAATTTATTTCTAAAAAAATTATCGTGTCAGAAGCACACAAAGCTGCTTTCTGGGTTGTAAGGATTTTTGTTGGAGAAACTTCACTCATGGGATGTCTGAATGAGGCTCCTTTCATGTTCCCAAGATCTTTTCCCACCGAAGTAGTCCCTATTTATCTACTTGCAATTTCTTGCTTTCAAGCTGCTAGGTTGGCAGGAGCTGGGACAGAGACAGGTGCTCATTCCGTCATGCAGTACTCAGGTATTGAACTGCCGACTTGCAAAACTTCCAGGTAACAAGGCAAGCTTCTTAACCACTGAGCCCCACAGTCTCATTATTGATGCTTAAATTTCAAGCTGCTGAGCCATACTAGGCTCCTCTTCTGCCAAAAAATGTTTCAAGCAAAAGAAACATAAAGTTGATATACAGTTAGTTAAATTATTATATTTGGAGCTTTCACACATGGGTGGCTCTGAATTTAAAGAAATGCTTAAACAAGGTCAAGTTAATTGACTAGTTTAAATTATGCTGACATAGCAAAGAGACTTTACAAGGTTCATGTGTTTTTCAAACAAAACTGTGAAAAAAATTAACTACTGTTAATACAGGAGTTTTCCCCTTCAGTTTCATTTACACTAAGACATCTTTATGTGAAACAAATACAACAAAAAATTTTGCCAAATTTCTGACTGTTTCATAAAAATAGACAGTCATTGAAGAATTTTCCAACCCTAACCAGTCCAAGGCCTTCGATCAGGTGGACCAAGCCTATCTGTGGAGGGTGCTGGAGCTGAAGGGATTTCCAATGCTGAAAAATCTGTTTAGATGGGCTATGGTGCAGCCACAGGTGAATGGGTGGAAGGGGGCTGAGATCCCCATTTGTTCTGGGTTGTGTCAGGGCTGTCCAACACTGTATGTACTGGCATTGGATCTGCATTTGGCACTGATAGAACAAGACGGCCGGATCGAGGAATTCCTGCCTTTTAGGAGGGACCTCAACGGTAGGGAAGCAGAGAGGAAGGTCAAGTTTGTTGCCCACCCTGACAACGTTTACATTTTTACATTGGGAGAGCAGGAGTTGGATCTGGTGAAAGTGTTGTTGGAGGGCTATGAAAAGGCTTCCATAGCAATCATCAATGCCACAAAAAGCAGAGTGTATGTTTTGGGTGGAAAGGCTGGAGAAATCAGGGAGAAGATGCTAAGAGAAGCTTTGGAGGAGGAAGGAGCTGATAGTAGGCAAAGTTAGGTTAAGATCTTGGGCATTCTGTTCACTACTGACCCCAATGGGTGGGAAGAGGATTGGAGGAGGTGGGAAGAAGGAGTGGAGACCCAACTGGAGAGGTCTCTACAAGAAAGTAAAGTTCTTCAATACTTACTGTGTACCGGTGGCAAACCATCTGGCTGCTGTGTATCCCCCTCCCCAGAAACTTATGGACAGGGTGATAGGAAGGGTTTTTGTTTTCTTGTGGGGAAATGAAGGTTTTTCCTCTCCCTAGGGCAGTGTCATATTACTCAGTAAAGGAGGGTGGGTTGGGGTTGCTGTCTCTTGGAACTCTTTTCCTAGGTACCTTTTTGGCCAATAACTTGAAAATGAAGACTGATGAGGAAGCTCAACTAATTGGTGTGCAAGGTGACCAATGGCAAAGTCGAGGATGGGGGAACTAGTGGGAGGAGGAACTCCATTTTCCCAGATTGACCAGTGCTTCGACAATGGGAATGAAGCCGTACATCAGAGCTTGGCGGAGGGAGCAAGTCATTGGGTGGTGAGGGCAACCATGCTTAAGATTGCCAATACGGTGAGGGAGGCAAAGTGGGTTATTTACACTGAGGCCATAGAGGAGAGAATTGCTAAGCCATTCAGGGAGAAGCAGGCTTCTAAGACTAATGTACTGGAATATCTGCAGCCAGGAGAGGAGGACTTGACTGTGTTTAAAGATGAGCATATATCCCTCTGTCTGTGGAAAATGAGGTGAAGGGAATACCACCAGGTACTCAAAGTAGGGGCAACCAACCCATGGAAAAAGGAAGAACAGCACTGCAGAATTTTAGAGGTGGGGTAGTGGGCCAGAGAAATCTGAGAGAAACCTGTCCTCATTTTGCAAAAGAATGTCCTTCGTCTCAAGAAATATGGAAGGTTCTGGCAGGTAAATTGGACTGGCCTTATTTAAAGAAACAGAGAGCAAAGACGATTCTCTCAGGGATGGAGCCAGAAAAGGGCTGGAAGGAACCGAGGCAGAAAGGAAAGTTGGAGAACTAGAAAGTGCCCTGGTCCTTGGTTAGGTTAATTAATCTGTTGGCCTTAAGCGTCCTGGTGTTCCAAAGGGGAGAGGAAGGAAAGATGGGAAAGATGGCAGATCCAAACAAAAGGGTGGGCAGTGTGATGGCAAGATTCAGAGAATATGCTAAAAGAGCAATGGTGAGACAGAAGGAACCCAACAGGTCCAAATGGTTGCAGTGGTTGACAGAAAGAAATTTGGGAATAACTTATATTAAAACTTAAGTTTCATGTAAATGACAATATAATTCTAAATACTTATTAGTCTTCTCTTGGTATTGTATATACTGTATTGTATGTATTTTTTCACAAGGACTATATATGAAAATATGTTTACTGAGATGTGTAGCTACATTTTGAAAGTGTTTACAATTTTATGTAGTTGACCTCGACAGGTGGTATTATAAAGGTACTGTAGTAAGAATCTTATCAATAAAAAAGTTTCCTAAAAAAAGTTCCTAACCCTAACCCTAACCCAGTTTGAGACCTGAGTACCACATGACAGAGTGAGCTCCTATTGTTTGCCCCAGCTCCTGCCAACCCAGCAGTTCGAAAGCAAGAAATTACAAGTAGATAAATAGTTACTGCTTTGGTGGGAAAGATAACAGCGTTCTGTGCACTTTGGAAATGTCTGTAGACGCAGACAACACTGACTCTTTGGCTGTAAATGGAAAAGAGCAAGGGAGACCTATACACTTCATATATGCAAAGTATACAAATAAGATGCAGACTTACAATGTCTGGTTTTATATGAGTGAAAGTGTTTGTCAGAATAAGATTGAGCTTTCCAGAACATGTGGAAGTAAGCAGATTTTCCCTTGTCTCCCACAAGCAACTGTTTAAAATCAAAGATGGGAAAAGTTAGTTTCTTGAACTACAGCTCTGGACAATGACGTGCTGGCTTTGGGTTTCTAGGAATTGTCGTTAAAAAAAGACTTTCTAAAATCTGCTTTGACTATTCCATTTTTATCTAGCCTATAAAAAATAAAAGGGCAGTGATTATGAGGTAGAGCTTTTCATTTAAAACCAATCATTTTTAATTTATTTCTTATATTTGTTTACTAATAGTTTATAATCTCAGTTTCTTCATGGTAACTTATAAGTGAAACATGAAAAACATTAAAATACGGGTACTAGTACATTAATAATGGTACTACTGTGCACCATACCCCCTCTAGTCTCACAACTAGCTTTTTTTTAAAAAAAAATCTATTCTAGTTTTTAATATATATATATATATATATATTCTATTTATCAAGCACTTTTAAAGGACCAAATGCTTTGATTCTTCCTTTCTAATCCTATTAAGTCTGCAATGTTTCTCTCCTAATAACAATGAATGTTATAACTATCTTTTTTAAAGCAATAAACTATTATTTAAATGTCATCAAATACTTGGCTAAAACATAAAATAAACTTCTAAAGGGTGACTCCAATAACTTGAAGAGATTTGGGCCTAAAGGAACTATTTTAATATGGGGAAAGCTGCTATGCTGATGCATACATAATTTCATACATTAAAAGGAGTACAATCTTCAACACACAAGAAACACCTTACTGCAGAACCTAAGGCCTTTTTAAATTTAAAGAGAAAATGGCATATTTGTGTCCTTGGTTCATATCTCTAGTTAGCCATTTTACATATTATTGCTAGGAAAAGCATTTTAGGTTAATTTTTATAAACTAACCCAAGAGTTCACAATTATCAATACTTTCTTTTCCTTTTTCTTTTTAATTATTCTTGTACTTACTTATTTGGGATTATCTTGCCAATACTCTTTTCTCAGGAAATGATTATCAAAATTACTATTTTGAAATGTTGTAAAGAAATAATATTTTATGATCACAAAGATAGCTTTCTTATTATCTGTTCTCAGCCATACCTAATATCCAGGTCTTACATTACTTTGGCCATTATTCCTTTATGGGCTATCACAATATCTTTTTAAAAATATTGATAGAAGAAAAGAATTTAGCTAGAGCTTAAAATGTAGACAGTAGCTTTTACTAGCAAATTATTTTGCCCCCTATTATTGCTGATGTGGATACTCATCACACTTGGCTCACATACAAAAGTTTTCCTTTATGGGATATCACAATATATTTTCAAAAATATTGATATTTTGTGCTTAGGTTCATGACATGTACATTTACTAAGTCTCTATTGGCATATAAGCTGAAATTTCTTAACCATCTTTATGCAGATTTTTTTTATAAAAAAAATTCCCCATGTGGACCCTCAATTTGTATGGGAATTCTAGCAGGGGTTGTGTGCCACTGAGTCAATTTCTGACTTATGATGACTTTTTCCAGGGCCTTCTAGGTAGAGAATACAAAGAAATTGTTTACCATTTCCTTCTTCTGGGAGTTCCCATGACTGTGTAACTTGCCAGACTTTACAGGCTGGCTCTTATTCCAGGAGACACAGTGGGGAGTTAAATTCCCAGCCTCTAGCTTCACAGCCAGATACCCAAACCATAGAGCTATCCAGCCAGCAATAATAGCGTGCCATCATATCAATTCTGACCTCTGGCAACCCTTTCCAGGGTTTTCTAGGTAAGGCACACACAGAAGTGGTTTATCATCCCCTTCTTCTGGGAGTATATTATAATTGTGCAGTTTGTCCATTACTACTCAGGCCAGCTCTTCTCCCTGGGGACACAGTACTGAATTGAACTTCCAACCTCTAGCTCCAAAACCAGATATCTAAACCATTAATCTAGATTTATAAATTTTTCATCCTTGTTATGGGGATAATTTGGTTTGGGCACACATCTAGAATTTGTTTCAATTTATTTCAACTATACTTTGCTTTGCAATGCAAGCTACAAATAGGAACCCCTCAATACAGATAATGCAAGCGCGGCGCCAAAATGGCCGCCGCGCCCTTTGCGCCCCCCCCCCCCCCCATCGGACGAAGGCATCCAGGTATCTAGGGGGCGTGGCCAGCACCCTTATATAAGGGGCGGCCACGAGGCAGCCGAGCTGCCATTTTGCGAAGCGACGGAGCAGAGAAGTTTTTCCCTCTTACCTCCGTCGCATTTACCCTTCACAGGGAAGCCTCTTGGCTTCTGATTTTCTCTTTTTTGGCTTCCCATCGGCTAGCTGCAATGCCCTCAAAGAAGAAGGCGACTGCAAGCGCGGCTCGTTCTGCGCGGAGGCGCCAGCCGGGTCGGAGGACCGCGGCTGCACCTCCCCAGCAGCCTCCTTTGCCCGAGCCCACCGGGACCGGTGGGATGGGGTTAATTGCCCCTTGGCCGGAGGCCGGGGGTCCGCGTACTGGCCCAGTAGGGGCCGCGGCCCTCGGCCCGCAAGCAGTGGCCACTGCTCCTGGCGTGGCCCATTCTGCTGGGCCTTCCTCCGTTGGTGCGCAGCTTCCTATGGGGGGTTCCAGCCTTGGGGGGTGGTGGGGTCCCCTCCCCTGGCAGGGTACTCCCCCAGCCCTACCGGGCCCGGGCTTAGGATCATGGCCCTATACGGGCCCCAGGGTCCAGGGACCTGGACCAGCGCCTGCAGTTAGTGGGCCAGCCGGCCCTTTGCCCCCCCCTTGGCTTAGGGGGCTATGTTAATGTCGAGGCCCTCCTGGCCCGCGTTGCGGCCCTTGAGGCGTCCCTGGCCCGGGTTAGCCACCCTGGGGCCCCTTTTGAGGTGCAGGTTGATGCATCGTCTGCTGGGCAGCGGCAGGCGGCGGGACGGGTTGAGCTGCCTGAGGCGCATGGCCCGGCATCGGCCACTGCCTCGCAGCTCCCCAATCAACAGGCCGGTGCTGGTCAAGCCCCGTCGATGAGCTCTATAGCGGTCGTGAGCTCCGACGCCCCCAGTGGGCCGGAACCCCCAGTGGGGGCGGCCCATGGGGGTGCAGCATGTGAGTATGCGGTTCAACCTAGTGCACCCACACACATGGCCACGTTGGGGGGGGCTTTAAATGGCCTTGGCCTCGCACGGGTGGTGTGGCAGTCCAGTTGCCGACGTCCCACCCTGTGACTCCAACTATCACCCAGGGCCCCGTTGTGGGGGGTGCTTCTTACTCAGTCGGGAATGTTTTAGGGGTGACCGGGTTAGTCCAGGCTCCTTTCCAGATGCCCGCAGTTTCCACCGTTCCTGTGTCGGCTTTGCCGACAGCAGGGTATTCCTTGCCCCTGGGGGATCATTTGGCCCAGACCACCAAAGAGAAGATCTGGCGGGGGGAGTATGTGGACATCTTCTCCCTTCTTAACAGAGAGCCCACCAAGGAGGAGAGGGAGGGGCAAGATGAGAAGGATAAGGAGCAGGCGCGTCGTCGCAAGCCACCACGTACGTGGGCCAACTGGTTGCCGGCCTACCTCATATACATGGCGGTTTGCCTCAGGGCCCGGCCGGATTTGGCAATTCCGATGGTCCAGTATTTGGACAACATTTACCGGGCGATGGTTGACTTCCCGGGCCCGTCGTGGTTGGCTTACGATGAGGAATTCCGTATGCGGATTCCCCTGCACCCCGAGATGAGGTGGGATGAGCCCTGCCAGAGGCTGTGGCTTCTGTACATGACTCCCACACGCCCTGCGCCTGGGGAAAGATACCATTGTGGACATGCGGTCCAGCGAGCGGTCCCAGCACAGGCACCCCGCCAGGTGGCGGGGCAGGGGGTTCTAGCCCGCCTGCTGTGCTGGACTTTCTCGTCCAATGGTTCCTGCAACAGGAAGAATTGCAAGTACAGGCATGAGTGTCCCTCCTGTGCTGGCCCCCATGCGGCCTCCGCCTGTCCCAGGCCTGGAGGGATGCAGGGTAGAGGGAGGGGCGGACAAGGGGCTGGCAAAACTGCCGCAGAGGGAGCTGGTTCACCGAAAGGCCCCCTCCCCAATTAATGTGGACATGTTGGAGCGTTGGCTCGCATTGTACCCGAAGGAGGCGGACGCGGTTTACCTCCTTCAGGGTTTTAGACAGGGGTTCCGTATCCCTTTCATGGGTGATAGGTCCCCCCAGGATGCCCCCAACCTTTTGTCCCTTAGGGGGAGGGAGGAGGTGGCTGCTGCCGGCATTACTAAGGAGGTCGATGCAGGCAGGGTCGCTGGCCCTTTCCCTACACCCCCGTTCCCCAACCTTAAGGTATCACCCTTGGGCTTAGTGCCCAAAAAGTCACTGGGCGAGTTTCGCCTGATCCATCACTTGTCCTACCCAGCCGGCCGATCGGTTAATGATGCTATCCCTGATGACCTTTGCTCAGTCAGGTATACATCTTTTGACCAAGCGCTACGCATGCTGCGCTCATGTGGCCCGGGTGCGCTGTTGGCTAAGTGCGACATTAAGTCGGCATTTCGCGTCCTGCCGGTGCACCCGGGTGACTTTGATTTGCTGGGTTTCAAGTTCCGGGGTGAATATTACTTTGATAAGGCCATGCCTTTTGGCTGTTCCATATCATGCTCGGCCTTCGAGCATTTCAGCACATTCCTGCAGTGGGCTTTCGTCCGCAGGTCAGGGTCCCGGTCTGTAGCCCATTACCTGGATGATTTTATTCGGGGGTGAATGGGGCTGGGAAAGTGCACACGTCTCCTCAACACATTTCAGACGCTAATGGAGGAACTCAGTGTCCCTTTAGCACCCGAAAAGACCGAGGGCCCATCTACTAAGCTAGTACTCCTGGGGGTGGAGATTGACACGGTAGCGCAGGCTTCTAGGTTACCAGGGGATAAGGTGTCAAGGATAGTGGCCCTTATCTCGGACTTGCTTGCTAAACGCAAGGCATCATTGAGGGAACTGCAGGTGCTACATGGTCACCTCAATTTTGCTTGCAGGGTCGTCGCACCGGGCAGGGCATTTGCTCGGCGCTTGTGCGACGCCATGACAGGCTTATCTAGGCCCCACCATAGGGTTAGACTCACCCGGGGTATCAGGGCAGATATGCTTATCTGGCTCCAGTTCCTGAGGGGGTTCAATGGAGTATCATTTTGGAGGTCTGACCTCCTGGCTTCCCCTCGTTTTCAGATACAGTCCGATGCCTCGGGATCCCTGGGTTATGGGATGTACTTCAATGGGAAGTGGGCCTATGGTGGGTGGCCACCAGCCTGGGCAGGCACGGGTCGCCTGCGTGATCTTACGTATCTGGAATTTTTCCCTATCCTGGGGGCTTTGATGCTATGGGGCGAGGAGTGGGCCAACCCGGTCGTCCATTTCTGGTGTGACAATGCGGCCGTTGTTCACATTGTCAACTCACAGACTTCCAAATCACCCAGGGTCATGTACCTAGTGCACCAGTTTGTGTTGCGCAGCGTGCGCCTCAATGTCCTCTTCAGGGCCAGGCATGTCCCGGGGGTCAATAATGATATCGCTGACGCTTTGTCCCGCCTGCAGATCTCCCGGTTCCGTGCCTTGGCCCCGGATGTGGAGGAATTTTCCTCGCCACTCCCGGACGAGATATGGACCATTGGCAAGGAGAGGTGAACCGGGTGATTGGCTTGTCACTAGCGCCACGCACGCGTAAGGCGTATCACCACGCATTCAATTCTTTCAGAGCTTTCTATACCCAATTTCGGCTGCCAGAAACCTGGCCGATCCCAGTGGCCCATGTACTTCGGTTCATGGTTTACCTGCATGCCCAGGGCCTTGCACCTCGCACCATAGCATCTAGGCTGTCAGCGTTGGCTTTTATGGCCAAAGTAG
Source organism: Bradypodion ventrale (assembly GCA_035047345.1). Classification (NCBI taxonomy): domain Eukaryota; kingdom Metazoa; phylum Chordata; class Lepidosauria; order Squamata; family Chamaeleonidae; genus Bradypodion; species Bradypodion ventrale. The sequence goes on along the minus strand of JAWDJE010000001.1, from coordinate 87,482,658 downwards.
GCGGTCATGTGGATAGTACCGCTGACTTCCGTGTGAGACATGTTTTGGAGGGGTGGGTGCGGGAGCGTGGGCGTTGCCCGGACGACCGCCACCCGATTTCCCCAGGGGTTCTTACCCAACTGGCACGGGGCTGGCATGGCCTATGTTTTGATAGATTCGAGGCAGCCCTATTTCATGCGGCTACAACGGTGGCCTTTTTTGGAGTGCTCAGCATCAGCGAGCTTGTGATGCTGTCTAAGGCGGATGCAAGTCGTAGGGCACTGGAACTCGAGGATGTCTATGTTGCCAAAGACTGGGCTCAGTTGAGGATACGCTCCTCTAAGACAGATCAGCATGGCGTAGGCAGTGGAGTAAGACTGCTATGGTGTTCTTTGGCAGACATCTGTCCGGTTGGTGCCCTACAGGAGTTTCTTGCACTGCATGGCACGCACCATGGCCCGTTTTTCTGTCACCAAGATGGGTCTCCCCTTACTAAATTTCAATTTTGGAAGGTGACCGGCAAAGCGCTGGCCAGTGTTGGCCTCCCAGGGGCCCGTTACGGCACCCATTCATTCAGGATAGGGGTGGCTTCCACTGCAGCTGCTTTTGGGTACTCCGGGGCTGACATACGCAGCATGGGAAGGTGGGGTTCGCGATGTTTTCAGTTTTATGTTCGCCCTCTTCCACCGTGAGTACCAGTTGAGTCACCGCACCTTTCTCTTCCTCGTTTTTTCCCTTTACAGACCCTGGGTGTCGTATTACACCGGTGACAGTATGGCTGGTGGGCCATAGCTACGTGCACAGGGCAGCGTGTTACGCTGCGGCGACAGAGTGGGGACCCCGACTGGGACTGGGTGCATATGCAAGTCTCACATGGTATGGTAAACCCGGGATGTTATGGCGGGAGCTGTTGCCATTCCTTTTTTCAGGCCGGAATGCTGACCCGCCTGACATTCTGATCATACACCTTGGGGGCAATGATTTGGGCCAGGTCACCGGCTTATCGCTAAAGCATGCGATTTGCGGCAACCTTGCCTACCTGCATTACGTGTGGCCCGCCACAACCCTCGTTTGGTCGGACATGGTCCCACGGCACACGTACAGGGGAGGTTTCAACCTCCAGGCCCTTGACCATGCTAGACGCATGGTAAATAGGGCTGTTCCCCGGTTCCTTGTTGACAGGGGTTGGGGCGGGTCAGTCGTCACCCCGCCATTAGTCTACAAAATTATGACCTTTACGCAGGGGATGGGGTCCATCTGTCGCGAGGAGGTATCGACCTCCTGTTGGGTGATTGGCGAGCAGGCCTGTTGACCGAGCTGACGGTCTGGGGGGGGGGGCGTCGAGCCTTCTTTGAAGCCCCTCCGTGTGGCAGGTAGCACTGGTAAGGTAAACATTTATGACCCACAGGTATCCGGCAGGTTCGCAATTGACTGGACAACACTAGATAGGCATAAGTTGTTTAAACGTTGTCCGGTCAACGACGAACCAGGCGAGGGGGTGATGGTTACCACTAGACAGCTGGAATCACCCCCTGATTTTACGGATACACGTCAGAGGGTGGGGTCATTAGTTAGATATTGACTACGGTCAACAATTTGTTTGTTGTCAACAAACAAATTGATACAAATAGATACATTGTAACAATTGCCGTTGGCAATTTTGGGTGGTACCTTACCAGTGTTACTTCGGCCTGCTTGCCTTAAGAATTATGATTGGTCAATTACCAATAGAAATTTATAATTTGGACTAGGGCATGAATCAATAAATGTGGCCCAATGCCATTATCCACTTTCATCAGTGTCTGAGTCCTTTATTGGGGGGTGCGCCTGCAATGCAAGCGTGGCGCCAAAATGGCCACCGTGCCCTTTGCGGGGGGCCCGCCATCGGACGAAGGCATCCGGGTAGCTAGGTGCGTGGCCAGCACCCTTATATAAGGGGCGGCCACGAGGCAGCCGAGCTGTCATTTTGCGAAGCGACGGAGTGGAGAAGTTTTTCCCCTCCACCCCCTCCCTAGTTAACAGTGTGATATTTTGGTCGCTTCGGGGCCGGGTGGGAATTTTTGGCTGGGACCCACAATTGGCTCTCGGGTCCTGGCTTTTTTGCGCATCCCACACTGTTGCTATGGCTTGATATAGAGGTTTTCTGATGCTGCTGTTGACTTTGGTCACATGGGCGGGTAGCACTGGTAAGGTAAACATTTATGACCCACAGGTATCCGGCAGGTTCGCAATTGACTGGACAACACTAGACAGGCATAAGTTGGTTAAACGTTGTCCGGTCAACGACGAACTAGGCCACGGGGTGATGGCTACAGCTAGACAGCATGCATCACCCCGTGATTTTATGGATACGCGTCAGAGGGTGGGGTCATTAGTTAGATATTGACTATGGTCAACAATTTGTTTGTTGTCAACAAACAAATTGATACAAATAGATACAGTGTAACAATTGCCGTTGGCAATTTTGGGTGGTACCTTACCAGTGTTACTTCGGCCTGCTTGCCTTAAGAATTATGATTGGTCAATTACCAATAGAAATTTATAATTTGGACTAGGGCATGAATCAATAAATGTGGCCCAATGCCATTATCCACTTTCATCAGTGTCTGAGTCCTTTATTGGGGGGTTCGCCTGCAATGAACTCTCTTCTTCAAGGAGGCTTTTCAGGGTTTTGTCGCTTTAGCAATAAATTAGTCAATCAGGTTGAGTCCCTATGCCCTCAGGCACCAGTTATTTTATTTTATTTTAGTTTGTGACATATTTGTCAGTTGTTTGTTTTGATTTGCTGTGTGTTCTGTTGTTATTTGTTATCTGTTTGTACACCGCCCAGAGTAAGATACCACCCAAATGGACGGTATAGAAATGCAATAAATAAATAAATAAAACAAATAATGACCAAAGCAGGAGAAAATCAGAAATTAAAGCTCCCCAAACCCCAATATTTGGGTCATGATCTGGATCATACATATCAAATATCCCGGATTGGCCGGGAAATCCCGTAATTTGGTGCACGTTCCTCTCCTTTCCCGGCGCCATCCCGTATTTAGAATGGCAGGGAAAGGGGTTATTGCGTGCACACACACATGCGCAGAACCCATCTGCACATGCACAAACATGTTCTGCAATGCACAAATGTGTTCTACACATGCGCAAATGGGTTCTGCACATGCCCAATGGAGTTTTTCCTGTACATGCACACCCAGGCTGAAGCAGTTCCCATATTTTCCGGAGCGGCACTTGATGGGTATGATCTGGATGGGATGGGGAAGATGAAACCCATATTAAAGTACATAACTACACAGTTCAGGTCACATATAATTTTTCTCTGAGTTATGAAGTGTGATCTGTACCTGTGAAGACACAAGGAGGAGGCTTGTGTGATAGTAATAGTTGTGCAACTTTTCCCAAATGAATGTCTACCTAAGTTCAGCATCGCTGACATTTTAGGAAGAAAATGAAAGATCTTCACTTAATAGGAATTTATGTGAGACATTGGTTCAAGTGCTTGGGTTTATTTATTGGTTAGACATACCACATGCAGTTTTAAGAAACAGCTTTATATTTCTCTACCATGGTAATTTGGAAATAGAATGACATGTACAAATTGAATAAATAAATGAATAAAATATGAAATATTCAGATCCATTGGCGATGTCATCTTTTTTAAAAAAGTGCCTATCTTCCCATTCTCTTAGACTAGTGTTTCTTTAAATAATGGGCACACAGACAAGTTGACCTCAGTAAATAAAACAAGTTCCCTAACTTTTCTTCAGTATTAGGATTATATATTGTAGCAGTTGCCATAGAAACTTGCATTTGTTTGATTAAAAAAATTAATTTGTTTGATTAAAAAAATACACAGCTTTGCCTGAAGAAGGAGTCATGAACTACGAAAGCTTGCTAAGTTTTGAATTTTTAATGTGACCTGAAAGAGGTATCATTTCTTTTTTTGCGATTGTTTGAGTTCCTGATGGATTTTGTTTATTGAACTTTTTGAGATAACCCACAAATAGCTGCTTCATGTAACAAGGATTTGGAAGATCAACACAGCAAAAGGAACTGCTCTCACTGGGTAATTAATATTCATAATTTGGACTGATCTGGACTAATTTAACATGCCTAGTGGGTACATTTGTTGCACAATCCAGGAGGACTGGGTTTTGGGTTGCACCATTCCCCCTCGGCCACATGTAGAGCAACACCAGCTCTGAGGATGGCCATTTTAGGGGAGGGGACCATGCAAATCCTAGTTTCCTTCTTCTAAATTGTAAAAGGATGTAAGATCCTGTTTGTTCCTGCTGTTTCCCCATTTACACCCAAGAATAAGCCTGGCTGGACTACATACTCAATGCCACGTTAGCCTGAAAAAATAGTCACGGACTATGAAAGCTTGCTAAGTTTTGAATTTTTAAAGGGAACTGAAAGAGATATAGTTTCTTTCCTGCGATTGTTTGTGTTCCTGATGGGTCACACAGCTGGATTTTGTATATTATATTATATGACTCAATTGTCAGTGTGAATTGCACCCATTTTGCTTCAGCATGAATACTTACACTTACTGAGAAATCTGAAGTTCACTTATTATTGTAGGAGATGCTCTTTTGGAATAATATATTTTTCAGTACAAATCAGGTAATCCAAATCTTCTTGTCTTCATGGTAATGTATTGTTGTTCCATCACACAGTCGAGTCTGACCCTTTGCAACCCCATGGACCACAGCAGCCAGGCTGTTCAGTCATCTGCCATCCTTCGTAGTCAGCGAAGATTTATGCATACTGTGTCAACAATGCTGTCTAATGATCTCATCCTCTGCTGCCCCCTTTTCCTTTGCCCTTTGATCTTTCCTAGCATCAGGGCCTTCTCCAGTGAGTCCTCTCTTCTCATTTGATGGCCAAAGTACTTGAGCTTCAGCTTCTGCATTTGTCCTTCAAAGGAGCAGTCAGGGTTGATTTCCTTTAGAATTGACTGATTTGATCTCCTTGCAGACCAGGGGACTCTCAAAAGTCTTCTCCAGCACATACCTGTCAGGTATCCCAGATTGGCCGGGAAATCCTGTATTTTGGCGCACGTTCCTCCCCTTTCCCGGCACCATCCCATATTTAGAACGACAGGAAAAGGTGTTACTGTACATGCATGTGCAGAACCCATCTGTGCATACGCAAAATGTGTTCTGCACATGCACAAAGGGGTTCTGCGCATGTGCAAAGGAGTTTTTGCTGCACATGTGCACCTGGGCCAGAGAAGTTCCCATATTTTCCAGAGTGGTGCTTGACAGGTATGCTCCAGCACCACAATTCAAAGGTAATGTACAGTATTAGTTTACACTAATCAGGATTGCAGAAGGAGAACATGGTAGGATATTAAAGTTATATGAGGCAACAAACGCAACTACTGCCCTTCAGGAAAGAACTGAAAACCTGGCAAGCAGGGCAGGTGTGGGGGGTTGGTGGAGAAATGACCCCCGCCTGCTGGTTGGTTAAGTAAATAAGAGCCATCCTCTCTCTTTTAACATGTGCGGGTGAGTTTGTAACTGGGTTTTTAAGGGACTTATTGTTTTTAATGGGGTTTTACTTATGGGGGGGTTGTCATATTTTAAGCCGCCCAGAGTCCTTGTGATTGGGGCAGCTATAGAAATGTGAGAAAATAAATAAATCATAAATAAATAAGTTCCACCTGAGTTCTGTGCAACTATGTCACAAATCTGGCACACACACACACACACACACACACACACACACACACACACACACACACACACACACACACACACACACACACACACACACACACACACACATATTCCCAGAACAAAAGGCATTTTGGAAGACACTTAAAAGCTGCCCAGCTAGCCTTTTGTTATGTGAGGAAATGGAAACAAACAGCTACACTGACATTTTGTTTCTAGATACCACAGGGTAGCAATGACTCACACCTTGCTTGCTCTGCCAGAATACCTTCAGCCTTCACTGAAGTGAAAATAAATGTAATAAAGTAAATGTGACTGACAAGTTCTCCAACAAGGTACCCTTTCACATCTGCGCATGTGGGTAGCTTTGCCGCCCCTCACCCCCCTTTCTTGGGTTGTTGGGCTCCGGCATGGAAACTGGGGATTGGAGGGTTAGCGCAGGAGACGGAGTTTTACTGTTTTTGTATTGTGACTGTTCCAGAAATTTCCTTGTGGCATACGAATTTCAACGACGTACCCTCCCATCCTGTTTTTGACATGGGACAAGTAGGAATTTTGGCCCCAGCTGATTGGCCGTGCTGGGGTTCTTTTTGCCTACTCCGCGGCAAACCAGGTAGTGGGCAATTGCTTGGTGAGGTCTGTCACCCAAGCAGAAAGCACTGAAGGGGGTGTGAAATTCGGTCGCGGGAGGGGTTTTAAATCTGAAGGGTGATCAGTAGATTGTATTTGCATGACCCCAGCTGGTGTCATTTATGTTTGCTCGTCCCCTTGGAGTTGCTAGTTAGTTCAGGGGACAGCTCCCTCCATGCTTTTGGCCCCTTTGTTAGGGGCGTTTTATATGTTTTCAATAAAAGTGGCCCACATTTTTCTCCATGCCAGAGTCTGTCTCCTTCTTTTTTGGGGGTGGGGGTGGGGGTGATGTGGCGGCAAAGTGACTGACCACAACAACTGGAAGAAACTAAAATAAGAAATCTTATAGAATTAGAATTTGAGGGAGAAGATTTTGACTTTGTTTATGCTTGCACTGCAAAAGAGAAAAGAGTGAAATCTATATTTAGAGTCATTTCCATAACAGTCAAGAAGCTTGAACCACGCACTGTGGAATTTAACTACCAACCTGAGGCATATAATCAGTAACCTGAGTAACTTGCTTTACAGAGAATACTCATCTGTTACAAAAGCTGTCAGAATAAAGTTCTGTGACCCTTCACTCCAATCAAGAACCATTAAAAAGGAAGGACAAGGTCCTTGAAACTGCTTGTCCATAGTTATGGCTGAGCGGGTAAGTCAGTTGCTTGGCCACGGTCTTCCTCACTTCCACTGTAATAATTTCTACAAAATTATATTCATACACTAACAAGGAGGTGTGTTTTGGATTCAACAGTTTCTTGAACAAAATTGGCCCAATTCTGAGAGATGTGGGGCCCTTTAAACTGAACTGATTATGAATCTATTCATTAGCAGTTCTGGCTCAGAGGCACTATATACAGTAATCTGCTAAAACCCAAATCAAAATAAAACAAAAAACTCAAAAATCTGATAGTTTCTCTCCATGTTCTCTATGTGAGGAAAACAATGAGATAGGGATATGGGAAAGTATAATGTTTTGACTGACAGCTTTAATTTTTAATCACAGTATCACAGTATCTCTAATCTCAGTGCTTTGGGGAACTGCTGCTGGAGTAGTATAATGCAGGATTACTTTAGTCTCTTAATGCTCTTTGTTAGTTATTTTTTCCCCTGGAGCCAGTATGCTAGAAGAGTTTCTGTGGAATCTATATATCCTGGAAGGGTATACCACCGGCCGCTTATTTAACAAATATAGGATGTTTGGATCCTCCTGCTCCTCCACTGAATGATCTTCCCCAACTAAATTGGTGTTCTTTTCAGTTTGTATCACTTTGGTGTCAAATGAACAGAAAGCAATAGGACTTAGCTCTGGATCCATGCTTATCTTTTGTCCCCAGCATGAGGTTTCTTATCTACTAGTACAGGGCTTCTCAACTTTACCACACCATGGGCTGGACAATTCCCCATCAGACTGTGCCATGGGCTGGACAAAATGGTGGCGGGCACATTTGCACATGTGTGGATGCATCCGCTTCTGCTTGCAGGGTCATTGCCTTGAGCCAAATGGAATGGTGTCAGGGACCAGGGCTGGCCAAGGGCCCATAGGTTGTGAATGCCTGTACTAGTATTTTTCCCCACATGTCATCTTCAAGACGATTGTCTACCAAAGTAAAACAAAATAATAGAAACAAAACACCACACTCATTTTTCAAAGCTCCCTGCATCAAATTATCTTAAAGATCCCCCCTTGAGATGTGAAGCTATCTATGGGATTGTCATTTAATTCAGCCAGAAAATACCGGTTAGAAGCTTTTACTTCATCACATGTCCATAATGTACATCCTCAACATTGTATAAGGATATCTTCCTTATACGAGTGTTACAAAACTCACTAAACTTTACAAAGATGCATTTTCTTTTCAACAACAGAAAAAAAACCTCCAAATAATAGCAACAATTGTGATGGAAGCAAAGCCTAAACTGGGTGCAAGAAAATATACACTTTTGAGTTCCATTCACTAACACTGTGTTCTAGTAGAGGTTGCATGTAGCTAAAATGAAATAGTGTAAATATTTTTATTAAGCAAAATGGATCAGGGACAAAGTCCTAAATATCTCTATCGCCCAGGTCAGAAGACCCACAGCTCAGGGAAAAAAACAGCTCTGGATGTACAATACTGAAGGCCCTAAAACATGCTGGTGGGCCTATGTCATTCTCCGGGGGATTCATAGTCCCTTGTCCTCTCCAGTGCTCCCTGGCTTTCTCTAAACTGGAATTTGGGGTCAAACCTTAAACCTTAAACTGGAATTCAGAATCACACAGCCCCTTAGTGAGACTTCCTCACACACTAGGCTGAACCAAATTGTTCATAAGAGTTACAATAGCACTAAACAGTACGAGGAGAACAACAAATTCTGTTTTTTCCTTTCCATCTAATTTCAAGCAAACTGTTTCAGTTCTAAATTGGTGTTTTAGTGCCTATGATGGGCTGGATGAGGATAAATAAACTGAAGCTTATTCCAGCCAAGAAAGATCTAGTCAAAAGGTAAATTAGAAATAGTTTCAGTCTTTGCTAGACAGGCACAGTATACATTTGCCCGGAAAACACAGGTTCTGAATGATTCTTCTGGATTTCTCCTTGAGCCTGAGTGCCCAGGAGCACATTTGTAATGTTAAAAATATTGTGCATCAGCTGTGCCCATTCCTGAAGTTGTCTGATCTGGCTCTGGTGACACATGCTTTAGTTATATCTGTTTGGACTAATGTAACAATATGTACATGGGGCTGCCTTTGGTAAGTGTTCGTAAACTTCGGAAGGTCCAAAATGCCACAACCAGATGGTTGCTATAACCAGCTTCAGCGATCACATAACTTTCTGTTGCATCATCTCTGAAACCATGTCTATTCATTTCTGGGCAGACTTCAAAGTACTGGGTTTGACCTATAAAGCCCTAAAAGACTTGGATCCAAGCTATTTAGAGCCATGTTAGCTTAGTGGTTAAGATGTTGAGCTAGACAACCAGAAGGTCAGCAGGCCAGCAGTTTGAGACCTGAGCGTTGTGTGATGGACTGAGCACCTGTCATCTGTCCCAGTTCCTGCCAACCTAGCAGTTGAAAAGCAAGAAATTGCAAGTAGATAAATAGGTACCATTTCAGCTGGAAAGGTAACAGCATTCCGTGCACTCCTGCATCTAGCCATGCCTGCCACATGACCATGGAAATGTCTGCAGACACAGAAAGCGCAGACTTTTTGGCTGTAAACAGAGATGAGCACTGACCCCTAGAGTCGGATACAGCTGGCTTTCAAGCGAGGGAAACCTTTACCTTACCAAGTTATCTAGAAAAACATCATTACATAATTACCTCTTCAGATAAATAAGTTGTCATTTATGATAACATGTCTAAAAACTCTAGGATTCTCAAATATGCATACGGTCCTGGCAAATAACATCTTTTGTTTTAGTCATTATACTGTTCCAAATGTTTTAAGGCCATGTCTTTTCAGGCCAGATGACAGATTTTTTTCAAATAAGCCAAAGATTTCCCTATGCTGATTTTTATATAAATTAAGAAGACATTTGTGCTATAAGATAATTACCGATATCATGTTGCTTTGTATAATAAGTCTCCACCAGGGTAGGGAAATTTGAATCAATGGAACATACAAATAGCAGTTATACTTATATACTGCCCTTTAGTGCTTAGTGCACTCTCTGGGTAGTTTACAGGTAATTAGCATTTTGCCCCCAACATATTGGGTACTCATTTTACCAACCTAAGAGGGATGGAAGGCTGAGTCAACCTTGATCCTCATCAGGATTGAACTCACAATGTTTTGGCTGCAGTTTATTCACTAAATCTCTACTGATTCAACAGGCTTCATCTAGCTGCAATTTACTGTTCTGAGGAACAGGATTTCAGGCAAGATAATTTCAATCTGTCCTTTACAGAGGAAGCAAAGATCAAGGAAGCACAAATGTTATGACATCTTGTGCAAAACATAGCGAAATTGTTCTTTGCTTCCCAGACAACTTGCTGAGAAGCAAACTGGTACAAAGCCTTATTTCCAAAGTTTTGATGGGTAAACTCAAAGATTAGTCTAGTCCATCTCTTGCCCAAAAAGCCATATTGGGTTTTTTTTATCTCTGGTGTATTACAATCTATGAAGAGGAAGATTGATTTTTAAATCATTTCTAATATACTTCTATAAAATTTAGCACATGTACCTGTAAACGAAAGTCTATTAAACATCACCATATCTAGTGGCAACGAATCACATGCTAAATGGCCAGAGAGATTGGTGCAAGTAATCACATGCTACATGGCCAGAGATCAGTGCAAATAAAATATCTGCAGGCTTTCCAGAGAATATTAATCTGAAGTAGGAGTGCTAGAAAAGACATGCCACAATCATTGTCTATAACAATGTGCATATGTACATACCAATGGACATGATCCAGAAGCAAGAGTCAAATGCACCTTTTGGGCAGCCGTTTCTTGCAACTCTTGGAGCATTATCTTAACATTGTCTGGAAGGATTATTGTAGCTCTCCATCTCATTAAATAATGTTATCTGAGGAGTAATTAAGGGAATTGCTGGCTTTCTAAAACTACAGACTTATACAAATTAGCTGATTTTCTCACCTAACTAAGCTCTACAGAGACCTTCCTGATAGTTCATCTTGCTTGAATAATAACAACTCTTGAGTTACTGGATCATGTGCCTCTTGGTTATTTGCCATGACAGAGATGGACTAATAGTCTGTCTCCCTATACAGATATATAAGGTTATTGCAGGCGCACCCCCCAATAACGGACACAGACAACATTGAAAGTGGATAACAGCATCGGGCCACATTTATTGATTCAATGCCCTAGTCCGAATTATAAATTTGTATTGGTAAAACGACCAATCATAATTCTTAAGGCAAGCAGGCCGAAGTAACACTGGTAAGGTACCACCCCAAAATTGCCAACGGCAATTGGTTACAATGTATCAATTTGTATCAATTTGTTTGTTGACAACAAACAAATTGTTGACCGTAGTCAATATCTAACTCATGACCCCACCCTCTGACGCGTATCCGTGAAATCACGGGGTGATGCATGCTGGTTAGCTATCGCCATCACCCCGTCGCCTGGTTCGTCGTTGACCGGACAACGTTTAACTAATTTATTCCTGTCTAGTGTTGTCCAGTCAATTGCGAACTTGCCGGATACCTGTGGGTCATACTGTTTACCTTACCAGTGCTACCCGCCAATGTGACCAAAGTCAACAGTAGGAACATAAGAAAAAACCCCTATATCAAACCATAGCCACAGTGTGGGATGGGCAAAAAAGCCAGGACCCGAAAGCCAATGTGGGTCCCAGCCAAAAATTCCCACCCGGCCCCGAAGCGACCAAAATATCACACTGTTAACTAGGGAGGGGGTGGAGGGGAAAAGACTTCTCCGCTCCGTCGCTGAGGTAAAATGGCAGCTCGGCTTCCTCGTGGCCACCCCTTTTATAAGGGAGCTGGCCACGCCCCTAACTACCCGGATTCTCTGTCCTGTGGGGGGGGGCCACAAAGAGCGCGGCGGCCATTTTGGCGCCGCGCTTGCATTGCAGGCGCACCCCCAATAACGGACACAGACAACATTGAAAGTGGATAACAGCATCGGGCCACATTTATTGATTCAATGCCCTAGTCCGAATTATAAATTTGTATTGGTAAAACGACCAATCACAATTCTTAAGGCAAGCAGGCCGAAGTAACACTGGTAAGGTACCACCCCAAAATTGCCAACGGCAATTGGTTACAATGTATCAATTTGTATCAATTTGTTTGTTGACAACAAACAAATTGTTGACCGTAGTCAATATCTAACTCATGACTCCACCCTCTGACGCGTATCCGTGAAATCACGGGGTGATGCATGCTGGTTAGCTATCGCCATCACCCCGTCGCCTGGTTCGTCGTTGACCGGACAATGTTTAACTAATTTATTCCTGTCTAGTGTTGTCCAGTCAATTGCGAACCTGCCGGATACCTGTGGGTCATACTGTTTACCTTACCAGTGCTACCCGCCACACGGAGGGGCTTCAAAGAAGGCCTGACGCCCCCCCCAGACCGTCAGCTCGGTCAACAGGCCTGCTCGCCAATCACCCAACAGGAGGTCCATACCTCCTCGCGACAGATGGACCCCATCCCCTGCGTACAAATCGTAATTTTGTAGGCTAATAGCGGGGTGATGACTGACCCGTCCCCAAGCCCTGTCGGCAAGAAACCGCGCCACCGCCCTGTTGACCGTGCGCCTAGCGCGGTCAAGGGCCAGGAGGTGAACGCCCCCTCTATAAGAAAGGCGCGGGATAATGTCCGACCAAACCAGGGTTGTAGCAGGCCAGACATAATGCAAGTAGGCGAGGTCCTCGCAAATCGCCTGCTTGAGCGATAAGTCGGTGACCTGGCCCAAATCATTGCCCCCCAGGTGGATGATGAGAATGTCAGGCGGGTCAGCACTCAGGCCAGAAAAAAGGAAAGGCCGCAGCTCCCGCCATAACATCCCGGGCTTACCATGCCATGTGAGACTGGCGTGTTCACCCAGTCCCAGTCGGGGTCCCCACTCTGTCGCCGCAGCGTAACGCGCTGCCCTGTGCACATAGCTGTGGCCCACCAGCCATACTGTCACCGGTGTAATACGACACCCAGGGTCTGTAAGAAAATTGAGAAAAATTGAGAAAAAGACGGTAAGGTGACTGGATTGGTACTCATGGCGGAAGTGGGCGCACATAAAACTGAAAACATTGCGAGCCCCACCTCCCCATGCTGCGTATGTCAGCCCCAGAGTACCCAAAAGCAGCTGCTGTAGAGGCTGCACCAGTACGGAATGAATGTGCCATAACGGGCACCTGGTAGGCCCCACCATGGTGAGGGCACTGCCTGTCACCTTCCAAAACTGAAATTTAGTAAGGGGAGACCCATCTTGGTGACAGAAAAACGGGCCGTGTTGCATGCCACGCAGTGCCAGGAACTCCTGTAGGGCACCAACCAGACAGATGTCTGCCAAAGAACACCGTAGCAGTCTTACACCACTGCCTACGCCATGCTGATATGTCTTAGAGGAACGTATCCTCAACTGGGCCCAGTCTTTGGCAACATAGACATCCTCGAGTTCCAGTGCCCTACAACTTGCATCCGCCTTATACAGCATCTCAAGCTCGCTGGTGTGGAGCGCTCCAAAAAGGCCACCGTTGTAGCCGCATGAAGTGGGCTGCCTCATTTCAAAAACAGAGGCCAGGCCAGCCCCGGGCCAATTGGGTAAAAACCCTGGGGAAATCTTGCATCCGCCTTACTCAGAATCTCAAGCTCGCCGATGCGGAGGGCTCCAAAAAGGCCACCGTTGTAGCCGCATGAAGTGGGCTGCCTCATTTATCAAAACTGAGGCCAGGCCAGCCCCGGGCCAATTGGGTAAAAACCCTGGGAAAATCTTGCATCCGCCTTACTCAGCATCTCAAGCTCGCCGATGCGGAGGGCTCCAAAAAGGCCACCGTTGTAGCCGCATGAAGTGGGCTGCCTCATCTATCAAAACAGAGGCCAGGCCAGCCCCGGGCCAACTGGGTAAAAAAAAACCCTGGGTAAATGGGGTGGCGGTCGCCCGGGAAACGCCCGGGCACGCGCACCCACCCCTCCCAAACATGTCTCACCCGGAATTCATTGGTGCTGTCCACACGACCTCCCACTTTGGCCATAAAAGCCAACCCGACAGCTGAGATGCTATGGTGCGTGGTGCAAGGCCCTGGGCATACAGGTAAACCATGAACCGCAGAACATGGGCTACTGGGATCGGCCAGGTTCCTGGCAGTCGGAATCGGGTACATAATACTCTAAAGGAACTAAATGCGTGGTGATACGCCTTACTCATGCATGGCCCTAGTGACAGGCCAATCGCCCGGTTCACCTCTCCTTGCCAACGTTCCATCTCTCGTCCGGGAGTGGCGAGGGAAATTCCTCCGCATCCGGGGGCCGAGGCACGGAACCGGGAGATCTGCAGGCGGGACAAAGCAGCAGCAATATCATTATCAACCCTTGGGACATGCCTGGCCCTGAAGGGAACGTTGAGGCACAGGTTGCATAACACAAACCAACGCACTAGCTCCATAACCCCGGGCGATTTGGAAATCTGTGCAGTGACGATGCGGACAACAGCCGCGTTGCCATGCCAAAATTGCACAACCGAGTTGGCCCACTCCTTGCCCCATAGCATCAAAGCACCCAGGATAGGGAAACATTCCAGATACGTGAGACCATGCAGGCGACCCTTGCCTGCCCAAGGATGGTGGCCACCCACCATAGGCCCACTTCCAAGTGAAGTACATCCCGTAAACCCAGGAATCCTGAGGCATCGGACTGCATCTGAAAGCAAGGGGGAGCCAGGAGATCAGACCCCAAAATGACACCCCGTTGAACTACCTCTGGATCTATGGCCAGACAAGCACGTCTGCCCCGATACCCCGGGTAAATCTGAGCCTGTGGTGGGGCCTGGAGAATCCCGCCATGGCATCGCACCAGCGCAGAGCAAATGCCCTGCCCGGTGCGACGACCCTGCCAGCGAAACTGGGGTGACCATGTAGCACCAGAAGTTCCCTCAGTGATGCCATGCGCTCGGCCAGCAAGACCGAGACAAGGGCCACTAGCCTTGACACCTTATCCCGCTGCAACCTAGAATCCTGCGCTACCGTGTTACTCTCCACCCCAGGAATACTAGCTGTGGAGATGGGCCCTCGGTCTTTTCGGGCGCTAAAGGGACACCCAGTTCCTCCATTAGCGTCTGAAATGTGTTGAGGAGATGTGTGTACGTGTCCCAGCCCCGTTCAGCCCCGAATAAAACCATCCAGGGAATGGGCTACAGACCGGGACCCTGACCTGCGGACAAAAGCGCAATCTAGGAAAGTGGTGAAACGCTCGAATAACGAGCCCCAATGGAATAGCCAAAAGGCATGGCATCATTGAAATAATATGCTCCCCGGGATGGGGGTTCAGGGACAGGGCCAACGACCCTGCCCGCATAGACCCTATTGTCAAAGCTAGCAGCAGCCACCTCCTCCCTCCCCTTAAGGGATAAAAGGTTGGGGGCATCCTGAGGGGACCTATTACCCATGAAAGGGATCCGGAACCCCTGCCTAGAACCCTGAAGGAGAGAACCCGCATCCTCTCCCTTCGGGTACCACGTGAGCCAACCCTCCAACATGTCCACCTTAAATGGGGAGGGAGCCCTTCGGTGAACTAGATCCATCTGCGGCAGTCTTGCCAGCCCCCTGTCTGCCCCACCCTCTGCCCCGCATCCTTCTAGGCCTGGGACAGGCAGAGGCCGCATGGGGGCCAACACAGGTGGGACACTCCTGTCTGTATTTGCAAGTCTTCCCATTAGAGGAGCCATTGGACAAGAAAGTCCAGCACAGCAGGCGGGCTGGAACCCCCCGCCCCGCCCCCTGGCAGGTGACCTATGCTGGGGCCGCCTGCTGAACTGCATGCCCACAATGGTATATCTCCCCGGGCGCAGGGCGCGTGGGCGTCACGTACAAAAGCCGCAGCCTCTGGCCTGGCTCATCCCGCCTAATCTCGGGGTGCGGGGAAATCCGCCTACGGCATTCCTCGTCACAAGCCAACCACGCTGGGCCCGGAAAGTAAACCATCGCCCGGTAGACGTTGTCCAAATACTGGACCATCGGAATTGCCAGATCCGGCCGGGCCCTAAGGTACACCGCCATGCATATGATGCAGGCCGGCAACCATTTGGCCCACATACTTGGTGGCTTGCGACAACGTGCCTGCCACTATCCTTCTCATTCTGCCCCTCCCTCTTTCCTTGGTGGGCACCCTGTTTAGGAGCGCGAAGATATCCACGCACTCCCCCCGCCAAATTTACTCTCTGGCGGCCTGTGCCAAGTGGTCACTCAGCGGTAAGGAATAGGGGCTTGGACCAACCCGGCCACCCAAAACATTCCCCTCAGGGTAGGGAACACCCCCCACCACGGGGCCCTGGGTGTTAGCTGTCATCGCCGGGTGAGGCGTCAGCGGGTGCACCGCCGCACCACCCGCGCGAGGGCAAGGCCATTGAAAAGCCCCCCCCCATATTGGGAATGTGTGTGGATGTACTCGCTTACACCGTATACTCACATGCTGCACCCCCGCGGGCCGCCCCCACCGGGGGTTCCGGCCCACTGGGGGCGTCGGAGCTCACGACCGATGTAGAGCTCATCACCGGGGCCTGACCTGCACCTGGCTGCTGGCTGGGGAGCTGCGAGGCAGTGGCCGAAACCGCGCCACGCGCCTGCAGCAGCTCAACCCTCCCTGTCGGCTGTTGTCCTCCTGCCGGCAGCGCCTCAAAAGGAACCCCAAAGGGGGGCCCCCGCCTGACTGGCCCGAGCCAACGACGCTTCAAGGGCCGCAAGGCGGGCCAGTAAGGCTTCCACGTTGACCTGGGGCCAAGGGCCGGCCGGCCCGCACGGTCCAGGCGTGGGTACAGGTCCCTGTACCCCAGGACCCGAATATGGCCATTGGCCAACACCGAAGCCCGGCAGGGCCGGTGGAGAAACCTGCCAAGGCAGGGGGCCGCACCCCCCCCCCCAAGGCTAGAGGGCCCCGGGGGAGGCTGCGACCCTAGAGCAGCAGGCCCAACCTGTTAGGCAGATGCAGGAGCGGTGTCCACCGCTCGCGGGCCGCGGGCCGGAGCCCCCACCGCGCCCGCAATCTGTTCGCCCGCTCCGGGCAAAGGGGCGATAGACCCCATTCCGCCGGTCCCGGCAGGGGCCTGCAAAGGCGGCTGCTGGGGAGGCGGCACCGCGGTCCTCCGACCCGGGTTGCGCCTCCTAACAGCGCGAGCCGCACTCGAAGCTGCCTTCTTCTTCGAAGGCATCTCCACCGGAGTGAAGGGAAGCCAAAAAGGAAAAATCGCCGCCAAAAGGCTTCCCGGTAAGTTAAAGAGCGACGGAGACACAGGGGAAAAGACTTCTCCGCTCCATTGCTGAGGTAAAATGGCAGCTCGGCTGCCTCGTGGCCACCCCTTTTATAAGGGAGCTGGCCACGCCCCTAACTACCCGGATTCTCTGTCCTGTGGGGGGGGGCCCGCAAAGAGCGCGGCGGCCATTTTGGCGCCGCGCTTGCATATGTTAGTAAAGCTGGCTGAAACATACATTAATCAACTGTGTGAAAGAATGTGCTCACAATTTTTGTACAATGTGGATGAAAATTATTCCTTTTATTTGTCTCTAATCTGCAGGCAATGAAAGAGGTAACTCAAATTCTATCTGGATTCTAGTTAGGTTAACTAAATTCTAGGCTAAAATTAATGCTAAAATGTATTTTTGCAGGCGCACCCCCCCAATAACGGACTCATACAACATTGAAAGTGGATAACAGCATAGGGCCACATTTATTGATTCAATGCCCTAATCCGAATTATAAATTTGTATTGGTAAAACGACCAATCATAATTCTTAAGGCAAGCAGGCCGAAGTAACACTGGTAAGGTACCACCCAAAATTGCCAACGGCAATTGGTTACAATGTATCAATTTGTATCAATTTGTTTGTTGACAACAAACAAATTGTTGACCGTAGTCAATATCTAACTCATGACCCCACCCTCTGACTCGTATCCGTAAAATCACGGGGTGATGCATGCTGGCTAGCTATCGCCATCACCCCGTCGCCTGGTTCGTCGTTGACCGGACAACGTTTAACTAATTTGTTCCTGTCTAGTGTTGTCCAGTCAATTGCGAACCTGCCGGATACCTGTGGGTCATACTGTTTACCTTACCAGTGCTACCCGCCAATGTGACCGGAGTCAAGAGTAGAATGAAAGGAACCCCTATATCAAACCATAGCAACAGTGTGGGATGGGCGAAAAAGCCAGGACCCGGAAGCCAATATGGGTCCCAACCAAAAATTCCCACCCGGCCCCGAAGCGACCAAAATATCACACTGTTAACTAGGGAGGGGGTGGAGGGGAAAAACTTCTCCGCTCCGTCGCTTAGGTAAAATGGCAGCGCGGCTGCCTCATGGCCACCCCTTTTATAAGGGAGCTGGCCACGCCCTAAACTACCCGGATTCTTCGTCCTGTGGGGGGGGGCCCCGCAAAGAGCGCGGCGGCCATTTTGGCGCCGCGCTTGCATTCTCCAGCTATATGTACCGTATTTGCTGGTGTGTAAAACACACTCCCCGCTTTAAAATACACTGGAAAAATGGTGTATGTCTTATACTCTGATGCCAACAAAAATGAGGAATTGAAGGCCAAATGGTGTACAAGACACACTAGAAGAAAACAACGTTTGAGGCAGCTGAATATATATATGTCTGTATATTTCTTGATAAACACTATAAATCCCAAAGATCTGTCAATCAAATATTCTTTTAATTGTCCATCTTTCAAAATAAATTGTATCAGTAATACTATGTCTTGTGCAAAAACTCACAAGATAAAATTGATAAATCTTAATATAAGTAAGTCTTAATATAGCAAGTGTTTCAAAATGTGGATAAACTGAATTTTATTTTTATTACTCTACAGAACTTAGATATAAATCTCCTGATGAAAGGAATTCTGAAGAGCCAAAATATCCGGAAAGGCTTTGAGTGGATTTTCAGAATTTTTTGAAGATTGTATTATGAGAGGATTTTGGGAAATTGTTGAAGATTGTATCAATATTTTTGTTTGAAAAAAACATTTTGGGTCACGGAATTTATCAAATCTACCTTGTGAGTTTTTGCACAAGACATAGTACTACTGATACAATTTATTTTGAAAGATGGATGATTAAAAGAAATTTGATTCACAGAACTTTTGGATTTATAGTCTTTATCAAAAAATATACACACATACTGCATATATATTCAGCTGCCTCAGATGGTTTTTTCTTCTAGTGTGTCTTATACTCTGATGCAGCATACGCCGGCAAATACAGTATTTGCTGGCATATAGACACACTCCCCCCCATTAAAATAAACCAAAAAAGTTGGGTGTATCTTATACTCTGATGTGTTTTATATGCCAGAAAATACGGCAAAACATTTTTTAAAAAAAAAATGCATATTAAAATTTTTATTTCCTGCCAAAGGGCAGATTTGTTTTGTTTGTAAAAACTTTGCAGAGAAGGGTCTATGACTTTTTGTAGAATAGACCTAGTATGGCAACTTTTATGAAAAGTGTCACAGGTTTATCAGACAGAATATCCTATTCTCAGAGCAGAAATCCGTCAATAAATTACCTTAACAATTATTAAATCTAGGCATAGTGTGCCTTCTATTCTATTAATCTATGGTTGTTGTGAGCTAAGCCTTTTGCTTATTACAGTTATCAGAGATTAGCCTGGTGAAGAAAAACATTTATTGCATGATGATTCACCAGAGAAGATTTATTTCTTAACCAGAGTGGCAGAAAATGGGAAAGCAGATTATAATCTCGATGTAAATGCTTTGGTAATAGGTCAGCTAAATCCACTCTATGTGTACTTCCAGGATTGCTTTCTTCCCATTACATGAGGCAAAATCTTTTTTTTCCCCAGGAGAGACAAAAACTTTTAAAAAAATGTTTTTTGCCTGCCACTCCATGGATCTAGATTGATTGGATTCTGGAACAGGAATTGTTACACTCTGAAAACCTCAAACATATTTTGCCTTACAGATGTTCACTGTAACATAGGTTTCAGAGGATACAATTTAGATGAATAACTCAGCATCCTCAAAATTCCCAAATACATTTTCCATATCAGAAAATACAGACATATTAAAGTTTGCCTCAGGAGTCTTAAATCTTCAATACTTGTTATGGACACTGTATCCTCATTGCAGGCGCACCCCCCAAAGAAAGACTCAGACACCGGTATATGGATAATGCAAGCGCGGCGCCAAAATGGCCGCCGCGCTCTTTGCGGGCCCCCCCCACAGGACGAAGAATCCGGGTAGTTTAGGGCGTGGCCAGCTCCCTTATAAAAGGGGTGGCCACGAGGCAGCCGCGCTGCCATTTTACCTAAGCGATGGAGCGGAGAAGTTTTTCCCCTGTGTCTCCGTCGCTCCTTACCTTGCGGGAAGCCTTTTGGCGGCGAATCTTCTTTTCGGCTTCCCTCTCCTGCGGTTGAGATGCCTTCGAAGAAGAAGGCAGCTTCGAGTGCGGCTCGAGCTGTGAGGAGGCGCAACCCGGGTCGGAGGACCACAGCTGCGCCTCCCCAGCAGCCGCCTGTCCAGGCCCCTGCACGGCCCGGCGGAATGGGGTCTATCGCCCCTTGGCCGGACGCGGGGGATCGGAATGCGGGCGAGCGGTGGACACCGCTACTCTCCCTGCCCATCCTGTTGGGCCTGCCTCTATTCCTCCTGGGCCTTCTAGCCTGGGCGGGTGGTGTGGTCCCCTACCTTGGCAGGTTCCTGCACTGACCCTACCGGGCTTCGGTGTTGGGCAATGGCCCTATTCGGGTCCTGGGGTACAGGGACCTGTACCCGCGCCTGGACTTGGCGGGCCGGCCGGCCCTTGGCCCCAGATCGACGTGCAGGCCTTACTGGCCCGCCTTGCGGCCCTCGAAGCGTCTTTAGCTCGGGCCAGCCAGGCTGAGGCTCCCTTTGGCGTCCCTTTTGCGGCACCGTCGGCGGGAGGACAACAGGCGGCAGGCAGGGTTTAGCTGCCTCAGGCAGGTGGCGTGGCTTCGGCCACTGCCCCGCAGCTCCCCAGCCAGCATACGAGTGCAGGTCAGGCCCCGATGACGAGCTCTACGTCGGTCGTGAGCTCCGACGCCCCCAGTGGGCCGGAACCCCCGGTGGGGGCGGCCCACGGGGGTGCAGCATGTGAGTATGCGGTCCAAGCCAGTACACCTACACACATTCCTTCTATGGGGGGAGCTTTTCAATGGCCTTGGCCTCACTCGGGTGGTGCGGTGGCACAGCAGCCGGCACTCCACTCGGCGACGGTAACTGCCACCCAGGGCACCGGGGTGGGTAGTTTTTCTCACAATGCGGGGAATGTACTGGGGGTGGCTGGGTTAGCTCAGGCCCCTTTCCCGGTGTCTGTGGTGCCTTTTTCGGCCTTACCAACTGCGGGGTACTCCTTGCCACTGGGTGACCACTTGGCACAGGCAACCAAAGAAAAGATTTGGCGGGGGGAGTATGTAGATATCTTCTCACTCCTGAACAGAGAGCCCACCAAGGAGGAAAGGGAGGGACAGGATGAGAAGGATAAGGAGCAGGCGCGTCGTCGTAAGCCGCCACGTACCTGGGCCAACTGGCTGCCGGCTTATTTAATTTACATGGCAGTGTATCTGAGGGCGCGGCCGGAGTTGGCTATTCCGATGGTCCAATATTTGGACAACATATACAGGGCAATGGTTGATTTCCCGGGCCCTTCGTGGCTTGCTTATGACGAGGAATTCCGTATGCGGATTCCCCTCCACCCGGAGATGAGGTGGGACGAGCTGTGCCAGAGGCTTTGGCTTCTGTACATGACACCCACGCGCCCCGTGCCAGGGGACAGATACCATTGCGGACATGCGGTCCAGCGAGCTGTCCCAGCACAGGTTACCCGCCAAGCGGCGGGGCAGGGGGTTCCAGCCCGCCCGCTGTGCTGGGCTTTCTCGTCCAATGGTTCCTGCAATAAGAAGAATTGCAAATACAGGCATGAGTGTCCCACATGTTCGGGCCCCCACGCAGCCTCCGCCTGTCCCAGGCCTGGGGGGACACGGGGCAGAGGAAGGGGCGGACAGTGGGCTGGCAAGGCTGCCACAGATGGAGCTGGTTCACCGAAAGGCCCCCTCCCCAATTAAGGTGGACATGTTGGAGCGTTGGCTCACAGTGTACCCGAAGGGAGAGGATGGGGAGTATCTCCTTCAAGGCTTTAAGTACGGGTTCCGCATCCCTTTCATGGGTGATAGGTCCCCTCAGGATGCCCCCAATCTTTTGTCCCTCAAGGGGAGGGAGGAGGTGGCTGCTGCCAGTATCAGGAAGGAGTTAGATGCGGGCAGGGTCGCCGGCCCTTTCCCTTCACCCCCGTTTCCCAACCTCAAGGTGTCGCCCCTAGGCTTGGTTCCCAAAAAGTCTCAAGGCGAGTTTCGCCTTATTCATCATTTATCCTACCCAGCCGGCCGGTCGGTCAATGACGCTATCCCTGATGACCTTTGTTCAGTCAGGTATACGTCTTTTGACCACGCGCTGCGCATGGTGCGCTCGTGTGGCCCGGGTGCCCTGCTGGCCAAGTGCGACATTAAGTCGGCCTTTCGCCTCCTGCCGGTGCACCCGGGTGACTTTGAGTTGCTGGGTTTCAAATTTCGGGGTGAATATTATTTTGATAAGGCCATGCCTTTTGGCTGTTCCATATCATGCTCGGCCTTTGAGCGTTTTAGTACCTTCTTAGAGTGGGCTTTCGTCCGCAGGTCAGGGTCCCGGTCTGTAGCCCATTACCTGGATGACTTTTTATTCGGGGGTGAACGGGGCTGGGACACGTGCGCACGTCTCCTTAACACATTTCAGACGCTAATGGAGGAACTCGGTGTCCCTTTAGCGCCCGAAAAGACCGAGGGCCCATCTACCAAGTTAGTATTCCTGGGGGTGGAGATTGACACGTTAGCGCAGGCTTCTAGGTTACCGGAGGATAAGGTGTCCAGGATAGTGGCCCTTATCTCGGGGTTGATGGCCAAGCGCAAGGCATCACTGAGGGAACTGCAGGTGCTACATGGTCACCTGAATTTCGCTTGCAGGGTGGTCGCTCCGGGCAGGGCTTTTGCTCGACGCTTATGCGACGCCATGGCAGGGTTATCCAGGCCTCACCACAGAGTTAGACTTACCCGGGGTATCAGGGCAGACATGTTTGTCTGGTTACAGTTCCTGAGGGAGTTCAATGGGGTCTCATTTTGGAGGTCTGACCTCCTGGCATCCCCCAATTTTCAGATCCAGTCTGATGCCTCAGGATCCCTGGGTTATGGGATGTACTTCAATGGGAAGTGGGCCTATGGTGGGTGGCCACCGGCCTGGGCAGGCACGGATCGCCTGCGTGATCTCACATACCTTGAATTTTTTCCTATACTAGGGGCTTTGATGCTATGGGGCGAGGAATGGGCTAACTCGGTCGTGCATTTCTGGTGTGACAACGCTGCTGTTGTCCACATTGTTAATGCACAGACTTCCAAATCGCCCAGGGTTATTGACCTAGTGCGCCATTTTGTGCTGCGCTGCCTGCGCCTCAACGTTTTGTTCAGAGCCAGGCATGTCCCAGGGATTAATTATGATATTGCTGATGCTTTGTCCCGCCTGCAGATCTCCCGGTTCCGTGCCTTGGCCCCGGATGCGGAGGAATTTCCCTCGCCACTCCCGGACGAGATATGGACCATTGGCAAGGAGAGGTGAACCGGGCGATTGGCCTGTCACTAGCGCCACGCACGCGTAAGGCGTATCAACAAGCATTTAATTCTTTCAGGGCATTTGCTGCTCAATTTCACCTGCCAGAGACCTGGCCTATCCCGGTTGACCATGTTCTGCGGTTCATGGTCCACCTGCATGCTCTCGGCCTCGCACCTCGCACCATAGCATCCAAGCTCTCGGCGCTGGCTTTTATGGCCAAAGTAGGGGGTCATGTGGACAGCACCTCTGACTTCTGTGTGAGACATGTTTTGGAGGGGTGGGTGCGCGAGCGCGGGCGTTGCCCGGACGATCGGCACCCTATTTCCCCAGGGGTTCTTACCCATTTGGCCCGGGGCTGGCCAAGCCTCTGTTTTGATCATTATGAGGCAGCCCTTTTTCATGCAGCCACAACGGTGGCATTTTTTGGAGCGCTCCGCATCAGCGAACTTGTGATGCTGTCTAAGGCGGATGCAAGTTGTAGGGCACTGGAACTCGGAGATGTATATGTTGCCAAAGACTGGGCCCAGTTGAGGATACGTTCCTCCAAGTCAGATCAGCATGGTGTAGGCAGTGGTGTAAGACTGCTACGGTGTTCTTTGGCAGACATCTGTCCGGTTGGTGCCCTACAGGAGTTCCTGGCACTGCGTGGCATGCACCATGGCCCGTTTTTCTGTCACCAAGATGGGTCTCCCCTTACTAAATTTCAGTTTTGGAAGGTGACAGGCAGTGCCCTCGCCAGGGTGGGCCTACCAGGTGCCCGTTATGGCACACATTCATTTCGTATTGGGGCAGCCTCTACAGCAGCTGCTTTTGGGTACTCCGGGGCTGACATACGCAGCATGGGGAGGTGGGGCTCGCAATGTTTTCAGTTTTATGTGCGCCCACTTCCACCGTGAGTACCAATCCTATCACCTTACCTTCCTTTTTTTCTTAATTTTTCTTACAGACCCTGGGTGTCGTGTTACACCGGTGACAGTATGGCTGGTGGGCCACAGCTATGTGCACAGGGCAGCGCGTTACGCTGCGGCGACAGAGTGGGGACCCCGACTGGGACTGGGTGAACACGCCAGTCTCACATGGCATGGTAAGCCTGGGATGTTGTGGCGGGAGCTGCTGCCTTTCCTGTTTTCCAGCAGGAGTGCTGACCCGCCTGACATTCTCATCATACACCTTGGGGGCAATGATTTGGGTCAGGTCACCGGCTTATCGCTCAAGCATGCGATTTGCGGGGACCTTGCTTACTTGCACTACGTCTGGCCTGCCACAACCCTGGTTTGGTCGGACATGATCCCGCGGCACTCTTATAGAGGGGGCATTGACCTCCTGGCCCTTGACCGCGCTAGGCGCGCGGTCAACGGGGCGGTGGCGCGGTTCCTTGCCGACAAGGCTTGGGGACGGGTCAGTCGTCACCCCGCTATTAGCCTACGAAATTACGACTTGTATGCAGGGGATGGGGTCCATCTGTCGCGAGGAGGTATGGACCTCCTGTTGGGTGATTGGCGAGCAGGCCTGTTGACCGAGCTGACGGTCTGGGGGGGGGCGTCAGGCCTTCTTTGAAGCCCCTCCGTGTGGCGGGTAGCACTGGTAAGGTAAACAGTATGACCCACAGGTATCCGGCAGGTTCGCAATTGACTGGACAACACTAGACAGGAACAAATTAGTTAAACGTTGTCCGGTCAACGACGAACCAGGCGACGGGGTGATGGCAATAGCTAGCCAGCATGCATCACCCCGTGATATTACGGATACGAGTCAGAGGGTGGGGTCATGAGTTAGATATTGACTACGGTCAACAATTTGTTTGTTGTCAACAAACAAATTGATACAAATTGATACATTGTAACCAATTGCCGTTGGCAATTTTGGGGTGGTACCTTACCAGTGTTACTTCGGCCTGCTTGCCTTAAGAATTATGATTGGTCGTTTTACCAATACAAATTTATAATTCGGATTAGGGCATTGAATCAATAAATGTGGCCCTATGCTGTTATCCACTTTCAATGTTGTCTGAGTCCGTTATTGGGGGGGTGCGCCTGCAATGCAAGCGCGGCGCCAAAATGGCCGCCGCGCTCTTTGCGGCCCCCCCCACAGGACGAAGAATCCGGGTAGTTTAGGGCATGGCCAGCTCCCTTATAAAAGGGGTGGCCACGAGGCAGCCGCGCTGCCATTTTACCTAAGCGACGGAGCGGAGAAGTTTTTCCCCTCCACCCCCTCCCTAGTTAACAGTGTGATATTTTGGTCGCTTAGGGGCCGGGTGGGAATTTTTGGTTGGGACCCACATTGGCTTCCGGGTCCTGGCTTTTTTGCCCATCCCACACTGTTGCTATGGTTTGATATAGGGGTTCCTTTCATTTCTACTGTTGAATCCGGTCACATTGGCGGGTAGCACTGGTAAGGTAAACAGTATGACCCACAGGTATCCGGCAGGTTCGCAATTGACTGGACAACACTAGACAGGAACAAATTAGTTAAACGTTGTCCGGTCAACGACGAACCAGGCGACGGGGTGATGGCGATAGCTAGCCAGCATGCATCACCCCGTGATTTTACGGATACGAGTCAGAGGGTGGGGTCATGAGTTAGATATTGAGTACGGTCAACAATTTGTTTGTTGTCAACAAACAAATTGATACAAATTGATACATTGTAACCAATTGCCGTTGGCAATTTTGGGGTGGTACCTTACCAGTGTTACTTCGGCCTGCTTGCCTTAAGAATTATGATTGGTCGTTTTACCAATACAAATTTATAATTCGGATTAGGGCATTGAATCAATAAATGTGGCCCTATGCTGTTATCCACTTTCAATGTTGTCTGAGTCCGTTATTGGGGGGGTGCGCCTGCAAAGGCATTGGGCCACATTTATTGAATCATGCCCTAGTCCGAATTATACATTTCAATTGGTACTCAACCAATTATAATTCTTAAGGCAAGCAGGCTGCAGTAACACTGGTAAGGTTTCTCCCAAAATTGCCAACGGCAATTGGCTACAATATATCCATTTGTATCAATTTGTTTGTTACTACAAACAAAATTGTTGACCGTAGTCAATAAACTATCTACTGACCCCACCCTCTGATGTGTATCCGTCAAATCACGGGGTGATGCATGCTGAAGAGCTCCTGCCATCACCCAATTGCCTGGTTCGTCATTGACCGGTCAACGTTATTAAACTTGTACCTGTCTAAGTGTTGGCCAGTCAATTGCGAACCTGCCGGATACCTATGGGTCATAAATATTTACCTTACCAGTGCTACCCGCCGCATGGGGAGGCTTCAATAAAGACTCACCGCCCCCCCCCCACCGCCCCCAGACCGTCAGCTCAGTCAACAGGCCTGCTTGCAAATCTTCCAAAAAGAGGTTCATACCTCTAGCCGACAGATGAACCCCATCCCCTGTATAAAGATCATAATTTTGTAAACTAATGGTGGGGTGTCGTATGACCCGCCCCAAACCCTTGTCTGCAAAGAACCGGGCCACTGCCCTGTTCACCAAGCGGCGAGCACAGTCAAGGGCATGGAGGTTAATACCCCCTCTGTAAGCGTGGCGCGGTATGATGTCCGACCATAGCAGCGTTGTGGAAGGCCACACATAATGCAAATAAGCTAGGTCGCTGCAAATCACATATTTTAAAGAAAGGCCAGTGACCTGGCCTAGGTCATTGCCCCCGAGGTGCAACACCAGGACATCAGGCGGTTCAGCATCCCTGATGGAGAAAAGGAATGGCAACAGTTCCCGCCATAACATTCCACGCTTACCATACCACCTGATACATGCGGAGGCACGCAGTCCAAGCTGGGGTCCCCACTCTGTCGCCGCAGCGTACTGCGCTGCCCAGTGCACATAGCTATGGCCCACCAGCCATACTGCCACCGGTGTGCGGGGACACACAGGGTCTGTAAGAGAAAAAGAGAACAGTGACTTAACTGGTACTCATGCCTGAAGAGGGCGAACATATAATGCAAAACACTTAGATCCCCATCTCCCCATACGGCGTATATCAGCCTCAGAGTACCCAAAAGCAGCCGCAGTAGAAGCAGCCCCTATTCTAAAAGAATGGGTGCCGTAACGAGCCCCGGGGAGGCCAACACTGGACAGTGCCTTACCGGTCACCTTCCAAAATTGAAATTTAGTCAGGGGAGACCCATCTTGGTGGCAGAAAAACGGGCCAGGGTGCGTGCCACTCACTGCAAGGAACTCCTGTAGGGCACCAACCGGACAGATGTCTGCAATGGAACATCGTAGCAGTCTAACACCACTGCCTACACCGTGCTGATCAACTTTTGAGGACCGTATCCTCAACTGAGCCCACTCCGCCTTAGACAGTAGTACCAACTCACTGATGCGGAGCGCTCCAAAGAAGGCTACCGTGGTAGCCACATGAAAAAGAGCTGCCTCATACCTGTCAAAACATAGGTTAGGCCAGCCTCGTGCAAGGTGTGTAAGCACCCCTGGGGAAATTGGGTGGCGAGTGTCCAGGCGGCGTCCACGTTCCCGTGTTCACCCCTCCAAAACATGTCGTATACGGACATCAGTTATGTTGTCAGCAAAACCCCTCACCTTGGCCATGAATGCCAGTGCTGACAGCCTGGGTGCTATGGTGCGGGGAGCTAGGCCCAGTTCGCCAGTTTGTGTAGGTAAACCATAAATTGAAGAACGTGTTCAACCGGAATGGGCCAGACTTCGGGCAACCGGAGTTGCATACAAAACTGTTCAAATTGATTAAAAGCGTGCTGATACGCCTTACGCATGCGGGGCGCGAGTGACATGCCGATCGCCCGGTTCACCTCTCCTTGCCAAATGTCCAAATCATGTCCGGGAGTTGCGAGGGGAATTCCTCTGCGTCCGGAGCCAAGGCGCGGAACCGGGGGATCTGCAGGCGGGATAAAGCATCAGCAATATCGTTATTAATGCCTGGTACATGTCTGGCCCTAAAGAGCACATTGAGGCGCAAGCTGCGTAACACAAACTGGCGAACTAACCCCATGACCCTGGGTGATTTAGATGTCTGAGAATTGACAATGTGGACCACCGCAGCATTGTCACACCAAAATTGGACTACTGAATTGGCCCACTCCTCACCCCATAGCATCAAAGCTCCCAGTATCGGGAAGGACTCGAGGAATGTGAGATCGCGTAGACGATCCGTGCCCCACCATGCTGGAGGCCATTGGCCGTAGGCCCACCTCCCCTCAAAATAAATCCCGTATCCGAGGGACCCAGAGGCATCCGACTGATCCTGAAACCTAGGGGAGACCAAGAGGTCAGACCTCCAAAATGATACCCCATTGAATTCCCGCAGGAACTTAAGCCAAACCAACAGGTCAGCCCTCATGCCCCTGGTCAGTCGGACCCTGTGGTGGCGCCTCGATAGCCCAATCATGGCGTCACATAGGCATCGAGCAAAAGCTCTGCCAGGCGTGACCACCCTGCAGGCAAAATTAAGATGACCATGTAGAACTTGGAGCTCACGAAGTGACACCTTACGTTTGGCCAGCAAGGCCAACACCATTGCAGAGATCCGTGTGACCTTGTCTATAGGTAACCTGGATGTCTGCGCGACCGTGTCAATTTCAATACCCAGAAATGTGAGCGTAGTTGATGGGCCCTCGGTCTTTTCGGGCGCTAAAGGGACACCAAGTTCCTGCATTAGCGTCTGAAATGTAGTGAGGAGACGCGTGCACGTGTCCAAGCCCCGTTCACCCCCGAACAAAAAATCATCGAGGTAATGGGCTACAGACCGGGACCCAGACCTGCGAACAAAGGCCCACTGGAGAAAAGTGCTAAAGCATTCAAATGCTGAACAGAAAATAGAGCAGCCAAAAGGCATGGCTTTATCTACATAATATTTCCCTTGAAATTTAAAACCCAATAACTCAAAGTCACCCGGGTGCACTGGCAACAACCGGAATGCCGATTTAATGTCACATTTTGGCAGAAGTGCACCCGGGCCACAAGCGTGCACCATGCGCAGGGCCTGGTCAAATGACGTATACCTGACCGAACAAAGGTCATCAGTTATGGCGTCATTGATCGAATGACCCGCCGGGTATGATAAATGGTGAATTAGACGAAATTCACCAGGGACCTTTTTGGGAACCAAACCTAAAGGGGAAACCTTAAGATTGGGAAAGGGAGGCCTAGAAAAGGGGCCAGCTACCCTCCCTGCATTTATCTCCTTGGCAATACTCAGTGCAGCCACCTCCTCCCTACCCTTCAGGGAAAGCAAATTAGAAGCATCTTGGGGTCCCCGCACCCCCTTGAATGGGATACGAAAACCGTACTGGAAACCTTCGAGTAGGTACCTTGCCTCGTCCCTCCTCGGGTAAGTCGAGAGCCACCTCTCTAACATAAATATGTTAACCGGGGAGGGGGCCTTTCGACTGACCAGCTCCTTCAGCGGCAGTTCTGCCCACTCCCTGTCCACCTCTACCTCTGCCCCGTGACCCCCGGCTCACGGACACGCAGCGGCGGCGTGGGGGCCAGCGCAACAGGGACACTCGTGTTTGTATCGGCACTGTTTTCTATTGCATACGCCATTGGCCGAGAAACTCCAACACAGCAAGCGGGCTGGAACCCCCTGCCCCGCCACTTGGTGGGGAGCCTGCATTGGAGTAGCTCGCTGGACGGCATGGCCGCAATGGTACCTCTCCCCAGGCGCCGGGCACATGGGGGTCATGTATAAAAGCCACAACTTCTGGCATGGCTCATCCCATCTCATCTCCGGGTGTAAGGGCACCCTCATTCTGAATTCCTCATTGTAAGCCAACCACGATGGGCCAGGAAAATCCACCATCGCCCTGTAAATATTGTCCAAATATTGGACCATAGGGATGGCCAAATCGGGCCGGGCCCTGAGGTACACCGCCATATAAATGAGATATGCGGGTAACCAGTTGGCCCAAGTGCGAGGTGGCTTGCGACGACAAGACAGCTCCTTGTCTCTGTCGTCCTGCCCCTCCTTCTCTTCCTTGGTGGGCTCATGGTTCAATAGGGAGAAAATATCAACATATTCCCCCCGCCAAATCTTTTCCCTCGTGGCCTGGGACAAATGATCCCCGAGGGGCAAGGAATACCCTGCCGTCGGCAATGCCGACACCGGCACTGTATTCACCCGGGGCATTGGCAGCAGTGCCTGTACAGTGCCTGCGATACCCGGTACAGTCCTGGGGGCGGAAACCCCCCCACCCAATGTTGTGCCAGTATTGGACCCATTGGCACCAGGGTAAGCTGGGAACTGATACCCACCCGCCTCGACATAACGAGGACATGGCCACTGAAAACTAACACCTGAAGTGGACTGTGGTGTGGGGACATTAGCTTGAACCTGATACTCACTGGGTGCACCCCCGTGAGCCGCCCCCACTGGGGGTTCCGGCCCACGGCGGGCGTCGGAGCTCGCGACCGCAATCGAGCTCTGGGGCCACATCTGGCCACTCCCCGGCTGGAGTTCAGGACGAACGGGGAGCTGCGAGATCACACACGGCACATTCCGGAGCGTCTCCAGCAGCTCAACCCTACTGGCCACCTGCTGCAGAGTGGCGGCTGTCGAGGTGGAAGGCGGGCAAAAAGGAGCCCCAGTCGGCAGTGCAGTCCCCCCTCCCGAGGGGTTGTTAATGACCCCCAAGGATGCTTCCAGCATGGCTAAACGTGCCAGCAATGCATCCACAGTCGCAGAACCCCCGGTATAAGGTGGGCAAGGTGGGCCACACGGCCCACTTGGTGGTACACTGGGGACCCCCATCTGGGCGCCAGGTCCTGAATAGGGCCATGCCCAAAACTCCGGCCCATGAGGGGCCGGAGGCAAGCCCTGCTGGGTGACCGGACCAGGCCCTCCCCCATTGTCTGGACCCATGGCCGGTAATTGCGGGCCGGGGGCCGAAGCCCCTGCAGGGCCATCCTGAGGCTGGAGAGCCGAGGGCCATGCCCTAATCTGCCCCATCCCACCGGTAACGGTGGGTGCCACCGATGCAGGGGCCTGTTGGGGGGCGCAGTCGCGGTCCTCCGACCCAATTGCTGCCCCCTAATAAGCACAGAGCCAGGCAAGTGCCTCCCTCTTGGCCGCGGCTTGGTCACCGGGGCCTTCCTTTTGGGAGGCATAGCTGCCGAAAACGATCCCTTTCCGGGATCAGAAGCGCTGAAATGGCTGAAGAGCCGAAGACTGGGCTGAAGAGCCGAAGAGAAACGAAGAGCGACGGAGAAAACTTCTCCTCTCCGTCGCTTCTTCTTAAAATGGCAGCTCGTCTGCCTCGTGGCCACCCCTTTTATAGAGGGGTGGCCACGCCCCCTAACTCACCCGGATGTCTGCATCCGGGTGGGGGGGGCCGCAAAGAGCATGGCGGCCATTTTGGTGCCGCACTTTCATTGTTTCCATTTTGTCTGCCTGCGCTACGTGAGTCATTTCACTAGAAGAATTATTTGAGGAGGATGCTCAGAACATTATTGGCTTATACTTAACCTCTGTTACAACCCAGAATCAAATTAACCTATTTCTCCCTCATATAAAAGCAGATACTGTAATGTGTTTTTCATGTCAAATCATGAAAGGTCCTTACATTTTCTCTCATGGATAGTGATTACATAAATTTAGGTAAATAATTGTCCAGAATATGTATGCATTTGGTTTCAGCATATGAATATTTTTGAGACTACATGCTGCCAGGAATAACAGCAAATAAAGAAAAGGCATCTGAATAATTGTGTCTATGGGATGCTCCAGCGGACAGAGTACTTAGCAAAGTGAAATCTCATAAGGCCTGAAAAACAGTGCATCAACATCTTGAGAATAAAATTTTAACCTATAATTTGATATGGGAATTTGATCTTTGATAAACTTTAAACTAAATCTTACCCCATTTCCATAATAGCTGGATCCTTCAACTCATGCAAAAAAAAATGCGAATGTTCTACCAAAAAAATATGCCCTTTAAAGCAAAAAAAATTGTTTGCCATACATTTTTGTGACCTCAGCTATGCCCTTCAATTGTATCTGAATATGTTCAGTTGCATGTTTAAAAGTTGGCTAATGTTCAAGGAAGATTAAGTCAAATAATACTTCTTACTTTTAAAGATATCTGAATTTCTTTTCTTTTTTTCAGAAACCGATAATGATCCCAATAAAAAGAGTCAGGGTGATGTGATCAGCCCAAAGTTGTTTACTGCCATCCTAAAATCAGCAATTCGCAATTTGGCATGGGAGGGGAAGAGAATTTGTATAAAAGGCAAGTACTTATGCCTTCATTTTGCGACGCTATAGTATTAATATCAGAATCAATAGAAGAAGCGCAAATATGCTCCAAGAGTTAGACACAGAAAGTCAAAAGATCGGCCTGTAGATCAATGTGTCAAAAATGAAATATTTATGGAGTGCCTCCACAAATGCCACAAATATGAGATGTGGAAATGAGAAAGTAGAAGAACTTGACTCATATGTATACCTTGGGCAAGAGGTTAACCTAAGGCATGATCTAACAAAAGAAATTTTGAGAAGAAGGCAAGCAGCCTTGGAGGCTGATCAATTTCAATTTGGAACACTTGATTTCATTTATTACTTGATTTTTATCCCCCTTTCTCCACAAGTAAGGACCCAAAGTAGCATATTTTAAAAATGAAAATCAACA
This sequence comes from Bradypodion ventrale, assembly GCA_035047345.1. Classification (NCBI taxonomy): domain Eukaryota; kingdom Metazoa; phylum Chordata; class Lepidosauria; order Squamata; family Chamaeleonidae; genus Bradypodion; species Bradypodion ventrale. The sequence continues at coordinate 87,449,448 of JAWDJE010000001.1, read as the reverse complement.
ACTAATTCAAACAAACTGCTTAAGATTTAAACTGTAATACAGTATATGTATATTAAAATATTATTTTAAAACTATAAATTTGTAGAGATTTTCCCAACTCAATAGCCGCCTATGTTTCCCCCAAAAGCCTCTTTAAAGATGTACATTTTCAGCTGTTGGAAAAATGAAATGAGAGAAAGAGACAACCTGACATCCAGTGGAAGGGAGTTCCATACTTTGAGAGCAGCCACAGAAAAAGTCTTCTTTCAGGTCCTTGCTTGTGAGAATTTCAAGTCCAAGAGAAGGTCTTTGAGGATTTTACTATGCAAAGGGACATTTATCAGGCAATACAGTCCTTCTACTAACCAGGATCTAAGTTTTAAAGGGCTTTAAGGATCATGACTAGCAGTTTTATTTTCCTAATCCCATGTGTTTCCTAATGTGATATTTCATCCATCAGACAGTTAGCAAACTGTACCATTTATTTTCTCAAATAACTATTACACACATATGAATATAGTATCACATCTTTGGATACCTAGACCTTGCAGTTTCCATAAATTCTGCATTTTCATAAGCAGACAGCCTGTGTTAAAGCTTTTATGAGAAAATATGGTTGACGACAGAGACAGCTGGCATTTAAATTAGCCAAGTGAAATGAATTACTCTTATTCGTTCACCAGATGCTTTTATTCATATATAAAATTTTAAATTAATAATTCCATAATACTATGCAATCCATGCTGTTTGCTCACTGACCTTAACAAGCTTTGACATCTTTTTTCATTACTTTCAAAGAGTACAGCACACTTTGCCAACTTCCATTTTGATGAAATAACCTAACAGGAGAGGAGCAAACCCAGGGAGTAAGTTGTGAAAAATTCAGCAAATGATATCTTCTGCCTTCAGTTTAGGAATTTTAGCCTTAAATGATCATCATATAACACACTCTTTGCATTTTTCTGTCCAGTATTTTAATATTGTATGTCAACAAGCATTCTTTATTTTCCCAACTTTTTTTTCCTGGGCTGCCAAATCGTCTAATTTTGGATATTTCTGCACTCTTAAATGGTAGTGCTCCTTTGATGTTTGACATGCAAGTGTTACATATATATAGCTGCCCAGAGAAGGAAAATAATCTAGATAGGTGGGATATAAGTATAATAAAATAAATAAATATATCAATCTGTAATATTAATACATGATGAGAGCGTATGAGATGAATATGTGCGATCATATGGCCTGAAGACCCCAGACTCAAAGAAATGGAAGGTCATGTTTGGGCTTTCTGATAATGGAGAGGAACATCTTGAATGAGGAAAATTTTGTCTGAAAGGAACACCCTTAAGCATTACAAACAACCCCATATATTGCTTTCTGGTATGACCACGAGATTAGAAGCGGAAACCTACTTGGCTGTGTTAGCAAAATGGAATACCTGTGGAGAACAGCTAATATAAACTGACTAACTGAGAAGTCCTGCTGTTTGATTCTCAACAGGCTGTTGGGTCATCCCAACATCCCTGTTATAGACTGGTCATCTATAATTTGGGGCTGGTGAGTATGAATGAGTGAGTGAAGGTGTATGGCTATCAAAATAACCTAGCTTGCATTAAAATTTGCATTCTCACCAATTGTCCATTGAGTCCTTTAACTGGGAAGTTCCCAATAAATCTGGTCATGCTGGTATATGGCATGTGCTTCCAATACTTCATCAATCAAGGCCACTACACAAACAACTAGCCACCCTCAGAGTCGGCACCTGGAGCAGTGCCAATTTTGAGGAATGAGTGATGCAGACTGTGACTTATTGTTAGAGGTTTACCAGTTGAGCACAGCAAATTAGGGTTCAATTAATAATACAAGCAACTGATGGACACAGCAAATATCCATATATAATTGGTAACAGCAAGGTTTATGAAATAGGGGTTTGCAGTTTTCAAATTATTAGTTTTACCCGCAGATTCTCTAGCTTTACATGGAGCAGTTGGCTGGATGTTAGAGCAAATCAAGAAGTAAAATAGAGGTTTCCACCTACTTTCTTTCCCTGCTAGCTTATCCCTACTAGCACATGTCATCAGTTTATGGAATCATTCTAGTGGAAGATACTTCTATAATTGACATCTGGCTTTTGAGTCCCCATCAAACTGCTTTGTTTAATTAATTAATTTAATCTATATGATTTATTTGATTTAATCAGCATATAAATTATTGGCAGAAGCATCAACAGCACTGGGTGAAATGGCAGTTGAAAGCTCTCCAAGAAAAATGTACTGCACTTAGAAAGATACTGTTCAGAAGAATGGATGAAACTAATGGCATGCATAACTGAGCTTTAGGGCTCAAACTGTCATCCTACAATAGTTTCAAACTGCCATTAAGTTTATTCTAACATAAAGGACAAAATTCTGGCTGGACCATCTGGAAGCCATTTAATAGACCTTGAAGTGAGGTAGGAAGATCAAAGAATGATCAAATAAAATGAGGCTACTTGGATACAAGGTAAACTTTCTGTGAGTGTGGAGAAATTAAATCAATATAGCATTTATGTACATGCAATTTATTCTTATTCTGTTTACAAAAGAAGATCAAATAAATGGTTGAGATAACACTATTGAAGTGTCCCACTTCTAGTAAAAAATAGACTAATTATTTTAACATTTTAATTTGTTTTCAATTGTACCCCAATTTTCCAGATGCATCCACAATTTTAAATTCTGCAAAACTCTGATAAAAATAAACAACAGATTGTAACCAAATTATCTTGAGAAGTGTCTCCTTCTGTCTGGTTTCCCTTGTAGTCTGAGAACATTTTTAAAAATTAGTTCTTAAGGTATTTCATATGATGGAGTATAATTAGGTAAAGGTAAAATTTGCCCTTGCTCAAAATCCAGTCATATCCGACTCTAGGGTTCATTGCTCATCTCTGTTTATAGTCAAAGAGCCAGTGCTGTCTGCTTATGCAGACATTTCTGTGGATAAAGGAACACAAACATTTGATGGTGAGATGACAATCTGGCCAACTGTAGGGGTGGCAAGTTTGGCCATGACTGGGCAGGGCACAAAACTGAAGGGTACTAAGATGAGCTGCAGATGCCAAGTTAACTTTAGGTGCTGCAGATTTTCCTTAAAAATATACTGCTTGCAGTAAGCTAGTGTGAAAGGCACACGTGTCTCTAGGTATATATTTCAACTTTCTACAGATTTTTGGGTACTATTAGAATGATCTTTCTTCATTATCTGTACAGTATGTTTCTCTACTTTATGTAGCTCCATGCTGTAGATCAGGGTAGCCCAAACTATGGCACGGATGCATTTTACTTCCGCTTCTGGGAGCAACGAGGGTTTCACAGGCCAGATTAATTTGTGTTGGGGGCCATATCTGCCCCCCAGACAATAGTGACCAGCCCCCAGAACCACGTGTCCAGCCCACGGCCCAAAAGGTTTGGGGACCCCTGCTGTAGATGGTAAACATCTGCAAACATTGTTACCAAGTATGCTATCAGAGCATAAGTATGAACTCACATATATTCTGATACACACCCATAAGAGATTTTTGAGCCATGGCAGTAGTATTTCATGACACATGTTGGACTGAATATATCCCAGAGAGAGAGAGAGAGAGCAAACACAGAAAATATATTAAAATATGGCAAAGAACAAGAAATAAAATTTAGAAATAATATGGGCAAATGGAGACTCAGAAGAAGTGAACTCACATGGCTGAGAGAGTTCTCAAATTCAGGCTGCCCAAGAAAGTTCTGCAGTGCCTCAGAAACTATTTGCAGATGTGCTACAAGGGTAAGAAAGACAAGAAGAAACTAGGTCTAAAACAGACACATTCAAATGAAAGAAAGCAGAGATGGAGCAGGGAGCCAGGAGAAAGACTGGGGTGGTAAAGGTTGCTCCTCTTTACTCTCATTAGACTGGGGAGTATTGCAATTGCATTCCCTGTGTAATGTAAACCACACATTTCTTCATGAAGCGAGTAGTGGTTACAGAGTCCATTGTAAGATACTGCATAGCCTCATTTGCAATATTCATGTGTTGTATTATAACTGATATCAAGAATCTGAAGCCCATAAACTGGTTTGCTAGGCACTTAGCTTCATGATAAAACCCTGCATATGCTTGAGGTAATTCTGCTCCTTCTGTCAGAGTGTCATAAATGTATTTTGAGGGTTTTTTCCCCTGAATAGGCTTCACATTATCATTGCAACTTGCCCGACAAATATCACTCATTAAATTCTGGGTGAGACTGGACAAACTGTCTTGATAATATCTGCCATTGCTGAAACAGAGCTGGAGAATAACACAAGATGTTCTGTAGTATTCCAAGAAAAGTAATATGTTCCTTCAATTACAAGGTATATTTGAAACCACCAGACTACAAGAATAATCTCCAGCAGAAATGAACTAAGCAGATTCCTTCAGCAATACTAACCTTGTCTGTATACTCTTTCTTGGTGTATTCATGCTGGAATTATTATATTAACTTTGGTTAATTATCATTATAACTGGCTGTTAGCAGGTATGTTCTTAGAGCAAAAGTATGAACTTGCATATATTCAAATATATACTCATAAGGAATCATGGAACCAGGGCAATAGTGTATCTTGACACAAATTAAGCTGTGTTTATCATACTCATATAAAAATATTCACAAGATGAAAAATAATTCCATAATTAAAATAAAACAAAGATTTTTTAAAAATTATATAATTAATATTGGAAAATAGACTCCAGAACAAAACATACATGACTGAGAGGTGTTGGTGTTTAGCAGAGTGACCAGAGGGTGTGCAGCAGAAGTTGAGAGCACTGAGATCAATACAAGGACCAAAGCTGATTGTGTAAAAAGTGTTCTTTTACTTGAGGTAAAAACAGAAGGTCCAAAACATTTACATCAACATGGCTGAAGGACTTGGCTGCCTCTCCCTGGAACCCACTCCACCGGCCAGGGATTCGAGGCAACTACTTGCAGACGCCATCTGTTCCCCTCCCAGCCTTGCCTGCAGGAGGATTCAAAAGGCATCTGCAACACGGGGTTGCAGGCGGGGTACAAATTTAATAATAAATAAATAAATGACATAGATAACTGTAACACAAATAGGGTAACTTCTCCTTGGTCCCACACAGTTCAGTTCACTGTGGCAAATTGTCTTGTAAGTTTGTATAGCAAACACAAGTAACACAGTCTTTTACTTACAAGTCTTGTAGCTCAACAAAAGTAGCAATCCTTTATGGTTGAGCAAATAGTTCTACTCACAGTACAAGTTGCAAAGTCTCTTCGGTATGATGTCAAAGCATGAGTCAGCATACACACACAAAACAATGCAAAACCTTTCAGCATATAATGGAAGGGTGGCGCCAAAATGGCCGCCGCGCTCTTTGCGCCCCCCCCCCACCGGACGAAACCATCCGGGTAGTTAGGGGCGTGGCCAGCACCCTAATAAAAGGGGCTGGCCACGAGGCAGCCGTGCTGCCATTTTGGCGAACCGACGGAGCGGAGAAGTTTTTCCTCCTTACCTCCGTCGCTCGTGTCCTCTTGGGGGAAGCCTTTTCGGGCAGCTTTCTCTTGTTTTAGGCTTCCTAGCTACCTTAGCCATGCCCTCGAAGAAGAAGGCAGCTGCGACCGTGGCTCGATCGGCGCGGAGGCATCAGCCGGGTCGGAGGACCGCGACTGCACCCGTTCCGCAGCAACCTTTAGCGGACCCCACCGGGAATGGTGGGATGGGATCGGTAGCTCCTTGGCCTGATGCGCGGAGCATACCCGCTGCCCCGGACGGGGCCTTGGCCCTTGGCCCGCAAACAACGACCATGGCCCCTGCCATGGTCCGTGCGGCGGGGCCATCTTGCCCGGGTGCGCAGTTCCCTATGGGGGGTGCGAGCCACGGAGGGTGGTTGGGTTCCCTGCCTTTGCAGGGCGTTCCTACGGCTCCCCAGGGGCTGAGCATGGGCTCTTGGCCTTATCTGGCCCCTGGGGCTCAGGGACCTGGACAGGTACCCGTGAATTATGGGCCGGTTGCCCAATTGCCCCCTGTCGGGGCCGGGGCCTATGTCGACGTGGAGGCCCTCCTGGCCCGGGTGGCGGCCCTTGAAGCGTCCTTGGCAAGGGCCAACCAAACAGGGGTGTCTCTAGGTTTTCAGGTGCCCCCTTTGGCCGCCGAACAGCGGCCGGTGATGGGTCGGGTTGAGCCGCCTGAGGCGCGCGGGCCGGTGGTGGCCACTGCCTCGCAGCTCCCCACCCCACAGGTGCAGCAGTCTGGTGCTGGTCTGGCTCCGTCGACGAGCTCAGCTTCGGTCGTGAGCTCCGACGCCCCCAGCGGGCCGGAACCCCCGGTGGCTTTGCCAACAGCAGGGTATTCCTTGCCCTTGGGGGACCATTTGGCCCAGTCTACCAAGGAAAAGATTTGGAGGGGCGAGTATGTAGATATCTTCTCCCTTCTAAATAGGGAGCCGACCAAGGAAGAGAGGGAAGGGCTGGACGAGAAGGATAAGGAGCAGGCACGTCGTCGTAAGCCGCCACACACGTGGGCAAATTGGTTGCCAGCGTACCTGATTTACATGGCCACTTACCTCAGGGCTAGGCCGGATTTGGCTATCCCTATGGTCCAGTATCTGGACAATATTTACCGGGCTATGGTTGACTTCCCGGGTCCGTCATGGCTGGCTTACGACGAAGAATTCCGCATGAGGATTCCGCTGCACCCAGAGATGAGGTGGGATGAGCCCTGCCAGAAGCTGTGGCTTCTGTATATGACCCCCATGCGCCCGGCGCCTGGGGAGAGGTACCATTGTGGACATGCGGTCCAACGAGCGGCCCCGGTACAGGTACCCCACCAAGTGGCGGGGCAGGGGGTTCCAGCCCGCCTGCTGTGCTGGACCTTCTCGTCCAATGGTTCTTGCAACAGGAAAAATTGCAAGTACAAGCATGAGTGCCCCTCTTGTTCTGGCCCCCATGCTGCCTCCGCCTGTCCCAGGCCGGGAGGATACAGGGGCAGGGGTAGGGGCGGACAAGGAGCAGGTAAGACTGCCATGGAGGGAGCGGGTTCACCAAAAGGCCCCCTCCCCAATTAATGTCGACATGCTGGAGCGTTGGCTCGCATTGTACCCGAGGAGAGCAGACGCTGTGTACCTCCTTCGGGGTTTTCAACTGGGTTTTCGTATTCCTTTCACGGGGGATAGGTCACCGCAGGATGCACCTAACCTTTTGTCACTTAGGGGAAGGGAGGAGGTGGCTGCCGCCAGCATTAATAAGGAGATTGCTGCGGGCAGGGTCGCCGGCCCTTTCCCCGCACCCCCGTTCCCCAACCTTAAAGTGTCTCCGCTAGGACTAGTGCCCAAGAAGTCCCCGGGCGAGTTCCGCCTGATTCACCATTTGTCCTACCCAGCCGGCCACTCGGTCAATGATGCTATCCCTGATGACCTTTGTTCTGTCAGGTATACATCCTTTGACCAGGCATTGCGCATGGTGCGCTCATGTGGCCCGGGTGCACTGTTGGCTAAGTGTGACATTAAGTCGGCGTTTCGCCTCTTGCCCGTGCACCCGGGTGATTTTGAGTTGCTGGGTTTCAAATTCCGGGGTGAATATTATTTTGACAAGGCCATGCCATTCGGCTGTTCCATTTCCTGCTCGGCTTTCGAGCGTTTCAGTACCTTCCTGCAGTGGGCATTTGTCCGTAGGTCAGGGTCTCGGTCTGTAGCCCATTACCTGGATGACTTTTTATTCGGGGGTGAACGGGGCTGGGACACATGCACACGTCTCCTCAACACATTTCAGACGCTAATGGAGGAACTTGGTGTCCCTTTAGCGCCCGAAAAGACCGAAGGCCCGTCTAATAAATTAGTGTTCCTGGGGGTGGAAATTGACACGGTGGCGCAGGCGTCTAGGTTGCCTGAAGACAAGGTGTCCAGGATAGTGGCCCTTATATCGGACTTGCTGGCTAAGTGCAAGGCATCCCTTCGGGAACTGCAGGTGCTACATGGACACCTCAATTTCGCTTGCAGGGTGGTCGCACCTGGCAGGGCATTTGCTCGGCGCTTGTGCAACGCCATGGCAGGCTTATCCAGGCCCCATCATAGGGCGAGATTGACACGGGGCATCAGGGCAGATCTGCACGTATGGCTACAATTCCTGAGGGAGTTCAATGGGGTCTCATTTTGGAGGTCAGACCTCCTGGCTTCGCCCCAATTTCAAATTCAGTCTGATGCCTCGGGATCCCTTGGTTATGGGATGTACTTCAATGGGAAGTGGGCATATGGTGGATGGCCACCAGCCTGGTCAGGCACGGGTCGCCTGAGGGATCTCACATATTTGGAATTTTTTCCCATACTGGGGGCCTTGATGCTATGGGGTGAGGAGTGGGCCAACTCTGTGGTGCATTTCTGGTGTGACAATGCGGCCGTTGTCCACATTGCCAACTCACAGACCTCTAAATCTCCCAGGGTCATGGACCTTGTGCGCCAGTTTGTATTGCGCAGCCTGCGCCTCAATGTACTGTTCAGAGCCAGGCATGTCCCGGGGGTAAATAATGATATTGCTGACGCTTTGTCCCGCCTGCAGATCTCCCGGTTCCGTGCCTTGGCCCCGGATGCGGAGGAATTTCCCTCGCCACTACCGCAGGAGATATGGACCTTTGGCAAGGAGAGGTGAACCGGGCGATCGGCATGTCACTGGCACCACGCACGCGTAAGGCGTATCACCACGCGTTGGTTTCATTTCGGACCTTCTGTACCCAATCTCGCCTGCCAGATACCTGGCCGATCCCAGTGGCCCACATCCTCCGTTTCATGGTTTACCTGCACGCCCAGGGCCTGGCACCCCGCACCTTCAGCGCTGGCTTTTATGGCCAAGGTGGGAGGTCATGCGGACAGTACCGCTGATTTCCGTGTGAGACATGTTTTGGAGGGGTGGGTGCGGGAACGTGGGCGTTGCCTGGACGACCGTCAACCAATTTCCCCTGGGGTACTTACCCAACTGGCACGAGGCTGGCATGACCTATGTTTCGATAGATATGAGGCAGCCCTGTTTCGTGCGGCTACAACGGTGGCCTTTTTTGGAGCGCTCCTCATCAGCGAGCTTGTGATGCTGTCTAAGGCGGATGCAAGTCGTAGGGCACTGGAACTCAAAGATGTCTATGTTGCAATGATTGGGCTCAGTTGAGGATACGCTCCTCTAAAACAGATCAGCACGGAGTAGGCAGTTGAGTAATACTGCTACGATGTTCCTTGGAAGACATCTGTCCGGTTGGTGCCCTACAGGAGTTTCTTGCATTGTGTGGCACGCACCATGCCCCGTTTTTCTGTCACCAGGGTGGGTCTCCCCTCACTCCCCCCACTGCAGGATGGGGGCGGTTTCTACTGCAGCTACTTTTGGGTACTCTGGGGCTGAAATACGCCGCATGGGAAGGTGGGGATCACATTGTTTTCAGTTTTGTGTTCACCCTCTTCAACCGTGAGTGCCAGTTTAGTCACTGCAATGTTTCTCACCCCCCTTTTTTCCTTGACAGACCCTGGGTGTCGTTTTACACCGGTGACAGTAGGGCTGGTGGGCCGTTGCCACGTGCACAGGGCAGCGCGTTACGCTGCACAGGGCAGCGCGTTACGCTGCGGCGACAGAGTGGGACCCCGACTGGGACTGGGTGCATCCGCACATCTCAGGTGGTGTGGTAAGCGCGGCATGTTATGGCGGGAACTGTTGCCATTCCTTTTCTACATCAGGAATGCTGACTCGCCTGATGTCCTGGTTATTCACCTTGGGGGCAATGGTTTCGGACAGGTCACTGGCCTATCGCGGAAGCTGGCGATTTGCAGTCACCTGTCCTACTCACATTATGTGTGGCCTGCCACACCCCTCATTTGGTCGGACATGATACCGCAGTACGCTTACAGGGGAGCGTTTGGCCTCCAGGCGCTTGACCGGGCTCGTCGCTCCAGGGCTATTGCCCGGTTCCTTTTTGATATGGGTTGGGGACGCGTCATTCGCCTCCCCATCATCAGTCTGCAAAATTATGAGCTTTATTCAGGGGAGGGGGCCCATCTGTCGCGAGGAGGTATGGACCTCCTGCTGAGTGATTGGCGAGCAGGCCTGTCGACCGAGCTGACGGTCTTGGGGGGGGGGGGGCGTCGAGCCTTTATTGAAGCCTCTCCGGGTGGCGGGTAGCACTGGTAAGGTAAACATTTATGACCCACAGGTATCCGGCAGGTTCGCAATTGACTGGACAACACTAGATAGGCATAAGTTGTTTAAACGTTGTCCGGTCAACGACGAACCAGGCGAGGGGGTGATGGTTACCACTAGACAGCTGGAATCACCCCCTGATTTTACGGATACACGTCAGAGGGTGGGGTCATTAGTTAGATATTGACTACGGTCAACAATTTGTTTGTTGTCAACAAACAAATTGATACAAATAGATACATTGTAACAATTGCCGTTGGCAATTTTGGGTGGTACCTTACCAGTGTTACTTCGGCCTGCTTGCCTTAAGAATTATGATTGGTCGTTTTACCAATAGAAATTTATAATTCGGACTAGGGCTTGAATCAATAAATGTGGCCCAATGCCGTTATCCACTTTCATTTGTGTCTGAGTCCATCATTGGGGGGGGGTGCGCCTGCAATGGAAGCGTGGCGCCAAAATGGCCGCTGCGCTCTTTGCGCCCCCCCCCCCACCGGACGAAACCATCCGGGTAGTTAGGGGCGTGGTCAGCACCCTAATAAAAGGGGCTGGCCACGAGGCAGCCGTGCTGCCATTTTGGCGAACCGATGGAGCGGAGAAGTTTTTCCCCTCCACCCCCTCCCTAGTTAACAGTGTGATTTCTTGGTCGCTTCGGGGCCGGGTGGGAATTTTTGGCTGGGACTCGCAATTGGCTCTTGAGTCCTGGCTTTTTCGCCCATCCCACACTGTTGCTATGGTTTGATATAGGGGTTTGTCTGTGCTACTGTTGACTTTGGTCACATTGGCGGGTAGCACTGGTAAGGTAAACATTTATGACCCACAGGTATCCGGCAGGTTCGCAATTGACTGGACAACACTAGATAGGCATAAGTTGTTTAAACGTTGTCCGGTCAACGACGAACCAGGCGAGGGGGTGATGGTTACCACTAGACAGCTGGAATCACCCCCTGATTTTACGGATACATGTCAGAGGGTGGGGTCATTAGTTAGATATTGACTACGGTCAACAATTTGTTTGTTGTCAACAAACAAATTGATACAAATAGATACATTGTAACAATTGCCGTTGGCAATTTTGGGTGGTACCTTACCAGTGTTACTTCGGCCTGCTTGCCTTAAGAATTATGATTGGTCGTTTTACCAATAGAAATTTATAATTCGGACTAGGGCTTGAATCAATAAATGTGGCCCAATGCCGTTATCCACTTTCATTTGTGTCTGAGTCCATCATTGGGGGGGTGCGCCTGCAAAGCAGTCAGCACGAAGGTGCTTGTAGAATATCAAATCTTACTTTTTCCTCTAGCAAGATGACCATTGGTGAATCAGCAGTTTCTTCATAAGGTTTGTTGCAGTATGAAACCTTTCTCCTTCAAAGCATAACAACCAGCAAAAGTCTTACATACACAGGCAGTATTGGACTCTATTGAGCTCATAGGCTAAATAAGTGCAAACTGAGACCTTGCTTTATACAAAGTCTTGGAGCTACATAATCAGTAAGCTACACCTGTGCTATCACTTTTCTTTACTCTCCAGCTTTCACTCCCATGCTCTCTGTGTGGCATAATGGATACAGTTATAGACTAGGACTCGGGAAGCCTGGGTTTGAATCCCCACTCAGCCATGCAAACTCACTTGGGGTTTGGAAATATCTCACTTACCTTGAAAGCCTTGTTTGGGTCTCTATAAGTTGGTTCCAACTTGATGGCATATAAGAACAAAAATAAAACATGATACAGTGGAACCTCCTACAACAATTGCCCCATATAACAATGAAATTGCATAACAATTAGTTTTTTGGGGGGAAATGGTGTCCTGCATAACAATTTCCCCTATAGAAAAAATTGTACAGTAATTTTTCAATGAGAAAAACCACTTAGCAAAAAAAATATCATTGTACGATGCATCCCATAGGGAAAATCGCTATACAATGCATATATCGTATAGCAATCGTTTCATACAACAACGAGCCCCGAAGAATGGATTAAAATCATTGTATGAGGTACCACTGTATATTATCTCTCATTTAGCATGCTTTATAGAAGGACTGGAAAGAGCATATATAGTAATTGCCCAATTATTTTGCAGTTGCTCTACATAAGAGCTAGCTGGACAATTCAAGCCTAGTTTTCTCTTTTGATCCCTTTGGGTCTGAAGCTTTCTGTAATCATACAGGTAGGAGATACAAAGTGCCCTGATAATGACACATCTTGTAACCAGTTGTGTCTCTCCTCCAGGGTATGCAGGCTGTAAGAAGGACAGCAGGTGCATAATTCCATATAATAGTATAAAGACTGTTCTTCAGAGAGTTCTTTTAACGCAGGGATCTACAAGGAGAGGCAACAGAAATTGAGAAGCAGCTTTGCTTAAGCTGATAGCCAGAGCTTCTTTCTAAATCACCTGTGACCTGCACTTTGCCAGCTAAAATGCTCCCAGGTAGCAAAAACACTCTGCTAGCCTTTGAGACGCTGAGGTGGCATTAGGGATATTTTGCACAAGAAATAAAAAAGGAAAGTGAACTGTAATATAATGGACTGATGTAACCAGGCTGAACCAGTGCATTTGGGGAAATGGAGGGGAGGAAATCTATTTCATAACACAGTTTTCCCTCACTCTATTGTACACTCTTTGCAGGTTGGTGGTGCAGGATTCTACATATTCACAATACTAGTTTCTTCTTTATTTTTTCTTATTGTGAAATCTCAGGCTAGCAGTCCCCACCATTTTTTCCCTGTGGGTAAAAGCTGGTTGTAGCTATTTCAGGACCTGCACATCTGGTCCCTCATAAAGGGATGTGCCAGAGCCATCAGAAATGTTTAAAACAGTGTTTAGACCAAATACCTACATTTAATTCAGGTGCAGAGAGAGAAAACCCAATTAAAATTAATGGTGGGGCCAAACTCTAGCAGATGTTCAATTACCTCTGCTGCCTGCATAGAGGTGATCGGAGGACATGTATTAGCTTAAGATACATGCAAGTTTTCAAACTTTTTTAAAAATTGACTAAACGGTTGACGCTTAAGTCACACTAAATATTTCCTTTTAAGACACAGTATTTTTCCATTTGAAAAGTCCAAACTGCATGCTGATGCGTTAAAAGTCATATTACATTCTTACAATTGTGCTTTTATTAAATTGAGCACTTGAATTGAATACAACAGTGGTTTCCACTCACACATCAAAAAATCATGGAAATTGAATGAAGTCTAGATTGGAAGCTCAATTGTCTATTGCAGATATTTATTGTCCGCCATGTAAACCGCCCTGAGTCAGGTTGCACCTGAGTGGGCGGTATATAAGCGCGAAAATTAAATTAAATTAAATAACCCTTTACCAGAAGAGATAAATCTTGAACAGCAGATTGTGTGGCTTTTCTTACCTTTCTTAACTCTATGTGAAAATATTGCCTCAGTTTGTGGGCCATGTGTAGTGCTTACATGGTATGGAAGTTGAAGCAAGCATTTCAGTTTACAATGAGGTAGATCCAGGATTAGTCCTGTTTCCAGTAACTTAATAAAAAATCAATGGGACATATTAGTTGCATCATCTAAGCATAACTAAAAGGCAAACTGTATATTGCAGATAAATCTGTCAGTTCATTTGAAATCACATTAATACTCAAGACATGCCACTGAGGCAGTATTTTGTGTATCAAAAGTCAAATTTATGAAAGGAAGAAGGTGTTTAAAGCCTAAAGACCACAAAGCAAAACACACATATTTTTCTTGTGCTGGATACAACTAATGCTCCAGTGCACCTATGTTTCAAACTCCCGTTATATGTTTTATTTTTGAATAGAACTTTTGTTAAATAAAATTTCATGCCAGAAATTACTCTTGGTTGAAAGGAATTTTGCTGGAGAAACTCTGCTACAAGGATGCCCGAATGAGGATCCTTTCCTGTCCCCAAGATCCGTCATGCAGCACGCAGGTATTGAACGCCGACCTTCCAGTCTTCAAGCTCACCACTTTAAACACTAAGCCACCACAGTGTGAAAAATATTAAAATAATATTTGAGTCCTCTGGCCATTGTAACCTGCTGAAGTGTTAATGCCAGGCAGAACATTTCTGCTGAATTTTGAGAACTTGAAATTCCAGTCTGCCTAATCTTATTAGGGGATATCTATATATATATAAAACCAAGATGTTGTGGAGTGAGACGCTTATGCAACTCCACACCATGGCACCGATCGTGTTGGGACTGCGCCCACACCTACCTTAACCGGTCAGCTGTGCCAGCGTGGGGTACTGGCAGCACACCATGTGTTCCTTCACCCCCAAAAGGGGCCGTGAAGGGGGTGCCCCAACCCGCCAGTGGGACCGGCAAGGGGATGTGGGACTGTGCATACGCGAGAGTCCAGGATCATGTCGATCATGCATGCATGAGATTCCACCATCAGAAGGAAAGAACAGACTGGGCATGTGCGCCAGGCCAGGGCAGCCTAGACTGTGCATGCCCACCCATAAGACTCTGCCCTAACCTGGGGTTACGACTGGAGCACATGAGGCACGCCAGCTATTCAGCCGGTGTGCGAGACAGTGACTCTACTGCAGATGGACCCACCGATGCTGCCTTGACATGGCACTCCCCCACCGCACACTAAGCCTCTGTGATCACCAGCCGCGGGGGACACAGCACTGAAATGTTGGGGCTCTGAGTGCCGAGGCTGCACCAGCGACCTGGCCTGACTATAGGCAGCACCACCGCCCTCCCCAGTGATTACAGTTGGTGGGAGGAAATCACAGCCTGGCTCCTCCACCCTCCAGTGGGTCACCTCAGGTGGAAGTGAGGGTCCATTTGGGGGGAGATTGGACTGGGCCACCCTCCCACCCACCCCAAATGGAGCCTCCCTTCTGCCTGAGGCGACCCACCAGAGGGTAGAGCCGAGCAGCAATCACTGCCCGCCAGTTGTAGTTGCTGGGGAGGGCGACGCCATTCCCCATAGTCAGGTCAGGTCGCTGGCGTGGCCTCGGCACCCGGAGCCCTGACATTTCGGAGCTGCATTCCCCATGGCCAGATCTCCAAAGGGCTTTGTGTGCGTTGGGGGAGTGCCAGCTCAAGGTGTCATCATAGGGCCCGTCTGCCCCCGAGTTACTGCTGCACATGCCTGCTGAAGCGCTGGCTTGCCTCATGCGTGGTGGGGCTGGAAGAGCCGTGGCCTCCATGTGCTGCGGCCTCTGCCGACTGGGGCACCCCGCCCTGGGGTGGCACTGGAGATGGCATGGCGGCGGCAAGGCTGGGTAATCGGGAGGTTGTTGTTGCGTGAGTGTGTTGTATCGTGTGTGATGTGTGTGGCTGTGTTGTGTGTGTGTATTGTGTGTGTGGTGTATTGTGTGGGTGTGTGTTGTGTCAGTGTGTGTCGTGTGGGTGTACTGTGTCATGTGTGATGTGTTATGTGTGTGGGTGTGGTGTGTGTGATGCAATGTGTGTGGCTGTGGTGGGCATGGGTTGTGTGTCGATGGTGTGTTTTGTGTGGGTGTGGGGGTGTCATGTGTGTTGTGTGAGTGTGTTGTATGATGTATGATGTGTGTGGCTGTGGTGGATGTGGTTTGTGAGTCGTGTGTGTTGTGTGTGTCATGTTGTGTTTGTGTGTGTGTTGTGTGTCTGGGAGTATTGTGTGGGTGTGTCGTGTGGGTGGGTGTGTTGTGTGGATGTTCTGTGTCATGTGTGATGTGTCTGGGTGAAACCTAAGCCCCAGGTTGGGTCCCTCACCTGGGCAATGTCGGGTACCCCTGCTAGTATTCTATAAATGTCATTAGAAGGTGTTCCAAACAACTCACTAGAAGGTTACCCTTATAGAACCTACTGAATGCTAGGCTGCAATGTTTGAACCTGCTCCACAGGGTAGCCTTTCTCATGTTATACTTTCTTCAAAATATTTTCCTGCGCTTGACAAAATGATGAAGAATTTAAACAGTAATCAAACTGCTCCATCTCTAGATTTAGCCTCTGAACATGTTGTCAAAATATCTCCAACCCACCTGTAGCATTATAAACTTTGTACCAAACTGAGAGGAAATGGATTTAACCCTTTCCAGGAATGTAAATATCTGTTTTTATGGATAAATGCAATTCTACCATCAAGTTCTTTTCCACTGATGGCCTTCACAATAATTTATAGTTCTTTCCATGGACAAAAATTAGGACATTATCCAAAAGTAGCATAAATAGAACATCCCAAATTGTTAAGTAGGTTCTGTGTTTCATTTCCTCAGCCAGAATTCAAATTTGAATGTAAAGGTCAAAGTTGTATAGTCCATTTAGATGTCTTGGTTTTTTTCTCCCATGATGAGTCAGAGTAGTTAATTAGTTCATTGATGCAAGCTGCTGCAAGTTCCTGATAGGAAGCAGTAATCCAACAACTCTGCTATCCTTGAGGGGCTAATAAGGGGTTTAGTAGACTCAATAACAACTGAAGCTTTTAAATAAAGTAGACAACCAGTAATTTACTATCAGAACTTAATTTGAGATAAGACTCAGGCCCAAGAAATAAAGATAAAAGAATAAGGTGATGTGTCTCAGTGTGTAGAGTTTTAGAAAATAAGTATTGTATAGTCTTGGAGGAAGGTATAACCACGTTAGACCAGTGTAACAAACATTACAGAATCTTATGGCACTCTAAAGACTAATACATTTTATTTGGCATCAGTGTTTGAGAACAAAGTTCACTTTATCAGCTGATCCATGAAAACATGTGCCAAACCAAATTTGTTATTTATTTTTTTCACAACAGGATTCTTGGTTTTGTTCAAGTCTTGTCATTTTCTATTACCTGAAAAACCAGCTGAAACAACTCCTTGAGACATTCGCATGGTCATGTCTTACCTCCCATCTTAGTAAGCATTTCCTAATCTTTTCACTTCTAAGAAGCTATTCTGTGAAATACACTGCTAATAGATGAGCAACATTTTCCCCTTCCGTCTTAATCACAATCCTATTTATTTTATGAATATGTTCTGTTAAACTAGGATGAGCATCACCTCTGCCAATTTACTTATTGAAGTAAAAGAGGTGAACTCTAATTTATTGCTGAGATTCCAGCAACAAGTAATCATTCTTGCAAATGTTGAAACCATGTCGTAATTGCATACGAAGCAACTCCCTTACAAAAAAATAACTTGTTTCTTAATATATAAATAGTCAATTAATCTAGCATCCTCCATATACGTATGAAATGAGACATGCAGGATTTATCACTGGGACTGCAATGGATTGGCACAGCCTTGAGGATATTAACAAGGTGCACCTTTACAGCCAGTCCATCTGGCATGGCCTCTTCTGTCTCAACTGTGTTTGCCGTTGGGCCAAATTTGATGGTTTCAAGTGGCATTTCCTCCAATGAGGGGGCCATCACCCCACCTAAAGGGATTCATCCACCCATAGCCATTGGCTCCTTTATGGAGTCAGGTTGTTTACTCCATTACCATAGTGCAGTGTTGGCAAACCTGTGGCACGCATAGCCAATTCTGTGGGCACGCACACCATTGTGCATATGGGTCCTCTTGGCTGTCTGTTTTGAGTAATGCAAATGTCGGAAGAAGAGATAAACCCCCACAGCTAAACTTCCCACCTTGCACTGTCTCTATGCTAGCAAACAAGGGTGTCTTAGCGACTGACCTCAAGATTTCCTTGAACATGTTAATTAGTAGACATGCATAAGGAATTTAGTCAGTCTGATTTCTAAAGTGAACTTACTCTGTTGGCTGCTTCCTCCAGTCTGCTTCTTAGATTGGTGCCATTTAGGACTTCAGTCCTGGTTTTCTTCCCACTGAGACACCTCTGGGTTTCCTTTTGATGGCCTCTGTACTTCTCTGGGTTCTACTTTCACCACTCCCACCTGCTCCACAACTCCACCTTAATAAGCAGATGACAATGTAGTTCTCCAGATTCACATTTAACTAAATATTATGAGGGCTGTTGTTTCTCTCTTAAAAGTAATAGTCATTAGAAAAAGCAGCTGGAAAGCATCAAGAAATCCAGGCAGCTCGTCAGGCTGTTTCCATATGGAAGGAAACTGGGGTCACAATTGCCTCTGGAAGCAAAGGAATGGGACATCATATTGTTCATTCTGGGGATATTCTTGAAGGCAGGAAGCTGTAGCAGCTGGAATTTCTAGCTGCTCGGAATAGTGTTTCCTATATATTTATAAAGAGAAGAGAATATTCATTCGTAGTTAGCCCTTCAACTGTATTTCAAGTACTTTTTAAAGTGTTCATTTTCTGATCAGAAACAACAGAAGGGACTTTAGAAAAACCCGAGAAAGAATAAAATGTATCCCTATTGTTACAAGGTTAGCTGACTCGCTATTTATGAAAACATGTTAGCTATTTAAGGAAATTATATGTCTCTTCAGTTCAAGGGACCATGTCCCAGCTGATGGTTTTTCTGGCAATCATGTTGTCATGAATGAGAGAGGTGCAACATTGCAGATTTATGACTCTTCAATAAATCATTTATTGTTGATACATTTGTGAATGAATGAATGAGCATGTTGTTTATTCCTGATGTATATCCTTATGTAGGATCATTTGGTCTTTATCTGTTCTCTGGTAATAGCCTAAATTTACCACACACATTTTCCAGTAAAAGCTCTCGCTGTAACTGCAATCTAAAAAATAACAACAAAGAAAAACAGGTCTCTCTTTCACCATCCTGTGTCCTTTGGAAAAGGGAAGATTTCATCCATCTTTGAAGATGAGTAAAAGACGCTCCAGACGCTTCCCTTAGGAAGAGCATAATAGTCATGCTGGATGAGATCAAAGACTTATTTAGTCCAATTTTGTTCACACAGTGGCAAACCACTGGCCTACAGGGATCTGACAAGCAAGAAATGAGTGCTTGTTTATTAGAAACACATATACTGAGGCATATGGCTTATGATACAGAAAGATGTACAGTATATGAATATCGTAAGCAAACAATGATGGCCTTATTCACCATTCAGGACTGGCATTGAGATAAATAGTATCCTGGACAGGGGCTGCCCTTGGTGCCACACATCTTCAGTTCTATTGGGACACTTAGAGGGGTTGTGCAAAACCCTTGTAGTGTATCATTTTGCCTAGATATGTGTGTGCATATCTCACACTATTTTAATGGGCAACTTGTCAGCCTAGTGACATACAGGTATGTCATCATCATCATTGTCATTGTCGGTTGCTATTCATATCTGAGTATACACCCCCCCCTTCCAAAATCATTTTCATGAAAGAAGAATGACAAAGAGGAAATATGCCATTGGCATGAATTTATTTACGGTGGATCACAGCTTGCCATGAAGTGACCCACACACTGTGATCATGGAGCCATCTCCTGCGGCACGTATGAAATGAGACATGCAGGATTTATCACTGGGACTGCAATGGATTGGCACAGCCTTGAGGATATTAACAAGGTGCACCTTTACAGCCAGTCCATCTGGCATGGCCTCTTCTGTCTCAACTGTGTTTGCCGTTGGGCCAAATTTGATGGTTTCAAGTGGCATTTCCTCCAGTGAGGGGGCCATCACCCCACCTAAAGGGATTCATCCACCCATAGCCATTGGCTCCTTTATGGAGTCAGGTTGTTTACTCCATTACCATAGTGCAGTGGTGGCAAACCTGTGGCACGCATAGCCAATTCTGTGGGCACGCACACCATTGTGCATATGGGTCCTCAGCAAAAAGTTTGAGGAATAGTTTCTGAGCAGACAAGAGAATCTTATATAGACAGACTGGCTGCACAAGAATGCATAGATTGTATTCCATACATTTCACATGCATGCCATGTGTTGACAGTAAACTGAAGGAATGTTATATGATTAGCTCTGCCTATGTGACAAAGCTCTCCTTGCTCTGCTTACATGACAGAGGGAATTCAGCAAGAGGTGAGTGCTTTTTATTGAAGCTTATACACTACAAATTGTTCTGGGGGAATTTTCTATAGTATCTATCTCTTTCCTGAACCATGCTGCTTATCCTTGTTGGACGTCTTTGTGCTGACTTCATTTCTTAGCTGAAATCACTGTTTTAGCTCACAAGAATCTAGTATTCATCCAGAGAATCCCATTAGCCTATGTTGCTCTCATGAATTCCTGGTTCCTAGCCTAGGACCTCTGCTAGTCTGTTCTCATTTCTGCTCCTTGCTGAAAAATTCCTTCAGATTGTTCCAGATCAAGTTTCAATGCTCCCTAATTTCAAAACAGACTAATAAGACTAAGAAAAGGTAATTTTAGTCACCCTTAAGCAATCGCTTGGGAGAATTTTCCCCATAAATTGGTGGCTCCTCAATTTACCGTCACTTGTGGGTGGGGGCTCTAGTCTGGCCAGGTTATGCTGCTATGGTAATAGAGTAGACAATACTACCAGTGACTCAACACTAATCACCAGGCAGTGGGTCGTTAACTAACCTGACAACCCTCAGGACTAATGGCCTTGGGTGGCAAAGTCCACAGCAAAGGGTGATTGTCCCCAAGTGGATTAAATCCCACTTGAATCCATCTTGAAGAAGGACAGTAGCTTCATCAATACTAGCCTGAGGCTGTTTAGCACTTTGTGTGCCAAAAGGGATCAGGACCAAATAGTAACTCACAGAACTGGATCAGTGTCACGGGTGTCACACTGAGGCAAATTGAAGTCTACTGCATTATATTGTTGCCAGGACAATTTCCATGGCTGATTAGATATGGCATTTGAAGAAGAAGAAGAAGAAGAAGAAGTGAGGAGGTTAGGGAATGTTCCTTCCTTCCTTCCTTGCAGCACCTCTTCAAATAGTCTGCTCAGGCACTCCAAATCTTTGCAGATCAGAGGACTCTGAATTTCATGGACAGGGCCAACATCAGAAATTTCCAGGCCTGGTATGCGCCCCCCCCCCCCCCAATTTTGGCCATGCCCCTGTGATTTTTACGTATGCATGGTCTGTTTGTGCTTGTGTACATCGGTGGTTTCCAGGTAGCACCATGCCCCCATTGTTCATCTGTTTGTGCATGCATACATCATTTGTTTCCGGCGCCGATGGGCCCCCATCATCTCCAGGCCCCGGACTGGAGTCCTACTTGCCCCCCCCCCCCACCTGATTGCAGCACTGCTCATGGACCCTCTTGTTAGGCACTAAGTGTTTGCCTAACCAGTTGTCTAGGATATTATACCCTAATGTAAAACTGCTGTACCACTGTGCGATTGTAACAGGTGTAGCTATCACTTCTGTAGCTATCAAATCTGAACTGTCTCTAGAGGCAAAAAAATAATGTCCTACTTTGGGTACATCATTAGAAGGCAAGAGTCTCTGGAAAAGATAATAATGTTGAGAAAGGTAGAAAGCAGCCTTAAAAGAGGAGCACCACACCTGAAATGGACTGAATCTATGAAAGAAGTGTGGATGTTGAGAACAGGACATTTTGAAGATCTCTCATTTATAGGCTCCCCACCCTGACTCGCCTTGGTCAGGGGTGGGTGGGAGCATGCCGCAGCTGCCCTGAGTTCCCGCCGCGGGGCTACAAGAGCCGCCGAGCCACTGCAACACCACCGGCTCCCCATCCTGACTCGCCTTGGTCAGGGATGGGCGGGAGCACAGCTGTTCTCTGAGTACAGCTGCCATGTGGTGGGACACCCCTTTCTTTTCAGCTGAGACGTTTTTAGGGGCTCCGTCTTAGACTTGTAGTAGCCGAGGGTACTAGTTGGTATTAAATGATAAATTGCATTGTGTCAGGATCTGTATTAGACTTTGTAATTTTGTATCTTTAACATTGTAGAAATTGCCATATTGTGGAGAGTTCTAGTGTAACTTATTTGCATTTTCCCCTTTACTTATATTATGTTTTCTCTGACTTGTAATCTTGTAATTTGATGACATTATTGCTTTATTATTGTATTGTTGATTTATTGTGTTATGTTTACCTGTATTATTGTACTATCTTATTGTTACTATGTACACCGCTTTGAGTTGCCCACTGGGTGAGTAAAGCGATATAGAAATTAAACTTGAAATGAAATGAAAATGAAATAAGATCACTATGAGTCCGAGTTGACTTGACGGCACATAACAACAACAACAATAGAAACAACAAAGGGTTCCATCCAATATTCTACCTACTTATTTGAAAGGTTACCCTTTTATACTAAAGCTCTCAGAATCCTTCAGTCAGCTCTGGTTTTGCCACAGAGGACTACCGATGTCTCTTCCATAAGAAACACCATTAAAAAAAACTCTTGCAGAGCCTCCAGTTGTTACCGCAATCAGGATCACAACACAGTAAACCTTAAATTGCAAAACCATTAGCTGTAACTATTAACCACTGTCAGAACTTTGCTTCTGCCAGTGAAAAGGTCAGGCCTTTTCATTTGTGTTGCTTTTATGGGATGAATACCAAATAATAAAACATACAATTTATTGGGCAACAGAGCTTTGTTTTGTTTCCTTCAAACTCTCACTCATCATTTTTACATTTTTGCTTTTCTGTGCTCCCCCATTTTGTATCTTCTAATTGAAAGCAATAGCATTTCTTATTAGTACTGTTCATTCCCATGAGAAGACTAATACCAGCAGTGCCATCTGCCTTCCAAATGGCTATATTCTCACCTCTAAAATACGTAAGAATTGTGTATTGGCAATCTAATCATGCTGCTGATTTTGCACTACTAAGTTAGCATACTGTTCAGGGTTCTTTGGAGAACCAGAGTTTCTGGAAAGTCACCATCTACTGACTAGGGATGTTTTACAGGGGAGAATCAATCCCAGTTAGGAATTCTTGCCAACCAAGCACCTGCAAAGGGACTCTTCTGTAGACATGTTGAAGGCCAGAGGAATGATACCCCTTCCCCCTGCCATCAGAACAAAGACGAAACACAGCAAGAGAGTGTTTAGCATTGGCAAGACAATAAATGGAATGCAACCTCTCACAACACTGCTTCCTGATGTTTACAAAGTGAACTTCAGCAAATACAACACTGAGAACCCAAACTGGGAAAAACACTTACTTCATGAGACGTTGTTGAAATAATGAAGAAATGAAAAGATCCAAGTATACCACCCTGAGCTCATTGGAGGGAAGGCAGTATATAAATGTTAACATGTAAAGTCAACTTCTTCTAGAGAACTTGCCAGCAATTCCAGGAGAAAGCAATGCTAACTCAGAGAAAGAATTTGTCTATTACACTCTATTACTACATAGACAATTAGTTCATTTTTGTTGGTTATGGAACACTGTTATTGCATGTTGCTTGCCACTTATGGTGACACTAATAGGGTTTTTGAGACATCTCAGATGTTAAAGGTAGCGGTTTACCATTAGAAGATTTCTGTGAATTTCTACCACCAAGGATATGAAATCAGGTCCTTTGAGTTCTATCTGCTGTCTCATTAAGGACAATAACTATGTTGATTTGGAAAAACAGCTTACACTTTTTTTTAGAGTTTTCTCATTCTCCTATTCTGCTTTTGGTAGATTGATGAACTTTTATACATTACAAAACACAACTAGATGAATGCAGATGCATTCTTCTACCATCCATCCATCTAACAGTTCATCAAAACCAGAAACAGAAATGTAATGAGCTCCACGACTATGGTTTTGATGAAAGTGACATGAAGCATTTCTTTTTCAGAAAACACAATAAGACAAAAACAAAACTATGTTGTTGAATTTCTATTAAAGTTTGTGCCCATGATTGATTCTGTTGTGCAGTGAGTATAATCAAGGAAACATCTGGCTTGGTCATATTTTGATTTTATGAATTTTGTTTATTCATTTATTAATTCTGTTTTGTTCAACAGAGGCCCCTATATATGATAAAATATCTGCTAAAATGTAGTTTACGAATATATTTAAAACAATTTTAATTATAACTTCACTCCATATACTGTGTAAATCAGGTATTCTCAACCTGCGGACAATGGGGCGGATGCAACCTGCGGCACCATTTCACGTGGTCCCCCACTGCCTCCACCAAACCAGGAAGTGCCATGTGCTGGAGGAAGGGCAAAATGGGTGTCCAGCCCCCAAAGCTGTCTGAGGGAACGTGACTTGGCTTTAAAAGGTTGAGAACTCCTGGTGTAAAAGAAGAGCTGCAGTTACTTGTTAATAGATTACGAAGCTGTAAAGCAGGGGTAGACAATCTACCCTCCAGCTGTTTTGCATTGCAGAGCTCATAAAACTAGCCTAACATGGCTAACAATTAACCATTACAGCATTTGTAGTCCAAAATGCAGGAAAACAAGGCTCCCAGGAAAAGACAATAATGCTAGGAAGGTTTGAAGAAGGAAAAGAGGAAGACCCAGAAGGAGAGGATTGTCTCAATAAAGAAATTAAAGGCCTTTTGCATTGAAACCCTGAGCAGGATTATAAATGATAGAACTGTTTACATGTTGTGAAGTCAGAAGTGACTCGACAGCACTTTACAACAACAAGACAGGACAGAAATTTGGAAGGAACTAGGTCACCTACCACTACCTGGCAAACTTTTGATTCTGTGTGTGCTCTTAAGCAGAGCTGCTGCTGAGGAGAGCCAAACAAAGGAAGTGAGCACTGGTGAGTTTTGCAGTTGGAGTAGAGCTGCTTTAGAGGCCCGCACGCCTAACGGCATGCAAGATTGCAAACTAGTAACAAAGGAAGAATATAGTCTTACTAGGTAGAAAGGTAGTAAATGTGTACATTTTTGAGGCCCAGAATACTGCACTTGTTAAAATGGATTCTGAGGGAACAGCTGAAGTTACCTGCAATACTTGTGCCATGTTTGTGTTCTTGCCAAAGCATATGGAGAACTACACTTGCAGCAAGTGCAAGCTGGTTGCGCTACTAGAAGAGAAGGTCCAGCAGCTAGAGGCCCACATATCTAACCATCAACAAATTAAGCATCTTGAGCTGTTCTTGGACAGAGCGGAGCAGACTATGCTGGACAAAGAAGAGACAGGGCACAGTTCTGAGGGAGAAGGCCCTTCACTAACTCAGGAGGGAGATGTTTGGAGGAATGTGACTCAAAGGAGGAGAAGAGTAGGGGATCACTCTGAGAGTCTGAAATTACAGAATAAATTTGAGGCTCTTTCCCTCATCACACCTGATGAGGAACACACAGAGGAACAACTGGTTCCACCTGATGATCTCTCCTTCATCACACTTGATGAGATCCAGGAAGATAAACAACAGGAACAAACTGAGGTTCTCTCCCTTAATATGGTTGATGAGGTGCATGTAGATGAACAGATTGCAGGAGAGAGGCTCCTTGTACTAGGCAATTCAATAATTAGAAATACAGAGAAATGGATTTGTGATGCACATGATAACCGTATGGTGACTTGCCTCCCAGGTGCAAAAGTTGCAGACATCACAAGAAATCTAGATAGATTGTTAGAGAGAACTGGGAATGAGCCAGTTGTCATGGTACATGTTGGTACCAATGATGTTGGGAAGGCCAAGCGGTCTGTCCTGGAAGCAAAATTTAGGTTGTTAGGAAGAAGATTGAAGTCCCGGACTTCCAAGGTAGCATTTTCAGAAGTGCTGCCTGTCCCTCGCACAGGACCTACCAGGCAGGCAGAGCTCAGAAGCCTCAATGCATGGATGAGGCGGTGGTGTCAAGAGGAGGGCTTCAGATTTGTCAGGAACTGGAGAACATTTTGGGACAAGCCCAATCTGTTCAGGAGGGATGGGTTGCATTTGAACCATGATGGGACCAGATTGCTGGCACTCAACATCAAAAAGGCTGCAGAGCAGCTTTTAAACTGATAACTGGGGGAAAGCTGACAGGAGCTGGGCAGCATCCGGTTCGGGAAAGTGTGTACTTGAGTAGTGAGGAGGATGCAAAAATTACTGAGCACAGCAAGGAGCTAGTCACCAGCACTCTAGCAGAAGGATGCAAGAGGCAGTCTAACAATGCAAGTGGACTCAAAAGACTGTGTCAGAAAAGCATATATAAATGCTTGTATACAAATGCCAGAAGCCTCCGGAACAAAATAGGGGAGCTGGAATACTTAGCAATAGATAAGAATATTGATATTATTGGTATCACTGAAACCTGGTGGATGGATGATAACCAATGGGATACAGTTATCCCAGGCTACAAACTGTACAGGAAGGATAGGAAGGAGCAAACGGGAGGTGGTGTAGCCTTGTATGTCAAAGAAGTGATAAAATCATATGAATTGAAATATCTAGGTGATTTGGAGTCACCATTAGAAGCTCTGTGGGTAAGAGTACCAGGCCACAAGGATGGCCTAACAGTAGGCATGTACTATCAGCCTCAGACCCAAACTCTTGAGGGAGACTGGCAGTTGGAGAATGTTGTAAAGGAGGCATCCAAGAAGGGAAGCCTGGTTATAATGGGGGATTTCAATTACCCTCACATAGACTGGGTGAACTGTTGTTCAGCACATGATAAAGAGATAAAGTTCCTAGATATGCTAAATGATTGTTCCCTGGTACAGATGGTTGAAGACCCAACTAGAGGTACAAGAATCCTTGACTTGATCCTGAGTAATACTCAGGATCTGGTGCAAGATGTTAATGTGACTGATCCAATAGGGAACAGTGACCACAACTCAATTATGTTTAACTTGATCATAGACCGCAAGTCACTGATTAAATCTAACACAGAGACCTTAAATTTTCAAAAAGGAAATTTCCCAAAGTTGAGGAAATTAGTAAAAAAAGAAGCTGAAAAGGAAAATTGAGAGAGTCCAAACACTCTAAGAGGCATGGAGGCTGTTTACAAAAACAATAACAGAGGCCCAATTGGAATGCATACCCAAAAGGAAAAAGGGCACTGCCAGGTCCAAGAGGACTCTGATGTGGCTACCAGGAACCCAACTAGGAAGGCCATTGGACCATTAGATGACAATGGAAGGCAAGGGGTTATTAAAGAGGAAACAGAGATTGCAGAGAGACTCAATGAATTCTTTGCTTCAGTATTCACTGAAGAAGACAGAGACCACATGCCCAAAACAGAGCCTATCTTCGTAGGGACGGAAACCGAAGAATTAAGCCAGATAGAAATAACCAGGGAGGAGGTCCTTGCATGTCTTGTTAAACTAAACACTAACAAATCACCAGGACCAGATGGCATCCATCCACGAGTTCTCAGGGAACTTAAAGATGAAATTGCTGATCTCCTAGCCAATATATATAATCTTTCCCTCAAATCAGGCTTTGTGCCTGATGACTGGAAGGTAACGAATGTAACACCAATTTTCAAAAAAGGATCCAGGGGTGATCCAGGAAATTACCTACCTGTCAGTTTGACATGTGTCCCAGGTAAAGTGATGGAAACCATCCTAAAAGACAGAATTAATAGGCACATAGAAGAGACGGCGCTGCTAAAGGAGAGCCAACATGGCTTTTGCAAGGGCAAATCATGGCTCACTAATCTGTTGGAATTTTTTGAGAGTGTCAACAAGCATGTGGATAAGGGGGATCCAGTTGACATTGTTTATCTGGACTTTCAGAAGGCTTTTGAAAAGGTCCCACACCAAAGGCTCTTGAATAAACTTACCAGTCATGGAATAAAGGGACAGGTCTTGTCCTGGATCAGCAACTGGCTAAGGCACAGAAAACAGAGGGTAGCACTAAATGGACACTTCTCCAAGTGGAGGGAAGTAAAGAGTGGGGTCCCCCAAGGTTTAGTACTGGGACTCCTGCTTTTCAACCTCTTCATAAATGATCTAGAGGTGGGAGTAAAAAGCAAGGTAGCCAAATTTGCTGACGACACTAAATTATACAGGGTAGTGAAAACTGTGAGAGATTGTGAGGAGCTCCAGAGGGATCTCTTGACACTGGGGGAGTGGGCAAAACAGTGGCAAATGATCTTCAACATTAGTAAGTGCAGAGTGATGCATGTTGGGGCAAAAAACCCCAATTACATTTATAAACTGATGGGTTCTGAACTCTCTGCGACAAACCAGGAAAGGGACCTTGGTGTCAACCCATTGTGCCTTTTTTCAGCAGTGAAAAAAGCAAACTCAATGTTAGGGATCATTAGGAAGGGTATAGAAAATAAGTCAGCAAGTGTCATTTTGCCTCTTTATAAATCTATGGTGAGGCCCCATCTGGAATACTGTGTACAGTTCTGGTCACCATACCTCCAGAAGGATATTATGGAGTTGGAGAAAGTGCAGAGGTGGGCAACCAGAATGATTAGGGGACTGGAACACCTTCCTTACCATCTGAGGCTGCAACGGTTGGGTCTTTTCACTCTTGAACAACGGCGTCTAAGAGGTGACCTGATTGAAGTTTATAAAATCATGCACAGTTTGGACAAAATAGGTAAGGAAAAGCTGTTTTCCCTATCGCACAACACTAGAACTAGGGGACACTCGATGAACCTTTTGGGTACTAGTTCTCAAACAAATAAGAGAAAGTACTTTTTCACCCAGAGGATTACTGGTCTATGGAACTCCCTGCCAGAAGAAGTGGTGACAGCTGTCAGTCTTGACAGCTTTAAGAAAGGATTAGACAAGTTCATGGAGGACAAGGGTATCAATGGCTATAATTATGGATACTTAAGGACAACCTTGGGGTTGGAGAGATAGGCAGGATATCTCTCAATGCCATCTCCAGGGAATCCTAAGCAGGTGAAGGCATCTCCTTGGGAACACCTTGAAGGAAATGGTGAGCCACTGTATGAGACAGAATGCTGGACTGGATGGGCTGTGGCCTGTTCCAGCAAGGCTGTTCTTATTTTCTTATGTTCTTATATTAACTCTTAGAGGAAAGTTTCTGTATGACTGTCAACAAATTGCCCTATGCTTCTTTCTTGACGTTCTTCTCATGTAGTAGGATTACTATTTATTTGTTGGTGTTGTTCAGTTGCACAGTCTAGTCTGACCCTTTGCAACCCCATGAACCACCGCATGCCAGTCTCCTATGTCATCTGCCATCCTCCATAGCCCACCCAGATCTACACTAACCACATCAATGATGCCATCTAACCATATCATCATCTGCCATCCCTTTCTCCTTTTGCCTTCGATCTTTCCCAGCATCAGGGCCTTCTCCAGTGAGTCCACGCTTCTCATTTGGTGGCCAAACTACTTGAGCTTCTTCAGTATTTGTACTTCCAAGGAGCAGTCAGGGTTGATCTCCCTGCAGTCCAGGGGACTCTCAAGAGCCTCCTCCGCACCACAGTTCAAAGGTGTCTATTCTTCTGTGCTCAGACTTCCTTACGATCCACCTCTCACAGCCATACTTTACTACTGGGAAGATCATTGCTTTGACTATGCGGACTTTTGTTGGCAGGGTGATGTCTTTACTTTTTATTATGCTCCCTAGGTTTGTCATAGCTTGCCTCCCAAGAAGTAAGTATCTTTTTATTTCATGGCTGCAGTCACCATCTGCAGTGATATTAGATCCCAAGAAGGTAAACTCTGTTACTGTTTCCATTTCTTCATCTTCTATTTGCCAGGCAGTGCTGGGGCCAGATGCCATGATCTTGGTTTTTTTGATGTTGAGTTCAGGCCAGCTTTTGCACTCTCCTCTTTCACCTTCATCAAGAGGCTCTTTAGGTCTTCTTCGTTTTCTGCCATTAGGGTAGTATCATCTGTATACCTCAGGTTGTTGATATTTCTCCCAGCAATTTTAATTCCAGCTTGTGCTTCATCCAACCCTGCGGCCTGTGGGCTGGATGTGGTCCACAGCACCATTCCATGTGGCCTCCCACTGCCTCCACCACACCAGGAATTGCCATGTGGTGGAGGAAGGGCAAAATGGACATCTGGCCCCCAAAGCTGTGTGAGGGAGTGTGACCCGGCCCCCAGCTTTAAAAGGTTGAGAACTCCAGGCTTTAGGAGACTGCCAGTAGATATTCTCAGATCTATAGAACATATTACACTATGAGAATGACTCCCACAGCCACTTCATGCTTCCTTCCTTCTTCTCCTGTGTCTAGGCCAGACATGAAACTGCCAAAATGAAGGCACCATTTGGTGAGTTCATTCTGCAGTTCCTTTTGCTTGACCTAGTGTGAGAAAGATTAGCCTTACAACTAATAAAACATGGCTATCCCCTGAGTTTTATCATGAGTTTTAATCAGCATCTAGCTTTCATCCTGGTTTACCCTGCAGAGCTTTTATATGTGTACATCTGCATCTATCTCTATTTATTTTCGCTGTCTCTATATTGCAGAGAAAGGAAGGTATCTCTATAAGGTAGAGAAGAGTGTTTGGCCATGTGGATGATGGAGTTGTGGGAGCTGAAATCCAAAAACAAACACTTTCCACCACCATTGGCTTTTAAAAGATGTGACCCTGAAGCAATAAAATATTCTTTCTGTGGATTTCCCCCCTCCCCCCTTGCTCTTCAGAGAAAGCAGACCAGATTGCACCACTTTGTTTATAGGGGAACTACATTTTCCCACAGGTAAATAATACACTCCTGTGTAAATAATCCATCTCTTTGTTTGTGCCACCAAGTTGAAATGTTCTTTTTTTATCTTCCCTTTGGAAAATACAAACATCTTTACTTGGCCAATCACTCCACTTTGGCAAATGCCCATTAGCTATGACAGTCATTCTTCTTCCATGCTCTGTAGTCTTATATAAAATAAAGATAGGTCCAATTTTATAATGTACTAGACAACTATATGAAGATGTGATGCAAAATGATATCACAGTCAGTTTGTTTTTGTAGGAAGTCATAGAAAGAAATCTGTGCCAACCAGCAAGACTATGCTGTTTCATATTGGGTCAGAGCATTGGTCCATCTGGGCTCGTATTGTCAATAGCAACTGGCAAAAGCTGCCTAAAACATCAGAAAGGAGTTCTGCCAGGTCTATATGGAGAAGTTGGAGCCTGAAACTAGAAATGTCTGAATGTAGATCATGGCCTTTACCACTGAGCGATGGCCTTAAAGCATGAATTCTCAACCTTTTAAAGCCGGGGCCCAGGTAACACTCCTTTAAACGGCTTGGGGGTCTGGATGGCCAGTTTGCTTTTCCTCCACCACATGGTACTTCTTGATGTGGTGGAGGTGGGGGGGGGGCACATGAAATGGTGCAGTGGGCCACATCCAGCCCACAGGCCGCAGGTTGAGAATCCCTGCCCTAAAGTCTTGATTCTTTTTTTAAAATAAAAAAACCACTAGCAACATAATAAATTTTTCATTTTTAACTTTTTGAAAGCCTACAGTATCATTTGGATACTAAGCCTTTTTACTATGAAGTAAGTTCTAAGAGTTGTTTAACAGTGGAAGAGAATACTTCAGAAGGCAGTAGAAAGTCAATCCACTGGCTGTTTTTAAACAAACGTTTAAGGGATGTATTTCTCAGGGATGCATGGTGGATTTCTGCATTGGTACAGTATCAGACTAGATGACTCCTGGAGATGACTCTACAAATTCTGTGATTCTATGAAACTGAATTCAGTGAGGTGAGGAATGCAATACTACACATTGCTTAGAGGTAAGTATCACATAAATATTATACCCTGTTATTGTTTTTCATAAAGGACAAATTCCACTCTTTCCTGGCCTCTGGTTTTCCATATAGTTCTGATATCTTATCTGTCTGCTTCCTGAAGCAACAAATGCAGTCCAGTGTGTGCTACTTTTTTAAAAGGTCTCTAAAGTACCACAGGAGACTTGCTTGTTTGTTTCATTTGCTAAGATGCTGACTGGGAAGCGGAAGGTCAGCAGTTCGATTCCCGAGTACTGCAGGACGGAAATGAGCTCCCGTCTTCGTCCCAGCTCCTACCAACCTAGCAGTTCGAAAGCAAGAAATTGCAAGTAGATAAATAGGGACCACTTCGGTGGGAAGGTAACAGCATTCCGTGCGCTCCGGTGTCTAGTCATGCCTGCCACATGACCACGGAAACGTCTGCAGAAGCAGACAACGCTGGCTCTTCGGCTTAGAAACAGAGATGAGCACTGCACCCTAGAGTCGGATATGACTGGCTTTCGAGCAAGGGAAACCTTTTTTACCAATGTAAATCTTCCTGGAGTCATCCTAATCTATTAAATATTATTAGGGTATCTGGACTATAATGTAAAATATGATTAGGAAAACGTGGGATGGGGGGGAGGGGATCTACTGCTCTTTTCTTCTTTGCTTTGAAAAATAAATTTCTTGCTGACTTCTTTATGCTGCCGGGTTACCTGATTGGTAAGAGGCATAGGCCAATACAGGAATACAGTGTGGTGGCATACTGCCATCTAGAGTCTAAGCATATACTGGCAGCCCTTCCACAAAGCTGAATAACATTTTTCAAAAATAATTCCATATGGGAAAGAAACAGAACTGTTTTTCACTTCTTTGCAGTGTTGATAGTCTTGCTTAATGAAAAAGATTTTGAACTAGCAATCTACCTTTTAAGTCTTTAATATAAACGAATAGATCCTCAGACAAAGACTGGCACATTAATGAAGAGCAATAGTATGTATCTTATGGGCAATATCAGTTTAAAGACTAACATGCATAATAACCAAACTTTATGCATATTGACCATACCTCATGGATAATGTGGACATAGTGGCTCCATCATAGATGTTTATTGTTGTATTTGCTTCACACTGTAAGCCGCCCTGAATGGTGCTTGCACCAGTAGGGCGGGGTATAAATATAATAAATAAATAAATAATAAAGAGACAAGTAAGTTCCATTTGCCATTCAGTAAACAGTACTTTCAAAGAGATCAGGGGGAATGTATAGACTTTGTTATCTAGCCATTATGATCACTGATAGTTTTGTGCCCAGTTCCCAGTTCCTACTCCTGATTTTGGTTAGACTTTGAGGACTGCAATTATGATATTTACAGTCCTCAAAACCTAAGGATGTTACATATTTTGCTTAGGAAACCTGGAACATACCTGACCTCATCCAAAATAAAACCAATGATTATAGTATTTGTCACTTATGATAGATAATGGAATGGCATGAAACACAGAAACCTGGAAGGAAAACCCAATCTATATATTTGTCTGTCTAGCAGAACAGCATCCCAAAAGAACCACTCTGTGTAGTCATGGCCAAGCTACAGGGTCCCAGGATGCCCCAGAAGAATGAAATAACAAATCACTTCTGAATATTCTCTGCCTAGAAAACCCTGGAAAGAATTGCCATAAATTAGAATTGATTTGGCAGCACATTATCAACATTGCTGTCATTTGTTTGCCTGCCTGCCTTAAAATGCTCTTAAAATACAACTTTTGAAAGCAACTTTATTAAAGAGGAAAGTAGTATCCCAAACTATTCATAAAAGAATGAGTATGAAGGAAACCATTTTAATAATACTATAAATGGTAGGGATGATATATGTATGAAGTGCTGATACAAGTTTTATAAAGTTATCTATATGAAATATGATAACCTTGGAAATTAGAATTTGACCTCAGCTTCATGTTAAACTAATATGCATTATAAGATTGTATTCATACAAACTATTATTAGAGATTGAGAGAACTTGTTCTTAAACTATGGCATAGATGAGGATTTCTACAGCCCTGGCTTATGCAGTTAGTAGCATGAGCATGGCAGACCAGCACCAAAGATGCCATTGCCATAATTCTTGGCTAACAATGAATTTTTAAGATACTGACTGGGAGGCGGAAGGTCAGCAGTTTGATTCCTGAGTACTGCAGGACGGAATGAGCTCCCGTCTTTGTCCCAGCTCCTGCCAACCTAGCAGTTCAAAAGCAAGAAATTGCAAGTAGATAAATAGGAACCACTTTGTTGGGAAGGTAACAGCATTCCGTGCACTCCGGTGTCTAGTCATGCCTGCCACATGACCACGGAAACATCTGCAGCAGCAGACAGCACTGGCTCTTCGGCTTTGAAACAGAGATGAGCACTGCACCCTAGAGTCGGATACGACTGGCTTTCGAGCAAGGAAAAACTTTACCTTTAGGTTTCTTTTAAAGACTCCCAGGACAAATTTTAAAGAATATTTTTTGCCTGTAAAGTTACAGAGAGATTTGGTGGCAAAAGTAGGTTAACAGTCAGAAACGGGTCATCTAAAACAGAGCTCAGACTTACCAGTTCTAATCTAGAGCACACATCTAGGGGTTTCCTCCTCAGTTTTATAAGAATCTAAGCACACAGCATGAAAACAACAACTGTGCATGTAGGAGTGTTCAAATGAGAGGTGTGTGTGTGTGTGTGTGGGGGGGGGGGGGGGGTAGAGACCCAGTGCCACTACATTAAAAACTCTTGTGGTTTCTAAGGATTCAGTCCAGCAAGGAAGAAGTTCTCCATTTAACAGGTTCCATTTATTTCAGGGCACTCTTCCTAACGTCACACTTTTTATCTGTACTTGAAAAAGAAGAGTTCATATTTCTTGCATCACAGTGTCAAAGTCAAAGGACATGAGAAAAACAATAGTACTCCTCTAGCCTTTGTAGTTTGGCAACTGTTCAACTCAGAGCTTAGAAGAGTTACTGTGGGAGGGGATTCACTCCAGCTCCAACAATGCCCCTACCCAATATTATGCTGGAGGGAGCATTCTGCGAACTGTAAACCAAAGCCTAACTTTTTCAACTCTATGTCCTTTTTCCAAGCCTTGCTGATTGTAATGATGAATAATATGCCATTGAGTTCATTCTGACTTGCAGAAACTCTTTTCAGAATGTTCTAGGCACTGATTACTCAGAAGAAGCTTACCGTCCCCTCCTTCTTGGGATACTCAGGGACTGTACAGCATATCCTTCTCTAACAAGGCACAGTAGGGAATCAAACTCCCAAACTCTGGCTCCATAGCCAGGACCCCACTGTCAGTGGTGGGCTGGCCCATCAGGCTACGGGGACTCAGTCCAGGGTACCCCCTCAGGCTCCCAGTACCATGGTGCCTTCCCCCCTTGGGCCTTCAAAGGGCCAAGTTGAGCTGTGATGTCAAGAACAATTGAGCAAACAAGCGGGGCTCCGTGTTGCTCTGCCTGCCTTCCTCCTCCTGTGCTACCAAAGTTAAGATTACAAAAGCAGCTCCATTGACAACAGAGCTGCTGTGGCTTAGAGGTTGCAGTTTTGCCTTATAAGCAGAAGGTTGTTGGTTCGAATCCCCTGAGGGGAGTTGAAAGTAGAAGGTGAGTGGGAATGTATATATTATATTTTGTTAGGGTTAGTTGCCCTCATAACTCTCTGTCCAGCACACTTTTAGCGTTGCAGAATGCCCTTGGCCACCTTGACAAGCTATTATAGACAGTGCAAATGTATAAATTGCCTGTGTTCCCTGGTATCTATGATGTGTCAAGTACAAGTGCTCTCCTTTTGATATCTTACATGAAGACTTCCCATTGGCTTCTGGGTCTTTGGTCTAATCCAGCAAGACTCTTCTTCTGTTCTTGATACTATAAATAAATTGTCTCTTTCTTTTTCCATCCATAGGTAGCTGTTGGGAATTTTGTTTTGGTAACCCTGTACTGCCATTGTATCTCCTTCTTTAGTTTTCTTGTATCCAGCAAGCGATACATCTATTTAAATAGCTGGTTTCAGTGTGGAGGGGACCGTTCTCGTATGTCTTCTCAATATAGCACTCACTGACTGCTCATATAAATTATAGTCACATAATGTGTCATTAAGCATTCAAAAGGCTGGGTCAGGGGATAAAAGAATAACAGGACCCTGAATGCTTCTCAGCTCCACTTCACTTTTCACAACTCACTTTCCCTTTAAGACACCTTTCTTTAGCTCAGCCATGTGATCATCTTCTCTTTCTGTGTGTCTATATTTTTATGAATATCTCTTTCCCACAGAGAGTTGCCTAAAGCTACTGGTAGTCTCTAATGCAGCAGAATTAATGCAGCTGGTAAGCGATAAAACGGAGATATGTTGGCAATATGCGATTACAGATTAAATGATGTAATTTCAGGGTCAGCTCTACATAAGGCATATAGGAAGAGACTGACAAGTGAAGATGAATGGCAAATGAATGAGGTCAGCTACAGTATTTAGTGTACACAGTTGCTTCACTGAGATCCACAGGCTCTACTTCCATCTGCTGGCTTATGAAAACCCACCTGATAGAGTCTATCTGAAAGGTTACATGCATAATCTTTCAGCTGTCTCCCATTATGAGAGCAGCCCTCATTTCAAGTCACCTCATCATAACTCTATCCTCCACAGACCTGTCAATTAGCCTCTCTTTTCCCCCAGTACAGATATGTTTTCGGCAGTGTGTGAGAGAGAGAATGGCAAAGAATCAGAGGACAGCCAATTCTACTAGCCAGACCATATACCTTTCCATTCCAAAATGTCATGTTTGCTCTATTATTATTATTATTATTATTATTATTATTATTGCATACAAATCTACCATTTGATTCATAGTTGAGGGCTGGTATAAAATTAACAGTTCAAGCCCTAACCAAGGACTTAAGAACTATTAAGGTAATGTCTGAGTATATATGCAATTCCTAGTAGAATTGTTTTTTGGAGAGTTAGGATGTTCAAGCCCGATAAGTCCAAAATTCCCAAATATCTAGAGAGCTCTTTAGGTATTGCTCCAAGGGCTCTGGTCACTATAGGTACAACAGCAGATTTCTTCCTTCATAGACTATCAACTTCAATTTGCAAATCATGATATTTTGTGATTTTCTCGAATGGTTTGCTTTCAATTTGTGTGTCTCCTGGTATAGCTATGTCAATAAACCAGACCTTCTTTTTTCCACAACAGTTATATCAGGTGTGTTGTGAGGCAAATGTCTATTTGAATTTTAAAGTCCCATAGGATCTTGATTCTCTCATTTTCTAAAACATTCTGTACTTGATGTTCCCAATGATTTTTACTGCATTCAAATCCAAACTTCTGGCAAAGTTTACAATGGATAATTTTTGCAACTCTGTTATGGCATTGCAAATAATCAGTCTGTGAAATTTTGCTGCATCTGCTGGTCAGATGATCTATTGTTTCATCCTTTTCATTATAAAGCCAGCAGGTGCTATTGTTGGATATGTGCTGTATTTTTGTCTTCATGCAATGTGTTGGCAAAACTTGTTCCTGAGCTGCCAAGATAAATCCTTCCATTTCTTTCTTCAAAACACCTGCTCTTAACCATCCCCATGTCAGCTTTGGATTACCCTTGCCTTCTATGTTTTTCAAGTATTGACCATGCATAGGCTTGTTTTTCCAGTTTGCAGATCGACATTCTATCCTTTCCTTTCTGTATTCAGCTTTCTTCTTCACTGTTTTCAAAAGTCCTCCTTTGTTCACTTCTTAAAGCATAGGCTCTTCACTTTTCGTAATGTAGTCAACCTACGCTTTTCTTCTACTACTGTCTGTTTCAACTGTAGGAGTCCTCTGTCACCCTCAGCTCTCGGTAAAGTACTAAACAATCAACATCACTTTTTGGGTGCATGGCATGATGCATAGTCATTATCTTCTTGTTTTTCAGTCAAGGTTGTCTAATTCCATTTGGGTCCAGTTGAATATCATATAACTGGCACTGCCCAGTTATTAATTGCCTCAATGATATTGGCTCCACTCAGTTTTGACTTCAAGATTTTCTGGACCCGCTTTATGCATTTTGTAGAAGTAGTTCTTTTGATTTGCTGTGTAACAGGTCAGAAGCTTCCAGAACTCTCAGGTACTTGTATCCCTCTACTGATGTTATTGCTTTGATACACTCTTCATTATCTAACTCAAATCCATCACCTTTGACAATTTTGCCTGCCTTAACAGTAATTTTTGCACACTTGTCAATTTCAAATTGCATTCTGATGTCTTTATTAAATTTCTTTGTAGTTTCCAGGAGTGTATTTAATTCAGCTCTTATCTTTCCAAACAATTTTAAATCATCCATATAGAGCAAATGTGAAACCTTCAGTCCTTTCTTACCCAATTCATATCCACAGTTTGTTCTATTATTATTATTATTATTATTATTATTATTATTATTATTATTATTATTATTATTATTATTATTATTATTATTATTATTATTATTATTATTATTATTCCACTCTGCCCAGCAGCTCAATGCAAGTGCTTCCTCCCTCCCCTGGTACAGAGTTCAACCCTCTCCTTTGCCCAGCAGCCCAATAGGAGTGCTCTCTCCCCCCCACACACACAGCTCAGAGTTTGCTCTGCCCAGCACCCCAATGGGAGTGTTTCCTCCCTCCCCAGCACAGAATTCAACCCACCCCTCTATCTGTGCTGACCTACCCCAACAGGCACGGTTGCTGCATAGCGGCACTACACAGAGAGTCGATTTAAGGAGAGTCCAAATAGCAAAGTCCAAAGAGCAAGCCAACGTCTGGTTATTGGTAGTTCAAGCAGGCATCTTGTCCAAAGGATGTTCAGGGACATCGTCAGGGTTGGCAGAGTAGTCAGGGTCACAACAGGCAGTTCAGAGTCTAGGCAGGCAATTTCAAGAGGTATCTGAAGTCAAGCAGGGTGTCGATCTTTGCACTGAAGAATTGTACCAACACTGGACTGCTGCAACAAGCTTGCTTAAAAGCCTCCCAGCTAATCGCTATCAGCTGGGAGCCTTCTTTGGTAACTAGTTCTAACATGCTTGCATCACAATTGTAGCTCCTTTCTGACTTTTTCCCTGACTAAGGGCTGATCACTGTCAGAGTCAGACTTCTGATCTGACAGGTCATCTGCTTGGGGAAACAGAGTTGAGCCAGAAGCAGGCTGAGATTCCTGGTTCAGGACATTCTCAGGTTCGGGTGCAGGCAGTGTCAGGTGGTTTTGAGGGTCCTAAGAGGCTTTGGTGGTGACAGAGTGCTGTGTATGATGCAGTCCACCACAACTCCCTCCTTTCAGCAACTGTCAGCCTCTGCCAAGGACCCAGACACCCGGATCTTACCCAGTCACAGGGAGTGTGGTTTTTCCATAGTAACATGGATGCAGCAGTAGTAGTGTGTGGTAGAAGCAGAGAGCTAGGTGCCAGTGCTATGCCCAAGTAGAAGCCAACAAGATAAAGTCCCAAAACAGAACTTTATTTTCTATTCTAGATAGGCAGGATATCTCTCAATGCCATTTCCAGGGAATCCTAAGCAGGTGAAGGCATCTGCTTGGGAATATCCTGAAGGAAATGGTGAGCCACTGTGTGAGACAGAATGCTGGACTGGATGGGCTGTGGCCTGTTCCAGCAAGGCTGTTCTTATGTTCTTATTCCATAAAATGAAGAAGCAAAGCTGTAAAGATTAAACAATCCATGTACCTGTAGAGAATAAAATCCTCAAATCCCAAAGTCCATAGGGCTCTTTTAGATCCAGAAATGTCCATGAAATATTTCAAAGAGCCAATAAGTCCATCAGAATGTCCATAAGCCTGTGGAGCAAAAGAACACCCCCCCCCCCAAAAAAAAAGTCCATCCGTCCATGAAATGGCCAAATATCAGCAAAGTTCAATATCCATAGGATGACAACATTTTAGGTTAATCCAGCAAAGTCCAAGTCTCTCAGTCATCCATCAGATGTGTTGGGCAGTGTACATCTCCAAGATAGAATCCCGTCCAATCCAATTCCATCCAATCTCTTTGGATTACATCCTGCCTTTGGGGTGTTCCCTCCAGGGAATAGAGTTCAGCTAACAAAAGCCAGGTAGCCCTCAGTTGGAGAACCGATTTGGGGTCTCAAAACCTCTGGTTTATATAGGCAAAATGAGTGGTTACTCACCCCTAAGAATTCATTACATAATAGGATTACATAATGGGGTTACATCATGATTTCATCATGGGAAAGTCCTGGGTCTCTGCAGGTGTCTCCCTCTCCCCTTAAGAATTCATGACATCATGGGAAGGCACCTTACCCTCAATAGAATGTGTTTACTTCATGGGAAAGCACCTGGGTTCCCATGGGAATGGAATGTGTTTATGTCATGGGAAAGTCCCTGCAGGTGTCTCCCCAAAGCTATCTGGGAACTAACCTTTCCCCCCTGTTACCTTGGATCTGTGATGTAATAGATCAAGGGCTGGAAAGGGTCAGAAAGGGACAAAAGGGCATGAGTTATAGGAGGGGTAAAAGTCCCCTTCTCCTTTGTAACTTCCTGGGTGGGGTGTAGCACCTGCTAGCTATGCAATCTGTAAAGAATGTGGTCACTAAAAGTCATGGAACCATGCCAAAAGTTAACTGTCAGTCAAATACTTGCACACAGCAGACAAAGTTTGGCCACCTCTGTCTTTCTCTCACTGATGTCACTCCTCTGGTATGTCTGAGGTATGCAGTCAGTGAAGCTGCTGTTTAAAAAAATACTGCCAGCAAGTTCTCAGTTTTTCCTGATCACATAAAAGCAACCAAATGAACTTAACTAAACATGTAAGTAACTAAATGATTTATATCTTTATTACTTAACTAAACATTTTTACTTAACTCTTAAGCTCTTAAACAGCTAGCTTAAAGAATACATTTCTATCAGCTAAATTAAAGCATTTTATTTAATTCTAAACAAACCAAATTAATTCTAAGCAAGCTAATTTAAAGCATACAATTCTATCTTCTAACCCAAAGGTAAATTAAACTTTATAAATACTTTACAACCATTCTATCTTATCTTATTCTAAGTTATTACACATTTTAACTGAATTTCTAACCAGTTGGTTTAATGCATCACACACAGGAGAATGCACAGAGTTCACCCCAGCCCTCTGTTTGTGCACTTGGCATCCAAAAGATTTACCATCACTGACATAAGGGCAGACATGTGTTATTTAACTGTGTTAATTATCATTGTGTTCTTACTATCAAGGAAGAGGAGAGATACTTACAGGTTTTCTTGTTTTGCTTGCAGAAATTGTTTGGGAATTTTAGATACCAAGTACTTTATTTAGGTGTTTTTCTGCTGTAGATAGAAAAAATTATTTGGGTCTTTGCAGGCGCACCCCCCCAATAACGGACACAGACAACATTGAAAGTGGATAACAGCACCGGGCCACATTTATTGATTCAATGCCCTAGTCCGAATTATAAATTTGTATTGGTAAAACGACCAATCATAATTCATAAGGCAAGCAGGCCGAAGTAACACTGGTAAGGTACCACCCCAAAATTGCCAACGGCAATTGGTTACAATGTATCAATTTGTATCAATTTGTTTGTTGACAACAAACAAATTGTTGACCGTAGTCAATAACTAACTCATGACCCCACCCTCTGACGCGTATCCGTGAAATCACAGGGGTGATGCATGCTGGTTAGCAATCGTCATCACCCCATCGCCTGGTTCGTCGTTGACCGGACAACGTTTAACTAATTTATTCCTGTCTAGTGTTGTCCAGTCAATTGCGAACCTGCCGGATACTTGTGGGTCATACTGTTTACCTTACCAGTGTTACCCGCCAATGTGACCAAAATCAACATTATGAACACAGAAAGACCCCTATATCAAACCATAGCAACAGTGTGGGATGGGCAAAAAAGCCAGGACCCGGAAGCCAATATGGGTCCCAGCCAAAAATTCCCACCCGGCCCCGAAGCGACCAAAATATCACACTGTTAACTAGGGAGGGGGTGGAGGGGAAAAGACTTCTCCGCTCCGTCGCTGAGGTAAAATGGCAGCTCGGCTGCCTCGTGGCCATCCCTTTTATAAGGGAGCTGGCCACGCCCCTAACTACCCGGATTCTCTGCCCTGTGGGGAGGGCGCAAAGGGCGCGGCGGCCATTTTGGCGCCGCGCTCGCATTGCAGGCGCACCCCCCCAATAACGGACACAGACAACATTGAAAGTGGATAACAGCACCGGGCCACATTTATTGATTCAATGCCCTAGTCCGAATTATAAATTTGTATTGGTAAAACGACCAATCATAATTCATAAGGCAAGCAGGCCGAAGTAACACTGGTAAGGTACCACCCCAAAATTGCCAACGGCAATTGGTTACAATGTATCAATTTGTATCAATTTGTTTGTTGACAACAAACAAATTGTTGACCGTAGTCAATAACTAACTCATGACCCCACCCTCTGACGCATATCCGTGAAATCACAGGGGTGATGCATGCTGGTTAGCAATCGTCATCACCCCATCGCCTGGTTCGTCGTTGACCGGACAACGTTTAACTAATTTATTCCTGTCTAGTGTTGTCCAGTCAATTGCGAACCTGCCGGATACTTGTGGGTCATACTGTTTACCTTACCAGTGCTACCCGCCACACGGAGGGGCTTCAAAGAAGACCTGACGCCCCCCCCCAGACCGTCAGCTCGGTCAACAGGCCTGCTCGCCAATCACCCAACAGGAGGTCCATACCTCCTCGCGACAGATGGACCCCATCCCCTGCGTACAAGTCATAATTTTGCAGGCTAATATCGGGGTGATGACTGACCCGTCCCCAAGCCCTGTTGGCAAGAAACCGCGCCACCGCCCTATTGACCGTGCACCTAGCGCGGTCAAGGGCCATGAGGTTAACGCCCCCTCTGTAAGAATGGCGCGGGACAATGTCCGACCAAACCAGGGTTGTGGCAGGCCAGACATAATGCAAGTAGGCGAGTTCCTCGCAAATCGCATGCTTGAGCGATAAGCCGGTGACCTGGCCCAAATCATTGCCCCCCAGGTGGATAATGAGAATGTCAGGCGGGTCAGCACCCA
The DNA here is from genome assembly GCA_035047345.1 of Bradypodion ventrale. Lineage (NCBI taxonomy): Eukaryota > Metazoa > Chordata > Lepidosauria > Squamata > Chamaeleonidae > Bradypodion > Bradypodion ventrale. Next base: position 87,406,877 of record JAWDJE010000001.1, on the reverse strand, counting down.
GGCCAGAAAAAAGGAAAGGCCGCAGCTCCCGCCATAACATCCCAGGCTTACCATGCCATGTGAGACTGGTGTGTTCACCCAGTCCCAGTCGGGGTCCCCACTCTGTCGCCGCAGCGTAACGCGCTGCCCTGTGCACATAGCTATGGCCCACCAGCCATACTGTCACCGGTGTAATACGACACCCAGGGTCTGTAAGAAAATTGAGAAAAAAGGCGGTAAGGTGACTGGATTGGTACTCATGGCGGGAGTGGGCGCACATAAAACTGAAAACATTGCGAGCCCCACCTCCCCATGCTGCGTATGTCAGCCCCAGAGTACCCAAAAGCAGCTGCTGTAGAGGCTGCACCAATACGGAATGAATGTGTGCCATAACGGGCACCTGGTAGGCCCACCCTGGTGAGGGCTCTGGCTGTCACCTTCCAAAACTGAAATTTAGTAAGGTGAGACCCATCTTGGTGACAGAAAAATGGGCCGTGGTGCATGCCACGCAGTGCCAGGAATTCCTGTAGGGCACCAACCGGACAGATGTCTGCCAAAGAACACCGTAGCAGTCTTACACCACTGCCTACGCCATGCTGATCTGTTTTAGAGGAGCGTATCCTCAACTGGGCCCAGTCTTTGGCAACATAGACATCTTCGAGTTCCAGTGCCCTACCACTTGCATCCGCCTTAGACAGCATCACGAGTTCGCTGACGCGGAGCGCTCCAAAAAATGCCACCGTTGTGGCTGCATGAAAAAGGGCTGCCTCATAATGATCAAAACAGAGGCCTGGCCAGCCCCGGGCCAACTGGGTAAGAACCCCTGGGGAAATAGGGTGCCGGTCGTCCGGGCAACGCCCGCGCTCGCGCACCCACCCCTCCAAAACATGTCTCACACGGAAGTCAGAGGTGGTATCCACATGACCTCCCACTTTGGCCATAAAAGCCAACGCCGAGAGCTTGGATGCTATGGTGCGAGGTGCGAGGCCCTGTGCATGCAGGTGAACCATGAACCGCAGAACATGGTCCACCGGGATAGGCCAGGTCTCTGGCAGGTGACATTGAGCAGAAAATGCCCTGTAAGAATTGAATGCTTGTTGGTACGCCTTACGCGTGCGTGGCACTAGTGACAGGCCAATCGCCCGGTTCACCTCTCCTTGCCAATAGTCCACATCTCGTCCGGGAGTGGCGAGGGAAATTCCTCCGCATCCGGGGCCAAGGCGCGGAACCGGGAGATCTGCAGGCGGGACAAAGCGTCAGCAATATCATTATTAATCCCTGGGACATGCCTGGCCCTGAACAAGACGTTGAGGCGCAGGCAGCGCAGCACAAAATGGCGCACTAGTTCCATAACCCTGGGCGATTTGGAAGTCTGTGCATTGACAATGTGGACAACAGCAGCATTGTCACACCAGAAATGCACCACCGAATTAGCCCACTGTTCGACCCATAGCATCAAAGCCCCCAGAATAGGGAAAAATTCCAGGTATGTGAGATCCCGCAGGCGACCTGTGCCTGCCCAGGCCGGTGGCCACCCACCATAGGCCCACTTCCCATTGAAGTACATCCCATAACCCAGGGATCCTGAGGCATCAGACTGGATCTGAAAATTGGGGGATGCCAGGAGGTCAGACCTCCAAAATGAGACCCCATTGAACTCCCTCGGGAATTGCAACCAGACAAACATGTCTGCCCTGATACCCCGGGTGAGCCTGACTCTGTGGTGGGGCCTGGATAACCCTGCCATGGCGTCGCATAAGCGCCGGGCAAAAGCCCTGCCCGGTGCGACCACCCTGCAAGCAAAATTGAGGTGACCATGTAGCACCTGCAGTTCCCTCAGGGATGCCTTACGCTTGGCCAGCAATTCCGAGATAAGGGCCACTATCCTGGACACCTTATCACCCGGCAACCTAGAAGCCTGCACTACTGTGTCAATCTCAACCCCCAGGAATACTAGCTTGGTAGATGGGCCCTCGGTCTTTTCGGGTGCTAAAGGGACACCAAGTTCCTCCATTAGCGTCTGAAATGTGTTGAGGAGACGTGTGCACGTGTCCCAGCCCCGTTCACCCCCGAATAAAAAATCATCCAGGTAATGGGCTACAGACCGGGACCCTGACCTGCGGACGAAAGCCCACTCTAGGAAGGTACTAAAACGCTCGAATGCCGAGCATGATATGGAGCAGCCAAAAGGCATGGCCTTATCAAAATAATATTCACCCTTAAATTTAAAACCCAGCAACTCAAAGTCGCCCGGATGCACTGGCAAGAGGCGAAAAGCCGACTTAATGTCACACTTGGCCAGCAAGGCACCCGGGCCACACGAGCGTACCATGCGCAGCGCATGGTCAAACGATGTATACCTGACTGAACAGAGGTCATCAGGAATAGCATCATTGACCGATCGGCCGGCTGGGTAGGACAAATGATGAATAAGGCGAAACTCACCTAGGGACTTTTTGGGGACCAAGCCCAGTGGCGACACCTTAAGATTGGGAAACGGGGGTGCAGGGAAAGGTCCAGCGACCCTGCCCGCATCTAACTCTTTTTTAATGCTGGCCGCAGCCACGTCCTCCCTCCCTCTGAGGGATAACAGGTTGGGGGCATCCTGAGGGGACCTATCACCCATGAAAGGGATATGGAATCCCTGCTTAAAACCCTGAAGGAGATACTCCCCATCCTCCCCCTTCGTGTACGATGCGAGCCAACGCTCCAGCATGTCCACATTAATTGGGGAGGGGGCCTTTTGGAGAACCAGCTCCATCCGTGGCAGTCTTGCCAGCCCACTGTCCACCCCTCCCTCTGCCTCGTGCCCCCCCAGGCCTGGGATAGGCAGAGGCTGCGTGGGGGCCCGAACATGTGGGACACTCATGCTTATACCTGCAATTCTTTCTATTGCAGGAACCATTGGACGAGAAAGTCCAGCACAGCAGGCGGGCTGGAACCCCCTGCCCCGCCGCCTGGCGGGTAACCTGCGCTGGAGCCGCTCGCTGGACCGCATGTCCGCAATGGTATCTATCTCCCGGGGCAGGGCGTGTAGGCGTCATATACAAGAGCCAAAGACTCTGGCACGGCTCATCCCATCTCATCTCGGGGTGGAGGGGAATCCTCATACGGAATTCCTCATCATATGCTAGCCATGAGGGGCCCGGGAAATCAACCATCGCCCTGTATATGTTGTCCAAATATTGGACCATGGGAATAGCTAAATCCGGCCGCGCCCTCAAATACACCGCCATGTATATTAAATAAGCGGGGAGCCAGTTGGCCCAGGTACGCGGCGGCTTACGGCGGCGTGCCTGCTCCTTGTCCTTCTCATCCTGTCCCTCCCTTTCCTCCTTGGTGGGCTCTCTGTTCAGGAGTGAGAAGATATCTACGTACTCCCCCTGCCATATCTTTTCTCTGGTAGTCTGTGCCAAATGATCACCCAATGGCAAGGAATACCCCGCCGTCGGCAAAGCCGAAAAAGGCACAGCCGGCCTAGGAAAAGGGGCCTGAGCTAACCCAGCCACCCCCAGAACATTCCCCGCAGTGTAAGAACAAGTACCCACCCCAGTGCCCAAGGTGGCAGTCGTCGTCGCCGGGTGGGTTGCCGACAGCGTGGCCCCCGCACCACCCGCGCGAGGCCAAGGCCATTGAAAGGCCCCCCCTATATTGGGGATGTGTGTGGATGTACTCGCTTGCACCGTATACTCACATGCTGCACCCCCGCGGGCCGCCCCCACCGGGGGTTCCGGCCCACTGGGGGCGTCGGAGCTCACGACCGACGTAGAGCTCATCACCGGGGCTTGACCCGCACCTGGCTGCTGGCTGGGGAGCTGCGAGGCAGTGGCCGAAACCGCGCCACGCGCCTGCAGCAGCTCGACCCTCCCTGCCGGCTGTTGTCCTCCTGCCGACAGCGCCTCAAAAGGGACCCCGAAGGGGGCGCCCGCCTGACTGGCCCGAGCCAATGACGCTTCCAGGGCCGCGATGCGGGCCAGTAAGGTGTCCACGTTGACCAGGGGCAAAGGGCCGGCCGGCCCGCCTGGTCCCGGCGCAGGTACAGGTCCCTGTACCCCAGGACCCGAATATGGCCATTGGCCAGCACCGAAGCCCGGCAGGGTCGGTGGAGAAACCTGCCAAGGCAGGGGGCCGCACCACCCCCCAAGGCTAGAGGGCCCAGGGAGAGGCTGCGACCCAAGAGGAGTAGGCCCAACAGGGTGGGCAGGTGTAGGAGCGGTGTCCACCGCTCGCGGGCCGCGGGCCGGAACGCCTTCCGCGCCCGCACTCTGATCGCCCACTCCGGGCCAAGGGGCAATAGACCCCATTCCGCTGGCCCCGGCAGGGGCCGGCAAAGGCGGCTGCTGAGGAGGCGGCACCGCGGTCCTCCGACCTGGGTTGCGCCTCCTAACAGCGCGAGCTGCACTCGAAGCTGCCTTCTTCTTCGAAGGCATCTCCACCGAAGCAAGAAGGGAAGCCAGCAAGGCAGAATCGCTACCAAAAGGGCTTCCCGGTAGGCTAAAGAGCGACGGAGACACAGGGGAAAAGACTTCTCCGCTCCGTCGCTGAGGTAAAATGGCAGCTCGGCTGCCTCGTGGCCATCCCTTTTATAAGGGAGCTGGCCACGCCCCTAACTACCCGGATTCTCTGCCCTGTGGGGGGGGGGGGGGCCGCAAAGGGCGCGGCGGCCATTTTGGCGCCGCACTCGCAGTCTGCTTTCTCTTCCAAAATAATTGGCAGAGAACCTATTCTGAATTACATGCTAGTTCCCATGCTAGCTGGGGATTCTGGAAGCAATAGTTTAAAATAGCTTTTCCAAGATTTGTTCAAATTGTGTATGATTATAACAGCATCCTCTTTCTAACTATTTCACTCAGTCAAACTACAGGGGTGACAGTTACAGCAGTGCTCCAAAATCTTCTGTTTGTAACAGGTGTGTAAAATCCCCTTGTGACCAACAAGTGTAATGTATTGACTTTGCACGTTTCCAGAAGTGAGCTGTTGAAATTCAATTCATTCCTCACTAAAATTCTTCTTTGCACCCCAGTTCTGAAATGGCAAGAGGAATGATATCTGGTTAGGTGTGTAAACAATATATGGATTCAATTTCACTCAGGTTACAAGTTCATCCCTGGGACTTTTAAATGCCCCTTCATCTATGTCTGGCTCTGAAATTCCTTGCTTACACAGTTACTGAGTCTTTAAAGACATTGCCAGCCTTTCAGATTACATAATATTCTTAAGAATAGCCCCACACTGAACAGAGTAATGAAATATTTAAGACCTGCTAACCTCTTATTTACATCTTTGATTAACATTAATAGGATATTGTGCCATGTTAACATTTATTTTTCGAAGGAAAGAAAGATAACAAGTTCATAGAATTCCCAGACAGATTAAGGCAATGTATTGCTTGGCATTAGGATGTTAGAGGAGGCTCTAGCAAGGGATAAGCTTGGAGCAAAACATTTCCACTGCAACCACATATTCTTCTCTTTCGGTGATGGAAATTTTCTTACCTATTCACCACTACACTATTCTAAATCCAACTTTGACAGTAAAATACAATAATTCACATATAGGTCGATGATGATCCGTGGGGGGCACTCCATACAAACTTGCATAGAGGGACTCCCAGTCAAACCATTTTTCATTTTTAAAGATATATGTAATGTAACCTATCACAAGGACAATTTTTAAAAAGGAAAAGACATTATCAATGTAATGAGGAAAAATACATAGGCTGAAATCCTCTTGTGTAGCTCGTACTGCACAATAGAGATATCATCAGGAGCAGTGACACATAATCAAAATCATGTGCACATTTAATATCACAAAAGGAAACCTTTAATCATTGGCATGTTGTCGCTAATGATGTCATCATTTCTATTGCCCAGGTAGACCTTGTCCACCTGAATTTCAACCAAACTCCTGTGGTACTTTAAAGAGTAAGACTTTTTAATTAATGTAAGCTTTGATACCCCATAGCCTCTGACAAAGTGCACTACACTACATTATATCTTGTGCCAGATAAATCTTCTAAGCCTTTTAAGATGATACAAGATTGTCATTCTTGCTGCAACAACTAATTCAACTACCCTTTGGAAATTAATATAATGGGCAAGGTCAAAGAAGTCCAAGTTGAATCTGTAGAGAATAAACATTTTTCTGACACACTTCTTACAGAACTGCTCCGATGTAATTGCAAACTTAGTAGGTTTGCTGACTGTAGTGTTCCTTAAAGTAATTCATTTACCTGTTCATTCCAGCTGTCAACAAAATTAAGGAGATAACCAAGTTTTCCCCCTTATTCTTGTCATACACAGTACACCAAGGCTTAAATCCAGCATAACAGCAGAGGAATGATTATCCATTTCTTGGATTAGTCTGCTGTACAAACAAATTTGCAAGTAACTGTGCAAGAGGGTATGCAGTCACTCCTGTGACAGGTTATGTAAGTATCTGCATGAAATTGTATTAGATATCACACATGTGGGAGGGAATTGCAAGTATTTGCATATTGTATCTTGTACAACACAGCAGGTAGGAACATGGAGAAGCAAATAGCAAGTAAGAGAAGCATATTTGCTGAATATAAGAGAGTAAACAAAACAAAACAAAAGACAAAAAAAAGTTGTGTCACCTTAAAAACAAACTCCTGTATTTTAATGTTAGTTTTTGTGACTCAAGTCCACTTCTTAAGACATTAGAGTGAGACTTCATGGTGTTAATTTATACATATCAGGTACAGAGGTACATAATGTTGACTAGCATAACAAATAAGTTTAGAAATCAGTGTGGCTTTTTACAGCTGGCAATAACAGAAGTTCTCTGACTGAAATTCAGATTTATTACTGTGAAGGTTGGTTCTGTTGAGTTGTAAATGGTTAGTAGATGGATGCAAAATAAACATTGTGGAATTACACATCTGCTAATGAGTTAATTGAGGATGGGGTGAATGACCTATTTGCCAAAGTAACAGAAATAGACAGCAAGTCGCACTAGAACTGTGATCACATGCAAGCTCTTTGACCTAGGGGTGAAAGTGACTTTGTTGTACTGTATGCAAGTTTGTGTGTACTAAGAAATCACACAAAGAAGCCTTCAATCAGTAGTCCAATTTTTGTCCCCTAAAATTGTTGTAGAACTCAGGCTGACACAGACTGTTGTAAGACAACATTTTAGGTGCAAAGATGGCAGTGGGTGTTATTCTTTGAAATATCCCTAGCTTGTCCCTTTTCACTTTTGTATTCATTGTTTTCTCAAAAACGTAATGAGCACATATTATTTTTAAACAAATAAGATTTCTTTTTTGTAGGCTTCATGTTCCAGACAACCAAGGACCAGTTTATTTTATTTTTAAAATGTTCATGTCATGTATTTACCACAAGGAGGACTTCTGGATGATGTATATTAATATGACTCTTTACAATGTGTTTGCTGCAGTAAGGCAATAAAATTGAAGAGACATAGAATAAGGTTCATAAAAATAAATATTGAAATTGAAAAATCCAATTTTTAAAAATCTATTGGAATGAAAATTTTTAACCTAGATTTGAGAAAAATTAGCACTGGCCATACATTTCATGGAAGGGCCTTCTAAATTTGGATATCAAAACAAAGAAAACTGTCTGATCACTGTTCAGAGCTAAGGCTCCTTTGCTTTTATCTGTAATTAAAGATTGAGAATAAAAACTGAGATTCCCAGCTTATCTCTGCAGGAATGCAGTTCTGTCAGTATCATTGATCTTGGGAAAACTAAGGGGTGGAGCATAAAATGGAAAGGGGTTGGGTTTTACTTATGGGCTAAATCCAGATCTCCAATGAATAATATTTAAGCTATGGGCTAGTCTAGTGGCTCCCCTTCCTTGCTTTTTGTTGTTCTGTCACACAGTCGAGTCAAACCCTTTGTGACCCCATTGTCCACTGCTTGCCAGGCACACCTATCTTCCACCATCCTCCGCAGCCTGCTCAGCTCTATGCCCACTGTCTCAACAATTCCATCTAGCCATCTCATCATCTGCTGCCTATTTCTCCTTTTGCCTTCGATCTTTTGGTGTCCAAAGTATTTTAGCTTCATCTTCAATATTTGTCCTTCCAAGGAGCATTCAGGGTTGATTTCCTTTACGATCAACATATTTGTTCTCCTTGTTGTCCAGGGTACTCTCAAAATTCTCCTCCAGCACCACATCTCAAAGGGATCTATTGTTCTGCAGTCAGCCTTCCTTCTGGTCCAGCTCTGACAAACATACATTACTACTGGAAATACCATTGTTTTGACTATGTGGACTTTTGTTGGCAGGGTGATGTCTCTAAATTTTATTATGCTCCCTAGGTTTCTCATAGTTTGCCTCCCAAGAATTAATCTTCTTTTTAGTTCATGGCCGCAGTCACCATATGCAGTGTTCTTGGATCCTAAAGAGGTAAAGTCTGTCACTGTTTCCATTTCTTCACCTTCTATTTGCCAGGGCATGATAGGGCCGGTTGCCATTATCTTGTTTTGTTTTGTTTTTTTTTTTCCAATGTTGAGTCTCAGGCCAGCTTTTGCACTCTCCTCTTTCACCTTCATCAAGAGGCTCTTTAGGTCTTCTTCACTTTCTGCCATTAGGGTAGTGTCATCTGCATATCTCAGGTTGTTAATATTTCTCCCAATGATTTTAATTCCAGTTTGTGATGAAAGACAGTTTTAAAGACAGTCAAATTGCATGCATTCTTATGCCACCTTCTGGCAGTAACTTAGTGTGCAACAGAACAAGGAGCCATCCCATTAAAACAAATCACTGTGTTTATTTTAAAGCTCCCAAGATAGGCTGTTACAAAAATGAAACACTGAATCTATTTAAACCTGACAGGGATGTGAAAAATTAGAATAAAACTGAGAGACTTCCAAAACAAATTATGTTTTTCCTACCAGACTTATTCTTGCCTCTTTCCATTTACTTACCTGTTCTTCAGAATGGTTCTCCTTATAGGGAGAAGAAAGTATTTCTTCAAGGAACAATTGAGTGGCAAATTGCTCTTAGCAAACATTCATGATCTACCAATAATGAATTTTGATATCTGTCAAGTGAGATCAAACAAGATGAGAATGAACTCCCTGTACAAAGAAGCAGGGAACCTTTCCACACCTGGGAGACACTAGACTAAATCCTGTTCCTCTGTTTTATTTCAGATTTAGTACTAATGTACAAAAGCCTCCAGGAAGTGAGAAAAAATACACTGAAGGGTTATGCTCAAAGAACTGTGAGAAGGTTTTTTTTATTCTTTTGGTAGAAAAAGAATAGAAAATGGGGAAATATGTAAGTTTAAAATAACTAGACAAACAAATCATATAAGAGGCATAAGCACTTTTCTAAAATAAAATATTGTGTAAATAATATCTGTAATAACAGACCACAATATACTTGATGAGGCAAAAGCGAAGCTAGAATGTAACTGAATCTGACAATGTAACTAGCCAGCTGCCTGCATGTCACCTTTGAAAATGGCAAAGTTTACTTGAAAACTCAAATCCAAAATAACAGGTTTAGGATTTCACTATCTTAAATAAATGTGCTTGTTTGTTTAAATAATGTTGTAATTTTAAAGGTTTTTGTAGACAAGAACAACATTAAATTACTCTTTCTTAAAAGAAATATCAACAAAAATGATATAACATGCTCCAGATAGTTTAATGGAGGATATTAAATCAGATAAATTTTAATCTGAGATTCCAAAGGCCTGAATTTATTTCTGAATCCCTTGTGGAAACAGAAAGCAAGAGAATTAGAAATACATCTACTAAAGTACCCTTATTGATGTATGTCTGTAATGCCTTCTTTTCTATTCCAGTTCATAAACGTAGTTCTTTTTATGCCACTTCCCCAACATCCTCAACCAAGGGAAACTGTAAGACAAAGATAAAGGTTGCCCTTACTTGAAAGCCAGTTGTATCCGACTCTAAGGTTCAGTGCTCATCTCTGTTTACAGCCAAAGAGCCAGCGCTGTCTGCTGCTGCAGACGTTTCCGTGGTCATATGGCAGGCATGACTAGACACCAGAGTGCACGGAATGCTGTTACCTTCCCACCAAAGTGGTACCTATTTATCTACTTGCAGTTTCTTGCTTTCAAACTGCTAGGTTGGCAGGAGCTGGGACAGAAATGGGGGCTCATTCCGTCATGCAAGACTCAGGACTCAAACTGCTGACCTGCCGATCTTCCAGTCATCAAGTTCAGCATTTTAACTTCAGTAAGCCAGTGAAATTTTGCTGACCTCGCTTTATCAAGTTGAAGATTTAGACTGCAACAATTTCTCATGGAAATGAAAAGCCTCTGGTTGTAAATTGGAGACAAATGTTGCAACATTGCCCATAATTTGGACTCTTGGTGAGCATCCAAGAAATATAGCTGTTCCCAGCATCAAATATTCTTGCTAAATGTTGCCTATAAAATATTTTAAAAAAGACTCAAAAGCAAAAAAAAAATGACAATGCAACCTACAGAGGATTAATATTTTAAATCCAGGACAAATTATAGTTGTGGCTGAGGAAGCTAGCAATAGTTAAGAAGAGTATTCAACACATTGCTTCTGACAAGACTAAGTAGTATCATTTACAATGTGCTTCAGGGAAATCCCACCATTGTGTAGAGGGCCTCATAACACAGATGCATCACCTTTAGAAGAAGATGTAAGGGACATTAGAATATTTTGGCTGCTTACATGATAAAAGGGCAGATACAATTCCAGAAGCATAAACTCTTGCACCACTTGCAACATTGTATCTGTGGCAAGGCGTTCAGCTTTTGTAGTTGTTCAGTTGCACAGTCGAATCTGACCCTTTGCAACTCCATGAGCCACAGCATGCCAGGCTCCTCTATCACCTGCCATCCTCCGTAGTCTGCCCAGATCTGCATCAACGATGCCATCTAGCCATCTCATCTTCTGCTGCTCCCATTTCCTTTTGCCTTCAATCTTTCCCAGCATCAGGGCCTTCTCCAGTGAGTCCTCTTATTTGATGGCCAAAATATTTGATCTTCAGCTTCAGTATTTGTCCTTCCAAGGAGCAGACAGGGTTGATTTCCTTTAGGATTGACTGATTTGATCTCCTTGCAGTCCAGGGGACTCTCAAGAGTCTTTTCCAGCACCACAGTTCAAAGGCATCTTTCAGCTTTACCTAAGCCAGAAACTAGACCTAACATGAAGCTGTGTGTGGCAACTGCCTCAGGCATCCAATTCAGGTGACCAACATGAAAGGGCAGATGATGATGATGGTGAAGATGATGACAATGACGACAACAACAACATCAACAACGGTAACGATAATGATGAATCCTCTTTTTTACTGTAAGGAAGGTGTTTGGCTGTTTGTGGGATTTCATGCACCAATGAAGAGCTGATTTTTCCTCAGGCAACAAAAATACAGTATCTGGATTAGTCCATTTGCACAAAAGTACTGGCAGCTGAACCTGCCATATTATAGCACCATTATTTCTGGGATGGTACAAAATGTTTGATTTGACTAAAATTAGGGGGTAGGGATTTAAAGTTTTATCACATCTTAGCCTCACACATTTTCCTCCTGTAAATCAATTGCTACAGAGTTAGATCCAGACTTTACAACCTAAACCAGCTGAAATGCACACAAGAAAAAGTTTGAACAGGTGGATTATTATTATTTTTTCAAAAAAAAAACAATTTGGGGGATTTGATGTTTGCAGATTGATACGCAGTAGCCATCAATCAGGGGGCCAAACACATCTTTATTGGAATGTAGTCAATATCTGAACATGAGGTCAATGGTGGAGCAATGCTCCTTATATACAATAAGTAACGATTCAAACCTGGCATAGAGCCACATGATTGGTCAGTACACCTAAACAGCCAGGTGACAACACTTGATTGGGTAATGAGTAAACAATAGCTACATCTACACCAGGAATGCAGTCCCGCGATATCTACACAAGAGGAGTATTTACATAAGGGAAAAAGGGAGGGGGAAATGGAGGATCGCTAGATCTGATTTCATTCACATTTCACTTGCGTTACATGTTCGCTTTCAATCACAGTTCACTTGAGTTACATACAAAACAAGGGATGAAAGTCAAGTGTCATCATTGTGATGGTAGAAATCTAATTATCTACTGATTTCTCCACACTTTCCTGCTCCCACCTCCCTGTACAGCCTTTCTGAGCAACAGCAGCCTCTCCCCTTCTGGGTGGGGCAATCCCCCTTTTTGGATTCAACTGGACTCCACCTGGCCTTTGGCTAGTGAAAGTGTGCAGGGTTTAGATTAGGTAGCTTTTGTGGCCTATATAGTGTGGTCCAGTCAGCTCCTACTCCCAAACAAATAGAAACAACGGATCTATATGAATTTTATTAAAGGTAAATTAAGGTAGATTAAGGAAAGTATTATAGCATAGGAAATCAGACTTGCAGACTAGTCATTCAAGGTACAATAAAATAAAACTGTTTATATCAGGCCTCAGGCCTACTGTACTCACTCCCACATTGTGGTGTGAGGCTCCCCACTGCCTTCTTGTGGTGAAAGAGAAAGTACATCCCCCAAACCCATCCTTTTATCCTCACCCCATTTTTCCACATCAGACCTTCCACATGTGGGACTTCAGCCAATTGCAAATAGTTTATCCTAAGGAACACATTCCATTCTCAGGATGTTTTGGCTGGCAAAGGCAGCAGGGAAAAGTGGAGGCCAGATGACTGGATTTTATCAATGATACAGTCCGCACAAAGACATGATGCTTTGCTGAACCATTAAATCAAGAGCTTTGCATGTCAAAGTCAGTATTAATTATTTTATTTGGATGTAACTCACTGCAGTGGCTCAAGTGGTTAAGATGCTGACTGGCAGGCAGCAGGTCAGCAGGTTGATACCTGAGTACTGCGCAACGGAATGAGCTCTCTTCTCTGTCCCAGTTCCTGCCAACCTAGCAGTTCAAAAGCAAGAAATTGCAAGTAGATAAATAGGGACCACTTCGGTGGGAAGATAAACAGTGTTCCATGCACTCCGGTTTCTAGTCATGCCTGCCACATGTCCACAGAAACATCTGCAGATGCAGACAGCAGTGGCTATTCGGGTATGAAACAGAGATGAGCACTGAGCACTACAGTTGGATACAACTGGCTTTCGAACAAGGGTGACCTTGACCTTTACCCAGATTCAAGAAGAGAAATTTGATTCCAGTGCTGCAAGAGAAGAGCCAAGCAGCTGTTTTGTTATCTAGGGCAGTGTCCTCATAAGAAGAGATTCTGGAGTAAGGCTAGGAAACTGCCGTATTGTAGAAGAATTTAGTAAATATTAGCCAAAACTCTGTTATGCAGCAGAACTTATATTATTATCAATGACAGATAGTTTCTATGCAATGATGCAGTTTCCATGCAATGAGATGAAGTCATGTGGACCCTGAAATTTAAAAAGTGAAGTCTTTAATTAGGAGCAACTTGGCACTATCATGTTTCCCACTGCACAGTCATACCTGCCCAAAAGGATTCCAATCATTGTTTCTTAAACAACCACACATCTATAGGCAACGAATAATATTCTGTAGACTGAACATGTTGTCAAATCTTGTTGAAAAATACTGGAGGGTAAAGGTAGCACCTTTTAATGAGTATGAGCTAAGGGCCTTGTGTTCTGGATGCTGAGGATCAGGTACTCTGAGAGACAGAGACTCTTACCTCCATCATCATGGCAGCTGCTTACAGCAGGGGTGGCCAACCTTTTTATGCCATGGGCCTTACCATGCCTCCTAGACAGCTGAGCCGGCCAGACCATGCCCCTGGAAACATTTACAACAGCCATGGGTGCATTTACGCATGTGCGGGTGTGTTTTGTGACTGATGTAAATACACCCACTTCCACTTCTGGATGTGGAGGAGATGACAGGCTGGATGGAATGGCGTCAGGTGTGGGGGTGGCAGGTGGGCCATAATTTGGGAACCCCTGGCTTAGAACTTCCTGCATACAGTCAGAAACTGTATGTAGATTACTGGGGGATGGCCAGCACTTCAAAAAGTTACTTTTTTGTATTCCAGCTCCCAGAATAATCTAGGTAGTAAGAGCAATATTCCCAGGCATTTTGAAAACTTTAGTCCAAATAAGTAATTTTTCTAACTTTGGGAATGGCTCAATAGATTCCAGGAAGTAATAATGAGTCACTCTCTTCTTTTTCCTTGGGTCTTCTCAGCTCTTCTCCTTGGTCTGAGCAAGACTGACTTTGTGACGAGACTGAACGCTGAACAGAGAAACGTACTCGAATCTGCACAGAAATATGTTTGCCTCCGAGAACCTAGCAGGGTCACTATATATACCGAAACAGATGATAGTTGGAGAGTGGATAAAACATGAGGCTGCTGAACTGGAATGCACTGACAGATGTAACACAATTAAACATTCATTACCTTTGCCTCATGAAAACTATTGAACATCAGCCAATAAGTAATTCAGAAATGTATTCCTCTCTCAGCCCATAATATTACATACACAGAATGGCAACACACAATGAAATGATGGAGGCAGGGGTGCAGGATCTAGGACCTCCCAGCATTAGAATCTCTCCTGATGAACATCAAGTAGAAATGAGTGAAAATAGGTTCTCCAGACATACAGAAGTATACTCGGAGAACCCTTGTAGCCAGAGAAGCTCAGAGAACTAGATCAGTCTGCTTCTCTGATGCATTTCTATGGAACTTTCTCTAACACAATTCAAATATATTTTGCTTGGAACTAATGGAAACCAGAGTGGTAGGGAGAGCTGCTTTTGTACCTCCCTCAGATCATACAATTTCATATTTTTAACTGTATTTTCCCCCTAAGCGTATATGTCATTGTCCACAGCCAACAATGTGTGTTGGCATTTCTTTATAGTAAGCTGATGTACTTGTTAATATGCTTCTTGTTTTGAATTTATGTTGTAATTACTCTAGTATATATATTGATGTTTAAAAATTTGGGTTTTTTAAAAGCATATTTGTATTTTTCTTCTTTTGCTCTGGGCTTGTGTAATTACATAAGAAGCTTCCTCATGTTTAGTCAGATCATCATTCCAATTAAATCCAGTAATGGGAACTTCAACTGGTAGCAGCAATCCAGGTAAGATTCTTTCATCTCCCTATCTGAATGCATCTGGTATCTCCTGGTGGTCTCCCATCAAAATAACAATGAACCCCAACTTTACTTAACTTCAAAAAAACAATTAAGACTGATATTTTAATGGCATGGTTGTACCAAATTCATCCTGGGGGATATCCATATTTTGTCGACAGCAACTCGTATCCAAGAATGCATTTTTCCCCCTGAAGCAGGAAAATGTCATTGGCGTGAATTTGTTTAAGGTGGATCCCAGCTTGCCTTTGAAGTGACTCACACTCTATGATCACGGAGCCATCTTCTGCGGCACACATGAAATGAGACATGCAGAATATCCATATTTATATCAGCTGTATTTTTGGTATGGACTGGATGGCTCCGTGAATTAGGTTAGGAGTTTGATTCTTCACTGTGCTTCCTAGGAGAAGAGCCAACCCATATAGCAATGATGGTAAACCTTTTCAGAGGCTAGGTGCTCAAGGAGGAGGAGGCACATACACATGTGACACAGCTGGTGCAACTCTGGCAAAGTCACATGGGTGTGTGTGATGCTGACATTTTAGATACTGAGTACCCAAGGAGGGGGAACCCCACCTCATAGGTGCACCCATCTCCTAGGAGGGGTGGGTGGGTGGTGTCTGTTCACCTCACCTCACCCTGCCGCAACCTCCTGGCAGGATTTCAGCCTCCCAATTAGCAGAGGGAGTGGGGTGGTGGCAAAGTGGGGCTGGCCAAGCTGGATGCCCCTCAATGGCACACTTGTCATTAGAAAGGCCTTGAGCAAGCTGCACAATCCCAGAATAAGTTTTTCTAGGTGTACTCTACACCTAGAACAACCTGGAACAGGTTTACATAACACAGCACTGATTCATCTTTAAGTATTGTTTACAGAAGAGTCCTTGCGTTGGACCATTTCTTTAAGTATTGTTTACAGAACAGTCCTTGCATTGGACCATTCCTTTGATGCACTTCTGAATCCATCATCTTCCCTGCACATTATATGCAACTGATGTGCTAAGGTGTTATCAGCTCTTAGGAAAATCAAGTGAAGCTCAATTATTTGTTAGTTCTTTAATATTCTAGAATATTCCAACTTTTTTCACTGGAAGAGAGCAAGATCATTTGCCATTCTTTAGTACTGGCAACAAATAAGGCTGTGCACATCTGATCAACCTGTTATAATGGACTTCCTCCTTGTCCCATCCCTGTGTAGAGTCCTGAGCCCATGAAAGATGTTTCTGGACCACTGCTCCCAGCCAACATGACCACAAGGGAATCCATGCTACTTCCATTTATTTATTCACTCGTTTATTCTTACGTTTTATTTCTATGAGGTATAAGAAGCATTTCTTTTTTGGGGGGCATTTTTTTTCCAAACTGTCTGCTTTGTTTCTATGTCTCCAGCGAATAAAGAAAGCTTCTATGCATTTTTTGTCTTTACTCATTCTTGGGTGGTGTTCACCAGGGGAATCCAGGGGAAAATATCCAACAGCGCGCATTCTTTTTGCATCCTTAGAAGCAGAAATGTTCAAAAAGCACTTTGACTAACAATTTCCATGACATACTTATAAGCATTAGCTCAAGGGAATAAACTCAGTCTCACCAACCACCTGAAGCTGACTAAATATAGACTGCTGTACAAGTTTGTTCCTGGAGAAATTGATGGTTCTCTAAAGAATAGTGGTATTTAATTTTGGCTGTTCCCTATTAGAGGTTAAAGACAAAGGGCATGTATTATAGGAAGAGTAGTCAGACAATCAAGAAAGACAACTGTGCTGCTGTTAAATGATACCACAGCTGGCAGATCATATTATTCTTTAATCATTTGATTTGTTAAATATTTATGAGGAGCGCCCGGAAAACAACAATGATGACAACAACAACAACAACCAAATCCACCATCCAGATGCTTGGAGACCTTGTAGCAGAATGTTAATCCAGAGGGGGGTTCCTCATGGCACAGCTATTTCCATTCAGCAGAAAAACAAATCGCCGTAATGAAATATAATAATTCAACTAACACAACAGAAGGAGCAACAGATCAGGATTATTTGGGTTTCGGATTTTGTGCATAATGGCTTGCTTACCATTTACAAGACTAAATAAGTGCTTTGGACAAGGTTTACCTTCATACCACACCCTTTGTTGCTCTTCCCTCTTCCTTAAATAACAAGCTCTAACACCTGAGACCCGCTACATACTTACTTCTGAGTATTCACCTTTCTTCTGAGAAAGGAAGCTTTCTATATACATCGTTTGGATACCTTATCTCCCAATGGTCTGAATTGTGAAAATTATCTCTCTTGCTTTTTATGAGTTGGGGTAAATCAATCTATCGGGGCACAGGTAAATACTCAGAAGTAAGGATGTAGCAGGTCTCAGGTGTTAGAGCTTGTTATTTAAGGAGTTCTCAGTCAAGAGTGAGTAACATCGGAGCACCTGAGAAAGAAGGAGGCTCGTGTGACATGATTTAAGGTTTGAACTGGGGATTAGCTTATTTGAATTTTTCTGTGTCTGAAGTGAATGAAACTTACCTTGTTTGGAGTGTGTATAATACTAAAATACAAAGACTGATTACTGAAGCCATTGGTTGCACGTTTGAATTTATTATTTCATTGGATTGGGTCAAGATAGACTTTGCCACAAACGGATTTTTGATCTTGTCACACTATACTAAACAAATGCAGTTGTCTTACTTGAACTCAGGGAAAGATTAATCCATTCCTTGTTGTTGTTGTTCAGTCGCACAGTCGATTCTGACCCTTTGTGACCCTATGGACCATTGCCCTCCAGGCACCTCAGTACTCCACCATCCTCCTCAGCCTGCCTAGCTCTGTGCCCATTGTGTCTACAATACCATCTAGCCATCTCATCTTTGGCTGCCCCCTTCTTCTTTTCCCCCCACCTTTCCCAGCATCAAGGACTTCTCAAGTGAATCCTCCCTTCTCATTTGATGCCCAAAGTACTTAAGCTTCATCTTTACTATTTGCCCTTCCAATTAGCAGTCAGGGTTGAGTTATTCTAAAATTGACCTATTTTATTTGCTCTCTTTACTGTCCAGGGGACTCTCAGGACTCTCCTCCAACACCACAACTCAAAGGCATCTATTATTCTGTGCTCAGCTTTCCTAATGGTCCAGCTCTCACAACCATACATTTATTTTTATTTATTTATTTATTTATTTACTTATGGTTCAAATGTCTATGCTGCCCAATCAGGTGAACCCGACTCAGGGTGGCTCACAAAAAAATTAAAACATACATATTAAAAACAATTAAAACCCCAACATACCCACCCACCTATTAAAACTAACCACATTAAAACTGCCTGCATTAAAAAGATGGGGGCTTCATTTTATAAGCCAGCAGGCGGGGGCCACTCTTCCATCTGAGCCCCACACCCGAGCCCACACCTGAGCCAACCAGGTTTTTAATTCTCTTCTGAAAGGCAGCAGCTCCACCTGCTCCCGCAACTCTACATTACCACCGGGAATACCATTGCTTTGACTATATCACTGGATAGTATTAGAAATATTGTGTGTACAGTTATAGAGTGATTTGCCCACTGGAGAAGTTTATATTCACTTCAGGCAGTTATGAATGTGTACATTATATTAGAGTACATCTCATCGTAAAAATTAATGCAGATGTTATTTTCAACTTCCTGATAATAAAAATGAATGCACCTAATGTAGGCAAACAAAAATGCAGCAGAACCTTGGTTAACAAACGGCTTGGTTAACAATTGCATAACAAAAGGAAAGTCATAGAAAATAGTGGCTTGGTTTACGGTCCCCCCCCCTCCCGAATTGATTAATTGGTTTTCAATGCATTCCTATAGAAAACCATGTTTCGGTTAATATATTTTGGTTTTCAATGCATTCCTATGGGAAATTACATTCAATGCATTCCTATGAAAATTTTGGTAAAGTAATTTTCACTGTAAGAAACATCTTGGAGAATGCATTAATTATGTTAATTGAAGTTCCACTGTATCTATTTTTATAAATATATATTTTTCCTTACAATGGTATTAATCATAGAAGCCATCTTTTGGGACCCCATGCTTTACATTTTTCCTTCCAAGAACAGGAATCTATTCCTATTGCTTTCTTGTTCTTTAACCAGCAGAATTCTTATCTTATCCTATGATTCAGTAAAAAAATACTAGTAAGCCATGTCAACCAGTACCAGACCACTCATATCCACACACCTGTGTTAAAAGTTCATGAGACAAGACTTGACTCTGCAGAGGCCATGTTTAGTGTTCTTGAAATAAAGAGCAGCAGCCAGCATAACAGACCAAACACATAACTTTATTCAGGGGATAAGAACACAATTTCAACTGTGCCACAGCACCTTATATACATTTCATGGCAAGATACATTTAGGCCAGAATTAACAGGATTGGTTGATGGAGCTCTTGAGAGAATGGGATGATCCTGGACCAGACATCACTCACGCTTCTTGGAGTAAAATGGCATGAACCCCAAACTCGCATTACTTGAAAACTGAGGAGAACCCAAAATGGCGAATTATTTTATTAAATACACAACATCCCTCTCCCCTAGGATCACATCTTTTTGGCCGCACTGATTTTATAATATTTAGCTTACTTTGTTCACTCCCTTGAATAGAAATGGCATAAAGCAGTACTCTCAACCTTATCTGATAGCCAAATAAATTGTTTTACCACATCTCACAGTAGAATGTTAGCCATTTGGCCTCTAATAGTGTTCCCATCCATCATAAATAATTTAAAACTGCTAGGGGGTTCAGAATGACTCAGAAAGAGTGGCAGGTAAGATTGGGAGAATAACAGATACACTTCTGTTGGCACAAGCTTATCAGTAGGACATATCCCACAAATGATAGACAGTAACCATTAGCTAAGCTCTATGCATACCTGGAGAGCCAGCAGGGTAAGCAAAAGTCTGACAGTTAAGCTAATTTCTGAAATATTGTGATCCCTCTCTGGTTGCTGGAGAAAATGGCAGAGATGGTATAGTCATAACGATGCCAAAATAGACAATTACAATAATATATCTGTGTTACTTAAATTTGACAACACTCTTCAGGAAGAGAGTGAAACTCAGAGGGGGGCCCAAAAAGCAAAAATAACAACTACAGTAGCAATGCTAAAATGAACTCTTGTAGGAAAAAAGGTTGGGAACAAAGAAACAGCTGAAATCCTATTGCAGCTCAAATTACACTTGTAGAAATTCATTGAGCGTTAGATCCAGGGAAATCTCATGTCTGGTGGTACAATGTACCATGCAAGGAACCATGCAGCAAACTTAACAATTGACTACAGAAACACATTGACCATGCAATTGACAACAAAGTTGCATGAATATTTTGTTTTGTATTTCATTATGCTGATTAAGAATGTAGCGCTGAAGAATTATTTTTGTTATGATAAAGGCTGATGTGCCTCGCATTATATACCATTTTTTGTTAAGAGCACAAACAACTATTTTCTCCTGATTGCGTTTATTAAATTTATACGAAAGCTATACAATTTATTTTTATCGAATGAACACACCAATTGTTAATGGCTATTTTGTTTCCTTCTGTTGTTGCCATCATAACTAGAGTTAGAAAGGAAAGGGAGATCCGGAGAGGCAGGAATTTCTATTTTTGCAGAGGAAGATAAAGCCATTATCACCTTGGTTTAGGTAGCAGAATTTCAATATATTTGTGCAGGAGGGACTCTGGAAGGATGAACCCACATTACGATCATATTTGCATCTGTACTTATATTTTGAGATTGTACACATGAAGTCAATTTGTCTGTGTTGTGGATGGCCTTCTTCGGTTGATAAAAATATACGGGACTTTGTTCTTTGGTTTTAAAGAGATATTTGAATTCTTTTCATCTTCAGGCAACTTCCACTCTGGTGCTGGTGAAAAGAACTCAGGGTGGGTATGTATGTATGTATGTATGTATGCAGGCAGGCAGGCAGGCAGGCAGGCAGGCAGGCAGATAGACAGACAGACAGACAGATATGACCAGAGAGTTTTACACTGGCAAAAGATGATTTTTCACCTGAACTTTTCAAGATGGACATCCTTCGTATGTATAAATATATTCAGTCCAAGGCATTACATCTGCTTGCCTCATTAAGATTAAGAATAATTATACTTTGATTAAACCAATAAAATGTCAACAGGAGATAGTTAGAGAGATATCAGAGATCTTTATATATAACTTCATTTTAACGTCTATAAACAAAAAGTAACCATTAATGAAATAAAAGAAATTTCTAACAACAGCTACAGTCATGAGGTCAAAGTCCTAAGGACAGGTGTGAGTAAACCCCATTGAATTTAATGGGACTTCTTTGCAGATGTGCGCAGGATCCAGAAGCATGAATACCAGCTTAGAAAAGCAAAGCATCTTCTTCCCATAGTTTCTGTGACCCTTTACTTATTGTCTTGGAGACTTGGAAATGAAAATAAGTAATGAACCTCAAATTTGAATATTGCAGTTGTCTCCACACCCATCCGTCATAGAAAGTCACATAAATGCCTTATCTGGAAGCATCCTAAACTCTACACAATGGTGTCATGTCATTTTTCAGCTCAACCCTTTCATACACTTGCCAATGTATGATGGAACAAAGAAGCAATATGAACACATCCGTACACATTAGTAAAATTTTGCACACAAAACAGTGATAGCTACAGTGGCACAAAAGAAATACAAATCTTCCTAATGGTACTTTTATAGACCAAACAAACACAGTGGCTGAAATCCAGTAGCAAGCTGCACTTAGAATAGCCCGGATGATGCAATGGAATTTACATATGTGTTGACTCTTCAACTTCCAACCTACTCTAGTCATGAGTTACTATGGGATTTTGGACCAAAAGCACGTAAAAAACACATGTTTTCAAGAGTACATCCACTTCATCAGGCATGATGCTAAAAGTAAAAAGGAAAGGAAAGGAACTGGCAAGTGGGTAGAAGGCTTTTATGGACCTGTAAAAACTTTTTTCTAGCTTTTGTGGGGAATTATAAAGGCAATGTCTCAGCATGAAGTTTTAAAAATAGCAGTGAGATGATGTATGGGTTCAGAGTTTTGTAAACAACCATAGTCTCTACTTAAAACCTGAAAATAACAGAGCATTAAACTCCTGGTACCTACAAGGAACTTGTGCAAATGAAATTAAACCCTTGTTGCAGGCAGGATTCTTTTGTCCTGTGAAATACTGAACTACAGGGGGAAGGAAGAGGCAGGAGGAGGCTAGAGGATATCGCAGCAGCAAGATGAGTGATTTTGATCCATGTGGCAATTTAGACCACAGGATAGCTAGTGCAGAGAAATTCATGTAGGAGATTATTGGCAATAGATATAGACAGCATAAAGACATGCCAGGATGATTATAGTGAAGTAATTGCTGTTCTTTGTTGTGCTGGATCTATGGCTGGCTGGTGTTGCTTTTGGGATTGAATGGGTTAATTCCATTTAGGTAAATTCAGTGTTAGTATAAATTTATTGCATTGAGTCTGGTTTTGTTTTTTTCCTTCCCCTTTCAAATTTCTCTTGCTGTAAGGATTGTTATTCCATGGGTTAATTTATTCTGTAGATTTACAATTCAAGAGGCCAAGGGATTTTTTTGTGTGTGTTGAGTAGTTGTATTGCATGATTTAAGGGGTAGGAGTAGAGGTTGAGAATTTTAGCCTTGGGGATCTAATCCAGCACTCTGTCCTTTCCCATCTGACCACATTTAATCATCCCAGTGAAATCAATAGCATTTAAGGGCATTTGTTTGGTTAGAATAATCCTAAAGTTTACTCAATAGACATAGTTCCCATATCTGCATACATCTTCCATCAATCCTGATAATTTGTTATGCTAGGAGAACATGGGATCTGAAATCCAATGGTGGGAATACTTGCAGCCTTTTCTTTATGTACTTTTGGCTTCCAGTCTTTTACTATCTTGCTATTCCACCTTTTGCATCTTCAGGTATACAGTTGGTCTATTTAAGCCAGTATTCTCCACTCTGACTGGCAAGAGTTTTGGAGACTGTACACAGAAGTCTTTGCCCTGCTATTTGCAACAGACGTCTCAACAGGTCTTTCACCAGCCTGATCTCTGAGAGCTTTTTATACCCAAGGCTGATATTTTGAATGCAAAGTACATATCATTAAGCAACGGCTCCTCTCAAAGTGTTTAACAAAAATTGCACACCAAGGCACCAAACACTACATTTGTTTGCGTGCTAATGCACTGCATGCTTAAAGCCTGGCTATTAAATTAAGAATACTCCTCTTTTTGACACTTCAAGCTGAAATGTCAAGGCATCCTCATTAAAAACAAAGGTACTCATTGTAAAAGGGGACTTGTGACCAAGGGCAGTGGAAAGTGAGGGGGTAGTATAGTTGTATCTAAACATTAGAATCATTTCCCTGCTTTTTCTGCAACATTTAAAAATGAACCACATTCCAAACAATAAACGGCTTCTTAAATGAGCAACATAATGTTCCTTGCCATAATCACCACTGCAATGAGGAAATTGCTAGCATCAGTCCCAAGCCAGATTTGTCAGTCATGCTGCTCTGTGCTTGGAGTAACAATGCTCTCTGCAATTAATATCAAACCTGCCAAGGCAGTTCTGTCTTATGATAGTGTGCTTCTGCCATCAACAGAAACTGTAAAGAAGCTATTGAAGAGTGTAAGCATGAGAGAGAGAATGAGAGAACACTGGTGAGGGAGAGGATGGGGTGAGTGGAGAGAGGAAGGGAGGGAGAGTAGAAACAGCTTTGTATCCGATTGGGCTAGGAATAGAAAGATAATTGCAGTGCGTTTTGCACAGTATTGCAGCAGTTTGAAATGTCTCCTCACTCACTCCCACCCTACCCATTTTCTGTTTAATTATAGTTATTATTGCACTCTTAAGAAATTCAGCTGGTGAGGAACAATTCCTTTTCTCCCTTTTCAAACACACCCAACCCAGCCTAGCCATTATGCACTCTTTCTCTGTGACCTGAGATGAAACCAAGTGCTGCTGGATTCTTGTTTACACCTGGCTCCTCAGATGCAATCATTATTTTGTGGTCAGCATGGACAAGGCTTACAAAAGGAAATGGACAAGGAAGAGATCAGGAAGAAAACAACAATTTTTCTTTGTGGCCTCTCGCTGTGCTTTGTACTGCAGCATATCAAGCCTTAATGAATGTGTAAGCGCTCAGTAGAAAGGAACATACCATTTCAGGTATGCATGAGGCAATCTGGAAATGCCACCCCCATGTGTGTTCATACGCAGCTACAGTATTTGCAAAGAAACAATGGCAACATTCACACTCAAGTAGGACAGGGTAAAGAGAAAGAAAATCAAAACAAAGAAAATAAAGGCACTTTTCTCATGTCAAGTCATTCAGCCTTAGACATGTCTGGTTAAATACTGTTTGCTCATCACACCTGTAAGCATGATGCTAAGAAAGTAAATATGTATGTGAGAGCACTGACTCTTTGATTGCAACTAGATTGTAAAAATAAACCTGCAGCAAGCATCCGCATAAGCAAACCAGGTCTGCAGGGCACAATACAGGTCTCATTTATACATTGCTGCCGACCTCTTCTCAAACAACTTGCTGCTCAATCCAGGGAGAATCCTGGTCAAATCAATAAAGCTACTTGTCTGATTAAGTATGCCGGTTACCCATGTCATTAAAAAAAGAAGCCTCAAAGACTGCCAAATGTAACCACAACTCAATCAACCTAAGACAGAGGGGGGGGGGCATATATATAGTTTATGGCCTCTATACAGCCTCCACTGTCTGGCTGCCAAGGGAATAGAGGTAGCATTTTACTCTTTTCTTCCTGTTACTTCAAAGCTCTGTCACTAATGACACAACTGGATTAAAGCCCAAAAGGACATCTAATGGATGATGTGCACAGAAATGAAAAGAAAGCCTTATGCTGCATAACACATACAGTTGGAACTTGGAACATGAGAAGCATGAGTAAAAATTAACTGGAAACTGCAAAGCAAAAAATGGAACATATAAATATTGCAGTGTTTGATATCAATGAATTAAAATGGTTTTTTTTTTATTATTTATTTGTTCAATTTCTACCATGCCCAATCAGCCAAGGCCGACTCATTGTAGGGATATTTCAGTCTAATAAGCACAAAGAGTTCTATCCTGGAAATGACAGACTCAAAAGAAATGGAATGGCTCTAATAGTGAAGTAAGATGTAGCACAGGTAGTTATGGGCTATAATGAAATGTGTGACCAAATAATGTAAGTTAGGTTCTGGGGGAAACCAATCATCATAAGAATTATTAAAGTCTATGCTTCAACTACCATCGCTGTTGAAGATGAAATTGAAAGGTTTAATGCAAATATCCAAGACATGGTGGCTGGAATGAAAAAGTAGGGAACAAAGCAGAACCAAATGTTATTAGGTCTAGGTAACAAAAACAAAACAGGAGAATGACTCATAGTGTTCTGTGAGGCCAACAATCAATTTATTGCACATATAGGCTGCAAGAAACCAAACAGATGGCTCTACAGAGGTCGCCTTTGCTCGAAAGCCAGTCATATCCAACTCTAGGGTTCAGTGCTCATCTCTGTTTATAGCCAAAGAGCCAGCACTGTCTGCATCTGTAGAAATTTCCATGGACATGTTGCAGGCATGACTAGACACCAGAGTGCATGGAACGCTGTTTACCTTCCCACCAAAGTGGTCCCTATTTATCTACTTGCAATTTCTTGCTTTCAAACTGCTAGGTTAGCAGGAGCTGGGATAGAGTTGGGAGCTCACTCCATCATGCAGTACCTAGGAATCAAACTCCAACCTTCCAGTCAGCTAGTTCAGCATCTTAACCACTTGAGCCACCACAGGCTCTACAGAGCCAAATTGGCGATGAGGATGGGATCTATGGCGTATCCCAAGATCAAGCCACACCAGTTCAACATCAGCGATCCTGAACAATGGGAGCTGTACGAGTGCCAGTTCCGGCACGCAATGGATGCTGCAGGCATCGACGACAAAGGGAAGATGTGGTCACACTTCCTAGCCCAGGTTGGGCCAGCCACACTGCGCATCCTGATGAACCTGCTAGCTCCCCAGAGGGTTGACACGGTACCCATTGACCGCATCCTCACAACATTGAGGGAACACTTCCAGCTGCCCATCTCCATTTTTCTGGCCTGGGTCGTGTTCCACAGGTGAGACCAGTGCCTGGGGGAATCCGTGTCTGCCTACGCAGCGGCCCTCAGGCTGGCAGCCGTCCACTGCCAATGGGAGGACCTGGACATAGCCCTTCGAGACCGCATGCTGTGCAGCCTAAGGGATGAGGAGGTCCAGAGAAAATTAATGACCCGCAACCAACGCCTCACGTTCAACAAGGTACTGCGAGAGGCCCAGGCAGCCGAGGCGGCGAGGAGCGGGGTTAAAGTCTTCAAGTCTTGAGGGGCCGCACCTGAGGGGGCCAAGTCACCAGTACAGGTGTTCAGTCTACCGGACCTCAGAACAAGCGGCCTGGCGGGCGCCTCCGCCGCCCCCCGGCACTCCATCAACTTCCAAGGAGTCGTCCACGACTGTGGACTCCTGCTCCAGCAAGGACGATGACGTGCAGAGAGTCAAGAGGCAAGGAGGAAAGAGCCGAACCATCGAGAAAGGAAACCACCATTGTGATGGCTGCGGGGCATCTCACGACCGACAGAGGTGCCCATTCCAGAAAGCTGAGTGCCACAACTGCGGGCGGAGAGGTCACATCACCAGGGTTTGCAGGCGCCGGCGATCGGAGGACAAGGGTTCGTCGAGACATCCTCAAACACCCCAACACTAGGTGGCTGGAATTGGAAAGGTCTCGGCTGACGATGACGTGGTGGCCGTGAACTGTGTGGGCCTGGAGCACCAGCATTTCTTTGTAGAGGTATTTGATACAAGGGGTCCCGGTTAGGATGGAACTAGACTCAGGGTCATCTTACTCCATCCTTTCCCAGAAGGAGTTCCTGCGCATTCCCCCAAATATGCGGCCCTAGTTGTGGGCCATGAAATCGAACTTATGGGATGTGCAGGGTTATGGGGTCCCGGTGTTGGGGGTGAGAAATGTGGGAATGTATCTGGATTCTGTCAGGCTGTCTCCGACACATTTTGTAAACAAAGGCCTCCTTGGTTACATGAGAGACAACGCTTGATTGTGGGCATGCGTAGAATAGTGAGAAAGAATTCTCCTTATTTGGTTCGGACACTTCTAATTGGTTGTATGTGCCTTTTTTGTTTCTGATATACTCTGCTGGAATAAAGAGACGCCATGATTATTCCTTTGTTCAGCCAAAACTGCAGTCGTGTGTGTGTGTGTGTGTGTGTGTGTGTGAGTGTGTGTGTTCTCTCTATCTCTGTTTCCACCTTACCTTGTCTAATGAAGCTGGACTTCGTTAGCTTTTAACTCTTCCTTTGTTTATCTGGGGCTATAAACTGTTGCTAATGAGGCTGATTAGAGATCTTTACATGAATCGGACTCCTACAAGTGGTGCCCCGTCGCGAGGCGTTTGAATGAAATTCAAAGGAATGCTTTGAAGATATCTGCTTCAGCAATCAGCAATTAGCACCTAATTAGCACCTACGACCAGAAGGTCCGACCAGAGGAAAGGTCAACTCAAGCGCTTGAAATTCAAAAGGGTGAGTGAAAAACAATAATTATGGGGTGCGTGTTTGCTTCGCCAGAACAGGAGTTTTGTAAAGATATCTCATATCTTTTGCATAAGAATGGGAAACGAGCGGATAAGAAGGAAATACAGCAGCTGGTCCAAGTTGTAGGAAAAACCTGTCCTTCGTTTAAATATGATTGTCTGAACTTAAAAGAGTGGGAAAAGATTGGGAGAGAATTGCAGAAGCATGATGGGATTTCTGTATCAGTGCAATATACGTGGAGTGAAGTTAGAAACTGCCTTCAAAGACTTACTCCAAAAAATATTTTGTTCTCCCAGCGGCTTGCTGGTCCCCTTCCACAGCTTTTGCCTCCAGCCAAGGGAGGGACTATGGCAACTGCCCCTCCATCATATGAGAAACAACAGCATGAGCCCCCTGATGGGGATGGGGGTGGAAAAGGAGATGGGACATTATATCCTGCCTTGCAGCAATCAAGCACTTTTAGCCCTACAAAAGACCTGTTCTCTGCTGCTTTAACAGCAGCTGTGCTGGATGTGGAATCTCCTGAGATATACCCAGTGATCAGGGGGGCTCCGGCTGTTGCCGATGCGCCGGCAATCCCAGATAGATGTGAAACCCTCCATTACAAATATCTGAAGGAACTGAAAGTCAGCATACGTGACTATGGGGTTAATGCACCTTTTACAAAAGCTCTGTTGGAAGCCATTGCTTCTCAAAAATTGATACCAGCTGATTGGAAACAGATGATCAAAGCACTCCTGCCTCCTGCAGAAGCCATGCTCTGCTTGCAGGAGTGGAGGGATGTGGCTTGGGAGGTTCATCACACACGCCCTGCAGTCACGATGGATATGTTATGTGGGGAGGGAAATTTTGCCAACCCCACACAGCAGTTGGCACTCACTGATGCCCAGTTGGGAGATATTGCACAGATAGTCATGCGTGCCTGGAGTAAGATTCCTTCCAAAGGGGATAGCTCAGTTGCTGGGTTTGCAGCAATAAGGCAGGGCCCTAAAGAGAATTACACTGAGTTCATTAACAGACTCATGACTGCCCTCAGCCGCCAGGTGGAAAATGTCCCGGCACGGGAAATGCTCATGAAACAACTGGCTTTTGAAAATGCCAATGAGGATTGTAAGGGTGCTCTGACAGCTGTTTATGCTCGGCCAGGCACATCGATAGCAGACATGATGAAAGTTTGTCAAAATGTGGGGACTCACAGTTACAAGGCTCAACTTCTGGCAGCTGCAGTTCAGTTGCCCACAACTCAGGCTCAAAACAAACGTTGTTTTGGCTGTGGGAAAGAAGGGCATTTTAAAGCACAATGTCGCTCCTCTCATAAGCCGGCAGCACGCCCTTCAAGGAAATGTCCCATTTGTCAGAAAGGGTACCATTGGGCCAATCAGTGCTGCTCAAATCCTAATGCCAACCCCTCAGCTGCTCAGCACAAAGACTCTGACTCTTCTCCACAGCAGCAGGGAAATGGGAGTGCGGGCCATGCTCGGGCCCAGGCAAAATAATAGGGCTACCAGAGGTCAGGGAGGAAGCAATAGCGGAGGTTTTGGAAGAGATGGAAGAAGATATGGAACTTGCCCAAGAAATGATTTCACGATATAGAAAAAACCATCCTCTAAAAGAAGGGCTATTATTGAGGTTATCTAAGGACTGTACTTTTACTGTGCCAGGGTGTGTGGAGGCTCTTCCCACACTGGTTGATGATGTTATTCCCCAGGGTATGGTGGGCATTGTTCTTCCTTGCCCAGACGCCTTGCCCGCTTCTGTACACATTGCAGCAGGGTCAGTTACATTGGGTCACCAAGAAATTGTCATCCCTGCATCAGCCACGCAACATCTCACCCTGCCTAAGGGACAACCTGTAGGACGTCTTCATCTGCTCCCACTAGGGACCACTGTAACTCCATCCCAGGAGGGGACTGTAACAGCGGCTATGGCAGTGATACAAATCACCGAGGATAGACCAACCCGCTCGCTGATTATGGGTGGACGTTCAGTGTCTGGACTAATCGATACAGGAGCCGATATTTCAGTGGTGGCAAAAAAAGATTGGCCAACTGGATGGGCCGTCCGCCCCTGTAGGGAAGTTTTTGGGGTGGGCGGGTACGAGCCAGCACAGCGAAGTGTTCATCCAATCGTCTTTGAGACCTCAGGGGGAAGAAAAGTTTCTCTCCACCCCCTGATTATGGATATTCCTATTACTCTGTGGGGCCGGGATCTCCTGGCTAAAACAGGGTGTACCTTGCAGACAAATTTTTGATACGGGCCTCCCCTGCAGCGCCGTTGCATGCACTTCCACTACAATGGAAAAACACCCCGCCAGTGTGGACGGATCAATGGCCGCTCTCAAGAGAAAAGCTCCAGGCGGCGGAGGCCCTTGTACAGGAGCAATTAAATCTGGGACATATTCAAACAACCACTAGTCCTTGGAACTCTCCAATTTTTGTGGTGAAAAAGAAGTCTGGAAAATGGCGATTGTTGCATGATTTGAGAAAAGTTAATGAGCACATCTTGCCAATGGGACCTCTACAATCTGGACTTCCTAATCCGAACATGATTCCTGAAGATCATCAACTCATGGTTATAGATTTGAAGGACTGTTTTTATACAATCTTGCTAGCGCCACAAGACAGAGAAAAATTTGCATTTACATTGCCAGTATACAATAATGAACATCCTACTCAACGGTTTGAATGGTGTGTCTTGCCTATGGGTATGGCCAACTCGCCGACTCTATGCCAACATTTTGTGAACATGGATTTGGAACCTTTCAGGCAACGTCATCCAGAGGTTAAAGTCTATCATTACACAGATGACATTTTATTGCATGGTCCACAAGTCACGGAGAAACACCTGCAGGACCTAGCAGACATTTTGCAACAAGCGGGCTTGATCATAGCTCATGAAAAAGTGCAGCGGATGTATCCATTCCAATATCTGGGACATAGGCTCTCAGCTACCGCTTCAACTCCGCTATTGCCAACAATAGCTATTCCAGAGCAGTTCACTCTTGTACAATTGCAACAATTGCTAGGGAACATAAATTGGGCTCGTCCCTTCTTGGCCCTGAGCACGGAGGAACTGTCACCACTCTTTGCTGCTCTTTCTGGACACACTTCTCCAGCGGACATCATTCCCTGCACAACGGAGATGCGTACAGCTCTTCAACGCCTCAATGAAAAGCTGCATACCATCGCTGTGGATCGGGTGCCCTCAGGCACCATTGCGCTGGCATGCGCTCTTCTTCCCACACCGAGGCTGCCCACTGCTGTTTTGTTCGCGCCTGTCAACGCTCAGAAGGTGGCCATCATGGAATGGCTACACTTGGCGCACACTCCCTCGAAAAACTGTTATCGCCTGCCTGATGCGATTGCTGATCTTTTCCTCAAATGCCGTACTAGGGCAAAGCATTTGACTGGCTATGACGTTGACTTTGTTTGTTTTCCTTTTTCGCAGGATCAGCTAACCGCCTTGCTACAACATTCTGAGGCATTTCAGGTGGCCATGGCGGACTTTGTGGGACAAGTTAAATTTAACCCCCCCCAAAGATAAGCGGTTTACCTTGCTGAATCTCACTTCTTACTCCCTGTCATCCCCGCTTTGCATGCAACCTATCTTGCATGCCGTTACTCTTTTCTCAGATGGCTCCCCCTCCCGTGGAGTACTTACATGGCAGGGTCCTACTGGGGAATGGGAGGATGTTTTTACAGGACCTCAAGCATCGGCCCAGTGGTCGGAACTGGCAGCGGTCATACTTGCTTTCTCTAGGTTTTCTGATGTGCCTTTTAACCTAATTGTGGATACTCAATATGTTTACCGCCTTATTTTTACTTTAGCTCAAGCTTATTTGTCTCCATCGATGGATAGGGATCTTTTTGCTTTATTCCAACAGCTTCAAGGTTTTCTTTCCAACCGTACGGTCCCATTCTTCATTGCCCACATACGCTCTCACACAAGGATCCCATTTTATTTGATGGAGGGCAATGCACGAGCAGATTCTGCTCTCCGGGACTCTGCTGAGGTTTTTTCTCTCTTTGACAACCCCATTGACAGTCATGCAATGTTTCATCAATCTGCTAAGGTTTTGCATAAATGATTTTCTATTCCTATGTCACAGGCTAGAGACATTGTGTCATCCTGTGCTTCCTGTACGAAGTCTCCTATATTCCTGCCATTTGATGCTGTTAATCCTCGAGGAACAGAAGCCAATCAGCTATGGCAGATGGATGTCACGCAAGTACCTGCTTTGGCTCCGCTTTCTAAGTTACATGTGACTGTTGATACCTTCTCTGGATTTATATGGGCTACACCCTTACGGGGGGGAACATCCAGACATGTTATACAACATTGCATTCGTTCGGTTGCGGTAATGGGTAAACCTAAAAGCCTTAAGACAGACAATGGGCCATCATATGTTTCTTCTGCCTTTCAGGACTTTTGCCGTCAGTGGGACATTAAGCTAACCCATGGAATACCCTATAACTCGACTAGACAGGCGATTGTTGAGAGAGCCCACCTGACATTCAAAAATTTGTTACACAAGCAAGTGGGAGATAGAGGGGTTCCTGTGGCTGAAATACCTGCAGCTGTTGCTAAAGTACTGTATACTCTTAATTTTCTTCTTGCTCCCCATAACAGGTCACACTCTCCAGTCGAATTGCATTTCAGGACCGAGGAGTGTCTTCCTAAGCCATTGGTCGTTTATCGGCAGCAACCGGATCCTGAGTAGAAAGGTCCTGTGCCTCTAATCACCTGGGGACGAGGATACGCAGCGGTTTCTACGACCTCAGGACCTGTGTGGATTCCTGCTCGTGCGATCCGCCCATGGAGAGAGAAGAAGGTTACTCAGCTCCAGGATGGTGGTTCACCAGTAGACTAAATTTGCTGACATTTGTTCTTTTCTTTCTTACTGTGCTTCCAGCTGTAAGAACAATGCCTCATGGGGGCAACCCCAACTTTTGGATTCGTCATGCTAACTATATGTTTGAGGTTCATGGTAAGAATGCAACGTTATACTATGAGCATCCACTGGCAGTGTCTCAAATGGCCTTTCTTCCGGCATTGTTCAACACGCCTGAGTTGGTTATTGGACACTTGCAACATATTGATAGGTCTACACTCTTCTCTAATCCCCCAGAACAATTTAACAACACCCGCTGGCGAAGCATGACATTCAAGAAATACACTAAAGGGCTTTGTTTCTGCTGTCATAGTTCTGGAGTCTGGAATAGTAAATGGAAGCACTGGACTCAAGCAAAAAGGGTTTTGCGGAATGTAGGCAATTATACGGGTTGTGATGATTATTTTTGGTTATTTTTGGTAGTTATAGCAGTTCTTATAAGCTTAATTATACCTTGTTTAACACTACTATTGAAGATATATATGATGTGTTTCCTATGTTTACTCCTGATTATTCTGCTATAGATAGTGGTTCAATTTGCAATGGATGGCAAATTAAGGATCCCAAGATGTGGTTCTTTTTTAATGGAGTTGCCACGAATTTCCATCCAGGACAATATCAATGTGCAGCATTGGGTTATTTTACCTTACCCGTACAAGTGCAAATGCCGCTTCAGGCAGATGCACGGCGCCGGAGAGCTGCTGCCGGCCCGATGGGTTCTGGTTGCAATGATGAAGTGATAACCGATGTTCAGCTTTCTGATGGTAGCTCCTGGGGGAGAGCTATAGGGGGTGCTATCACTGGAGCACTCACCTTGGGATCATACCCAGGTGTCATTTCCCAGGAGAATAGAAGGTCCATTTTGGGACTCACCTGTAGGCTGGAGAAATCAATCAATGCCACAGGGAGGGTCATACAGGATCTTCAAATGGAAATCACTGAGCTTCATCAAGACCAAATGCAGGACAGACTGGCCATAGATTACCTGTTAGCAAAATCCGGAGGATTTTGTAAACTGGTCGGGAACCAGGGATGTCGGGTAAAATTCCAGGATCTGAATAATACTATTGAGAAAGAACTTCAGAATTTACAGGAGAGCATTACTAACAATGTACGCACTGATGTTAATCTCTTTGATTGGGTGACTTCTTGGTTGCCTGATTTGTCCGTCCTTAGACAAGTTTTCTTTTATGGGTTCATTATTATTATCTGCCTTATACCTTTGTGTTTTTGCATTTATTGTATTCCTAATCTTATTTCTATGTGTAACACATGCCCACGGCATAGAAGAGGGACATCGAGTTTTGCACGATGACAATTGTACTCAATGAGGTATCATCCTCCGGAACAAGGTACCAGGAGTCAGGAGGGGTACGATGTCTAGGAGGACAGTGATGATGTATATGGAGTAGTAGTTATGGAGTATGATGACATGCAGGGGTATGATTAGCCGTCCCTCTCTCAAATTTAAATGAAAAAGGAGGACATGTGGGAATGTATCTGGATTCTGTCAGGCTGTCTCCGACACATTTTGTAAACAAAGGCCTCCTTGGTTACATGAGAGACAACGCTTGATTGTGGGCATGCGTAGAATAGTGAGAAAGAATTCTCCTTATTTGGTTCGGACACTTCTAATTGGTTGTATGTGCCTTTTTTGTTTCTGATATACTCTGCTGGAATAAAGAGACGGCATTATATTCCGTTGTTCAGCCAAAACTGCAGTCGTGTGTGTGTGTGTGTGTTCTCTCTATCTCTGTTTCCACCTTACCTTGTCTAATGAAGCTGGACTTTGTTAGCTTTTAACTCTTCCTTTGTTTATCTGGGGCTATAAACTGTTGCTAATGAGGCTGATTAGAGATCTTTACATGAATCGGACTCCTACAGAGAAACTTCATGGTGAAGTTTAAAAGGTTCACGGAAAAACTGCACCTAGTAGTTCTCAAGGAGGGGTCCTGTTGCCTTTTGGGAACCCAGTGGTTTGCTCCCCTGGGAATCGAACTGTCCGGCATAAACACCATTGAGTCTGACCCAATTCGGGATGTGTGTGATGCACACCCGGCAGTTTTTAAAAAGGGGCTCGGGACATACAGAGGGCCCCCGGTCTCATTTGACTTGGACCCAGAAATCCGGCCCATACGACTCAAGCCGAGAAGAGTCTCCTTCGCCCTCAAGGACAAGATTGAGGTGGAATTGGACAAATTGGTGGGGCAGGGGATTTTGGTTCCAGTGGACTCTGCGGAGTGGGAAACTCTGATTGTTACAGCTTTAAAATCCAATGGGGAGGTTAGTATTTGTGCTGACTACAAATATACAATTAACAAGGCCATTCGGCCAAATGCATATCCGGTGCCGGTAGTTAGCCACTTTACACGGGGGTAAGTGTTTCACAAAGTTAGACTTGGCACACGCGTACCAGCAGCTCACGGTAACTCCAGCTGCTGCTGCTGCGCAAACCATCGTCACGCACAAGGGGGCATTCAAGGTAACGCGCCTACAGTTCGGTGTGAATTCGGCCCCCAGACTCTTCCAGTCCCTCATGGAACACCTCTTAAAAGGGTTTCCAGGCATGCTCCCATATTTTGACGATGTTTTGATAACAGCGGGGAGCTAATCGGAACTAGCGAAAAGGCTGGACAAGGTCCTAACTGTATTCGAGAAAGCGGGACTGAGGTTGAGAAGGGATAAATGTGTGTTCTTTGCGAGGGAGGTTGAGTTTCTTGGGTTCAAAATAACCCCAGAGGGTATCAAGCCATCCGAATCCAAGCTTGAAGCTGTGCAAAACGCACCTCGCCCCACCGCAAAACCAGAGCTGCAGTCGTTTTTGGGGCTCCTGAACTTTTACCATTCCTTCTTGCCAAGGAAGGCATCTGTTGCGGAGTCACTGCACGGGTTACTAAAGAAAGATGCGGTTTGGCGGTGTGGAGATAGACAGGAAAAAGCATTCAAGGAGCTCAAGGGGCTCTTGTCCGCAGATGCCGCTCTGACCCATTTTGATCCAAGGAATCCTGTAACCTTAGTCTGTGATGCATCACCAGTGGGGGTGGGAGCTGTACTGTGCCACATGTTAGAGAATGGCCGGGAAGCCCCAGTTGCCTTCTATTCCAGGTCACACTCAAAGGCGGAGCACAATTACGCGCAAACAGATAGAGAGGCTCTGACCATAATCGCAGGAACAAAGAAGTTCCACAATTTCCTGTACGGCTGCCAGTTCACAATTGTGACCGATCACAAACCCCTTTTGGAAATTTTTACCACAGGCAAGCCCACCCCACAAATCCTGTCCCCCAGAATGCTGCGTTGGGCCATTTTCCTCAACGCCTACCAGTATGAACTGGTCCACCACCCAGAGAAGGAGATCTCCCATGCAGATGCGCTGTCCCGATCTCCCCTCCCCCAATTAGGAGACCCCAAATGCGAGGTGGAGCAGGATCACCAGGTCCTGCTGATCAAGTCTCTCGACTCACCCCCCATCATTCCTGCAGAGCTCGCCAAAGCTATGGCAGCCAACAAAGCCCTGTCCCAAGTCAGTCCTGGGTTAGAAAGGGGTGGCGCACAACTCCCTCCGAGGAGGAATTCAAACCGTTTTTCAGATGCAGGGTAGAGCTTTCCATTGAAAGGGGCTGCCTCCTCTGGGGCCAATGGGTTGTCATCCCAGAGAAGCTACGGCCAAAGGTGCTCAGGCTACTGCACACCAGCTACCCAAGGATAGTGCGCGCCAAGACTTTGGCCAGGAGCTATTTCTGGTGGCCCCAGATAGACGCAGATATAGAGCATTTGGTGGGCACATGCAAGAGTTGCCAGAGCTCTCGGCCTGAAGAGGCCCGGCTACCCCACACGGCATGGGACACGGCCCGCGGGCCATGGTCCCAGGTGCACATCGACTTCGCTGGCCCTTTCTGGGGTTCCCTTTTCCTGATAATAGTAGACTCGTATTCCAAATGGCTAGAGGTCATCCCTATGTGCAACACCTCATCTGCCACAACCATTAAACAATTGTGCAAGCTGTTCAGCTGTTTCGGCCTGCCAGACGTGCTCGTAAGCGATAACGCCAGTACTTTCACGTCTGCGGAATTCAAGGCGTTCATTGAGAGGAATGCCATTCGGCACATTACCTTTGCCCCATTCCACCCCACCACAAATGGTGAGGTAGAGCGCCAAGTGCGAACTACGAAAGATGCACTGTGGCACATGGGTCCCAGAGAATTGAACCTCCAGCTATGCCAAGTCCTCATTTGCTATAGGGCAACTCCCCTGGCTTCAGGACTTTCGCCGGCTGAGCTCCTCATGCGGAGGAAGCCGGTAATGCTTTTTGATCGGCTGGATCTGACCAGGGTGGAGGATGAGGGAAGAAATATAGAGATAGAGAGCTCCAAAAGTTTTGCGGTAGGGGACTCAGTTCATTGTAGGAATTACGCAACCACGGGACCAACGTGGGTTCCAGGGGTGGTTATTGAACAAACGGGGCCAGTGTCGTACAGGGTTGAAACCAGTACAGATCTGTTGTGGAGAAGGCACACTGACCAACTCAGACGGAGAGTTGCCAGTGAAAATGAGTCCATGTTAGGGTTCTCCCCCACCCATTTAGCCCAAGGGGGAAACACGAGGGTCCTCCCAAATACAAATGCATATCCTGGGTTCTCACACGGGAAGGAGGATACTTTGGAAAAGAGGAATGAGGAGCCCTCTGATGAGTTTGATTTTATGTTGCCATACCAGGGGGGTGTTGCGGAGTGGTCCCCCACCCGTCTGAGTGAGAAGAGGGGTTTCAGTTCAGCCCATGGTATTTCTAGTCCCCCCAGTCCTTTTGTTCTAGAATTCACCCCATCACCAAGACCCCCGACTCAGGCAGCAGGGGGAAGTACAGGTACGCCAGTTGCAGGCGCAAGAAACCAGGGCGAGACAGCAAGAGTCTCCTTGTTGGTTCCTAGATTCGTGCTGGGGGTGTCGTCAGGTGCCACGGGTGACAGGCAGGAATTCACACCCCGGTTATACCTCCCATTTCCCTCTCCAAATGCAGGGCTGCCACAGAGTCCCTGCCAGGCGACTAAAGAGTCCTCCCTTTCCATTGCAGGACGAGTCTGCGGAACCCTAGTTCCCCTGAGCTCAGCCAAGCAGCCGTATGCCCCAAGCGCACGTGCAGAGAGCCACAATGGTTGAGGGACTTCGTCCCATCCTAGGGGGGAGGAGTGTTGTGTATGAAACAGTATTGCTTAAATGAATGTAACCACTGCAATGTCAGAATGTAACCTAACAATGAACACAATGTATCTCAGCTGTAATGGAATGCGAGCTAGCTACCCATAGAGGGCAGCTGCAAGCGTCCAGCTCACATGGTACAAATTCCCCAATTACCATCAGCCGCGGGAACCTTCCTGCCCAAGTAACATCTGGAGAAGAAGGGCGTGACTCCTGATGACGTCACGCAGGTCGCAGCCAATACGCTACCGTGTAACCATGTTCAAATGTATTGTTGCAATATAAAAGGAGCTGTACCGCCGCCATTACCACATGTTCAGTCTACCGGTGTGCCAATAAAGATGTGTTAAGCCAGACTTCGGCTGCTTCTATTGTTTTGGTTCCAATACACCAAAGTACCCAACCCCACTTAGTTGACGTCCGGTGCCAGAATGGAGAACCATTCCGGACTGCTAGCTGGCACCTTTGTGGCATGGTTTGTTGGCTTGTTTAGTCTGCTTGTGGGTGCTTTGTCCTGATAGCCTTTTAATGTGGGTGGAGGGAGGTTAAGGGCGAGAGGGTTATCAG
Organism: Bradypodion ventrale; assembly: GCA_035047345.1. NCBI lineage: Eukaryota > Metazoa > Chordata > Lepidosauria > Squamata > Chamaeleonidae > Bradypodion > Bradypodion ventrale. The sequence continues at coordinate 87,368,522 of JAWDJE010000001.1, read as the reverse complement.
ATGGTTTTATTGGGTTTTAATAGTTTTAGATGGGGATTTTATTGATGTTTTTATTTGGGTTGAGATGTTTTATAATGATGTGATTTTGTAATTGTTTGGGGTCTTGTTCGAATATTTTCTGTTTTCTTTTTGGGGTTATCTTTTTAAATTGTATTATTACTGTATTTTATTGTACTGTATTCTTTTGCATTTATTGTATGTTGTATATTATATGTTGTAAGCCACTCTGAGTGGTGCTTGCACCGGAGGGCGGGATATTAAATAAATAAATAAATAAATAAATAAATAAATAAATAAATAAATAAATAAATGGTTGTAACTGCCAGGGGAATACACCCCCGCCACAATAGCTGTCAGATGGCCAGGGTCACTGCTGTGGCGTGAGGTGGGATTTGCAGTGGAACTTGAAATAGAACGTGGAAATGCTTTATTCAGTCTATGAAAATAAGGCCAGGAGTATATTGTGATGCAGATCATGAACTATTAATATATATAACGTTAGAAAGCTGAAAAAAGAACACTAAAAGAATCATAGTACCAAAATATGAATTTTAAGCTCACATAAGGAACAGATTCACATTACTAAACTAAATTGACTGTGAGCAAGAAGAACTGTCGATTGAAACCAGAGATATTAATAAGGAAGAATGCAAAAAAGACAATGCCTGTAGTAAAAACAAAAGAAATACTGAGATGGATGATGAAACACTTAAAATTGTAAAATAAAAATAAAATAAAGCGAGAAGTAAAAGATGGCAGATGTAGGGTCAGAACCCTGAATGCAGTTGTTCAGTGACTGTGATGAAGAGGAAAAGAGAACTAATTCAGCCACCAGTTGAAAGAAATAGAGAACAGCAAAAGAGGAAAAACAAGAGATAATTTCTATATATCCAAGAGATGTATGTATAGATTAGGAATGCTGAATTACCGACAGGGAAGCAAACTATCTCACCAGGAGGAAACAAAACACTGCCCCACAGACTGGTAACTTTCAACGTACATACCAATTCCCAAAAAAGGAGATGCCAAGAAGTACAGTAACTAAAGGACCATTACTTTAATTTCCCATGCAAGTAGTGATACTCAAGGTGTCGCAACAAAGAATTTTATCTTTTCATTCATTTCATTTTCATTTCAAGTTTAATTTCTATACCGCTTTACTCACCCAGCGGGCAACTCAAAGCAGTGTACATAGTAACAATAAGATAGTACAATAATACAGGCAAACATAACACAATAAATCAACAATACAATAATAAAGCAATAATGTCATCAAATTACAAGATTACAAATCAGAAAAAACATAATATAAGTAAAGGGGAAAATGCAAGATGAAGTTGAAGCCTAAATCTCTATAGTGAAAGGTCATTCTCTTAGTGGTCATTCTCTTATATGGAATGAGAAATGTCTGATGTTCAAGTTGCATTCCCAAAAGGAAGAGATGTAAATATCTGCTGGTTAATGGAACACACCAAAGAATTTCAGAAGATCAGCTTGTGTTTTTTAGACTATAGCAAAGCCTTTGACTGTTAGAATCATGACAAACTATGGGCAGTTATGAAATAAATAGGTGTGCCTCAGTGCTTGATTGACCTGATGATTAGCATATGTTGTAAAAGAAGTTACCATTGGGACAGAATGTGGAGAGACAGAATGGTTTTCCATAAGCAAGGTGTCAGACAAGGGACATTTCATCTTTTTATCAGTTTAATCTCTACACAGATCATTTAATACAGATAGCCATACAGTACTAGATTCAGACTAGATGAATCTCATGGAGAAAATATCAGTAGTTTTAAGATATGAAGATGACACTTTCTTACTCGCAGAAAAGCAGCTAATGGCATGAAAAGACTTTTAATGAAAGTGAAAGAAGAAATTGCCAAAGCATGACTGCAATTGAATATAGAGAAGACAAAAAATCATGACTACAGAAGAAATGTGTGACTTTAACATTGCCAATGAAAACATTAAAATAGTGAAAAATCCAGCCAAGAAATCAGAAAAGGATTGAGGCTCAGAAGAGCAGCAGGGAAGGAATTAGAAAACATTATCAAATGTAAAGATGTGTTTCTGGAGATTAAGACCAAAATCACCCACATTCTTATATTCCCAATTTCCATGTATGGGTGCGAAAGCTAGAATGTACAGACATCTGATAGGAATATAAATTTTTTGAAATATCATGCTAAAGGAGAGCTTGCAGGTATCCTGGTCTTTTAGAAAGACAAATAAGTAAGAACTAGAGCAAATCAAGTCTGAACTATCTCTAGAGGCAAAAAAATGATGAAGCTGAAGTGGTCTTATTTTGTTGTTTGTTTATGTTTATGATTATTCAATTTTATATCCCGCCCTACTTAACACATGGCCGACTCAGGCCGGCTAACAACATATAAATGACCCTGGGACACCCCACAGGGTTTACATAAAGATACAATATTCAAATTATAATAATAAATACAATGTTATAAGTAAATACAGTATAAGGCAGGACAGTCAACAATAATACAAATAATACAAATATCAGTACCACATCAAAATAACATATCAATAATTACAATAGAATCACAAAGGATGAAAACATCACGTAATATAACAAAGTTACCAAAGTACCAGATGCGCCAGGAGCCAGGTGCGTGGCGGCAAAGTTCCTCCTGGCACCCCTCGCATTTTTAGTCCTAGGCGAGGGGAGGGTGGAGCCCCAGGACACCGGCCGATGGAGTGGCCAGCAGGACCTCTTCACCCTTGCCGGGGCCAAGCGCATGACAGCAAAGGTCCTCCCAGCACCCCTCGCCTTTTAAGTCCTAGGTGGGGGGAGGGCGGAGCCCCAGGATGCCGGCTGATGGAGTGGCTGGCAGGACCTCTTCGCCCTCGCCGGGGCCAAGCGCGTGGCAGTAAAGTTCCTCCCAGCACCCCTCACCTTTTAAGTCCTAGGCGGGGGGGAGGGCGGAGCCCCAGGATGCCAGCTGATGGAGTGGCCGGTAGGACCTCTTCGCCCTCGCCGGGGCCGAGCATGCGGTGGCGATGTTTCTCCTGGCACCCCTCGCCATTTAAGTCCTAGGTGAGGGGAGAGGGCGGAGCCCCAGGATGCCGGCCGATGGAGTGGCCGGCAGGACCTCTTCGCCCTCGCCAGGGCCAAGCGCATGGCAGCAAAGTTCCTACCAGCACCCCTCACCTTTTAAGTCCTAGGCGGGGGGGAGGGCAGAGCCCCAGGATGCCGGCTGATGGAGTGGCCGGCAGGACCTCTTTGCCCTCGCCGGGGCCGAGCACATGGCAGCAAAGTTCCTCCCGGTACCCCTCACCTTTTAAGTCCTAGGCGGGGGGAGGGCGGAGCCCCAGGATGCCGGCCAATGGAGTGGCTGGCAGGACCTCTTCGCCCTCACTGGGGCTGAGCGTGTGGCAGCAAAGTTCCTCCCGGCACCCCTCGCCTTTTAAGTCCTAGGTGGGGGGGGAGGGCGGAGCCCCAGGACGCCGGCCGATGGAGTGGCCGGCAGGACCTCTTCGCACTCGCCGTGGCTGAGCCAATTTTGGGTATATTAAGAGAAGGCAAGATTTTCTAGAAGTCAGCAGGAAAAGTAATATACCAAACATGAGATGAAGTGTCTTAATAAGAGCACAGCAAAATAAATGTTGTGATTTATTGTGCTGCGGTGGCTCAAGTGGTTAAGACGCTGAACTCAACAGCTGGAAAGTAGGAGTTCGATTCCTGAGTACTGCACAATGGAGTGAGCTCCCATTTCTGTCCCAGCTTCTGCCAACCTAGCAGTTCGAAAGCAAGAAATTGCAAGTAGATAAATAGGTACTACTTCAGTGGGGAGGTAAACAGTGTTCTGTGCACCCAGTTGTGATGAGGAAATGTGTCTCAATGTATCTGGACATCAATAAATTTGGACAGTAAAAAAAAAGACAACCACTGCAAGATTTTTCATTCCTGCATGAAAGTGAAAAGATCAGCCTTTTTTCATAACATTAATAAAAATGTTATAAGCATCTGCACCATATGTTTTTCCACACATTACATCATTAAAGCAGAATGGGAAGGTTAAGAACAATAGAGGAAATGTTCGTGTTGATGAGGTGACATTCTTTGTTGATTAAGTACATGTTTCATTGTGTCTGAACTGATCATTCTGTGATAATGATTCTGGCTGTACAGTTATATGTATATAGGAGTTGTTAGAACAGGGTAACGATGGTCAGCAACAATGGAGAATAAAATTGAATTGATGGAAAGCTCCTAAATGGGTCATCTAGGATAGAATGCTTGGTATTTTATGGCACATCATATAAAATGTTGTGTAAAGCAATTTATTGTACACTCCACTAATTTTCTTTAAAAATCAATATAAGACATAATCACATTTTGCAAATGCCAGTATTGCTGAAAATGTATTATGCACATCATGGTAGAAGAAAAGCAACCAAACCATTGTTCCAAAGCATCACTAAATTTCATAACATAGAGTAAGATATAGAGATACAAATGTCTCACTGTAAGTGGGGGGGGGGGGAGAGATTACATATACAGCAGCTACAAAGGTGGCATCTGTAACAGAATGAAGTATACCCTGTACTTTAGCCTCTTTCAAAATGGTGATTTCAAATCAGGGGAAGAGAGAAAATATGTAAACATCCTTGCCTCATGAGTTGCCTCATAGTTTCAGTGAAATGAAACCTAATGTGTGATTGACATGTCTTGCTGTAAGATCATTGGTAGGAATCCCTAAGGGGGAAGGCCAAAGGTGGACCCTGTGGGAGGAGAAATAACCCAGAGACTGAGGCTCACACACATGCAGACACAGAGACACTCTCTGGAATGCTATGCTTTTAAGCTGCAAAAATGTAGAAGCTTGAGAGAAAGTGGGGCCTATGGCTATCCTTTAGAGAACCAGTATGCTTCATTTCCTTGCTTTGAAATGCTTCCTGATCTTTTGATGGACTATATCCTGTGTCTTGCTATGCTTTCAATATACTTCTAAAATACCTGAAGAGACTTGGAGTGATTACTTGGCACATGCTTCCTGAATCTACTCTAGTTTCACATGCACCCTTTGTCACCACCTTGGATTTTGGTCAGGAGTGACTGGGCATACTGATAGGAGAAGCCTGAACTGTTGGGTCCGAACTGGGCCAGGGAAACAGGATCAGGCGCAATCCCATCACCAGGAGGCCGGAGGACTACCGACTCCTACCTGGCAGTAAGCAGATTGTTACAGCAGCATCACCTCATTTGCTCTCTAACATGGAGAATGCATGCTAACATACCCACCTGCAAAGGCTGATGATGACACGTATTAAACCAAGTGGGACTTCATATATGATAAGTACTCCACAATACAGTTGTAGCATGTACAGATCAGCATTCCCTGAAATTGTTGGATTACTCTTCCCAGAATTCTACAACCAACACAGGAAACTGGAAAAGTAGCAGGGCAATGACAACTCCCACTGTCTTTCTGATTTATTTAGCTTTAACTAGGAAGGAGATGAATCTTCTGAAATTACTTTTCTAAAAGAGATTTTGGAAAATTCCATCCCAGAGGGCAAAACTATTTTATACAAGAAAATGGTAGGTCCCAAATTGTCCAGGCCATCCTTTTGTTTGTTGTTGCTATTGAGCTTTTGTTTTTAAACCCCTCTCATCTTTGTACATTACATAGTCATATTGTAATGTGGCATTACTGTATTTGAATCTCAGACTATTTAGACAGGTATAGCTAAAGCAGGACTTAACTGAACAACTAGAATGATATCAAGTTACATGTTTTTTACCATGATCCCAAACTCAACTAATAATTTATCTCATGTTCCAGTACTGCTACTGCTATTCCTCCTCCTCCTCCTCCTCTTTTCTTTTCCCTTTTTTATTAAAAGGAAGATATCCAAGCTGACAATCTGGTATTTTCCCATCCACTTATGATGAGTCAGGAAAATGGAAATTAAACCGAATCCTTTTAACAAGTATCACTTAAAATGCTATAGGTCTCAGAAGTCTGCACCAGACTCTTTAAAAAGAATGCTATAGGGTCAGGGGACTTAACTTTGGTTGAAAGCACATCACTGCAAAGTGTAATTACAGTGTCTTAGCTGCAAAGAGGCCCTTACCTGTAGTGCATGTCAAAGTTATAGTTCTTTTTTCCATGTTTTAATCCGCCATATTGAGATACTTGGTGGATATAACTTTGTTGTAGATGGATGTACACACTGTCACTATCAACATGTCAGCTGGTTGGTGTGATGTCACATGTGATGGGAACATTGTGTCCAACTCCCATTCCTTCTCCTTCTACCCATTCCACAGTCAATTTTAAATGCAGTTTAAAAAAAGGAATTGGTACTCTACATGCCCAAGTGGAGGTAAAAAAGAAAAATGAAGGACATGACAACATGTAAGGACATAAAGAACTTTTGAGGGAGGAGCAAGGGGGTGGTGAATAGGTGGTGATGGAAGTGGTAGGCAGGCAACTGGCAGGAGAAAAAGGTATAGTTCTGTAAAGGTAGCCTTTGCTCGAAAGCCAGTTGTATCTGACTCTAGGGTTCGGTGCTTATCTCCATTTACAGCCAGAGTCAGTGCTGTCTGCATCTGCAGACATTTCCGTACTCATATGGCAACCATGACTCGACACAGAATGCTGTTTACCTTCCTACTGAAGCAATACCTATTTATCTAATTGCAATTTCTTGCTTTCAAAGTGCTAGGCTGGCAGAAGCTGGAACAGAAATGGGAGCTCACTCCATCATGCAGCACTGGGTTCTCAAACTGCTGACCTGCCGACCTTCCAGTCACCAACTTCAGTATCTTAACCACTAAGCCACCACAGTCCCATACTGTTTGAAATTGTGGTGCATAAACCAGAGCAGGAAAGACCGCAGTCAGGTGGTATTTTAAACCACTGTGCAGCTTGGCATTGTATACTATGACCGGGTGTTGTTGCAGATTTGATCAGGTGTCATGTGTGTGTGTGTGTGTGTGTGTGTGTGTGTGTGTGTGTGTGTGTGTGTGTGTGTGTGTGTGTGTGTGTGTGTGTGTGTGTGTGTGTGTCCTTCTTATTTTTTCATTCACTTAATCACTGACAATCACTGGAACCAAAACCTCTCCTCAGCTTTCACCAGAACATATGTCTTTGTCATTAATGTGACATAGAATCTGAGATGCTTCAACAGATCAGAATGAACAAGAATTTCTTATCCTCTCTCCTGGGAGAAACAAGAATTTCAAAAGTCAGAGATAGCTCCTTTTGTCCTTCCCTCTGCATCAGGAAAACTGGGGAGACAGTTAAATGAATCATTGCCCTTCTCATTTCATTTGGTCATAATCCAGCCAAAATGGGGGAGAGATAGATTGTGGCTGCAATCTGCCAGGGTATAAGAGAAAGAACAATGTCTTGTTTCGCCCACACACACAAACTATGCATTATAACTGCTACAATGAATATATACTATATTCAGTTCTTTAAATAAAAAAAAAACACCTCCAGTTTATGGAAGTAGGACATCATGCTTTCGTACCCCTGATTTTAAATGCCCGGAAATGGCCTAATATTGCTGTGCAGTATTGTGCCTGCTTTGCCATCATGAAAAAAGGTGCCAAACTTTACATAACAGCTTGAATGTTGATAACTCTAATGTCAGCAGCCAAGATGGCTTACAGGATGCCCTTTTGTGTTCGATATCATTCACAAAGACATATCAAGCAGGGAGAAATTCTAGAAGTTGACTCTTCCCTTTCTTTCAATTATCCTGCTTGAAACTGGCGAAGGCAAAACAGCACCCTGAGAAGCCCGCCAGGGAGGGGAGACACTTTCAAGTGAGATAATTAAAAAAAGGCACAGAGGCAGTGAAATAACTCTTTGCAAAAATCCCTTGGCTCACCTTGAAGTTTGGGGGACAAGGTGCCATCCTCAGCCTTTTCCTTGAAAGCCAGGAGGGAGCAAGAAATACCCATATCTAAGAAGCCAAATCTTCACCATACACTGGGATGGAGGTTTCCTTCTTCACGTGACTGCAAAGGGTTAATAGCATAGAGTTGGTATTCCTAGAGAGGAAGGGAACAGGGTGGACAGAAAGTGAAGAGTCCTCCATCGCAAAGGTCCTCCTCCAAAATAAGTCCCTTCCTGTCTCCTGCTTTTCTCCTTCCAGAGGGAAACGGAGGTGCCATAGACTGCATCGCCATTCCCGGCCCTCTTTTGAACTTCCTTCCAAGGGATCCTCATGTGGGGTTTGAGGGTGAGTCTATTTCAGTGGTGTGTGTGTGAAGAGGAGGGTGGGGTGACCTCAGGGGGAGGAAGGGTGGTTTCAAGAGTGGCCCAAGAAATGTTATTCAAAAAAAAATAGAACCATCAAGAAGAGCCTTTTGCAAGGACTCACACAGGAAAAAACCTCTTGACTACAGTTTATTTTAAACTGACAAAAGCTATCCATCCTGGATGGGGATTCCGCAGGGTCTTAGGGCCGCAGTCTCCCTGACAGCCCTGTCTGATGCATGCGCAGTTTGAAGAATGCAATGACATCACATGGCTGTCCAGGTTTGGCAGGAGAGAATTAGGGCAACCCTATGTTGGCACCAATTGCACTTTGGGAAGGACTATGAGATGTCTGTTCTGGTTGCAGCAGGTTGAGATCCTTGTTTGGTTCTCAATTAGGACTCCATGGTTCTTGGTGTGTCTCATGGATGCTTCTCTCCCACTTACTGCAAAGGATAAAGAATCACAGCTTCTTCTCCTTGCCTATATGAAGTACTTGAAAATTTCTGCTACACTTCATCCTGTCCTTTCCTTTGTGAGGATATTCTTTTTACCTTAAATATGTGTAAAATTTATCCAAAACTGGGGAGAGGGCTCAATAGATTCATAGAAGCTCAACAATTTTTTTATTTTTTATTTCCCCACTTATTTCTTAATAATCAATAAGCCTTCTGTACTTGCTGTGAAAGTTTAGCTTCTCAGAGAGAAAGAATTGTAGTTTTGTGTAGTGATATGAAAATATACTTTTAAAAAAACAAAGAACAAATTTAAGCAAACAGAACTACATATCAGTCTTGGATCATCAAGCTGTCTTGTTGGGTCTGCCTAAACTGACAAGGACAAAGAATTTAGCAAGCATTCTACCTACCCTTAGTGTATCTGTTTTATTCTATATATGTTTTGCAGATATTAGTTTTTAAAAGTGGCATATAATTAAAGAAAGAATGAATAATACCTTTGTGCATAGATGATGCAAAATTGTTTCCTGATTATAGCCAATGTAGAACAGTCAAAAACTATGGTACACTATCAGTGCCTTCATTTCTCTATCCTATCCAAGCAGTAACCAATAAAGCCAAGCCCAGCCAAGGGAGTTCTTAAGCTGATAACAACACATCATGTTCTTTCTTAAAATGGTGCATTATCAAAGGCTGTCCGTCCTGGATGGGGATTCCGCAGGGTCTTAGAGCCGCAGTCTCCCTGACAGCCCTGTCCAACGCATGAGCAGTTTGAAGAATGCAATGATGTCACATGGCTGTCCAGGTTTGGCAGGATGGAATGAGCTGACGTCTTTGTCCCAGCTCCTGCCAACCTAGCAGCTCGAAAGCAAGAAATTGCAAGTAGATAAATAGGGACCACTTCGGTGGGAAGGTAACAGCGTTCCGTGCACTCTGGTGTCTTGTCATGCCTGCCACAAGACCACGGAAACATCGGCAGCAGCAGACAGCGCTGGCTCTTCAGCTTTGAAACAGAGATGAGCACTGCACCCTAGAGACAGATACGACTGGCTTTCAAGCAAGGGAAACCTTTACCTTTACCTTTACCAAGGTATATAGAAGGAGAGCTGGGAAGCTAGTCTACACGTATTGGAGTACCATGTGCAAGGAAAAATATGTTGTATCAAGATTTTAGGCTAAGATTCTAAACGCACTTAAGAAGGGAGTAAAAACTGCTTGGACAAAATGGGTTTACTTGTAAGTCACTATACGAAGGATTATGCTATTAATCATCTCTAGAATAGATAAAATTATCAAAACTGTCTTGTTCTAACACAGAGAGAATATGTAATCAATATATTTTGCCTCTGAAGAAAAGCATCCACACGTTTCTTATATATGAGAAATGAATCAGACTATTCAAAGACAAGTGACTGGTGTGCAGAGGGGATGTGGGTGTGAGGAGGCTGATTTAATTGGAGTGGGTTAAAATGAGACTAATTAATAGAAAATATGGGATGGCAGCTGCAAAGAAAAAATGGCATATGGACTCAGTCCCGTTCTTTGTCAAGTCTTTAAAAATTACAAGCAAAAAACAAACATCTGCAAAATTCCTTTTTCTTTTCAGTGAGAAATTTCCCATCAATCTTCTTGTGATGTTTTCTGCTTGAATGCAGGCTGCTTTTCTTGCACATATCTTTACTTGATGCTTCAGGGAAGGAAGAAAGAATAACATAAATGTATACATAGCCCAGAGTAGATTCAGTTCTTGAGCAAAAGTTTGGGGTGGGGAGAGAGAGAGAAAGAAACTAAGAAAAGGGGAAGCAAAACCTTCTGTGTCAACCATTTCCATGCATCAAGCAACTGACCCATTATTTTCAGGGATGCTATTTATATGACAAACCTAAAATGATTAATTTCTGGTCCAGGAGCAATTAAAGTTGCCGTGTTAGTAGTTACAAAACTACAGACCTAAGCATTAATTTGATCTGCTTACCAATATGAAACCCAATTTTGCTTAACAGTGAGCATGAAAATATTGATTTCTTGCTCATGAGTTATGTTCTCACTGTGAAATCTGAAGTCACAGCTTTCAGTGTCGAACAAATTAAGACATTCACAGCAGCAGCTGAGCTTCCGGGGACTCTTGAATTCAGGAGTAGAATCTCTAAAACATGGATGATGTACTAACTGCTAACTGCTGGGAGAATAACAGGATCTTTCTTTCTTCAGTGCCATTTACAACATAGTTGTTTCCTCTGTCTCCCAAATGATTCTGTTTATAAAATAACCAAGCCAAGACCCATAAGTAAAACCAAATTATTGTGGATGTCGACAAACTTCTCCTAAATTATTTGGAATAATAGCTGTGTTATGCTGCATTTCAAGCATATCAGAGAATTTTTTAAAATGCTGTAAAATTTTGAAGACTGTTATAAGAACATAAGAACAGCCTTGCTGGAACAGGCCACAACCCTGGGCTGTGGCCTGTTCCAGCAAGGCTGTTCTTATGTTCTTATGTTCTAACCCATCCAGTCCAGCATTCTATCTCACACAGTGGCTCACCATTTGCTTCAGGGTATTCCCAAGGAGATGTCTTCACCTGCTTAGGATTCCCTGGAAATGGCATTGACAGATATCCTGCCTATCTCTCCAACCCCGAGGTTGTCCTTAAGTATCCATAATTATAGCCATTGATACCCTTGTCCTCCATGAACTTGTCTAATCCTTTCATAAAGCTGTCAAGACTGACAGCTGTCACCACTTCTTCTGGCAGGGAGTTCCATAGACCAGTAATCCTCTGGGTGAAAAAGTACTTTCTCTTATTTGTTTGAGAACTAGTACCCAAAGGTTTCATGGAGTGTCCCCTAGTTCTAGTGTTATGCGATAGGGAAAACAGTTTTTCCTTATCTACTTTGTCCACACCGTGCATGATTTTATAAACTTCAATCAGGTCACCTCTTAGACGCCGTCGTTCAAGAGTGAAAAGGCCCAACCGTTGCAGCCTCAGATGGTAAGAAAGGTGTTCCAGTCCCCTAATCATTTTGGTTGCCCTCCTCTGCACTTTTTCCAACTCCATAATATCCTTCTGGAGGTATAGTGACCAGAACTGTACACAGTATTCCAGATGGGGCCTCAGCATAAATTTATAAAGAGGCAAATTAATTATTTTCTATACCCTTCCTAATGATCCCTAGCATTGAGTTTGCTTTTTTCACTGCTGAGGCACACTGGGTTGACACCTTCATTGAGTTGTCCACCAGGACACCAAGGTCCCTTTCCTGGTTTGTCGCAGAGAGTTCAGAACCCATCAGTTTATAAATGTAATTGGGGTTTTTTGCCCCAACATGCATCACTCTGCACTTACTAATGTTGAAGCTCATTTGCCACTGCTTTGCCCACTACCCCAGTGTCAAGAGATCCCTCTGGAGCTCCTCACAATTTCTCACAGTTTTCACTACCCTGTATAATTTAGTGTCGTCAGCAAATTTGGCTACCTTGCTTTTTACTCCTACCTCTAGATCATTTATGAAGAGGTTGAAAAGCAGGGGTCCTAGTACTGAACCTTGGGGGACCCCACTCTTTACTTCCCTCCACTTGGAGAAGTGTCCATTTAGTGCTACCCTCTGTTTCCTGTCCCTTAGCCTGTTGCTGATCCAGGACAAGACTTGTCCCTTTATTCCATGACTGGTAAGTTTATTCAAGAGCCTTTGATGTGGGACCTTGTCAAAAGCCTTCTGAAAGTCCAGATAAACAATGTCAACTGGATCCCCCCTTATCCACATGCTTGTTAACGCTCTCAAAAAATTCCAACAGATTAGTGAGGCATGATTTGCCCTTGCAAAAGCCATGTTGGCTCTCCTTTAGCAGTGTCTTCTCTTCTATGTGCCTATTAATTCTATCTTTTAGGATGATTTCCATCCCTTTACCTGGGACACATGTCAAACTGACAGGTCGGTAATTTCCTGGATCACCCCTGGATCCTTTTTTGAAAATTCGTGTTACATTCGCTACCTTCCAGTCATCAGGCACAAAGCCTGATTTGAGGGAAAGATTATATATTTTGGCTAGGAGATCAGCAATTTCATCTTTAAGTTCCCTGAGAACTCGTGGATTGATGCCATCTGCTCCTGGTGATTTGTTAGTGTTTAGCTTAACAAGACATGCAAGGACCTACTCCCTGGTTATTTCTATCTGGCTTAATTCTTCGGTTTCCCTCCCTATGAAGATAGGCTTTGTTTTGGGCATGTGGTCTCTGTCTTCTTCAGTGAATACTGAAGCAAAGAATTCATTGAGTCTCTCTGCAATCTCTGTTTCCTCTTTAATAACCCCTTGCCTTCCATTGTCATCTAATGGTCCAATGGCCTTCCTAGTTGGGTTCTTACTTCTCATGTACTTAAAGAAGTCTTTGTTATTTCTCTGAGTATTTTTAGCTATACGCTCCTCAAAGTCTTGCTTTGCTTTCCTGATTGTTGCCTTGCATTTGTTCTGCCAGAATTTATGTTTCTGCCTGCTGTCCTCATTTGGACAAGCCTTCCATCTTCTAAATTAGCTTTTCTTGCTTTTGATCACTTCCCGAACAGCTCCTGTAAGCCACATCAGAGTCCTCTTGGACCTGGCAGTGCCCTTTTTCCTTTTGGGTATGCATTCCAATTGGGCCTCTATTATTGTTTTTGTAAACAGCCTCCATGCCTCTTGGAGTGTTTGGACTCTCTCAATTTTCCCTTTCAGCTTCTTTTTTTACTAGTTTCCTCATCTTTGGGAAATTTCCTTTTTGAAGATTTAAGGTCTCTGTGTTAGATTTAATCAGTGACTTGTGGTCTATGATCAAGTTAAACATAATTGAGTTGTGGTCACTGTTCCCTATTGGATCACTCAGATTAACATCTTGCACCAGATCCTGAGTATTACTCAAGATCAAGTCAAGGATTCTTGTACCTCTAGTTGGGTCTTCAACCATCTGTCCTAGGGAACAATCATTTAGCATATCTAGGAACTTTATCTCTTTATCATGTGCTGAACAACAGTTCACCCAGTCTATGTGAGGGTAATTGAAGTCCCCCATTATAACCAGGCTTCCCTTCTTGGATGCCTCCTTTACAACATTCTCCAACTGCCAGTCTCCCTCAAGAGTTTGGGTCGGAGGCCGATAGTATATGCCTACTGTTAGACCATCCTTGTGGCCTGGTACTCTTACCCACAGAGCTTCTAATGGTGACTCCAAATCACCTAGATATTCCAATTCATATGATTTTATCACTTCTTTGACATACAAGGCTACACCACCTCCCGTTTGCCCCTTCCTATCCTTCCTGTACAGTTTGTAGCCTGGAATAACTGTATCCCATTGGTTATCATCCATCCACCAGGTTTCAGTGATACCAATAATATCAATATTCTTATCTATTGCTAAGTATTCCAGCTCCCCTATTTTGTTCCGGAGGCTTCTGGCATTTGCATACAAGCATTTATATATGCTTTCCTGTTACAGTCTTTTGAGTCCAGTTGCATTGTTAGACTGCCTCTTACATCCTTCTTCTAGAGTGCTGGTGACAAGCTCCTTGCTCTGCTCAGTAAAAATTGTCCCACAACTCATAAAACACAATGTTTTTTAAAATGCTGATACATGAATATTAAATCAGAATTCTTCATTTAGTCCAAAATAGGAAACTAGCTTATTGGATGACTAACCAAGCTCTGATCTTGTTGTAGTTTTCTTTTTTTTAAAAAAATTAATATTAAACCAGGATTCATCATTTTAGATTAACCAGGGCAGAGGTTTTTTTAAAACAAGCAAGGAAGTGGGGTAGAAAGGAAGGTGGGAAAGATATCCCCCCCCCCCCCACAACTAATGGTTACGGTTTCTGAGAGCAGCAGCATCATGTTTGAGCTTGGCTAGTCTTTCCCATAGAGGCCTGGACCACCCTGTATACAACTCCCTCTAGTGTACACAGGGCTAATAAATTTATAATACATTGCTGTCCATCAGTGTTTGTGACAGAGGGCAAGAGGAGGAATTGCTCATTCATATAATCTTAAATTTGTTTGGTTTTTAAATATAAATGAGTAGGTGTGCTCCTTTGTAATGACATCTATACCTATAAAAAGTGGCCTTAACTGTTGGGTTCGTTCAAAGGCTCCCGCACCCGGCCCAACCATCCCCAACCTAGCCCTCCACACTCACTGTAACCCCTGCCTTCCCAATGCCACAAGGTTCCAGTGGTCGCCAGTGGGGCAGCAGCCCCACGAACACAACCAAAAAAAGAACTACGAGTCCCAGAGTCCTCTGCACTGCGCAACCCCTCAGCCAATCAGGCTGAGGGATGCAAGCGCAGAGGAGGCTGGGAAAGTGCGGTGTGGCAGTTTTAAAAGACAAATCACGCCGGCCCAGGAAAGACTTTCAAAGACCCAGCCAGAGTCAGGAAAAGATAAGTGTGGTCTATGAGGGTTGGGGGGGAGGCATGGCCCCGGGAACCACGCCACAGCCCCTGCCCCACCACGTAGCCCCCCTCCCTAACCTCCACTGACTGCACTTACCCTTTGCCGGCTTCAGCTGGGTCTTTGAAAGTCTTTCCCTCCCGTTGCGACCTTCTGTGAAGGGTAAAGCACCAGACTTTCCTTCGGCTCTGCGGGCGACATTGCAAAGGACAGTCCGGTGCTTCTCCCTACGCAGAAGGCCGCGATGGGAGGGAAAATGTTTCCCAGAGAGAACCGATTCATCTTCCTAGGAGGATGGAGGCCAAAAGATTCAGCCCCCGTCTTCCAAGGAAGACAAACACCTTAAAAATGGGAGACAAAGGCCAAGCACAGAGCACCGTCCTCAGCCTCCATCTCCCACAACCACCCCATAACATGGGGGGATGATATCCCCTCTCCCCCAAGCCTCGGAAAGACAGCAGGGAAAAAATTCCCCCACAGCCTCGGAGGCTGGAACAAGCCACCACTATAGCATAGGGGTGGGGAATGAGGATACCCCTCTCTTCCCCCCCCACCCATGCTTCAGTGAGGCAATGGGGGAAAACTGTGTTTTTTCCAGCAGCCTCGGAGGCCTGCCCAAGCCGGCCCATAGCTTGGGGGTAGAGGGGATACCCCCTCTTTCCCCCCCCAAACCCAGGCTACAGCAAGTCACTGGCCGGCCCACTTGTAAAAAAATACATAGATAAATAAAAGAATCCCCCCACCCCAATGCAAGGATTTAACGCAGCCTGGCCAGCAAGGCAAGGCCATGTTAAACCCTCCCAACCCCCCCCCCCTCACACACACACACACACTAACACACACCCCAAAACAACAAAAAACTCACCAACAGGGAACAACCGAAAAAGACGTCCTCCCTGCACGAACGCCTCCTCCGCACTGAACATTAGTGAATGTAGTCCACCAGAGGGTGCTTTTTTCATTTAAAATATTAACTAAAAATAGCACCCTCTGGTGGACTACATTCACACACACACACACACACACACACACACACACACACACACACACACACACACACACACACACATACACACCACTCCTGCCATAATAAAAAAAATTAATGTGTGAGTTGGTGGTTGGAGTGGTTGTTTTCCTAGGAGTGGTGGTTGTGCAAAACCAAAACAATCCCAAACCACCAACACACACATTAAAAATGCCCAGCAAAGCCGGGCAAACTATGGTAGTATACTATAAATTCTCCCCAGTCCCAGATACAATTGTGTGGATGCTGCATCATTTAGCCCACCAATCTGATCGCTGATGCACATTTTCATAATCCCTATTAAAGGACTTTTCCAAAAGGATCGGGAAGATGATGTGAAACATATAATCTTTGTTGTTGGCATAAAAATTTCAAGAAAAGTTATAATGGAAGAAAAACATATAATTCTGAAATAATCATATAGATTTTCTGTGTTGAAGCAGATAATTAGGAAAAGCCCAGATATTCACTCATACAGAGTAAGTACTTTTCTTTAAAAACTGGATCTTTCATCCATAAATTCATGGCCTGAAAGATAATAACCCAATTTTCCCCATATACTTGAAAAAAATACTTCCAAGAAGACACTGCCTGTTGTTGTTTTTAACTCATTAGTTCTCAGGATTAATATAGATGTTTTAGGTATCTGCCTTAAGGCCTGGAGTTCAAATCCACACAAGGTCAATTGGGGAAAAATAGATTACAATCTAAAGGGGAAAGATGTTCATTGAAGCATTTAGTCAGCCACATTTGGATAAATTCCACTGTGATAATGGCCACAGTAAAACAAAATCTCATCACAGACAACACTGCATTGTATTTCTCACCCTAGAAATATAAATGCCTTAAACAAACAAAGTGCCTTTTCTTATCTCAAGAAAATATAAGAACAAACCAATCACCTTGTATTTCCCTTTTAAGACACCTAGAGCCTCACTCTGACTTAAGGTAGGGCCAGCTGTGAAGGAATTGGAAGTGTGAAGGGTAGATGATCTTAGTTTAGCTACAAGTGTCACAACCATTCTCTCTCTCTCTCACACACACACACACACACACAAACACACACACACACACACACACACACACACACACACAAGACAGGGGGGAACATACACATACCACCCAAACTGGCCAAATCAGCAATGGTACAACTGTGTTGTTGTTGTGTTTTTTTGGGGGGCGGGTGGCGGGGTTGTTTCTGTTTTTACTTTCATTGCCCTTAGTTGATACAGAACATCCTCATTTGGACTAACTATTGTCAATTATTCCAAATTGTGCATGGCATCCCCCATCTGGTAGGATGGGCAGACCTACTCTCTCTCTCTCTCTCCCTTCCCCCCATTGTTATTGACCAAATAATCAAAGGAGCCTCATTCAGGCATCACCTGAATGGAGTTTTTCTAGTAAAAATCCTCTCAACCCAGAGTAATCTCTGACACGGAATTGTTATTATCAGATATTTCATGTGCTGTTGTTTTTAAGGGAGGGGGAAAATATGTTCCAGCAATAATGGAGATGCAATAATTTGTTTTAAGCTCAACATAGACTACAATTTCCAGACTCTCCTATCCAGGAAGACCATTGGCTGTGTTGACTGGAGAATTCTGGGAGTTATCATTCAAAAAACAATTAACTAGTTTGGTCTGGGCATAACTCTGGTGGTATAGGACCTCACATTTCTGTGTACGTAGAATTGCAAAGAACTCTTATCATTGGTGAGATTCTGGACAAGACATTACCCTTCAACTTGATAAATTCTCCAGTGCTCCTGGGAGATCATTCTTCCAGCGCAAGGCAGAACCACCAAATGAGTTTTTCTCCCTGTGCTGAGCGTTGCAAAATTTGCACAAAATATTCTTTGCATGAAACGCTTATCGCTGTGTGAAACAAGTATTGTTTTTCACTTTGTGAAGCAAAGCACATACACACTGAGTACAAAAGGACAGTCTGATTAATGACAAAGACACAAACAACTCAGCAAATATTAAAATTTTAC
Source organism: Bradypodion ventrale (assembly GCA_035047345.1). Taxonomy (NCBI): domain Eukaryota; kingdom Metazoa; phylum Chordata; class Lepidosauria; order Squamata; family Chamaeleonidae; genus Bradypodion; species Bradypodion ventrale. The sequence continues at coordinate 87,350,384 of JAWDJE010000001.1, read as the reverse complement.
TAGTCCACGACACAAGCAACCAGCATAACACTTTTCCACTTTTGTACATTTTACTGAAATATGCCAAAAAAGTTTTTTAAATGCACAAGACTAACAACAAAAATCCAATTGTCTTATTCTTGTTTACTGGACAAAGACCATCCAAATCAAAGTTTATACACTCCTGCAATTCAGTGCTTCTTCTATATTTTCTACAACATGAACAAATAACCAGTGTCATCCTTTTTGAACACAAATGTGCTTAGCATCAATCTGAAAAGTTATTTTCCCCAATCATCCTACACTGAATTGCTAAAATTTAAATGATTTGTCATATGCCTGAAGAGAAAATGAGAGAAATGTTCTCTCTGGCTGCCAGACTCAAACTGTCTTTTAATTATTCTCAGTGAAATGAGCTATTATTTAACATAAATGGCGCATTTGAAATCCTCATGATTCTGACATTCAGCGGCACTGAAGCCGCAATACATCTTGGGCAAAAGTCTTGGGCAAAAGTCACATCAAACACCTAACATATCAATCATAAAAGCACCACTTGACATTCATCATCAATAAAACTGAAACAGACCATTGATCAGCTGCAAATAGAATCTAGCTATTGGTGTGCATGGACAAACATAAATAGAAATTGTTAATTGTTCATAAACACTTGAAAGCCAAGTTTGGTTTGTGCAAAATAGGTTTTCAATGTGGAATACTTAGTAGAGCTGAAATGTGGGGAAGGATTTCTCCAACAATGTCACCCATGTTAAAAAGGCCTAGAAAAAATTAAAATTTTATTATTGGGATTCCCTTTAAGAAATACAAAACAAAGCCATGCTGCTTTTAAGCACTCTTACTTACTTAGATTTAGACCCTCCTATGCTATGTAGCACTTTAGGCAGCAAGAGATCTCCAACAGTTTCAGCCTTGGGCTGAAGATCTCTTTGGCATCCTACCATGTCATTTTCAGGGTCTTTAAATCTGCCATGAAAGTTCTTTGCCATATATTTCAAGGGTATCCTCATTGTCAATTGGCATCAGGAGGGGTTCAACTTATTGCCACCCTAGGGATCCTATTTTTCTCCATATAAAAAATGGCCTGCTATTTGGAGTCTTCTTCATGTTATGTAATTTGCATGAGCCGCTCCTCGAAGAACATCCTCATTAGTTGTTCTTGGAGGACAAGGATATCAATGGCTATAATTATGGATACCTATGGACAACCTCTGGGTTGGAGAGATAGGCAAGATGTTTCTCAATGCCATTTCCCGGGAACTCTAAGCAGGTGAAGGCATCTCCTTGGGAATACCCTGAAGGAAATGGTGAGCCACTGTGTGAGACAGAATGCTGGACTGGATGGGCTGTGGCCTGTTCCAGCAAGGCTGTTCTTATGTTCTTATGGTAATGTAGTTAAAATAGTGAATTTTCAAAATTTGGCATAGGCACCTCTGTTGGAAGACATCAAGCATCTGAGAAGCAGTCTAAGAGTTCGATAATACCATGATGTTAAAATGTAGCACTAGCGCATTTCAGATTTATTTTTTTTAAAGAATGCTCCTCATGACTGAATTTCAAAAGCAAAATGTTAAAATGTTGTATTGAAATTTAGATTTCTCACTTTGAGCAAATCTGATATAGCTATCATATTTGGTGGCCTGTGTTGCAAGGAGGTGTAGAATCTGGAAGTAAGCTGAAGTGGATTATTATGCCTGCTGCACATGACCTGAAATGGAAATATGCCTAAAGTCTTTTTTCTCTTTTAATAAAACATCTTATTACAATTTGATAATTCCTATTAAGAGAGGTGAGAATGAATATGTAAATAAAATTTATTCTACAAATCTCTTCCCCAAACTTAGATTTAGGGGGTGAAACTATATTTAAAATGCAAATCATCCTCCCCCTCCATATGAACACATCCAAAGCAAGAATTCTGATAGTTCAATTTGCCATGATTTGGGGGGGGGGGGGGTTCCTGTGGTTTAGGCCTCAGGATATTGGAGCGGCCTGGAGAGGCCAAGTTCTGTCTTGGATGAGAACAGGAATCCAATAAACATTGTAATTTATCCGGGGGTGGGTGGGGGGGGGCAAACAAACAAGAAAACCAAGCCAAAAGTATCTCTGCCTGCTAGGCAAAACAGCCTATCAGCTCATAGCTCCTAGGGATAGTAATTGAACTTATAAATCACCCCATAGCACTTAGTGCACTTTCTTGATGGTTCACAAGTTAATTAGCATTTTGCCCCCAACATGCTGGGTACTCATTTTACCAGCCTCAGAAAGATGGAAGGCTGGGTCAAATTGGTATCCTGTCAGGATCAAACTCACAACATTTTGGCTGTTGTACAGCAGTTTAACCACTGTGCCACCAGGGTTCCTTCTTTATGATCAGGTATACAAAGGCGAGATAACCCAGTGTTCAGGTCCTGATAAACTGAAATACTGTGCTCTTCAAATCAAATTTTAATTTATACCCCGCCTTTCTCTGACCAAGGCCGACTCAAGGAATTTGCTCTTTGTAGAACATCAATAAAGGATAAGAAAGCAGCCTGATTTTATTTACTGGTTTGAATGGTACAATAGTATTTTGCTGTCAATTTGTTTCCAGATGTCCATCCAAGCACAAATCATTTCTCCATTCACAGCACTGTGATGATAGAGGTCATCTAAAGAGATGTAAGGAACTCAGAATGTGAGCTGTACTGCAATATGTAGGCCATTAGAGCCTTGGGGTCAACAATTTCAATAGCTTAAAGCAGGGATGTCCACTTCCAGGAGCAACAAGGGCTTTATGGGCCGGATGAATTGGCACTGGGAGGTGGATTTGGCCCCAGGCCATAGTGACCAGCCCATGGCCCAAAATCTTTTGGCACCCTTGGCCTAAATGTCACTTACTAAAGGCCAGGACATTGCAGAGTTTGATAGGATGATTTTACAACAATGCTCCTGGTTTTCACTTCCATCTTTTTCAAAATCTGAGCTTTCAACTCTGCATGCAGCTGAATCTTAAGGAGCTATTAGGGACAGGCTGAAGAGTACAGCTTGCAAGCGCCTATGACTGGAACACCATTTCTAAGCTGTCCTCCCACTCCTGGTTGCCCTGCCACATAGTCCCTCATTCTCACAAATGCACTTTGGGGATTGATTAGTCTCAGGGCTCATCTTAGCATTTAATTTAATTTAATAGTCATATTTATATATGCCGCCCACTCAGGCAGAACCCGACTCAGGGCGGCATTACAACAAGTTCTAAAAACACATAAAAACACTTTAAAAGTCCCACATCCCACCCACTTTAAAAGACCCATATCCCACCCACCCATCCCACCCATTATAAAAAGAAGAAGAAGAGAGAGTTCTTAATTGTTTACATAAACCAGCAGGCGGGGACCGTGTTCCCATTCGGGCCCCACACCTGCCCTGCCAGCCAGGTCTTCAATTCTTTCCTGAAGGGCAGCAATTCTCTTTGAAGTCTTAGATCTGTTGGCAGGAGGTTCCAGAGAGTTGGTGCGGACACGGAGAAGGCCCTCCTTCGGGTGCTGGATAGATGTGCACCCCTAGCTGATGGCACTATTAGAGAGCCCCTCCGGTCCGCTCTGGTTGGACGGGCAGACACTCTTGGGACGATGCGGTCTCTAAGGTATCCTGGCCCACTGCCATATAGGGCTTTAAAGGTCAAAACCAGCACCTTGAATTGCACCCGGAGACAAACTGGTAACCAGTGCAGCTCCCGAAGTAGCGGTGAGGCATGGGCATATCGCCCACATCCCATCACCACCCGGGCTGCCACATTCTGGACCAGCTGCAGCCTCCGAATGGTCATCAAGGGCAGCCCCATGTAGAGCGCATTACAATAATCTAGTCGGGAAGTGACCAGAGCATGGGTGACCATAAGCAAGGAGCCCTGGTCCAGGAGCGTGCACAACTGGCGAATCACCCGAAGTTGGGCAAAAGCCCTCCTGGCCACAGCCGCTACCTGTTCTTCTAGCAGCAGCCACGAGTCCAGAAGGACCCCCAAGTTGCGCACTGGGTCTGTCTGGGGCAAAACAGCCCCATCCAGTACCAAAGATGGTAACTCCCTGGATAACATGGGGCCCCCTATCCACAGCCACTCTGTCTTGCTGGAATTCAGCCGAAGCCCATTGGCCCCCGTCCAGACCCCAATGGCCTCCAGGCATCCGGATAGGATTTCAACAGCATCACTGGGGTCCCCATGGGCCGAGATGTACAACTGAGTGTCATCCGCGTACTGATGGTACCGCACCCCATGGGAACGAATGATCTCACCCAGTGGCTTCATGTAGATGTTAAATAGGAGAGGAGAGAGCACCGAACCCTGAGGCACCCCATACTTGAGAAGCCTAGGGCTGGACCTCTCACCCTCTAACCACACCGACTGGGTACGGCCCTCCAGAAAAGAGGAAAACCAGGACAACACGGTGCCCTGGATCCCCAGTCCTTTGAGCCGTTCCAGAAGGATACCGTGGTCGACGGTATCGAAGACCGCTGAGAGGTCAAGAAGAGCAAGGATGGATGGATAACCCCTGTCCCGCTCCCGCCAGAGATCATCCATCAGTGCGACCAATGCCGTCTCCGTACCATACCCGGGCCTGAATCCTGATTGAAAGGGGTCTAGATAATCCGCTTCCTCCAGGACACTCTGCAGCTGGCGCGCCACCGCCTTCTCCAAAACTTTACCCAGAAAGGGCAGGTTGGAAACCGGCCTGTAGTTGTTAAGGACAGCTGGGTCAAGGGATATTTTCTTCAGGAGGGGGCGCACCAAAGCATGTTTTAGTGGTGCAGGAAATACCCCCTCCCATAATGATGCATTTATTATCGCCCCGACCCAGCCACCTGTCACCACCTTGGAGGCTTTCACCAACAGGTGGGACAGGGGTCCAAAGGACATGTAGTGGCACGCACAGCTGCAAGGAGCCTGTCCACTTCATCAGGGACAACAGGATCAAACTGATCCCAGATCATACAGCAAGACTGTGCTCCGGTGCCCCCCCCCGACCCTCCCCATCCACGTTCAGCCCTGAACGAATCCGATCAATTTTCTCCACCAGATGGTCAGCAAAGTCCTCAGCCAAACCCTGCCAACCGGGCACCAATCTCCCCCTACCGAGGAGGGACCTGGTTACCCGGAACAGGGCGGCTGGGCGATTATCAGCGGAGGCAATAAGGGTGGTGAAGTATTGCCGCCTCACCACCCCCATCGCCACTAGGTAGGCCCTAATAGCAGCTCTAGCTAGTGTCCAATCGGAGTCATCCTGGGTCTTCACCCAGCGGCGCTCTAGGCGTCTCTTTGCCCATTTGAGTTCCCGCAGTTCATCCGTGAACCATGGGGATGACCTAACCCCATGGGCGCGGAGAGGCCGCAGTGGCACGATTTCATCCAAGGCTGTTGTTGCCGTCCTGTTCCACAGGTCGACAAGTGCCTCGGGTGAATCGTGTAGCCGATCCAGAGGAACAGCCCCCAGTTCCCTCTGGAATCCATCTGGATCCATTAGTCACCGAGGGTGGGCCATTTTAATAGGCCCTGCCTCCCTACGATGAAGCGTTGCCCCCAGAAAGTCAAGAGTCACCAGATAGTGATCTGACCATGGCACAGGTGAGATGACTAAATCCTGTAATCTCAGATCACTCTGCCACTGCTCCGACAAGAAAACTGGCATGTGACCACTGTCCCTGGTCAGACCCCGAACTACCTGAGTCAGGCCCATGGCTGCCATGGAAGCCATGAACTCCCTTGCCACTCAGAAGCCATCCCCAATTATGGCAAATTGAAGTCCCCCAGAACCATAAGCCTTGGGAACTCCAACGCCAGCATCGAAGCGGCTTCAAGGAGCTCAGGCAGGGCATCCCTTACCCTGCAAGGGGGCAGGTACAGGAGTAAGATCCCCAACTGACCCTTGGGGCCCAACCGTAGAAGCAGGGCCTCACAACCAGACACTTGTGGAGCAGTGGCCCTAGCAATTCCCAAACACTCCCTGGCAACAATGGCGACACCACCGTCCCTCCCCTCACCTCTAGGCTGGTGCCAAATACCGAACCCAGCTAGACACATGTCATACCGCCCCATGCCCGTCACAACACCTATATGGATCCCTGGAACCCCCCTAGATGGAATGCTGCCCCTCCTTCCTGGCTGGCAGGACCAACTCTCTCTCTTCCCACCCCATCCACAATCCCCCCCTGGTTCCAGCAACAAGCATGAGCTCCTGGAACGAGCAGGGAGCACTGGCGAGCCCCGGCGTCGGCGTCTCCTTTTTCTTCCCCCCAGGTGGGGAGGGTGGAGGCAGAAGCGATGGCTCCCACCTACCTCAAATCCCAGGAACCAGTGGCATGGACTCCTGGAACAAGCAGGGAGCGTTGGCGAGGTGGGGAGGGCGGAGGCATGCATGAAAGAAGGGAGGGGTAACTGATGCACGTGCTTTTGGTCTTCCTTAGCTGCCCTCCCCCAACAGCAGCTCCAAAAGCTACAGAGAAAATGTGGTGATTTACTAATGCTCATTGCTGTACACCTCTGCTTTCCCCTGTTCCATCTCCTCAGTCTGTGTCATTTGGAACATATTTTTGGCAAGCAAGCAGACCAACATCCCCACATGAAACACACTATATACACCATATACCAGGAGTTCTCAACCTTTTAAAGCCGAGGGCTGGGTCACGCTCCCTCAGACAGCTTTGGGGGAGATGGCCATTTTGCTCTTCCTCCACCACATGGCACTTCCTTGTTTGGTGTAGGTGGTGGTGAGTCACATGAAATGGTGCCACAGGCCGCATCTGGCCCATGGGCTGCAGGTTGAGAATCCCTGCCATACACATACATATACAGTACATAGATTTATAGAACACAACAGGCAACAACCAAAAGTATAGTTTGATTGTCTATACCAGACTTCCCCAAACCAGTGGAAAGATGCAACAAATAATTTCATGTTTTCTGTCCTTGATCTTGATACAGTTTGTCTTGGTATTTTACAAAACCTTGCTGACAAAATAGTCAGCTACATATTTTCCTCAGTATATAAAAGTGAGGCCAGCAATGCTTTTGTGAGCAAAATTAGGGGGCAAATAAAATAAAATAAAATAAAACAAATTTTGTTTTTGGGTGCAAAACAACAGTTTTTCCCCAAAAGTTGCACTCTTGCTTTTGTGCAAAATACAAAAATGTCATTGCAAAATAGTCACTAAATATAAAAAATAGACAATATATATCCTAATCTTGTCCATTTTTTCCATTCACACAGGCAAGAGTGAAATAACAAAGAATAAGCATCCATAATGTGTTGCTTTCCAGATGTATCAGATTACAGTTACTATTACCCTAGCCAGCATGGCAATTGGTACAAGAGGGACAAGCTGGTCTATTCAATTTGCAAGTAGGTTTTACAGAGGATACAATCCAATACCCAAATGAATATCCATGTTGGAAACAAATTGCCAAAAATGTGCAAGTCAAAGCCTTTTTTCAGCATGCTCCAACAGTTATGAAGAACTGCATCCCAAAGAAGTCCTGTATCTGTCGTTAACATATTCATGATCAAAAAGATTGCCTGCTCCCACATAATTGCCTCCTAATTAGGGAGCAAAAAGATACAAAGAACTGTCAAAGTTTTAAATATAGAGTCTCTTCAGAATTATAGCAAACTTTGACACTCTTTATGCATGGATTTAAATAGCATTCTGATTATGCATGCATCCCAAAGTAAGTATTCTTTGAGTGTCTTATTGTCTTAGTTTCTTAGAGCAGCTCTAGGTTGTATTTGTCTGAGAAAGCATAGTGGATGGGGAAGAACTACAAGTATTTAAACTTACTGTATAGCCTTGTATGTCATAGAGGGAGGTAGATATGTTTGGGGGGGGCATAGAAGAAGCCTCCCCAAAGAGCAGAAAACATTACCAATGCACTCAAGCACCCTCTCAGGCACAGCGTAGAGCTGCTCAAGCCTTCCAGTCCTGAAGCATTACAGTGTAAACTTGATAATTTGAGCACCAAACTGACACACACAAAAAGAAAGATGGGTGATTAAATCTTGGCAGGCAAAACTGGACCCAAGAGCTAAGGCAATGTAGGGGAAAGCATTCAGAAAACCAACAGGGAATTATTCAATTCTCTGAACAAAGGTACATAATGACAATGTTAATCTCAGGTTCTCTGTATAAGGAAGAATTTTGTGACCCATGTCTAGTAGAAAGAGAACATTATCTGTTATTTCAGTTTCAAAGGTAATTTAATTTTAATTTAATTTAATTTTCGCACTTGTATGCCTCCCAATCAGGGAACCCGACTCAGGGTGGCTCACATGATAATTAAACAATATACACAGTAAACACACAGTAACACAATATAAAAAAAATCAATCTACAAAAACAGCATATAATAATATACAACAACACAATACAATACTATAATGCCCTCTCCACCCTGACCACAGGCAAATTCCAAGGGAGGCCACGGTGAGGTCCTGCCGCCAAAATGGCCTTTTCAAGCCCAGAGAGGGGTGGTGCCCAGGAGCACTGCCAGGTGGAGGGGTCCTGGTGCCCATGGCTGGAAGGCCTCCACCCCAGCTGAGGCCAGAGTCCGTAAGGCTGAGTTTATGCTTCATTTCGAACAATGGTTTATTTTTTAATCAGTTTATTCTTGCATTTGTCAGTTTTACATGTATATGATCACAGGTGCAATCCATCCCATTTTCACATCAGTTGACAATTAAAACAACTATATGTCCACATAAAGCTTTCCATTTAAAAACTGGTTTGAGGTGTAGCTATTTGATATATGCCTGTTTCAATATGCCTTGAGCTGTTTGAAAGGCATGCCAATAAGGACAGTAAACGAAGCTCAACCCCTGCTGGATTTACTGGGAAGTATGATTGCCAGTCGGAGTCAAGGATGAAGCAACATCATTCTAAAGCAGAAAATACACATAAATGCACAAATTTTTTTGTTTACTGCATGTTTTTATCAGTGGGATTTGGAATTTGTTGATTTTGTTGTTACTGCAGAAAAAAGAATAGAGAGATGCTAGGTCTGTGTGACTGAACAACAACAAAAGGTCTTCCTTGAAAAGGAAAAATGATCAGTTTAGGAGGTGCTCTTTGGCTAATGAGAACAAAGATCTTTCACTTATAATACATGGCTTTATTTTACATATACTATATATACAGCACAAACACACACACAACACAAACACAAACACACAACCAGACAACCACACACACACACACACTCAATACACACACACACACATACACAACACAAACACCCACACAACACTACCACACACACAACACACACACACACACACACATACACACACACACTCAAACTGCATGGGGAGAGGAGGGGCTACCCCTCCTCCCCCAAAGCTTTGCTGAGGACACACACACGCACACCACCGGCTTCCCTGTAGCTTTGGGGGGGAGAGGAAAAGCCCCTCCCCCCAGCACGGCTTCAGCGAGGCAACGTGGAGAGCCCCGACGCCAGCAGGGATGGAGGACAGGCCAGTGAGCTTGGTGAGCTGCGCAACTCAGAAGGTGTTATGTATGTTAACTGTGTTTTCTGACAGGAGCAGAATGTATCTTTCCTCATGTATCTATTCTTATGCAAATAAGTGAATCGAAAAATGTGCACACTCTGTTAGCCAATGGGCTTGTTGTATTATTGTTACTGTTACTGTTTATAGTGTATATAAGTCCGAGTTTTGCCCCATCCAAACTGTGTTCAAACCCCACTAATAAAGAGCTGAATTTCACTACTTCATTCGTCTGCTTCTTCATTCCTTGAACACTAAAGAAGGCCATGTTGGGGAGGCCAGGCAATGGAAGGCCCAGCCAGCATCAGGTAAGTGGGGTGGGGACAGGGACTTGGGGGCAAGGGGGTGGGTGGGAGGCATGGTTCTTGGGCCCGTTCCCCCCCTCAATTCCTCTCCCCCACCCCACTTTGCCGTTGTCTGGCATTCTCAGCACGGCCTTCTGAGTTGTGCAGCTCACTGGCATGCCCTCCATTCCTGCCAGCATCGAGGCTCTCTACGCTGCTTCACTGAAGCCGCATGGGTGAGGACTCTTCCTCTCCCCCCGAAGCTACGGGGAGGCTCTCTATGCTGCCTTGCCGAAGCCATGCGGGGGTGGGGGGAGTGGAGCTCTTCCTCTTCACCTGCCAAAGCTATGGGGAGGCTCTTCATGCTGCCTCGCTGAAGCCATGCAGGGGAAAGAGGGGATCTTCCTGTCCCCCCCCCCAGCTACTGGGAGTCTCTTCACACTGCCTTGCTGAAGCTGTTCGGGGGGAAGAGGGGATCTTCCTCCCCCCCGAAGCTATGGTGAGGCCAGCACAGGGATCCGGGGCTGCGTGGAGACTAAGTGCTCCCTCCGCTGCCTCACCGAAGCCATGCGGGGGAGAAGGTGGGGATGGCTTGCCTTCGGGAGATGAATTGTCTCCTGGAGAGATGTTGTTGGTGCATTGTTGGTTTTTTTACAGTGCGCGCTGGCTTCCCCGCCTCCTCTGTGCTTGCGCCCTTCAGCCTCATTGGCTGAGGGGTGGTGCGGCATGGGGGATGCTGGGCCTTGTAGGTTTTTTCTGGCCGCATTCGTGAGGTGGTTGCCTCACTCACGGTTGGTGGACCCTTGTGGCAATGCTCGGATGGTCTAAAGGCAAGTGTAGGCGGCTCGGTACAGGAAAGTAGGGACGGGTGTGGGCGTGCATGCCGGACACCAACGGTTAACAGGACTCCTTATAGGTAAAGATACACATATACACACAGAGAGAGATATAGATAGATAGATAGATAGATAGATAGATAGATAGATAGATAGATAGATAGATAGATAGATAGATAGATAGATAGATAGATAGATCTTTATTGTCATTGTCCTGCACAGAACAACAAGATTGAATATATATATATCTTAACCTATAAAACCAAGTGTTCACCGTTGGAATTGGCTATACGTTGCTATGCGTCGCCCTACTGACCCGCACCCTCCCTTCGAGAGCACGGCCGAATTGCCTACGCAGGTCAACGAAGGATTTAAAAATCCGGCATGGGGGCCTCAGCCCCACTAACGGCAAGAAACGCAAAGAACATCACTTCCCGAAAGTCCTTGCGCTGCGCCGCGCCAGAGCCAATCAGGCTGAGAGGCTCTCGCATGGAGCAGCGTTCGGACACGCGCCGCAGCCAATCAAAAGAAAAGCATTTCAAAAAAACGCAGCACAAACACAAAGCACCAACACTTTACTACAAGCCCCAGCGTCCTGCGCGCAATGAGCGAGCAGAACGATGAGGCAGCCGGCGCGCGAAAACAAAAATAAGAAAAAGCCGATGCTGCAGCCATTCAAAACCACGAGCGAGCCAGCATGGCCCATGGGGGAAGAAAATAAAAAAAAAACGCCGCCGCTACTCTTCCGTTCGAAGGGTCAGCGGCGCGCGAAAAACAAGTGAGGCGCCCGGTGCACAAAAAATAAAAGTTAAAAAAAGCCCACCGCCGCAGCCATTGTTCCCCATGGGCGACACAGCAAGGCCCGTGGGGGAAAACCCCCCCTAACATGGCCCTTCCGTTCGAAGGGCCAGCCGGCGCGTGAAAAATACGAGTTAAAAAAAAAAACCCGGCCGCCGCTGCCCTTCTGTTCGATGGGCCAGCCGGAGAGACAAAAATTAAAGCAACCCACCCACCCACCAACCCCCCGCAACTGCCCTTCCTCCCAACGGGCCAGCCAGCATGGCCCATGGGGGAAAAAGCCTCCCCGTAATTGGCCTTCCTTCCCACGGGCCATCCAGCATGGCCCATGGGGGGAAAAGCCTCCCCGCAATTGGCCTTCCTTTCCACGGGCCATCCAGCATGGCCCATGGGGAAAAAAGCCTCACCGCAATTGGCCTTCCTTCCCACGGGCCATCCAGCATGGCCCATGGGGGAAAAGCCTCCCCGCAATTGGCCTTCCTTCCCACGGGCCATCCAGCATGGCCCATGGGGAAAAAAGCCTCCCCGCAATTGGCCTTCCTTCCCACGGGCCATCCAGCATGGCCAGCGAGAAAGAAAGCCACCCCCCACACACACACTTGAAAAAACATTCAAAAACACACCAAAACCCAAAAAATAAACACACACACAGCCAAAAATAAACAAGAAAAACACACACATACACCCCCCAAAAAAAACCACCCCCAACCCCCCCCCAAAAAAAACCCCCACAGAACTTACAAAAAGACGTCTTCCTTCTCTGAGAACCGGAACTCAAATGAGAAAGAGGAAACTTACCAGAAGCGACACCAAGAGGACAGAAGGTAACAAATGTAATGAGAGGCACAAAAGCTCACCACCCCCACCCAGTGGCCAAAACAGAAACAACAATCAAAATTATTGAACTAATAAGAATAATTCTAAATTTAATCAAATAAATTATACAAACATTCAAAAAAAAACACTAATCTCAAAAATTACCAAAACAAAACCCCTTTTCACTCTGAAAACCCAAAACAAAAAAAATTAAAAAAAACATTTTAAAAAAATTTAAATTTTAAACTAAATAATATTAAATTAAATTAGATTAAATTAAATTTATTTTTTTCCAATAAACATTAAAAAAATACAAAAAAATATTTACTGGAAGCCACAAAAACACAAAACCTTACACCACCATTTAAAACAGCCCATCACCATTAGTTCAAGAAAAAAACCAAACCCTTTAGTATCCAACACAATTTTTAAAAGCCCGGCAACGCCGGGCAAACTATGCTAGTATATATATAGAAAGAGAGAGAGATGATGTTAAGCTTTCTTTCCACATAGCAATAGCAAATAACTTTCATACCATCCTACAGTGCTTAGAGCACTCTCTGGGCAGTTTGCAAGCATTTTGTCCCCAACATGCTCAGTAGCAACCTTAGAAAGATGGAAGACTGAGTTAACTTTGAGCCCATCAGGAACAAGCTCAGATAATGAGCAAAGGTTTGGCTGTAATACTACAGCTTAACTACTGTGCCATGATCTGCTCTCTATCTTCAGAGAACAGTAAATGAAGAAGAGAGTAAAGGAGCCTAGCAAAGGAAGCAACACAAATGAAGGGGCCGTGTCAAAGACTTTGGAGTGTTCCCAATAATTTTAACCCATGGCACTCCAAGGGTTGCCAGGCTCCAACTTTCACTAGCCTCATTTAGCATAGTCAATGGACAGAAAGTTGACAGTCACAACCCAGCAGTATCAGGGTTAAAGATGTACCCAGGTCACACTGGGCTTGAGTGTGGAAGTTTTGAAACAATGAGAAGACTGAAGCATGGCAAAAGCAACCACAGTTCCTAGACTGGAGATACCACTGAAAGCTGATTTGTACCACAAGGGGTCAATGCAACCAGAAAATGTATGGGTTTTGCTGACAGAAAACAACCTGCACATTGCAGACATTATGCTGAAACATATAGAGTATTCCTTGGGGCTCAGTTCAAGTTGGGTACTAGAGAATGAGGAATAAACAGTTTGGATTTTGTTTTGTTTTGCCATGTAGCAGCTGCTTCCACTTCCCACATCCTCCCAGTCATTTGGCTTTATCTTTCCCTCATAGCTGTCAGGAGCAGGTGTAGCAGCTCTAGTCCCAATAGTTAGATCAAGGGAAGGAAGTTTTGACAGGATGTAACACTGTTTTTCCTTTCCTAAGGCAGAAGAAAGACAGGGTCATTTCATCCCCCATCACCTCCTGCACCAATGCAGATGGTACTGCTGTTATTTCACTTGTTGGAGCATGGGAGGGGATGCCAGTAGAAATGCGGTAAGGAGGCATGTCCTCTTTCTGTTCCCTCTGCATCATGTGAATGGAAATGAAATGTGACAAGTTGACACTTGTAGCATCACTGCACTGCAGGCTGAACAAAATCATGATGGCTTTTCAAAGAAATGCTTCAAGGCTTCAGAAGACTGCTTGAATGGCAGGTGCCAGTGATCTTTTTGTTCTTTTTTTATTAGAAATGAATCTTATGAAATGCTGTAATTCTTGGTTTATTCAATGTCTTTTCCAAATCATTTGCAAGATTTCTGGAAACACTTTGTGTTTTAGACCATTAGGTCACCCTTGCTTGAAAGCCAGTTTTATCTGACTGTAGGGTTCAGTGTTCATCTCTGTTTGTAGCCAAAAAGCCAGTGTTGTCTGCATCTGCAGAAGTTTTTGTGGACATGTGGCAGGCATTATTATTATTATTATTATTATTATTATTATTATTATTATTATTATTATTATTATTATTATTATTATTATTATTATTATTATTATTATTATTATTATTATTATTATTATTATTAGTTCAATTTATATGCTGCCCCACTTGCGAAGTGCGACTCTGGGCGGCTTACAAACATATCCTCAACAGTATACAGTATACCGGCTTTTCCCTAAAGCACTGGGACAGCTCATCTCCAAGTATTCAGTGCGTGAATTGCATCTCTCCCTCACTCAGGGCTTCTGGCGCACCCGGAGTTGGGGGCAGCCTTACTTGCAAGCTCCTGCCGGGGCTGAGCTCTGGGTCTGGTTCCAGGTCTGGTTCCAGGACCGGGCCAGGAAAGAGGAGGAAGATCAGCCGGGCGGGGGGAGGAGGAGGCCAGCCATTCGCCCCACCGAGAGCCCTTCCAAGCCCGGGAGCCACCATCTCCAGCCGGGCCAGGAAAGAGGAGGAAGATCAGCTGGGCGGGGGGAGGAGGAGGCCAGCCATTCGCCCCACCGAGAGCCCTTCCAAGCCCGGGAGCCACCATCTCCAGCCGGGCCAGGAAAGAGGAGGAAGATCAGCTGGGCGGGGGGAGGAGGAGGCCAGCCATTCGCCCCACCGAGAGCCCTTCCAAGCCCGGGAGCCACCATCTCCAGCCGGGCCAGGAAAGAGGAGGAAGATCAGCCGGGCGGGGGGAGGAGGAGGCCAGCCATTCGCCCCACCGAGAGCCCTTCCAAGCCCGGGAGCCACCATCTCCAGCCGGGCCAGGGAAGAGGAGGAAGATCAGCCGGGCGGGGGGAGGAGGAGGCCAGCCATTCGCCCCACCGAGAGCCCTTCCAAGCCCGGGAGCCACCATCTCCAGCCGGGCCAGGGAAGAGGAGGAAGATCAGCCGGGCGGGGGGAGGAGGAGGCCAGCCATTCGCCCCACCGAGAGCCCTTCCAAGCCCGGGAGCCACCATCTCCAGCCGGGCCAGGGAAGAGGAGGAAGATCAGCCGGGCGGGGGGAGGAGGAGGCCAGCCATTCGCCCCACCGAAGAGCCCTTCCAAGCCCAGGAGCAACAACCGAGCGCCAATTGACAGAAGAAGGCAGAGGAGGAAAACCAGGGGGCGAGACTCAGAGACCCATGCAAAGGATAAGTAGCTGATATGAAAAATTTTGATGACTTAATATAATAACTCACCTAAAGACTTTATGCCGACTTAATATAGCAACTGACATAGAGACTGTGTTTTAAAGTGTGATAATATGCATGATAATATGTTGTCTTAAATGTTTTTAAACTTTTAAAAAACTGTGATAAAATGTATGAGGAGAGAAAAATGGCGCAGACACCGGCAACCACGCCATAAACGTTGCCAAGAGAACCCTATTGACCAAAACAAAAGGCAAAACAAAGGGGCAGGCTAGGTGATACAGGATGCTTAGCACCACAGAGTGGAGGAAGGGGAGGGACAGGAAAGGGGGGGGAGAAATGCAATGTTGTAAGGAACAATACTGCATAGGGACATGGAATGTGAGATCAATGAACCAAGGTAAACTGGAAGTGGTAAAAAATGAGATGGAAAGAATAAGCATTGACATCTTGGGCATCAGTGAGCTAAAATGGACAGGGATGGGTGAAGTCAGCTCTGGAAACCATCATATCTACTATTGTGGACAAGAAAACCTTAGAAGGCATGGAGTAGCCATAATTGTCAATAAGAGAGTAAGAAAAGCAGTAATGGGATATAACCTCAAAAATGACAGAATGATGTCAGTCAGAATTCAAGGCAAACCTTTCAATATCACCGTAATCCAAGTCTATGCACCAACCACTAGTGCAGATGAAGCCACAGTGGACCAGTTCTATGAGGACCTAGAACACCTCATAGAACAGACACCAAGAAATGATGTCCAAATTATATTAGGAGACTGGAATGCCAAAGTAGGAAATCAAAAAGTGGAGGGAATAACAGGCAAATTTGGTCAGAATGAAGCAGGGCAAAGATTGATAGAGTTCTGCCAAGAGAACGCACTGGTCATAGCAAACACTCTCTTCCAGCAACACAAGAGGCGACTTTACACATGGACATCACCAGATGGCCAACACCGAAACCAGATTGACTACATACTCTGCAGCCAAAGATGGAGAACCTCCATACAGTCAGCAAAAACAAGACCCGGAGCAGACTGTGGCTCAGATCACAACCTACTGATCGCAAAATTCAGGTTAAGACTAAAGAAAATAGGGAAAACAAGGAGACCAGACAGATATCACCTAGAAAGTATCCCTAAAGAATACACGGTGGAGGTGATGAACAGATATAATGGCCTAGACTCAATAGACAGAGTGCCGGAAGAATTATGGACAGAGATAAGGGACATCATGCAGGAAGCAGCAAAGAAAACCATACCAAAAGAAAAGAAGCATAAGAAAGCAAAATGGTTGTCTGATGAGGCTCTTAAAATAGCAGAGGAAAGAAGGAATGCAAAAGTCAAAAGAGAAAAGAAAAAGTACAATTATTTGAACACAGAATTTCAAAGAAAAGCAAGGAGAGATAAGGAAAACTATCTAAAAGAACAGTGCAAAGAAATGGAGGAAAACAACAAAAGAGGCAGGACTAGAGATCTCTTCAGAAAAATTGGGGAAATAAAGGGAACATTTAAAGCAAAAATGACCATGATAAGGGACAAAGACGGAAAAGAGCTAGCTGATGCAGAAGAGATTAAGAAAAGATGGAAAGAGTACACAGAGGAACTCTACAAAAAGGACCTCAACACCCCTGATAACCACAATGATGAAAAAATTGAACTTGAGCCAGACATTCTGGAGAGCGAAGTTATAAAGGCCCTAAAGAGCACTGCAAACAACAAAGCTAGTGGAGATGATGGTATCCCAGTTGAATTCTTCAAAGCGCTAAAAGATGATGGTGTCAAATTACTACATTCAATATGCCAGCAAATTTGGAAAACAAAACAGTGGCCACAGGATTGGAAAAGATCAGTATACATCCCAATCCCAAAAAAGGGCAATGCCAAAGAATGCTCAAATTATCGAACAATTGCACTCATCCCACACGCCAGCAAGGTGATGCTCAAGATAATACAGGATAGACTTCAGCAACATGTGGAGAGAGAACTACCAGAGGTGCAGGCCGGTTTCAGAAGAGGTAGGGGGACTAGAGACCATATTGCCAACATACGCTGGATCATGGAGAAAACAAAGGAATACCAGAAACAAGTTTACTTTTGTTTTATCGACTACACTAAGGCATTTGACTGTGTGGACCACAACAAGATGTGGCAAGTAATTAAAGAGATGGGAATACCAGAGCACCTCACATGTCTCCTGAGAAATCTGTACATGAACCAAGAAGCAACAGTTAGGACAGAACACGGAATGACAGAGTGGTTTGGAATAGGAAAAGGAGTAAGACAAGGCTGCATTTTATCACCCTGTTTATTCAATCTATACACAGAGCACATAATGCGCAATGCAGGGATGGAGGAATCACAATATGGGATTAAAATTGCTGGGAGAAACATCAACAATCTGAGATATGCAGACGATACCACCCTAATGGCAGAAAGTGAGGAAGATCTAAGGAGCCTCTTGATTGGATTGAAGGAGGAGAGTGAAAAAGCTGGCCTGAGACTCAATATCAAGAAAACCAAGATAATGGCAACAGGCCCCATCAGTTCCTGGAAAATAGATGGGGAAGAAGTAGAAGCAGTGACAGATTTTACATTCCTTGGATCAAAGATCACTGCAGATGGGGATTGCAGCCATGAAATAAAAAGGCGACTGATTCTTGGGAGACAAGCCATGAGAAACCTGGGGAACATAGTGAAAAGCAGAGATATCACATTGCAAACAAAAATTAGAATAGTCAAAGCAATGGTATTCCCAGTGGTAATGTATGGGTGTGAGAGCTGGACCATTAGGAAGGCTGAGCGCAGAAGAATAGATGCCTTTGAAATGTGGTGTTGGAGGAGAGTTTTGAGGGTACCCTGGACAGCGAGGAGAACAAATAGGTCAATCTTAGAAGAAATCAACCCTGACTGCTCATTGGAAGGTCTAATAGTAAAGACGAAGCTGAAGTACTTTGGACATCAAATGAGAAGGGAGGATTCGCTTGAGAAGGCCTTGATGTTGGGAAAGGTGGAGGGCAAAAGAAGAAGGGGGAGGCCAAAGATGAGATGGCTAGATGGGATTGTAGACACAATGGGTACAGAACTGGGAGTGCTGAGGGGGATGGTGGAGGACAGAGGCGCCTGGATAAAAATGGTCTATAGGGTCGCAAAGGGTCGGAATCGACTGTGCGACTGAACAACAACAACATACATCAACATAATGAAATACCGTAAGATACAATTTACACAATAAAATACAATTTAACACTAAAATAGCAAATAGACTAGACACCGGAGTGCACAGAACACAATTACTTGCATTTACTTGCTTTTGAACTGTTAGGTTGGCAGGAGCTGGGACAGAGACAGAAGCACTCAAGTCTCGAACAGTCATGCAGCACTCAAGTCTCGAACTGCTGACCTGCCAACCTTCCAGTCATCAAGTTCTGCATCTTAACCACTAAGCCATTACAGCTAGACTTTTCTAACTACAGAAGAGGA
The DNA here is from genome assembly GCA_035047345.1 of Bradypodion ventrale. NCBI lineage: Eukaryota > Metazoa > Chordata > Lepidosauria > Squamata > Chamaeleonidae > Bradypodion > Bradypodion ventrale. The sequence goes on along the minus strand of JAWDJE010000001.1, from coordinate 87,331,595 downwards.
AGATGGGCTGAAGGAACAAATCTTATGAGTGCACTTTGCTCCTCTTAAAGTGGCATCAGAGAACTGTAGACTCTCTGATGGTTTGGACTTTGACTCCTAGAAGCCTCAGCTAGCATGGCCAATGGGAAGGGATTATAAAGACTTTAGCCCAAAGCAGCTGGAGGATAAAAAGGTTCCCAACTGCTGCCTTGTAGAGCCACCAAATTCTTGGAATAAGTAAAAAGTCTGAGGGGCACTTTAGTGTATTGGACCAAAGACACCAGGACAGCCGAAGAGCTGGCTTAACACAACTTTATTACATGCTGGTCAGAGGGAACATGAGGTAATAGCGGACGAACAGCTCAATATATACAGTGGCTATACATTTGAATGTGGCTCCTTGACAGTCTATTGGCTACTGTCCGTGTGATGTCATTTCAGGTCACGCCCTTCTTGTCCAGGTGAAGGTGATGGCGGGAATCTTCCCGCGCTGTTGCTCTTAGGTGAGTCTTGGACCAATGAGCTTGGACGCTCGCTATTGCCATCTAGTGGTCACTAGCTCGCGTCCTATTAGGGTTACAGAGATGCAGCTGAGGTTACAATGTTACACATGGAAAAGGTTATATTGGATACACATGGATAGGTACATTGTTTAAAGGCACATGCTTTAGAACACAACATCCCCCCCCCCTAGGATGAGACGAAGTCTCTTAACCAAGATGGTTTCTTGCACTCGCGTTTGGGCCGCGATGTGGGTTGGCCCCCCCGGGGGCCGCTACTGCTTCCTTGTTCCCTGGACCCTTGTCCTGTAATGGGAGAGGGAGACTTGTTAGTGGCTTGCTGTGGTTTTGCAGCTTTAGAGGAAATGGTAGATTCCGTTGTGGGCGAACCGGGGGCACCAGGGGCTAACGTAAAACCCCTCTTCTCGCTTGGATGGGTGAGGGACCACTCCGAAAACCCCCCCGGCTCTGAAACTCAAAATCAAACTCTGCTGGGTGATCCCGCGGGGTATCTATGAGGACAAATTCCTTTTCCTCCCCCCTCGGTGGGGACGCATGACCCCCCTCTCCTCCCCCTTGGGCTAAACGGGTGGGAGAGAACCCTAACGCTGAATCCCTGTCTGTGCTTTCCGAGCCCTGCCTCTCTGGGACCCGGCTCCAGAGCTGGTCCGCATGTCGCCGCCACAGTAGACCCGTGCTGGTCTCCACGCGGTATGATACGGGACCGGTCTGCTCCACGACAACCCCCGGCACCCAGGCTGGCCCTGCGCTGGCGTAGTTCCTGCAATGCACGGGGGCGCCTACGCTGAAACTCTTTGTGGCCTCTAGCCCGATGTTCCTCCCCTTGTCTTCTACTCTCGTGGGGTCTAGCCTAGTGAGGATGGTGGTCAGTTTCCTGCGCATTAAGAGCTCCGCGGGGGAGTATCCTGACGCCAACGGGGTCACCCTGTACCCTAGCAGAAACTGACACACTTGCAGGTTGAGATCCCCGGGGCCCATGCGCCGCAGCGCGTCCTTCGTGGTGCGTACAAGGCGCTCCACTTGGCCATTGGTGGCCGGATGGAAAGGGGCGGAGGTGATGTGCCGGATGGCGTCAATCTCTGTGAATGCCCTGAACTCAGCGGACGTGAAGCAACTAGCGTTATCGCTAATTAGGGTGTCGGGTATGCCAAACGTAGAAAAAATTCTCCGCAAATGCTTTATTGTCGCGGCCGAGGAGGTGCTCGTGACTGGGATGACCTCCAACCACTTGGAGAAAGCGTCCACAACAAGGAGAAACAGAGTTCCTCGGAACAGGCCCGCGAAATCTATGTGTATCCGGGACCACGGCCCCTTAGCCGCGTCCCACTCCCTGTGGGGAAGGTGGGCCTCCTCTGGTCTGGAGCATTGGCAACTCTCACAAGTGCCGACCATGTGCTCGATGTCGGCATCTAACTGGGGCCACCAAAAGTAACTACGGGCCAGCGCTTTGGAGCGCATGATTCCAGGGTGGCTGACGTGCAGCAGTTTAAGCACCCGCGGCCGAAGGGATGTGGGGATCACCACCCGCTGCCCCCACAAGAGACATCCCCTCTCTAGGAACAGCTCCAACTTTTTCCTGAAAAACGGAGCGAATTCTTCCGCTGGGGAAGACGCTGGCCACCCTTTCTGTACCCAGGAGCTAACCGCCGCCAACGTCTTGTCTCTGCTTGTCGCTTTAGCGATATCGGCGGGTACTATGGGGGGCGAATCTAAGACTTCTATCATGAGCACCTGGCGGTCCGGCTCCTCCCCGCCCACGTGGCTGTGTGTCTGGGGGAGGGGGGACCTCGACAGGGCGTCCGCATGGCTGATTTCTCTCCCGGGCCGGTACACCAACGCGTGCTGGTAGGCGTTGAGAAAAATGGCCCACCTAAGCATCCTTGGGGACAGGATCTGTGGCGTGGGCTTATCTGCGGTGAAAATGCCTAGTAGGGGCTTGTGGTCGGTCACGATGGTGAAGGGGCGGCCATATAGAAAATCGTGAAATTTTTTGGTCCCTGCAATTATCGCCAGCGCTTCCCTGTCTGTCTGGGCGTAATTCCTCTCCGCTTGGGACAGGGACCTGGAGTAAAACGCTATTGGGGCCTCCCTCCCGTTTTCCAACACGTGGCATAACACTGCCCCCACCCCCACTGGGGATGCATCACAGATCAGTACCACCGGCCGTTTGGGGTTGAAATGGGTCAGAATGGCGTCTGATGCCAGGAGTTGTTTCAGTTCCGTGAATGCTCTCTCCTGGTCATCGCCCCACTTCCATGCCGCATCTTTCTTGAACAACTTGTGAAGCGGCTCAGCCACCGCAGCCTTCCGAGGAAGGAAGGAGTGGTAGAAATTTAAGAGCCCTAGGAACGACTGCAACTCGGGCTTGGAGGTGGGGCGAGGGACTTTCTTGATGGCAGCCACCTTGGATTTGGACGGTTTGATCCCCTCGGGTGTTACTCGGAACCCTAAGAACTCAACCTCCTTCGCGAAGAAGACGCATTTGTCTTTTCGCAACCTCAACCCCGCCTGTTCGAATGCCTCCAGGACGTTGTTTAGCCTTTCAGCCAACTCAACCTCACTCCCCCCCGTTATCAAAACATCATCAAAATATGGCAAAATGCCGTCCAGCCCTTTGAGGAGGCGTTCCACGAGCGACTGGAAAATTCCAGGCGCCGAGTTCACGCCGAATTGGAGGCGCGTCACCTGGAACGCCCCCTTATGCATGACTATGGTCTGTGCAGCAGCTGCGGCAGGGGTTACCATGAGTTGCTGATAAGCCTGTGCCAGGTCGAGCTTAGCGAAACACTTTCCCCCATGTAACCTGGCTAGCAAATGGCTGACCACCGGCACCGGATACGCATTAGGGCGGATTGCCTTATTAATGGTGCACTTATAATCGGCGCAAATGCGAACCTCCCCATTTGCCTTCAATGCCGTGACAATTGGAGTTTCCCACTCCGCAGAATCAACAGGAACAAGAATCCCCTGGCCCACTAATTTGTCCAGTTCCGCCTCTATTTTGTCCTTTAGTGCAAAAGGCACTCTGCGCGGTTTGAGTCTTATTGGGCGGACCTCCGGGTCCAGGTCAAAAGTTACTGGGGGTCCATTGAATTTCCCAAGTCCCTTTTTGAAGACTTCAGGGTGCGCGTCGCACACCCTCTGTATTGGATCAGTCCCAATGGCGTGCACCCCCCCAATGAACAGACCCAGAGGCTGGAACCATTGAGTCCCGAGGAGGCTGCAATTACCCCCCTTGAGAATGACTAGGGGGAGTTCCGCGGCGTGCCGCTTATACTGAACCTGGAATTTCCCAACCCCCAACAGCGGGATACTGTTCCCTTGCACGTCCCGAAGCGTGGACCTCAACGCTTTGAGCTTGGGCCGTACGCGGGGGGCAATTCTCAAAAACTCCCTCTGGGAAATGAGGGAATATGAGGAGCCAGAGTCAATCTCCATCCTAACAGGGGCCCCTTGCACCAGTACCTCAACAAAGTAGCGGGGGTGTCCCAAGGACACGCTGAAAACTGGAGCGTCATCGTCGCTGTCGTCGGAGATGCGGCCCACGCCGTCCTGCTTCCTCGTGGGCCGGGCGCCATCCTTGATTCTCGTCGAGCGGTCTGGCCTCGCCGCACGGTCAGGCGAGCTCCCCTGGTCCTTGCGCCGTTGTCTGCATACTTTGGCGATGTGCCCACGTCGTCCACAGTTGTGGCACTCGGCTTTTCTGAAAGGACACCTGGCGCGGTCGTGAGCCGCTCCGCAGCCGTCGCAGCGCCGGCCCTCCTTCCGGACCCTCCGGACGTCCTCATCGTCGCTGTTTTCGGCGGACGATTTCGAAATTAGCCGGGCTGCGTGCACCGAACTCTCTGCTTTGTCGGCCTTCGGACGCCAGTCCTGGAGCTCCTGTACCCCGGCCTTTGTGGCTTCCGCGGCCTGTGCCGCTTTCAGGACCACCTGCAATGTGGGGGGCGGCTCCTGATTCATCAGCGTGCGCTGGATTTCAGCATCCTTCAGGCCGCATAGCACGCAGTCGCTGAGGGTGACTTCCAAGTTCTCCCATTTGCATGGGCCGGCAGCCAGACGCAGGGCCGCTACAAAGGCGGCAACCGACTCACCAGGCGCTTGGACTCGCCTCCAAAACGCGCTCCGAGCGGGAAAGATCGCTACCGAGGGCCAGAAATGGTCTCGCAACACCTTCAGGAGCTCTTTCGCCTTGAATTCAGCCGCCTTTTTGGGTGTGATGAGGTTAATCAATACCCTCTTGGCGTCGTGCCCGAGCATTCTGGTGAGGATGGCTCTCTTCTTTGCCTCGTCCGTCACCTCGAACTCCACCAGCGCGCCTTGGAAGTCCATTTCGAAAAGTTCCCAGTCTTGCGGTTTCTTGATGTTGAAACCGGCGTATGTCTTGGTCCCGTGGGCAGCCATTATCCCACCTTTGTCGCTAATTTAGTGTATTGGACCAAAGACACCAGGACAGCCGAAGAGCTGGCTTAACACAACTTTATTACATGCTGGTCAGAGGGAACATGAGGTAATGGCGGACGAACAGCTCAATATATACAGTGGCTATACATTTGAATGTGGCTCCTTGACAGTCTATTGGCTACTGTCCGCGTGACGTCATTTCAGGTCACGCCCTTCTTGTCCAGGTGAAGGTGATGGTGGGAATCTTCCCGCGCTGTTGCTCTTAGGTGAGTCTTGGACCAATGAGCTTGGACGCTCGCTATTGCCATCTAGTGGTCACTAGCTCGCGTCCTATTAGGGTTACAGAGATGCAGCTGAGGTTACAATGTTACACATGGAAAAGGTTATATTGGATACACATGGATAGGTACATTGTTTAAAGGCACATGCTTTAGAACACAACAGGCACCAACAATAGCACAGAGGTATTTTCAAACTAGTTTTCCCCTCATATCAGCACAAATGGTACAATTATTTCTTTCTGCTAGTCTAGATTCTATTCCTTCCATCTATACCTTTGCGCTGCAGCCAGCATTCCTTCAAGTGTTGCACTACTCATACTTTGGTGATTGTTTTTTGAGTTCTAAGCACAACAGCAACACAAAATGTGTAGGTGTGAACTAACCAGTGGTATTGTCTCTCCAACTTGGTTTGGTTTATTCATGCAGTTTTTGATATAGTTGTTGGTGGACAACTGCCTTTCTCAACTAGTTTCTTGCCTGTCCACTACCTTCTCCATCTGCCTCTCCCCTGAGCCCACTATCTGAAACTCTCAGAGTTGGAGGTGGGAGTCTTGCCAGATTTATCATCTCTTTGCCTCTTGGTTTGTTGAATTTTGTCTGCACCAAAGAGATGCACGTATAGCTCAGTCTCAAAATATAAGCTTCCTCCAAACAGAGAGGAATTATTTGCAGACACTGGCTTCTGCAGAAATGACTTCCTGCTCCTTCTCTCACTCCCTGGTGATGAGAAATAGATGCCAAATATCACTGCCAGCTCTCTGTATCTCAAGGATTATCTAATGCCATGATGGTGAACCTTGGCACTCCAGATGTTCTTGGACTTCAATTCCCAGGAGCCCAAGTATCCTGTGAATCCATGCTGTCCTCATCCGGCCCACGCTGCCCTCATCGTTCCCAGAAGCGGAAGTAAAACGTGCCCATACAGAGGAAGGTTTAATCCGGAAGAGCCTTAACCGTAAGCGTGTGTTTTACTTCCGCTTTCAGAAGCAACGAGGGCAGCGCAGGCCGGATGTATCACAATAAATCCATTCATATGGATTCACAGAGTGCTTGGGCTTCTGGGAATTGAAGTCCAAGAACATCTGTAGTGCCATGGTTTGCCATCACAGAACTAATGGCTGATGACATGTGGGATTATTTCCTAACCTTCAGATAAATGCCTGGTGATTTCGAAGGAGAAAAAAGAAAAAGTACAATGCCTCAACTGACACTTCAAAGGTGGCAGGTTTTTGAAACCAGTGGAACCTTTAAATACATGGTGCCACCACCTGCATCTTCTTTCATTCCTTCTGAATGGCTGATCAAAGATAGCAATGGCAGTAACAGTTGGAGAATGTATGGATGCTATTGCCATTAAAGTGGCTGCTAAAAACTCCTGATATTTGCCTCCTTTCTCTGACTAGAAAAAGAAGTGGGGGCATAGAATCCAAGCCATGCCAGCCTCTTTCTCTCCCCCCTTCCTTTCTCTCCCTCTATTTGTCCTATGTCCTGGCTCCCAGTCTGTTTGGAGTAGCTCATGCTTTCTGTGACCCATAACCGATGAAGTATTTTGAATTTTATTTTGTTTTGCGCAGTTAGTTGTTAAAGCTTAGGCATGGCTTAACCCCTTCCTGAGATGTGTATGTGCATTCCTTTACAGGGAATTCCTGCACCCAGATGACGATCTTCCTTCTATGCTAAAGAAAGCAACAATAAAGCATCCTTGCTGAGACACCCTCACCATGGCAAGAGCAGCAACATTTGAGTGATATTAATAACAGCAGCAAATGACATTGCAGTGGCTCAGTGGTTAAGAAGTTCGCCTTGTTAGCTGGAAGGTTGGCAAGTTGGCAGTTCAAGACCCGAGTACTACATGATGGAGTGAGTGCCTGTCTCTGTCCCAGCTCCTGTCAACTTAGCAGTTTGAAAGCAAAACAATTGCAAGTAGATAAATAGGGACCACTTTGGTGGGAAAAGATTTTGAGGCCATGAAAGGAGTCTCATTTGGCTGTTCCCTGAGCGGAGTTCCTCCAGCAAAAATCCTTTCAAACCAAAAAAACACCTTTGTGTGCTTCAGGCATGAAAAAAAATAACAGCAGCAACAACAAATTCATACAATTTAGGTCAGCAGTTAATGAGGGAGGGGAGAAGAAAAGTGAAGATAAGAAAAAAGACTTTTAAAATCCTGGAGGATTTGAGTGTTGTAATTTCAAATTGTTTCCATCCCAGACATGAAGAAATTTGTAGATCATGCCAAACATGAATAGAAGTGAAATTCTCACTCATCTTGAGTTCTCATGCAGCAGCTCCACCATTCTGAGGAAAGCTTTTCACATAACCTAGCGCAACAGCTATAGTGCAGGGAGGGCTATGTCTGGAAAGATATTTTAAAGCCTCGAGATAGGCTATTCCAAAACTAATTTCAAAAGCAAAACAAAGAGCCAATCCACCGTTTGGGTTTTCCCTAGGAAAGTTACACTTTAAGCCTAATTCTTTCCCTTATAAAATGAGTACAATGCAACATATTAGCTGACTCATCTCCATTTCATGTGAAAGACTGAGGATAGCCTCCAGCTTTCATCCCTTTCATTCTAATTATCAAGTGTGTACCAGATTAAATTCAAAATGAAGTAGCCGGGTCAGGAAACCTACTTAAAGTTTAATGGAAGTTAATGATTCATTGATCAAATCCATTTATGTCTAATTAAAGCTTTCCTGCACTGGAAAAGACAAGGGGAAATTTTTGTAATGCACCTCTTTCCTGCACATGGCAGAACTGAAGCTGAAGTTAATAGAAAATTCATGGCATCTGGATTCTGTGTTTCAGTAGCACATGGTTTGGCAGAAACAGTGCATATTTAAAGCATAATTATTTTAGATGACTTCACCAAGTGGCTTCTTTTTGCATGACACTGCCAAAAACAATGCCAAGATCCAGCTGCATGGAAACAGATTGTCAACTAAGCTTGTATGCACCGGCATCAGCTCCCAATAATTAAGCTCTGAGAGGATTATAATAATTAGCCTGTATAAGAGTTTCAGGGCTGAATCTCAAAACTCACAGAAAACAGAATTTCAAGACTGAAAGCTTGTTGTTAAAACAGGATTGTTTCTGATCAGTTGCAATTGGTGGCTACACAGCTCCCTCTATGGCTGTGATGGTGAACCTTGGCACTCCAGATATTCTTGGACTTCAATTCCAAGAAGCCCAAGCCCTACGGGTGTATTTTACTTCCATTTCCATGAGCGATGGGGGCGGCGTGGGGCGGATGAATCGCAGCAAACCCATTCGTGTGGATTATCGGGGGCTTGGGCTTCTGGGAATTGAAGTCCAAGAACATCTGGAGTGTTAAGGTTCACCATCACGGCTCTATGGCATAAATCGTGCCCACCCAAACAGCCTAGATCTGTTGGCCCAAGCTGAATGCTTGAAAAGCAAGGCTACTCTCATCTTTTATGTCTCTAGCCATTGCTTTTATAGCTCACCTTTCCTCAAAGAAGTTGACGGTAGTGCACATTGTTTCGTTCCTCCCCATGGTGTCTTCACAATAATTCTGTGAAGTAGGTCTACCTGAGCATGTGACTTAGCCAAGTTCACCCAGTATGTTTCATGGCTCAGTAAGGAGTCCCACTCAGGAACTCTAAGCAACATATCATCCTGACTGCCTTGTGTCTTTCAGTTAAAGATGGTGAAGAGCACAGAAATGGCTAGCAGTTCAGTTAACTGTTAGTAAACACAAACATCTCATTCAATTGAGGTTAAATCATAGAGTGCACATTTTCAATGGTTCAGTGGGTGTTGAATTGTCAGATAAAGTTTACGTTAGGTTACTGAAACTCACCAGAGAGAGGTAGAAAATTTTCATCCTCCTCACAAAGTATATTCCTCTTTTTCCACCAAGGAACTCTACTTCTCTCTTTCCATATTCAGAAGCTTGTGGGATCACAAGCTCAAAAGTTGCGATCAGTGATGAGCTGCAAATGTTTTTACTATCCACACCCTGGGCATGGCTAACTCTATGGCCATGGCTAACTCTGTGGGCCATGCCCACTTGGCCAGCCACACCATGGCCTGGGCTATGGAGGTAAGTGGGCATGGCCAACCAAGTGGGCGTGGCCTCAGGAAATTTCCGCTACCGGTTCCCGGAATCAGGTGGGAACCTGGAGCAGCACATCACTGGTTGCGATGGAAGAACTTTGTTTACTGCACCAGAAAACAGCAGGCCGTTTTATGGGAACAACACAGGTTGCACACACATCTATCCTCCCACAAAAGAATAAAATAGCTGAGGGAACTCAGGAAGTGAACCAAGGAACTGGTATTGCTGCCCTTCAGCAAATGCCACCTGAAGCAGTTGCCTCCCTCCATCTAATGACAGAGCTTGCCTTCAGGAGCCTATTTTAGTATAGTAGGCTCTGCATTACAATTTTTTTCCTCCAGATTACAAATAGCCTGCAGAAGCTGCAGAGTCCTGGGAGTCACATTTTGTTATGACCTTGTCAAAATTCACAAATGTCTTCATATTTAAAATGGAAAGGATTTTAGATTATTATTTTTAAAGAGAGACACTTAAGCACAGAAATTTCTCTATCCAGGCCTAGAAATTTGAGTACTTTACTTCATTTTATTATCTGTGTTGAAATCTCTAGATGTTGAAAAATTATGATAAATTAAGGTTGCCATGCCTTTTTTTAGGGGCATGACTAAGTGGTTAAGATGCTGAACTTGATAACTGGGTCAGCATTTTGAGACCTTAGTCCTGCATACCCGAGTGAGCTCCTGTCATCTGGCCCAGCTCCTGCTGACATAGCAGTTCGAAAGCAAGAAATTGCAAGTAGATAAATAGGTACCACTTGGGAGAGAAGGTAAACAGCATTCCATGCACTCTGGTGTCTAGTCATGCCTGCCATGTGTCCACAGAAATATCTGCAGACACAGACAGTACTGTCTCTTTGGCTATAAACAAGATGAGCGCTGAACCCAAGAGTCAGATATGACTGGCTTTCGAGCAAGGGCAACCTTTATCTTTACCTAGTCATGTCAGGAAGGTACAACATAGTCCTCCTCATTCTGGAAGTACATGTACCTATTGAAGTTGACTCATGCTGGTGGGAAGGAATTTTGTTTCAGCTTGTTTCTGAAGAATTTTCTAAAATTTAGACATTACTTCACATTCAAGATAGCAAGAAACTGAGGTTTGTTTTAAGAAAAATCTGAGGACAGCACAAAGCAAAACTGACATGCTCCCATTACTATTGTGGAGGGCAAGGAAACAACTCCAGTCTAGCTGGTATAAAGATTTAGTCACCCACCACCACAGATATAATAATTTATTTTTCATGACCTCCCTCAGTTTAAAACAAAGAGATTTTATAGCACAGAAGCAGACATCTCCCCCCAGATCCAAAAGGAACCATATGAGCATATTGTCATCTGCATACAAGTAGTGCCACTGCAAAACAAAACAAAAACCTGCCTAGGTTTGTTTTTGTCATTGCTTTAAGGCCTGAGACAGTATTCTACTAATTAGCATTTTTAGCCTGTGAAAAGAGAACTCTGTGTGAAATAACAAACAAATAACATTTTACCTATTTTGGAAGAGTTCTGCAAATAATACCTTAGAAGGAAATCCAAATAGGGCGTACAGGAGCTCCTGGGCTTAAGATTTCTTTGACTTTCATAGGAATGTGGAGGGGAGGGAGAGATATATGCTATAGATAACACTATTGGCCACCAAAAGATACCAAAGTACTAAATCTGCATGGATTGCACCATTAGTCTGTTTCATCAGTTCTTTAAGGGGCTGCAGTGGCTCAATGGTTAAGAAGCTCACCTTGTCAGCTGGAAGGCTGACAAGTCAGCAGTTTGAGATGCGGGTACTGCATGACAGATTGAGTGCCTGTCTCTGTCCCAGTTCTTGGGGACATGAAAGGAGCCACATTTGAGCAATCCCTGAGCAGAGTTTCTTCCGCAAAAATCTTTTCAACCCAGAATAATTTCTGACACGAAATTATTATTATCAGTTCTTTATTGTGCATACTTCATTTATTCATTGTTTTCTTCAGCCTTCTCTTTATATCCAAGTTCTTTAGTTCAAGTTGTTCATGACTGATTTTTCATTCTGCTTGGCTATTCAAATACTAATTCTTTTTTAACCAGTATGGCATTTGTTTTTTCATTTAGTTTTAAAAAGAAGACATATGGCAGCCCAGAAGACTGACCGCATGGTATACTATGGCAGAAGCATGCTTCCTGTTTTGGGAAGAGGGGAATAGTTTCTGCCACAAAACCCAATTTTACAGCCTTTCCTAACATTTACATCTAATAAGAGGAATGCCTTGATTTAGTAGTGGACTGGGTTACCACCCATAAAACAAACTTTAGTCCATTTGAGATTGGAGGTGGTATTCACAAGTGGTTCATCAGATCTTGAAGGTAGAATTTAATTTTTCTGGACAGGATTGCCCTATTTGTGAAGCAAGGGTAGGCATACTGGTACCTTCCAAGTACTAGTGAATTTTTTTCTAGGCTACAACAGTGCACTCAACATGGGACTGTCTTTGAAGACTCACCTGGAATAGCTGGTACAAAATATAGCAGCAAAATAGCTCGGCAGGACATAGCATCTGAATTGTACCTCACCAGTTTTGAAACAGCTCCTGCTCATTTCCAAAGACAGTATAAAGTCTTGAGCAGCCTAAGATTTAGGTGCCAAAAGGTTACTTCCTCCTATATAATCTTGTTAAAGACTGTAAGAGTTGGAGACTAGAAATATATAGAGGGTTCTTGCCTTCAGGGAATGACTGAGATACAGATGTACGAACTGAACTTTAACGTCAGAAGGAGATGGCTCTGAAGCATTCTTTTTTTTTTTAATGATATCATTAATTCCAGGGCAATTGCTTTATGGCAACAGACACACATGGAAACCAGTTACAGGAAACTGAAGGTGTTTTATCTGTGCATTTCTCAATGTAGAGCTCACCTCATAAGCTCCATGGAGCTAAGGACTCTTTAAGGGTCCCCTAGCAGGGCCACAGTGGCTTAGTGGTTAAGATGTTGAGCTTGACAAGCATCAGTTCAAAACCCAAGTGCTGCATGACGGAGTGAGTTTCTGTTGTTTGTCCCAGCTCCTTCCAAACTAGCAGTTCTAAAGCAAGAAATTGCAAGTAGATAAACAGGTACCACTTTGGCAGGAAAGGTAACAGCATTCCCTGCATTATGACATCTAGTCATGGCTATGACATGACCTTGGAATTATCTGCAGATGCAGACTGTGCTAACTCTTTGGTTGTAACCGGAGAAAAGTACCATCGCCTAGGCACTCCAGGTGTTCTTGAACTTCAATTCCCAGAAGCCCAAGTAAGCACTCCTGCTCACTCCTGCTGATCAAGGCTTCTGGGAATTGAAGTTCAAGAACATCTGGAGTGCCAAGGTTCACCATCACTGTCCTAGAGTCAAATACAACTGGCTTTTGAGCAAGGGAGAACTTTGGCATAGTTTTCACAGCTACCTCAATACTCAGGTTTAAGCAGCAACAAGCTGTTTTAAATTGGTATATAAAGGGGATGGCAGAGAATGCTAAAAGCGAATGGAATTGTGTGGGGGTAAATATACAGGAGATACTTTAGCTGTGTTGTTCTCAATGTGGAGGACATACCCCACAGGTGGACAATTTGATTTTTATGGGGGCAATTCAAGAATGAGTTATTAACAGTGAATGGCACTTTAGGCTTCCTCCATGTGAATAGGAGTTTACTTTTTGAATATTAAGAATTATATGTTACAGGGGGAGGGATCAGGATTTTAGAGATGCTTAGGTGGGGCATGGCAAAAAAAAAAGGTTTGGAACCACTGCTTTAGAACCTGAAATTACAAGTGATTGCTGGACTCAAATCTTCTTGCCTATGCAGCCCAAATAAAATCTCAGTTGGTGAAGAAAAGTCAGTGACACCATTACTCTAAACAGTAAAGAGAAGGGGATAAATTGTTCTTGAAATTTCTGTCTGAGTTCAGGTGATAATTACCAAAGCATCGCTTGCTAGGAATGTTCACAGTTTTCATTATATTTCTTAAACCTTTCCTCTCACAGATAAAAATAATTCAAAGGAGCAAAGTGCTGCATGCGTCAAAATGTACTGAATAAAAGCTGCCACACTTCGGTGCATCTAGCAGCCATTTGCAAAGTGGGGGAAACATTCTCTTCTGAATAGTTTAAAGTCCTTGGCAAGATTTCACTCCCTTCTTCCAGGGTTGTTGTTTGCTAACATTACCACTGGAAATAAATTCACTCCCACTGACACTGTGGGGATGTATGGTATGGACAAAACCAGTTTCTTGGGCCTTTGCCATCCGAGAATGTGGATGCCAGTCAGGCAGGAATCATGATGTTAAAGATACTGGATACTGACTAAGCTCTTCATTTGGATCAGTTAAGCTGATAACTCATCTTCTAGAAGTATATGAGAAGCAATAAAGCCAAAGAAAGAAAGATGAAAGGATTGTGGAATTTAAAGGCTAAGGCCACTATCCTGCGAGGTGGTCTATCTGTGGATGCTGCCACCCTGATCTATCAAGGGATATAATCCACCTCCACAGGCATACCATGAAAGTTCAGTGTAGTCTATGAAAGCTCATACTGAAATAAATCCTTAGTCTTTGTCAACTCCATGAGACACCTCAAAGAAGAGTTTTGAAATTCTGCTTGGTTCTTTGCATCCAGTTGAAGCTGAGACAAGGAATACTGCATTTTCTGGTCAGCTTCTCTATAATTTGCACAAACTGGCCAGTGATGCACTGCAGCAAGTTCTGTCAGGTTCTGCAGAACCGGTAGCGGAAATTCCCCCAGACCATTCCCACTTGGTTGGTCATGCCCACCTCCATAGTCCATAATTCAGGATGTTTGGCCATGCCCACAGATTTGGCTCCACCTACATATTTGGCCAGCCCACAGAGTGGGTAGTAAAAAAAATTGCAGTGCATCACTGAAACTGACTGCACAAACTGAGTTTCCTTTCCTTTTGAGAAGCAAAGCATAAGAGTACACATACATTCAGAAGGATTGAATAGTTATTGAAATAAAAAGATGCAGACTACTCAACCAGTCCTTAAAAGTCCAGGCAGTAAAGCAGCAGTTGCACTCATATTGCACAATTTGCACAATTTTCTTAAAGTGTGTGGAGGAGAATCCACACATTTTCTCCTTCTCCTATTTTTCAAAGCATCTCTTCTCTCATTCATAGCACCTCATCCTCTCACAAATGAAGAATAATTTTATGGTTCCTTAACTTGACATATGAAGGCGAAACAAGTGAAGTTTTACTTTTTTAGGTAGGAAAGATACATGCTCCTGGGTCTGCCCAATGTGGCTTGAATATTTTTACACCTTGGTGGAACTGGATCACAAGATTATTAGAGATATGTAGTGGTCCATTCTGTGAAAGGAGAGAGGGCATGTGTTCCATGTGGTTAGCTGCTGGTATATACATCTATCTGCCATAGTATTTTGTGAACAGTGCACCTGTGTGTGTGTGTGTCTCCCTCTCTGAGTGTGTACACCACCTTCCTCCTTTCTATTCTTCCAACAGAGCTTTCTTTTTGTGTGACATGCAGAAATTTATTAGGTAGCTATTTTTTCTGGCATGTAATGGCAAGTGTTCTGCATCTGTTGGACCTACCTGCAACTCAGAGGTGGTAGAAGCTATTTAAAAGGTGAGCTACATAAAAACACTGATGAGGCCCAAGAAGACAATCTTATTTCCTTTGTTCCCAAGTCCAAATGAGAACACCTCTGCCACACTCACATGGACACCATCCAATTTTTATGTATGTAGAGAATCTCATAACTTTAAGGAAAATGTAATTATTCTTTTGGAAGATTTACATCATCTGCAGAAAGCCATTAGCAAATGTCTAAAATGTCTGAACTATCTTTGAAAGATATAACAGGCCTGAAGCAAAGGTGCTTCAGGATGAATGATCATTTATGGATGCTATGATATTCTACCCATTAATACTGGCTTGACAACTTACTGATCAAATAATGAGTAATTAATAATTACGGTATCAGATTTATGACCACAATATGACATGAAATGAAGAATACATTTATGTAAGATTAGATGGCCAACAACAGGTCAGAATGTGAATTTTAGGGGCAAAAAAACAAAAAGTCACTTGGCGCTTTTAGCTTGAGCAGATTATTTCCTATGCTTGCACTCAAAACTCAGAGTATCAACAAAATAAGTGGATTAAATTAACAATTAACATGTCATAAAAGCAAATACCTTATTCTTGAAAGTAATAAGTTACAAGTAATACCGCTACCTATAATTATTTATGTTTTGTAACAAGAACACAACAAATTTACATTTCAAATGTGCAACAATGAATGGGAAGAAGATTTCTTTGCTGATATAATGAACAACATTTTGACAAAAGTTGAAACCTCTGATGGCAAATTACTGTAACCACTAATAGTTACACCTTTTTTGCACCACTGCACAATAGGAGTTCAGTCTTTGTGTTAAAAAAATAATTCTAAAGGCATTTTGGAGGCATGTTGACAGGTAATTTCCACGCTTCCCACAAAAATATGAAGGCATCTTACCCTTGTCATAATTCCAGTTGAGACAGACTTTGTCAAGCTAAGGATACTGTTCTCCACTCCTCATCATGTGCAAGGAAATTATTCTCTTTATCCACACGAGAGGACAAGGTATTTTATAACACTCTTGACAAGAGAAGAGAGTGAGAATAATTTTTAGTGTGTTCCAAACAAAAAAATTTGCACACTTTTTTTGATGAAAAAATATTTTAACACAAATTGTACAAATTGCACAAAATAATTATGGCTTCTGCTATGTTGCTCTGGGAGGGATAGAAGTTCCTTTTCTGAACAAATCAGCCTTTTGTTCTGTATTTGCTGTGTGTCTGTGTTTTGTATCTTAAACAGAAATAGAGACCTAAATGAGACAAACTAGTGCTCCTTAATTTTCTTTCTCCCATTTGGAGGTCTTGTAAGGCCTCTTGTTGAGAAGGCTTGTTGAGCTGAAGCAATTTAAATGGATGGGAATGAAGAATTTAGTAATTATTCTTGGAACGTCCAGCTGACATGGCAAGATAATTTGTTGTTCATTCTCCAACTCTTGTAACATATGGCCTCCAGAACAGAACTGAGACTTCAAGTATATTTGACTGGATAAGTGGAGGTCCAGGTTGCAGCAGGTCAGGTTTGAAGCCAGAGGACTGAAACAATATCTAGTTTGGATTAAATTAACCTCTGAAAGCCCAAGTATCTATGCCTCCATTGCATGTATGCAATATATTTCCAAAGGAATTGGCCTTTCCTAGGTTTTGTCACTCTGTAGTTACAGTAAGGACTTCAGTGACTCAAGTGGTTAAGACAATGAACTTGAAGACTGTAAGGTCAGAGTTCGAGACCCGAGTACTGCTTGACAGAGTGAGCTCCAATCTCTGTCCCAGCTCCTGCCAACCTAGTTCGAAAGCAAGAAATTACACATAGATCAATAGGTACCCCTTCAGTGGGAAGGTAAACAGCATTCTGTGCACTCCGGTGTCTTGCCATGCCTGCCACATTGCCACGGAAATGTATGCAGATGCAGACAGCACTGGCTCTTTGACTGCAAAGAGAGATCAGCATTGTCCTAGATTCAGATAGAAATGGCCTTCGAGCAAGGGTGACCTTTACCTTTACCTAGTTTCAGTAGTCATCAGACCCCATAAAAAGTGTTGGTTGATATAGACAGCAGGACGGTGGAAGTTGGAATCTGCTAAGGAATGTATAACAACTCACCTGCCGAATCAACTAGCCCGGAAAATTTATTTTTATTTATTTATTTATTGTTAAATTTTTATACCGCCCACTCAGCCAGAGCTGACTCCGGGCGGTTCACAACAGTGGGTAAAAATATATAAAAACAAATAAAACAGATAAAAACTAGCAATAAGAACCCACCCCTAAAAAGAGAGGGGTGCAGGAACTGAAGAAACCGTGGGGCAGGCATCCTCCCCTATATTAACCACCCAACGGAAGCCACCCCTCCACCTGCACCAGAAACTTGGCCCGCCAGGCAGGTTTTTAGTTCCTTCCTAAAGGGCAACAACTCCGTCTGGAGACGCAGATCCACAGGCAGGAGGTTCCAAAGGGCCGGTGCGGACACAGAGAAGGCCCTCCTCCTTGTGCCAGAGAGGCGAGCCCCCCTGGCCGGTGGCACAATTAGAGAGCCCCTCCGGTCCGCTCTGGTTGGATGGACAGACGTCCTTAGGGCGATGCGGTCTCTAAGGTAACCTGGCCCACTACCATATAGGGCTTTAAAGGTCAAAACCAGCACCTTGAATTGCACCCGGAGACAAACTGGTAACCAGTGCAGCTCCCGCAGCAGTGGTGAGGCATGGGCATAACGTCCACACCCCATCACCACCCGGGCCGCCGCATTCTGGACCAGCTGCAGCCTCCGAATGGTTCACTCAAATGTCTTCTAAGCTAGATAAGGTCAGTTCTGAATTGTATGTTTGGGGAGAAAAGTTAAATCCTAATTTTTTTTCTAGATACCCGTACACCAGGTTTCTCTTGTATATAGCCCACAATTATTTTTTGTTTTGCTTGTTAGCTGATGAGTGGGGGAAAATGAGCATACTTTTGACCTCGAACATTACAGTGGTACAGTTCTTTATTACTCTGGTTATTCTTTAACTGTGATAACACTTCAACACAGTATTCTGCCTTCAGGTATTATCCAGATTGTCTTGCCAGTTGCTTGATACCAGTTAGCCAGATTTCACTGAACCTGGTTATATTTTTGTGTGACTTTCCTTTAACATAGTTATAACTTTTTTAATTTTTATTTTTAAATAGACAATTGTTGATCATTAAACACGCTGAGCTGCACATCACAATGTTTTTCAGGCATCTTAGTTTGAGGGAGGTGGATAGCAATCTCTCAGCAGTCCTCCAAGCAACTTCAATAATGCTAGAATCTGTGACATAATAATAAAGCCTTTATTCTCAAATGTCACTGCCAAATGTGGAGACAAAGGCCTGGAAGAAGGAATTTTCACAGACAAGCACCTCAAAAGGTGAATAATATTATTATTATTTTTAAAAAAACCTAAATGTTATATGGAAATTGACATAGCCTCACCATACATGACTGGCATTCTTACAAAAGAAAGCTTTTTGATTTACGCACACAACAGTTGCCGTCCATAAATTACAATCCATTAGGGATTCATGAGCTCTTCCATTGCCAGTCTGTGTGTGCAGAGAATGACAGTCTGCAGAGCAGAGTCTTCTCTACACATAGAACCTCTCACATGATAAAGAAACCTGGTTGGTCTGGATCGCCAATCAAGTAGAGAACTTCCAGACACAAAGACAAAATACTGTTCAGACTGCTCCTCTCCTCACACGGAGAACGGCAACAACAAGAGAGGGGGGCAAACCCTTTTCCCCCTCCTCTTGCATTCACATTAACTATTTTCTGAACACCTGAATAGAGCTGTTGCGATGCTGCCATCCTCAAAGTGACTTTCACAATGAGGGCTGCAGAATCAGGCCAGGAGTGCTGATTTTAAATCCCTTCTTTGGCAATGTTGACTGAATGCTTCCCAAGCAGGCCAACACTGTGAGACTGTTTTTGTAAACCTCATTTTGTAACCTACTTTAATAAAAGTGCCTGGCAAACATCTAGCCGTGATTTTTTTTGGAACTATTTTTGTTTGTTTGATTTTGCATCATCCACAGCTAAGTAGTGCCCAGCTTGTATAGGCCAAAAGCTAGTATTTGCTTGTGATTATTTGAGTAGCCTAACAGGGGTATAACCTACTCTTGCTAAGCAGTTATGCCACACAATTCTTCTTTTCCAGTAGATGGTGTCCATTTCTATCCTCCTTTGTCCTGTGTCTTCTCCCATACCTGGACAGATACAAGAACAGGAAATCATTAATGTATGACTATGAGTTAATTTCCAGGCTCTTCACAGGGTGGACTTCTAAAAAAGAAAGAAAATGAGCTTAAAAGTAACCAATACCGAATCATATAAGAATTAAGTAACTCTGTCCCATATGGCAATGTAAATAGCACATGGTGAATGTCCTCTATTAAGTTGATGTGTTTGTTTTTGTTATTATGTAATGTGTAGATTTAAATAAAATTTAAAAATATTTTTTTAAAAAAGTAACCAATACCACCAAAGGAAAAGGATTAAGGTTTTTCACCTTACTTGTCTATACAGAAATGCCTTTGAAATATTTTATAGATAATTTTCACTATACTTCATGCCAAGTATATTTTTAAACTATTGGATCTTTTCCTTCTGCTTTTGGACAAAGATTGGGGCAAAAATAATAACTGCCACTGCTTCCCACTGTACCCTCATAGCTCTGAGTTCAGAAGGCTACACAGTTCATACAAAGCACCATTTAAGTATGCTTGTTCTGATTCAAAGAGCACCAGTGGACATTAATGCTAGTTGAGCTTTAGATTTCACAGTTCAACAATTGTTGGTCAACTAAATCAAATGTAAGCTGGGTAACTGGATGCGGTGGAGGTCAAGGCTCTGGAAGCTTAAATTGCTGTGCAGAACTGACAATTTGGGGCAAGTAAAACTCATTGGGTCATTGTACTCAAGAGATGAAGAAACATATATTTGCTACTACTCCCTGCTTGCAAAGATCAAAGGTTTTATCCTCTGATGCCACTTAAATTGTTTCAGGTACCAGAAGGATATAAAAGGGATACAGAAGTGCCAGGAGCTGGAGGTGGATGTGCCAGACCTGAGTGAGGGAACAGTGGTGGGAGTACCTGGCTTAAAGGAGCAGGAGGAGGAGGAAGACTTATTGCCCTCAACAGACACAGAGAGAGAAGGGGGAAAGCAGTGGAGAAACTGAACCCCCTTTTTTATACTTTGGGAGAAGACTGCCCACTGATGATGGAAAGCCCATGGATGGAGGAGTAGCCCGGGGTGCAGCCAACCAAAGAACATAGGGAAGGAGGAGGTGACTCACTCTTCAACCTGCCTGCTTCCCACTCCAATCCCCTAGAAACTGCAGGGACAAGATAGATATTCAGGCCCCACCCAAATCCATTGAAGGTGTTGGGGGAGGAAGCACCAAAAGGAGCATCTTCAATGATGGTAAGAAGAGCATGTAAGTACAGTATCTGACAATACAAGCCCTCCCTGAAAAGTTTCAGTTAGCTGAAGCCATGTGAAGCACTGGCCCATTGAGTTGAACTCAGGCTCACACAGTTACTGGACTTGCAAGGAGGCTATGGAGCCTCCCCCTGTGGACCATTGAGATGGGGTGCAGCAGGCCACTAACCTATCCTTTTACCCTGTACTCTGCATTAATAACATCCAGTTCTAGCTGCACTGAGCGACTCCACGGAACCCATGGTGATGACTGTTTCACCTCTAAAGTTTCTCACCCCACCAAAGCTTCCATGAGTGTACCATCAGCATTTAAATGATTCTGGTGTTTTATTACCCAGTACCTGATGACTGACAAAAAGCAAGTTATTTGTCACTTGTGAAGTAGTGAAACAACACTGTATGAAAAACTGAAAAATTTGAATGCTTAAAGGAGTTCCACTGTTAACTATGAAGTATGCATCTCTTTTGTTCATATATTTGGCTTTGAGCGGTATAACCCTGTATGTGAAGAGGAAGTACTGTATGCTTCTTTTCCTCTGTGCTCTTCTGAAAAATCCATAGCCTGGAAGCACTTCTAGAAAAACAAGACAAATAATGTTTCAGAAAGTGATACCTGGGAATTAACAACTAAAAAAAACAGGTGTTTCAGAAAAAGCAAATCCTCCAGTATGGACATACTCAACCCAGCTCTGTACTAGAGTTACTTGTGCTTCTTCTCAAACGCTTTACTTTTTCCCTTTTATTGTACATTCTTGTTTTGCTGTTAAGATGCAATTTTACATTGTATGACCTCCATTGTCCAAAATTTGGGAGGGAGGGCGGTTTTTTCTACTGCATTTTTTCTTTCCTTTTAATATATGTCTGTGTCCTTACTATGGCCCCTTCTGAGTACTCTTGTCAAAATCACTTTGCTCAAAAAGAACTACTCTTATCTTGACTTAGGTAAAGCCATTTTTTCTATTTTATTTGTCTCATTAGTATTCTACTGCCCTTTAAATGTCACAGGTTCAAGATCACAGCAGTACATATCCTCGAAATATTTCTGTTTGCCATAATAAAGCACAAGAGGACACGGAAAAGCTGAAATAATGGAATGTAGAAGAAGAAAGGCTGGAGTAACTATAAGGAAGCTTAGGTGGATGAGAAAGAAGAAAGGAAACATTTTGGGGTCATATTATAGGACCAGGGTTATTTCTGTTGCTTCTATCTGGTGCTGAAAGATTCATCACTTGCTCCCATTCAACGAATGGCTGGGAAATGGTGCCAAAGCTTCCCGTTTCCTTGAAGGAAGTGCTTTAAGAAAGCCATGGTGGTGGGGGTGTTGGGTGGCTGTGTAAAATTCTATCTTAGCAGCAAAGAAAGAAAGTACAACAAAGGGGCAATAGTAAAGAGTATGAGAAGAAGCACAAGTAACTCTAGTACTGAGTAACTATGAGCATGTCCATACTGGGGGATTTGCTTTTTCTGAAACATTTCTTATTTTTCTTCTTATTCTTCTGCCATATCCAAATCCAAATATTGGTGATCCTCATGGCGATCAGCCATGAAGACTGTCCTGAGAATATAATAAGTGGCCTTTCATCTGCCTTCCATATTGCAGCATGGCCCCCATACTACTGATCCAGTCACTTTCTGGTCCTGAGCCCTTTTGGCACACCAAGTCCTCCTCAGTCCCTGGCCAGTATTGATGAATCTGCTGCCCTCCATCAAGATGGATTCAAGTGGGATTCAATCCACTTAGAGACCATCACCCTTCCCTGTGGACTTCGACACCCTAGGCCGTTAGTCCTCAGGATGGTCAGGTTAGTTAACTGCCACCTGACACTCGGCATTGAGTCACTGGCAGCATGGTCTACTCTAATACTGTTGCAGGGTAGCCTGGCCAGACTATTCTTATTTTTACTGCAATCTATTTTATCTCTTACTGAGAATCGCTGGAGCAATTCCCATTGTTCACACTGTAGATGGTTATTTTCTTGTGTCAAGGGTCCAGGCCTGGCCTTGGATTGTTCCTCCTTGTCCCCCTGTTTGTTTATTTACAGAACTTTCCCCACACTCTTCCCCCTGTTCTTTTGTGGTCATCATTCATGGGCCTGTGCCCTTTCTTATTTTTTTAAAAAGCAAAACAGCAAAACATCCTCGTAACATGTATCTTTGTATCTAGAATTATTATGGTTCTCTGAGTAGCCCTTCCTCCAGGCTGAAGTCCTTTTTCACTCCACTTGACTGCTCCTGAGCAGCCCCAGGTTATCACAACTGTGCCACTGCCACTGCCACTATGCCTTTGACTTCTTCCATGTCTCTGGACATCCCCATATGTTCCTGAAGTTGCCACTGCTGATGATATCTCAACAAGCACACTGCTCCAACACTGTCCTCTGGTGCTTTTGCTGCTACCTCTTTACTTATAAGAAAACCTGGTAAACCTTGCTCACAAATGACTGACATCACATGGCACTACTGCTATGCTTCTGCCTAGCATGATACAGTGGACCCTAGAACAACGACGTTACCTGGTTCCCCAAATAGCGTTGCTATTGGAATAACATCGTTATTTGAATAACAGCAAAAAACATCATTATTCAAATAACGATGATAAAAATACCATCGTTAATCGAATAACGACATCATTATTCGAATAACGACAGGAAAAAGTACCGTTGTTATTCAAATAACATCATTATTTGAACAATCACATTGGGAGCATCATAGTGTTGTTAATCAAAAATGACGCTATTCAAACGTGTCGTTAATCGAGGGTCCACTGTATACACATTATTTCATACTTCGAATTGTACTGTATCAGTTCAGAATATATTTTTAAAAGTAGACAAGCTACACAAGTCACAGAGTTGTCACTTCAGATAAACATTGACCATAGATCCACTTGGGTGCAAACTAACTATCCAAATGGGCTATGTAGCAGGGTCTTTGGGAGTACTCCAAGAAAAATGAAACCTTAGTGCAGGGGTTCCCAAAATTTCAGGCCATGGCCTGGTCATGTAGTTCAGCGGACCAGTCACATGGTTCCTCCCACCAGAAGTAGAAGTAAAACATGCCCACTCATGCACAAAACACAGCCGTAAATGCACCCGGAGCTGTCATAAATGCATTTACGACAGCCTGGGTGCATTTATGGCAGCATTTTGTGCATGCACAGGTGCTTTTTACTTCTGCTTGCAGAATGATTTAGTGCCGTGGACCATACTTTGGCCACCCCTGCCCTAGTGCAATGGCTTTAAAAGGATTGGTATAGCGCTCTAAGTAAAACATGCAGAATGTGGATGCTGTAACTTTGAGCAAACCCAAAAACCTCCAGCTACCAAGCTATATGTCCTATCTCAGGTGTGGCCAACCTTGGTGCTCCAGGTGTTCTTGAACTTCAATTCCCAGAAGCCCTGATTAGGTGGTGTGTTGACTTGAGCTTTTGGTATTTGAAGTCCAAGAACACATGGAGCACCAAGGTTGGTCACCCCTGCCTTTTGTGGATATGCTCTATGTCTCTTCAGCTCTGTTTTGGACTACAATTGTTAATAGCTGCACCCAGCACAGCCAATAACAAAAGATTATGGGAGTTGTATAACTGTGGTTGTTCAGTGGTTAAGAGGCTTGTCTTGTTAGCTGGAAGGCTGGCAAGTTGGCAGTTTGAGACCCAGGTACTGCATGACGGATTGAGCAACCATCTCTGTCCCAGCTCTTGGGGACATAAAAGGAGCTTCATTTGGGCATTCCCTGAGCGGAGATTCTTCAGCAAAAATTCTTTCAACCCAGAATAATTTCTGACATGAAATTAATAATAATAATAATAATAATAATAATAATAATAATAATAATAATAATAATAATAATAATAATAATAATAATAATAATAATGGGAGTTGTGGCTGAAAACTTTTGCAACTTCACAACGCTGCAATCAATCTTACTTGTAGCTATTATATGCCTCACTTGGCAGGTGGTGGTGGTGGGAATAGCAGCCTGTGTTAAGAAAGCCAGTATGAAAACAGGGAGCGAAGTTATATATCACACTTTTATGTTAGCCATTCAAAGGCTCATGCAAGGAAGTGTTTTCTTCCCATTCAACACCAGTGACTGCTGTGTGTATACAAAACAGGGTGCAGCTGAAGCATGCACATTTGTTGCTATTGTAGAGCTTGTTGGTGCACCAGCATCCATCATCCAATGGAGCTGTGAGTTCACTGAAGGCAATGAATGGTCCGTGCTTGGACTCATTCTGAAGATCACTTCCAGGCACTTGCTGTAATATTTTGGCAGCCCAGAACATCAACAGCTCTTGTCATTTTTGTTGTTTCTAATCTGAGGAGATGCAGGAGATGGTAGTGGGAGAGTTTGGAACTTCCCCATTGTAGCATCCACCAGAGACTCCCAGCTAAGGGTGGGTACACTGACTGGAGAATTCTGGGAAGATGCCTTGAGCTCTTCTCTTTTTCAAGGCACCCCAAATCAGCCTCTTTGCTTTTCTTACCTTTATCTTCCATTTGTCAGTAGAGAAATGGTTGAAGAAGGGCAGATTGGAGGGGAAAGGAAGCAAATGGGAAAAGTTAAGTAACCCTTTCCCATGCTTCTACTTAAGATTTCCATTGCTTGTTTGACTGGTCAGGGTATAAACACAACCCGTGTCCCACATGATTTCATTCTCTTTACCAGGCACACTGTAAATGCTAAATAGATAAAGATAAAGATTTCCCTTGCTCAAAAGCCAGTTGTATCCAACTCTAGGGTTCAGTGTTCATCTCTGTTTCAAAGCCAAAGAGCCAGCACTGTCTGCTTCTGCAGACATTTCCGTAGTCATGTGGCAGGCATGACTAGACACTGGAGTGCTGTTTACCTTCCCACAAAAGTGGTCCTTGTTTATCTACTTGCAATTTCTTGCTTTTGAACTGCTAGGTTGGCAGGAGCTGGGTCAAAGACGGGAACTCATTCCATCCTGCTGTACTCGAGAATCGAACTGCTGACCTCCCGCCTTCCAAATTTAACCCAAATTTAGCACATCCTTCCAAATTCATAAGATGCAGGCACAACCTCAACTGAATAAAAGTTTCACTGAGCTTCTGCTCCCTTCCTTTCCCATTTTAAAGATAGTTCATAATTTAGGAATAAATACAGGAATCAAGAGGGCTCCATTTCAGGGCTGAATAAAGTGGCTTTCATGTATACAAAAGACTCCTTTGAAATGAAAAGATTTTGTATGGTATACATTCATATAAAAGCAATCTAATGGTATATCAAAAGCATGTGAAAGGTAATGCAACACATACATCCTTCAAGGTGAAGCACTCAAAGCTGTGAGAGTAATCTAAATGTTCATCTTTAAAAGCAAATGTGATTTTCTTTATGCAAAAGAAAAATGAGCAAAAGGCAAAAGAGCAGTGGAGAAAAATGGAAGGTGCCACTTTGCTCGCTTCATTGTTAAGGTTGTTTTTTTTTCCCCCTTAGGAAACAGAAAAGGGGTAACATCTTCTCTATGTCTGCATCAAAAATTGATCTGTTCCCATTTTGTTCATTATTTGCTACCACCTATCAACATAATTCCACTGTATGCAATGTAATTTGAATAATATACTTTTTCAGTGGGGTAGGTTTTCAGGCATGCAGTAATAATCCTGCATGGTTCATTAAAAGCTATATCCACCTCTTTCACATGTACTGATTTATATCATACAACATTAACATTTTCTGTTGTGGAATAGAATAGAGAAAAGGCTGTTCATATTGTTTGTGGATGTACACCCCAGTCTGACCCAGCCAATTTCCTAAGTATGTTCTTTCTGGTGGCAATTTTCTGTTTGGTGTTAATCTAGTGCTTTTTGTAGGTCAGGATTTGATCCAGAGTGGCACCCAAACACTTTGGGGAAAGGTAATGTTCCAAACATTTTCTTTCTCAGCTAATTTGGAGCTTCTCTGTTCTTTAAATCAGGGGTCTCCAATCTTTCTTGCACCACAGACCAGTTTCATGCTGAACATTTTTTCCACGGACTGGTAAGTGGAGATGGTGGGATTGTATGGTACAAGTGCATAATAAAATATGAAAAAGTGCACAGGCGGGGGGAGGAACCCCACTGTGGCTCAAAAACAAGGAGGAGGGGGCCAGTCACCTGCCAGCCACACGGTTCGAGCTGGGCAGTGAGGTATCACACTGCACACAGGCGGGTTGGGGTGGGGGTGGAGCCCTGTCTTAGTTAAGCAACATGGAGGAGGGGCTTGGCCACCTGCCTATCTGTTGTGTCTGAAGCCCATGCTCTCGCTCTGTTTGCTCCGGTCACCCGGGAAGACCCAGTGGAGCACACCATTTGGGCTCCCGGCACCACCCACCCATGTGGCCTGGTCCACGGCCTGGTGGTTGGTGACCCAGAACTGTGGTTTTAAAGGGTTTGGTTTCTGCTAGGATCTTCTAATGTTGGGTTAGCTGGTGCTGCATAGGCTCAAAGGTTTGCCTGTCCGTTTCCTTTTCCTTTAGCACTGACTTTGCATCCTTCTTATAAGGCATACATAGCTTTGATTTCCTTTCCCTCACTTTTAATTGTGTTTTAACATCTTTTTTGTTAAACCTCATGAATGCTAGATTTAACAGAAAGGATACTGTGAGATAAGGCATCCTACATTGCTTTGGCCAAACTGTACCATCACAAAGAGTCCCCAGAATAATGGAATGGTCTATGTATTCTCTACCTATAAAGCCCTGGAAAGGGTGGGAATTAACTTGATGGTATGCAAAGCAAGGGACTGCAGTGGCTCAAGTGGTTAAGATGCTGAACTTGACAACTAGAAGGCCAGATTTCGATTCCCGAGTACTGCATGACAGAGTGAGCACCCGTCTCTGTCCCAGCTCCTGCCAGCCTAGCAGTTCGAAAGCAAGACATTGCAAGTAGATAAATAGGGACCACTTCGGTGGGAAGGTAACAGCGCTCCGTGCGCTCCGGTGTCTAGTCATGCCTGCCACATGACCACGGAAACGTCTGCAGAAGCAGACAGTGCTGGCTCTTCAGCTTAGAAACAGAGATGAGCACTGCACCCTAGAGTCGGATACGACTGGCTTTCGAGCAAGGGAAACCTTTACCTTTACTTTAAATAGGGATTATTTTGTTGGGAAGGTAAACAACGTTCTGTGCACTCCGAGGTTGAGGCACGCCTGCCACGGAAACGTCTGCAGTTGCAGACAGCACTGGCTCTTTGG
Source organism: Bradypodion ventrale (assembly GCA_035047345.1). NCBI lineage: Eukaryota > Metazoa > Chordata > Lepidosauria > Squamata > Chamaeleonidae > Bradypodion > Bradypodion ventrale. Next base: position 87,304,062 of record JAWDJE010000001.1, on the reverse strand, counting down.
CTATAAACAGAAATGAGCACTGAACCCTAAAGTCAGATACAACTGGCTTTGGAGCAAGGGCAACCTTTACCTTTACTTATGCAAAGCAAAAGTTCTTCAATAAATCCATTACTTAACAATGTATTAATGAACAATGACTTACTTTTAATATTTAATTAGTGTAGGATTAGGAATGAATTACTTTCAAAAGGCAACCTTCCCTGAAATGAAGGAATGCCTGTAGGTTTCACTCTATCCCAATTGTAGTTTTTTAAAAACAAAATGGGCATTCGCTAGATGTGTACTCCCCTTACCTGCATCTCCCTCATCCCTCAGAGCTTTGTGGCTTCTTCCTCACTTGTATTGCTTTCCTGACAGCCAGGCACAACTTTCTGCAGCAGCCACACATCCTTCACAATTAACCCAGGGACCATCAGCTATATTACTTGAAGCAAACCAGAACAGCAGCTTGGCTGACATTGCAGGCGCACCCCCCAAAAAAGGACTCAGACACCGGTATAAGTGGATAACGGCATTGGGCCACATTTATTGATTCATGCCTAGTCCGAATTATAAATTTCAATTGGTACTCAGCCAATTATAATTCTTAAGGCAAGCAGGCCACAGTAACACTGGTAAGGTTCCTCCCAAAATTGCCAACAGCAATTGGCTACAATGTATCCATTTGTATCGATTTGTTTGTTGACAACAAACAAATTGTTGACCGTAGTCAATCAACTATCTACTGACCCCACCCTCTGACGTGTATCCGTAAAATCACGGGGTGATGCATGCTGAATAGCTCGTGCCATCACCCCCTTGCCTGGTTCGTCGTTGACCGGTCAACGTTAAACAACTTGTACCTATCTAGTGTTGGCCAGTCAATTGCGAACCTGCCGGATACCTGTGGGTCATAAATATTTACCTTCCCAGTGCTACCCGCCCAAAGTCAATAGCAAAGCCCCTATATCAAACCATAGCAACAGTGTGGGATGGGCAAAAAAGCCAGAACCAGGAAGCCAATTGTAGGTTCCAGCCAAAAATTCCCACCCGGCCCTGAAGCGACCAAAATATCACACTGTTAACTAGGGAGGGGGTGGAGGGAAAAACTTCTCCTCTCCGTCGCTTTTAGAAAATGGCAGCTCGCTGCCTCGTGGCCACCCCTTTTATAGAGGGGTGGCCACGCCCCCTAACTACCCGGATGTCTGAGTCCGGGGGGGGGGGGGGCCGCAAAGAGCGCGGCGGCCATTTTGGCGCCGCACTTTCATTAGTGGCAGTAGGCTTTAAAATACTGTCCAAATTAATGAATATTCTCTTTAATTCTCCAAATCTGTTTTGCAGGTTCCTTGTAGACTACGAAGCCAACAATGAGTTTGGTTTTAGCCTAATTCTTTCTGCCAGCTTCTGTTAAACATGATGCCTACATATCACAGCTCAGAGCTAAAGAAGGCCAGAGGGAATACTATACTAAGCTTAGCATGTATTGGCATGGGGGCTCTATCCTTTTCGACATATCTCTACTCACAGGAAAAACAGAAGAGAGAAGGAAAGTCCCCAGGGGGTGCTATGTCAGCAAAGCTATTTGAAGAGACATAAGAGTTTCTGTGCACTCAACACCTGACCATACACATGCATATGCACATACAATCACACAGACCCACACATCAAAAGCTTGAATGTATTTTCTCTTCTGTTTAATCAATTGGCTGCTGTCACAAGGTTGTAGTTATACTATAGCAGACCATCATGAACAAAAGCAAAACAGAGAGTATATGCATGCTGCATCCTTGTCCTCTACTAGAGAAACAGAAAACATGATTATATGGCTGTCATAGTGCTTGTATTTGTTTGGCTGAAATAGCCAATTGGTATGCCTAAAAATATACAGTTGTAATTGTCTCCTGGGGAGGGAATGTCTCTGAAGCTTACCCGGTGTTATGTATGTTAACTGTGTTTTCTGACAGGAGCGGAATGTATCTTTTCTCATGTATCTATTCTTATGCAAATAAGGGGATCGAAAAATGTGCACACTCTGTTAGCCAATGGGCTTGTTGGATTATTGTTACTGTTACTGTTTATAGGAGCATAATGTATATTTTCTCATGTATCTATTCTTTGCAAATAAATGGATCAAAAAATGTGCACACTCTGTTAGCCAATGGGCTTGTTGTATTATTGTTACTGTTACTGTTTATAGTGTATATAAGTCTGAGTTTTGCCCCATCCTATGTTCAAACCCCACTAATAAAGAGCTGAATTTCACTACATCATTCGTCTGCTTCTTCATTCCTTGAACACTAAACTGGCGACGAAGGTGGGATGGCATCCCCACATGACAGCAACATCAGTCCATTCAACCCAGCGCATCCAGAGAAATGGGCAACATACGAACGCTGGTTCCGCCTCGCAATGGCCTTGCAGAAGATCACCAACGGAAACCAGAAGCGCTCCTGTTTCCTTGCCCAGTGCAGTTCTGAGATGCTTGAGCTGGCAACCCACCTCATTCTCCCAAGGGACATGGATGTGGTGCCGCTCGCAGAAATCATGTCTGCACTGAGGAGGCACCTGCAGCCAGAGGTCTCGATCTTCCTGGCCAGGGTGGCCTTCCACAGAAGAGAGCAGCGACCCGGTGAATCCATTGCAGACTACGCCGCCACGCTGTGCATTGCTGCCGCCCTGTGCAAGTGGGACAACATTGAAGAAGCACTCCGGGACTGTCTGCTGGCTGGTATGTGGGACAAAGATGCTCAATGTCGCCTCATGATCAGAAAGATCCTAACCATCATGGATGTCCTAGAAGAGGCAGTAGCGTCTGAGGCCGCACGGTCTGGGATAAAGCTCTTCCGGCATCGCCACTCCACTATCAGTGCCACTGACTTAGCTGTGCAAGCTCAGCAAAGTTCATCTTCTTCCTCCTCAGCATCACCTGGTTCCACCTCTTCATCAGAGTCCAGCGACGCAGAGGGAGAAGTCCAAGTGGTCCGACGAAAGCACCGAGAGCACCATGATGATTGGGAGAAGAAATTCCTTCACAAGTGCGATGGCTGCGGAGCCCAGTATGACTGCAAGAAGTGCCCCTTTCACACTGCAGAATGCCACAACTGTGGGCAAAGAGGGCACATTCTAAAGTATGCCAACAGTGAAAGCAAAGAAATCCAGCACCTGAGTCCAAGAAGAGTCATCACCACAAAACGTCCATCGCCAAAGTGTCACCCGAGCATGAGCCGTGCCAAGTGGGCATCGTCAGCGAGCATTTCTTCGCAGACCTGAGCCTACAGGACGTTCCCTTCAAGATGGAGGTGGATTCAGGTACTACCTTTTCCATAATCCCACAGCGGGAGTTTTTGAGAATTCCCTCTGCCTCTTGGCCCAAGCTTAAATCCTTTAAATCTTCCCTCCGGGATGTGCAAGGTTGCCAGATTCCGGTCCTGGGGGTGGGTAATTTCTTGGTTAAATTCAAAATCATTCGCACCTCCTTGCCATTGGTTGTAGTTAAGCAGGGCACTAACTGTCTTATTGGGAGCCAATGGTTTAGGCCCCTAGGAATCCGGCTTTCTGGCATCCACACAATAGACTCTGACCCAGTCTCAGATGTTTGTGCTTCACATCCTGAGATATTCAAAAAAGGTTTAGGTTTATACAAAGGACCCCCTGTTGACTTTGAGCTTGACACAACCATCCGGCCCATCCGGATGAAGCCACGCTGGGTACCCTTTGCTTTAAAGGAGAAGATAGAAGCTGAGCTGGACAAACTGGTGGGGCAGGGCATTCTAGTGCCAGTGGACTACGCAGAGTGGGAGACACCAATTGTGATTGCTTTGAAAAGTAATGGGGAGGTCAGGATATGCGCTGACTACAAGTGTACCATCAATAAAGCTATTTGCCCAAATGCATATCCTGTGCCCATGGTAAGACACCTTCTTGCCTCCTTGCATGGAGGAAATTGCTTCGCAAAACTTGACCTTGCCCAGGCTTACCAACAATTAACTGTCTCCTGCTGCTGCCATAGCCCAGACCATAGTAATGCATGGGGGGGGGGGGCATTTAAGGTAACTAGACTACAATTTGGGGTGAATGCGGCCCCCGGAATATTTCAATCTCTTGTAGAATGTATTTTGAAAGGGTGTCCTGCCATATTTTGACGACGTCCTGATCACTGCTAAGGACACCGTCGAACTAGCAGCCAGGCTCGATCGAGTCCTGTCACGTTTCGAGAGGGCCGGTCTACATCTCAGAAGAGACAAATGTGTGTTTTTGGCATGGGAAGTGGAGTTCCTTGGATACCGCATTACACCCCAAGGTATCATGCCCTCTGACTCCAAGGTGACGGCTGTGCGAAATGCACCCAGGCCAAAATGTAAAGCTGAATTGCAATCATTTCTAGGATTGTTAAACTTCTATCACACTTTTCTCCATCGCAAAGCCTCAGTTGCCGAACCATTACATCAGCTTCTTAAGAAAGATACTGTTTAGCAATGGGGTCATTGCCAGGAGAAAGCATTCCTAGAACTCAAAAGGCTGCTATCTTCGAATGCTGTATTAACTCATTTTGATTCTAACAAAGAAGTTGTACTTGTGTGTGATGCATCCCCTGTGGGGGTGGGAGCTGTGTCATGCCATGTACTAAGTGATGGGAGGGAAGCCCCTGTAGCATTCTATTCCCATTCGCTCTCAAAGCCTGAGAAAAATTATGGGAGGCATTGGTAATCGTGGCAGGCACTAAGAAATTCCATGATTACCTTTACAGAAGGCCTTTTACCATCATAACTGACCACAAGCCCCTCCTTGGAATCTTTGTGAACGGGAAGCCCACGCTTCAAATTCTGTTCCCAAGGATGTTGCGTTGGGCAATTTTCCTAAATGCATACAATTTTACTTTGGTACACAGGCCCGGCAAAGACATCAGCCACACTGATGCCTTGTCACGTTCTCCACTGCCAGGGGTCGGGAAACCGATTGTGAGATTAAACGCGACCACCAGGTCCTCATGATTGAGGCATTCGACTCGCCTCCAGTCATTCCCTCAGATATAGCCAAGGCTATGGCCAAGGATGTAACATTGACTAAAGTAATGTCTTGGGTACAAAAAGGCTGGCCTGTCTCTCCTTTAGCCGAGGAATTCAGAACATTCCACCGCAAGCATTTGGAACTGTCAGTGGAACGAGGTTGCCTCCTATGGGGCCAGTGGGTGGTCATTCCTGTCACTCTCAGGAAAAAGGTTTTACATTTACTTCACACAAGTCACCCGGGAATTGTAAGTTCGAAAGCCCTTGCCCATAGCTACTTTTGGTGGCCTCAACTGGACTACGACATAGAACAGATGGCTGGTACTTGTGCCAGATACCAATCTTCTCACCCAGAGCAATCCCACCTTCCCTCTCGGGAATGGGATTCTGCTCGGGGCCCATGGTACAGGTTGCACATAGATTTTGCAGGTCCATTTAGGGGTGCTCTATTTTTGTTGGTTGTGGATTCATTCTCTAAAGGCTGGAAGTGATTAGAGTGCCTAATACCACTTCAGCCACCACGATAATGCACCTGAGAAGGCTGTTTGCAGCATTTGGACTTCCAGATGTGCTGGTGCCCGACAACGCATCCACATTCACATCTGCGGAATTCCAATCCTTCATGGAAAGGAATGCAATTAGGCACATCACTGCCGCCCCATTCTACCCAGCCACAAATAGCTAGGTGGTGTGGAAGGTGTGCACAACTAAAGATGCACTTCAGCATATGGGTGAAGGGGATTTGGAGCTCTAGCTATGCCAGTTTCTTTTCACATATAGGCTCACCCCCCTTGCCTCAGAGTTGTCCCCTGCTGAATTGCTCCAGTGAAGGAAACTGTCATCCTTGCTGGACAGATTGGATCCCTCTAGGGTAGAGGACAAAGGCACAAATATAGCGATCCAACACCAGAAGGGTTTCTCGTCTGGAGACCCTGTACATTGCCACAATTATGCAGCTGGTGGTCCTACATGGGTGCCCAGGTTTGTGATCGATCAAACTGGTCCTGTTTCTTACAGAATCGAAACAGCCACTGGTCTGATCTGGAGGAGACACACGGATCAATTGAGACCCAGAGTGCTGGACCCACAAGACGAATACAGGCACTCAATGCTATGGTTGGCCCCCACCCATTTAAACCCAGGGGGCAGAGGTAATAGTCAACAGCCAGCCAACATTGACCCAGAGGTGCGTTTTAGGGACTGACTTCAAGGGGAATTTGTGGAATGCTCCCTACTCTGGCCCAGTGTACCCCTACACTGTCCCAGCCTAGCCCTCTGGATTCCTTTATTGATGATGACCAATTTTGTTCAGAGTCACCCTCCACTCTTAGTACACACAGGAGGGACCCTTAGTTGTCTTATTCATCCACAGAATTAGATTTTGGTTTTGAGCGATCCAATGCTCCTCCATCTGACAAACGGGGCTTTAATTTGGGTTTACAATCCTCCCCCTCTAGTCAATCCCTCACTCCAGTCAGGTCGCCCGTCCTACGAGCCCCTGAGCTGGCTCAGCCAAGCTTCCATCCCAGAAGGGAAACTAGACCACCATCCTGGTTAAAGGATTTTGTTTTTACCTAGGGGGAAGAATGTTATGTATGTTAACTGTGTTTTCTGACAGGAGTGGAATGTATCTTTTCTCATGTATCTATTCTTATGCAAATAAGTGGATTGAAAAATGTGCACACTCTGTTAGCCAATGGGCTTGTTGCATTATTGTTACTGTTACTGTTATATATATATATATATATATATATATATATATATATATATATATATATATATATATATATATATATATATATATATATATATATATATATATATATATATATATATATATATATATATATATATAAGTGTATATAAGTCCGAGTTTTGCCCATCCAAACTGTGTTCAAACCCCACTAATAAAGAGCTGAATTTCACTACTTCACTCATCTGCTTCTTCATTCCTTCAACACTAAACCCTGTGAGCTTCAAACCAGATTAGGAGGAACAAGAAATAGAAGAATCTTTCAGAAAGAACATTTGTTCCTCTATGAACCTCATTGTGCTCTGATAGTATCTGCATTTTAGCTGTTGTTCAAATAATTCAAATCTCAGTTAGTGACAAAGGGCATAGAAAAGAGACACCAATAGTGACTTTTGTTGTTCAGTTGCACAATTGAGTCTGACTCTTCATGATCCCATTGACCACAGCACACAGAGGCTGGGTCCAACTAGGAACCCGATCATACAGACCATTTAATGTGAACCCTGATATACATCTCAGACACCCATTTAGAGAGAAGTAAAACTTGAATTGTGAGAGGACAGAACTGAAATTCAGTTGCCTGGTAAACTGTGAATATGACACATTCAACAAATGGTCTATTTGTGTCAAATCTTTGTTCCAGCTGTTGATGTCCTGGTTTATTTTTATAACCACTTTTGACTGCTGTGTTTGCATATTTCTGCTCTCCTGGCACACAGCCCACATCTTGACATATGTGTCCCCCCAGAAAGGTTTATCACTTATTTTCAAAAGGCTTGGCTGCACAGAGCTTGTAAAGATGCATCCATGTGATGAAAAAGATAATTAGAAGTCAAGGTCTAAGGTTGCTTGTAAAATCTGCTTTCCACTTCCTTAAGAGAAACAACAGCTTTTCCTTGGAAGAGTACAGGATTTGAATTCATGTAACACTGACTAAGAGATAAAACAACAATAAATGGGTAGAATTCATGTGTCTAATATTGTTTTGGCAGAAAGAAAATAGTGTTTTAGTTCTACTGCTGTTGACAGTTTGCAGGGCAAGAAATTGCAGTGGCAAGGTTAGGCGACATCCCTTCTAGATGGAGAAGAGGATTAGATGAGATTAGAAGGCACAATTAATGTGTTTCCTTTAACTCAGGGGTGCCCAAACTATGGCCCCTGGACTGGATCCAGGAGTGATGAGGGAGGCATGGGCTGGATGAATTGGCATCAGGAGCTGGAACCGGCCACAGGCCATAGTTTGGGCACCCCTGGTTTAAGCAGAGAAAATGGCAGCTTAAAATCTATCTCATCCTGTTGCAAAACAGATTGCAAGGCACGTTTTACTTCTGCTTCCGGTGGGAGGATCCACATGACCGCCCCACTGAATCATATGACTGGCCCGCTGAACCTCATGACCGGCCCATGGCCTGAAAAGTTTGGGCACCCCTGTTTTAACTAGTCAATATATGTAAGGTAGTCTGTTCATCTAACTTGGTATGGAAAAGGAAGGAGTCTTATCTCACATTTGAAAATATGGCTATACTACAACATGACTATATGGGAGGCTCTTTAGTTCTGGAATACATAGGTGCAAACATCTGCATGTATAAGTATGTATGTTGAATGTATTACACACACTCACACACACACACACACACACACATAACCGTTGGAACTTTGAATAGGCTCCTTAGCCAGGCCCTACTAGCCCGAACTCACCATTCGTGCACACGCCCGAACTGGGTACACAGGTAAATGCAAGATTGAGAAATGTGCCAGTGGGGCAAGAGCCCCACAAATGCGAAAAAAGGGAAACAACTTCATTTCCCAACTTTCTTTGCACCACGCCACAGCCAATCAGGCTGAGAGGCGCGACCACAAAGAACATTGAGAAACGTGCCGTGGCCAATCAAAATCAAGCTGCAGGGAAAAAAACACACCACAACCACAAATCACAAACCCATAACTACAAGCCTCAGAGTCCTGCGCGACATGAGCACGCAGAATGCTGAGGAAGCCGTGCCCGATTTTTTTTTTAAAAAAAAACTCATCACCTCACAGCCACGCAAACACCAACTGCCCTTCTTTCCCTCACCAATGGCGCTTGAAGGTCCCGACTGGTGTTTCCCCTTTAATATCAGTAGGTGGAGGGTTGTGATCCCCCTCTCTGCTGGCTCCCCTAGGGTTGGGAGAATTGTGGGGACATAAGGGGTATGTCCCCCCAACCCTTCTGGACCCATGAGACCAGGGAGAGGGGATCGAATCCACCCCCACCCACCCAAAAAAACTGAGCTGCCTCTCATTTTCAAAGATCTGTGATTGAGGCTGAAATAAAAAGGTAAACTGAAGCTCTCAAAGGAAGATAACAGATGGAGAATGCCTTTTAAAAATAGTGTTCTGGTCAAAGCAGAGTGGCTGGCAGAGGTATTTATCTGGAGTTCCTTAATCCCCAATCCGAAGCTAGACACACTTTCTGTCATCTGGTATTTGTATTAACTAATTATTTCTCGCTTTTGGATCACTCACTATTTTGAACAAATTTCCTGAGCCTTAAATTACCTGGCTAAGGAAGTTTTAGCAATCTCGTAAATATGTGAAAAGAAAATTAAAGTGAGTAGTTAATGCTCTTCTCCCCCAACCCCAGCAACTGCTTTTTAACCAGCCTCTCTATTTTTACCAGTTTAATATTTTCTAAGGAATTTTATTTGCAAGCTTAAAATACATGACACTTTTTCTTTAATGACAGACTTTGGTGTCTGAAAACTCAGGGACTGATATAGCAACACTCATGACCCGTCTGCTGTTTCAGCGTTAAACCCCTATTTCCTAAACCTTCCACATGATTGCATGTTAAATCAAAGAGCTTTTGAATATATGCATAGTGCTTATTTTGTCCAAACAGGGAGGAAATGATGCGCTCGCCCCCACCCCCACCCCCATGATAGTTGCTTAGTGGATGAACTCTGAAATGTGCTGTGCTATTACTATTGCTAGTCACAAACAGTTATCCTGTGGTCACTTACCTGGGAATAATATCCTTTAGATTTAACTGGATCTTTTCAAACAGCAGAATGAAGTAGTAAAGCACAGGGTAGGGGGGTGGGGTGGGGAGATCAGATGCAAGGCTGGTCCAAAACATTTTGTTGCCTCAGTCAACAGATGAGCCCCCACCCCTGCCCAGTTGTAAAGCTGATATGTTGGTATGAAAAGCAATCAGGTTGGCAGTATTTCAAAGACTATGATCTCTGCTACAGCTGAAGCAGCAGGTTATCTCCATACCTGTCAAGTATCCTGGATTGGCCAGGATTTCCCATATTTCTGCGCCGATTTTCGCCATTTCCCGCCCGGAGCTGTCACTACCCTGTAATTTGGCAGCAGGGAGAATGCAAGCGCGGCGCCAAAATGGCCGCCGCGCTCTTTGCGGGGCCCCCCCCCCACAGGACAGAGAATCCGGGTAGTTAGGGGCGTGGCCAGCTCCCTTATAAAAAGGGTGGCCACGAAGCAGCCGAGCTGCCATTTTACCTCAGCGACGGAGCGGAGAAGTCTTTTCCCCTGTGTCTCCGTCGCTCATTAACTTACCGGGAAGCCTTTTGGCGGCGATTTTCCTTTTGGCTTCCCTTCACTCCGGTGGAGACGCCTTCGAAGAAGAAGGCAGCTTCGAGTGCGGCTCGCGCTCTTAGGAGGCGCAACCCGGGTCGGAGGACCGCGGTGCCGCCTCCCCAGCAGCCGCCTTTGCAGGCCCCTGCAGGGACCGGCGGAATGGGGTCTATCGCCCCTTGGCCCGGAGCGGGTGAACAGAGTGCGGGCGCGGTAGGGGCTCCGGCCCGCGGCCCGCGAGCGGTAGTCACCACTCCTGCATCGGCCCACCAGGTTGGGCCTGCTGCTCTTGGGTCGCAGCCTCCCCCGGGGCCCTCTAGCCTTGGGGGGTGGTGCGGCCCCCTGCCTTGGCAGGTTTCTCCACCGACCCTGCCGGGCTTCGGTGTTGGCCAATGGCCATATTCGGGTCCTGGGGTACAGGGACCTGTACCCACGCCGGGACCGTGCGGGCCGGCCGGCCCTTGGCCCCAGGTCAACGTGGAAGCCTTACTGGCCCGCCTTGCGGCCCTTGAAGCATCGTTGGCTCGGGCCAGTCAGGCGGGGGCCCCCCTTTGGGGTTCCTTTTGCGGCGCTGTCGGCAGGAGGACAACAGCCGACAGGGAGGGTTGAGCTGCTGCAGGCGCGTGGCGCGGTTTCGGCCACTGCCTCGCAGCTCCCCAGCCAGCAGCCAGGTGCAGGTCAGGCCCCGGTGATGAGCTCTACGTCGCTCGTGAGCTCCGACGCCCCCAGTGGGCCGGAACCCCCGGTGGGGGCGGCCCGCGGGGGTGCAGCATGTGAGTATACGGTGTAAGCGAGTACATCCACACACATTCCCAATATGGGGGGGGGGGCTTTTCAATGGCCTTGGCCTCGCGCGGGTGGTGCGGCGGTGCACCCGCTGACGCCTCACCCGGCGATGACAGTTAACACCCAGGGCCCCGCGGTGGGGGGTGTTCCCTACCCTGAGGGGAATGTTTTGGGTTGGGTTGGTCCAAGCCCCTATTCCTTACCGCTGAGTGACCACTTGGCACAGGCCGCCAGAGAGTAAATGTGGCGGGGGGAGTACCTGGATATCTTCTCACTTCTAAACAGGGTGCCCACCAAGGAGAGAGGGAGGGGCAGAATGAGAAGGATAGTGGCAGGCATGTTGTCGAAAGCCACCAAGTATGTGGGCCAAATGGTTGCCGGCCTGCATCATATGCATGGCGGTGTACCTTAGGGCCCGGCCGGATCTGGCAATTCTGATGGTCCAGTATTTGGACAACGTCTAGCGGGCGATGGTTTATTTTCCGGGCCCAGCGTGGTTGGCTTGTGACGAGGAATGCCGTAGGCGGATTTCCCCGCACCCCGAGATTAGGCGGGATGAGCCAGGCCAGAGGCTGCGGCTTTTGTACGTGACGCCCACGCGCCCTGCGCCCGGGGAGATATACCATTGTGGGCATGCGGTTCAGCAGGCGGCCCCAGCATAGGGGTTCCAGCCCGCCTGCTGTGCTGGACTTTCTTGTCCAATGGCTCCTCTAATGGGAAGACTTGCAAATACAGACAGGAGTGTCCCACCTGTGTTTGCCCCCATGCGGCCTCTGCCTGTCCCAGGCCTAGAAGGATGCGGGGCAGAGGGTGGGGCAGACAGGGGGCTGGCAAGACTGCCGCAGATGGATCTAGTTCGCCGAAGGGCTCCCTCCCCAGTCAAGGGGGACATGTTGGAGCGTTGGCTCACATGGTACCCGAAGGGAGAGGATGCGGGTTCTCTCCTTCAGGGTTCTAGGCAGGGGTTTCGGATCCCTTTCATGGGTAATAGGTCCCCTCAGGATGCCCCCAATCTTTTATCCCTTAAGGGGAGGGAGGAGGTGGCTGCTGCCAGCTTTGACAATAGGGTCTATGCGGGCAGGGTCGTTGGCCCTGTCCCTGCACCCCCGTCCCGGGGAGCATATTATTTCAATGATGCCATGCCTTTTGGCTATTCCATTGGGGCTCGGTATTCGAGCGTTTCACCACTTTCCTAGATTGCGCTTTTGTCCGCAGGTCAGGGTCCCGGTCTGTAGCCCATTCCCTGGATGGTTTTATTCGGGGCTGAACGGGGCTGGGACACGTACACACGTCTCCTCAACACATTTCAGACGCTAATGGAGGAACTTGGTGTCCCTTTAGTGCCCGAAAAGACCGAGGGCCCATCTCCACAGCTAGTATTCCTGGGGTGGAGAGTAACACGGTAGCGCAGGATTCTAGGTTGCAGCGGGATAAGGTGTCAAGGCTAGTGGCCCTTGTCTCGGTCTTGCTGGCCGAGCGCATGGCATCACTGAGGGAACTTCTGGTGCTACATGGTCACCCCAGTTTCGCTGGCAGGGTCGTCGCACCGGGCAGGGCATTTGCTCTGCGCTGGTGCGACGCCATGGCGGGATTCTCCAGGCCCCACCACAGGCTCAGATTTACCCGGGGTATCGGGGCAGACGTGCTTGTCTGGCCATAGATCCAGAGGCAGTTCAACGGGGTGTCATTTTGGGGTCTGATCTCCTGGCTCCCCCTTGCTTTCAGATGCAGTCCGATGCCTCAGGATTCCTGGGTTTATGGGATGTACTTCAATTGGAAGGGGGCCTATGGTGGGTGGCCACCATCCTGGGCAGGCAAGGGTCGCCTGCATGGTCTCACGTATCTGGAATGTTTCCCTATCCTGGGTGCTTTGATGCTATGGGGCAAGGAGTGGGCCAACTCGGTCGTGCGATTTTGGCATGGCAACGCGGCTGTTGTCCGCATCGTCACTGCACAGATTTCCAAATCGCCCGGGGTTATGGAGCTAGTGCGTTGGTTTGTGTTATGCAACCTGTGCCTCAACGTTCCCTTCAGGGCCAGGCATGTCCCAAGGGTTGATAATGATATTGCTGCTGCTTTGTCCCGCCTGCAGATCTCCCGGTTCCGTGCCTCGGCCCCCGGATGCGGAGGAATTTCCCTAGCCACTCCCGGACGAGAGATGGAACGTTGGCAAGGAGAGGTGAACCGGGCGATTGGCCTGTCACTAGCGCCATCCATGAGTAAGGCGTATCACCACGCATTTAGTTCCTTCAGAGTATTATGTACCCGATTCCGACTGCCAGGAACCTGGCCGATCCTAGTAGCCCATGTTCTGCGGTTCATGGTTTACCTGTATGCCCAGGGCCTTGCACCACGCACCATAGCATCTCAGCTGTAGGGTTGGCTTTTATGGCCAAAGTGGGAGGTCGTGTGGACAGCACCAATGACTTCCGGGTGAGACATGTTTGGGAGGGGTGGGTGCGCGTGCGCGGGCGTTTCCCGGGCGACCGCCACCCCATTTACCCAGGGGTTTTTTACCCAGTTGGCCCGGGGCTGGCCTGGCCTCTGTTTTGATAGATGAGGCAGCCCACTTCACGCGGCTACAACGGTGGCCTTTTTGGAGCCCTCCGCATCGGCGAGCTTGAGATGCTGAGTAAGGCGGATGCAGGATTTTCCCAGGGTTTTTACCCAATTGGCCCGGGGCTGGCCTGGCCTCAGTTTTGATAAATGAGGCAGCCCACTTCATGCGGCTACAACGGTGGCCTTTTTGGAGCCCTCCGCATCGGCGAGCTTGAGATGCTGAGTAAGGCGGATGCAAGATTTTCCCAGGGTTTTTACCCAATTGGCCCGGGGCTGGCCTGGCCTCTGTTTTGGAAATGAGGCAGCCCACTTCATGCGGCTACAACGGTGGCCTTTTTGGAGCGCTCCGCACCAGCGAGCTTGAGATGCTGTATAAGGCGGATGCAAGTTGTAGGGCACTGGAACTCGAGGATGTCTATGTTGCCAAAGACTGGGCCCAGTTGAGGATACGCTCCTCTAAGACAGATCAGCATGGCGTAGGCAGTGGTGTAAGACTGCTACGGTGTTCTTTGGCAGACATCTGTCCGGTTGGTGCCCTACAGGAGTTCCTGGCACTGCGTGGCATGCACCACGGCCCGTTTTTCTGTCACCAAGATGGGTCTCCCCTTACTAAATTTCAGTTTTGGAAGGTGACAGGCAGAGCCCTCACCAGGGTGGGCCTACCAGGTGCCCGTTATGGCACACATTCATTCCGTACTGGTGCAGCCTCTACAGCAGCTGCTTTTGGGTACTCTGGGGCTGACATACGCAGCATGGGGAGGTGGGGCTCGCAATGTTTTCAGTTTTATGTGCGCCCACTTCCGCCATGAGTACCAATCCAGTCACCTTACCGTCTTTTTCTCAATTTTTCTCAATTTTCTTACAGACCCTGGGTGTTGTATTACACCGGTGACAGTATGGCTGGTGGGCCACAGCTATGTGCACAGGGCAGCGCGTTACGCTGCGGCGACAGAGTGGGGACCCCGACTGGGACTGGGTGAACACGCCAGTCTCACATGGCATGGTAAGCCTGGGATGTTATGGCGGGAGCTGCGGCCTTTCCTTTTTTCTGGCCTGAGTGCTACCCGCCTGACATTCTCATCATCCACCTGGGGGGCAATGATTTGGGCCAGGTCACCGGCTTATCGCTCAAGCATGTGATTTGCGAGGACCTCGCCTACTTCCATTATGTCTGGCCTGCCACAACCCTGGTTTGGTCGGACATTATCCCGCACCTTTCTTATAGAGGGGGCGTTCACCTCCTGGCCCTTGACCCGCTAGGCGCACGGTCAACAGGGCGGTGGCGCGGTTTCTTGCCGACAGGGCTTGGGGACGGGTCAGTCATCACCCCGCTATTAGCCTACAAAATTACGACTTGTACGCAGGGGATGGGGTCCATCTGTCGCGAGGAGGTATGGACCTCCTGTTGGGTGATTGGCGAGCAGGCCTGTTGACCGAGCTGACGGTCTGGGGGGGGCGTCAGGCCTTCTTTGAAGCCCCTCCGTGTGGCGGGTAGCACTGGTAAGGTAAACAGTATGACCCACAGGTATCCGGCAGGTTCGCAATTGACTGGACAACACTAGACAGGAATAAATTAGTTAAACGTTGTCCGGTCAACGACGAACCAGGCGACGGGGTGATGGCGATAGCTAACCAGCATGCATCACCCCGTGATTTCACGGATACGCGTCAGAGGGTGGGGTCATGAGTTAGATATTGACTACGGTCAATAATTTGTTTGTTGTCAACAAACAAATTGATACAAATTGATACATTGTAACCAATTGCCGTTGGCAATTTTGGGGTGGTACCTTACCAGTGTTACTTCGGCCTGCTTGCCTTAAGAATTATGATTGGTCGTTTTACCAATACAAATTTATAATTCGGACTAGGGCATTGAATCAATAAATGTGGCCCGATGCTGTTATCCACTTTCAATGTTGTCTGTGTCCGTTATTGGGGGGTGCGCCTGCAAAGGAGTTACTGCACATCCCTTCTGTGCAGGTCCTTTCTACGCATGCATAGAACTATTCCACGCATGCATAGAAGCCTTCTATGCATGCGTAGATTTGAGCTGCGCAGAAACATTTCTGCACAGGTCCGTTCTACACATGCGTAAAAGCCTTCTATGCATGCGTAGAAGTGAGCTGTGCAGAAACGTTCTGCACAAGTCCCGTAATCTCCGGAGCTACGCTTGACAGGTATGGTTATCTCAAGTGGCACATGGTAGAGCATGTACCACAGGGTTCCCCAACCTTTGGCCTCCAGGTGTTCTTAGACTTCAATTAACAGTCAGCACACCTCTTGATCAGCGGTTCTGAGAGTTGAAGTCCAAAAACATCTGGGGGCCCAAGTTTGGGGAACCATGATGTAGCACACCACAAGGCATTTGCTGGTTACAATTACTGGCTCATTCTGCATGATGAAATAGCAGGCCTGGTGAAACAGACTACAGTGCCAGGATTTCTCAGCCTTGGGCCTCAAGGTGTTCTTGGACTTCAATTACCAGAAGCCCAAGTCAGTACACTGGCTGATCAGGCCTTCTGGAAATTCAAGTCTGGGGGGCCAAGGTTGAGAAACCCTAGACTATACCACTTCAGGCTGCAGCATGAAAATTAGATTGTAACACACACTCTTACATTAAAAACCAAACATGCCAATAGAGAAAGAGAAACATCTGGCAAATACCTTGGGAATAACTTTTATCTCTGATATACTACTTTGTTATTTGTACAAATTGAGGGGATGTTTGTTTGTTTGTTTGTTTGTTTGTTTGTTTGTTTGTTTGTTTGTTTGTTTGTTTGTTTGTTTGGTTGGTTGGTTGGTTGGTTGGTTGGTTGGTTGGTTGGTTGGTTGGTTGGTTGGCTGGTTGGCTGGCTGGCTGGCTGGTTGTAATGAGAAGGACAATTCTAAGCTGAAATCTGCTGTGGACAACTTGGTATAGCAGTACCTGTTCTACCATCTCAATCTTCTATCTCATTCCTGCCTCATTTTCTTACACGTACAGACCTGAATATAGTGGGGGTGGGATGTTTTTGGCATGTTTCTTCAGGATCACACTTTATAAATTGTACTTCCTTTGTTCTCAATGTGGGGTTCTCAGAGTGTCAACTAACTCTCTTGCACCCTGTGCTTGGGATGATTTTTCTACATACAATTGCATTTGGATGTTCTGTCCTTTGTAACAGCCAATACTGGTACCTACCAACCAAAGAGAGTTTGCAGCCTAGAGTAAACCAACAACTGTGCCTTCATACACCAAAGTCCACCTACTTGTTACCTAAGCCCACTCAACATATTTTGGCACATGAAGTTGAATACCTCACACCACCTCTTTTCCCATCTTAACAGTAAAAATGTGGCTAAGTATGGAGTAAATCAGAGATTGTACACTTTTGGCTTTATGGCATCAACAGAGAAAGTTTTTTCATACACAGATGAAGATACGAGCTGCATTTTGGATGACATTTCATCCGTTAGGACAAGCAATAAAAAAGAATCTGGAGAATTTTCTAGGTTAGAGCTTCTATATAAAAAAACGAGTTAGATTTGAATTACATTCTGCCTTCTTAGCAGATTATCATAGAGAAAGGATTATCCCACGAGGATTACGTGTGCAAAAGGGACCTATCCTGTTTTCTCAGGATACTGATTTTTTTGATAAATGGACTTCAATTTTAAATAAATGTTCCTTTGACCTTATGTTGCTGGTTGTTGAGAAATGTAAAAAGGAAATTGCAGTCATCAACGCAGAGATAGATAACATGAATACTAGTCTGAAGACAACTCATTCTTCCACCGTGTTCGATGCCAAAGTTGTGGAACTAGATAAAAGGATTGCTGACTTTAAGAATGCTCTGATGGATTTTAAGAGCAAAAAATTTGATAGGGACATTAATGACTATTCTAAGGATAACGTTTATAGATGGTAATTTGACACTGGCAACAGAGCTTCGAAGAAATGAGTCACCTGGGGAGACCCAGTATGCACTTCAGATGTAGAGACTACAGATAATGAAATGCTGAGCTCATCAGATGAGGGAACCTCAAAGAGCTACAAGTTAAGACCCAAGGACAGGAGTAAAGCACCCGCCACGGCTTTTTAGAGCAACACCGCACGTTCTGCCGGTGGAGGAAAATTTAATTTTCAACCTTTCTTCAAGACAGCTGGACGACAATGAAACAAGACTGCTTAATTTGGGACTCAACTTTGTACCAACGCCAGTATACTGCTCTATGGTAACAAGGGTAGATTTCTTTAAATTGGTTAGATCGTTAAAACTGAAATTGTTCTTTAAGGATTTTACACCAAAAGCTAGCAGCAGTTTTACACCTCCATCCACGTTCTGTCCTAATATTAGTAATGCGTCCACTGATGTCTTTTCAAAATTAGTTTTAAGGGCTATAGAATCTATTGAATCTAAATTCACAAGGAACTATAATAACATAAGCCGATGGGACAGGGAAGTGTTGAATAAACTAGGAAGTGATTGCTCTATTTTTATTTTTAAAAAGCAGATAAGGGAGGGGGTATAGTCATATTAGACAGAAAGGACTACCTTAAGGAATCTTACCACCAATTAGAAGACACAACTTATTACACTAAGTTAGATAAGGATCCTACCAAACATTACATGGCGGTAATCCGGACGATCCTTTTTGAAGCCCTCTCCCTTAATTGGATTAACTCTAAAACATCAGACTTTCTCATGAATAAATATCCTAGGGTCCCTCTTTTTCATACACTGCCCAAGATTCATAAAGTCACCGAAGAAGGGCAAATCCCACCAGGCAGACTAATAATTTCCTGTATTGGGTCAGTGTTTGAGAATATTGCTAAATATGTAGACTCGCATATCAACCATTATTCCAGATGAACAGGGTCATACATTCAGGACTCGTCAGATTTCTTACAACAGATTGAAGGCACTTGGGTGCGAGACACAGGTGGTTTCTTAACTATGGATGTTAATGCATTGTACTCAAATATTCCACTAGATGAGGCTAGAAGGGTGGTTAGTGAGGCATTGAGAGATAGGGTTAGTAATAGTCCACCTTCACATTTTTTATTAGAACTTTTGGATTTATGTTTAGAAAACAATTATTTTAGATTTGAAGAACATTTTTTCTCCAGACACGTGATGTGGCTAAGGGCAGCTCTCTAGAGCCATCTGTGGCCAACCTATTTATGATTGATTCAGAAAAGGGCACTATTTACGAACCCTCTGTTAACCCGTTTTTTGACCACATTATCATTTACAGAAGATTTATAGATGATTTGTTTTTTATTTTTGATGATTTTCAGGTGGTTCCGGATTTTGTTAAATGGTTAGGGAGCTTAAACACTCACCTTTCATTTACTTTTAGTCTGGACGCAAGTGTGTTACCTTTTTTAGATCTCATGGTAGGAGTGAATAAGGATAGAAGAATCAGAATGCAGCTCTATAAGAAACCAACCAACCATAATTCCTACTTAAATTTTTCTTCCTTCCACCCACCCCACTTGAGGAGGAATATACCGAGCAGTCTAT
The DNA here is from genome assembly GCA_035047345.1 of Bradypodion ventrale. NCBI lineage: Eukaryota > Metazoa > Chordata > Lepidosauria > Squamata > Chamaeleonidae > Bradypodion > Bradypodion ventrale. The sequence goes on along the minus strand of JAWDJE010000001.1, from coordinate 87,284,890 downwards.
ACACGAGAGCAAAGAGGAATTTCACCGAGGAGCTAGATTTTTTAGCCGCAGTAGGAGAAATAGACCAGAAGCTACTAGCCAAAGGGTACCCTCAACACACATTGAGAGGAGCATTCTTAAAGGTACAATCCAAACCCAGAACATCCTTGTTTGAAAGAAAGGATAAAAACATGGGTAATAAAATACAGTGTTCATTTGAATACTCACCCCTAGCAAATCAAAAAAGGAAATGCATATATAAATATTGGTTTTTGGTAACCGACCTACCAGGATGTGATTAACGCCCGCTTATAGGTTTCCGACGTACTAAGACAATTTTGTAACACGCAGTGATTGTACAATTAGGCAACCTCAGAAACTATTAGTGTCGGGTCAACACAAATGTTTTCAGTGTAGTTGTTGTAAGCATGTAATAGAAACAAAGGTTGTCAACATTCCACATGTAAATTTCCTTTTCTCATTGCAGGGTTTTTATAATCGTGACACCTCAGGGTGCATGTATTTGATCTTCTGTCCGTGTGAGATGATATATGTCAGGATGACGTCACGGCAGATTAAATACTGTATTTACAAACATAAATCACAGATTCGGAATTGGAATTTAACAGCTCCGCTTGTCGAATATTTCATCGAGAAAAATCACACTCCAGAAGATTTGAGGTTTTTAATCCTGGAGACTGTACGTCTGGAAAAAATTCAGAAAGTTAATATTGAGAAAATACTTAAACAGCGCAAGGCTTTCTATATCCATAGATTACGCACACTAGCACCAGGGGGTCTTAACAGCGAATTGGATTTAACATGTTTCCTTTAATATAGCATCAGGTAAGAGGGGTTTCATTGACTGTTTCTAGAAAAATGCAGTAGATGTATCTTTAATTTGGCTCTTGACCAACTCACCAGCAACACGTGTTAGTATGAGGAACAGAATAAATTAGGTTACTTGCCGTACCATTCTTAACATCGATGGGCACTAAAGAGAAAGCCATAGAGACCGTTTCCGACGCTAGAGTGGTAAGCGAGAAAATAAATGTGATTAAGAATAATGTTGGATAATCCGTATTAGATCGACAGTTTTTATTGATGTATTTTGTGCTTTGTTACCGTAAAGAAAATAACTTCTCATGAAGTAATATTACGAAAGACTGATTATCCGGATCGAGTTTCAGGTCCTATCATTTGATTACACTAGAAACTGAAGACATTTTGAAATATACAGTTGGAATATTGCAATTATATTACCTTACTATTATAGACATTGAAGATACTCCAGTGGGAAATTGTTGGATTTATTTGGAAGACTGAGCATTTACTTACTTATTTCATTTTGTGAGTAGTATCACTTATCATTATTTTGGACATTAAAATAAAACATCACAATTGAATATTTAGTCGCCTCAAATGGTTTTTTCTTGATATTGTGGATTTCGTCTACGTTTGGCCATCCTCTTTGATTGCTCTGGTAATATGCCATAGAAATGCAAATATATTACTCACTTCAGGGATTTTTAATTAAATATTTTTAGACTCATGGATAAGTGAAATCACACATACTGAAATTATGGTTATGGGGTGGCAATCTGTACACTTATTACTTTCTTACCTAACAGCCATCTTAGATACACACATCACAAAGCTGGTGCCTTATTTAACCAAGCCAGCATTTGGGCAAGAAGATGTATTCAAAACCAACACAGTCTTTCTTCAATATTTCACAATCCTGATTAATTTTATTTTATTGACTGAAACAGAGCTCTCTGAGTCTACAAAGTAATGTACAGACCACACCTACAAAGTAAGCACTTGAAAGTATCCTTAGCAAATGAAGTACAGAGAATCACAGTTGCTGCTCCTGCTCATTGCTGTTGTTCATTGTACCGGATCTCCAACCACCACCACAGTTCTATTGAAAGAATGCAGCGACTGGAAGAGACAAAGGAGCTATACTAGGACTCAGTCATCTCCATCTAACTTAGTTCTATCTTAAAATATGGGGATAATTCATTACATTTAAATCTGTTGCTCTAATTCATTTTTAAGTATTGAATTATGAATTATGTTCAGTAGTCTGACTGTTAAAGTCATAATAAACTCCTTGAATGCCACAGCCAGCATGGTCAATAGCTGGTCACAGGATTCTGGGAATTGTTTTTAATTGCATGCTGACTATTTTTGTGGTTTTCTGGGTATGGAGTACTCATTTGTACTTTACCATTCCACATCAGCAAGGACACTCTAGGACAAAAGCACTGACCTTTGTAATATCGTAGAGGTGTGTCCTTATGACATCACAGAGGGTCATGCAGGGAAATGTTGGGAAGGAAGCAAGAATTACTTAAGGCCATTTCTTTGGGGAAACTAGCACAAAAGCAAGTAAATGTGCCCAGAATCTGTTCAGTCTGTTTAAATGGGTAACATGACAGCTGAGAAGCACTGGCTCCTGGCAGCAACTGTGAATGGATGGAGAGCAGGTTAAACAAGAATCAAACTTTATATCTCTTGCTTTCATGCTGCTTTCCTGCATTTTGTCTTGCTGGCTGGAGACATAGAATAATATAGCAGATTCCAGTTAATGCTCTGAAACCCAGAAACCCTAGATTTTACCTCAGTCTAGATTGTACCTCAGTCTAGCAATGTTTCTTTAAGGTTTAAATGAGGCACAGCTTTTCTCACACAGTGTGCCCTATGGTTTTGCCAACATTTAAGACGAAAGCATTGTTTTAAAAAATCAAAAGTAAATTGTGAATTTAAAATGGATGATTGGTATAAAGCAGGGGTGCCCAAACGTTTTGGGCCGTGTGCATAATGCTGCCACAAATGACCCAGGGATGTTGTAAATGTGTTTATAACAGCCGTGGGTCATTTATGGCAGTGTTATGTGCATGTGTGGTTGCATTATGCACACACACACATGCACACTTTACTTCCACTTCTCGGAGTGGCACAGGTGGCCTGGGCCAAATGATTTGGCACCATGGGCCGGATCGGGTCCATGGGCCATAGTTTGGGCACCTATGGTATAAAGAGATATGGAATATAGCTATAAATGATAAATGTACATGTGATTTGAAGGTTAAAACGGGATTAGTTCATCCTTGCTCGAGAGCCAGTCATATGTGACTCTGGGAATTTAAAAAAACGATTTTAGAGAAATATGGAGATAATTTTTAGATTAAGTATTAGTGAAATGGAAAGGGGTAAAAGCAGAGAAAGATGTATTATCTTTTTGGAACACGGGAATAAATATATAAAAAAAATTAATGATATTGGGAAAATATAATTGAAAGGATTTATAAGTCCAGGTGGTGGGTGCACATAAGCAGTTGTATTTTATTAGATGTAATTTTGTTTAAAATGTTCTATGTTTTTGTTGTTGTTGTTGTGATATTTTTATTTATTTATTTTTATTTCAAAAAAATAAATAAAACAAAAACATGTGCTATTGAGAAAACCCACAACTGGATCAGTGCCTTTGTTTTATATTTTTATTGCAGGGATCTATACATTATATTAAAGTAGGACTGCAGTGTGGGGTGTGTTTTAAACATTCCTTCCACAACAAATTTGCCAACCTAATCTGCTATTTTTCCTTGCCGAGTAATTTTCCCATGGAGCAAATAATTTCCCAGAGGAGCAATTTTAGTTTGAAAATTGATGTCAGGAGACACCTCCTCATTCCAGAACCTAAGAGGGTGTAATTGACCTTACAGAGTAGACTTCAAAATAAAAATGGGGGATGGTTCTCAAGACAGTTGACTGAACAGGATGGGTGATTGACCTCTAGCTGAGTTTCACACACAGCATCTTCAATTAGCTCATTAGCAAATATGTAATGCCAGAACATTTATTTTGCACCAACTAAACATTTACAACTCAATAGAACCAAGCTTCATGGTACTTAAACTAACCCCAATCAAGGATCTTCTGTTATTACTGTTGTAAATAGCACACTGATTTGCAAACCTATCTGTTATGCCAACCAACCATGATGTATCTCTGTACATGATATGTACAAATTGATACCATGAAGTCTCACTCTTATCAAGTGGACTTGATCCACAAAAGCTAACATTAAAATATAGGAGTTGTTAGTCTTTAAGATGCCACAGTGTTTTTCATCTTTCATTTTGTTTTATTTACTCTCTGTTACGCTTGCATAGACTAACATGGCTACACTTTAAAAATTTCTACAAGCTCCAAGCAAACTGACACCTCTGCCCTCAGAAATGTTTCATTCAAAAGAAAAGCCCCCCTCTTTAAAAACAATAGATAAAAAAGAAGAATCCTCGATTTCACATCCAGTGTATTGTTTGGCATTTATTTTCTCTTCTTGCTGCTAAATTCAGAGTTCCCTTCACATTTTGGGAAGGATACATCAGACTGATGGCAGTAATGTCACCTTTGAAGTTGATTCTTTCACGATTATCTGCAAAGACCATTGCATCTGTAGAGTTTCATCTCCCTTCAGCAAGTCTGGCCTGGTTAATGCCCTTCCTTTGATCATTGTGAAAGCCCCGTCAATAAATGTATATTCCAGAAACTGTACAAAACAATTCTGTCATTGGGGAGGTTGTTTCAGATTGTCCAAGGGCACCTCAGCCGCTATTTTTAGCTGGCTGGCATAGCCAACTTCTTCCCTTGAAAGGAGATACTATAACTTTTCAAAAGTAGCTAATGAGATTAAGGAGTAGTAAAGCTGAAAAGGTTACAATTCCTGACCTTTCACAGAGGCCAGCTTGTCTTAATGAATTCACTCGGTGTGACAGGTCTGTTGAAAAGATTGGATTCTGCCTTCCTTTCCTATCACAAGGGAAAACAAATGCTCAGACCTATTGGAGAACTGACTAGTGCCATGCAGGAACAAAGCCAAACCACTCAATACTGAAGTAACCCAGCAAAAGCAGGGAGAATCAGAAGTCCTTCTGATTACAGGATATTCGATTACAAAGAGAAGCATTTAAGAGTATTCTTGTCATAAGTCAAAATTGACTTGATGGCATGCAATTACTATTATTAAAAGTATTGGTAGACTTGCAGGAATCCTTCATAGTAAACTAAATAACACATGAAGCCTCCCAACACTCAGAAATTTTTATTTAAAAAATGATTCCTTAAAAGCACACTTGAAGAGATTTCCAGTGTGCTAAATTTGCTGTTTACTACAGAGTAAAGCAATCTTCCTAAAAGCAATGCCCAAATATACAGTGTTTTAAATATTCTGGAACACAAAAAGAGTATGTATAGGGGGAAATTATATTTGTGTATTTGTGTGGGGCAAAGGATCCTAAGGCGCCATCCTTTTTCAGCAGCTAAAGTGTGGGATTGCAGTTACAGCTAAGCAGATACTTGATTTCATTCAGTGTGAAAAAGAGCCTCCTGTTGTCAACTGACTTTCTGCCCTCCTTTCAAATAGATGTTCACTGTTTTCACACTGTTCCTCTTACTGCTACCATCTGAAGAGGTTTCCTGCTGTAGGGCTCAAAGAGAGGTTAAACAAAAAGGTATGCCTGCCACTAAGACCCAGAACACCCGCTTGGCTTTCTGTAACATTCTCTCCTACTGAGCTTATCTCATTACTGCATTAAACACTACATTTCTCTTCACTTCTTATTGTTCATTTCCACTGCTGGGGTAAAAGAACTCCAATGGATGCAGCATCACACAACACTAGGCAGCCCTAGCCTTTCCCCTTCTAGCACCTTGTCAAAGTGCCTGGCACTCTCAAAAGAGTAGGCAACCGAACAGCAAGAGATAAATATACTTTTTTGTCCTTGCAGCTCATTTTTTTAAAAAAATTGCATAGATTTGCATTGCAGTTGCGTTCCATTGCGGAAACCCATTTCTGCACCTAGATAAACTCTCTTCAGGTGTTCAGTAAGAGCCCTTTCCAGGTATTCCTGTGAAAAGAAAGAGCAGGCTACCCTTCATCCACTCTCATCCTAGCTCATGATGGAAAGCTAACTGAGAAGAGGAAAGCATCCTCTTTACCTCGAGTATCTCCATATCATCATTTATTAGGTGTTCTGATCATGTAAACAACCCCCACAATCTCAGGTCACCAGCTGAAGCCTAAGAAAATGTTATGGTTCTCCAATTCTCTGGTGGAGAAATAAATGGATCTCCAGGCATGAGATGCTGCAACAAGAGGAAATGTTTGTGCATGCCTGGTGGCTTTAATGCCTGAGCATTCAGCTCCTCCCATACCTCCAACTATGCCAACACATGGTGGTATATTGCAAGTAAATGTGTATGAGTGTTGCCCATTTATTTGTTTAGGAAATAGTCAAGGAAATCCACAATCTGTCTCACTCTTTCCCATGTACAAACACATGTACTTATATTATTTTCCAACAGTTATACAAAGACTCATCCCTCCTCTCAGATTTTGGCCCGGAATTCTCAAAGAATTGGGAGCTGCTGATCTGGCAACCCTATCCAGGAAACATTGGTTGGCCTGACCAGTGACCATGCTGGCTGGAGAATTTAGGGAGCTGTAGTTGAAAAAGTAAATAGGCTGAACTGGAAAAAGGAAAAAATAAAATAAGGAAGGAAAGAACTGTTCACAGACATGTATTATCAGCTAGACCATAATGTCACAAGTTGAGGTCAGGACTAAATATCATGCCCCATCTTCTTGACCCTGAACACAAGGCTTCCCAAGCCAGAATACCTACCTGGCCTTCACAAAAAAGAGATTAAAGACCAAAAATTGGCACAGGTTTGCATCTTCAGTGACAGGTCAGTATTCTATACAGGAAACACTCCTTCCTTCTTTCTTCCCACCCTCTTTCCTTCCTTCCTTTCTTTTTGCCTTTGCTTCTTCCTTTCCTCCCTTCTTCCCTCCCTCCCTCCTTTTCTTCTTCCTTCCCTCCTTCCTTCCTTCCCTCCCTTTTTCTTCTTTTCTGGTTTGTTTTGTATTTCATTTGTCTTTGGAAGCACAGGAGGAGGAGGCTGAGGCAGTGGTGAGGCTGGGTGGTCGGAGGTACCATTGAAAAAAATATGCTGGCCCCCAGAACCTCTGAAAAAAGTCCGGCCCCCGGACTTAAAATTTTGGGAATCCCTGATGTACACATTCCTCTCATTTCAGCAAGATTCCCTTAGTGGGCTGGTCTCACAAGGCCAGTCACATGAGCCTACCAAAGCAAGAGGAAAGCATATGCAACTGCTCTTCTGCTACTGACCATTAAGTGTATAACCACATTTTAAAAACAAAAACCTCAGTTTAAATAGAAATATTACACATTTCAATAGAGTAGAGAAGAGAGTGTATGTACCTGCAATTTCAGAGAATATCATATTTAGATGATTTTTCATTAGTGCAGGGGTTTGTTTCTTGGCTGAACCCACAGAATACTAATTTAGCTTTTACACACAAAATGGACCGATAGTCACTTACTTTCTTAGATATCATGGTCTCCATTTCACAAAACAGGAGGCTTAGGATGCAATTGTTCCACAGGAAGACTGATAGATTTGGTTACTTACAGTACCAATCTTTCCATCCTCATTTCCTCAAAAACAATATATCCAAAAGGATTTTACTGAGGGCCAAAAGGAATTCCTCTGAGGATAATGATTTCCAGGTGGCAGCTAGGAACATACACCATGCGTTACAGAATAGGGGCTATCTAGATTCTATTGTTAGGAATGTGTTCCATAAAGTGGATATCACTCCTAGATGTTATCTTTTTCACGGTAAGCAATGGTCTACTTGCTCGAGTCTCTTCTGATTTCTAGACTACACTCCTTTTGCTAATTGCATTAAACAAATTGTACTTAAATACTGGCATATTTTAGATCAAGTACCGGGCTGTATTGAAAAACCTATGATAGGTTTCCGAAAGTCCAAAAACATCGCAAATTATATCACACACACTGACTGTGACAACTTTAACCATCACTCAGGGACACTCCCTACTGGTCATTTCCAGTGTGGATCATGTAAGTTTTGAAAGTTCATGTGGTCAACTAAAAAAGTCTCTATCTCGGGTTCAAGATTCACAGTAGAATTGACAGAATTTAGTAAATGTAACACTTCGAATTGTGTGTATTTACTATTATGTGCTTGCAATAAAGGGTACATCGGACAAACTACGCGACCCCTGAAAGTTCAGGTAGGGGAGCATTGGTCCCATATTAGAAGTGCAAATCTACAGGCCCCCCTAGTACCACACTTCCAAGAGATCAGTCATACTTGTGACAATCTAAAAGTGGTTGTTTTACAAGTGTGCAAATTGCTTCGTTTTCAAAAAAAACATATATTGAACAGCTCTTATTATGCAGGGAGGCCTTTTACATTTATCAGTTTGGTACTCTTTTACCCAAAGGACTTAACTCGGAGCTTGATTTCTCTGCATTTCTTTAATAACTTTATCAGGAGTCATGTCTCTTTAAGATTCTTCTGCTCTTCCCTCACATTACAGATTTCCACACAGATGTATATAATTATAGAATCCTTTAGAACATGATTTAAATACCCTTATGTCCCTTCAATAATTTTAATGTTGCAAGCCCATTAAGAAATCACTTTGGGAGGCTGTTCAATGTGAAGAACTTGATGCAAATTTATTGTTAACTTTTGGTAAGACATTTTGTTGTTGCTGTTAGTTAAAAATCTTCTGGTTGTGTTTCTATGTAAAAATTCTTTATGAGTGTATTTACCTTTGGTATATTTTATGAATTTCAGACAGTTATAATTATGCTCCTGATGAAGATTAGTAAAGGTAAAGGTTTCCCTTGCTCGAAAGCCAGTCGTATCCGACTCTAGGGTGCAGTGCTCATCTCTGTTTCTAAGCCGAAGAGCCAGCGCTATCTGCTCCTGCAGACGTTTCCGTGGTCATGTGGCAGGCATGACTAGACACCGGAGTGCACGGAACGCTGTTACCTTCCCACCGAAGTGGTCCCTATTTATCTACTTGCAATTTCTTGCTTTCGAACTGCTAGGTTGGCAGGAGCTGGGCTGAAGACGGGAGTACCAGATGGATGTTGGGAAACTTTCAGAATAATTTCAGAAAACTCCTTAAGTTTCTTGCTAAAATAATTGTGAAGATTTTCTTTTCAATTTTGAAGAAAAACCTACTTTGCAATGAAATAGTTTCTTTTGGTGATGACACAACATGATTTTGTTTGTTCTATAAGAATTTTTCATTTGGACTTATGAATTAAGAATTACCAATATTACAGCTCATTAAGTGGTTTTTGTCCTCTTTCATTCTAATTATTAATAGGCAGCTTCAAGATCCTTGGGTTGTCTTCCTTCTGATGGTTTTATATCAAAGCAATATTCAGAGAAAATCCAATGCACTTTCTACTGCCTTCATATTGGTAGAACAAGAGGAAGCCATAAGATGCATGAATGACAAATCAGTAGGTCTCAATGATATCTGAACTAAGAAAATTAAACATTTTGGGCAAAATACAAATTAATTGTGTCACCAGACATAGACCCTGCTCTACACCCAAAATCTGGGCTCCCCTTTATTCCTTTCAGAGGACCCAAGCAGGGCACACAGGTGAAGAGGGCGAGGAACCTAGTGCTGCTTATTATGGGACAATTAGGCTGTGCATCAAGGCCCTCTTCTCAGATTGCCAGGCAACAGATTTTTACTCCCACGATAGCCCAGAGACAATCTCTAGTCTGAGCTGCTCCTTGTCCTTTGATTCCCCTTCTCCTGGGCAAACTTCCATGGTCTTGCAATGGGAGTATTGAAAATTCCCTCACTTTTGTAATGAAAATTATCTCGATGCTTGAACCAACAATCCTGTTCACAAAACAAACTGTCTGTTTGTCTTTCTTGGAAGAGAAATCAGTCCTGGTTTCGTCCCCCCTTTTTTGTACAAGCGATGAGAAATAAAGAATAATCCATTGAAAAATCCAAACAGAAAGCATAGATAAACCTAAAATAATAATCTCATAACACACTCTAGAAATAAAAGTTTTCATTCCTGGGTTCCTACTCTAATTCTACTTTAACACGCAACTTATACTGAAAAATAAGAAAGCGTGCAGATTCTAAGTAGAGTAATACCTCAGATAACATTTGCATCGGATAACGCTAAAACTGCATAACGTTAAGCAATCTGGGGGAAAATTACATCGCATAATGTTAAAATCCTATGGGATGCATTGGATAACGTTCGCTAAAGCCTGTGCTGGTTACAATGTAACTCTATGAAGTTTTAATGTTATCTGATGCATCCCATAGGATTTTAATATTATCCGATGCATGCATCAGATTGTTATCGGATAACACTAAGACTTGTGGAATGAAGCCTGCACTCCCACAGCTCCAGGACTCCCGCTTCTCCCTCCTTCAGCCAGTCGGGCCAGAGGGGAGTGATTCCACCTGTGGGAGGGCGGCAGGCACCTTCAAAAGCCTGTGCCACCACGGCTCCGGGACTCCCACTTTCCCCTCCTTTGGCCAGTCGGGCCAGAGGGGAGTGATTCCACCTACGGGAGGGTGGTGTGCACCTTCGAAAACCTGTGCCACCACTGCTGTGGCTACGTTCGACTGCCAGCCGGCTGGAGGGAGACCAGTGACATCCCGGGTTCCTTCCCTTGGTGTGTTTGGCCATGGGGGAGTGGGTGCAGTTGAGTGTGGTGTCATGGCCTTAAAAAAGAACTCTCACAGCAGACACCGCTTTGTTTGGGATGTGAGTCGGACTCTGTCTGTTGCGTTGAGCTGGGGCTCTGTTTGGCAGCATTGAGGGGAAGGAACGAGGACCAGCCGCTATCGGACACCATTAACGGACACTCTTCATTCCCCAGCCGCAAGGGAATGAAAAGACATCTGTACTGCCACGCCCCCTGGCCCTTTTCATCGGCCAGGAGGAAGACAAGTGCGGTGATTTCTTTGAAGGTCCAGACTTTCATATACAGTATAAGTATTGTGTTCTTGCAAATGATGGTCTGTGATTTTGCTTTTGTAATGCTTTGTTTACTATGATACTGATGCTTTTTTATACTTATATTGTGATGTTGTGGTGATGATATGCTGATGTTTTTTTGTGATGCTATGCAATCTGTTATTAGCTTTGTATTTTGTTATTGTTTATTATATAATTTGTTCTTTAACTGTATTTTATTGTATTTACTATATTGCACTGTGACACACTGTATTTTTGTGATATTTTTATACTGTAACTTGTAAATTGTACTTTGTAAACCGCATTGAGTCGCCCCTTGGGCAGAGAATTGTGATATATAAATTAAAATTCAAATCAAATCAAAATCAAAACAACCTGGACTCTTCTCCTAAAATCAAAGTCCAGCCTTGATGAAATTCCAACTAAGTGTCAGCCTGGCGAGATTTCTTCTGTCTCCCAAAAGGCAGCCTAGCTTGGCCCCATCTGTCACAGTGTCATCTTGCAATGTCCTTCTGATCTTATCTTCAGAAGCACAGGGCTTCGCCTCCTTTGAAGAAGCACTTTTTACCAGAACAAATTCAGGTTTTTTTATACACAATTTTTCCCTCCTAAGGAATTTTTAGGTGGCCTTGGACTCAGATCTTGAGATAAGCCTTATCTTCTCAAAATCTTTCAAGGTCAAGGCTTGTTGGCAAAGTGCAAAACTCTCATTTTGTGTGCCCCCTCTCATCTTCTGGTGAGTTCAATGACTGCAAGTTCAAAAAGACATTGAACTTTAATTACAAAGTTCACTCCAAAGCAATGAACTCTGCGATTCACTCAGGTGTTTCTCTGTCTACCAGAGGCACTAATCCCAATGACTTTGAATCATTGTGCTTTAAAGCTCCATTTCTCAACCTTGAGAAGCGGTGACAAGTAACTTAAAACAAAGCAAATGTTTCTCAAGTTCATGACAAATTGCTCCTCCAATCCTTTAATAACTCTTGGGCAAGCAAACAGATCAGAAAATATGGCGGAAAAATCAAAAGTTTCTCTACCACCTTCCACTGTTAGATCAACTGGATAGTTTAGGGTCATCTACAAGACTGTGCCCATTTTATAACAGCTTAATCTTTGTCATTGTGTTCGTAGCCCCAAATATTACTATGGCTGTTAAAATCTCCAACTAGAAAGTGAATGTTTTGGCTTTCCATATTAGACAGCTTCTTAAACCAGAATTATATGTTTATAAATCAATGTTACTATAAGCACAACCATTTCAACTATCAATATTTCTATGTTGTCCTCTTCAGTATACTTGATTTTACAGAAATGGCTTATCTATATTGTTTACCATGATAAGTCCCTAAGATATTGCTGTATATAATTTTAATGGGGAAGGTATGGTCAGATGAAAAATAGAAGAGGAAAAAGAGCTGTCTGAGGAAGAGTCAATGTAATGTCTATAAAATAGAGAATTTTTATCAAAAGATGGTGTAGCTTTCAAAAGTTTAATAATCCATAATTTCTTCAACAAAATACAGTATTCAAATATTAGTTTTGCATAAACATATAAGATAACTCAAAAAGGATGAGATATAGTCTCTCAAGTTCAAAATATATTTTTCCAAAATTTGATATTTTCCAAAATTATCTATTGAATAACTCAAAACTGATGAGATTTTGTCTCACAAGATTATCGAAGGTGTTTCCTGGATATACAGCTTTTCATTTAGAATTTCTTCTGGGGGCGTGGCTAAGATGGCCGGCGAGTAACATCCTGATTTGTGTGCTCGTGCTTATCAAAGTGGTAATTAAGGAGAATAATGAATTAATGGAGTAAATTATTGAGATATTCTGTGGTGATAAGACTCCTTCTTGCCTGTTTGGAAAAGCTGTTGCAGGGTGGTCGAAGTTTGGGAGGTATCCTCGGCAGGAGAGGTGCGTGACAGAAGCCGCGGTTTCTCCGGCCGAGGAGCCGAGAACAGGACCAGCGAGACAGCGGTGAATCGAGAAAAGTGGAAAAATCAGCAAGAAAGTGAGTTAAGTAATTGATACATCGTTGGGAGATAGAGGTGACAGTGGATTGGTTTGCTCTGAAGAGATTGGAGGTGGCAAGAGTGAGTAAAAGTGGATAGAAGGGTGGTGGACGAAGCAACAATGGTGGCGATCTTGGAATTCGAAAGTGGAGTTCGTCTCATGGACAATGGCTTTTGAGCGTTCCAGGGGAGCTGCGGAGTGATTTGGTGGGCTTGAAAGTGGTTACAGAAGAAAAGCGATTGGGTTTAAGGCACTGGTCATCTCGGCGTTTTTTGAAGTTGAAGCAAGGAAGAGTGGTCTCTCTTTTAAAAAGTTTGCTGGTTTGGGGAAGAAGGAGGAGGGGTTCCCCCCCGAAGCCGCCGAAGCCGCTGGGAAAAGGGAGTCTCGTTTCGTTCGCTCTAAGAGAGGGTTTTTTGCTTCTTTACTCCTTCGCTTTGTGGATTATAGTTCTTATTTTTTCTTTTTTATTCCTCCTTTTCTTTCTTTTATTAAAAGTTGGAACTTGGGGTATTTTTCTTTTTTTCTTCCCTGTGGAATTGATACAGGTGGATATATCTGGGCATCTGTCTCGCCGGAAATACTGTTTATGCTGATGGGATCAATTTACCTTTTTTTCAAGGAGGGAATTCTGTGCAAGATTGGAAGTTTTTAAAGGCAAACTTTATGAGTTTTTGTTACTCGGGGAGTATTGGGTGATTTTGGTGGCGAGCTTCCCGTGGATTACAATACTTATTGGTTGTTTTTGGTTCCCGTCTCCTCATGGATTACAACAATTAATTTTTTGCTGGCCCTCCTCTTTTATTCAAGTTACACCACATTCAAAGGACTATTGGCAACTTTGGCTGTATTGGAATAGGTCTAAGTGGAGTGTCCAACGAGAACATAGTATACTGCTGCATTAAAACTTTCAGTGGTTGCCATCATGGATAAGGGCACAAGAGGAAAAGCAAAGGAGGAGGAGCCTGTGGTGAAATCTAAGAGAAAGGAAAAAGCACCAATGGAAGAGGTCCCTCCATCATCATCACCACTACCGGAACCTTATGATCAAACTCAAATTAAGGTGGAACTTGGTAAATTGTTTCAGAAGATTGAGAAGATGGAAGAGGCAAGAGTGAAGGATAAAAATGAAATGTTGAAAAAGCAGGATAAGGTGGTAGCAATTGTTGTGGATTTCTCAAAAAAAGTAGAATTAAGTTTGCAAAAAATAGAAGGAAATGTGAAGTTGGTTCAAAATGAGGTGAAGGCTATGAAAAAGGAAATAAAAGGGACTCAGGAAGGGGTGAGGGAGAATAAGGTGAAAATGGATGAACAGGAAAAAGGATTGATGCTATGGAAGATATGATGAGAAAGCAGAATATTGTGATACGTCATGTGATTGAAAGGATGCCAGACCAGCTAAGAGAAAGAGTGGTCCAGTGGTTAAATAATTTGAGCATGGGAAAGGAATTTGTACAGGAAGACATTGTAAGTGCATATAGGGTGGGTCCAAGAAGAGGAAAAGTGGTTCAAAGAAATGTTTTGGTTAAATTTGCAAATTGGGGAGATAAACTCAGAGTAATGGCCTTCTTAAAACAAGCTGGTTCTGGCGCCCTGAAAATTGATGGTTCTGATGTGGAAGTATACAATGATATTTCTATTAAGGAAGGAGTCTGGAGATATAAGATGAAACTGGTAACTAAATTGTTGATGAATAAAGGTGTAAGGTATAATTGGAGATTTCCACAGTAGTTGTGATTTTTCTTTGGAAAAATGCAGGTTATTGATGAGAGGACTGACCCATTGGAGTATCTAAGCTTCTTGACTTGATTAAAGCGGGTTCGGAGGAGTGTGTAACCCTTAGAAAAGATTTGTTGGAATCGGGTGCCATAAGAAGAGATTACAAGGGGGCAGATGCCGGTGGTGCTACGGGTGGAGGCCCGCAGGGAACAGAAGAGGAGGAGTTGTCATTGATCATGGTGGAGGAGGAGGCAAGTAAGGAGCAGTGAGTAATGAACTACGATGTAATAATCTTTTATATTATTTAAGAAGGTAGAAAGGTGAAGATGCGCGGTGCACTAACTTATACACACAACTTGCATGTCCCCCCTCTCCCCTCTTTGGAGATCGAAGGCGGCTTTTTTTCCAAAGAAAGTGGGGAGAGTGATATTGTGTGGTTTTTGTATGTTTTTTTTTCCCTTAGTGATAAGGGGTTTGTGGTAGCACACCTAATGGAGAGTTTGGAAGTTAGAGAGGGTGAAATTGCAACAAATTATGAGAAGTATTAAAGTATTAACGTGGAATGTAAAAGGTACAGGTTCTGTTCTTAAGAGGAGGAGGTTAGAATTGGCATTGAAGAAAGATAGACCCATATAGTGTTTTTACAGGAAACGCATCAAAAATCAAAGGATACAAACAAAATCTTTTTAGGGTGGATACAACATTATGAAATGGCGTTTGGTACTTCAAAAGCAAGAGGAGTTGCAATCATGATTTCTAGAAGATTAGGATTTGAGATAACAAAAAGTATTGCTGACCAGGAAGGTAGATACCTGATTGTGAGAGGGAAAATTGACGATGAGGAAATAGCTTTGGTGAATATTTATGCTCCAAATGAGCATCAAGTGGAATTTTTAGAAAAAGTTCATAAAATTGTGGAGTTAGAAAAAGTGGCAAAGATGATTGTGGCTGGAGATTTTAATTTGATAAGGTCAAACTTAGATTGTATGAATTTAGCAAGGTGTGGAGCAGGTATTAAAGGGAATATTCTAGATAATTGGATGGGTGAATTGGGGTTGAAAGATTCCTGGAGAGAGATTAAGGGCTCGGAAAGGGCATATTCCTATTTCTCACACGTTCATGGGTCCTACTCTAGAATAGATTATATATTTTTTATGGAAAATATGGTCAAAACATTGAGGGAATTGAAATAGGAATTTTTACGGAATCAGATCATGCTAAAGTGTTTTTGGAATTGAGGGCTCAAAAGGATAACAGAAGAGGAAGAAATTGGAGATATGATCCTAATCTATTCAAAGACCAAAAATGCAAAGAACAAATTACAGAAAGTTGGATGGAAAGCTGGCAGTGGAATGATAATGAAGAGGTAAATTTTAATGTTTTCTGAGATGCCATGAAGTCGGTTTTTAGAGGGGAAAGTATAAAGTTGGCAAGTAATAAGTACAGAAAATATAAGGTAGCACAGGATGAAAAAGAAAAAGAAATAAAACATTTACAGGAGGAACACTCAAAAAAGAAGGATAATTTTTTTTTGCTAAATTACAAAGACTGAAGGCAGAATTGTTGGGTAAGGATATAGAAAAAGTAAAAAGAGATTTGATATATTTAAATAAAGAGTACTTTGAATTTAGTAACAAAAATTCAAGATTATTGGCAAGAGCGGCCAAAGCTAAAAAGGAAAAAAGGGAAATTGGGGTTTTGGTTAACAAACAAGGGATAAGGTGTGACAAAGTTAGTGATAAATGTAAAATTGTGAAGGATTTTTATCAAGCACTATACGCAAAAAAAGAGATAGATTTGGGGAAGCTTAAAGGGATTTTGGAGAGGCAATTAGTGAGTGGAATAAAGCAGGAACACCGGGATAAAATGGAAGAACAGGTTTCCGAAAAAGAGGTAAAGGAAGTAATTAGTTGTTTGAAGTTGGAGAAAGCCCCGGGAGATGATGCACTACCGACTGAGTTTTATAAGGAATTTAAAGACGTTGTGGCACCAAAGCTGGCAAAATTATATAATTATATCTTAGATGGTGGACAAATTCCGACTTGATGGTATAGGACTACAATTGTTCTGCTGCCAAAATTGGGAAAGAATCTGGAAAAAGTGGAATCTTATAGGCCAATTTCTCTTATAAATCAAGATGCCAAGATCTTCACAGCAATACTGGCTAACCGTTTAAACAAATTTATG
Organism: Bradypodion ventrale; assembly: GCA_035047345.1. Taxonomy (NCBI): domain Eukaryota; kingdom Metazoa; phylum Chordata; class Lepidosauria; order Squamata; family Chamaeleonidae; genus Bradypodion; species Bradypodion ventrale. The sequence goes on along the minus strand of JAWDJE010000001.1, from coordinate 87,268,102 downwards.
GGAGAATATATAAATGTTGATCAAGTAGGTTTTTTAAAAGGGAGGCATATGGCTGATTTCACTAGGAGGGTGTTAGATCTAATTGATAACGTTAACCAAACGAAGGAAAAAGATGGGGTTTATATCTTTGGACATTTTCAAGGCATTTGATTCTTTACAATGGTCTTCGATCCAGGAAATAGTTAAAAGCTATGGATTTGGAGATAGATTTAGTAGGGTAATTGATTTGTTATATCAGAAAGGGACTGCTAAGATTAGAGTAAATGATGAGGTTACAGATGAGGTAAGGCTTGAGGCAGGTACTAGACAGGGTTGTCCTCTGTCCCCCATCTTGTTTATTATGGCAATGGAAATTCTGGCTAAAAATATAAGGGAAGATTCAAGTATAGAAGGGATAATGGGTAACAAGGTAAGTATGTATGCAGATGATACACTGCTAATGGTGAAGCATCCACGGGTGTGTGTGTGTGTGTGTGTGTGTGTGTGTGTGTGTGTGTTATGGATAGGATTAAAGAGCAAATAGAGGATTTTGAGGATATAACAGGGTTGATGATAAATTGGGATAAATCGGAAATGATGCTGTGCAATATGGAGGAAGAGGAGAAGCAAAAGATGGTGGGATTATCTAATATACAAATCAAAGATAAGTTGAAATATTTGGGGATAATTATTTCAAATAGATTGGAAGAACTTAAAAGATTGAACTATGATAGCTTGAAAACAGAACTTAAGACGAGAATACAAAGTCTCCAAAAGTTGAAGTTGTCATGATTTGGGAGGATTGCAATTTGTAAAATGATGTTGTTGCCGAGAATTAATTTCTTATTTGATGCACTTGCAATTCAAATGAAGGAAAAGGAGATTAATGAGTTTCAAAAGATGTTTAATAATTTTTGCAATGGAGGTAAAAAATCTAGATTACCAAAGAAATTCTGGTACCTGCCTCAGAAAGAAGGGGGTTTGGGAATGCCAAATTTATTAGCGTATTATCGTGCATTTCAAATTAAGAATGTTGTGAAGATTTTGGCAAGAGAAAAAGTAATTTGGGAGGAGCTTGAGATGAAAGATTACAGGACTATGGGTAAAATGATTTTTTTGGGAGGTAAGGTTAAAATGATAGCTACCAGTAATACCATGATGAGGGGACTCATGAATGTGTGGAAAAGACTAAAGAAGGATTTGGCCCCAGATGTCTCTCCAATTTTGGAATTGGCAGATATGGCGTGTTTTCCGATAAAAATAGACAAAAAAATAAAGGAAATACTGGATGAAAACGAAGTATTCTTGGTGAAAGAGTGGTTGAGGATTTGCGGAGATGAAAATAAGAAGGAAAAATTGCTTGAACAGTTAAAATGGGATTGGTTTCAGAAAATGGAGGTAATAACTGGAATAATAAATACAGAAGAGAATTATGTATAGACAGAGAAAAGACGGAATTTGAAGAATTGGTTTTCAAAATTTGAAAAGGAGATAAAAACACTAAGGGTCTAGTAAGTAAACTTTATGCCCTAATAAACAGGGGAGGGGTGATCCACAGGAAGATTTGAAATTGAAGTGGGAACAGGATTTGAATATAAAGCTAGGAAAGGATGAATGGAGAAATAAGTGGAAAAAGAGGATATTGAGAACTATGTCAGTAAGAATTAAGGAACATAATTATAAAATGTTGTGGCAATGGTACCTGACACCACTGAGGTTACACCAGATTGATAATAAAAAGGACAATTTATGTTGGAGATGTAAAGATACTGTTGGAACCTATGAGCATATGTGGTGGAGCTGCAAAAGGATAAAGGATTTTTGGAGAAGAATAGAAAAAGAGGTTGGGGAAATAATGGGCAAAAAAATTAAATTGGTGTCAGGTACCATTATGCTAACAGATGTGGATGGTATGTATTTAAACAAAGAGGAAAAAGAGTTATTAGAAATAATGCTGATAACGGCTAGACAATGTATTGCTAGAAATTGGAAAAATATTGTAACTATACAGACGGGAGAATGGTATAAAGAAATGTGGAACCTAGCATTGAATGATAAACTGACATGGGAGATAAAAGTAAAAAGGGATAAATTGAAGGAAAATAGGTTTTGGAGTATTTGGAAGCCTTTTGTTGATCATTCCCTTATGGGTACGGAATGTTGTAGACCTGTACCATCTCAAAGTAGCTTTTGGAGATAATTTTGAGACCGAACTCTCCGGGGCATTGTAAATAAACACTGGGTGAATTGTAAGTGAAAATTGGAGCTTGATAGTTTTATCTGAATAATAGCGCTATTGAAATGTTTTATGAATTGGTTATAGTTATAGTGTTAATTCTCAAGTGGATATTTAACATTATGTGCAGTATAATAGATAATAGCTCAACTATCATGTATGTGGTTATTTTCTATGAAACAAAAAAGAATTTCTTCTTCAGGAAAATATAAAAAGAAACAAATCACAGTACTTCACGTCAACAAAGATTCATTTTACAGAATGTTATATACAGAATATTATATACAAAATATATATACAAATATAAATACAATAGAAAATACCTTATTGTGCATCAAATAGCCTCACAGTGTTAAATTCTTTGAGTGCTCTGACGTTGAAACTAGGTGAAAGAGTAAAGTATTATATAGGCTAAATTGTGTCATTTGAAATTATTTCGTAATTAACTACTCTGGCAAGCATGAACAAAAATGTTAAAGTATTTTATTTATTTATTTATTTATTTTTCACGCTTATATACTACCCACTCAGGTACAACCCAACTCAGGGGTTTACATAGCGGACAGTAAATACATAAAAGACACATGATAAAATAAAGATAAAAGATAAAAAACCCACCCCTAAAAGGTGCGCAAGAACCGAAGGGACCTTGGGGGAAGGCACACTTCTCTATACCAACCACCCAATGGTACCCCCATCCCCACCCGCACCCCAAACTTGGCCCACCAGCCAGGTCTTTAGTTCCTTCCTAAAGGGCAACAACTCCCTCTGGAGACGCAGTTCCACAGGCAGGAGGTTCCAAAGGGCCAGTGCAGACACGGAGAATGCCCTCCTCCTTGTGCCAGAGAGGCGAGCCCCCCTGGCTGATGGCACAATTAGAGAGCCCCTCCGGTCAGCTCTGGTTGGATGGACAGACATCCTTAGGGCGATGCGGTCTCTAAGATACCCTGGCCCACTACCATGTAGGGCTTTAAAGGTCAAAACCAGCACCTTGAATTGCACCCGGAGACAAACTGGTAACCAGTGCAGCCCCCGAAGCAGTGGTGAGGCATGGGCATAACGTCCCCACCCCATCACCACCTGGGCTGCGGCATTCTGGACCAGCTGCAGCCTCCGAATGGTCATCAAGGGCAGCCCCATGTAGAGCGCATTTCAGTAGTCTAGTCTGGAGGTCACCAGAGCATGAGTGACCATGAGCAAAGAGTCCTGGTCCAGGAGCGGGCACAACTGGCGAATCACCCGAAGTTGGGCAAAGGCCCTCCTGGCCACAGCGGCCACCTGTTCTTCTAGCAGCAGCCGCGAATCCAGGAGGACCCCCAAGTTGTGCACTGGGTTGGTCTGGGGCAAAACAGCCCCATCCAAAACCAAAGATGGTAGCTCCCGGGATAATGCAGGACCCCCTATCCATAGCCACTCAGTCTTGCTAGGATTCAGCTGTAGCCCATTTGCCCCCATCCAGACCCCAACATCTTCCAGACAGCTGGAAAGGACTTTGACTGCATCACTGGGGTCCCCACGGGCCAAGATGTACAACTGTGTGTCATCCGCGTACTGGTGGTACCGCACCCCGTGGGAATGGATGATCTCACCCAGTGGCTTCATGTAGATGTTAAATAGGAGAGGAGAGAGTACTGAGCCCTGAGGCACCCCATATTTTAGGGGCCTAGGACTTGACCTCTCACTCTCCAACCACACTGACTGGATCCGGCCCCTCAGAAATGTGGAAAACCAGGACCACACCATGCCCTGGATCCCCAATCCTTGGAGCCATTCCAGAAGGATACCATGGTCAACGGTATCGAAGGCTGCTGAGAGGTCAAGAAGAGCAAGGATGGAAGGATGACCACCATCCCGCTCTCGCCAGATATCATCCATTAGCACGACCAATGCAGTCTCAGTACCATATCCAGGTCTGAATCCTGACTGGAATGGGTCCAGATATTCCGCTTCATCCAGTACCCCCTGCAGCTGACGTGCCACTGCCTTCTCCAGAACCTTCCCAAAAAAAGGAAGGTTGGAGACAGGTCTGTAGTTGGTTAGGATTGCTGGATCGAGGGAAGGCTTCTTCAGGAGGGGGCGCACAAGAGCATGTTTCAGCAGTGCAGGAAACATCCCCTCTCAAAAAGATGTGTTAATTATAGCCCCGACCCAGCCACCTGTCACCGTCTTAGAGGCTTTTACCAGCCAGGCGGGACAGGGATCCAATGGACAATTAGTGGCACGGACCACCGCAAGGAGCCTGTCCACTTCAACTGGGCAACTGGATCAAACCGATCCCAGGTAACACCGCAAGACTGCGCACTGGCTCCCCCCCAGACCCTCCCCGTCCACGCCAAGTTTGAACCCTGAGCGAATCTGATCGATTTTCTCCACCAGATGGTCAGCAAAGTCCTCAGCCGATCCCTGCCAACCAGGCACAGGCCCTGCCCTACCCAGGAGGGACCTGGTCACCCGAAACAGGGTGGCTGGGCGATTATCAGCGGAGGCAATAAGGGAGGTGAAGTACCGCCTCCTCACCACCCCCATCACCACTAGGTAGGCCCTAATAGCGGCTCTAGCTTGTATCCAATCGGAATCGCTTTGGGTCTTCACCCAGCGGCGCTCAAGGCGTCTCTTTGCCTGTTTGAGCTCCCGTAGTTCTTCAGTGAACCACGGGGATGACCTAGCTCCACGGGCTCTGAGTGGCCGTAGTGGAGCGATTACATCCAAGGCGATTACATCCAAGATGTCGTCGACCCGTACCACAGGTCAACAAGTGCCTCAGGTGAATCGTGTCGCCGATCCAGAGGAAATTCCCCCAGTTCCCTTGTAATCACAAGTAACATGAGAGATCAAGCTCGCTATTGAGTCCGTCAGGTTCTAAGGTCCAGAGCTTTAAAATGAAAAAAAAAATTCTCTCTGCAACAACCGTTTTTTGATGTTAATTCTTTCAAAACTTACTGGCTTAATGACTTCCAAAACTACAAAGTGGAGCTGGTCTTCCGTATGATTTACATTCAGGAAATATGAAACTAGGGGTGCACCTAATACAAAATCTCATTATAGACATTACATTGACTCAGCCTCTGATGTATATAATTTTAAAGCAACTGTCAGACAAATTTATATTAGTATCTATTAGCAGTTTCTTGCTTTCAAACTGCTAGTTTGGCAGGAGCTGGGACACATGGCAGGAACTCACTCCATTCGGGTCTCGAACTGCTGACCTGCCAAACCTCCAGTCATCAAGCTCAACATCTTAACCACTAAACCATACAGGGATTATGGGGCCTGGAAAAACTCATCATGTGTGCTGGAGGAAAATCCATGTGGATGGAAGCCCAAGCAGGGTGTCAATAGCTCCAGATTCTATGTGTGTTTTGATACATTTGGTGCATTTCCCCCAAGCTATATTAGATAGTTTGCCCTGATTTACCTGGATTCTGATTCAGGTTATCAGGTCAGCAGCATCTAATTCCTTTAGAGTTCACTGGCAAAGGTCAGGACCTTGGAGTAAACACTTGTTTTGCTACAGAGAGTGGATCCTTCAGTAAATTTGGAAAGCAGTACGAGTGTTTGACAGAAAAACAATACAGAGGCTGTGCGATGGATTGAAAGGCCAATATGTGAATTTCAGAAGCATACACAGCAAGCAGAAAAGGGCAGTCTAAATGTTCATAAAAGTACAAGCAGCCCATCCAAAACCCTTACTTTTTAATAGCCCATGCTCCAAGATAGTTGTTATTGTCACATTATTTTGTTCACTTATAAAAAATACACAAAATTCCAGTCTCACAAAGACTGAATTCTCTCTAAGATTAATAATAAAATAATCTTGCCATCTTGAAGTTAGGAGAAAAAGCTTTTGCAGTTTACAAAATGCAATTTACAAATCCAATTGAATACAATATAAAACATGAATTATTGTCACTGATGATAATAAAACAAACATCCAATTTTAAAAGTGTTAAAATCCAATATATTTTAGCACTTTAAAACCTTCAATAGTACTAAGAAAATATCTAGAATACTTTAAAAATCCCCCTTTTTCTCAGGTTGGATAAGATCTCCACTAATGCAGATACATGTGTGTGTGTGCATTGTGTTGGAGACACGCAGCCTGTGAGACACCTCGAGGGAAAGAGGCACCTCCATTTTGGATGCAGCACAGAGAGAGGTGGTGTGGCTGAGTTAACCAGTCAGCCGGCCCACCATCCTGCCCCCTCCCTCCTTTCTCTCTGCCATGGCGCACCATGGCAAGCATAGTGAGAGGTGCAATAATGCACGGGTGAGACCCTCCATCTGGGCAGCAGTGGGGGATGAGCTCATATTGCTGAGGCAGAGGAGGAGGAGGCAGGTGAACAAAGCATATTTCCCTAGGAAGCTGAGAGAGTGAGTGGGCATGTGCAAAGGCTGTGCAGGCACCACTCACCAGACCTCCAGCTGAGCAGGAAAGGGAGATGCAGCTATGGCTGAGGAAGGAGGGGGCAGCCCGCAGGTGCAGCTCTCTGGCCAACTCCCTCCCCTCAGAATGAAACCCACCTGGAGCCCACCATTCCTGCCTCATTATTCCCCACAGGATGGAGGAGGGGGAAGGCATCCTTGCTCCCAGGAGCACGAGAGCTGGCTGCCTGGGGTTGGTGGGAGAGAGAGACAGCTTCTCCTCCTGCTCCATTGCCGGCTCTCTCTCCCACCAACTCCAGGCAGCCAGCTCTTGCGCTTCTGAGTGAGGCTGCCTTCCCTTCCCCCTTCCCCCATCCTGCCTCCCTTTGGGGAATAATGATGCAGGGAAGTGTGGGCTCCAGGTAGTGCTAAGCCTAAGAACTATCTAAAAACATTTATAAAAACTCCCCAATCCCCTTAAAAAGAAGGACAACTGGGCAGCAATAAATAAGAACCCTGGGCAGGGCTAAATAAGCCAACAGGTCTCGGTTGTGGTACCAGTTGTACCCTACAGCTGCTGGCATAGCCACATTTTAAGGCCTTCTTGAAGGGAAGCAACTCTGCCTAGAGGCGCAATTCAAGTGGCAGGGAGTTCCATAGGGCCAGAGCATATACCAAGAAGGCTCTTCTCCTGGTCCCAATGAGATGTGCCTCCCTGGATGATGGGACCACTAGAGAGCTCCTATGGTCTGCCTTCGTAGGACGGGTCAAAAACCTTGGGGTGACGCAGTCTCTTAAGTATACTGGCCTACTATCATGAAGGGCTTTAAAGGTCAAAACCAGAACCTTGAATTGCACCCAGAGGCATACTGGCAACCAATGCAGCTCCCATAGCAGCGGTGAGGCATGGGCATAATGCTCACACCCCGTCACCATCATTGGTGATTTCCTGCCCAACTCTGGTTCTATTTTGTCATTAAACCTAAAATACAAAGCTACCTATTTTCTTCATATTTTGTCAAGTTGATCTTTTCTTCCAAAGTCAGCTTTCCTTTATTAGCTTTTTATTAATCAGCATAGTACAGCTGTTTACTTGAGATAGTTGATGTCTATTTAATTTAGATAATAAACTGTCAGTTAAATCCAATTAAAAAGATTTTAATATAACATGATGGAAGGCTGAAATGAAAGAATTACATGCAATGAAATGGCTAAACTCATATTATGGGTTAGCCTCTTGCAAAGGGGCCAAATCTTTGGAAGTTTCCATGAACCAAACATGTCTAGTTTGCCTCATAATAAATTAGACATCAAAGAAACCCTACAGTACAATTATTTAAGAAATGCCAGTGCAATTGATGCCTCATTTAGGCATATCTTTGGTGAATGGAAAGCATTTCTTCGACATGATTTGTTTGGCCAGGAGCATGTTTAAAAGGTGTTTACCCCAAGATGACTGACATGCAAAGGTTGCACCCAAGTGCAATGACTAAAGTCTTTCCGGACACTACAATGGGTCAATACATTTTGCATGGCATCATGTTGAAATGTTCTGTTCACACAGCGGCTGGTCAGTTACCTATGAGAAACCTGTTCACATGACCTGAACGCCACTGCACTCTACCCCATTTCATTTCATATTCCCTAGCAAGTGACATAAAGAAGTATATTGCCTCTGATTGTAGAAGTGACATGTACCCACTGAAAGCTCCAGTCTGAATGGGATTTTCTAATCTCCATTTTAAAGCCATCCAAGTTGACAGCCATAACTGTATCTTGTGGTAGTGAATGCCAAAGTTTCAGCTATGTACTGTGGGGAAATTAAGCCATGGAGCTAATTATGGGTCAGTTAAGTGTAACATAATTGGAATATATAAAAATGTATTGGTGGGGAACACTTAACACATAAAACACACTAAACACATAAAACAAAATGCACTTAGATAGAAGATAAATATAGTAGAACATTATGCACCCACCCACCCCCAATGTTGGGACAATTTTATAGCATGCAATCCTTCTTTACTTCTTTCTAGTTGCTGTACCCCATTTCTATCCAAAACTACAATGTTACCATGATTCTTTTCCAGGTTTTAGTCTGTCTATCGAACTGAATCACATTATGCCATGTTATATTTTCTCCTAATATATCTTCTCTATTAGTCATTTTTAAAATCTATTTTTCAGTTTAATAATCTGTTTCCTTTTTAATCCATTTACTAAGTTATTCCTTTGATTCTCTGCAAATGTTTCCAGTTCTACCACCTGAGCTAACAAGGAGATTATTAATCTAAATATATTCCTACATATTTTTAAGAAATGGCTTATTTATATATTTCATTGCTTTTTAATATTTTCTTTTTAAAATGTTCTCCATGTTCAGTTTTCAAAAATTCAATATTATTCCATATTACCTCATTTACATTAGTTTTAATATCAGGAATATTTCTCATTTGATTAGTAATGTAATAAAATGTAATAGTGGTAATACCTTCCTTCCTTTTGTGGTAAATACCATGATTTTTCAAATTAATCCTTGTTCTTTTATCACCATTACAAAGTTTATTTAAAATGTTCTGTCAGTCTTTTAATTCTGTTTCTGTAACCATTATTGGTAACATCCAAAATAAAAAACTCATCCTATGTATAATCTTCATTTTACAAATTGCAATTTCCCCAAATCACGACAACCCTAATCATGTATAATTATTTAATTTATCCTTCCCCTCTTGCTGTAATTCATCAAAATTAGACTTCTTTAAATCTTGCAAATTTTTAGTAAAGCTTATACCTAAACATTTAATGCTTGAATTAATTTTAATATTGATTTTTTCCCTTAATCGTCTCTCTTTCCTCCCAATCACAATTAAATAACATAATTTCCAACTTATTTCAATTTACTTATAAATCCATTACCCTACCAAAATCTTTCAAATAAATCTTAATATTCTCCATAGCCCTTAATGGATTTTCATTTTTATTCATATCTTATACCCATTAGAAAGGCACAAAGGCAACTAAATATTTATTTATTTAACACAGAAATATACACAAACACACTATAGATATACTAAATGGTGGTGTGCTGCTATTCTTTATAGAGCACTCCAACACCGCTCCTGCCGCTGCTGCCACTGGACTCTTCCCTCAGCTGGCCCCAGCCTGGAGGGAATGGAGAGCAGCTGTGCAGCATGGCCGGCCGGTATAAGAATGCTGCTCCTGCCGCTGCTGCCACCAGACTCTTACCTTGGCCGGCCCCGGCCTTGAGGGAATGGAGAGCAGCTGTGTGTCATGGCTGGCCGGCATAAGAATGCTGGCCCTGCCGCCGCCACCATCGGACTCTTCCCTCGGCTGGCCCTGGCCTTGAGGGAATGGAAAGCAGCTGCGTGTCATGACTGGCCGGCATAAGAACGCTGTTCCTGCCACCGCCGCCACCGGACTCTTCCCTCAGCTGGCCCTAGCCTTGAGGGAATGGAGAGCAGCTGTATGTCATGGCTGGCCAGCATAAGAACGTCGCTCCTGCCGCTGCCACCACCGGACTCTTCCCTCGGCCGGCCCTGGCCTTGAGGGAATGGAGAGCAGTTGTGCAGCACAGCCACCTGGCAATAAGAATGTGTTATATTGTGTTGATATTGTGTTAGTGTGATATTTTGTAACTGTAATTTGTAGCTGATATTTTGATACTTTGTTTTTTGATACTTTGTTTCTGCCCAGAGTCGCATTGCAAGTGGGGCAGCATACAAGTTGAAATATACATATATAAAGAAATAAATAACACAAGCACTGACAATCTCTGGCTTGCAGCTACTCAAGCCAGATAATGTCCCCAGAGAGAGAGGCATGTGTGCTGAAATTTTGTGTTTTTTTTAAAAATAGCACAATGGTGAGTATAATCAACATTTGCATACATAGAGTTGTAATGGATATGTTCTATTCCCCAAAAGGTTGTAAACCAGGGGTTCTCAACTTTACCATGCCACAGGCCAGACAACTCCCCCTCCGACAGCTGAGCAGGCCAGACATGTGGTTTCCCTCTGGCATGTGTGCTTCCAGGGTTGTTGTCACAGGCCAGATGGAATAGTGCCAGGGATTGGGGCTGTTATAAATAATCCTTTATGTTAGGACCTGGACAACATATATTAAGGGCCTAGTTGTAGAATATAGAAATCATTTGCTTAAAGGTCGAGAATCCGGCATGTTCTAATAGTTGGCATAAGCCTCAACACACTGTACTTGGCATGTAACCTGAAAGAATTTAATTAGTCGAACTCTTCACCACAGACTCACAGTTAGGAGGGGGGAAGCGAGAAACAATGTATGTCTGACCTCATCCACTAGATGGGAGGGGGAGTTCAATGTACACTTGTCTTAGAACATCCATGCATTGAGATGTACCATATTTTGGCATCAGTCTGGCACACAAATGTAAACATTCTATAGCACTAAGAGTACATTAGCCATAAGATAATGACATATGTAGTCTAGTGGAGAATCTTATAAAATACACAAGAAGCTGACAGCCACAGCTGGGGCAGAGGGGGGGGGGGGAGAGAGAGAAAGCTGAGGAAAAGCTCACAGCTCCGATGAGGGAAGAGGCCTCATCAAAATGCCAATGACTTGATGCCAATGAAAACTTCATGGGGGCATCAAGCCCAATCCAAGTAGCCAATTAGCCAGAAAAAACAGGTAGCTATGAAAGCTGAATTTATTATGTTTCTTTCTTGTACTCAATGAATGCTCAAAGGAGAGAGACAGGATTTTAAGAAGCAAGTTTTTAAATGTTGTTCAAATGCCTATTTTATAGAAAACTAGCGTATTTTGCCCGACGGTGCCGGGCTCTTTAAAATTGTGTTGGAAGGTTTTTGTTTTATGTTTATGCAAATGAGGTTAGTTTTTAATTGTGGTTTTTTAAATTTTTATTTTTACGCATGGGCTTTTATAAACTGTGATGGGTTTTTTGTATTTGGTTTTTGGTTTTAAATAGAGGAAAAGATGATATAATTTTTTATAATTTTTGTATTTAACCAAATAATGTGTTACTATGTGATTTTTTTTAAATAGTTGTACCTTGGATAATATTTTTTGAAATGTGTAAGATTTTTTTAAAAAAAATCAATGTTTCTATACTTTGTTTAGATGTTTTGTTTTGTTTTGTTTTGAGTGAAAACTTATTTCTTTTTTTAAATTATTTGTGATTAGTGTGAATATTTTTGAATGTTTTGATAACTTATTTTAGTAATTTGGGAATTAATCTTATTATTTTGAATATTTTTGGATGTTTTTACTCTTGTGGCCTCTGAGTGGGGCTGGTGAGCTTTTCTTGTACTCTACAATTTTTCTCTACTGTCCTCTGGGTGTCGCTTCTTCTTCCGGTAAGTCGTCTCTTTCTTCCCTCAGTTTAGTTCCGGTCATCATGGAGTGAAGAAGTCTCCTGGTAAGCTTTGACATCCTTTGTCACATTCCAATGGTTAACGCACCATTTTATAGGTATAGATAGCTCTTTTGCTAATAAAGAGATCCTATGCTGATGGAACAGTGTGTTTCTTCAAAGCAAATAGGAAATTGAGAGTGGAAGGTGAGATAAGAAATTTAACAAGCTCTGAACAAAGAGACTATTCCTTTAATCTCCAAAGACTTGGAAACCAGAAGTCCTGAGAAGCAGGGTAGCAGGCCAGCCTTCACCTTTTAAGGAAAAAGGGGACAAAGTGAAGGGGGAAACTTCAAAGAAGGCACAGGGCCACAACTTGGCACCCAAGTATCTCAGAAGGACATACTCATCCACCTTCTATTCTTCCCAGTGCAGCAAGGTGATAGGGAAGCAGCACTTACGTACAGGAGTCAAAGGAAATTGAATTCCTTTATAGAGACACCCTTTTACCCAGCTAATAAAGAGAAGCAGGGGAGCCACTTCTCCCACCCAATAATTTACTACAGGCCAAGGCAGAAGCTACCAAGGCAAGGCCAGTGCACTGGTCATTTTGAAAGCTCCATCATTCCCCTAACTGATGAGACCCGGGGTGGCTAGCAGAAAATGAATCAAGGGTAAATCAGGTTAGAGTGACAGCATGTGGTCACACCACGTGGGATGGCACAGGCAGAAGGGAGAGGTGCCCACAGAGGCTGGCCCATGAGTCATAGGTTGTGAATCCCTAATGTAAACCATGGTGGAATGCATTTCCCTCCCCTAAATTCTCCTCTCAGGTCTACTATGTAGGGTTGGTGGTGGTGGAGGGGTGGCTCCTGAAACAGATTTTGCTTGCACAAGGAAAGAAAGCAAGGAGAATTCTTGTTGCAGGAGAAGAAATCTGTGTGACACATAGGATTAGCTTAAAAGGTGGCCTCAGTTTGTGCTCATCAGCAAGAGGCAAATGGACAGGGAGAATAAACAGGGGTCCTTTACATGGGACTGGTGAAAATTTTAAAAAAAAATCATGGTTGTCTCTCTTATGTTAAGTCTAGTAGCTTTTTCTAGGCTGTCTGGAGATGTTTGGAGGTTTCCTTTTGTCTTTTAGCTCTTTGACAGCCAACATGTTGTCTGCCCAGAGCAAATGTTTCCTGAGTGAGGGCTGAAAGGAAATAAATGCCAAGAGGAAGTGAGTTGCTGACTCAATCAAAAGTAAGAGATAGCAGCCACTTGCACTCAAGGTGTGCTAATTGAGCATGTGAGCAGAAGCCAAGAAACAGGGGTCATAAATAGGAGTATTTTGTGAGTACATTTAACAGGGGAGACAATGACAATAAAGGAGTGGGTACAGTGACCTTCAATTTCTGTGACACTCTTGGTTTACTACCTGAAGATTTAAGGAAGCTATAACTGTAACAAATGGATGTTTGTTGCCCTGCTGGAAATAGTGGCACAAGTGTTTGGGCTCCACATCTCTCTACACCAATATGAGGACTTTTTGAAAAGAACAGAACAAATTCTTCTGAAAGAGCAACTGAAGGAAAATGGCTTTAGGGAGGAGGAGGAGGAATACCAAATGTATGCAGAGACATTCACATAGAGCAGTGTTTTTCATCCTTTGTTTTTTGGAGTTCAATTCCCAGAAGTCTTAGTCAATTCCCAAAAGCACTGATCAGCCATTCTACTGACTTAGGCTTCTGGGAATTGAATTCCAATAACCAAAGGTTGGGAAGCACTGACATAGAGTAATGTAATGGGGAAAAGCAGGAGTCTCAATAAACATTCTGGGTTCTTAAAGCTACTGAAACTGGAATAACATATAGCAGAGAGCACACAGAAGGTTCACAGGATTTCATGAGTGGAAAGATTACTGTCATTTCCCATAGGAAGAGTAATAGTGTAATGGTGGCAGTCCTTACTGAAGGAGAAAGGAGAAAGTTGATATAATGTCTCAGAAAGGGTGTGATGCTTTCCTGGTACAAAGATCCAAGACATATCAGACAAGTCTCAACACTTATCAAAGCTAATGACATAACACTTTCCTTCTGATACATGTTGGAACAAAGAATATTACCGGCTATCAAAAAATACAAGTGACTATTTGGGTCGTGATAGGAAAGTAAAGAGTTTTGGGGGGGGCTGGTGGTATTTCTGTCACATCTCCCTGTTGAAGATCGTACCCCTGCTAGAGAGAGAAAAGTAGAATGAGCGGCATGGATGGTGTTGTCAGGAGAGAGCTGGTTTCTTGGATCATAGTCTCAGCTTCCACGAAGAAGGATTTGTGGCAAAAGATGGGTTGCACCTCACAAGGTTTATCAAGGAGTCTAAGTCCAATTGGATGGCTTTGAACTGTGTCCTGGGGAAGGGAGGGGAAAGCTACCTTTCAGAAGACATGGCAATATCAAGCATCAGAGAAAGTAATGTCCCAATTGGCTTGGGATGAATATAAAGATTGTCATTCACACACACCTAAACTCACAGTATTTTGTCTCCCAAATGGTTTATTTTAAATCACCAGATGAGGGTCATTTATTTTACACCACTACTTGTATCTGTGTAAAATACATCAATTTGGAGTGTGTTTGCCCTTGTGTGTTAGTGTTTATCTTGAGTATTGTAGTGTAACCCTAGCATGCACAATATTGTGTTAACACAGTAAACACAGAGACAGAAATACCAACTGAAATTAAAGGAAGTTGTCCCTAAGCAACCACCTAGAAAATTTCCTGTGTTCCTGCCTCTAGGGATCATCTGCCCAATTTGCATGTATTAAGGCTTTGCATATTCTTACCTTCTCTCTCTCCCTCTCTCTCTTTTTTTTGCCTTTCCAAGAAGAAAGATTTCTATTTGAGCTCCTCCATTTTGTCGGCCACACGGTAGCCTAAAATACTTTAAAGATCTAAAGACTTTACTTTAACTTTATTTATTTCTAAAACAATTTCACCAAGAAAGAATATTTTGTTCTTTATCTAAGCAGCTAGTCCAAGTGTATTCATTGGCTGGGCTAAAACAGGGAGAAAGCTTGAGAGAAGTTTTAGCTGCAGCCTTTCTCTATTGCACTTCTGGGGGAAAAATTTATATTCTTCGAAGTGCCATAGTGTTTTGCCATTTTGAAAAATATTTTTTAAATGATCCATGGTGGCCATGGAGATGGGCTCAAGCTGATCATTGGCACAGCTCTTCTCTGATCAGCTGAAATCCATCCCCTCTGATTGCTGTTGGCAATCTACAGCAGTAAAAGAGAAACAACTGATCAGCTAGTTTCTGTTGAACAACTGGTGCCCAACTCTGCTACTACTACAGATCATTACCATAGATCGGCAGAAACAGGCTCAGACTATTATGGACACACACACCTACTCAGACATTAAAAACCCCTGATTTCAGCTCAGTATTTTTGGCTAGTGTAGCTGTGCCCTCAGTGATGTATGAGACACTGAGACAGTATCATCACAGGATTGAAAAAAATAGCAAAGCAGCTAGGGATATAGTCTCAGATATCTCTATATTGTGCACAGAACATGAGAAGCAAACAAGATGAATTTGAACTCTTAACACAGCAGGGATGCAAAGATTTAACTGGATTGATAAAATTTAGTAGGATGAGACTCATGATTGAAATACAGTAACAGAACAGTATGACTTATATAAAAGAAATATAGTATACAAGAAGCAAACAAGACTAGAATTCTATGTATTCTTTTCCATTCTGGGTGAGGCAATCACGACTTCTAAGTTAGCACTGCAGTGGCTTAGTGGTTAAGAAGCTGAGCATGGAGACTGGAAGGTCAGGTTTCAATACCTGAGTGCTGCATGACAGATCTTGGGGACATGAAAGGAGCTTCATTCAGGGATCCCCTAAGCGGAGTTTCTCCAGCAAAAATCCTTTCAACCCAAAGTAATTTCTGACATAAAATGTATTTCGTTAGTAAAAACCAGGAACTGGGAAAGGGTGAAATAGAAGACGGAGGTATTATAAAGCTCACCACAGGCTATCAGGCAAGGAACCCTAAGTCAGAATCCAAGAATCACTCCAAACAGTCATACAAGGTTTGGCCATTCCATAGCAAGGGATTAAGTAACAATGCAGAGACAGAACCAACTGAAATTGTGTTATAGCTGTCCTGCTGCAGCCCTCCCAGTGCACAGCTGTAGATGCTCAGGCAGGCACCAAGTGGAAGAAGCCAGCCACAGGGTTTGGCTCCTGGACCTCCTGGCAGAGTTACTCATGAAAAGACCTCTACTCATGAGGAGACATCTGATGTAGCTGGGCACTCTGTTTTGTGACATCCAAATGGACTCTTCCCTTCCATTTTCTTTGCACCCAAGGATAGAGCAAGGCAAGTCCTTCATCCCATCAGGCTCCAGCATGTCTAGTTTATCTGGCTCATCCTTACTGGAAGATTTCTCTGCTGATGTCATGAATTTGAGCATGGAAGGCTAGTAGAGAGTGTTTGGTTAAAATCAAAAGTGAGGTGAATAATAGTGATATAATTATAGTAGTCTGCTATGGGCCTCCAAGCCAGAGGTAATAGTTGGATAATAATATTCCTAAAAAAATTGCTGAACATTCAAGAGAGAGAACACAAAAGTGGGAAATTTGAACTTTTCTGATATATGTTAGGAATTCATCTTTTCTAAGAAAGTTAGGTTCAACTTCTTTGCTTGTCTTGCAGACAATTTCATTTTCTAGAAGGTTCAAAAAGCCATCTTGGACCTGATCATTAGCAACAGGAACAAGCTGGTCAACAAGGTGGAAATAACTAGAAGCTTGGATAGCAATACTCATGCCCTTTTGAGGATAGTTATACAGGAGAAAGGAGATGCTAAGTTTATCCTGACAGGCACTCTGGTCTCTAAGAAAACTTGTTCCAACAAGGAATTATTAAAATGTTTTCAATTGTTAAGGAAATGCTAGCTAATATCCCATGTTCAGAAATACTCAAACAGAGGAATATCACAATTTATAGGAGTTCCTTAAATACGTTTTGAAGGCACACTTACAAATAATTCTAACAGAAGAAAAGGATCAAGAAACTGAGGTGGCTACATAAGGAGTTTTTTTTTAAAGATGAGCTGAGATTTAAAAGATGAATAAATAGGAAATAGAAGGAGTAAATTTTCGATGAGTACTGATGAGTATGGCAAAATGTGGGGTAGGGTTAAGAATAGCCTCTGCTCACAATAAGCATTTGCTAGCAAGAGAGATTAAAAATAATAAAAGAGCATGTTTGGCAATGTTCAGAGCAAATAAGCAAGAACAAGAAAGCAAAAGGTCTGTTTCATGAGAAAGACAAACAAATACTAACAAGTCTAATAATAATAATTTCATGTCAGAAATTATTCTGGGTTGAAAGTATTTTTGCAGAAGAAACTCCGCTCAGGAAACGCCCAAATGAGGCTCCTTCCATGTCCCCAAGAGCTGGGGCAGAGATGGGTGCTCAGTCCATCATGTAGCACCTGGGTCTCAAACTGCCGATTTATCAGCCTTCCAGCTAACAAGGCAAGCTTCTTAACCACTGAGCCACTGCAGCCCTAATGAGTAATAGGAGGGAAATGTTTCTTTGCCTCTGTCATTTTGCAAAAGGAAAACAGTGCTGAACCTGGAGAAAACAATCAATCATGCAGTAAGAGGGCTCCAGCAAATAAAAAGTAAATAGGCAGCACAGAACATTCAGCTGCTGCTGTCGTTTTGTGCCATCAAGATGCTTCTGATTTTACCTTATGAATAAATGACTTCCTGTCATTAACAGTCCTGCTCAGATCTTGCAACTGAAAGGCCATTGGCTTTCTTTGGATCAATCCATCTCATGTTCCTGTCTCATGATGAATTCTGTCATCAAATATAACTTTAACCAAATAAAATTTGCCATCCTAATGCATAATGATTAATCACACCATGGCCATATCCTATTGCTCGTTCCAACAAGAATAGATCCTTGGCTTGTGGGGTTTATGTAAGAGATGACCTATAACTGAGCAATTGATTCAATTGATCTACTGTTTGTTGTGATGAGCCATTGGATGTTGGCATACATCTGTGTCAGCAGATGAAAAACATCCTGGCACATTGACAGCAAAACCAATGGCAGTTTTCACAAAAGGTCTGTTCCAGGGTACCATTAGGAAAAAGCAGGAAAGGATCAAAGAGATCTTAATAGTTTTCCTACTTTGGTGGTCACCATTTTTCCACTGCTATATACAGGTATACCAACACATCCTGAACTATTTTAGATAGATAAAAGCAAAGAAGGAAAATGCAGACATTTTAGAAGAATGATGATCCTTTCCTTATTGTAGCCCAAGCAGCCATGCAAAATACACTAACCTGAATAGTGACAGCTTTCTTTATCTGCGGATTGCATTATGTTCAGACCAAACGGAAATTGTGGTAGAAATGAAACTCTGAAATGTTGTTCCATAATGAAAATGTCTACCTGTTACAAAAGTCTGCAGTCTGATCATATATGTGGATCTTTCCTCATTTCTTACTAGATGTTAACAGTGGCACAAGAAAATAACTACAAAAATACAGGCCATATTTCCTTTCACTTGACAGAAATTCCATTTACAATGGTTCAGGAGACAAGAAAATATCTTCAAATTTGTATACAAGTTACACTGCCCATTTCAAGTTAGATTTTGAGGACTGATCTTTGCCCTCCATTTGGTGAAAATAAGTAATGCTTACCCAGAAAAATAACTGGAAAATGAAGTCTGGTGGTTTATACTGATGCATGTTTGAAAAGAGAACACAAAAACAGGGTGTGTGATAAAACCTCTGCATCTTGATAGGTGAAAAAATATTGTCAAAGAAAATAGATCTAGTTCATTTCCAAAGTTCTCCAGAAATACTAAGAAAGATGCCTTGTGTTATGATCTTTTGAAAAGGGATGGAATAGGCCAGATTGTCCCCAGTACAATAACAATCAATGGGAAGCATATTGGCACCGCCTCAAGTTCCTCCTCTTTGGTGTGTTTGCAGGGGCATTCAAGGGTTCCACGTGGAGATGTATGCATTCCCACCCACAGAGGCATCTATCAGGTTCAGTGAAGACCAGGGCAAGAAGTTCATCTTGTTACCTGGAAGGCTGGCTAGTCAGAAGTTTGGGACCCAGGTACTGCATGACAGATTGAGCACCCATCTCTGTCCCAGCTCCTGCCAACCTAGCAGTTCAAAAGCAAGAGACGGCAAATAGATAAATAGGGACCACTTCGATGGGAAAAGATCTTGGGGACATGAAAAGAGCCTCATTTGGGCATCCCCTGAGCAGAGTTTCTCCAGCAAATATCCTTTCAACCCAGAATAATTTCTGACATGAAATTATTACAGTGAAGACTAGAAGAGTGCTGCCATGTAAAGTCCTCCTCTGTGCACTTGCTTGGTAGTAAAAGTAAAGGTCACACTTGCTCGAAAGCCAGTCATATCTGACTCTAGGGTACAGTGCTCATCTCAATTTACTGCCAAAGAGTCAGCGTTGTGAGCATCTGCTGACATTTTTTGGTCATGTGGCAGGTATGACTAGATACCGGAGTGAATGGAATGTTGTTACCACCCCACTAAGGTGGTGTAATAATTGTCAGACCCTCATGCCTCAGAAAATCTTGTGTCTGATATCGTACCAACCAGGATGCTTTTAAACTGTGAAGTCTGGCCTGGATTTTTCGCCACACACCTGACAAGCCCTGGGTGATTCAACATTTCAATCCTAGCCTGCCCTGACAAATTACAACCTGCCCTCTTCCTAAGGTTAGCTACTAACCAGTGTTACAGTCTAATCTTGGTAGTGTAACTAAAAACAAACAAACTCCTTTTTGTTGTTGTTGTTCAGTCGCACATGGACCATCGCTGTCCAGGCACCTCTGTCCTCCACCATCCTCCTTAGTCCACACAGCCCCATGCCCATTGTGTCTACAATAACATCGAGCCATCTCATCTTTGGCCATCCCCTTCTTCTTTTGCTCTCTACCTTCCCCAGCATCAAGGCCTTCTCAAGTGAATCCTCTCTTCTCATTTGATGTCCAAAATACTTCAACTTCATCTTTGTTATTTGTCCTTCTAAGGAGCACTCAGGGCTAATCTCTTCTAATATTGACCTATTTGTTCTCCTCGCTGTCCAGGGGACTCTCAAAACTCTCCTCCAGCACCACATCTCAAAGGCATCTATTTTTCTTCGCTCAGCCTTTCTAATGGTCCAGCTCTCACAGCCATACATTACCACCGGAAATACCATTGCTTTGACTATGCGGACCTTTGTTTGCAGTGAGATATCTCTACCTTTCACTATGTTCCCCAGGTTTTTCATAGCTTGTCTCCCAAGAATCAGTCGCTTTTTTATTTCATGGCTGCAATCTCCATCTGCATATCTCAAATTGTTGATGTTTCTCTGTTGTGTATGTAACTGTATCACTTTAAGAATGTATGAATGTAACCTGACAATGATCACAATGTAACTCAGATGTTAAAGGAACGCAAGCTAGCTACCCATAAAGGGCAGCTGCGAGCGTTCAGCTCACATGGTTCAAATTCCACCAATCACCGGCAGCCGCGGGAACCTTCCCGCGCAAGGAACACCTGGAGAAGAATGGCATGACTCAGAATGATGTCACACAGGTAGCAGCCAATAAGCTACAGTGTAACCCTTTTCAAATGTATTGTTGCAGTATAAAGAGAGCTGTAACTCCGCCATTACTACATGTTCATCCTGACCATCATGCAATAATGCTGTGTTTTAGCCCTCACTGTGGCTCCTTCTTTGTCTTCCGTGCAAGACACCAAATTGGTTGGTACAATTTATCCAAACAAGATCACGCTACTCTAGAAAACTTAGCTCAAGATTCCTCTATTGTTATAAAACAGGCCGATAAGGGTGGAGGAATAGTTGTATTAGACACCTCAGACTACACAGCGGAGGCTGCTAGGCAATTGGGAGATGAGACATCTT
Source organism: Bradypodion ventrale (assembly GCA_035047345.1). Classification (NCBI taxonomy): domain Eukaryota; kingdom Metazoa; phylum Chordata; class Lepidosauria; order Squamata; family Chamaeleonidae; genus Bradypodion; species Bradypodion ventrale. The sequence continues at coordinate 87,247,176 of JAWDJE010000001.1, read as the reverse complement.
ATTTAAATATCAGTCATGATCCCACTCATCATGTAATGAACATTATTAAAACTGTAATATTTGAGGGCATTGCTTTGGGATACATTACGCAACACACCGCCAGGTTCTTGTACAATGAATATCCCAGAACCCCTATATTCCATCTCATTCCCAAAATACACAAGCCTAGAGTTCAGGGCGCCCCCACCCCCGCAAGACCAATTGTCTCCGGGGTAAATTCCACTCTCGAGCCCATCGCTAAATATTTAGACTCCTTCATCAATGATTATGTGAGGCAAACCCCCTCATTCATTAAAGACACAACACACTTTATTTCTCAGGTTGAGGGTTTGGAGGTTACTAAGGGAGGGGTGCTCCTCACACTTGATGTGGAAGCGCTGTATACTAACATTCCCCTTGAGGAGGCAAGAACTATAGTTCAGGACAAGTTAGACACCAGAGCCTCTCAACTTCCACCAACACATTTCTTAATGGATCTATTGGACATAATATTCGAACATAATTACTTTAGATTCGAAAAATCTTTTTACATTCAGGTAAAGGGAATGGCCATGGGGAGCCCCCTGGCCCCCTCAGTTGCCAACATGTATTTGAACAACTTTGAAAGCCAACACATGTATCATTCCTCCAATCCTTTTCTGCCTCACGTAATATACTATGGCAGATTCATAGATGATTTATTTTTCATTCTTGATTCTCAGGACATTGTCAGTGATTTTGTACAATGGATTAATTCCATTGACAATAATTTACGATTTACTCCTCACTTTGACAACTCTTCCATCCCATTTTTGGATGTAGAGGTCTACATTTCAGAGTCTAGAAGAGTAACGGTTAAGTTGTATAGGAAACCAATGGATAGGAACCCGTATTTACACCCAGCCTTTGTCAGAAATAACATCCCTTTTGGCCTTTTTGCCCGTGCCAAGAGAAACTCCACGGAATCCGCAGACTTCAATAAATCCGCCTTAGTCATCCAGAGAAAACTTAAAAATAGAGGTTATCCCACGCACGTAATTAATTCAGCTCTTCAGAGAGTAAGGGACACACCCAGAAAACATTTGCTTGATAGGAAACAGCGTGGAGGGGGTAATTTGATCAGGTGTTCTTTTGAGTTTTCACCAGCAGCCAACCAAATTAAGAACATTATTTACAAACACTGGCATTTGGTTAAGGACCTTCCCGGGTGTAATGAAAAACCGATGATTGGCTTTAGAAGGTCGAAATCTATTAGTAACATTCTTGTACGTTCCGACCATACTGCCAGGACTATTATTGATGATAAACCATTTCCAACAGGACATTATAAGTGTCATTCATGTACAGTTTGTCAATTCTGCTGGGAAACCAAAGATATTTATGTTCCAAATAAGCGGTTAACCTTTTCTTTAAAATCCCTTTCCAGTTGTGCCAGCAAATGCGTGATTTATATGTAGGAATGCCCCTGCCAGATGCGTTATGTGGGACTCACCAGTCGGCCACTCAGGCAGCGGATTTCGGAACACAGGTCTAAAATTAGACACCAGGTGACAGAAGCACCATTGCTCTCTCACTATATGGAAAAGTGCCATTCAGATAGGGACTTCCGCTTTGTAGTGTTGGAGATGGTTCGACCAAAGTTATTTGAAAGATGTGATATCAACAAAAGATTAAGACAACGGGAAGCATTTTTTATTCACTTCTTTGATACTATGTATCCAAAAGGATTAAATCAGGAGCATGATTTGGCGGCGTTTCTATAGAATTTTCCAGGGAGTAAGTTTATACAACTCTAGCAGCTGGCTTCGGGCGTGTATAGCAATTGGTTACACGTGAGTCAGTTTTCATCTAGCATAAAGGCAGCTGCCCCACACACATCATTAACGTCCATATGCACCTAATAGCTTGAGCGGAGGCAAGGACGCGGTTTCAAGAGACTCTTTTACATATTGGTAAGCTTGTGCCTTTTGACTTTCTTACATTCATAGTAATGTTATATATCTTTGAGAACTCATGTGCAACAGTAGTTACCATTTTTAGTCATGCTAATTATCATGTTTGTATATAATTTTTATGTGCAGATCTTCCTGAAAAAGAATATAGTAATTCGAAAAGTGAAATAACTGGTATCGACTTTGAAAGAAAATATTGCTATATCAGTGAATCATTCATATCTACCTGTGAAAGAAACAGTGAACTATTTACATTTACCCACATGCTGTGCGGCCTAAGGGACGAGGAGGTCCAGAGGAAGTTGATGACCCGCGACCATCGCCTCACGTTGAACAAGGTACTGCGAGAGGCCCAAGTGGCCAAGGTGGCGAGGAGCGGGGTCAGAGTCTTCAATCCTGGGGGGGGCGCACCTGAGAGGGCCAAGTCACCCGTGCAAGCGGCCCGGTGGACTTCGGCACAAGCAGCCTGGCGCCCCCCCACCGCCCACAGGCACCCCAGCAACCTCCGAGGAGTCGTCCACGACTGCGGACTCCTGCTCCAGCAAGGACGACGACGTGCAGAGAGTCAAGAGGCACAGAGAAAAGTGCCAAGCCAGCGAGAGAGGAAACCACCATTGCGATGGCTGCGGGGCATCTCACGACCGAACGGGGTGCCCATTCTGGAAGGCCGAGTGCCACAACTGCAGGTGGAAAGGCCACATTGCCAGGGTCTACAGGCGCGGGCAAACAGAGGGCAAGGGCTCATCGAGACACCCTCAAGCACACCAATGCAAGGCAGCCGGCATCAGAAAGGTCTCAGCCAACGATGACGCAGCAGCTATGAACCGCGTGGGCCTGGAGCACCGGCGCTTCTTCATAGAGGTACTGTTACAAGGGGTCCCGGTTAGGATGGAAATAGACTCGGGGTCATCCTACTCCATCCTGTCCCAGAAGGAGTTCCTGCGCATTCCCCCAAATGCGTGCCCCAAGTTGCGGGCCATGAAATCGAACTTACGGGACATGCAGGGTTATGGGATCCCGGTGTTGGGGGTGGGAAACTTCACGGTGAAGTTCAAAAGGTTCACGGAAAAACTGCCCCTTGTAGTTCTCAAGGAAGGGACCTGTTGCCTTTTGGGAACCCAGTGGTTTGGTCCCCTGGGAATTGAAGTGTCCAGCATAAACACCATAGAGACTGACCCAATTCAGGACGTGTGCGAGGCGCACCCTGCAGTTTTCAAGAAGGGGCTCAGAACTTACAGGGGACCCCTGGTTTCTTTTGAGTTGGACCCAGAAATCAGGCCCATACGTCTCAAGCCAAGAAGAGTCCCCTTTGCCCTCAAGGACAAGATTGAGGCGGAATTGGACAAATTGGTGGGGCAGGGGATTTTAGTTCCAGTTGATTCTGCAGAGTGGGAAACTCTGTGTAATATTGCATTTATATTAATAGTGACTGTGATTTGTTATTGTTAGGGTTTTTTGGTATTTTCTTAATATGCTGCTTTCTATTTGAACTATATTTATTTGCATTTAACTATATGATATGTTTGTTATACTTTGGTTTTATTATATTGTATATTTGATTATGTTGGAAGCCACCCTGAGTCAGCCTATAGGTTGAGATGGGTGGGGTACAAATTAAAAATGGGGAGGTCAGGATTTGCACTGACTACAAATGTACGATCAACAAGGCCATTCGACCAAATACATACCCGGTGCCGGTAGTTAGCCACTTACTGGCCACTTTACATGGGGGCAGGTGTTTCACCAAGTTGGACCTGGCACAGGCATACCAGCAGCTCACAGTAACCCCAGCTGCTGCCGCTGTGCAAACCATCGTCACGCATAAGGGGGCATTCAAGGTAACGTGCCTACAGTTCGGCGTAAATTCGGCCCCCGGGATCTTCCAGTCCCTCGTGGACGCCTTTTAAAGGGGCTTCCAGGTGTGCTCCCATATTTTGACGATGTTTTGATAACAGCGGGGAGCGAATCGGAACTAGCAAAAAGACTAGACAAGGTCCTATCTGTATTCGAGAGAGCGGGACTGAGGTTGAGAAGGGACAAATGTGTGTTTTTTGCGAGGGAGGTTGAGTTTCTTGGGTTCAAAATAACCCCTGAGGTCATCAAGCCATCCGAGTCCAAGGTTGCGGCTGTGCAAAATGCCCCTCGCCCCACTGCGAAACCGGAGCTGCAGTCATTCCTAGGGCTCCTGAATTTTTACCATTCCTTCTTGCCAAGGAAGGCATCCATTGCGGAGCCACTGCATGGACTACTTAAGAAAGACGCGGTTTGGTGGTGGGGAGATAGGCAGGAAAAAGCGTTCAAAGAGCTCAAGGCGCTATTGTCCTCAGATGCCGTCCTGACCCATTTCGACCCGAGGAAACCGGTAGTTTTGGTCTGTGATGCATCACCAGTGGGGATGGGGGCAGTGCTGTGCCACGTGTTAGAGAATGGGCAGGAAGCCCCGGTTGCCTTCTATTCCAGGTCACTTTCAAAGGCGGAGCGCAATTACATGCAAACAGATAGAGAGGCCCTGGCCATAATCGCGGGAACAAAGAAGTTCCACGATTTCCTGTACAGCCGCGAGTTCACAATTGTGACCAATCATAAGCCCCTTTTGGGAATCTTTACTACAGGCAAGCCCACCCCACAAATCCTGTCCCCCAGAATGCTGCGTTGGGCGATTTTCCTCAACGCCTACCAGTACGAACTGGTCCATCGCCCAGGGAAGGAGATCTCCCATGCAGATGCACTGTCCCGATCTCCCCTCCCTAGTTTAGGAGACCCCAAATGTGAGGTAGAGCAGGACCACCAAGTCCTGCTGATTGAGTCTCTTGACTTACCCCCCATAGTTCCCGCAGACTTCACCAAAGCCACAGCGGCCGACAAAATCCTGTCCCAAGTCAGTTCCTGGGTGAGAAAAGGGTGGCCCACAACTCCCCCCCCCCCCCGAGGAGGAATTCAGATCGTTTTTCAGGCGCAGAGTAGAGCTGTCCCTTGAAAGGGGCTGCCTCCTCTGGGGCCAGTGGGTGGTCATCCCAGAGAAGCTACGAGCAAAGGTGCTGAGGCTACTGCATACCAGCCACCCGGGAATAGTGCATTCCAAAGCACTGGCCTGGAGCTATTTCTGGTTGCCCCAGATAGACGCGGATATAGAGCACTTGGTGGGCACGTGCAAGAGCTGCCAGAGCTCTCGGCCTGAGGAGTCCAGGCTGCCCCACAGGGAATGGGACACGGCCCGTGGGCCATGGTCCCGAGTACACGTCGACTTCACTGGCCCCTTTCGGGGGTCCATGTTTCTGCTAATAGTCGATTCATATTCCAAATGACTGGAAGTCATTCCCATGTCCAACACCTCATCTGCCGCAACCATTAAACAATTGTGCAAGGTGTTCAGTTGCTTCGGCCTGCCGGACATCCTTGTGAGCGATAACGCCAGTACTTTCATGTCTGCAAAATTCAAGGCGTTCATCGAGAGGAATGCCATCCGGCACATTACCTCTGCCCCGTTTCACCCCGCCACAAATGGTCAGGTGGAGCGCCAAGTGCGCACTACGAAAGACGCACTGTGGCGCATGGGTCCCGGTGAATTGAACCCCCAGCTGTGTCAATTCCTCATTTGTTATAGGGCAACTCCCCTAGCTTCAGGACTTTTGCCGGCTGAGCTCCTCATGCGGAGGAAGCCGATAACACTTTTTGATTGATTGGATCTGACCAGGGTGGAGGATGAGGGGAGGAATATAGAGATAGAGAGCTCCAAAAGTTTTGCGGTAGGGGAATTATGCAACCTCGGAACCAACATAGGTTCCAGGAATGGTCATTGAGCAAACGTGGCCAGTGTCTTACAGGGTTGAAACTAGCACAGGTCTGCTGTGGAGAAGGCACGTTGACCAGCTCAGAAGGCGAGTTACCAGTGAAAGAGAGTCAGCGTTAGGGTTCTCCCCCACCTGTTTAGCCCAAGGGGGAGACATGGGGACGTCCCCAGGTACAAATGCATACCCTGGATTCTCACACGGGGAGGAGGATACTTTGAAAGAGTGGGATGAGTTTGATTTTATGTTGCCATACCAGGGGGATGTCGCAGAGTGGTCCCCCACCCGTCCAAGCGAGAAGAGGGGTTTTAGTTCAGCCATTGGTATTTCCAGTCCTCCCAGTCCCTTTGTTCTAGAGTTTACCCCATCACCAACACCCCCAACCCAGGCAGCAGGGGGAAGTTCGTTCTCTCCATCCCCAAGACCACCGAGTCAGGCAGCAGGGGGTAGCACAAGTACACCAGTTGCAGGTGCAAGAAACTGGGGCGAGACAACAAGGGTCTCCTCATCGGTCCCAAGATTTGTGCTGGGGGCATCGCCAGGTGCCACGAGCAACAGGCAGGGGTTCACATCCCAGTTACATGTTCTGTTCCCCTCTCCAAACACAAGGTTGCCACAGAGTTGCCATTAGTCAGACGACTAATGAGTGCCCCCTTTCCGTTGCAGGACGAGAGTCTGCAGAACTCGGAGCCCCTAGTTCCCCTGAGCTCAGCCAAGCATCGTACGCCCCAAGCGCACATGCGGGAAGCCACAATGGTTGAGGGACTTCGTCCCATCCTCGGGGGGAGGAGAGTTGCGTATGTAACTGTATCACTTTAAGAATGTATGAATGTAACCTGACAATGATCACAATGTAACTCAGCTGTTAAAGGAGCACAAGCTAGCTACCCATAGAGGGCAGCTGCGAGCGTTCAGCTCACATGGTTCAAATTCCCCCAATCACCGGCAGCCGCAGGAACCTTCCCGCGCAAGGAACACCTGGAGAAGAAGGGCGTGACTCAGAATGATGTCACGCAGGTAGCAGCCAATAAGCTACCATGTAACCCTTTTTAAATGTATTGTTGCAGTATAAAAAGAGCTGTACCTCCACCATTACCACATGTTCATCCTGACCATCATGCAATAAAGCTGTGTTTTAGCCCTCACTGCGGCTTTTTCTTTGTCTTCCGTGCAAGACACCAAATTCTCCCAGCAATTTTGATCCCATATTGTGATTCCTCCATCCCTGCATTGCGCATTATGTGCTCTGTGTATAAGTTGAATAAGCAGGGTGACAGAATGCAGCCTTGTCTTACTCCTTTTCCTATTCCAAACCACTCCATCATTCCATACTCTGTCCTAACTGTTGCTTCTTGACTCATGTACAGATTTCTCATGAGACATATGAGGTGTTCTGGTATTCCCATCTCTTAAATTACTTGCCACATTTTGTTGTGGTCCACACAATCAACGGCCTTGGTGTAGTCAATGAAGCAGAAGTAAGCTTGTTCTGGTATTCCTTTTCTTTTCTCCATGATCCAACATATGTTGGCCAGGTGGTCTCTGGTACCCCCTATCTTCTGAAACCAACCTATCCTGTATTATCTTCAGCATCACTTTGCTAGCTTGTGGGATGAGCGCAATTGTTCGATAATTTGAACATTCTTTTGCATTGCCCTTTTTTGGGATTGGGACATATACTGATCTTTTCCAATCCTGTGGCCACTGTTTCATTTTCCAAATCTGCTGGCATATAGCACGTAGTAGCTTGATTCCATCATCTTTTAGAGCTTTGAAGAATTCAACTGGGATACCATCATCTCCACTGGCTTTGTTATTTGCCGTGCTTTTTAGGGCCTTTCTGACTTCACTCTCTAGGATGTCTGATTCAAGTTCAATTTCCCCCTCATTGTTACTATCGGGGTGTTTAGGTCTTTTTTGTAAAGTTCCTCTGTGTACTCTTTCCATCTTTTCTTTATCTCTTCTTCATCCGCTAACTCTTTGCCATCTTTGTCTTTTATCGTGGTCATTTTTGTTTTGAATGTTCCCTTGACTTCCCCAATTTTTTTAAAGAGATCTCTAGTCCTGCCTCTTGAGTTGTTTTCCTCTATTTCTTTGCACTGTTCATTTAGGTAGCTTTCCTTATCTCTCCTTGCTTTTCTTTGAAATTCTTTATTTAAGTGATTGTATTTTTTCCTTTCACCTTTGCCTTTTGTGTTCCTTCTTTCCTCTGCTATTTTAAGAGCCTCATCTGATAACCACTTTGCTTTTTTGCGCTTCTTTTCTTTTGGTATAGTTTTTCCTTGCTGCCTCCTGCATAATGTCTCTCATCTCTGTCCATAATTCTTCTGGTACTCTGTCTATCTGGTCCAGACCATTGAATCTGTTCCTCACCTCCACCGTGTATTCCTTGGGTATGTTGTCTAGATCATATCTATCCAGCCTATTAGTTTTCCCTATTTTCTTCAGTCTGAGCCTGAATTTTGCGATCAATAGATTGTGATCTGAGCCACAGTCCACTCCAGGTCTTGTTTTTGCTGACTGTATGGAGGTTCTCCATCTTTGGCTGCAGAGCATGTAGTCAATTTGGCTTCAATGTTGGCCATCTGGTGATGTCCATGTTTAGAGTCTCCTCTTGTGTTGCTGGAAAAGGGTGTTTGCTATGACTAGTGTGTTATCTTGGCAGAACTCTATCAGTCTTTGCACTGCTTCGTTTTGTGTTCCCAGACCAAACTTGCCTGTTATTCCATCCACTTTTTGATTTCCTACTTTCGCATTCCAGTCTCCTAAGATAATGTGGACGTCGTTTCTTGGTGTCTGTTCTATAAGATGTTGTAGGTCCTCATAGAACTGGTCTACTGTGGCTTCATCTGCACTAGTGGTTGGTGCATATATTTGGATTACAGTGATATTAAATGGTTTGCCTTGTAGTCTGACTGACATCATTCTATCATTTTTGATTAATAAACAAAATGGCTGAGATTTTTAAAAAGTTTAATTTCAATAATACTGAAATATTTATAAAAATCAATAGTCATGTTTCAAAATTGTGACAAACAAAAAGCAGCTTCAATTAATACTACTAAACACTTCAAAATACTACAGGCAAGACAGACTATCAATTTCCCCACAAAATATTAACCCTGCCTTTTTCTCTCTAGTCTAGAGGAACCTTCCTACCCCTATTCAGCTGAATTAACCCTGGACAGCCGCAACCTCAAAGCTCTGCCCGTCTTCTTATTTTACCTCAGCGCTCTCTCGCTTATTATTATTTTACCTCAGCGCTCTCTCTGCTTTTTATTTTACCTCACATCTCTCTCTACTCATTTTACCTCATCTCTCTCTAGCTCAATTTTACATCAGATCTCCTTTTTATCTCAGTTCCCCTCAGGGTTCTAGCACCTTCCCCATCAATCATTCACTCTCAACCAATCCCAGTCAAACATGCAAATAAGCTCCTCTTAACATTTTATCTCTACCCACTGCTGTTAGTCTTCCTGGTCCTTGCCTTCACTTTTACCACCGCTACTTTCTATCTATTCGTATTCACACTCTGCACATGCTCTCATTCTTTTTCTCTACTCTAATTACATTATTCCTTACAACTGGTGCCTATTTATCTACTTGCAATTTCTTGCTTTTGACCTGCTAGGTTGGCAGGACCTGGGACAGAGACAGGCGCTCACTCTGTTGTGCAGCACTCAGGTCTCAAACTGCTGACTTGCTGACCTTCCAGTCATCAAGTTCAGCATCTTAACCACTAAACCACTGCAGTCTCCTATTTGCTGGGTAGGGAGTAGTATTTCTAGCCCCCACAAGAAGGGGGCATGTGTAAATCGGAGCTTACGGCTGCCCATTTTTTGTGAGGAGAAAAACTGCACTGCAGTCACTTGTCACCACTGGGCCACATGCAACATCATTCATCACAAAGGTCTTTGAACAGATTAATACAGCACAATAAAATAGCTTCACTCAAGCCACTCTGAAGTTTCACAACAAAAGCTTGACTCATGCAAATCTCCTGGCTGCAGAATGACAAGATACTTTGTCTGCAAGATCCATTTATTAACATCTCCCTATAACTGATTGACATGATACATTGTGTAAAATCCATCTAAGGCTCCCAAGCTCCTCTGTGTAGGGTATTTTTTTCAGCTTACGATCAGCTTCATGGCAGATGAGTAATGAATTACTGTATCTGAAGCAAAAAGACCTCTGGGAGCCATATTTGTGACCGAGCTGGTAGGTGATATCCGTCATTTGCAGAAGACCAAGGATGGTTACTTGTGCCCTAAAAGACTGAGTGGATTGAGTTTATGTGGAGGATATTTTCTTTTTGCTGAGACGCTGCCCCATTACCTAGTAATAATAATAATAATAATAATAATAATAATAATAATAATGTTTTTATTTATATCCCTCTTCCCTCAATCCAATGGACGACTCGAAGCAGCTTACAAAGAATATAAAAATACAATATTAGAAATACAGATTACAAAATAAACAATATATCAAAAATAACAACAATGTAATCAGAAAAAACCAATATAAAGTTACAAAGTTCCGAGCGACAAGGTCCACAAGTAACAGACCCACCAGCTCAACAGTTTCACTGATGGCCCTGGTGGCCCATGGCCCGCTATCCCTCCCAGCAAGAGGCGGCGCTGCGGCGGTGGTCTTCGGCCTGGCCCCAGCGGTCCATGGCCCTCTATCCCTCCCAGCAAGAGAGGGGGAGGGAGAGGCGGGGCCCTCCTCAGCTGGGTCAGCACTCTGGGCAGCAGTCTTTGGCCTGGCCCCAGCAGCCCATGGCCCTCTATCCCTCCCAGCAAGAGCAGGGGAGGGAGAGGCGGGGCCCTCCTCAGCTGCGGCAGTGCTCCAGGTGTCAGTTTTTGGCCTGGCCCCTGTGGCCCACAGCCCTTTATCCCTCCCGGCAAGAGTGGGGGAGGGAGAGGCCGGATCCTCCTCAGCTGCGGCAGTGCTCTGGGTGGCGGTCTTTGGCCTGGCCCCAGCAGTCCATAGCCCTCTATCCCTCCTGGCAGGAGCAGGGGAGGGAGAGGTGGGGCCCTCCTCAGCTGTGTCAGCACTCCGGGCAGTGGTCTTCGGCCTGGCCCCAGTGGTCCACGGCCCTCTATCTCTCCCAGCAAGAGCGGGGGAGGGAGAGGCAGGGCCCTCCTCAGCTGCAGCGGTGCTCCGGGTGGCGGTCTTTGGCCTGGCCCCGGTGGCCCATGGCCCTCTTCCTTCCCGGCAAGAGTGGGGGAGGGAGAGGCGGGGCCCTCCTCAGCTGCAGCGGTGCTCTGGGCGGCAGTCTTCGTCCTGGCCCCAGCAGTCCACGGCTCTCTATCCCTCCCAGTAAGAGCGGAGGAGGGAGAGGCGGGGCCCTCCTCAGCTGTGTCAGCACTCTGGGTGGTGGTCTTCGGCCTGGCCCCGGTATCCCACCACCCTCTATCTCTCCCAGGAAGAGCAGGGCAGGAAGAGGTGGGGCCCTCCTCAGCTGCGGCGGTGCTCCAGGCAGCGGTCTTCAGCCTGGCCCCAGTGGCCCACGGCCCTCTATCCCTCCCTCATCTAGTAAAAGATGATTTGTTAATCAGATAGTAACCTGCCATGCAGTCTCCATCTGCTTCCCATGCTGAAAAGAAATGCTGATGCAAAAATGACTTGTGTCATATGAGTGTGCAAGAGCATTGGCTGGGTTGTTTGCTGCTGATCTGAAGGTTTATCTCACCATTCTGTACACCCAAGAAGGATGAAGATAAAATATAAGCCCCTTTTAGTCATGCTTTTACAATACACTGCTTCAAACACAATATTAGCTTTTTTGAAGTTCATAGATTTTTATCCATGCTCCATGGATTTGAGAAATGCTGGGGGAAATTAATTCTTAAAATGCAATTAGCCTGTTACAGTTTCAGGGTCTCCCCAAGTAGTTAGGCACCAATATATTTCTTTTAAAAATAACACTTCCCCCTGTTGTTCAGATATAACTAACATGGCTATTTTGGGGGAGGGGCTTAATATGTTGTAGCAAAAACAACAAACAATCTTCTGGCACCATAGAAAAATAATGTATTTTACTGACATGTGTTTTTGTGAACTATAGTCTAATTCATCAGATCACTGAAGTGTGGACAAAAACATACATGGGGCTTAAGGATAGAGTGGAAATGGAAGAAGTACCAATAAGAGATGATCTTAACACTGCTCATTTAACAGTCACTGGAAGGCAACAAGGACGTCCAACTAAAGACAAGGAGAATAATATGTATATGGCAGCACACTTTTGTTTAGTCCAAACAAACAAGACAGAAATTATCCTCTTAGCAGGGTGAGCTGGACTGCAAATGCAAAAGCCTTAAATCAAGTTGCTAGCCTCAACTAGAGCAGGTTTAGTGGCTGGAATCCTGTTGCACAACTTACATCAAGCAACTTGGATGATGTTATCAGCTGCAGCTGTGCCATAGCTGTTTTAGGGCAATTAAACATTTCATAGTTCCCCTCTTACAGATTTTGTGGATCCCTGAGAACAATGTAAAGCCTGAAAGTCACTACCACCAGGCCCAAAATGGTTGTAGTATGGCCATGGCATCCAAATTGTATAGCAGCAATAGCAAGAGGAGAATCTTGAGAGTACCCTGGACAGTGAAGAGAACAAATAGGTCAATCTTAGAAGAAATCAACCCTGACTGCTCCTTGGAAGGTCAAATAGTGAAGATGGAGCTAAAGTACTTTAGACATCAAATGAGAAGAGAGAATTCACTTGAGAAAGTCTTGATGCTGGGAAAGGTTGAGGGCAAAATAAGAAGGGGTGACAGAAAATGAGATGGTTAGATGGTATTGTGGATGCAATGGGCACAGAGTTAGGCAGGTTGAGGAGGATGGTGGAGGATAGGAGTGCCTGGCATACAATGGTCCATGGGGACACAAGGGGTCAGAGTCAACTGTGCAACTGAACAACAACAATAGCAATAGCAATTATACTTATATATCATACAATAGTGCATAGTGAACACTCTCAGCCTTCAAAATGCTGGGTATTCCTTTTAACGACCTGGAAAGGATGGAAGGCTGAGTCAACCTTGATCACCACCTAGATCAAACTCACAACCTTTTGGCTGCAGTACCTCAGTTTAACCACAGCACCACCTGGGTTTTGCCAGCAGTATTTCAGCCATTGAATCAATTGTTCTATTGTGAGGCAAACCTTGTGCAAATGTTACTGATTTAATTGATTTATCCAGATTGGACTAGCTAGATTACAAATAAAATTAGTGAGGGAATAGAAATACCAACAAATGCCTAAAATAAACAAAGCCTATGTGGCTGGATGGCTCAGAGACTTGGGTAGGAGTTCATTTACCACTTTGGCTCCAGAAGGAAAGGTCAACTTGTATGGCCTTGGGCAACCTATACAATCCCAAGGCAAACTCAGAATAAGGTAATGGCAAATCATTTCTGTGTATTCTCTACCTAGAAAACCCTAGAAAGGGTTGCCATGAGTCAGAAGCAACTTGACAACATTTGTCAAGACATATGCGCTCACAGAGATAAGCACTGGCCTATAGTTTACCCATCTGAGTACCATGCTTCTAGGTGCCCAGTGAATGGAAATGCAGGAGAAAATTTCTGTTTAGTGACTTAAATACCTGGGCCCATATCTCCAACAAATTCTAACCAATCCCATAGCTCACTGGTACATCACAAAGATACTTTTATGTACACTGTGATTTGGGCAGGGGTCAATGAGTCTTCCATAAACCCTTGCAGCAATGTCAGGTGGCCTGGAAAGACCTTCTACACACTATGTGTGTTATAAGTAAAGCCAATCAGGTGTGAATCTTTTCAGGAACTGTGACATCTGCTGCACTAGATTGCACCAAACTACCAAAAATGTCCTTCCTGAGGATCTGGTTGCCATTTTATACTTGTTTTATCTAAATTTTATGCACATTTCTGTGTGTCTTTTATTGGGCATTTTGGATATTCCCTCTAGTTAGCAAAGTATGAGGTAGAAAAACAACGCTACAACAAAAATGTGGAAGGATCATGTCAGTCTTATCGGGCCCCTCCCTGGTGTTTTTTGCGTACAAATTTTGTATCATAAAATCACTTTAGAAATATTTAAAGTAGAAAAATATATCTTTACATACAGTTACCAACTGTAGTTACAGTGGGGGGGGGGGGGAATTGAGTCTCATGGAAGACCATGGAGGCTGTTGATTGGAAGACAGTCAGAGGAAGAAGAGCTATCAACAAAAACAATGGAAGCAGGAAAATAAACAGGAAGAGTATGTGGCGGTTGCTTCAAATGCCAGAGGCATTCGAATGAGACTTTTTCATTCAAATTAATGACAAATGACAATCACATTAGACTATAAATCCTCCTCCCACTGATACTTAGTGTTAGTACAATGAAGACTGCTATTATCCCAACACCTGTACTCAAACTTTCATACAAGAACCCTCAAATCACATTTTTGCTTCACAGGTTTTCAAAGTGATCTCTTGGTAGATGTTTTGTCAGGATATCTTCTGTCAACTCTGCAGTAGGAAAGTAGATCATCTGAAATGTCCCTGTTTCAGTCAGGTCATGTATCAAGTGGTACTTCATACCAATGTGTTTGATGCATGCATTGATCTTCTCACTCTGTGAAAGTTTGATGCAACTCTGGTTGTCTTTGCAGGCGCACCCCCCAAAGAAAGACTCAGACACCGGTATATGGATAAAGGCATTGGGCCACTTTTATTGAATAATGCCCTAGTCCGAATTATAACTTTCAATTGGTCCTCTTCCAATTATAATTCTTAAGGCAAGCAGGCCGCAGTAACACTGGCAAGGTTCCTCCCAAAATTGCCAATGGCAATTGGCTACAATGTATCCATTTGTATCAATTTGTTTGTTGACACAAACAAATTATTGACCGGAGTCAATAAACTATCTACTGACCCCACCCTCTGACGTGTATCCGTCAAATCACGGGGTGATGCATGCTGAAAAGCTCCTGCCATCACCCCTTGCCTGGTTCGTCGTTGACCGGTCAACATTATTACACCTGTACCTGTCTAAGTGTTGGCCAGTCAATTGCGAACCTGCCGGATACCTATGGGTCATAAATATTTACCTTACCAGTGTTACCCGCCTAAGTGACCAAAGTCAAGAGCAAAAACCCCTATGTCAAACCTTAGCAAAAGTGTGGGATGGGCAAAAAAGCCAGAACCCAAGGGCCAATTGTAGGTTCAGGCCAAAAATTCCCACCCGGCCCCGAAGCGACCAAAATATCACACTGTTCACTAGGGAGGGGGTGGAGGGAAAACTTCTCTCCGTCGCTATTTTTAAAATGGCAGCTCGGCTGCCTCGTGGCCACCCCTTTTATAGAGGGGTGGCCACGCCCCCTAACTCACCCGGATGTCTGAGTCCGGGTTGGGGGGGCCTGCAAAGAGCGCAGCAGCCATTTTGGCGCCGCGCTTTCATTGCAGGCGCACCCCCCCCAAAGAAAGACTCAGTCACTGGTATATGGATAAAGGCATTGGGCCACTTTTATTGAATAATGCCCTAGTCCGAATTATAACTTTCAATTGGTACTCATCCAATTATAATTCTTAAGTCAAGCAGGCCGCAGTAACACTGGTAAGGTTCCTCCCAAAATTGCCAATGGCAATTGGCTACAATGTATCCATTTGTATCAATTTGTTTGTTGACGCAAACAAATTATTGACCGGAGTCAATAAACTATCTACTGACCCCACCCTCTGACGTGTATCCGTCAAATCACGGGGTGATGCATGCTGAAAAGCTCCTGCTATCACCCCTTGCCTGGTTCGTCGTTGACCGGTCAACGTTATTACACCTGTACCTGTCTAAGTGTTGGCCAGTCAATTGCGAACCTGCCGGATACCTATGGGTCATAAATCTTTACCTTACCAGTGCTACCCGCCACACGGGGAGGCTTCAATGAAGACTCACCGCCCCGCCCCCAGACCGTCAGCTCGGTCAACAGGCCTGCTTGCAAATCTTCCAAAAAGAGGTTCATACCTCTAGCCAACAGGTGGACCCCATCCCCTGCATAAAGATCATAATTTTGTAAATTAATGGTGGGGTGTCGGATGACCATCCCCAAACCCTTGTCTGCCAAGAACCGGGCAACTGCCCTGTTCACCGAGCGGCGAGCGCGGTCAAGGGCACGGAGGTCAATACCTCCCCTGTAAGCGTGACGTGGTATGATGTCCGACCATAGCAGCCTTGTGGACGGCCACACATAATGCAAATAAGCTAGGTCACTGCAAATCATGAATTTTAAAGAAAGGCCAGTGACCTGGGCGAGGTCATTGCCCCCGAGGGCAATGGTCATCAGGAATAGCATCATTGACAGAATAACCCGCTGGGTACGATAAATGGTGGATTAAGCAAAATTCCCCCCGGGCCTTTTTGGGTACCAACCCCAGAGGGGAGACCTTCAGGTTGGGAAAGGGTGGTACAGAAAAGGGGCCTGCTACCCTCTTGGCCTCTACCTCTTTGGCAATACTCAGGGCAGCCACCTCCTCTCTACCCTTCAGGGACAGTAAATTGGGGGCATCTTGGGGTCCCCGCACTCCTTTGAATGGGATACGGAAGCCCCACTGAAAACCCTCCAGGAGGTACCCCGCGTCCTCTCTCCTTGGATAAGTTGAGAGCCATCGCTCCAACATATACACATTAACTGGGGAGGGGGCCTTTTGTCTGGCTAGCTCCATCAGCAGAAGCTCTGCCCGCTCCCTGTCCACCTCTACCTCTGCCCCGTGACGCACCGGCCCGCGGGCACGCGGCGGCGGCGTGGGGGCCAGCACAAGAGGGACACTCGTGTTTGTATCAGCACTGCCGCTTATTGCACACGCAATTAGCCGAGAAGCTCCAACACAGCAAGCGGGCTGGAACCCCCTGCCACGCCGGCTGGCGGGGAGCCTGTGTTGGAGCAGCTCGCTGCACGGCATGGCCACAATGGTACCTATACCCAGGCGCCAGACACGTGGGGGTCATGTACAAAAGCCACAATTTCTGACAGGGCTCATCCCATCTCATCTCCGGGTGCAAGGGCATCCTCATTCTAAATCCCTCATCGTAAGCCAACCATGATGGGCCAGGGAAATCCACCATCGCCCTGTAAATATTGTCCAAATATTGGACCATAAGAATGGCCAGGTCAGGCCGGGCCCTAAGGTACACCGCCATATAAATAAGATATGCGGGCAACCAGTTGGCCCAGGTGCGTGGTGGCTTACGACGGCGGGACAGTTCTTTGTCTCTGTCGTCCTGTCCCTCTCTCTCCTCCTTAGTGGGCTCATGGTACAATAGGGAGAATATGTCCACATACTCCCCCCGCCAAATCTTTTCCCTCGTGACCTTGGACAAATGATCACCAAGGGGCAATAAATAACCAGCCGTCGGCAAGGCCGTCACCGGCACATTAGGTACACGGGGCATACGCAGCGGAACCTGGACAGCCCATGCGATGCCCGGCACTGCCCCGGGGGCGGAAACCCCCACCCCCAATGTTGTGCCAGTATGGAACCAAGGGACACTGGGATAGGCTGGCAACTGATGCCCACTCACCTCGACTTGACGAGGCCATGGCCACTGAACCCCACCACTGGAAGTGGACTGTGATGTGGGTGCATTAACTTGAACCTGATACTCACTAGGTGCACCCCCGTGAGCCGCCCCCACTGGGGGTTCCGGCCCATGGCGGGCGTCGGAGCTCGCGACCGGAATCGAGCTCTGGGGCCACACCTGACCACTCCCCGGCTGTAACTCTGGACGAACAGGGAGCTGCGAGACACCGGCAGGCGCAGGCCGGAGCGTCTCAAGCAGCTCAACCCGGCTGCAACCCCCATGGGGTTGTGTGCAATCCCCAAGGATGCCTCAAGCACAGCTAAACGTGTTAGCAACGCATCCACTGCCACAGATCCCCCAGTATAAAGCGGGCCGGGTGGGCCGGACGGCCCACTAGGCATTTGACCAGGAACCCCAAAGTGAGAGCCTGGGCCCGAATAGGGCCATGCCCAAAACTCCGGCCCATGAGGGGCCGGAGGGGGAACGTGCTGTGCACCCGCACCAGGCCCTCGCCCGCTGTCCTGACCCATGGCCGGCAACTGCGGGCCGAGGGCCGAAGCCCCTGAAGGGCCGGCCGGAGGCTGGCCAGCCGAGGGCCAAGCACCAGCCTGCATCACCCCACTGGTATCGGTGGGTAAAGCTGGGGTAGTGCCCTGCTGCGGGGGCGCAGCCCTGGTCCTCTGACCTGAGGGCTGCCCCCCGCCCTGCGCAGGGCCCGCAAAAGTCCTCCCCTTTGGCCGCGGTTTCGTCGCCGGGGCCTTCCGTTTGGGAGGCATATCTGTTAGAAAGAGCAGGATCCCTTTCCAGGGATCAACCTGACGCCAAAAAACACAGAGCAGCCAACAAGCCAAAGGCTCTGTGCGAATCCTTCCTTCCCAGCCAGGAAAGACCAAGGGCTAAAGAGCCGAAGAGTCGAAGAAATAGCGATGGAGAAAACTTCTCCTCTCCGTCGCTATTTTTAAAATGGCAGCTCACCTGCCTCGTGGCCACCCCTTTTATAGAGGGGTGGCCACGCCCCCTAACTCACCCGGATGTCTGAGTCCGGGTGGGGGGGCCTGCAAAGAGCGCGGTGGCCATTTTGGCACCGCACTTTCATTCGTCATTTGGACTGGCATTTCTTCATCTATTCCAAGGTCCTTTAGCAGCTTCTCTAGCAAAAGAAGTTCTCTGTGCTTCTGCTAGAGCAATGAGCTCTGATTCTGTAAAAGCCAACCATCTTGTATATGAGGTTAGCGCATGCATGATTGCTATTATCTCAAACACCTTTGTTTGCAATTACCTGACCAAGAAGCAGTTCCAACCCCACTCCCAAGCTTTGCCTACCACACATTAGTGATATTACAAATACACTTCTTCCAAATATCACAATGTCCTGTTCTCTAGTTTCAGGTTTGATGCTGGAAACTGGAGAGTTCCGCATTGTTAGTAGGGCAGCCTTCTAATAAAAAAAAACCACCCATGTAATAATGCCATACAATCTTTTCTTGTAATTATATAAGCAACTGGACATTTGAGACTAGTCACCACAGAAATAATGCAGCTGTCTGTTATTTCATTGCAATGACAATTTAACCTGAATCATTGCAAATTAATTGTATGAATCTTATTATTTGTAGCAGTTATTCTCCATCTCTGGAAGTGAGAAAATGGAAGCAACCCCATATTACTTTGATAAGAAAGATAATAAGTGGAGCTGAATCCCATGGGATTCAGAAATGATATGCCAGAGAATAGACACTTGTTCGATTTGATTTGTAAAGTGTCTTATGTTTCTTGATTTTCCTCAGACACACACTTCAGAACAATACCAGCTAATTCTGATCAGGCTTTCATCAAATTTGGAACAGATGCCTTTGAAGGAATAGTTGGGTGGGGGACCTCATTAACTGTCACTTCCTGCTTTGAAGGCACTGAAGCAATGCTGATTGGCAGAGTATTTGACCCAATCATTTTCTCAGCTGTGTGCCAAGAGACCTTGCTGCTAGCTTGGACCAGCCAGCTTAGAAACCATGACAGCTCTCTGAATACATAGCACTGTACAGAGATGCAGCTGTTTAATCCTAATAGACAGTCTACCAAAACAGAGAAGAAAAAGAGGTGTCTTAAGGGCACTTTTAAGACTAAGAAAATTAACTGGAGTTCATTTTCAGTCTTCATATTCAAGGTACACAGGTTTCTTATTTTAAGAAAAATGATGAGGATTTCGATTCAGCTTCTTCCACCCAGAAAAACGTAACTCATGCAGGCACTTCATTTTTCAAGAGTGGACATTATGTGGGGGAGGAATCAAGATTTATTACAGCAAACAGAAGCTAGTTATTCTGATGGAGAATCTAGAGGAATCAGAAGTAACTGTGAACCTTAACATCTCCCTTGCAGGCTACACTGACTAAAGGAATGGTATTGATTGTTCTCGTATGTAAAAGCAATACATCTACCCCTAGCTTGCTTCCCCCTGCTCCAGCACCAAATAAAATCATAGGAAAGGAAATCTTTGTGGCAGAAATGCATACCTTAGAAGTACCATTTAATTTTGAAACTGAGCATTCAGCAAATCTCCTTTGCTGTTTCTTTTATATCTTTGCCATGCTTACATAAGAAACTCATCTAGGTTTTGTGATTGTGGCAAGGAGAATAGAATCAGTGAAGTGTGAGAAGAGCCAGACAGGGGATATCATGAGGAATGAACCACATCTTACAGTCCTGTCAAAAAACATAAAAAGAAGAGTGAATTGGTTATTTTTTTCAGGTGATGAGAAAAATCTAACACTGCTACAAGGAGATATGGGCATCCCCCAAGGACACAAAGTGAACAAGGTCATCAAAGGCTACAGAGAACTCCCAGCTTTGCCTTTGACCACTCACGGGAATACCATACAGAGGACATGCCATTCTGCATTACCATCTTTGGGTCCTTCTATTTCATTTAAACTCTATAGCATGAATGGCCTTAATTGAACTCCTGCATATTGCACAAGCCTGTGGGTTTTTTTTAATTTTCTTTGGAAGGGCACACCTATTCCTTTAATAATAATTGCATAGCAATTAGAGACATCTACACCTACAGCTACAGCATTAAGAGGCTAAAGCTCAAATTAGACAAATCAGACACAGCAGAGATCCCTTAGGAGTTGGTGTGTGTGTGTGTGTGTTTCCCCCTCCCCCTGCTGACCAGAATTTGTGTCATTCTGCATGTTACAGATTAGCTTGTTGTCTTTCATGATTTGCCATTAATGAGTAAATCCAATCTTACTTTGTTAGTTAACGTCTGACCAGTCATCCCAGCAACTCAATGCCGAGTGTTGGGCAGTGGTAAATAACCTGACTCCCTAAAGGGCCCAACAGCTACAGGCAGATGAGCCCCTTTAAGTGGGGTGATAGTCCCCTCAGTGGAGGAAATGCCCCTGGAAACCATTATATTGGGTTCAACGGCAAAATGAGTAAAGGAGGAACTCTGATTTTCAATGGTCTTGGAGGTGGAAGAGGCCATGCCAGATGAACTGGCTGTGAAGGTGCACCTTGTCAATATCCTCAAGACTGCAGCAGTCTATTGCAGCCCCAGTGTTAAATCCTGCATGTCTCACTCCATATGTGCTGCAGGAGATGGCTCCATGATCACAGCATGTGGGTCACTTCATGGCAAGCTGGGATCCACCTTAAACAAATTCATGCCAGTGGCATTTTTCCTGCTTCAGGGGGGGGGGGGGATGTATTTTCGGATAGGAGTTGCAGCCAACGACTTTGCCAGTCATATTCTGCAGACATGGCACTTTGAAGGAATTGCATGTCTGGAAGGGAAATGTTTAATAGCAGATATTTCATTTAACATGGTACCCAGTGTGTTGTAATTAATAGAGGGATGGAATAGGACTCTGTAGGCTAGATTAAAATCCCTACATAGCTATGTAAACCTACTTGGGGAGTGGAACTGGGTCTTACTTACCATGAAAGCCCTGTTAGGGTCATTTTAAGTCACTTCCAACTAGACAACACATAACTATTTCATTTTAACCAGTACTTGATGGTAGCTCCCGTCCAGCATATCTCTTCCCAATACGAGTTAAAAAGAAGCAAAGGAACATTCTCCAAGGAAGAAGAGCACAGGCAATACTTTTGATCAATTCTAGAATGCTCCCACTTGCATAGTTACCATGAGAGCACAAGAATTTTGACATACATTCTTTCAATGGTTTAATGATAAATTTGAAAATGCATGTACTCTTCATGATAGTCCCCATACCCAGACTTCCCTCCAAGGACAGTCCAAAAACACAGGCAGCTATACTTATCCATATCAATAAATAATAATCAGGTCTTCTGTAAAGTTCCTTATTGTCCACTGAAAACCAATCCTTCCCTTGTAATACTTTTAATTACAAGAGAGAGACACTACAGAGCTCTTTGGAGAAACTATTTCCATCCCAGCTAGTCTGAAGGTTATAGCTAAGCTCAGAGGAAACAGAGAGGCCAGGTTTGACAGGTCAGTAGTTTGCTGGACATGAGGACATTATTTGTACGTGACTGGTACATTAATTGCCTCAGGAGCATAGAGAGTCTCCAAATCAGTACCAGCCCATTAGAAGAGAGTAGAGTAAGCAAGAAAACAAGATGCCACCTCAGTATGAAGTCTGTAATTTATTTTGTGTCAAAATAGCTATCACTGCTATGCATGGCATGCTATGTGAAAACTCTGCCAAGCACCACAGGGAACAGGAAATCCTTAATAATTCCTTATTTCTTTTCTCTTTATTGTATATCAGTGCTGTCCCCAGACAATTTTTCTTCCCTTAAACCCGGCTGATAGGAGACAGAACTGACACAAAAACAGTCCTTTCCAGCTGTGAAAGAAACAGAGAGAGGGAAATGATAGCAACAAAAATCAGCAAAAGCAAAAAGGTTGTTTGAATCATTACACCTCCATTTAGCAAGAAACACATTTACAAAAGATCAAACAGTGAGGCAGATTTTCAGGTACTTCTCACTGCATAATGCTTTGAAAATATGTGGGAAATAGCCCTTCTGTTGGCAAGGAAAAGCAGTGCAGGCTTCGAAGCAGACAGGGAAAGAAACTTCCCAGGTCTTTAGTCAAGGCTGAAGTATGTTGTTCTTTAGTCACACAGTCAAGTTAGACCCTGCTTGACTTCATGAACCACAGCACACCAGGCTCCTCTGTCATCTACCATTCTCTGGAGCCTGAATAGATCTACACACACCATGTCAATGATACTGCCTAACCATCTCATCCTCTGCCGCCCTTCTCCTTTTGCTTCCAATTTTTCCTAGCTTCAGGACCTTCTCTAGTGAGCTCTCTTCTCATTTGGTGGGCAAAGTATTTGAACTTCAACTTCAGTATCTGTCCTTCCAAAGAGCAGTCAGGTTTGACTTTCTTTAGGATTAACTAATTTGATCTCCTTGCAGTCCAGGGGACTTATTGCTGATCTCGCATGCCCTTTTGCCTTTCACCTACTGTGAAAACTACAGCTGAGCTCAGAGGGGAAAGGCAAATGATGTCACAATCTCAGATGATGCCACCTGCCTGGGACTATGATGAATTCCACTGGACTCCTGCCCTGCTCTGCCCTTCCAGGAGCGGGGCCCTGCGATGTCACAAAGGCCCAGACCTGATCAGCCCTTGGGATTGGTTGAAGATCAAGGATCAATTTTGGGGGGCATAAACCCCAAAATGGGTTCCAAGACCACCACCACCCCAGTGCTGATCTTGCAAGCCCAAGGTATGTGTGTGCATATACAAACAGAGATCCCTGTTTTTTAGATATAGATAAAGATCACTCCATTTCTTCTAAGGGATTTTGCCCACTGCAGTAGATATGGTCAACTGGATTAAATTCACTCATCCCCATTAATTTCTAGGATGTCGATGTTCAGTCTTACCATCTCATGTTTGACCATGTCCAGCTTGCCTTGATTCATAGATCTTACATTCCAGGTCTCTATGCAATATTGTTCTTTAGAGCATCAGACTTTCCTTTCACTGTCTGATCCACCTACAACTCAGTAGATCCATCTTTCAGCTTTGACCCAGCTGCTTCACCCTTTCTGAGGCTATTTGTGTTTGCCCTCCGCTCTTCCCAGTAGCATATTGGACACCTTCCAAGCTGAGAGACTCATCTTCTGGTGTCACATCTTTTAGCTGTATCTTTTAGGGGCTGAGGTATTTGCACATCTTTAAATGTCCAAAGGTAATGCAGTGGTCAGGAAATTTCCTGTTTCAGACCATAACCCCCAGGCCCCATGGCCACTAGCCACACTGTCTAGAGATCAGTGATGGTAGACCTTGGCACTACAGCTGTTCTTGAACTTCAATTCCCAAAAGCTCTGATCAGCATGAGTACTGACTTGGCTTCTGGTAATTGAAGTCCAAGAACAACTGGAGTGCCAAGATTTGCCATCACTGGTCTAGATCATGAGTGGGGGACCTGCAGTCTTTAGGGGCCTGGACTTCTATGGACTTCAATTTCCAGAAGCCCAGGCTCCCCTCAAGGCTGCAGGTTCCCTACCCCTGGTCTAGACCATTCTGGAAACTTTCATCCAAAATAGGAACTTTCTTGACCACTGCATTTCCCAGTGGATTCTTTCACTGAAACCCTTATCACTTGCTGCTGAAGAACAATATTTCTTCAATAGTTGTTGGGAAATCTTAACCTATAAATCCAAGGGTTAACCATTGGAACTGGCTATAGGTTGCTATGCCTCGCCCTACTTGCCTGCACTCACCCTTCCTGCACACGGCCGATCTGGGTCCGCAGGTCAACAAAGGATTGAGAAAACCGGCAGTGGGGCAACAGCCCCACAAACGCGAAGAAAGGGAAACAACTTCACTTCCCAACATTCCTTGTGCCGCACCGCGCCAGAGCCAATCAGGCTGAGAGGCTCTCACACGGTGCAGCGTTTGGAAACGCGCCGCAGCCAATCAAAAGAAAACCATTTTAAAAAAACGCAGCACAAACACAAAGCACCAACCCATAACTACAAGCCCCAGCGTCCTGCGCAACACGAGCACGCAGAACGCTGAGGAAGCCAGCACCCAAAAAATAAAACAAAAACAAAAACACCGGGAGAGCAAGTCCGCCAAGCTGCGGGAACCAAAGCCCCCTCCCCAACGGCGCCTGAAGCTCCTAATCGTTTCCCCTTTAATATCACTGGGGGGGTTGTGCTCCCCCTCTCTACTGGCTCCCCTGGGGTTGAGAGGGTTGGGGGGACCAAAGGAGCCTGTCTCCCCAACCCTCCTGACCCCAGGGGACCCGGCAGAGAGGGGATTCCCTTCCCCCCACACACATGCCCCATATTAAAGAGAAGAAGCCAAGCGGTTACTTCTCTTTAAAAATGGAGTTGGGGGGGAATCCCCCTCTCTACTGGCTCCTCTGGGGTTGAGAGGGTTGAGGGGACCAAAGGGGTCTGTCTGAGACGGGATCCCCCCCCAGGACACCAAAAAACACAAAAACAAACAATCAAAAACATTCAAAAATACACAAAATCAAACAAAAATAACACCAAAAAGTAAACAACAACAAACATTTCCAAACACACCCAGCACCCAGCCAAACACCACAAAATCCAACCACCACCACCACCCCAAATAAAGAAAAACAGTTAACTCACCACCACACAACCTCATACCACAACGACTGGAAAAGAAATGAATAAACAAAGAGACTACTTACTGGAAGAAGCTCCACCCAGAGGCCACGAGAGAAAAAACAGTCAAAATACAAGATAACCCCTACCAGCAGCACTTGCTGCCCACAATAATAAAAAAAAATCAAAAAGACACAATAGCCCCACACAAAAGGCCCCAAGAGTTTTTCGAAAAAGTATATCATCCTTTATTCTTTTTTTCATCCACAAAACCAAAACACCAAACAAAACTCATCACAGTTTAAAACAGGCGAACAGTTTAAAAATTTCAATTATAGATTAACCTCTTCTTTACAAACATTAACAACAACAACAACAAAAACTTTCCAACACCATTTAAAACAGCCCAGCAATGCCGGGCAACCTTTGCTAGTAACAGATAAAATTAGGCATATTAGAAAACAAAAACAAAAAATTATAAAACAAAAACACTGCAACACTTTAAAGACTAACTGAACTTAAAATATGGCAGTTAGTCTTTAACGTGCGGTAGTATTTTTGTTTTTGTTTTAATTTTGTTTTCTGATATGCCTGAACCACAGACTAACATGGCTACTATTCCAAAAAAGATAAAATTTGAGTAGTGAGATATAAAAACAAACCATTTCTAAGCCTGATTTTGGTAGAAACAAATAGAGTCAGTCTCTGAGAAAGAGACTGTAGTAGTATTTGGGGTGATCAGAACGGGTCCTGCAGGAAGGAAGGAACAGGCTGGTGAATTTTGTTTAGTTTTCCTCCCCTTCTCACTTCCCAGTTTAGCATACCTGTCATGTTTTGGACATGAAAATAAGGGAAATTTTGGGCTATACCCCTCTCCCCACCAGGCCATGCCCCCACCCACCAGGCCACGCCCTCTCCTCCCCAAAATCCAGGCACACCCAAGAGCCTAGAGGAGGAGGAGCCACCAGAGCCAGGGAGAAGTGTTGAGATCCCCCTGGTGGAGGAAGAACCATCCCCAGGGCACTCCCCTTAGCACCACTGCTGTCCCTCGCAGGGAATAAGGCAACAGGCCAGCCCCTACAGGCCAACCTTACTTTAATAATTATATTTTAAATTTCTTTCCACATTATCTGCTGTGACAGCATTTCATGTTATGGTGATTTTTCATGGAACTGTTTTTTTTACACTTTAATCACTTAAGTGTCTACTGTCTTAGCCTTGTGTACCTCAATTTCATTTTTTAAAACTCTGTGTTTAACGCAGGACCATCGAAATATCCTCTTTATGTTGTATGCAAATATACTTGAAGCCAATTTGCTCATTGTATCTTCCCTTTAACACTCTCTTTCCCAGAAGAGAATTCCATGAAAAATCACCATAATATGAAATGCTATCACAGCAGAGAATGAGGACAGAGATTTAAAATAGAATTATTACAGTAAGGCTGGCCTGTAGCCTTGTTCCCCATGAGGGGAAGCAGTCATGCTCAGGGGAGTGCTTAGTGGGCGGTTCTTCCTCCACCAGGGGGAGCCCAACACTCCTCCTCTCTGGTTCTGGTATGAGGCACATACCTCATGGATAAAGATATAATAATACTAATACAATAATATATGGAAGATTTATATGCCCCCTGGATTTTTTAAAAAATATGGGAGATTATTTTAAAAATATGTGACGGTGGGAAGAGGGGCTAAATTACAGGGTTTTCCCAGGCAATACAGGATACTTGACAGGTATGCAATTTAGCACCCAGGATTATTTCACATTATATTCTGGAAGATTCACCAGCTCTACCAACTCCAGCAAACTGAAGGATATTTGAAGGAAAAGTGGGAGTGGGGTAAAAAAATCAATCCTCTTTCTTGCATTTGGGACCATCCAACTTCCTTTTATTATTATTTTTATTTTAGATGTTTAATAAACTAACGACATAACACATAGAAAGGGAATTTACACTTAGAAGTAAAATTGGGGCGGGGGGAGATGCACCATATTTTGTGGTCTCCATCACCCTAAGGGCCATTCAGAACAGGAGTTCTCAACCTCTTAAAGCTGGGGGCTGAGTCATGCTCCCTCAGACAGCTTCGGGGGGGGCAGATGGCAATTTTGCCCTTCCTCCACCACATGGTACTTCCTGGTGTGGTGGGGAGGCACATGAAATGTTGTTGTCGGCTGCATCCAGCCCATGGGCCACAGGCTGAGACTCCCTGATTTAGACATTACTTTTTAACTTATTTATAGCAATCATTAAGTTGAAACTTATATTTGACTTTCAATTTTTTTGCAATTAATCTAGTTGATATTAACAAATTTGTTAAACTCTCTCTTTTTTGCCATTTCAATTAATTATTCCAAAAACCAGAAGGAGTGCAATTTTGGACACATTTCTATGTTTATACTGAAAGTTTCATTTATTTCTTCAAAAAAAATTGGATCTCATCTTAATCCCACCATAGATTAAAATAAGTACCATTTTCCTGATTACATCTCCAACACGATTCAGAATATTTAATATTAAAACAATTCATTTTACATCTCAATATAGTCTTATAACAATTCTTTTTAATCCTTTTTCCAGTAAGTGTTTTTACTGTCTCCATGTGACTATTCATTGTACCAAGCAATCTGAGTGGGCCTAATAATTTGCTTGTATTTTACTTGTAACCTTGATTTCCTCTTTTTACAATAATTCTATCCATTTTTTTAAAAAAAAGAAATCTATTTATGAAGTGCAACAAAGACTGAAATCTAGGCAGTCTTGAAACCAATGGAGTAGTTCCACTGAAATTCTCTGTGCAAGCAGTTCCAGACATCCTTGACAGTCTACGGAAACATCCTGTTACTGACAGAGAAACATTTTCCAAGTCTAATCAAACCCATTTGTTTTGCTGTGTTGAGTACGATGGTTTGGGGCAGCGGTTTCTCTGCACCACTTATTAACACAGTCTGCTAATCATCCTTGGCTGAGCTGCCTGTGCTTCTCTACTTGAGAAGTGTTCTGTCATTCCAGCAATGAAGGCAGCATCTGGGAGAACCTGAAAAGGATGTGAGGAGAGGGGAGGGCATTTTGCTCCTACAGCTGCAGACCATTCAATAGACTTATTAAAGTACTTGCTGATTGGAATGAATGATATTGAAACTTCCTGAATATCAGAGTGAAAGGGGGTGGATGGGTAGAATCTATAGTGTTTACAGTACTTTATATGGATAAAGATGACATATCTCTCCTTTGCTACATCTATCTCTTCATTCCATCCAAATCTGATCCAAGTATAAACCCAATGCTTGGAATCAGAACCAATTGGATAAGAGTAAACAAACAGAACTTTAATCTAGGGATGACATAATTCTATCCCACCAATCCGGGACTGCCATGTGACATCATTGCATTCTTCAAACTCTAAGATCCCGCAGAATCCCCAACCAGGGCAGGCAGCCTCCGTCAGTTTAAAATAAACTGTAGTCAAGAGGCTGTTCCTTTATTTTTGAAAAAACATTTCTTGGGCCACTCTTGAAGTTGCCCTTCCTCTCCCTGAGGTCACCCCTGCTCTACCCTTCACCCCACCCCACCCCCAATTAAGTTGGACTCACCTTCAAACCCCACACAAGGATCCCTTGGAATAAAGCGCTAAAAAGAGGTCTGGAATAGGAATGCAGCCCTTGGAGTCCCTGTTTCCCTCTGGAAGGAGAAAAGGAAGTGACGTATTAATAACGGGGGGGGGGGGGGAGTCGGGCCGAATTGGCAAAGAGGTTCGGCAAGGTTCTAGCGGTATTCGAAAAAGGCGGGGTTGAGACTACGAAAAGACAAATGCGTCTTCTTCGCGACCGAGGAATTCGACCTCGGTCGCGAAGAAGACGCATTTGTCTTTTCGCAGTCTCAACCCCGCCTTTTCGAATACCGCTAGAACCTTGCCCAACCTCTTTGCCAATTCGGCCCGACTCCCCCCCCCCCGTTATTAATACATCATCAAAATAAGGCAACACCCCCTCGAGCCCCTTCAGGAGGTGTTCCACGAGTAACAGGAAGGGACTTATTTTGGAAGAAGCCCTTTGTGAGAGACAACTCTTCACTTCCTATGCACAGTGGTCCCTTCCTCTCTAGGAATGCTGACTCTATGCATTTAACCCTTTGCAGTCATGTGAAGAAGGAATCCTCCATAGACATGGGCATTTCTTACTCCATCCCGAGACTTTTGCATGGTTTTCTTTGAACCGGACAGGACAGCTTGAATCTGGGAAAATCCTGAAAAAATGGGATTTATGGCAACCCTAGTTTAATTCAGACAATACAGATGCTCCTAGTAAACCAAAAGGCAAATAAAGTTCAACCTGTGTCTTTGGGGTGCATTGCCACTGAGAAAATCAGATACACTGCTTAGGTGTGTTCCTGGATTCATCTCTGGATTTAGATGCTCAGAATGGAGTAGGATTCAGGAAGCATGGCTCTTAATCCCCATTTAGCCATAGAAGCTTATTGGGGGCAAGGAACTGCTAAAACCACTCACTTATTTTGAAAGTCATATTAGGTTTGCTATAGGTCTGTTGCAAGATGATGGAATATAGCAACAATATCAGTACAGTATCCAAGTGATTTTTAAGTGTGTAATATTAATTACAACCCCAGCCGGGGGTGAAGAGGAGGAGGATCAGCCTCACGGCGAGGCCAGCCATCGCCGGCGCCGTGAGGATCCTCGAAACCCCGAACACCACCACCATCCCCAACCGGGAGTGAAGAGGAGGATGATCAGCCTTGCGGTGAGGTCAGCCATCGCTGGCGCTGCAAGGATCCTCGGAGCCCGGACACCACCACCATCCCCAGCCGGGGGTGAAGAGGAGGAGGCCACTGCCACCGCCGCGAGGCTGCTGAGGCCAGGGGCAGCCGCGAGATCACCCCAGCCGGGGGTGAAGAGGACCAGGCGGGCGGCAGGAAAGCATCCACCCATCATCACCTCCTGCTGCCAGCCGAGTGCTGGAGAAGAAGATCACAAGACAGAAGGGAAGAAGGCAAAGGAGGAAAGCCAAGGGGCAGGAGGCCCATGTGAAGGATAAGTAACTGATAGACAATAATGTAGCTGACTTAATATAGCAACTGACATAGAGACTGAATTAATATGACAACTGACATAGAGACTGTTTTTTAAAGTGTGATAATATGCATGATAATATGTTGTTTAAACTGATTAAATTTTTAAAACTGTGATGGGAGAAAAATGGTGTAGAAACCGGCAAACCACGCCATAAAGCTTGCCAAGAGAACCCTATTGACCAAAACAAAAGGCAAAACAAAGGAGCAGGCTAGATGATACAGGATGCTTAGCACCACAGAGTGGAGGAAGGGGAGGGACAGGAAAGGGGGAGGAGAAATGCAATGTTGTAAGGAACAATACTGCATAGGGACATGGAATGTGAGATCAATGAACCAAGATAAACTGGAAGTGGTAAAAAAATGAGATGGAAAGAATAAGCATTGACATCTTGGGAATCAGTGAGCTAAAATGGACAGGGATGGGTGAATTCAGCTCTGGAAACCATCATATCTACTACTGTGGGCAAGAAAACCTTAGAAGAAATGGAGTAGCCATAATTGTCAATAAAAGAGTGAGGAAAGCAGTAATGGGATACAACCTCAAAAATGACAGAATGCAAGCGCGGCGCCAAAATGGCCGCCGTGCCCTTTGCGGGGCCCCCCATAGGACGAAGGCATCCGGGTAGTTAGGGGCGTGGCCAGCTCCCTTATAAAAGGGGTGGCCATGAGGCAGCCGAGCTGCCATTTTGCGAAGCGACGGAGCGGAGAAGTTTTTCCCTCTTACCTCCGTCGCTTTTACCTTTACCGGGAAGCCTTTTGGCTGCTGAATTCTATCGTTTCGGCTTCCCGTTGATTGGCTGAGGTGCTCTTGAAGAAGAAGGCGGCGGCGAGCGCGGCTCGTGTGGTTCGGAGGCGCGATCCGGGTCGGAGGACCGCGGCCGCGCCTCCCAAGCAGCCGCCTTTGCCTGCACCCACCGGGACCGGTGGAATGGGGGTCTTTTTTCCCTGGCCGGAGAATGCTGGCCCACGCACGGGTCCAGTAGGGGCTGCGGCCCTCGGCCCACAAGCGGTGAACACCGCTCCTGGTGTTGCCCATTCCGCTGGCTCAGCTCGCTCCGGGGCCTTCCAACCTTGGGGGGTGGTCTGATCCTCCCTATTCGGGCCCCAGGGCACAGGGACCTGTGCCCATGCCTGCAGTAGGCGGGCCGGCTGGCCCTTTGCCCCTTGTCAGCGTGGGAGCCTTATTGGCCCGTGTGGCGGCCCTCGAGGCATCCCTGGCCCGGGCTAGCCACTCTGGGGCTCCCTTTGGGGTTCATTTTGACGCGTCGTCTGCTGGGCAGCGGCAGGCGACGGGGCGGGTCGAGCTGCTTGAGGCGTGTGGCACGACCTCGGCCACTGCCTCGCAGCTCCCCAACCAACGGGCCGGTGTGGGTCAGGCCCCAGTGACGAGCTCTACGGTGGTCGTGAGCTCCGACGCCCCAGTGGGCCGGAACCCCCGGTGGGGGCGGCCCATGGGGGTGCATCGGGTGAGTATGCAGTTCAAGCTAATGCACCCACACAACTGACTTCCTTGGGGGGGGGCTTTCCAATGGCCTTGTCCTCGTGTGGGTGGTGCGGCGGTACAGCCGCTGATGCCCCACCCGGCGACGACGACTACCACCCAGGGCCCCGTGGTGGGGGGTGTTTCCTACCCTGCGGGGAATGTTTTGGGGGTGGCTGGGTTGGTCCAAGCCCCTTTTCATATGCCCGCAGTTTCTGCGATGCCTGTCTCGGCCTTGCCGAAAGTGGGGTATTCCTTACCGCTGGGTGACCACTTGGCACAGGCCACCAGAGAGAAAGTTTGGCGGGGGGAGTATGTGGATATCTTCTCACTCCTAAGCAGAGAGCCCACCAAGGAGGAGAGGGAGGGGCAGGATGAGAAGGATAAGGAGCAGGCACGTCGTCGCAAGCCACCAAGTACGTGGGCCAAATGGTCGCCGGCCTACTTCATATACATGGCGGTGTACCTTAGGGCCCGGCCGGATTTGGCAATTCCGATGGTCCAGTATTTGGACAGCATCTACCGGGCGATGGTTGACTTCCCGGGCCCATCGTGGTTGGCCTATGACGAGGAATGCCGTAGGCAGATTTCCCCGCACCCCGAGATTAGGTGGGATGAGCCATGGCAGAGGCTGTGGCTTTTGTACGTGACGCCCACGCGCCCCATTGTGGACATGTGGTCCAGCAGGCGGCCCCAGCACAGATCACCTGCCAGGGGGCGGGGCAGGGGGGTTCCAGCCCGCCTGCTGTGCTGGACTTTCTCGTCCAATGGTTCCTGCAATGGGAGGAATGGCAAATACAGACGTGAGTGTCCCACCTGTGCTGGCCCCCATGCGGCCTCTGCCTGTCCCAGGCCTGGAGGGATGCGGGGCAGAGGGAGGGGCAGACAGGGGGCTGGCAAGACTGCCGCAGATGGATCTAGTTCACCGAAGGGCTCCCTCCTCAATTAATGTGGACATGTTGGAGTGTTGGCCCACATTGTACTCGAAGGGAGAGGATGAGGGTAATCTCCTTCAGGGTTCTAGGCAGGGGTTCCGGATCCCTTTCATGGGAGTTAGGTCCCCTCAGGATGCCCCCAATCTTTTACCCCTTAGGGGGAGGGAGGAGGTGGATGCTGCCAGCATTGACAAGGAGGTCTATGCAGGCAGGGTCGTTGGCCCTGTCCCTGCGCCCCCGTTCCGGGGAGCATATTATTTCTATGATGCCATGCCTTTTGGCTGTTCCATTTGGGCTCGGCATTCGAGCATTTCTCCACCTTCCGGGAGTGGGCTTTTGTCCGCAGGTCAGGGTCCCGGTCTGTAGCCCATTCCCTGGATGGTTTTATTCGGGGCTGAACGGGGCTGGGACACGTGCACACGTCTCCTCAACGCATTTCAGATGCTAATGGAGGAACTTGGTGTCCCTTTAGCGCCCGAAAAGACCGGGGCCCGTCTACACAGCTAGTATTCCTGGGGGTGGGGATTGACACGGTAGTGCATGCTTCTAGGTGGCAGCGGGATAAGGTCTCAAGGCTAGTGGCCCTTATCTCGGACTTGCTGGCCGAGCGCATGGCATCACTGAGGGAACTGCTGGTGCTACATGGTCACCTCAATTCCGCTTGCAGGGTCGTCGCACCGGGCAGGGCATTTGCTCGGCGCTTGTGCGACGCCATGGCAGGATTATCCAGGCCCCACCATAGGGTTAGACTTACCTGGGGTATCAGGGAAGACATGCTTGTCTGGCCACAGATCCAGAGGGAGTTCAATGGGGTGTCATTTTGGAGGTCTGAGCTCCTGGCTCCCCCTTGCTTTCAGATACAGTCTGATGCCTCGGGATCCCTGGGTTATGGGATGTACTTTAATTGGAAGTGGGCCTATGGTGGGTGGCCACCACCCTGGGCAGGCACGGGTCGCCTGCGTGGTCTCACGTATCTGGAATGTTTACCTATCCTGGGTGCTTGGATGCTGTGGGGCAAGGAGTGGGCCAACTCGGTTGTGCAATTTTGGTGTGACAATGCGGCTGTTGGCCACATTGTCAATGCACAGACTGCTAAATCGCCCAGGGTTATGGACCTAGTGCGCTAGTTTGTGTTGCGCAGCCTGCGCCTTAACGTTCTCTTCAGGGCCAGGCATCTCCCAGGGGTTGATAATGATATTCCTGACGCTTTGTCCCGCCTGCAGATCTCCTGGTTCCGTCCCTTGGCCCCGGATGCGGAGGAATTTCCCTCGCCACTCCCGGACGAGATATGGGACGTTCGCAAGGAGAGGTGAACCGGGCGATTGGCCTGTCACTAGCGCCATGCACGCGTAAGGCGTATCACCACGCATTTAGTTCTTTTAGAGCATTCTGTACCCAATTTCGACTGCCAGGAACCTGGCCGATCCCGGTAACCCATGTTCTGCGGTTCATGGTTTACCTGTATGCCCAGGGCCTTGCACCACGCACCATAGCATCTAAGCTGTCAGGGTTGGCTTTTATGGCCAAAGTGGGAGGTCGTGCGGACAGCACCAATGACTTCCGTGTGAGACAGGTTTTGGAGGGGTGGGTGCGCGCGCGCGGGCGTTTCCCGGGCGACCCCACCCGATTTCCCCAGGGGTTTTTACCCAATTGGCCCGGGGCTGGCCTGGCCTCTGTTTTGATAGATGAGGCAGCCCATTTCATGCGGCTACTACGGTGGCCTTTTTTGGAGTGCTCCGCATCAGCGAGCTTGAGATGCTGTATAAGGTGGATGCAAGATTTTCCCAGGGGTTTTTTACCCAATTGGCCCGGGGCTGGCCTGGCCTCTGTTTTGATAGATGAGGCAGCCCAATTCATGCGGCTACAACGGTGGCCTTTTTGGAGCGCTCCGCATCAGCGAGCTTGAGATGCTGTATAAGGCGGATGCAAGTCGTAGGGCACTGGAACTCGAAGATGTCTGTGTGGACAATATTGGGCTCAGTTGGGGATACGCTCCTCTAAAATGAATCAGCACGGCGTAGGCAGTGGAGTAGACTGCTACGATGTTCCTCGACAGACATCTGTCCGGTTGGTGCCCTACAGGATTTCCTTGCACGGTGTGGCACGTGCCATGGCCCGTTTTTCTGTCACCAGGGTGGGTCTTCCCTTACTAAATTTCAATTTTGGAGGGTGCCGGGAAGGCACTAGACAGTGTTGGCCTCTCTGGGGCTAGTTGCGGCACCCATTCGTTCAGGATAGGGGCGGCTTCTACTGCAGCTGTTTTTGGGGTACTCCTGGGCTAAATACGCCGCAGGGGAGGGTGGGGGTCACAATGTTTTCAGTTTTGTGTTCGCCCTCTTCAACCGTGAGTACCAGTTTAGTCACTGCACTGTCTCTCCCCCCTTTTTTCCTTGACAGACCCTGGGTGTCGTTTTACACCGGTGACAGTATGCCTGGTGGGCCGTAGCCACGTGCACAGGGCAGCGCGTTACGCTGCATGGGGCAGCGCGTTACGCTGCACAGGGCAGCGCGTTTCGCTGCACAGGGCAGCGCATTACGCTGCAGGCGACAGAGTGGGACCCCGACTGGGACTGGGTGCATCTGCACGTCTCAGGTGGTATGGTAAGCGCGGCATGTTATGGCGAGAACTGTTGCCATTCCTTTTCTACATCAGGGATGCTGACTCGCCCGATGTCCTGGTTATGTACCTTGGGGGCGATGGCTTGGGGCAGGTCACTGACCTATCGCGGAAACTTGCGGTTTGCAGTGACCTGCCCTGCTCACATTATGTGTGGCCTGCCACATCCCTCAATTGGTCGGACACGTTACCGTGGTACGCTTACAGGGGGGCGTTCGACCTCGAGGCTCTTGACTGAGCCGACGCTCCGTGAACGGGGCTATTGCCCAGTTCCTTTTTGACAAGGGTGGGGGAGGCGTCATTAGCCTCCCCGACATCAGTCTGCAAATTTATGACCTTTACTCAGGGGATGGGGCCCATCTGTCGCAGGGAGGTATGGACCTCTGGTTAGTGGACTGGCGAGCAGGCCTGTCGACCGAGCTGACGGTCTGGGGGGGGGGCGGTGAGCCTTTTGGAAGCCTCCCCGTGTGGCGGGTATCACTGGTAAGGTAAACATTTATGACCCACAGGTATCCGGCAGGTTCGCAATTGACTGGACAACACTAGACAGGCATAAGTTGGTTAAACGTTGTCCGGTCAACGACGAACTAGGCGACGGGGTGATGGCGATAGCTAGACAGCATGCATCACCCCGTGATTTCACGGATACGCGTCAGAGGGTGGGGTCATTAGTTAGATATTGACTACGGTCAACAATTTGTTTGTTGTCAACAAACAAATTGATACAAATAGATACATTGTAACCAATTGCCGTTGGCAATTTTGGGGTGGTACCTTACCAGTGTTACTTCGGCCTGCTTGCCTTAAGAATTATGATTGGTCGTTTTACCAATAGAAATTTATAATTCGGACTAGGGCATGAATCAATAAATGTGGCCCAATGCCGTTATCCACTTTTACCAGTGTCTGAGTCCTTTATTGGGGGGTGCGCCTGCAATGATATCAGTCAGAATTTAAGGCAAACCTTTCAATGTCACTGTGATCCAAATATACGCACCAACCACTGGTGCAGATGAAGCCACAATGGACCAGTTCTATGAGGACCTAGAACACCTCATAGAACAGGCACCAGGAAATGATGTCAAAACTATATTAGGAGACTGGAATGCCAAAGTAGGAAATCAAAAAGTGGAGGGAATAACAGGCAAGTTTGGCCTTGGAACACAGAATGAAGCAGGGCAAAGATTGATAGAGTTCTGCCAAGAGAATGCACTGGTCATAGCAAACATTCTCTTCCAGCAACATAAGAGGTGACTTTACACATGGACATCACCAGATGGCCAACACCGAAACCAGATTGACTACATATTCTGCAGCCAAAGATGGAGAACCTCCATACAGTCAGAAAAAACAAGACCTGGAGCAGACTGTGGCTCAGATCACAACCTACTGATTGCAAAATTCAGGCTTAGACTAAAGAAAATAGGGAAAACAAGGAGACCAGACAGATATCACCTAGACAGCATCCCTAAAGAATACACAGTGTAGGTGATGAACAGATTTAATGGCTTAGACTTGGTAGACAGAGTGCCAGAAGAATTATGGATGGAGATGAGGGACATCATGCAGGAAGCAGCAAAGAAAACCATACCAAAAGAAAAGAAGAGTAAGAAAGCAAAGTGGTTGTCTGATGAGGC
The DNA here is from genome assembly GCA_035047345.1 of Bradypodion ventrale. Taxonomy (NCBI): domain Eukaryota; kingdom Metazoa; phylum Chordata; class Lepidosauria; order Squamata; family Chamaeleonidae; genus Bradypodion; species Bradypodion ventrale. Next base: position 87,210,546 of record JAWDJE010000001.1, on the reverse strand, counting down.
TCTTAAAATAGCAGAGGAAAGAAGGAACGCAAAAGTCAAAGAAGAAAGGAAAAATACAATCATTTGAACACAGAATTTCAAAGAAAAGCAAGGAGAGATAAGGAAAACTACCTAAAAGAACAGTGCAGAGAAATGGAAGAAAACAACAAAAGAGGCAGAACCAGAGATCTTTTCAAAAAAATGGGGGAAATCAAGAGAACATTTAAAGCAAAAATGACCATGATAAGGGACAAATACGGAAAGGAGCTAGCTGATGCAGAAGAAATTAAGAAAAGATGGAAAGAGTACACAGAGGAACTCTACAAAAAGGACCTCAACACTCCTGATAATAACAATGATGAAGAAATTGAACTTGAGCCGGACATCCTGGAGAGTGAAGTCATAAAGGCCCTAAAGAGTACTGCAAACAACAATGCTAGTGGAGATGATGGTATCCCAGTTGAATTTTTCAAAGCGCTAAAAGATGATGGCATCAAATTACTGCATTCAATATGCCAGCAGATTTGGAAAACAAAACAAGGGGTCAGAGTCAACTGTGCAACTGAACAACAACCATAGCAATAGCAATTATACTTATATATCATCCAATAGTGCATAGTGAACACTCTCAGCCTTCAAAATGCTGGGTATTCCTTTTAACGACCTGGAAAGGATGGAAGGCTGAGTCAACCTTGATCACCACCTAGATCAAACTCACAACCTTTTGGCTGCAGTACAGCAGTTTAACCACAGCACCACCTGGGTTTTGCCATCAGTATTTCAGCCATTGAATCAATTGTTCTATCGTGAGGCAAACCTTGTGCAAATGTTACTGATTTAATTGATTTATCCAGATTGGACTAGCTAGATTACAAATAAAATTAGTGAGGGAATAGAAATACCAACAAATGCCTAAAATAAACAAAGCCTATGTGGCTGGATGGCTCAGAGACTTGGGTAGGAGTTCGTTTACCACTTTGCCTCCAGAAGGAAAGGTCAACTTGTATGGCCTTGGGCAACCTATACAATCCCAAGGCAAACTCAGAATAAGGTAATGGCAAATCATTTCTGTGTATTCTCTACCTAGAAAACCCAAGAAAGGGTTGCCATGAGTCAGAAGGAACTTGACAACATTTGTCAAGATATATGCGCTCACAGAGATAAGCACTGGCCTATAGTTTACCCATCTGAGTACCATACTTCTAGTTGCCCAGTGAATGGAAATGCAGGAGAAAATTTCTGTTTAGTGACTTAAATACCTGGGCCCATATCTCCAACAACTTCTAACCAATCCCATAGCTCACTGGTACATCACAAAGATACTTTTATGTAGGCTGTGATTTGGGCAGGGGTCAATGAGTCTTCCATAAACCCTTGCAGCAATGTCAGGTGGCCTGGAAAGACCTTCTACACACTAAAGAGCACTGCAAACAACAAAGCTAGTGGAGATGATGGCATCAAATTACTGCATTCAATATGCCAGCAGATTTGGAAAACAAAACAGTGGCTACAGGATTGGAAATGATCAGTGTACGTTCCAATCCCAAAAAAAAAAAAGGCAATGCCAAAGAGTGTTCAAATTATCGAACAATTGCGCTCATCCCACACGCCAGCAAGGTGATGCTCAAGATAATACAGGATAGACTTCAGCAGCATGTGGAGAGAGAATTACCAGAGGTGCAGGCTGGTTTCAGAAGAGGCAGGGGGACTAGAGACAACATTGCCAACACACGTTGGATCATGGAAAAAACAAAGGAATACCAGAAACAAGTTTACTTTTGTTTTATTGACTATACTAAGGCATTTGACTGTGTGGAACACAACAAGATGTGGCAAGTAATTAAAGAGATGGGAAAACCAGAGCACCTCATATGCCTCCTGAGAAATCTGTACGTGAACCAAGAAGCAACAGTTAGGACAGAACACGGAATGACAGAGTGGTTTGGAATAGGAAAAAGAGTAAGACAAGGCTGCATTTTGTCACCCTGCTTATTCAACCTATACACAGAGCACATAATGCACAATGCAGGGATGGAGGAATCACAATATGGGATTAAAATCGCTGGGAGAAACATCAACAATCTGAGATATGCAGACAATACCACCCTAATGGCAGAAAGAGAGGAAGACCTAAAGAACCTCTTGACTGGGCTAAAGGAGGAGAGTGCAAAAGCTGGCTTGAGACTCAATCTCAAGAAAACCAAGATAATGGCAACAGGCCCAATCAGCTCCTGGGAAATAGATGGGGAAGAAGTAGAAGCAGTGACAGATTTTACATTCTTAGGATCAAAGATCACTGCAGATGGGGATTGTAGCCATGAAATAAAAAGACAACTGATTCTTGGGAGACAAGCTATGAGAAACCTGGGGAACATAGTGAAAAGCAGAGACATCACATTGCAAACAAAAATTGGAATAGTCAAAGCAATGGTATTCCCAGTAGTAATGTATGGATGCGAGAGCTGGACCATTAGGAAGGCTGAATGCAGAAGAATAGACGCCTTTGAAATGTGGTGTTGGAGGAGAGTTTTGAGAGTCCCCTGGACAGCGAGGAGAACAAATAGGTCAATCTTAGAAGAAATTAACCCTAACTGCTCATTGGAAGGTCAAATAGTAAAGACAAAGCTAAAATACTTTGGACATCAAATGAGAAGGGATGATTCACTTGAGAAGGCATTGATGTTGGGAAAGGTGGAGGGCAAAAGAAGAAGGGGAAGGCCAAAGATGAGATGGCTAGACAGTATTGTAGACACAATGGGCACAGAGCTGGGGGGGCTGAGGGGGATGGTGGAGGACAGAGGCGCCTGGAGGAAAATGGTTCATGGGGTCACAAAGGGTCGGAGTCGACTGTGCGACTGAACAACAACAACAAATATTAATTGCATTTTCATAACATAAAGGGCCAAATCCTGTTATTTCGTCTAATAAATTGAACTAGAGTAGGTCTATAGAATCAATTAAGATTTGATAAGTCATCTTCTCTGTGAATTCCTTTCTTTCAAATGGGTCTACTCTACAATTTACTACATTAAGTAAATCATAAACTGAGTAAGTTCATTTGAATTAATGGAATTTATGGAAGAGTTAACTCGCCAAACCCCAATTGATATTGGGCCTACGCTACTGCAATTTGCTATTTAAGTAAATACTATTTGTATTATCAAAATACAACTAATATTAAACACTTTAAAATCACTTGATTAAAATACTGATATTAATTTTTTGTTGTTGTTCAGTCGCACAGTCGATTCCGACCCTTTGCGACCCTATGGACCATCGCTCTCCAGGCACCTCTGTCCTCCACCATCCTCCTTAGTCCACACAGCCCCGTGCCCATTGTGTCTACAATACCATCTAGCCATCTCATCTTTGGCCGTCCCCTTCTTCTTTTGCCCTCCACCTTCCCCAGCATCAAGGCCTTCTCAAGTGAATCCTCTCTTCTCATTTGATGTCCAAAATACTTCAACTTCATCTTTGTTATTTGTCCTTCTAAGGAGCACTCAGGGCTAATCTCTTCTAATATTGACCTATTTGTTCTCCTCGCTGTCCAGGGGACTCTCAAAACTCTCCTCCAGCACCACATCTCAAAGGCATCTATTTTTCTTCGCTCAGCCTTTCTAATGGTCCAGCTCTCACAGCCATACATCACCACCGGAAATACCATTGCTTTGACTATGCGGACCTTTGTTTGCAGTGAGATATCTCTACTTTTCACTATGTTCCCCAGGTTTTTCATAGCTTGTCTCCCAAGAATCAGTCGCCTTTTTAAGAAAAAACGATCTCAAATCCTTTAGTTTGAGACTATCAGTTTCTGAAGGCCTATCTGTATAAAGTTATGCAATTATCCTAATGTACTTGTGTTGAGTCCGACTATTAATTGCCACATGACAGCAGATCATACCTGTCAACCGCGGCTCCGGAAAATACGGGACCTGCACAGAACGGTTCTGCGCAGGTCACCCTCTATGCGACCTGCGCAAAACGGTTCTGTGCAGATCGCCTTCTATGCATGTGTAGAAGGCTTTTACGCTTTCATAGAACCCTTCTATGCTTGCGTAGAACCCTGCGCATGCGTAGAAGGCTTCTATGATCCCTTTTTGTGCAGATCACCATCTACACAAGCGTAAAAGCCTTCTATGCATGCATAGAAGGTGATCTGCGCAGAAGGGATATGCATTACCTCTCCCCCCCCCCCCCGCTGCCAATTCCGTAGTTTTGGCAGCTGCGGGCGGGAAATGGCACAAATCGGTGCTGAAAATCGGGAAATCCTGGCCAATCCAGGAAGGTTGACAGGTATGCAGCAGATCGGGGATTAACCAACAAGTCATTTATTATAGCTCAGTTCGGACATGATATCGGACTAACATAACTTTGAAAACAGGGACGAGGTAGCAACTTATATAGAGACAGGAAGGCCATACCTGTCAACTGCGGCTCCAGACAATCCGGGACCTGCACAGAACAGTTCTGCACAAGTCACCTTCTACGCATGCATAGAAGGCTTTTAAGCTTGCATAGAACCCTTTTACGCACGCGTAGGCTTCTGTGCATGCGTAGAAGGGTTCTATGCAAGCGTAGAAGGGTTCTACGCAAGTGTAGAAGGGTTCTACGCAAGTGTAAAAGCCTTCTACGCATGCGTAGAAGGCAATTTGCGCAGAAGGTATGTGCAACACCTCTCCCCCCCCCCACCAAATTCCGCGGTTTTGGCAGCTCCGGGCTGGAAATGGCACAAATCGGCACCGAAAAATAGGAAATCCCAGCCAATCCGGGAAGGTTGACAGGTATGCAGGAAGGCAGTTACAATGATACATTTGCCCAGACCTAGTTAATGCTAGGGAAACCTGTGCAGAACCAAGCAGCGTACATTGCAAACATATGAATAAGGCGCCTTACAGAAGAAAAGGGCACGAACACAGCAAAGACTTAACGGTGAATGCAACTTAAACAAATATACATTAATAATGTTTGGACACAACAACTTGTCAAACACTTCATCACTGAACTTTTAATAAAGCAGATGGGGTAGAGACATTTCAGGGAAACAAACGATTGACACATAATACATTTTCCTCACTGACTTCTCTCTGATGTCTTCTCTTCTTTATTTTTTCTATCTTGCCTTTCTGGCCAATGTATCCCATAGTTTCCTGTTTCATAAAACAGGGCCCTTTCTATAGTTTACAATAACAGTAGTTCAACAATTCTGTTGCCTACAGCTTGATTGCCAAAAGAAGAATTTGTACATATGAAACAGCTGGAGCTTACTTTTAGACCGCTTCCACGCTGGCTTTAATAGTGTGGATGCTTTAACAGGAGCTTGTATCTGTTCCTTAGCAAGCTAAACCATTTAGCTTACTCTCTAAATAAAAAATGCATGTCTTTACAAGGGGATAAAGGTTCTCCTAGGTTTCAGGACTCTCCTTTATCTGTTCTGACCTGTGGCAGCACTTCCTTCAACCTCAGATTGTTATTCTTAGGTCTGTTGATGTCACCTCTTCCTTCACACACACTTTCTTGTCCCAATCCCTCCAAGGAGGAAAACATCCTGCCTTTGTTCTATACAGACATAAAGAGCAACCATGGCTCCTGGCAAATCCTGCTTTGTTAGCTAGAACTAGGACTTCAATCATCTTTCACATCCCAAATGTGTTTTTCTAATAAACACAAGCTTTCTCCTTTTCTTAGAAGGAAGTATGGAAGCCATTCTTTTACAAAGAGGAAAGCATACTCAGATTACCATTCTGAGTCTCAAATGGCTGAATCCACAACTTAACATTACTCTGGTACTGCTGTGCTCTACAACAATGCATGTCAAAATCTGAGAATGATTTATTGATTGAAATCATGCACCTGCTGCTTTGCATGAAGACGTTCCAAAAAGATATACAAAAAGAATAAAAGGACATCAGCGATTCAGGTGAGTCATAATAAATTGTTCTGAACTTCACATGCAGAGTAAACAACACAGAAAACAGTACTATGAATATTGAAAACTGAACACGCTAAAGAATAGGTTAATAGAAAGAATGACCCTCTCAGGAACATTACAGATACAGTGGACCTCCGTTTTAAGGAAGGTCCACCTACAGGAAAACACGCTTCAAGGAAAGAAATTCATAGGAAATTATGATCAGTCCTGACTTGAAGGCACACAACAAATATTACCAAACTGATCATAATTATATTCTGATAAGGACAGGCTCTACATTAAGGAGGTAAGGCTCTACATTTGGGGCATTATATCTTTTTAGTAATTAACAATTTCAGAAAATGTGTTGCTGTTGTTGTTCAGTCACACAGTTGAGTCCAGGGTACTCTCAAAACTTTCCTCCAGCACCACATTTCAAAGGCATCTATTCTTCTGCACTCAGCTTTCCATACATTACTACTGGGAATACTATTGCTTTGATTACATGGACTTTTGTTGGCAGGGTGATGTCTCTACTTTTTATTATGTTCCCTAAGTTTCTCATAGCTTGCCTTCCAAGAATTAATCACCTTTTTATTTCATGGCTTCAGTCACCATCTGCAGTGATCTTGGATCCTAAGAATGTAAAGTCTGTCACTGCTTCCACTTCTTCCCTTTCTATTTGCTTTATTTTATCTTTTCAGAGAAGGCATGATTCAATCAATTGTGCTCACTGCTATTGGCAGTCAATTCCACATTCAGAAACCTATTGCTTGACTACAACCCAACTATTGACCCTGACATCAAAGCCATGTTTTCCCCATGCTATTTCAACAGTTTTGTGTCAGCATAAATCTAGAGTTATGTGTTTATCAGGCAGAAATCTAATCTAAGTGAGGGACAGACTTTAAAACCAAATGGCTGAAACAAAATAATAAAGATGCAAAAGCAGATTTACTTTGAAAAGGTGGGTTTAATATGTATGCTTGGTGAGTGTTCCGTTTCCACCACCTCAGATTACTGGGGAACACTTCTAAATATAACTATTATTTTATAAAATTTCTGGGTTCCTTGTGGAAGCACTAACCTTCACCTCTTCTTAACAATAAGGAACCGTGTGCACCTTAGACAAAGGTTAACAGCCAATCCTAGATATGAGCATTCAGAAGAAAGTATCACAAGACACTGTTAAATTGAACTTTCTGCAGATATAAGTGCAGCAGCTGAATGTTTGTTGGATCTGGGCCGTGAAGCGGCTGTTGGGTCCTGGAGGAGACTGGTCAAGCAATGAGACATGAGGCAAGATGGAGCGAAGACCAGTGATTTAATGAAGGCAAATCATCAGTATTTATCATGTACAGGCTGCATGCAAAAGAACTGTGATCTGACAGGATCCACATGCCATGTTTACACGAGTTAATTGGGAAACTCTTCAGGGGAGTTAATTAACTAACTTAATCTATGACAGGGGAACTCAATTGTTCCAAGCTATCTGAAGTAAACATGTGGCTGGTATTGGTTTTAGGATTTAGAGTAATCCGCAGATGCGAGATTACCTATTACATGACTAGCGAGTTAGTCATTAGCTTCCTATTGTCCGAGCTGCTTCTCAGGTCAGCTGTAGGTGAATTAAACCCTATCTAATATTCCGCTCCCCGAATTTCTGTCCCTTCAGGAACCCCTGGTAATGAGGTGATCACCCATCACCGGGGTTCTGTCGGGGCCAGTATACCAATTGTGTATGCGGATCCCACAAAGGTTTTTTTGTTCGAGTTTAATTTTGCAGCTTCCAGCCAGTTTTTTGTGTAGCCTCTTACACAACTTCATTTGCAATCAGTTCTGCAGACAAAAAAAGACCTGGTGTGGGGCAAGCAGCCAGGAAACAGGTCACATTGCTAGCAATTTTGCTGTTGTACAATCACATAAAATCATAGAACTGAGTTGGAAGGGGCATTTTAGGCCATCAAGTCCAACCCGCTGCTCAATTTACAGGAATCCGAATCATAGCATATATGACAAATGGTTGTCTAATTCTCCCTTGAATGCTTCCAGTGTTGGAGTGGTCACCACATCTTGAGGCAATTGGTTCCGCTGTCATACTGCTCTGACTGTTAAGAATTTTTTTCTGATATTCAGCCTGTATCTGGCTTCCTGTGGTTTCAACCCATTATTATGTGTCCTGTCCTGCACTCTGGGATAATGGAGAACAGATCCTGCCCTTCCTCTTCATGGTTATCTTTCAAGTACTGTATTTGAAGAATGCCATTATTTCCCCATTGACAGCCGAGAAAGAGTTACAATATGGCAGTAGGCAGTGGTGGACATCAACAGGTTCGCACCAGTTCACCAGAACCTGTAGCAGAAATTCTGGCTGGCCACAACCATCCAAGTTTTGAAATAAAGTAGTCCTAATTTGGGTGCAATGCAGGGCTTGCCCCCTGGCCATGCCCACCATACCACACCCACAGTGTGGTAGCAAAAATATTTGGAGCCCACCACTGGCAGTAGGTAAGTGGCAATTCGGGAAATGCCCAAGGACAGACACAGATTGGGTGAACTGGATGCTAATCTAAATCTTTAAACAATCTTTTTAGATTGGATGAGAGACTGTGTGGCTTTTCACATGCTGTTGGATTGCAGCTCCCATCAGCCCTTGGCAGCACAACCAGTAGTGAGGAATCTTGGGTGCGTCTTCTTCTTTTGTGTCCAGATGTGGTGTGGGAAAGATTAGCCAGCAAAACAAACTTACCATTGCCCAGGGTGCACCTGATTGTGATTCAAAAATGTAAAAAGTATCCACAATCTTTGAGGAGGCTCTTTCTGTTTACCCCTGCTGGGAGCTGCAGCCAGCCCAAGAAAAAGAAAACAGAAGGCATTCCTCTTTCCTACTAGAGGCTTACTAAGTGTCGGTTGCAGTATTTCTTGATTTCCTTCTGTTCTTTATTTATTAGACTTGTATTTTCCTTTGGCAAGAGGACAGACAAGAAATCAACCAAGAGGAATCGACTCTCCTGTTGTTTCTTGTGTGAGCTCAGATCAGTTTAAGATTCATGGATGTGCTCTGTTAAGCCCTGGGTGTTTCTGAGGCAGAAACCAGTGGTCAATCAGCCTACCAAATGTATATGCTTTTTCTTCAAGCTCCCCCATTCCCACTTCAGAAGATTTACTCCATATTTGCCAATAGTTAGCCAGCTGTACATTTGTACTGAGCCATTTGCATTTAAGCAGAAAATGACACTGATTGTCACTAAATATAACAAGTGTCGTATGTATTTTTCATTGGAACGGCAATCTCCAATTAGCCTGTCAGGATTTCAACATGCCCTGATGCAAACCTGTCAAATGACACAATTAGCTCAAGAGAATAAAGGGAAGCCTTGTCAAAGCCATCCAGGCTTTACTCTTTAACAAGTCGTGTCCCTTTGCTCAGAGCTTTTATTAAATACAAGTGCATTTCACGCTTCCAGTTATACCAGTGCGTATATTCCATGCTTCATGCCTATACCATCAAGCCAGCTTCTTGTTAATTTTAGGGAGGGTAGCATCTTCTTTAAGTAAACGTAAAGGTCAACCTTGCTTGAAAGCCAGTCATATCCAACTCTAGGGTTCAGTGCTCATCTCTGTTCATAGTCTGGGTTTGCAGACATTTCCATGGATATGTGGCAGGCATGCCTATACACCGAGGTGCACAGAATGCTGTTTACCTTCTCACCGAAGTGGTACCTATTTATCTACTTGCAATTTCTTGCTTTCGAACTGCTAGGTTTGGCAGGAGCTAGGACAGAGACAGAAGCTCACTCTGTCATGCAGTACTCGGGTCTCAAATTGCTGACCTGCCAACCTTCCAGCCATCAAGTTCAGCATCTTAGCTACTAAGCCACTGCAGTCCTGAGCATCTTGTTTACAAGGTCCCAAATTCTGTATAAGCAAGATGACATTTTATTGCATGTGAAATCTTATCAAAGAGTGAACCCTAGTGTTTACTTCTGTAAAGTATTGTACAACATATTTGAGAATAAAGTAGTCTTTAAAAATAAGTTTGCAGTTGATGAATGAAATATGGGGGGAAGGCTATTTACACTCCTATTTGGATAGCATAATAAGAGCTTTTGTTTTCTCATCAGTACTGGAGTCAAGAAATACTGTATTTCCAGGAAGAAAACACATCAGTTGTGAACAAAGATAATAGAAACGCATGCTACTTATATTGTTTTCTTTTGTTTCATTATGCTGTGCTATGTTCTCCACAAATTATTTTGCAATCCTACATTCTCTGCTATAAAGAGGGGGAATGGTGCCAGCTGCAAATAAAATTAATAAGATCAAAGGAACAAATACCAATGAGAATATGATTTCTTAGGACGCCTTTTTATTCTCTTCCAGCTACAGAATCCACCTGAAAAACTACATGAACTTTTCTTGGTACTTACAATACCAGAATAATTAAATGAAGCCACATCTCAGAGAAAATAAATATTGTTTAAAAAAAGAACTTTCTGTCATTACTGAAAGACAACGTCCTTTATAAAACAGTGCTCCTCATTATGAATCCTTCAAGGTGGCTGTTAATGAACTGTAATGGGCCAAATTTGTTGGGATGCAGCCGGAGCTTTTATTCTTAGAATCTCACCCATATGGTGCTAGAACGGTGATGAGGAGTCCTTCGCCATTGAGATGTTTGGCCTACAAATTCCATCAACCCATTAACCATGGCCAATAATAAAGAACTGTGTTCCATATTGTCTAAAACACCTGGAGGGCTAAACACTCAGCACCCCTGCAATAGAAGAATAATGATTTTCAATGCTTTCTTCTTTCTCCTGATGCTGGTTCCTCCCTCCTCCCCAAAGGAAGCAACTTCAGGGGCAGACAGACCCACTGAAATAGCACAAATGGAAGGCTAAAACTAAGGAAATTATCTCCAACCTTTTCCCCAGTGGACCTCAGGCCTTTCCATAAATAGAAGCACTGCCTTCTGCCTGTGAATTTTAGTAAGTGCTTGTACAGCCACAGTTACAGTGGAACATCATACAACAATTGCCCCGTATAGCAATGAAATCACATAACAATTAGGGTTGGGGGGGAGGCATCCCGCATAACAATTTTCCCTATGGGAAAAATCGTACAACAATTTTTAAATGGGAAAAACCACTTAGCAAAAAAAAAAATTTGTTGTACAACAATTAGCCCTATGGAATGGATTAAAATCGTTGTATGATTTACCAAGGTACTGGTTTTTGCATCATGGTCCTTTACCATTGTAGTTCCAGCAGTTTCTTACCATATTCACCAATATTCATCATCATGTCACCATTCACTCTTTGCAGGCGCACCCCCCAAAGAAAGACTCAGACACCGGTATATGGATAAAGGCATCGGGCCACTTTTATTGAATAATGCCCTAGTCCGAATTATAACTTTCAATTGGTGTAATCATCCAATTGTAATTCTTTAAGGCAAGAAGGCCGCAGTAACACTGGTAAGAATCCTCCCAAAATGCCAATGGCAATTGGATACATGTAACTATTTGTATCAATTTGTTTGTTGACACAAACAAATTGTTGACCGGAGTCAATAAACTATCTACTGACCCCACCCTATGACATGTATCCATTAAATATCAAGGTGATGCAGGCTGTGAAGCTCCTGACATCACCCCTTGCCTGGTTCGCCCTTGACCGGCCAAACCTCTTTCCCCTGTACCTGTCTACGTGTTGGCCAGTCAATTGCGAACCTACCGGATACCTATGGGTCATAAATCCTTACCTTACCAGTGCTACCCGCCACACGGGGAGGGATCCATGATGACTCACCGCCCCCCCCCCAGACCGTCAGCTTGGTCACCAGGCCTGTTTGCACCTTATCCAGAAAGAGGTACATACCTCTAGCCGACAGTTGGACCCCATATCCTGCCTACAGGTCAAAATTTCTGTAAGCCTATCCTCAGATATCTAATGGCTGTCCCCAAGCCATTCTCAGTAAGGAGCCGGGCAACAGCCCTGTCCACTGGCCACCGGGACGGTCCGAACCGCGGAGATCCATGTCTCCTCTAAATTGGTGTCTCGGCATGATGTTAGACCATAGCGACCGTGTGTAAGCCATAAATGATATAAAACGCCAGGTCACTGCACCTCGACAGTTTAAGGAAAGGTCAGTGATCCGTGTGAGATCATTGCCGCCGAGGTGCAGAATAAGAACATCAGGCGGTCCAGCATCCCTGATGGACATCAGGAAAGGCAACAGTTCCCGCCCTTTCATGCCGCGCATACATACCACCGCATACGTGCGGATGCACGCAGCCCGAGCTGGGGTCCACACTCTGTCGCCGCAGCATATACTGCTGCCCAGTGTACATAGCTGCGGCCCACCAGCCCCACTGCCACCGGTGTGCGGAGACACACAGGATCTGTGAAAGAGGAGAAGGGGTTAAGGACATAACTAGGTACTCATACAGTGAGGGGACATACATATAGAAAAATTACACGCACACCCCCACGTGCCCACCTATATCCACCTCCGAGTACCCCAAACGCAGCCGCGGTCAATGCGACGCCTATCCTAAATAAATGGGTGCCATAACGGGCCCCACACTGTGAAGCGCGGTACCGGTAACCCTTCAGAACTTAAATTTGGTAAGGGTAGACCCATCCTGGTGGCAGAAAAACAGGCTAGGGCACGCAGCAGGCACTGCCAATCGCATGTAGGGCACCAACCGGAACGATGTCAGCAAATGTACGTCATGGCAGTATACACCACTGCCCACTCCATGCTGATCGGCCTTCGAGGGACGAATCCCTGACTGAGCTCACTCTTGTTTGATATAGACATCTTCGAGTTCCAGTGCCCTACAAAACACGTCCCCCTTTGACCATGGGACCACCTCGCTGAGTCGTCGAGCTCCAGAAAAAAGGCTACATCGGTAGCTGCATGAAAAGAGACTCCTCCTACCTACTGCAATATAGTCTATGCCAACCTCGTGCAAGGTGGGTCAGAATATCTGTGAGAATAGGGCAACGTGTGTCAGGCGGCAGCCATGTACACGTGTCCACCCCCCTAATACATGGCTTATTCAGAAGACCCTCGCATAGTCAGGAAAGCCCCGTGCTTTGGTCATGAGTATCAATGCTCAAAGCCTGGTGGCTATGTTGCGTGGAGCCAAGCCCAGATCATAGGGCAGACTATACAATCTAAAACCCAGTCGACCAATGTCGGCTGCCTTTTGGGCAATTGCCTTTACCAACAAAAAGGCTCCAAAGTGAAGTATTGGATGCCGATGCGCAGTGCGCGTGCAAGTTACCAATACATGCAATTCGCCCCGTTCACGTCTCCTGCCAAATGACCATATCACAGCCAGGAGTGGAGAGGGTAGGTCACAAGCGTCCGGAGCCCATCCGCGGAACTGGGCGATCTGCAGGCGGGGGAAAGCATAAGCAATATCATTATTAATGACTAGCATATGTTTAGCCCAAAGAAGCGCCTTAAAGCGCATGAACCCCAGAACAATATGCAAGCTGAGGCTATGACAGGTGATTTAGACGTTCGGGCATTGACAATGTGCAAAAGATATGTTAGAAACATAAGATCGCGTAAGTGATCCGTGGCCTGACATCCCTGGGGCCAATGACCATAGACCCCTGTCCTTAATTAAATCCCCCCACCCGGGGAGCCGGAGGCATCCGACTGTACTTGTAACTGGAGCTGACCAGAAGCTCAGACCTCCCGATGCAACAGCATGGAAGTCCTGCGGTAATGTGAGCCAAACCAACAGGTCCGCTCGTAAACCCCTAATCAGCTGCACCCCGCGGCTTTGTTTAACGAGACCCGCCATAGCGTGACCCAGACACTAGGCGAAAGCACTGCCTGGTATTACCACTCTGCAGGCGAAGTTGATGCGGCCCTGCATCACATGTGACTCTCGTAGAGGCACCTTCCACTTGGCAACATTGCCACCTTGCAGCAGGGGCCACTCACCCTGACCGACAATTCGGTCACCTGGCCCTCTTGTACATCATTCAAAAGAGAGGTGCCTCGACTTGTTGACAGGTGAATCCCATCTCCAGAATACAGGCTAAATTCCTGTAACCCTATCCCCAGACTACAAATAGCTGTCCCCAGGCCATTCTAGATAAAGAACCAGGCTGCAGCCCTGTTCACTGACCGTCGGGCACGGTCCAAACGCTGGGACAAAGTGTCACCCATGATATTTCATCGGCATGATATATGACCATAGCAATTGTGTAGACAGCCATAAATGGCAAAGAAACACCAGGTCACTGCACTCGGAAGACTTTAAGTCCGGGCCAGCAATCCGGGTAAGATCACCACCTCCGAAGTGCAGCATTAAAACATGTGGCGGCCCAGCATCCCCAATGGAATCAGGAATGTCAACAGTTTCCGCCACCTCTATGCCATGCACCCATACCACTGCATACGCGCGGTTACGCGTCATCCGAGATGGGGTCCCCATTCTAACGAAGCGGCATACTGTGCCGCCCCAGTGCACAGAGTTGTGGCCCGCCAGCCACACTACCACCAGTGTGCGGGAACACACTGTGTCTGCAAAATAAGGAGGGAGAATAGAGGGCAGACAAGGCACTCATTCAGTGCAGGGACGAATGGACAGAGGAAATTGGGCAAATCCACACCTGCCCCTGCAACATATGTCGGGCTCTGAGCACCCAAACGGAGCCGCAGCTGATGCGGCGCCCAACCAGGAGTAATGGGTACCAATTCCAGTTCAGTCAGGGTAGACCCGGCTTGGTGGCAGACGACAGGCACCTGTGGGGGAGCGACCAGACATATGGCAGCGCCAGGCTAGTAGCCTCTCCCGGCTGATCGGCCCTTGATGAGCGAAGCCTCACCAGAGCCCACTCCTGATCGCGCAACCCATGATCTAGCGCCAGTGCCCTGCAAAACATGTCCCCCGTTGAAGGTAGTAGCAGCTAACTCAATCTGGGAGCTCCAGATCAAGGTACAGGTGTTTGCCCGAAAGTGGACTCTCCGCACGTAGCATAAGCGTTGCCGCATAAGAGTCACATACAATAACCACACTCGCTAACAGGGGTCATCGCTGGCCTCATAGGGGAAGGGGCCGCCCTAAGCCTAAGGTCTTGACGTATGCTAACCATGACGGGCCAGGGAAAACAACCATAGCCCTGCCATCAGTG
The DNA here is from genome assembly GCA_035047345.1 of Bradypodion ventrale. Taxonomy (NCBI): domain Eukaryota; kingdom Metazoa; phylum Chordata; class Lepidosauria; order Squamata; family Chamaeleonidae; genus Bradypodion; species Bradypodion ventrale. The sequence goes on along the minus strand of JAWDJE010000001.1, from coordinate 87,195,492 downwards.
TCCCAGCACTGCACCATTGGAATGGCCAAATGAGGACGGGCCCTCATACATCCTGCTATGGATGACCAATAGGCCGGCAACCAATCGGCCCCATGGGGGGGGCAGGGTGCGGCAACGGGGCAACTCCTTGACCCTGTCGTCCTACCCCTAATTCCCTAATCGGTGTGTTCACAATGCAGGAGGGAGAAAACGTGAATATATTCCCCAAACCACAGTGCCCAGCAAATAGCTCAGTACAAGTGGGCACCCAGGGGCATAGAGCAACCGGCCGACAGCAGAACCACCATTGGCACTGATTGTAGTGGATAAACACATAACCAGCCCTACGGGCCCAGGGGAAGTAAATAAAAGCATAGGGGCGGTAACCCCATTAAGAACCAGAGTGTAATTGTCCTGCTGCGACTATGGCCACTACACACACACCCCAGCGTGACAAGCTAGTGTCAGAGGTGTGCTAACTTGACCAGGATACCCCCACTGGGGGTTCCGGCCCGTGGCGGGCGTCGGAGTTTGCGATGTCCCTCTCGCTTCGTGTTCCTGTGTGTCCCGGGCCGGATGGGGAGCCGCGAGATGCCAGCCTACGCTGGCCTGAAGGCCTCCAGCAGCTCAACCCTGTTGCCGGCCCTCTGCGCAGCCATGGCCGGCACGTGGGCCGGAACCGCCAAGTTGGCGCGCCCACCATCCGAGGTGGCGGAGTAATGACCATTGATGCCTCCATTGCCGAATTGGAGGCAAGGGAGCATCTGCAACATCTAACCCACCAAGATGAGGTGGGCCGGATGGGCCGACTGGGTAATTGATACGGGGTAACCCATGGTAATCCCCAGGCATAATAGGGGCATGCCTATCAATACAGCCCGTGAGGGGCTGAAATGACAGCGGGGCAGAAACTCACACCGTGCCGAAGTGGGTCGCTACGCCCAATCCAGGCCAATAAGCAGCGGGGGTAAGAACCCCAGCGGGGCAGGGCTGTGCCACCCCCCGCCCGAGCCCCCAGCCTGGGCTCGTGGGACCTGCGGGGTTGCCATCTGAGCCCTCTGGCCCGGTGGAACTCCCGCAAAATAAAGGGGTGGGCTGAGCCCACCACAGTGAAGCATCCCGTTCTGCAGTGCTCAGAATCGAACCGCTGACTTTCAGCCTCTCTGTCAGCCTCTTAGCCACCTGAGCCACTGCAGTCCGGAGCGAATTCAAGCCTCTTGCCAAGAGGCAAGCAAAGTAAAAAGAAGCCTCGAACGGAGGCTAACAGGGGAGGAAGCGACGGAGCAAATTTCTCCGTCCCGTCGCTTCTAAAAGCCAATCGAGCCTCTAGCACAGAGGCAAGACTAAAACGAAGCCTCGAATAGAGGCCAGCGAATCAAGCCTCTTGAAAAGAGGCGAAAAGAGGAGGGAGCGACGGAGCAAACTTCTCCGCTCCATCACATTCCAAAGCAAAGAGGCGAGAAAGCCAAAAGAAGCCTCGAACAGAGGCTAGCAAACTTAAGCCTCTTGCAAAGAGGCGAAAAGGGGAGAAAGCGACGGAGCAAAGTTCTCCGCTCCGTTGCGTTCTAAAATGGCAGCTCGGCTGCCTCATGGCCACCCCTTTTAAAGAGGAGTGGCCACGCCCCCTAACTACCCGGATGTCCGAGTCCGGGTGGGGATGGGGCGCAAAGAGTGCGGTGGCCATTTTGGCGCTGTGCTTTCATTCTGATTAGTAGAGCTGATGCAACATAATGTTTTCCCTGCGGATTTGTATTGATACAACAGAATCAGAAATTGAAGGTTAAAAAATGATCAAGAAAATGAGAATTTTTCACCCTATGTGCAACAGTGTCCTCACTGAACTACAAAGTAGCTTCTTTTTGTAAGTATTACACAAGTATTGTGTCAGTACTAAATAAAAACTTCAGATGCACAGATGAAGAAACTGAAAGAGCATAACTAATCTCTTCAATAGTTAAATATTAATTATACAAAAAGAGAACATGGAAATGTTTAAAACAAATGTTTTTGCTGGTATTATTAAATGTTAACTTTTAATGCATACCGAATCATTTTGTAGCCAGTTAAAATAGCTTTTGTGGCCTAGCAAATGCATAATTAATTTTTTTTTCTCGCCATTGATGTTTAATAATTAAATGGTAGGCTAACATTTTGACAGCAAAGAGAGAGAGAGAGAGAATAAGAGAGAGAAGCCCTTTGGGGGAAAATGCCATGTTTCATGCAGAATGTTACAGAGATTAATCATTTCCATTAAAGTTTTTCTGAAAATCATTTATTTTAATATATCAAGTAGCAGCTTGTTTAGATCCCTTTAAAGTTTGATTGTGGAGTTATGAGACTCTTCTGTTGTTTCCTAGATCAAGGAAGTTATTCCGCATTTCTGTGCTGTGCCAGTAATCTGTATGCACAGGATAACTAAATGCTGACAAACTTTTTGTCACAGTTTGGAGAACTAGCATCAAAGCCTGGCAGACACAGCTCACCAATTAATTTCATGGAAAAAGGCCACACATTGACTAGGCATGTGAGCTGACTCAGTGCCTACAAAAGCAAAAAATTGCTGACAAGAGCCAAGCAGACCCAGAAGAGCTAGAAGTTGTAGCTGGAATGGCATTTGTAGCAGCCAAAATGAAAAGTTGATAACATTACCTTCTGGATAGACTTCCCTCCCATGTAATTTTCAAAAGTGGTGTCAGAACAGATGAGAGAAGAGACAGATATTACAAATTAAAATAGCACCATAGGAGTTCTTCCTAGAGCTTGGAAATAATCAATTAAAAGTTATTAGCAGAACTCTGTTCACAAATGTTCCATGTTTGCACTGATGCTATTCAACTTGCACTTATGTAAGCTAGAATCTGTCCAAAGTGATATTAGGTTATGTATCTCTCTGTGATTTCTTATAATTTTCATAATGGGAAGAATTTTTTCTGTTACTTCCATTCAAGCAGCAGTTCATTCTGTAACTGGCTAGCCAATTTGGGAGGTTCATGAGGAAATATTATAAGACTAGCATAGTTTGCCCGGCGGTGCCGGGCTGTTTTAAATTTTGTTGGAAGGTTTGTTTTTGTTAACGTTTGAAAAAAAGAGATTACACTGTGATTTTCATTTTGAAAAGTTTATTTATAAACATAATTTTTTTTTTAGGATTGTACATTAATAAACTTGTTTTAAAAAGGCAAATATGTTTTTTTTACATTTTTTATGTTTAACATTTTTGTAACAGATATGAATATTTTTATTGAAAGAGAAATAAAGTTTTTTAGATTTCTATTTGTTTTTTAAATTTACTTTTAGAAACATGTATATTTTTTAAAAAAGACAAATAAATTTGGTAACATTTGTATATTTTTAAAGGTTTGTTTAACATATATGTATATTTGTTTAAAACTAAGAAATAAATTTTCTTATATTTGTATTACTTTTTATAAACTTTGTAAATATTATTTTGTAAAGTATTTTAAACTGTAACTATATACATTTTATTACAAATTTGTTCCTGTTGTTTGTTGTCTTGTCCGTTGTTTTTTGGATCTGAAATATATATATATATATATATTAGCCTTATATTTGAAATTTACTCACGTTTAAGTCATTTTGATTTGCATTGGTGTTTAATTTTGATTTACTGTTGAAAAAAGAATATAAATGTATCTTAGGTATTTGTTTATAACATCTGTTTTTTGTGTATAGGTATCATTGCTTATAATGTGTTTTAATAGACAATTTTTACTTACCTTTAATACTGTTGTTTGTGGTTTGGTTCTGGTTTGTGGTTTGTTTCTTTTTCCTTTGTTGAATTTGTGAAATCTGTAAAATAGAAACAATACTTAGTAGTATTATCTAAAATTAATTGAGAAGTGTGTTCTAAGGATTGTTTCATTTACCTGTTGTTTGATGAGTCTGGTTGTTTTTTATTACGATGAAATGATTTAATATTAGCAGAACTAATGGCAGGTTGAATTGCATTGGTGGATTTAACATCATTAGCAGATGTCTCTGAATAATAAAATCTATAGGAATGAGTGGTGTATGATGGTTTTCTATGTGGTCTTCTGTTTTGTTTTGTTTTTTTTTTTGTTGTTGTTGTTTTTTGTATTCTTCTTCTTGAGTTCTTTGAGTTGTGTATATTTTTTGGTTTGTTGGAGTCCTGTTAGTCCTATTTTCATTTTCTGGAATTTGTTTGTGGTTTATTTTCTCAATTATTTCTTGTAATTGTTCATTTTGCTTATTAGTATTTTTGTCTTTGTCATATTTTGTTGTTGTTTTTTGTGTTTCTTTTCTTCGCACAACTGGAATCTCTTGCCAGTTTATTTTTGGTATTTGTTTGTCTTCTTCCGGTTTATCTTTTGAAATTTGGATTTCTTAGTCACTTATTATTGATTTTCTGTTCTTGTGGTCTATATCTGTATTTTGTTTCTTATTTATTTTTTCAATTATTTCTTCCATTTCCTTATTTTGTTTGTGATATTTTATGTCCTCATTTTCTTTAATTTTAGGTACTTGAATTATTGGTTTTTTTCTCTATTGTGTTCTGTTTCCGTGGTAATATTTCTTTTTTGGTTTCTTTTTGGTTTTGATTACATATCCAATGGTTGCCTGGTGATTCATGCATCAGTATAAGTTTATTTAGTTTTTCTGTGTCTCTAATTTTGTTCTTCTTAATGTTTTCTATTATTTCTTCCAGCTCCTCATTAAGTTGTTCAGGGCTTTTTTCCATGTCTTTGATATTTGTTTGTTGTGGTATCCTTTCTTTTTTCTTACAATTTGGATTTCTGTATTTTGTTTTTGAATCTTCTATTTTTGGTCACTAATTTGTTTGTTTTTTGAGGTGTGGTTTTCTGGTTCATTTCTAATTGTCCAGTAATTTTGGTTTTCAGTTGTTATTTGTTTTTGATTAATTTCATCAATTATTTTTGAAGTTGTATTTTGGACTGTTCTGATAAGTTGTTATCTTTTTGCTTGTTATATTTTTCATTTGAATTTTTCTCTGTTTTCATGACTATTTGTTTTGGTTCTTGGGTTTTTTCAATTTCATTTTCCATTTGTTCTATATTTAAATTGTGTTTTGATATATTTGTGTATAGTATTTCCTCTTCATCTTCTTCTGAAGAAGAACATTCTTGTCTGAAAATTACTGAATATTCTTCAGTTTCATATTCTACATGGTCTTTAATTTTTCCAATACTTTTTATACTTTTTATCTTCTGGTTCATTCCTCTCCTATTTATAGCCTGGTTTTTTTTAAGATATCGTTATCGCGTGAGTTTGCAAGCATACGTTTTCCGCGTTAGTGTGGGCTGTTTGCGTAGTAGTCTTGGGTTCACTGTTTGCACTTTGCGGAGGTGTGGCTCTAGTTTCATTTTCCCTTTATCGTGGATGTACAGCATGTCCTTTGTTTACGGAAGTATATGTGCTTCATGGTTGAATGTGTGTTGTTCCTCCTTTTGGTATATGGGTGAAGACTATTGGTGGAAACTCTGTTCGTAGTTCGGTAAGCTTGATTTTTTTTGCAATTATCTGTTGTTTTTTAGCGATCTTAAAGAGTGTCAATGGATGCTTATTTGTTTAGTTTAAAATAAAGATTGTTTGCTGATTATTTTCCTGAGTTCATGTGTTGGTTATTATTTAGATTTTTGCAGCACTTGTTGATATACAATGTTTTTTGTTTCTTCGTTTGTTGCTAGTATGAATAAATTATCTGCTGAAACCACTGTAGAGCACGCAACATATAACTGTCCATGAGAGAAACATGGCTTTGAAAGATGAACTCCACAATGTTGTAGTGTCTATCCTTGCAATTTATTTATTGTAATTGTGAATGCTAGTCATACAGGGAATTGTAGTCTTTTGAATGGTATAGTTTGATCAGTTGGGATCAATGGAATACGTGGAATGCATACTGATTCCCCTGCTCCTTTCCCCTTAATTATTGTAGCTTCTATTACATTTGGCATGAGGTTTTTAACACAGAGTCTGGTTCCATTACATAAGTTTGGCGGGTTTAAATTTCTAAGTAGAATAATAGGTGCTCATTCTTTCAGTAGTAGTTGGTGAGAAGGCATTCCTGGAAATTCTAATGAATTTAAAAACTCTGTTGGGAAATTTACAGCATCATCTTTGTCCACTACTGTATCAATAGATCTGTATACAGTAGGTTGGTCTGGTAACATGTCTAGAATTTCCTGATTTATGATGTTAACATCATCATTCCTTGCAGCTAAGATTGCTCTTTGCAGGCACCCCCCCCAAAGAAAGACTCAGACACCGGTATATGGATAAAGGCATTAGGCCACTTTTATTGAATAATGCCCTAGTCCGAATTATAACTTTCAATTGGTGTATTCATCCAATTGTAATTCTTAAGGCAAGCAGGCCGCAGTAACACTGGTAAGGTTCCTACCAAAATTGCCAATGGCAATTGGCTACAATGTATCCATTTGTATCAATTTGTTTGTTGACACAAACAAATTGTTGACCGGAGTCAATAAACTATCTACTGACCCCACCCTATGACGTGTATCCGTCAAATCATGGGGTGATGCATGCTGAAAAGCTCCTGCCATCACCCCTTGCCTTGTTCATCGTTGACCGGTCAAAGCTATTACACCTGTACCTGTCTAAGTGTTGGCCAGTCAATTGCGAACCTGCCGGATACCTATGGGTCATAAATCTTTACCTTACCAGTGCTACCCGCCTAAAGTGACCAAAGTCAAGGACAAAAACCCCTTTGCTCAAACACTAGCAACAGTGTGGGATGGGCAAAAAAGCCAGAAACCAAGGGCCAATTGTGGTTCAGGCCAAAAATTCCCACCCGGCTCTGAAGCGACCAAAATATCACACTGTTCACTAGGGAGGGGGTGGAGGGAAAAACTTATCCTCTCCGTCGCTATTTCTAAAATGGCAGCTCATCTGCCTCGTGGCCACCCCTTTTATAGAGGGGTGGCCACGCCCCCTAACTCACCCGAATGTCTGAGTCTGGGTGGGGGGGCCCGCAAAGAGCGCGGCGGCCATTTTGGTGCCGCGCTTTCATTCTGTAAGCCATTCATGATGATGATAATTATCATTTATGTTTGTGTATATGGCATTTATAAGTTCAAATGCAGATGTTACCATTGTGCAGAAATAATCAGGAAATTCAATGTTATTTTCTTCATTTTTTGGTACTTTTCCATCGCCAATTTTTAGAAGGAAGTTAGTAAACAGTTGAGTGTTTGTATTTTGTCTTACTCTCATGTTTTCTGTTAAGGTAATGGTGTGAACATTTTTCAATAAACAGGATTGGTTGATACATGCGTTGATTTGATCTGCAGGTGTACATTTTGGTATTACTGGGAGTGTTCGTCTGAAATCTCCACAAAGAAGTAGAAGAAGTCCACCCATTATTTTTTCATTTTCTCTAATGTCTTTTAGAGTCATGTGTAATGCTTCAATAGATTTTTTATGTGCCATTGTACATTCATCCCAGACAATAATTTTTGCTTCTTTAAGTACTTTTGCATGGGTACTACCTTTTGTTATATTACATGTTGAGGTTTCCTGTTTAGCTATGTCAAGTGGTATTTGCAGTACAGAATGAGCAGTTCTTCCACCTTCCATTAATGTTGCTGCTATCCCTGAGGATGCTATGCCTAATGCAACATTTCCTTGTGAATGTATTTCTGCTAGGATTAGGTTTGTGAGGAAGGTTTTTCCCGTTCATCCAGAAGCTTGTAGGAAAATTATTCCTCCATCTTCTGTTGTTAGTTGTGTTATTATGTTGTCATAGGCAGATTTCTGTTCCTCATTAAGCAGTGGTTTGTTTTGATTTATGTATTCTTTTAATCTTTCAATGTCATAGTTTGTCTCCCTTATGTAATCTGCATTTAATGCATCTACTTCATTGCGTGTTGGTGCTGGTAAGCCAACTGCTTCCAGTGTTTTATTTGCCATGCGTATGCATTTGTCTTCTATGTCTATTAAAGCCATGTTGTATATGTCTGCTCCATACTCAATGTTTAATGTGGGATGTTCTTTTCTCAGTTTCTTTGCCTGTTTTGGGATCAATGCGCTTCAAATTAAAATGATAACCATCTTCACCATATGGGAAAAGAATGGGATACTGAAGAGCATCGTAGGAGCGATGTGTTTCTGATATGCATTGTAGTTTTTTGTCATGTCATTTAAGTACAATATCTCTGGGATGGAAAGTGTCCCCTGAAATGAGTGCTGCAACTTCATTTGTTTCTGGAGCATTATATCTCCATATATGCTCTCCTGTTGGAGTTTTGTCTGCAGCTATGACAATTTGGTATTTATTGTTTGGCATGTTTTGCATGGCATTTTTGAAAGTGAGGATGAGGTTATTATGTTCATGTAACATTCTTTGTATGTTTAGCACAATATGTTGTTTTGTTCCTTCAATGTATATACATCGTTGTGTTGTTTCTTTTTCCTCATCTTCCATGAAATAAATTTGCAGGAACTTTGGTTCTTCTGGTAGTGGTAGTAGTGAACTAATATTGTGGTAAATCTATCCTTGAATGGTGAATGTTGGATTGAATCCTTTGTGTTGTATAATGGCTGTGGCTCCAAATGAAGTCATTTGAAAACAGGAGTTGTATTTTCGAATATTCTTTAAGAAATGTTTAGAATCTGGTGTTACTCCACTGGTATATTCTGTCAGTTGTTGTGGTGGCAATTGCTGCTGAATTCTAATTTTACCATCTTTACAACATAGTGATTTGGTTTCTGTTTTAAATTTTCTGGCTTGGCAGAATTGGCAAATTGTGTCTAGATTACCAATCTGTAAATTGGCATTTTCTGAATAATTAGTTTCTGGATCATAGGAGAAGGCAGACATTTTTAATGTTAATTTCTTAGCTTTAATTCTCTCTTTTCGTATTGCTCTTGTCTTTTTATTCTGTTGTAATCTCATGTCATGTCTCTTTGGGGTTTCAATTGCCCTTAATGTACTGTCAGTTTTTCTGCATTCTCTTAACATGGCCTCATGTGCCTGAGAAGATGTCTGTTCTGTTTTTTCAGCATATTTCTTTTTGCATTCATGAAGTTCTTCTTCCCTTTCTTCTGTTGTTTGTTGTGCTTTGTCTAGTTTTCTTTTCTTTTTTTGGCATGTTCTTTGTCCTATATTTACACTTTTTTTTAGGCATCCTGACTTACAATTTATTGTAATTATTTTCTGAGGCAATTATTTTCTGTGAAAATATTTTTAATTCCTTAATTATAAGTATTAGCTTTGTGTTGCTTTAATGGTAAGCTTTGTGCTGTTTTCTAATAGTTATGTGTCAAGAATTATTGGTCCATAAGCTAAATGTAGTTTTTTGGGTTTTTTCAAAAAGTTCTGCAACATATGAATTAAATTTTTTTTGTGAATATTTATAGTTCGTACTATGTACGCTGCAATAATTAATGGAGTGTCCTCTGTAATTTCCTCAGGCACAATTGTGCCTAATGGTGACGGTTATTTCTTCCTTTAAATGTTTTTTCTGTCGAAATTTCTGCAATAACTGTAAGATATTATTTTGTTTTTTCAGAAATAGGTATAATATGATTTGCAAGGTACGTTGTTTTCAGTTTATTTGCTTAAATGCTGCAATAGTTAATGGAGTGTCCTCCGTAATTTCCTCAGGTGCTATTGTGCCTTATTCTGACGGTTATTTCTTCCCTTAAATGTTATTTCTGTAATTTCTGCAATAACTGTAAGATATTATTTTGTTTTTTGAGAAATAGCTATAATATGATTTGCAAGGTACGTTGTTTTCAGTTTATTTGCTGAAAGAGAACATAGACTACGCTCCGTAATTGTGGCATGTTTTTCTCCGCCAAACTATGAGGGCTTTGTGATGCAGAGCCTTTTATGAGGGGTTTTTTTTTTCACACTTCTCCAAACATTTGATGCATTTGACGTGTTCCCAGCGTTCAATTTAATCGTGTAGGGTGCTGGGATTTGTAGTGTAATCTTTTGTGTCAGCATTAGTTCTGTGGTTAATTTTTTAATTTGTTTTTTTAATGATGTTACATATGCGGTGTGTATGTATTACGTGAGTTAATGGGCAGAAACACATTAGTTATGTATCGTGGTTTCGTAGAGTTAAAGGTTTTGCGTGGTACGGCTAAGAAACGTTCAGTTTTTTAGATGGTTGATCCAACATTCTATGCGCTCGTGCCATTCAGCTATATTAGCTGACATAGTATAGGCGCAAAGGATGCTGGAACATGAAGTTTAATGTGTTATTTTCGCCAACCAACATTGGAATCTTTTCTGCAGCTTAATTTTGATTGGCTGCGGCGCAGCTCACAACGTTCTTTTTCCACGCGCCTCTCAGCCTGATTGGTTTTGGCGCGGCACGGTATATAGGATGGTGGGTAGTGAAGTCCTTTTTATTTGTTCGCGTTCGTGGGTCTACTGCCCACTGGCGCATTTCTCAACCTGACAGTTACCTGCGAACCCGGTTCGGGCAAGTACACGAATGCTCTGTATGGGCTAGTATGGCCGGGTGCAGGATCCTTTGTCACATTCCAACGGTTAATGCTCAGATTCATAGGTAAAGATGTTTCTTTTGGAAAGCTTTGAGATTGTCCAATGACCTCCAAAATAGAACATTGAGTGAATGATATGAACAAGCAGAATTTTACCTAATGAGTTTAAAGTTCCTATTGTAAAATACCAATTGTGTTGATTTTACCTTGTAAATACATGTTAAATATATATTGTATAAAAGTTTGTGTTAGATGCATGGTAAGTAGCTGGCTGGATAGCTCAATGGTTTTGGTATCTGGTTGTGGAGGCAGAGGTATATAGTTAAATTCCACACTGTGCCTCCTAAAAGAACAGCCAGCCCCATGGCACCTGCAGAAGAAGGGAATGGTCAACCACTTCAGTGTATTTTCTACCTGAAAAATCCTAGAAATGATTACCATAAATCATAATAGACTTGACAACTTGCAATTATTAAGTGACAAGAGTTTGACTGACAGTTGTAGACTAGATGTTTGCCAGAAGAGACTGGTAAAGCAGTTGGAAGAATGTTTGTAAATGGAACCGTGAATTGACTGATTAGTGCAATTTTTGGATGGAAAAATGTTATTTTATGTAAAAGGGTATGTGTGCAAGAAATAAAAACAAGAACTGAAAGAGAAGTTTGAGATAAAAGAGCTGTGTTCTTACTCAAAGCGTGTGGTGATTTGGTTTTGCAATAAAGCTGTGAAAAAATATTCTGTTCTTGGTGACATTTGTATCAAAATAAGCAAGTATGTATAGGAGTCTTAAGGGACTGTCATGACTTAGTGGTTAAGACGCTAAACTTAATAACCAGATGCTAAACTTCACAACCAGAATATTATCAGGTTGGCAGTTTGAGACCCGAGTGTTTGAAAACAAGGTGAGCTTCTGTCTCTATCCCAGCTCCTGCCAACCTAGCAGTTTGAAAGCAAGAAATTAAAAGTAGATAAATAGGTACCACTTCGGTGGGAAGGTAGTGTTCCGTGCACTCTGGTGTTTAGTCATGCCTGCCACATGTCCATGGAAACATCTGCAGACATACACAGTGCTGGCTCTTTCGCTATAAACATAGATGAGCACTGAACCCTAGAGTTGGATACTACTGGCTTTCAGGCAAGGACGACCTATAGGTGTTTTAAACTACAAGGAGAAAAAGTAAAAGAGCTTGTGGTTGAATCATAAAAAGTACGACACTTTGTAACACTGGAACCTTTTTTGTATTTTATTAGTAAATTTATTTTGGTTTATTCAGTTCATGATTTTTGAAGATAGCAGTTAAAAGACATTATATCCATGTGTATAGCAGTGTTGCACTGTGGAAATTTTTACTACCCACTCAATGGACGTGGCTATCTGTGGGCATGGCTATCTGTGGGTGTGGCCACAAACAGCCACCCCACCCCGCCACCAAAGAAAAAAAAGGGGGAAAAGAAAGAAACCTACCTTGCTCTTTTTTTGCAGAGATGAGGAGGATGGAGGAGTCCCAGCATAGTGGTACTGCTGGTAGGTAAGCGGGGTGAGTTGGTGGGCAGGTGCTGGCAGGGCTCCCCTTCCCAGTGCCACCGGAAATGCATCCCTGCTGGCAGCACTGCTGGGAGGTGAGCGGGGCAGGTTGGTGGCCTGGCACCAGCTGGCCTCCCCCTCCCAGAGCCACTAGAAATGTGCCCCATTTGCCTCACTAAGGGCCGAAGGCACAAGGGAAGTGTGGAGATGAAAGTGCACCTTCGGCCCTGGGCGAGGCAAATGGGATGCATTTCCGGCGGTTCTGTGAGGGGGAGGCCGAGAGGTGGGCATGACCAGCCAAGTGGGCATGGCCTGGAATTTCTACTACCAGTTCGCTAGAACAGGTCAGAACCGGCCACAGTGCAACACTGATATATACTGCTGGTTAATTACCAAAGTAACTCAGCCTGCATGTTTCAAAAGAGCAGTGAAAAACCAGCCCCCAAAACTGTCATGGTGGTTGAAGAGCACCATAAAGGGCTTTGTGTGTTATTATATGCTGGTGGTGCTTTTGACATGAATCAAGGGGGAAAAAACATAAAGGGGCACAGAGTCTGTATGCTAGGGGGAGTGATAGGGAGAAGCAGCCCTACACACTGGCTCATAAAGCAGCCCCAAACTTAGTAGATCCCAATATGGAGTCTGCAATTGTATAAAATCAGCTTGAAGCAGCAAGATTGAGGCCACTTTTAGTCTTTTAAAATGTTTTTAAAAGAAATTTAATTATTAAATATTAATGGTTTTTATCAATGATAAGTACAACAAATTAATAGTAAAGATTTTTCTTAACATTTCAACACTCAAGGATTAATATCCTTTAATGCTTTTAAGATTAAGGCATTAGCACTAGTACTGACATTTCCATATTCTGTTACATGACTTTGCAGAAACTCTGTCTGGATGAAACAGGCAAGTGTTTATCCTCCTGCTCATTCCATGTACAAAAGCCAACTGGAATAGCAGTTGAATCCTATCTCTACATGCCTGAGCAGATGACTTTACATCATAGGAATTATGGGACCAGCACTGGCGACAGTATAGCCATCAAATGAAGTCTTAGAGAGGACAAGCTTGGTGGCAATTGGGTAGCAGGTTCGATAGAAAGGACTAGTAAAGGTAGGAAGAGGCTTTACAGCATACACAGTTGTATCATCTAACAAAGGAGAATGACTGAGGGAACAGGAGAAATATTTCCAGATGACACTGCCTGCTGCCTGAGGAAATGGCCTCACTTTGCCTAACAGGCAAGACTAGCCTTGTAAACAGAGCAGGTTTATATGTGATCCTAATGGCTGGGCTAGACAGCAAGCAGTTATCTGATGTGAGCCAAAAAGCAGAAATGGTTGAACAAATCACCAGGGTGAAATAAGTCCTGAAGGCTTAATCAGTTGGAGTAATAAGTAGTAAGCTAGGAATCAGCATCAAAATACAAGCAACAGGTACAAGAACATGCTATTACTCATGAACACCTCACTGGTCAAAGCAGATTTAACTTAAAATGCAAATCATGTGCCCACATCAATATCTAAATCTCCTATATTTGAGCTGGAGATGGACTTTGCTGATGTCAAATAACCCTTAGTCAGTATCTGATTAGCATGATTCTGAGAATTGCTAGAACAATGTAAGAGGAAATTAGAAATTAGAAATACAGAGAGATGGATTTGTGATGCACATGATAACCACATGGTGACTTGCCTGCTAGGTGCAAAAGTTGCAGACATCATGAGAAATTTAGATAGATTGTTAGAGAGAACTGGGAAGGAGCCAGTGGTCATGGTACACGTTGGTACCAATGATGTTGGGAAGGCCAAGGAGTCTGTCTTGGAAGCCAAATTCAGGTTGTTAGGAAGAAGATTGAAGTCCCGGACTTCCAAGGTAGCATTTTCAGAAGTGCTGCCTGATCCTCATGCAGGACCTACCAGGCAGGCAGAGCTCAGAAGCCTCAATGCGTGGATGAGGCGGTTGTGTCAAGAGGAGGGCTTCAGATTTGTCAGGAACTGGAGAACATTTTGGGACAAGCCAAATTTGTTCAGGAGGGATGGGTTGCACTTGAACCATGATGGGACCAGATTGCTGGCACTCAACATCAAAAAGGCTGCAGAGCAGCTTTTAAACTGATAACTGGGGGAAAGCCAACAGGAGCTGGGCAGCATCTGGTTCGGGAAAGTGTGTATTTGAGTAGTGAGGAGAGCAAGGAGCTAGTCACCAGCACTCTAGCAGAATGATGCAAGAGGCAGTCTAACAATGCAACTGGACTCAAAAGACTGTATCAGAAAAGCATATATAAATGCTTGTATACAAATTCCAGAAGCCTCTGGAACAAAATAGGGGAGCTGGAATACTTAGCAATAGATAAGAATATTGATATTATTGGCATCACTGAAACCTGGTGGACGGATGATGACCAATGGGATACAGTTATCCCAGGCTACAAACTGTACAGGAAGGATAGGAAGGGGCAAACGGGAGGTGGTGTAGCCTTGTATGTCAAAGAAGTGATAAAATCGTATGAATTGGAATATCTAGGTGATTTGGAGTCACCATTAGAAACTCTGTGGGTAAGAGTTCCAAGCCACAATGATGGTCTAACAGTAGGCATATACTATCAGCCTCCGACCCAAACTCCTGAGGGAAACTGGCAGTTGGAGAATGTTGTAAAGGAGGCATCCAAGAAGGGGAGCCTGGGTATAATGGGGGACTTCAATTACCCTCACATAGACTGGGAGAACTGTTGTTCAGCACATGATAAAGAGAGATAAAGTTCCTAGATATGCTAAATGATTGTTCCCTGGGACAGATGGTTGAAGACCCAACTAGAGGTACAAGAATCCTTGAATTGATCCTAATACTCAAGATCTGGTGCAAGATGTTAATGTGACTGGTCCAATAGGGAACAGTGACCACAACTTCCCCCAAGGTCCCTTCGGTTCTTGCGCACCTTTTAGGGGTGGGTTTTTTTAACTTTTTTAACTTTTAACTTTTTTATCATGTGTCTTTTATGTATTTACTGTCCGCTATGTAAACCGCCCTGAGTTGGGTTGTACCTGAGTGGGCGGTATATAAGCGTGAAAAATAAATAAATAAATAAATAAACTCAATTATGTTTAACTTGATCATAGACCACGAGTCACTGATAAAATCTAACACAGAGACCTTAAATTTTCAAAAGGAAATTTCCCAAAGATTAGGAAACTAGTAAAAAAGAAGCTGAAAGGGAAAATTGAGAGAGTCCAAACACTCCAAGAGGCATGGAGGCTGTTTACAAAAACAATAACAGAGGCTCAATTGGAATGCATACCCAAAAGGAAAAAGGGCACTGCCAGGTCCAAGAGGACTCCGATGTGGCTTACAGGAGCTGTTTGGGAAGTGATCAAAAGCAAGAAAAGCTCATTTAGAAGATGGAAGGCTTGTCCAAATGAGGACAGCAGGCAGAAACATAAATTCTGGCAGAACAAATGCATGGCAACAATCAGGAAAGGAAAGCAAGACTTTGAGGAGCGTATAGCTCAAAATATTCAGAGAAATAACAAAGACTTCTTTAAGTACATAAGAAGTAAGAACCCAACTAGTGTCATGGTTTCCACATGCGACCTTGTCTTAATTTTAAGGTAACATTTGATCCATGTAGTGTTAAGACACATATTGTAGTTTTCTTAGGCTTAGAAAGCCAGCTCTCATTTTAAAGCACGTTGGAATGCCAGACTGTTAGTTTGACATGACAGTGATGCATTTTTAGAATAGTTGCCTCCCCAAAGGGAGGAGGGAAAAGTGAGTGTCCAGGACTGGACACATTCCAAGAACCACCTGCAGTACCACGAGGTTACTGAATGACAGCTAGACCAGCAAGGGAGATGACATCTCCACTCATGTCAATTAAACTCTAATTGCCAGGACACCTGTAGAATGGAATTTTCCCAGGGAATGCAAAGGGGGGGGGGGGACACATGCCAAACAGATGGCACTTGCACCTGCAAACTGTCCACGAGGACATCACGTCCCATTCCCATGGGAACACAAGTGCTTTCCCATTAGATCACCACATTCCAAAGCACCTTTTCTCAATAAAAGGAGCCCAATCTGAGCACTCAGGGGGTGTTTCTGGAGCAAGGGTGAAACCCTTGTCTCTGAACACCATGATCTTGATTTCAGCAGGAGCTTTTGTCCGACAGCTCCTCAACATGACTCTTTGGGGCTAACACTCAGCCATGAGGGGCAGAACCGCCTGAAACCAAGAAGCTTGAGCCTGCTAAGGAGGTAGCAAGAATTTATTTCGCTTATTTATTTTATTAGCTTGTGTTCTGTGTAGTGTAGATTAATTTAAGATCTGTATCCAGTATTGTGTTTCCTTCAATAAATCTTCAAAAGCTAGTCGTGTTTTGCCTGCCTTTGTAAAGAAGGAGAAGGAAACCCAGCCGAGCAGAAGTGGCTCCACTTGTCCTCATCGCTTCAACACCGGAAGCCTTCCAGAAGTTGGTGAGAGGGATTGCTCTGTCTGTTAAGGGGAGGAGGGGGAGTAGCAAATCATAAGCTGTGTGTCATAGGCAGCAGCACTAAGAAGCCTAGCTTCTGCCAAGTGATCAATATTACCTGCCATATGCAGAAGGCTACTCTGTCCCTGTACCCAGCGAATCGAGCTAGGGTGAGGAGTGCTCATTAAGGCATAGCAGGATGCTGGATCAAAGGTCCGCCCTGCCGGGTGTTCCCAAAAGAAATATTCTGGGTGCCCAAAGTAGCCTTTGTGAGGTATTTTCCTCCCCCTACGACTCTGATAACTAGGAAGGCTATTGGACCATTAGATGACAATGAAAGGCAAGGGGTTATTAAAGAGGAAACAGAGATTGCAGAGAGACACAATGAATTCTTTGCTTCAGTATTCACTGAAGAAGACAGAGACCACATGCCCAAAACAGAGCCTATCTTTGTAGAGAGGGAAACCGAAGAATTAAGCCAGGTAGAAATAACCAGGGAGGAGGTCCTTGCATGTCTTGTTAAACTAAATGCTAACAAATCACCAAGACCAGATGGCATCCATCCACGAGTTCTCAGGGAACTTAAAGATGAAATTGCTGATCTACTAGCCAAAATATATAATCTTTCCCTCAAATCAGGCTTTGTGCCTGATGACTGGAAGGTAGTGAATGTAACACCAATTTTCAAAAAAGGATATAGGGATGATCCAGGAAATTACCGACCTGTCAGTTTGACATGTGTCCCAGGTAAAGTGATGGAAACCATCCAAAAAGACAGGCTTAATAGGCACATAGAAGAGACGGCGCTGCTAAAGGAGAACCAACATGGCTTTTGCAAGGGCAAATCATGCCTCACTAATCTGTTGGAATTTTTTGAGAGTGTCAACAAGCATGTGGATAATGTTGTAATGATCCGTGGGAGTAAAGATGCTGAATTCAAGGAAGGCGAGGAGAGGAGAGTGTATGGTGGAAAAAGCCAGTCCCGAATCCTCGGGTGGTCTGTATTTATTCTATTCCTGGATCTCACACGCACAGCCTGTGTGAGACCCCGTGACAGAAGGCTTGTTTTCCTAGCATATTATTGGCTAAGTACATTTGCCAGTCTAAGAAGTTACTGCGTGCCTAGGTTAGCCATGGGTATGCTAATCAACAGGAACAGTGGAACTGACTGTTCTTGCCTATCTGGAGTTCTTGTAAACATTAGGCATCTTTGCTCTAGTTGTTTGGTCTAACTGTGGTTTGGTGTCTCCTAGGATGTGAGTAATCTTCTATGTGCTGTTTACTAGTCACTGCAACATTTGGGTGACACTTAACCTATATCCACTCAGTGCTCCCAGCCAAGGAAATATGGAGTCACTTCTGCTAATGCACTATTAGCCCATACCAATTTCCTCTCCTGTAAAGGCCGGTTGGTTTTCTGCTTGTGTGCGAGCTAGACGACCCAATCGGGAAAGGAAGCTGACCAATCAGTGACCTGGGCTACCAACAGGACAAGGGGGATTCAGTTGACATTGTTTATCTAGACTTTCAGAAGGCTTTTGACAAGGTCCCACACCAAAGGCTCTTGAAGAAACTTAAAAGTCATGGAATAAAGGTACAGGTCTTGTCCTGGATCAGGAACTGGCTAAGGGACAGGAAACAGAGGGTAGCACTAAATGGACACTTCTCCAAGTAGAGGGAAGTAAAGAGTGGGGTCCCCCAAGGTTCAGTACTGGGACCCCTGCTTTTCAACCTCTTCATAAATGATCTAGAAGTAGGAGTAAAAAGCAAGGTAGCCAAATTTGCTGACGACACTAAATTATACAGGGTAGTGAAAACTGTGAGAGATTGTGAGGAGCTCCAGAGGGATCTCTTGACACTGGGGGAGTGGGCAAAACAGTGGCAAATGAGCTTCAACATTAGTAAGTGCAGAGTGATGCATGTTGGGGCAAAAAACCCCAATTATATTTACAAACTGATGGAGTCTGAACTCTCTGCAACAAACCAGGAAAGGGACCTTGGTGTCCTGGTGGACAGCTCAATGAAGGTGTCAACCCAGTGTGCCTCAGCAGTGAAAAAAGCAAACTCAATGCTAGGGATAATTAGGAAGGGTATAGAAAATAAGTCAGCAAATGTCATTTTGCCTCTTTATAAATCTATGGTGAGGCCTCATCTGGAATACTGTGTACAGTTCTGGTCGCCATACCTCCAGAAGGATATTATAGAGTTGGAAAAAGTGCAGAGGAGGGCAACCAAAATGATTAGGAGACTGGAACACCTTCCTTACCATCTGAGGCTGCAACGGTTGGGCCTCTTCACTCTTGAACGATGGCGACTAAGAGGTGACCTGATTGAAGTTTATAAAATCATGCACAGTGTGGACAAGGTAGATAAGGAAAAACTATTTTCCCTATCGAATAACACTAGAACTAGGGGGCACTGTGTGAAACATTTTGGTGCTAGTTCTCAAACAAATAAGAGAAAGTACTTTTTCACCCAGAGGATCACTGGTCTATGGAACTCCCTGCCAGAAGAAGTGGTGACAGCTGTCAGTCTTGACAGCTTCAAGAAAAGATTAGACAAGTTCATGGAAGACAAGGGTATCAATGGCTATAATTATGGATACCTAAGGACAACCTCCGGGTTGGAGAGATAGGCAGGATATCTCTCAATGCCATTTCCAGGGAATCCTAAGCAGGTGAAGGCATCTGCATGGGAATACCCTGAAGCAAATGGTGAGCCACTGTGTGAGACAGAATGCTGGACTGGATGGGCTGTGTCCTGTTCTAGCATGGCTGTTCTTATGTTCTTGTGAAAGGTAAAGGTCTCCCTTGCTCAAAATCCAGTTGTATCTGACTCTAGGGTTCAGTGCTCATCTCCGTTTATAGCCAAAGAGCTAGACCAGTAGTGGCTAACCTTGACACACGAGCTGTTCCTGGACTTCAATCCTCAGAAGCCCAAATCAGCACACCTGGTGATCAGGGTTTCTGGGAATTGAAATCTGAGAACAGCTGGAGTGTCAAGGTTAGCCACCACTGGACTAGACCATTTCCCCTCGAGTGCTCAGATCCAGAACAAAATCTCCACAGTGTGTTAACAGTGCCACCTGTGGGACAATCAGTGTCACTTGCAGCCCAAGAAGGAAAAATGTGAGGGGGCCAGATCCCAAGTCTCCACAACAGACTCTTCAGACTTCTTTTTTTCTACAGTGCTTTAAATAATCTGCCTAAGTCTCTGACTAAACCTGGTGAAAGGATATTACATGTATTGGTATTTTTTTCATAGTGCTGCTGTTGGAACAATTGGTAAGAAGTTAGCAAAGGGCAACCAAGCATTGATGTAATCACTGAGTATTTTAAAACTGTCAATCTAGCAACCTCCACTGTCCCTATGACAATAGAAGTATCTCGGTATATTCCACCACCATCCCATATCAAGATAATTTGTTTTCAACCAGACGGTCATCTCTGCAGAAACTCTTTAATGGGATTAGTCGTGCAGAATGAGGCATTTGCAAGTGGGAACCCTTGATTATTTGATTATTCAATTCCACTATATTTAATTATTCCTGCTCTCATTTTGCATTTCTCTAGTGCTTGCCAAAGGTTCTGCTCTGTTCTTGAAGTTCTTACAATCATGCTGGCAAGCCTTTTCCCAGCATACAAACAAAGTGTTCTGGGAAAGAGGGGGAATTTTCTGACTGCCAGGTTTGCCTGCCACAAAGAACTTGAAGTAGTATGGTGAATGACAAACTCATTCAGCCACCAAGAAGTTGATTCATTGACTAATGGGTCTTACATAGGTGGAGTACCAAGTTGATTCATAGGTCTATTCTAGCTGGGATTAACAATTAGATTTAGGCCTATAAATATTGTTGCATCCTTTCTTCAATTAAACTTTCACAGAAAATCGCCCCCACTAACAGTTTTCAACTTCCCTTAACCTTTTCCCCCTAGATCTTCAGCACCTTTAATTTCTCATCTAATCCAGCATGACTTGCATTACACTGCCATCTAGTGAATAGCTAAAAAATAAGCTATCTGTTCTAAAAACTGAGCACAGTTACTAAAATGTTAGCATGTCTGTGTTATACTACATTCTGTGTTAGTTATACATGATCCTTCACAAAATTGTTCTAGGAGTATAAAAGTACTTTAGTCTTTGTTTTGGACCTACCCCTATAGAAGCTTGTATACATAAAATATTAGAGTGCTCCACTGGATTTCGAGGATCTTGGTTCTAGTCTTCACAAAGCTATGAAACATACTAGATGACTTTAAACCAGTAACTCAGGTGTTATGCCTGAAGCTGGGTTAAGGCTTGAAACATGGCAGGGACATGAGGATACAGGGAATTCTTCCTCTGGCCCATTTACCACCCCAGCCAAAATTCAGACAGATTATGGGGTGATAGAAGTAACAATTCAAAATGGTGTTTGTAAAAATGTTACCCTGAATATGCCTGCAGCATTTCTACGATTGGATGCTTTAGCAAAGAAGGGCTTACCCTCGTGGGAAAACTGTGTCTTTAGCAGAATGTGCATTTAAGAATGCGGCGGTGGGAATCCTGACTGAAAAGGGTCCAGATAATCCATTTCATCCAGGACCCCCTGCAACTGTCGCACCACTGCCTTATCCAAAACCTTCCCAAAGAATGGGAGGTTGGGGGGGGGCATGGCTAAGATGCTGGGTGAATAGCACGGACTTTTGATCGGCTCACGCCAGTAATGTGAATTAAAGTGGTTATTTACAAAGTGGCAAGGTAAAATTATCAGAAAAATGAAGTGCATGAGGCTCCAAAATTGAAGATTATTTTCTGGCACCTTCAGGAGACTGGAGGTCGGAGTCTGAGGATCAGGCGGGGGGAAAGGTGCGGCGCAAGCTGTACCACTCAATCCGCATTGTGGTTCGGACAGGATCTCCAAGATTTGTTTTTGGCGGAGACTTTACTTTTTTCCTTGTTGCTGTAATTTGAAGATTGTGGCTGAGGAGGTTGCCGAGGCAAGAGCAGATTTTGAAGTCACATCTTTGCATTTGGATTATAACTGCCTGTGGATTACAAATAACTATTCTGATCTCCCAGGTAATAGAGAGTTGGATGGGCTTCCTGTGGATTACAATATTTTTTGTTTGGGTTGTTTTTGGTTCCTGCTCCTTTGTGGATTATAATAATTAAATTTTTTGCTGGACCTCTTTTTCTTTTCAAGCATTAACAGAATTAATGGGACTGTTGTCAGTTTTGGCTGCATCGGATTAGGTTTAAACGGAGAGTGTAACGAACTTACAATACGTTGCAGCATTAAAACTTTTTAGGGGTTGTCACCATGGATAAAGGTACAAGAGGAAAAGCAAAGGAGGAGGAGCCAGTGGTGAAATCTAAGAGGAAGGAAAAAGCACCAGCAGAAGAGGTCCCTCCGTCATCACCACCACCACCTGAACCCTATGATCATACTCAAATTATGGTGGAAATTGGCAAATTTTTTCAGAAGATGGAGGAAAAAGAGGATTCAAGGGTGAAAGATAGAAATGAAATGATGAAAAAGCAGGATAAGGTGGTAACATCTGTTATGGATTTTACAAAAAAAGTGGAATTAAGTTTGCAAAAAATAGAAGGAAATGTCAAATTGGTTCAAAATGAGGTGAATACTATGAAAAAGGAAATAAAAGGGACTCAGGAGATGGTGAGGGAGAATAAGCTGAAAATGGATGAGCATGAGAAAAGGATTGATGCTGTGGAAGATATGATGAGAAAGCAGAATATTGTGATCCGTCAGGTGGTTGAAAGGACGCCAGACCAACTAAGAGAAAGAGTGATTCAGTGGCTAAATAATTTGAGTATGGGAAAGGAATTTGTACAGGAGGACATTGTAAGTGCATATAGGGTGGGTCCAAGAAGAGGGAAGGCGTCTCAAAGAAATGTTTTGGTAAAATTTGCAAATTGGGGAGATAAACTTAGAGTAATGGCTTTCTTGAAACAAGCTGGTTCTGGCACCCTAAAAATTGATGGTTCCGATGTGGAAGTATATAATGATATTTCAATGAAGGAAAGAATTTGGAGATATAAGATGAGACCGGTAACTAAATTGTTGATGAGTAAAGGTGTAAGGTACAATTGGAGATTCCCACAGCAATTGCGTTTCTTCTATGAGAAAAGAATGCAAGTTATTGATGAGGGGATTGACCCATTGGAATATTTGAGTCTGCTGGAGCTTGTTAAAGCGGGTTCGGAAGAGTGGTTAACTCTCAGGAAAGATTTGTTGGAATCGGGGGCTATAAGAAGGGAGTATGAGGGGGTGGATGCTGGTGGTGCTACAGGTGGAACCCCGCAGGGAAGAGAAGAAGAGGAGTTGTCATTGATTATGGTGGAGGAGGAGGCAAGTAAGGAGCATTGAGCAATAGATTAGGATTTTTTTTAAAAAAATAATATCACTTAAGTACTATATAAAGGTGGGTGGCGCGAAGCACTAATCTGCATGTGCATCTTTCATGTCCCCCCTCTCCCCTCTTTGGTCATCGAAGGCGTCTTTTTTTCGGAGAAGGTGGGGAGAGAGATATTGTGTGTTTTGTGTATAATTTTGTGTTTTAGTGGTAAGGGGTTGGTGGTGGCACGCCCAATGGAGAGTTTAGAAGTTAGAAGGGAAGAAATTGTAATAGACTATGGGAAATATTAAAGTATTAACCTGGAATGTAAAGGGTACAGGTTCTGTTCTTAAGAGGAGGAGGTTGGAATTGGCTTTGAAGAAGGATAGACCTGATATAGTGTTTTTACAGGAAACGCACCAAAAGTCAAAGGATACAAACAAAATTTTCTTGGGATGGATACAACATTATGAGATGGCATTTGGTACCTCAAAAGCAAGAGGAGTGTAAATTATGATTTCGAAAAGATTAGGATTTGAGACAATAAAAAGTGTTGCCGACCAGGAAGGTAGATACTTGCTCATAAGAGGAAAAATAGATGATGAGGAGATAATGTTGGTGAACATTTATGCTCCAAACGAACACCAAGCTCAATTTTTAGAAAAAGTCCGAAAAGTTGTGGAGCTAGAAAAAGTGGCAAAATGATTGTGGCCAGAGACTTTAATTTGATAAGGTCAAATTTAGACTGTACGAATTTAGCAAGGTGTGGAACTGGATTGAAAGGGAAGGTTTTAGATAAATGGATGGGTGCGATGGGACTGAAAGATTTTTGGAGCGAGATCAAGGGTTCAGAAAGGGCATACTCTTATTTTTCACACTATGTTTTGTTAACGGAAAATATGATTAAAAATATTGAGGGAATGGAAATAGGGATTTTCAAGGAATCAGACCATGCTAAAGTACTTTTGGAGCTGAGATTACAAAAGGATAATTGGAGAGGAAGAAGTTGGAGGTATGATCCCAATTTATTCAAAGACCAAAAATGTAAAGAACAAATCATGGAAAGTTGGATGGAAAGCTGGCAGTGGAACGATAACGAAGAGGTAAGTTTTAATGTAGTTTGGGATGCCATGAAGTCGGTTTTTAGAGGGGAAAGTATAAAGATGGCGAGTATAAAGTATAGAAGATATAAGGCAGATCAGGTGGAAAAAGAAAAAGAAATAAAGCAATTACAGGAAGATCACTCAAAAAAGAAGGATAAAATAATCTTCGCTAAACTACAAAGACTTAAGGCAGAATTAATGGGCAAGGATATAGATAAAGTTAAAAGAGATTTGATATATCTGAATAGAGAGTATTTTGAATTTAGCAATAAAAATTCAAGATTATTAGCAAGAGCGGCCAAAGCTAAAAAGGAAAAAAGGGAAATTGGAGTGTTGGTTGATAAACAAGGGATAAAGTGTAATAAGATTAGCAACAAATGTAAAATTGTGAGGGAATTTTATCAAGCATTATATGCAAAAAAAAGAGGTAGACGTTGGTAAGCTTAAATGGATATTGGAGAGGCAGTTAGGGAATGGAATAAAACAGGAACACCGGGGAAAAATGGAGGAACGGGTTACTGATAAAGAGGTAAAAGATGTAATTAGTGGTTTGAAGTTGGGGAAAGCCCCGGGAGATGATGGATTATCGACAGAGTTTTATAAGGAATTTAAAGACATTGTGGTTCCAAAGTTAGTGAAGCTATATAACTATATTTTAGATGGTGGACAAATTCCAACTTCATGGTATAGGACTATAATCGTTCTGCTTCCAAAATTGGGAAATAATTTGGAAAAGGTGGAATCATACAGACCAATTTCTCTTATAAATAAGGATGCCAAGATTTTCACAGCAATACTGGCTAATCAGTTAAATAGATTTATGGGGGAATATATAAATGTTGATCAAGTTGGTTTTTTAAAAGGAAGGCATATGGTTGATTTGACTAGGAGGGTGTTAGACTTAATTGACAATGTTAATCAGATGAAGGAAAAGGTGGGGTTATTATCTTTAGATATTTTTAAGGCATTTGATGTGCTACAATGGTCTTCGATTAAGGAAATAGTTAGAAATTATGGATTTGGGGATAGATTTAGAAGGGTAATTGACTTATTATATCAAAAAGGGAGTGCTAGGATTAGAGTAAATGAAGAGGTTACGGATGAGGTAAAGCTTGAGGCAGGCACTAGGCAGGGTTGTCCACTATCCCCTATTTTGTTTATTATGGCAATGGAAATTTTAGCTAAAAATATAAGGGAAGACTCAACTATAGAAGGGATATTGGGTAATAAAGTGAGCATATATGCAGATGATACATTGTTAATGGTGAAACATCCAGAGGTGGTAATGGATAGGATTAAAGAGCAAATAGAGGAATTTGAGGTTATAACTGGATTGAGGATAAATTGGGATAAATCAGAGATGATGCTGTGTAATATGGGGGATGAGGAGAGGGAAAAGATGGCGGGGTTATCTAATATACAAATTAAAGAAAAGTTGAAATATTTGGGGATAACTATTTCAAACAGATTTGAAGAACTTAAAAGACTGAACTATGACAACTTGAAAGCAGAATTCAAGAACAAAATACAAAGTTTTCAGACGTTAAAGTTGTCATGGTTTGGGAGGATTGCAATTTGCAAAATGATGTTGTTGCCGAGGATTAATTTTCTATTTGATGCACTTGCAATCCAATTGAAGGAAAAGGAGATTAATGAGTTCCAAAAGATGTTTAATAATTTTTGTAATGGTGGCAAGAAATCCAGACTTTCAAAGAAACTCTGGTATCTGCCTCAGAAAGAAGGAGGTTTGGGAATGCCAAATTTGTTAGCGTACTATCGAGCATTTCAAATTAAGAACGTTGTGAAGATCTTGGCAAGAGAAAAAGTAATTTGGGAGGAAATGGAGATGAAAGATTATAAGAATATTGGTAAAATGAATTTTTGGGGAACTAAGGTTAAAATGATAAATACAAGCAATACTATGATGAGGGGACTCATGAGGGTGTGGAAAAGATTAAAGAAAGACTTGATCCCAGATCTCTCTCCAATTTTGGAATTGGCTGATATGGTGTGTTTCCCGATAAAAATAGACAAAACAAAAAAGGAAATATTGGATAAAAATGAAGTTTTCCTGGTGAAGGAATGGTTAAGGGTTTGCGAAGATGAAACTAAGAAGAAAAAACTATTAGAACAGTTAAAATTGGACTGGTTTCAGAAATTGAAGGTTGATAATTGGAATAAAAAATATATAAGAGAACTAGGTATAGACAGAGAAAAGACCGAATTTGAAGAATTGGTTTTAAAGATTAGAAAAGGTGAGAAAAGTATCAAGGGTCTAGTAAGTAAACTTTATATTTTAACAAATAAGGGTAGTGATCCACAGAAAGATTTGAAATTGAAGTGGTAACAGGATTTGAATATAAAATTAGGAAATGATGAATGGAGAAATAAGTGGAAAAAGAGGATAATGAGAACAATGTCAGTAAGAATTAAGGAACATAACTATAAAATGTTGTGGCAATGGTACTTGACACCACTGAGGTTGCATCAGATTGATAATAAAAGGGATAATTTATGTTGGAGATGTAAAGAAACTGTTGGAACCTATGAACATATGTGGTGGAGTTGTAAAATCATAAATGAATTCTGGAGAAGAATAGAAGGAGAGATAGGGGAAATAATGGGTAAGAAAATTAAGTTGGTGTCAGGTACCATTTTGCTAACAGACGTGGAAGGTATGTGTTTGAATAAGGTGGAAAAAGAGCTATTGGAAATAATGTTAACTCCTGGCAGACAATGTATCGCTAGAAATTGGAAAAATGATGTAACAATACAGACGGGAGAGTGGTATAAGGAAATATGGAATCTAGCATTGAATGACAAATTGACATGGGAGATAAAAGTAAAAAGGGATAAATTGAAGGAAAATAGATTTTGGAATATTTGGAAGCCATTTGTAGATCACTCTCTTATGGGTAGGGATAGTTTTGGACCTGTACCATCTCAAAGTGGGTTTTGGAAATGATACAGACACTAAACTCTCCGGGGCAATGTAAATATTCACTGGGTGATTTGTAATTTGAAAAGAAGGAATTTGATGGTTGTTAACAAATAACTGTAATATTGAAAGCTTTTATGAAGGTTATGGTTATAGTACTAACCTACAATGTGGATATCTAATTGTGTGTGTACCATGACAAATAATCAGTTTAACTATCATGTATGTGTTATTTTTCATGAGTTTTATGTAATATTGTTATGATGTATTGTTCTTTTTTTGTATGTTTGCCTTTTTCTTTTGAAAATAAAAAAAATTTTTTTTTTAAAAGAATGGGAGGTTGGATACCGGGCGGAGGGTAGCCAATACTAGTGGGTCGAGGGATGGCTTCTTCAGGAGGGGGCGCACCAACACATGTTTCAATGGTGCAGGGAACACCCCCTCCAGTAAAGAACAGTTAATTATCACCCCAACCCAACTGCCTGTCACCACCTTGGCCATTTTAAGCAACCAAGTGGGACATGGATCTAATAAACAGGCAGTAGCGTGAACTGATGCAAGGAGCCTGTCCACTTCCTCAGGGACACCTGGATTGAAATGATCCCAGATAACGTGGCAAGACTGTGGTCCAGTCAGCTCCAGACTCCCTACATCCATACTGGGATTAAATGTTGATCAGATCCAAGCAATCTTCTCCGTCAGATACTCAGCAAAATCCTCAGCTGACCCCTGTAACCCCATACCAGCGGAGGGCCCTGCCAAGAAGGAGCCTGGTCACCTAGAACAGGGTCGCTGAGCGATTATTGACATTTCACCACTTCTATTGCCACAAGGTATGCCCTAATAGCGGCTCTAGCCTGTGTTCAGTTGGAGTCACTCTCAGTCACTCTCAGTCTTTGTACGTTTAAGACCCCTGAGCTCCTTGGTGAACCATGGAGAGGAGCGGGGCCTATGTGCCCAGAGAGGCCATAGTGACATGATTATGTCCAAAGCAGCTGCTGTCCCCTCATTCCAGAGGGTGACCAAGGCCTCAGCCGAATTGTGCAGCCAATCCAGAGGGAAAAAACGTAGTTCCCTCTGGAATCCTTCAGGATCCATCAGTTGCCAGGGGTGACCATTTTAATCGGTCCACCTCCCTACGGTGAGTCCATGCCCCCAGAAAGTCCAGAGTCACCAGATAGTGATCTGACCCTGGCACAGGTGTTATGTCTAATTGCTGTAGTTTCAGATCACTCAGCCCAATATCAGGCCACTTCAACAGCACTTCCTCTTACCAACATAAGGTCCTCCTCAGTGCATGTTGAGGTACATTGTATCGTATGAGAGATAATTTGTACTTCTCCACATTCACACAGGCTGCAATCTACAGGGAAACCCCACTTTCTCAGAATAGCCCTTGATCTTCCTACCACTGCACACAGTCTATTTAAAGCTTTCCACACAGGCCATGGTTGTTCTTGGCAAGCCGGCAGAGAGTTATGTGGTTCTGCCCAGTTATCTGGTAGCTCCTTGCTTGCCATCCATAGTTTTAAGGTTAGGGGGCTAGTTGTTTGAAGGGAAAGAAGTTGTGAGAAAGCTATGTCTTGATTTCAGTCTCTACATTGATGGTGGGTGATCAAATAGAAGGTGGTGATCAAATAGAAGGTGTGTTTCCAAGTAACTTGCTTTGACCCATTCTTTCTGAGCAGCACTTTCTTGATGGAATTTTGATGGAGTGATGCCAGCTAAGTAATACACTTTTTGTATCAGGGTTGGTTTTAGACATCCTGTGACCAATCTTGCTGTTTCACTTAGGGCCACATCCACCTGCCCTGCATGCTTTGATCTGCACCACACTGGACTAGCATACTCTTCTGCAGAGTAACATAAAGCTAGGGCAGAAGTTCTTAATGTGTGTGGTTGGGCACACCAAACTGGGCCTGTTATTTTCCGCAGAATATTGTTTGTGGCAAAAACCTTCTGTTTGTTATTAAGGCAGTGGGTCTTGAAAGTGAGATTTGATCCAGGGTAACTCCTAGGTATTTGGGAGTGACACAGTGTTCAAGTCTGGTGCCATTCCAAATTTATTTTTCGTGTGCTGGCTTTTTTAGCATTCTGCGCACTCGCGCCCTTCAGCCTGATTGGCTGAAGTGTTCATGGCATGTAGGATGCTGGGACTTGGAGTTTTGTTTGTTTTGTTTGTGTTCGTGCAGCGGCTTTTTTTCTGTGGCTCGGTTTCTATTGGGTGCGCTGCATTTCCCAACATTCTCTTTTCTTGCGCCTGTCAGCCTGATTGGCTGAGGCACAGCGCGGTGCAGAGGATGTTAGGAATTGAAGTTGTTTCCTTTTGTTAGCATTCGTGGGGCTGTTGCCCCACTGCCAACTTCAGGAACCTTGCGGTGCTCTGCAGTCCAGGTTAAGGCGAGTGCAGGTGGCTCAGTACGGGATACTATGGATGGGTGCGGGAGCATATGCCAGAGTCCAATGGTTAACACCCCTCTTTATAGGTAAAGATAGCCATTAACTTCAAAGCCTCAGTCAGTTTTTTCTCAACAGCCTCAAAGGTTGTGCATTGTGCGGCAATTGCCATGTCATCGGCATGAAGAAAGCTCCTAATGGCTTCTGTCAATGGTTGATCATTAGTATGTATGTTAAACAGTGTTGGGGCTAGCACACTGCCCTGCAGGAGGCAATTTCTTTGTACTCTCCATCGGCTGCATTGTCCTTGGAAATCGATAAAAAAATCTACGGTTTTCCAATAAACAGCTTATGATCTTTCTGAATTTAAAATCCTTTGTGATGTGGGAGACTTTCTTCAGCAAGGCTGCATGGTTCACTACATCATAAGCTGCAGTGAGATCTATAAACACTATGCCTGTGATTTCCTTCAGTTCAAAACCATATTCTATGTACTGTATTGTGTTAAGAATTTATTCTGGACAATTTTTGCCAGGTCTGAAACCAGCTTGCTGTGGTATAAGCCAGGGTTCTACTATTGCAGACAGGGTTAAATGTTCATATATCTTATATACGTGACTAAGAAAAGAAATGGGCCTGTTGCTTTTTGGGTATTCTGGTGGCTTGCCTGGTTTAAGTATAGCTATCACCCAAGCCTTCCTTCATATCTTTGGTATCTGGACTACATTCAAGCAATTATTATACACAGGCTGATGAGCCAACCAAATGGCTACTGGCATCCCCCATCCCCTGGCTAACTGTTCAATCTCATGGGGATGCAAACTACATTGACTACCATGGGACTGAATCCTGAGTTCTGTATGATTACAGCTGACAATTTTTAAAATAAAAGGTCTTACTGATTAGTTATGCAAACAACAACTTTTGATCTGGAATTCTTTTATGATCATTGTTTATATTTTAGTACTACTAATTGAAAATAATTAGGAATTGACAAGTCATTTGTGACTTATGGTGATGAGGCTTCCATGGGGCGGCGGGGGGGGCTTACCTCACAGAGTAGTAAAGCTGGCCCATCTGTTGACTGCTGCCAGAGGCATGCACCAATGAGGACTTGGGTTTGGACAATGACAAAGCGAAGAAAGTGGCAGCCCAGGGTTTGATCGGGACATGAAAGAAGATCATGCTACTTAGAGAAGATTTTTGTAGGGAAATGGCAGAGGACTTGGGGGGCCACAAAGATCTCATACAACACATGATGTTCATTTGTATTCTGAAGATGACATTTTCACTCCCATGATGCTTGGCTCGTGACGCCCTGCAAAGTTCTATCCACCCCCTGCCATTGTTATTCAACATCTGCACAAAACTCCTACGATAGGTTAGTGTGACAATTTGGAATCTGATGCTTATGATACTCACCCACTGGTCCTACTGTTTGTGCTGATGGGATATTGTCCTCTTAACTCTCCAAATACCCTCCTGAACATGATGGTGTGGATTTACAATATTTAATAATGAAGATAAAATATGCAGCTACACCACTCTGCATTCCTTCTGTTCATGGACTCATACTAGAACACTCCTTACATTATTTGGGTATAAACTAGATTCTCTCCTCAGAACCTCAAAAATTGCTGTAATTGGGGCATTGTGAAAGGTCCATGAGTAGTCTGTCTTATTGTGAAATTACTATCCTTCGTTTTCTAGGAGGTTGTCCTCAGTGTACCAGGGAGAAAGGCAGACACAGTGGTATATTTTGAACTTTCAGAATTTGTCACCTATGCTTACTCATCAGTAACCCAGTTTTTAACATTTTTTATATACGATGAATGCTCAAACTGTATTGCCTATACCTATTCCAGAATAATCTAACCCTCTTTACTTGTGAATGGTTCTGTCAGTTGGGAGTTTGTACTGTGGTTTTCACTGTTGTTACTCCTGAGTAGGCAATGAGCAGTGGTTATGATGGGAAGGGTCACATAATACTCATGTAAAGAGATGCATTTTGAATATACAGAGCTATAGATCTGGATTTCATGTTTACATGGGGGAGGAGGCAAAACATGAAAGAGACTCTTTTTTCCCCTTTCCTTTTCTCTCTTCAATACTGTAAAAAGAGCCAATTAAACAAAAATTATTTATGTTAATATAAGTGACACAAACAAAAATTTCATGATTTCATGGTTCCTTCTTTAATGTTACTTTTTGGATTGTTTTTGCTGCTACCACTAGACAGCCTGCTTGTATCAATGCCACTTCTTGAGATTACTTTTCAATTCTATCCTATATTTCTGTTGGGATCCCCCTCCCTTTTTGTAATTATCCAATTCTTGGATTATTTGCTTAATTGCTTCTTGGCTACCAGACTCAAAGAAGGATAGAGGAGAAAGAGAGAGAGAAATCTCTTCAATATTCTAATAGCTTTGGTTAAGTAAACTTTAATTGATTCTTGACCTTTATTTGAAAACTTGCTTGTTATATTTTTTGGAGAGGGGTGTGTGGTTCATTAGTTTGATTAATGTTGCAATATTTTCTTTGTGGATATTCCTTCTTTGACTTAGTCTTTTTTTAAAAAAATAATTAGAGTAGTTTTTATGAGTTCTTTGGGCTTTTTTGAGTAGTGCTAGAATATATCAATAGGGAATCATAAAATTAAATGATCCAAAATTGTTGTAATGTGGAACCCAGCTGTGCTGGAATAAAGACACGTGGGGCCTGTGATATGGTGGTCCAGCCTCGAATTGAGGTGGGCAAAGACATTTTATTACCCTGCCTGTGGGCGGAGCAACTCTGAGGTGATCGACGCCCCTAGATACATGGCCCTCTTGCTAAGCATTTTCTACGTCACGTTTACATTATAGGAAAGGGTATCTAATCTAAAGTAGCATCTGTTTCCCTGGCTCTAACTGACCTACTTTAACTCAGGGAAACATCTGTGGCTATTGTCTACCTTAACTCAGGGAAGCATCTTGTGGCCATTGTTATGCAAAAGCCAGGATGTTGCCAGGTCAATCAGGGAGCAGCTCAGGAATGTGTATTCCAATCTTATCTACCTCTCCAGAAAGACCCATGCTTCCACATTCGGAAGTCTTGCCCTGACTCATCGCCTCGGCCATGGATGGCGAATGAACCTCTCAGGAGGGGAACGATTAATATTAAATAATTCTTTTTTCATGTAAAAGGAAATGACCAATACACAAAACCACAAAATTAAAGGACCCAAAAGAACCCAAAGTGAATTTTTTTGTTATACAGTATTGTGACACTTCCACCCCTCCTTTGCAGACATGATCTTGCAGTGAATAGGCCTTGGTTTCCCCATCTCTCAAGAGCTGCTGTTTCCCTTTTCCATTTTATGTAGTGTTACTGACAGAATTATCCCGACAATACAAGCTTGTTAGTCTATCACTGAAAAAACAGAGTTTAGGATCATTCCTATGTCCAGGTTTACCCTTGTAAGAAGCAGCTACCCACCTGTTAAAATACCGTATTTATTCGAGTATAACGCGCACTCGTGTATAACGCGCACCCCTAATTTTCCATGAAATATTGGTATAAAATTTTTTTTCACACGCCTCGTCTCCCGCGCCACCCAATCAGATCCCGCCAGCCGCGCGCCCCTGGGCCCGTGGGTGGGGCAGACGGTGCATCTCAGCAGTGCCTACCGTACTCGGCGCCGGCTCCTTGAGTCGCGCGGCCCGGGTAGGCGTGGAGCACGCCGCGGCCCTCTCCCGTAGGGTTCCCTTCTCGGCGGGTGCGTGCAGGTGAGCGGCGGCGGCAGCGGGACCTGGGCGCCTGGGAGGAGGGCCGCGGCGTGCTCCGCGCCTACCCGGCGCCGGCTCCTTGAGTCGCGCGGCCCGGGTAGGCGTGGAGCACGCCGCGGCCCTCTCCCGTAGGGTTCCCTTCTCGGCGGGTGCGTGCAGGTGAGCGGCGGCGGCAGCGGGACCTGGGCGCCTGGGAGGAGGGCCGCGGCGTGCTCCGCGCCTACCCGGCGCCGGCTCCTTGAGTCGCGCGGCCCGGGTAGGCGTGGAGCACGCCGCGGCCCTCTCCCGTAGGGTTCCCTTCTTGGCGGGTGCGTGCAGGTGAGCGGCGGCGGCAGCGGGACCTGGGCGCCTGGGAGGAGGGCCGCGGCGTGCTCCGCGCCTACCCGGCGCCGGCTCCTTGAGTCGCGCGGCCCGGGTAGGCGTGGAGCACGCCGTGGCCCTCTCCCGTAGGGTTCCCTTCTCGGCGGGTGCGTGCAGGTGAGCGGCGGCGGCAGCGGGACCTGGGCGCCTGGGAGGAGGGCCGCGGCGTGCTCCGCGCCTACCCGGCGCCGGCTCCTTGAGTCGCGCGGCCCGGGTAGGCGTGGAGCACGCCGCGGCCCTCTCCCATAGGGTTCCCTTCTCGACCCGGCGGGTGCGTGCAGGTGAGCGGCGGCGGCAGCGGGACCTGGGCAGGCGCCCAGGTCCCGCTGCCGCCACCGCTCACCTGCACGCACCCGCCGGGTCGAGAAGGGAACCCTCCGGGGAGGGCCGCGGCGTGCTCCGCGCCTACCCGGCGCCGGCTTCTTGAGTCGCGCGGCCCAGTCCTCGTGTATAACGCGCACCCAAACTTTGAGCCTTTTTTTGGGTATAAAATTTTGCGCGTTATACACGAATAAATACGGTAGCCATTTATCCTGCTTTACAGAGGAGAATTTGCCGTTTGAGGAACAGTCAGAGAACACTGAGATCTCCTTAAAAATATCCTCCTTTGAATGACTATCCAGTCCAAATCCAGATTTCAAAAAACAATGAAGACAGTTCATTTTGTATGGGTGTGTATGTTTTGTACCTTGCCTTTCAAATTAAGCCTGAAATCCTGCTACATTGTTATGTAGGTGGAAAGTAAAATGAGTTACATTCACATATTTCCAGCTGAAAACAAGAGACTTCCTGATACAACTCTTGAGTGTATGCCAAGCCAGTGGGCAAACATGCCCCCTGGGAATTGCAGCAACAACTACTTAAATGCTGGTTGGTTGGAAGCAAGTCATTCTCAAAGAATTTGCTTTTCACCTATGTATTTGTATGGCAGTATTTCTGCCCAAAATAACTAAAATGAAAAGAAAAGCACATAGACACTTTCCATCAAGTGTTACCGGCACCTGAAACACAGACTGAACTAGCAGATCTCCTGACCACAGACTTTACAGATTGTCTCACTAGAGTTCAATACATTGTACCTGTAATTCTATTTGAATGATGGGAATGATTTTGCATCAACATACAGTATATAGACATGTGTATGCAAATTCTATTAAAGTCCTGACCTGCTTTTGTCCTCTTTTAGGACCTCATATCTTCTTCTGGAATAATATGTCCATGGCCACCCTACCACCTGTTTCTCCAGTGACCTGGCTGTTTTTGTTAGGGGATGTAGGTCCTCACCTCACACTCTTACTGGTTGCAAGGCATATTGTGTCTATGATGCCTTTAAGACCCTACTGCAGGGGCACACAGGTACTGGGACTTTTCCCTGATGTGCTCCATGGGCCAGTGTATTTAGGTCAGAACAGGATTGCAGACTTCCAGCTACAATGCTCAACTTCCTCTGCTGACAGTCTGGATGAAGATTCCTGCATCTTCCAGAATCTGCTATGAGGACTGAATCTTTGCACTGATCCCAATGATGGCTTTTGTCTGATATGCCATCTGTGCTTGTTGGACAAAAAAAGGACTACTTGGGGTAAGCCTCCACCAGGAGGACAGAAGCAGTAGAACTCTTTGGCTTTATCTGTAATTATAGCTTGCATTTACCCTGCTGGACTGGACTGCTACTGAACTGTATGGACTTGTATATAGCACAACTGAACTGTCTCAGTGAGGTCAACTGAGCAGCCCAAGATAATATATCTGTTTTGTGTTACTGTTGTTGCACTGTATATTTGTTGTTGTTGTTCAGTCGCACAGTCGACTCCGACCCTTTGCGACCCCATGGACCATTTTCCTCCAGGCGCCTCTGTCCTCTACCATCCCCCTCAGCCCTCCCAGCTCTGTGCCCATTGTGTCTATAATACCATCTAGCCATCTCATCCTTGGCCTCCCCCTTCTTCTTTTGCCCTCCACCTTTCCCAACATCAATGCCTTCTCAAGTGAATCCTCCCTTCTCATTTGATGTCCAAAGTATTTTAGCTTCATCTTTACTATTTGACCTTCCAATGAGCAGTCAGGGTTAATTTCTTCTAAGATTGACCTATTTGTTCTCCTCGCTGTCCAGGGGACTCTCAAAACCCTCCTCCAACACCACATTTCAAAGGCATCTATTCTTCTGCGTTCAGCCTTCCTAATTGTCCAGCTCTCACATCCATACATTACTACTGGGAAAACCATTGCTTTGACTATTCTAATTTTTGTTTGCAATGTAATGTCTCTGCCACTGTATATACTTGCACCTTTTTACTTCCTGAGTAAACCTACAGTAATACCTCGTATAACGTCCAAACGTTGGTTCCACAAGTTTGGACATTGTATGATTTCCGACATTGTATGATGTATGTATTGGATAATGCAAAAAAAAAAAAAACACAACTGTTTCCGGTGTCCTCCAATCTGCCTGGGGTGTGTGTGTGTGGGGGGGGGGAGGCAAAATCTGTAGCCAAAGAAGGAGTCCCCCCCGGCATTTTGCCTTGCCCCACTGCCCAGGCAGGTGGGCGGGCGTCGGAAACAGCATGGATAAAGCCCCCCCCCCCCCCCAAGAGCCTCAGAGAGGAAGCACATGCAGCAGAACCCAAAACGGGGGCAGGGGGGGCTCAGTCATGATGGAAGTTTTTTTACTCATTTAAAGAAGGATAAAGTTTTCTCCTACCTTTGTGCAGCCTCTGTAAGGTTTGTAGGACCTTTTTCTGGCTGTTGCCACCTTCCTCGGATGTCCCTGGAGTAAAAAAGAGCTGAATAAAGTTGTGGATGCCATTTTTTTTGCTTCTTTTGGACTTCAATTCCCAGAAGCCCAAGCAAACAGTAAAAATGCATGTGGTGGTCATTATTTTTAGAGTTTGCTTGGCCTTCTGGGAATTGAAGTGCAAAAGCAGCAAAAAATAAAATGGCATCCGCAACTTTATTCAGCTCCTTTGCACTCCAGGGACGTCTGAGGAAGGTGACAACAGCCCGAAAAAGGTCCTACAAACCTTACAGAGGCTCCACGAAGGTAGGAGAAAACTCAATCCCTTTTTAAATAGGTAAAAAAACCTCCGTCGTGACTGAGTCCCCCCCATTTTGGGCTCTACTGCCTGTGCTTCCTCTCTGAGGTTGAGAGAGGGGTTATCCATGCTGTTTCCAATGCCGGATGCCTGCCCACCCACCTGGGCAGTGGGGCAGAGCAAAACGCCAGGGGGGACAACTGGCCCCCAGCACCCCTATATAGTACCTCATACAACATCCAGCGATGGTGTATGAGGCAACTTTTTTCACAGAATTGGGCGACATTGTATGGATTCGACGTTGCATGAAGCAGACGTTGTATGAGGTATTACTGTACTTTGAGTTTTCTTCTGCACCAAGATCTGTCTGCCTGTTTTTCTCACAAGGGACTACCTTGACAGGTGTGAACCTCTTGCTGGCCACTGCATACCACTCTGCTAACCGCTTATATCAACAGTTTTTCCTAACTACATGATGAGCAATGCCCCTGTTTCCATGGCAACAGCAGGAGGGAGAGCAAGCTGGTGACAAGCCCATTGACAGAACAGCAAGGAAGATTTCCCCAGGTATTATCATGAGAGACAGAATTCCCAGGAGAACCTGGGTGTCTAAAAAACAAATCCATATATACCTTTGGTTTTCTCTGACATTTCTCTTACCTGCTGCAACTTGAAAGGCCCGACCCCAGTCACCCAAACTACAGTGACATCCAGTCCTTCAATGTCTTTTCCCCTGTTTTCTTGTGAATTTGATATGAACAAGTTTTCCTTTTGTTAGACCTCTTAGCACAGCCTGTTTAAGACATTGTGTAATGTGCATTGACAGTATTGGTATCCAGTGCAGTTAATTTATCCATTGGTTTGTTTTTCTTATTTAGACATCTGAAATGTTTTATATGACTTGTAATGTTATGAGGCGCAGGAGATCGGTTACGGGAAGTGGGAGCGAAGCCCTGACTGTCACTTTGCTCTTGGGGCATTTCAGCTATGGGCGATCTTTGCTGGTGCTTCTGAATTTCCCTTGAGACTTTGAATTGACGGGGGAGGATTGATGGGGGAGGATTGGGACTCTCCACCACTGCCACCTATCATGGACTTGTCAGCCCTTCAGCCCCCTCCCATGGCTTTGCCAGTCGTGGGAGGTGGGAGCAAAGCTTTCCTGGCTCCATCATTGTCAGGAAGTCATTGTCACCACTGTGAGCTGCTGCATCCTCATGGCCTGGAGGAGGTCGAGGGTAGTTGAACTTGTGTCTTTGTTCTTGGGGTGGTTTGGCTGTGGGTGGTTTTTGTTGGGGCTTCCCTTGTAATTTTGTAATGTATTTTGATATTGTCTACCATTATGTTTCTTGCCCTGTTGTGTATTGACTTGTAGTTTATATTGTAATAATTGATTTGGACATTTTGTTGTTGGGTTGGATCTGGTATACTGTTGTTTTCTGATTATTTATTATTGTAACTTATATGTATATTAATCCTGTTGTAGCCGCTCTGAGTCAGCCTTTGGCTTGAGTAGAGCGGGGTATAAATCCAATAAAATAAATAAATAAATTATATGCATGCTATGTTAAGACTTATGAGGTACAGTATTTGAACTGCAATGATGGATATTACAATGAATTATTTTGAACCAACACCTTATGGGACAGTAATAACTATTATATTCAGCAGTACATCTCGTTAGGAGATTCTGTCTTTTAATGCGAATATTTAGATATATCTTGGACTTTCAACCCATGTGTCACCCAAGGAGCTCAACATGGTGTACCTCTCCAAACTCCTTTTGTTTTATCATCAGAAAAAGTGGAATAAATGAAGCTGAAATAGAATGATAACCTCATGGTCACCCACTGAGCTTCCTTGTAGCAACCTACTACATGGGATTCTGACCAGCAGAATGATGAGATGAGATTTGTGGGGGGCAGAATCCCATGCAGTAGGTTGCTACACTTCCTTTCCTTGTGGATATTTGAATTCACATCTCCCTGGTTGTGACTTACAATTTGCACAACCAGATGACACGAGCTCTGTGCTATACATATTCCAGGCCCAACTTCCTTCTTGAGTTGCCATACAAATTTCTATCTTTCAAAAATCAGCAAAAATATAATCAAAATAATGGCTGTGGTGGTGGATTTTTAATTTTAAAAAATAGAGGTATTATAATATGATTAACTTGTGAACTGCCCAGAGAGTGCACTAAGTGGTATAGGGTGGTATTATAAGTGCTTTGCTTGCTTTGATTCCATAATATATTACAGACCTGGAGACATTTTCATGGAAGAATATAGGAAGAAATAATAATAATAATAATAATAATAATAATAATAATAATAATAATAATAATAATAATAATAATAATAATAATAATAATATCCTTAGATTAATGTGGAGAAGAGGTTCAATCTTTTGACTCTGCATGTGCTCTTAAGCAAACTAGTAACAAAGGAAGAATATAGTCTTACTAGGTAGAAAGGTAGTAAACGTGTGCATTTTTGAGGCCCAGAATACTGCACTTGTTAAAATGGATTCTGAGGGAACAGCTGTAGTTACCTGCAATACTTGTGCCATGTTTGTGTTCTTGCCAAAGCATATGGAGAACTACACTTGCAGCAAGTGCAAGCTGGTTGCACTATTAGAAGAGAAGGTCCAGCAGCTAGAGGCCCGCATATCTAACCATCAACAAATTAAGGAGCTTGAGCTGTTCTTGGACAGAGCGGAGCAGACTATGCTGGACAAAGAAGAGACAAGGCACAGTTCTGAGGGAGAAGGCCCTTCACTAACTCGGGAGGGAGATGTTTGGAGGAATGTGACTCAAAGGAGGAGGAGAGTAGGGGATCACTCTGAGAGTCTGAAATTACAGAATAAATTTGAGGCTCTTTCCCTCATCACACCTGATGAGGAACACACAGAGGAACAACTGGTTCCACCTGATGATCACTCCTTCATCACACTTGATGAGATCCAGGAAGATAAACAACAGGAACAAACTGAGGTTCTGTTATGTATGCATGTACAATGTTACTTTAAATATATGAATGTAACCAGTCCACAATCACAATGTATCTCAGCTGTTAAGGAACGCGAGCAAGCCGCCCATAGAGGGCAGCTGCGAGCGTTCAGTTTCACATGGTCCACATTGCCCAAATCACAAACAGCCGCGGGAAAGTGTGTACTTGAGTAGTGAGGAGGATGCAAAAATTACTGAGCAGAGCAAGGAGCTAGTCACCAGCACTCTAGCAGAAGGATGCAAGAGGCAGTCTAACAATGCAACTAGACTCAAAAGACTGTATCAGGAAAGCATATATAAATGCTTGTATACAAATGCCAGAAGCCTCCGGAACAAAATAGGGGAGCTGGAATACTTAGCAATAGATAAAAATATTGATATTATTGGTATCACTGAAACCTGGTGGACGGATGATAACCAATGGGATACAGTTATCCCAGGCTACAAACTGTACAGGAAGGATAGGAAGGGGCAAACAGGAGGTGGTGTAGCCTTGTATGTCAAAGAAGTGATAAAATCGTATGAATTGGAATATCTAGGTGATTTGGAGTCACCATTAGAAGCTCTGTGGGTAAGAGTACCAGGCCACAAGGATGGTCTAACAGTAGGCATATACTATCGGCCTCCGACCCAAACTCTTGAGGGAGACTGGCAGTTGGAGAATGTTGTAAAGGAGGCATCCAAGAAGGGAAGCCTGGTTATAATGGGGGACTTCAATTACCCTCACATAGACTGGGTGAACTGTTGTTCAGCACATGATAAAGAGATAAAGTTCCTAGATATGCTCAATGATTGTTCCCTGGGACAGATGGTTGAAGACCCAACTAGAGGTACAAGAATCCTTGACTTGATCCTGAGTAATACTCAGGATCTGGTGCAAGATGTTAATGTGACTGATCCAATAGGGAACAGTGACCACAACTCAATTATGTTTAACTTGATCATAGACCGCAAGTCACTGATAAAATCTAACACAGAGACCTTAAATTTTCAAAAAGGAAATTTCCCAAAGATGAGGAAACTAGTAAAAAAGAAACTGAAAGGGAAAATTGAGAGAGTCCAAACACTCCAAGAGGCATGGAGGCTGTTTACAAAAACAATAACAGAGGCTCAAATGGAATGCATACCCAAAAGGAAAAAGGGCACTGCCAGGTCCAAGAGGACTCCGATGTGGCTTACAGGAGCTGTTCGGGAAGTGATCAAGAGCAAGAAAAGCTCATTTAGAAGATGGAAGGCTTGTCCAAATGAGGACAGCAGGCAGAAACATAAATTCTGGCAGAACAAATGCAAGGCAACAATCAGGAAAGCAAAGCAAGACTTTGAGGAGCGTATAGCTAAAAATACTCAGAGAAATAACAAAGACTTCTTTAAGTACATTAGAAGTAAGAACCCAACTAGGAAGGCCATTGGACCATTAGATGACAATGGAAGCCAAGGGGTTATTAAAGAGGAAACAGAGATTGCAGAGAGACTCAATGAATTCTTTGCTTCAGTATTCACTGAAGAAGACAGAGACCACATGCCCAAAACAGAGCCTATCTTCGTAGGGAGGGAAACCGAAGAATTAAGCAAGATAGAAATAACCAGGGAGGAGGTCCTTGCATGTCTTGTTAAGCTAAACACTAACAAATCCCCAGGACCAGATGGCATCCATCCACGAGTTCTCAGGGAACTTAAAGATGAAATTGCTGATATCCTAGCCAAAATATATAATCTTTCCCTCAAATCAGGCTTTGTGCCTGATGACTGGAAGGTAGCGAATGTAACACCAATTTTCAAAAAAGGATCCAGGGGTGATCCAGGAAATTACCGGCCTGTCAGTTTGACATGTGTCCCAGGCAAAGTGATGGAAACCATCCTAAAAGATAGAATTAATAGTTACATAGAAGAGAAGGCGCTGCTAAAGGAGAGCCAACATGGCTTTTGCAAGGGCAAATCATGCCTCACTAATCTGTTGGAATTTTTTGAGAGTGTCAACAAGCATGTGGATAAGGGGGATCCAGTTGACATTGTTTATCTGGACTTTCAGAAGGCTTTTGACAAGGTCCCACACCAAAGGCTCTTGAATAAACTTACCAGTCATGGAATAAAGGGACATGTCTTGTCCTGGATCAGCAACTGGCTAAGGGACAGGAAACAGAGGGTAGCACTAAATGGACACTTCTCCAAGTGGAGGGAAGTAAAGAGTGGGGTCCCCCAAGGTTCAGTACTGGGACCCCTGCTTTTCAACCTCTTCATAAATGATCTAGAGGTAGGAGTAAAAAGCAAGGTAGCCAAATTTGCTGACGACACTAAATTATACAGGGTAGTGGAAACTGTGAGAGATTGTGAAGAGCTCCAGAGGGATCTCTTGACACTGGGGGAGTGGGCAAAACAGTGGCAAATGAGCTTCAACATCAGTAAGTGCAGAGTGATGCATGTTGGGGCAAAAAACCCCAATTACATTTATAAACTGATGGGGTCTGAACTCTCTGCGACAAACCAGGAAAGGGACCTTGGTGTCCTGGTGGACAGCTCAATGAAGGTGTCAACCCAGTGTGCCTCAGCAGTGAAAAAAGCAAACTCAATGTTAGGGATCATTAGGAAGGGTATAGAAAATAAGTCAGCAAGTGTCATTTTGCCTCTTTATAAATCTATGGTGAGGCCCCATCTGGAATATTGTGTACAGTTCTGGTCGCCATACCTCCAGAAGGATATTATGGAGTTGGAGAAAGTACAGAGGAGGGCAACCAGAATGATTAGGGGACTGGAACACCTTCCTTACCATCTGAGGCTGCAACGGTTGGGCCTTTTCACTCTTGAACGACGGCGTCTAAGAGGTGACCTGATTGAAGTTTATAAAATCATGCACAGTGTGGACAAGGTAGATAAGGAAAAACTGTTTTCCCTATCGCACAACACTAGAACTAGGGGACACTCCATGAAACTTTTGGGTACTAGTTCTCAAACAAATAAGAGAAAGTACTTTTTCACCCAGAGGATTACTGGTCTATGGAACTCCCTGCCAGAAGAAGTGGTGACAGCTGTCAGTCTTGACAGCTTTAAGAAAGGATTAGACAAGTTCATGGAGGACAAGGCTATCAATGGCTATAATTATGGCTACCTAAGGACAACCTTGGGGTTGGAGAGATAGGCAGGATATCTCTCAATGCCATTTCCAGGGAATCCTAAGCAGGTGAAGGCATCTCCTTGGGAATACCCTGAAGGAAATGGTGAGCCACTGTGTGAGACAGAATGCTGGACTGGATGGGCTGTGGCCTGTTCCAGTAAGGCTGTTCTTATGTTCTTATGTTCTTATGAAATTCCCCACATGATCAGGAGCTACAGAAAACAACTGCAGAAGAGAAAACAACTGCAGAAGAGAAAACAACTGCAGAAGAGAAAACAACTGCAGAAGAGAGGCGTGACCTGGGCGAGGCCACGCCAGTAGCAGCCAATGAGCTACCGTGCAACAAGATTCAAATGTATTGTGTTATGGTATATAATGAGATGTATCTGCCCCATTACCTCATGTTCCTGCCGAGCATCAATGAATAAACCTGTGTTAGTCCTTCCTGCGACTCCTTCTTTGTCTTCCGTGCAAGACACTAAATTGGTGACGAAGGTGGGATTGATGGCGAATCCCAAGGTCAAGCCGCTGCTGGGGATCTTCACTACCGGCAAACCAACCCCACAAATTCTATCCCCCAGGATGCTGCGTTGGGCCATTTTTCTCAACGCCTACCAATATGAGCTGGTCTATCGCCCAGGGAAGGAGATCTCCCATGCGGACGCCCTGTCCCGATCCCCTCTCCCTAGTTTAGGGGACCCCACGTGTGAGGTAGAGCAGGAACACCAAGTCCTGCTGATTGAGTCTCTCGATTCACCCCCAATTGTGCCGGCCGACCTCGCCAAGGCCACGGCGGCCGACAAGATCCTGGCCCAAGTTAGTTCCTGGGCTAGAAAAGGGTGGCCCACCTCTCCCTCCAAGGAACATTTCAAGCCGTTTTTCAGGCGCAGAGTAGAGCTTTCTCTGGAAAGGGGCTGCTTACTCTGGGGCCAGCGGGTGGTTATCCCAGAGAAGCTGAGGGCCAAGGTGCTGAGGCTACTGCACACCAGCCACCCCGGGATCGTGCGCTCCAAGGCTC
Source organism: Bradypodion ventrale (assembly GCA_035047345.1). Classification (NCBI taxonomy): domain Eukaryota; kingdom Metazoa; phylum Chordata; class Lepidosauria; order Squamata; family Chamaeleonidae; genus Bradypodion; species Bradypodion ventrale. The sequence continues at coordinate 87,151,968 of JAWDJE010000001.1, read as the reverse complement.
TGGCCAGGAGTTTCTTTTGGTGGCCCCAGATAGACGGGGACATAGAATGCCTAGTGGGCACGTGCGAGAGCTGCCAGAGCTCTCGGCCCGAGGAGTCCCGGTTACCCCATAGGGAATGGGATACGGCCCGTGGGCCATGGTCCCGGATCCATGTCGACTTCGCCGGCCCTTTCCGCGGGTCCATGTTTCTCCTGGTAGTCGACTCCTACTCCAAGTGGTTGGAGGTAATCCCCATGAACAGCACATCCTCTGCCGCAACCATTAAACAGTTGCGAAAGCTGTTTGCCTGCTTCGGCCTGCCAGACGTCCTTGTGAGCGATAATGCGAGTACCTTCACGTCGGCAGAGTTCAAGACGTTTATGGAGAGGAACGCCGTCAGGCACATAACCGCTGCCCCATTTCACCCCGCCACAAACAGTCAGGTAGAGCGCCAAGTGCGCACTACGAAAGACGCACTGCGGCGCATGGGTCCTGGTGAGTTGAACCTGCATCTGTGCCAGTTCCTCATCTGCTACAGGACAACCCCTTTAGCGTCAGGTTTCTCCCCAGCCGAACTCCTCATGAGGAGGCGTCCGGTAACACTGTTTGACCGGATGGATCCGTCCAGGGTGGAGGATGAAGGGAGAAACATAAGCATAGGGGGAGAGAGCTCCAAAAGTTTTGCGGTAGGGGACCCGGTTCACTGCAGAAACTACGCGGCCTCGGGGCCAGCGTGGGTGCCAGGGACAATTGTTGAGCAAACGGGGCCGGTATCCTACAGGGTCGAGACTAGTTCAGGTCTACTCTGGAGAAGGCACGCCGACCAACTCCGAAGGCGAGTCACCGGCGAGGGGGAATCAGCATTAGGGTCCTCCCCCACCCGCATTACCCAAGGGGGAGACACAGAGGAGGATACTTTCAAAGAGAGGGATCAGTTTGATGATGATTACGAGTTGCAGTACCAGGGGGATGTAGCGGAGTGGTCCCCCACCCGTCCTAGCGAGAAGAGGGGTTTCAGTTCAGCCCCTGGTACTTCCAGTCCCCCTAGCCCTTTTGTTTTGGAGTATGCAATAGCTCCTGCCCCCCGGAGACCAACAACCCCAAGACAGGCAACAGGGGCGAGTCCGCCCACCACAGTCTCTAGAACGCCCGGACAGGCAGCGGGGGGTGGCGAGGCCACGAGGGCCTCTTCGTCGGTCCCGAGATTCATACTGGGGGGTCCCCAAACTCCTCAAGCGGCAGGCAGGGATTCACTTCCCAACTATTCATTCCATTCCCGTCCCCCAATGCAAGGGTGCCACAGACGCCACACCGACCCGCTAATGAGTGCCCCCTTTCCATGGCAGGGCAGGACTCCGCGGAACCAGGAGCCTCCGGCTCCCCTGTGCTAAGTCAGGCGGCCGCACGCCCCAGGCGCACATGCGGCAAGCCACAATGGTTGAGGGACTTCGTCCCATCCTAGGGGGGAGGGATGTTATGTATGCATGTACAATGTTACTTTAAATATATGAATGTAACCAGTCCACAATCACAATGTATCTCAGCTGTTAAGGAACGCGAGCAAGCCGCCCATAGAGGGCAGCTGCGAGCGTTCAGTCTCACATGGTCCACATTGCCCAAATCACAAACAGCCGCGGGAAATTCCCCACATGATCAGGAGCTACAGAAAACAACTGCAGAAGAGAAAACAACTGCAGAAGAGAAAACAACTGCAGAAGAGAAAACAACTGCAGAAGAGAGGCGAGACCTGGGCGAGGCCACGCCGGTAGCAGCCAATGAGCTACCGTGCAACAAGATTCAAATGTATTGTGTTATGGTATATAATGAGATGTATCTGCCCCATTACCTCATGTTCCTGCCGAGCATCAATGAATAAACCTGTGTTAGTCCTTCCTGCGACTCCTTCTTTGTCTTCCGTGCAAGACACTAAAGGTTCTCTCCCTTAATATGGTTGATGAGGTGCATGTAGATGAACAGATTGCAGGAGAGAGGCTCCTTGTACTAGGCGATTCAATAATTAGAAATACAGAGAAATGGATTTGTGATGCACGTGATAACCATATGGTGACTTGCCTGCCAGGTGCAAAAGTTGCAGACATCACAAGAAATCTAGATAGATTGTTAGAGAGAACTGGGAACGAGCCAGTTGTCATGGTACACGTTGGTACCAATGATGTTGGGAAGGCCAAGCGGTCTGTCCTGGAAGCCAAATTCAGGTTGTTAGGAAGAAGATTGAAGTCCCGGACTTCCAAGGTAGCATTTTCAGAAGTGCTGCCTGTCCCTCGCGCAGGACCTACCAGGCAGGCAGAGCTCAGAAGCCTCAATGCGTGGATGAGGCGGTGGTGTCAAGAGGAGGGTTTCAGATTTGTCAGGAACTGGAGAACATTTTGGGACAAGCCAAATCTGTTCAGGAGGGATGGGTTGCATTTGAACCATGATGGGACCAGATTGCTGGCACTCAACATCAAAAAGGCTGCAGAGCAGCTTTTAAACTGATAACTGGGGGAAAGCCGACAGGAGCTGGGCAGCATCCCATTCGGGAAAGTGTGTACTTGAGTAGTGAGGAGGATGCAAAAATTACTGAGCAGAGTGAGGAGCTAGTCACTAGCATTCTAGCAGAAGGATGCAAGAGGCAGTCTAACAATGCAACTGGACACAAAAGACTGTGTCAGAAAAGCATATATAAATGCTTGTATACAAATGCCAGAAGCCTCCGGAACAAAATAGGGGAGCTGGAATACTTAGCAATAGATAAGAATATTGATATTATTGGTATCACTGAAACCTGGTGGATGGATGATAACCAATGGGATACAGTTATCCCAGGCTTCAAACTGTACAGGAAGGATAGGAAGGGGCAAATGGGAGGTGGTGTGGCCTTGTATGTCAAAGAAGTGATAAAATCGTATGAATTGGAATATCTAGGTGATTTGGAGTCACCATTAGAAGCTCTGTGGGTAAGAGTACCAGGCCACAAGGATGGTCTAACAGTAGGCATATACTATCGGCCTTCGACCCAAACTCTTGAGGGAGACTGGCAGTTGGAGAAAGTTGTAAAGGAGGCATCCAAGAAGGGAAGCCTGGTTATAATGGGGGACTTCAATTACCCTCACATAGACTGGGTGAACTGTTGTTCAGCACATGATAAAGAGATAAAGTTCCTAGATATGCTAAATGATTGTTCCCTGGGACAGATGGTTGAAGACCCAACTAGAGGTAAAAGAATCCTTGACTTAATCCTGAGTAATACTCAGGATCTGGTGCAAGATGTTAATGTGACTGATCCAATAGGGAACAGTGACCACAACTCAATTCTGTTTAACTTGATCATAGACCACAAGTCACTGATAAAATCTAACACAGAGACCTTAAATTTTCAAAAAGGAAATTTCCCAAAGTTGAGGAAACTTGTAAAAAAGAAGCTGAAAGGGAAAATTGAGAGAGTCCAAACACTCTAAGAGGCATGGAGGCTGTTTACAAAAACAATAACAGAGGGTCAATTGGAATGTATACCCAAAAGGAAAAAGGGCACTGCCAGGTCCAAGAGGACTCTAATGTGGCTTACAGGAGCTGTTCGGAAGTGATCAAGAGCAAGAAAAGCTCATTTAGAAGATGGAAGGCTTGTCCGAATGAGGACAGCAAGCAGAAACATAAATTCTGGCAGAACAAATGCAAGGCAACAATCAGGAAAGCAAAGCAAGACTTTGAGGAGCGTATAGCTAAAAATACTCAGAGAAATAACAAAGACTTCTTTAAGTACATTAGAAGTAAGAACCCAACTAGGAAGGCCATTGGACCATTAGATGACAATGGAAGGCAAGGGGTTATTAAAGAGGAAACAGAGATTGCAGAGAGACTCAATGAATTCTTTGCTTCAGTATTCACTGAAGAAGACAGAAGCCGCATGCCCAAAACAGAGCCTATCTTCGTAGGGAGGGAAACCGAAGAATTAAGCCAGATAGAAATAACCAGGGAGGAGGTCCTTGCATGTCTTGTTAAACTAAACACTAACAAATCACCAGGACCAGATGGCATCCATCCACAAGTTCTCAGGGAACTTAAAGATGAAATTGCTGATCTCCTAGCCAAAATATATAATAATTTCCCTCAAATCAGGTTTTGTGCCTGATGACTGGAAGGTAGCGAATGTAACACCAATTTTCAAAAAAGGATCCAGGGGTGATCCAGGAAATTACCGACCTGTCAGTTTGACATGTGTCCCAGGTAAAGTGATGGAAACCATCCTAAAAGATAGAATTAATAGGCACATAGAAGAGAAGGCGCTGCTAAAGGAGAGCCAACATGGCTTTTGCAAGGGCAAATCATGCCTCACTAATCTGTTGGAATTTTTTGAGAGTGTCAACAAGCATGTGGATAAGGGGGATCCAGTTGACATTGTTTATCTGGACTTTCAGAAGGCTTTTGACAAGGTCCCACACCAAAGGCTCTTGAATAAACTTACCAGTCATGGAATAAAGGGACATGTCTTGTCCTGGATCAGCAACTGGCTAAGGGACAGGAAACAGAGGGTAGCACTAAATGGACACTTCTCCAAGTGGAGGGAAGTAAAGAGTGGGGTCCCCCAAAGTTCAGTACTGGGACCCCTGCTTTTCAACCTCTTCATAAATGATCTAGAGGTAGGAGTAAAAAGCAAGGTAGCCAAATTTGCTGACGACACTAAATTATACAGGGTAGTGCAAACTGTGAGAGATTGTGAGGAGCTCCAGAGGGATCTCTTGACACTGGGGGAGTGGGCAAAACAGTGGCAAATGAGTTTCAACATTAGTAAGTGCAGAGTGATGCATGTTGGGGCAAATAACCCCAATTACATTTATAAACTGATGGGGTCTGAACTCTCTGCGACAAACCAGGAAAGGGACCTTGGTGTCCTGGTGGACAACTCAATGAAGGTGTCAACCCAGTGTGCCTCAGCAGTGAAAAAAGCAAACTCAATGCTAGGGATCATTAGGAAGGGTATAGAAAATAAGTCAGCAAGTGTCATTTTGCCTCTTTATAAATCTATGGTGAGGCCCCATCTGGAATACTGTGTACAGTTCTGGTCGCCATACCTCCAGAAGGATATTATGGAGCTGGAAAAAGTGCAGAGGAGGGCAACCAGAATGATTAGGGGACTGGAACACCTTCCTTACCATCTGAGGCTGCAACGGTTGGGCCTCTTCACTCTTGAACGACGACATCTAAGAGGTGACCTGATTGAAGTTTATAAAATCATGCACGGTGTGGACAAAGTAGATAAGGAAAAACTGTTTTCCCTATCGCACAACACTAGAACTAGGGGACACTCGATGAAACTTTTGGGTACTAGTTCTCAAACAAATAAGAGAAAGTACTTTTTCACCCAGAGGATTACTGGTCTATGGAACTCCCTGCCAGAAGAAGTGGTGACAGCTGTCAGTCTTGACAGCTTTAAGAAAGGATTAGACAAGTTCATGGAGGACAAGAGTATCAATGGCTATAATTATGGATACTTAAGGACAACCTCCGGGTTGGAGAGATAGGCAGGATATCTCTCAATATCATTTCCAGGGAATCCTAAGCAGGTGAAGGTATCTGCTTGGGAATACCCTGAAGGAAATGGTGAGCCACTGTGTGAGACAGAATGCTGGACTGGATGGGCTGTGGCCTGTTCCAGCAAGGCTGTTCTTATGTTCTAATCTATTCTGCTTCAGTTAAACCTTACCTGGAATTATTGTATCCAGTTCTAAATTCCAGGGCTTTCTTGTTTGCTTGTCAAAAAGATGGAATATGTCCAAAGAAAGTCAACCAAGATGGTAAAATAACTGAAAGTCAAGCCCTACAAGTTTGTGGCACCAGAGAGCCCATATTTGCAAAAATAAATTTCAAATATGATGCAAGTCCTCTGTCCAAAGTGAAACTAGCAATCTTTATCCTTGTGTCAATGATAAATAAAAATACAATTCTAACAATTCATGATATATACAGATGTATATATACACACACAAACCTTAAATATCTTTCAACTTTTCACCATAAGTAAAATGTAACACAGAAGTTTTAAGATCTTTTTCCATAGTGGTATTCTTTTCTTAGAAATGCAAATTTAAAAGCTTAATAAGGAGAAGTCAGAATATAAAGAAAAGACAGAATATGATCTTTCCAGTTCAAAAGGGTCATTTTTTCCAGCTGGTGTCAAGAAATCTCTTACCAAGTCCCAGAAAAACCTAGAAAAAGCAACCAAAATATCAGGAATTAAACACACGTTTATGGCTAAAACGTAGTTTATAAACTTGGCTGCAATTTGAAAGATGGTCCAAATTAAAACTATCTTGGCTAAAATGAATTTCCACAATAAAAAGTCCCAAAATTAAATGTTCTATTTCAGATTATTTCAATTTCAGTTTTTGAAAAGATGTTGAATGATTTGCAAAAACAAATAATTAGATAGAAGAATTTCAATGGAGCTACTCTAGCAAGGGCTAATACTGAGTTTAGACCAATATTTGCTACTTAAGATGTACCCAAACAACATGTTGGATTTTAAAAACATCTGGTGCAAAAGATAAAGTAAAACCAAAAAAAGATGGTTACAACAATGTTATGCAGTTCTTAAAATACTTTGAGAATGTCACTTTACCATGGGAAATTCTTGATATTGAGAATGCGTTGCAAATAAAGGAATTCTAAGCAATTAATATTCACAGACACCTACTAAAACTCATAGATTTTCTCCAGTCTACAGTAAAACCACCATTTATGAAAAAATTGGTTCCATGGTCTCATTCGTAACTCAATTTTTTTCGTAACTTGACTCATCCCCATAGGGATGCATAGAAAAATAAAATATAATAATTTTTAACAAGAATTTAAACGGAGAGCTGTCCCTACCTTTTGGCTGCTGCTGCTGGTTCCTTCCTCCTGCTGCTCGGGTGGATTTTCAGAGCTCAAAATGGTGTTGCCACCATTTTGAGCACTGAAAATTTGATTTTTACAGACCAAAATTGTGGCCATGCCATTTTGATCTGTAAAAATCTACAGAAACCCCTTTCATAAGTTGGGTTATTTTCTTAAATCGGGACCCTGATTTACGAAAATAACCCTTTCGTAAATCGACTTTTTCGTAACTCGAGTCATTCATAAATCAGGGTTTTACTGTACTGCGAAGTATTATCTTTTTTTAATCAGTGTATTACATTTTAATGTATTATTTATCTAGTTTGTTGTTTAATTTTAAAACGGTTTTGTAATATTATATTCTTTCTTCTGTATTTGTGCTTTATTCACAACCTTGGGTGGACCTTGTCCCGAAAAATGGCTTATAAATACTTAAATTTAAAAAATCAGATAAAAATAATATAATTTAAGGAGACTTAGCAAGAGATGCTAAACCAGCTGGGTATTTTGTGTGCAGATAAATATTGACTCATGTAGAAACTGGTTGCATATTTTGCCTTCAGTTTAGCAGATAACATCACAGCACCTGAGAAGTTGCTACTTTGGGGATTGAACAGTTGCATTATTAATCTATGCCTTGCTGATAATTAATGCCATTTAAATAAGGTTGTGAGTACCAAGGGCAAAAGGATGATACAGTTCTCACTTCACACAATTAGACACCCTCCTTCAATTATGCCTCCAAGACAGACTTTGATTCTCATGCTTCTTGCACCCTTTCAAATTCCCTAATCTATAAAGGAGAAGAGTTATGCCAGCTCCCAAACTGAGAATCATAATAAGAGAAGGGCAAAATTTGGGAGCTCCCTCATTTATAAACTGTCATATTATGCAAATATCCCCAAGGCACCATGCAATTTAAAAAGAATTTAAATATGCACTTTACAGGGAGTAAAATTTAAACTGCTCTCAAAGTTTTAACACATTAAAAATATTTAGTGAGGGCATTTCTATAACTGTCTCTAGGCTAATTACTTTTAATAATTAACTGCCTATAAATGAGACTAATTAACCTTGTATTTCAGTATTATCTGCTGCTAATTGCTTTAATATTTTATTTCTAATAACCTCTAGGATTACTGTATTTTTATGGTTTTAAAATAACACTTCTCAATTTTGCCTACTGATAGAATTCTTTCCATTATTCTTACAGGAGTACATGGAGTTCCTAATCTTTTAAGGGGTCCCCCCAGAGTCTCCCCCCCCCCCCGGCCAAATTTGGCTTCTCCTTTTATAATGCTAGACTATGACAGAATCCCAGATCTCTTTGTCCCATCCAAAATACTTTCAATGGCTGAGCAATAACAGCCATTAAGCCGCAGATTGACAAGAGATCCTGCTTCCAGGATTTTACTAATGACAAATGATCCACAACTTTCAACACTTGGTTAATATCTCTCCCAGCAGCAGCCCTGCTTCAGACATAACTGCTGCTTGGATGACCCTCATCAGTAGAGGAATGAAGCTTTCTGACCTGTTCCAAAAAGTCATCAGCAGTAGTAGTCATTAAAAACATTGACTCTAAATATTCACATTTGTTTCTCATAAGCCCTCTTCAGGTGTTCATTTCAGGGACAGATTTGCTGTTCTTTGAGGGATATGTTTATCCCCTCCCATCTCTTTACTGATACTGTATCTACAAATGGAAAGTGATGTATTTGCAGAAATGTTCCTGCTTATGTTTAGGCTTCACAAGCACTCAAGGACCTTCCTTGACAAATTAGCATTCTGGTTCTTATAGTAAAGGTAAATGTTGCCCTTGCTCGAAAGCCAGTTGTATCCGACTCTAGGGTTCAGTGTTCATCTCTTTTTATAGCTAAAGAGCCAACACCATCTGCGTTTGCAGACATTTCCGTGGATATGTGGCAGGCATGTCTAGACACCGGAGTGCACAAAACACTGTTTACCTTCCCACCAAAGCGGTACCTATTTATCTACTTGCAATTTCTTGCTTTCAAACTGCTAGTTTGGCAGGAGCTGGGACAGAGATGGAAGCTCACTCCATTGCAGGCGCACCCCCCCAATAACGGACACAGACAACATTGAAAGTGGATAACAGCAAAGGGCCACATTTATTGATTCAATGCCCTAGTCCGAATTATAAATTTGTATTGGTAAAACGACCAATCATAATTCCTAAGGCAAGCAGGCCGAAGTAACACTGGTAAGGTACCACCCCAAAATTGCCAACGGCAATTGGTTACAATGTATCAATTTGTATCAATTTGTTTGTCAACAACAAACAAATTGTTGACCGTAGTCAATAACTAACTCATGACCCCACCCTCTGACGCGTATCCGTGAAATCACAGGGGTGATGCATGCTGGTTAGCAATCACCATCACCCCATCGCCTGGTTCGTCGTTGACCGGACAACGTTTAACTAATTTATTCCTGTCTAGTGTTGTCCAGTCAATTGCGAACCTGCCGGATACTTGTGGGTCATACTGTTTACCTTACCAGTGCTACCCGCCCATGTGACCAAAGTCAACAGTAGTAATGGCGAAAGACCCCTATATCAAACCATAGCCACAGTGTGGGGTGGGCAAAAAAGCCAGGACCCGAAGCCAATATGGGTCCCAACCAAAAATTCCCACCCGGCCCCGAAGCGACCATAATCACACTGTTAACTAGGGAGGGGGTGGAGGGGAAAAACTTCTCCGCTCCGTCGCTGAGGCAAAATGGCAGCACGGCTGCCTCGTGGCCACCCCTTTTATCAAGGCGGTGGCCACGCCCCTAACTACCCAGATTCTCTGTCCTGTGGGGGGGGCCCGCAAAGGGCGCGGCGGCCATTTTGGCGCCGCGCTTGCATTGCAGGCGCACCCCCCCAATAACGGACACAGACAACATTGAAAGTGGATAACAGCAAAGGGCCACATTTATTGATTCAATGCCCTAGTCCGAATTATAAATTTGTATTGGTAAAACGACCAATCATAATTCCTAAGGCAAGCAGGCCGAAGTAACACTGGTAAGGTACCACCCCAAAATTGCCAACGGCAATTGGTTACAATGTATCAATTTGTATCAATTTGTTTGTCAACAACAAACAAATTGTTGACCGTAGTCAATAACTAACTCATGACCCCACCCTCTGACGCGTATCCGTGAAATCACAGGGGTGATGCATGCTGGTTAGCAATCACCATCACCCCATCGCCTGGTTCGTCGTTGACCGGACAACGTTTAACTAATTTATTCCTGTCTAGTGTTGTCCAGTCAATTGCGAACCTGCCGGATACTTGTGGGTCATACTGTTTACCTTACCAGTGCTACCCGCCACACGGAGGGGCTTCACAGAAGACCTGACGCCCCCCCCCAGACCGTCAGCTCGGTCAACAGGCCTGCTCGCCAGTCACCCAACAGGAGGTCCATACCTCCTCGCGACAGATGGACCCCATCCCCTGCATACAGGTCATAATTTTGCAGACTAATATCGGGGTGATGACTAACCCGTCCCCAAGCCCTGGTGGTAAGAAACCGCGCCACCGCCTTGTTGACCGCGCGCCTCGCGCGGTCAAGCGCAAGGAGGTTAACGCCCCCTCTGTAAGAGTGGCGCGGAACAATGTCCGACCAAACAAGGGTTGTGGCAGGCCAGACATAGTGCAAGTAGGCGAGTTCCTCGCAAATCGCATGCTTGAGCGATAAGCCGGTGACCTGGCCCAAATCATTGCCCCCCAGGTGGATAATTAGAATGTCAGGCGGGTCAGCCCCCAGGCCAGAAAAAAGGAAAGGCCTCAGCTCCTGCCATAACATCCCAGGCTTACCATGCCATGCGAGACTGGCGTGGTCACCCAGTCCCAGTCGGGGTCCCCACTCTGTCGCCGCAGCGTAACGCGCTGCCCTGTGCACATAGCTGTGGCCCACCAGCCATACTGTCACCGGTGTAATACGACACCCAGGGTCTGTAACAAAATTGAGAAAAAAGGAAGGTAAGGTGACTGAATTGGTACTCATGGCGGGAGTGGGCGCACATAAAACTGAAAACACTGTGAGCCCCACCTCCCCATGCTGCGTATGTCAGCCCCCGAGTACCCAAAAGCAGCTGCTGTAGAGGCTGCACCAATACGGAACGAGTGTGTGCCATAACGGGCACCTGAAAAACCCACCCTGGCGAGGGCTATGGCTGTCACCTTCCAAAACTGAAATTTAGTAAGGGGAGACCCATCTTGGTGACAGAAAAACGGGCCGTGGTGCATGCCACGCAGTGCCAGGTACTCCTGTAGGGCACCAACCGGACAGATGTCTGCCAAAGAACACCGTAGCAGTCTTACTCCACTGCCTACGCCGTGCTGATCTGTTTTTGAGGAGCGAATCCTCAACTGGGCCCAGTCTTTGGCAACGTAAACATCTCCGAGTTCCAGTGCCCTACCACTTGCATCCGCCTTAGACAGCATCACGAGTTCGCTGACGCGGAGCGCTCCAAAAAATGCCACCGTTGTGGCTGCATGAAAAAGGGCTGCCTCATAATGATCAAAACAGAGGCCAGGCCAGCCCCGGGCCAACTGGGTAAGAACCCCTGGGGAAATAGGGTGCCGGTCGTCCGGGCAACGCCCGCGCTCGCGCACCCACCCCTCCAAAACGTGTCTCACACGGAAGTCAGAGGTGGTATCCACATGACCCCCTACTTTGGCCATAAAAGCCAACGCCAAGAGCTTGGATGCTATGGTGCGAGGTGCAAGGCCCTGTGCATGCAGGTGAACCATGAACCGCAGAACATGGTCCACCGGAATAGGCCAGGTCTCTGGCAAGTGAAATTGAGTGGCAAAAGCCCTATATGAACTGAGTGCTTGTTGATACGCCTTACGCGTGCGTGGCGCCAGTGAAAGGCCAATCGCCCGGTTCACCTCTCCTTGCCAATAGTCCACATCTCGTCCGGAAGTGGCGAGGGAAATTCCTCCGCATCCGGGGCCAAGGCGCGGAACCGGGAGATCTGCAGGCGGGACAAAGCATCAGCAATATCATTATTAACCCCTGGGACATGCCTGGCCCTGAACAAGACATTGAGGCGCAGGGAGCGCAGCACAAAATGGCGCACTAGATCCATAACCCTGGGCGATTTAGAAGTCTGTGCATTGACAATGTGTACCACGGCAGCATTGTCGCACCAAAAATGCACTACCGAATTAGCCCACTGTTCGCCCCATAGCATCAAAGCCCCCAGAATGGGAAAAAATTCCAGGTATGTGAGATCCCGCAGGCGACCTGTGCCTGCCCATGCCGGTGGCCACCCACCATAGGCCCACTTCCCATTGAAGTACATCCCATAACCCAGGGATCCTGAGGCATCAGACTGGATCTGGAAATTGGGGGATGCCAGGAGGTCCGACCTCCAAAATGAGACCCCATTAAACTCCCTCAGGAATTGCAACCAGACAAACATGTCTGCCCTGATACCCCGGGTAAGCCTAACTCTGTGTTGGGGCCTGGATAACCCTGCCATGGCGTCGCATAAGCGCCGGGCAAAAGCCCTGCCCGGTGCGACCACCCTGCAGGCAAAATTAAGGTGCCCATGTAGCACCTGGAGTTCCCTCAGGGATGCCTTACGCTTGGCCAGCAATTCCGAGATAAGGGTCACTATCCTGGACACCTTATCACCCGGCAACCTAGAAGCCTGCTCTACTGTGTCAATCTCAACCCCCAGGAATACTAACTTGGTCGATGGGCCCTCGGTCTTTTCGGGCGCTAAAGGGACACCAAGTTCCTGCATTAGCGTCTGAAATGTATTGAGGAGACGTGCACACGTGTCCCAGCCCCGTTCACCCCCGAATAAAAAGTCATCCAGGTAATGGGCTACAGACCGGGACCCTGACCTGCGGACGAAAGCCCACTCTAGGAAAGTACTAAAACGCTCGAAGGCCGAGCATGATATGGAGCAGCCAAAAGGCATGGCCTTATCAAAATAATATTCCCCTTTAAATTTAAAACCCAGCAATTCAAAGTCACCCGGGTGCACTGGCAAGAGGCGAAAAGCTGACTTAATGTCGCACTTGGCCAGCAAGGCACCCGGGCCACACGAGCGCACCATGCGCAGCGCATGGTCAAACGATGTATACCTGACCGAACAAAGGTCATCAGGTATAGCATCGTTGACCGATCTGCCGGCTGGGTAGGACAAATGATGAATAAGGCGAAACTCACCTTGGGACTTTTTGGGAACCAAACCCAACGGTGAAACCTTAAGGTTGGGAAAAGGGGGTGCAGGAAAAGGTCCAGCGACCCTGCCCGCGTCTAATTCCTTGTTAATGCTGGCCGCAGCCACCTCCTCCCTTCCTCTGAGGGATAACAGGTTGGGAGCATCCTGAGGTGATCTAACACCCATAAAAGGGATACGAAATCCCTGCTTAAAACCTTGAATGAGATACTCTCTGTCCTCCCCCTTTGGGTACGATGCGAGCCAGCGCTCCAGCATGTCCACCTTAATTGGGGAGGGGGCCTTTTGGAGAACTAGTTCCCTCCGTGGCAGCCTTGCCAGCCCACTGTCCACCCCTCCCTCTGCCTCGCGCCCCCCCAGGCTTGGGACAAGCCGAGGCTGCGTGGGGACCAGAACACGTGGGACACTCATGCTTATACCTGCAGTTCTTCCGATTGCAGGAACCATTGGACGAGAAAGTCCAGCACAGCAGGCGGGCTGGAACCCCCTGCCCCGCCGGTTGGCGGGTAACCTGCGCTGGAGCTGCTCGCTGGACCGCATGTCCACAATGGTATCTATCCCCCGGGGCAGGGCGTGTGGGTGTCATATACAAGAGCCACAGTCTCTGGCAGGGCTCATCCCATCTCATCTCGGGATGGAGGGGAATCCTCATACGGAATTCCTCATCATATGCTAGCCATGAGGGGCCCGGGAAATCTACCATCGCCCTATATATGTTGTCCAAATATTGGACCATGGGAATAGCTAGATCCGGCCGCGCCCTCAAATATACCGCCATATATATCAAATAAGCGGGGAGCCAGTTAGCCCAGGTACGCGGCGGCTTACGGCGGCGTGCCTGCTCCTTGTCCTTCTCATCCTGACCCTCCCTTTCTTCCTTGGTGGGCTCTCTGTTCAGGAGTGAGAAGATATCTACATACTCCCCCCTCCAAATCTTTTCTCTGGTAGCCTGTGCCAAGTGATCACCCAGTGGCAAGGAATACCCTGCCGTCGGCAAAGCCGAAAAGGGAACAACAGGCCTGGTAAAGGGAGCCTGAGCTAACCCTGCCACCCCCAAGACATTACCAGCAGTGTAAGAGCCTAGGCCCACCCCCGTGGGCATGGTGGCAGTCGTTGTCGCCGGGTGGGGCACCAGAGGGGTAGTCCCCGCACCGCCCGAGCGAGGCCAAGGCCACTGAAAGGCCCCCCCTATATTGGGAATATGTGTAGATGTACTCGTTTGCACCGTATACTCACATGCTGCACCCCCGCGGGCCGCCCCCACCGGGGGTTCTGGCCCACTGGGAGCGTCGGAGCTCACGACCGATGTAGAGCTCATCACCGGGGTTTGACCCGCACCAGGATGCTGGCTGGGGAGCTGCGAGGCAGTGGCCGTAGCCGCGCCACCCGCCTGTAGCAGCTCAACCCTCCCTGCCGGCTGTTGTCCTGCTGCCGTTAGCGCCTCAGAAGGTACCCCAAAAGGGGCACCTGCCTGACTGGCCCGGGCCAAAGACGCCTCGAGGGCCGCAATACGGGCCAGTAAGGAGTCCACATTAACCATGGGTAAAGAGCCGGCCGGCCCACCTGATCCTTGCATGGGGACAGGTCCCTGCACCCCAGGGGCCATATATTGCCATTGACTACCGCCAAAGCCCGGGAGGGCTGGTGGATTAACCTGCCAAGGCAGGGAGCCGGGCCACCCCCCAAGGCTAGAGGGCCCCGGGAGAGGCTGCGGCCCGACAGGAATAGGCCCAACCGATTGAGCAGGAGGATGAGCGGTGCCCACCGCTCGCGGGCCGCGGGCCGGAGCTCCCTCCGCGCCCGCACTTTGATCGGGCCAAGGGGCGATAGCCCCCATGCCACTAGCCCCGGCCGGGGATGGCAAAGGTGGCTGCTGGGTAGGCGGCACCGCGGTCCTCCGACCCGGATTACGCCTCCGAACCACCCGAGCTGCATTCGCAGCAGCCTTCTTTTTGGAAGGCATCTCACCGCAACAGAAAGGGAAGCTAGCTAGTAAAGGAACTAAAAGGCTTCCCGGTAGCACCAACGAGCGACGGAGACGCAGGGGGAAAAACTTCTCCGCTCCGTCGCTGAGGCAAAATGGCAGCACGGCTGCCTCGTGGCCACCCCTTTTATCAAGGCGGTGGCCACGCCCCTAACTACCCAGATTCTCTGTCCTGTGGGGGGGGGCCCGCAAAGGGCGCGGCGGCCATTTTGGCGCCGCGCTTGCATTATGCAGAATTTGGGTCTCGTACTGATGACCTGCTGACCTTCCAGTCGTCAAGTTCAGCATCTTAACCACTAAGCCAAGGCAGTCCCATTCTGGCTCTTATGGAGAACCCCAAATGAGCAGAGACCTCTCATTTGTAGACACATCACTTTTGACACATAATGACAGGGTGACCAAAAAAAAGGTGTTCCTCTGGAAGCATAGCAAGTTCATCCATGAAGGTAGCACCTGAAGAGACCTATCTTACTGCACAGTTTGGTGGCTACAACCTAAATGAATATGATTGCTTTTTTATGTAAACTGGAGCTATTCCCCCCAATAATGAAGGTATAACTACAGTATGATTTGAATTTAACCAAGGATTTCAATTACTTCTGCAGTGCAACTGTTCCTTCTTAGTTATATCCCTATTTTGGGAAGAATGCCCCCTATAAATGGGGAAGAACGAGTGTGACATGTTTCAAATCCTGGCTGATCCTGTGCCTTTTGCTTCTATCTCATAGTCTGTTGATGGATGAAAGCATAAATGAGAGGAGACTGTGTTGTTTAAAGCAGACCACTGGCGTGTTACTGTCAGACTGTTTCTAAAGGCAGATTGTTTTTAATAGGGTGTTTAGATCTATAACTGTAACTACTTACTTCTGACTATCTTTTTAAATGAATAGTCCCTTTAAATGAATGCTGACCTCATCAGAGCAACAATGCAATCCTATGGCAAATCCTTAAACTAATCCCATAGAATTAAAATTAGCTTTCTGCCAGGTATATGCATATGGAATTGCACCTTTAAAATAGCATCCATGAGCTACTTAACTTTTTTTTAATGTGCTATCTTCAGTTGATAATGTGAAAGAGGATTTTCTAACTCATCTGTGGCATTTAGTATATACAACTATGCCTGGCTACAGTGATTAAGTTCCGGGGGAGGAGAGAGAGAGATGTTGGAGTTCAAATCACTTTGAAAGCAACATTATTTGATCTGAAGGCATTCTCAGCTCTGATGTGTGGGTGTTCTTCATTTTATTTGGTGTACTCTTTCTATGTTCAGGATCACTCAAGCCCAAGCAATGGAGACAGATGCCAAGGCTGAGCCAAAGTTCGAATACAGAGGAACCCCGTGTTGAGGATGCTTCGTATAATGGAAAACTCACGATAAGGAACAAAATCCAGATAAAATAATGGTTTGACTTACCTTTTTAAAAAAGATACGGCAAGATATTTTGGGTTTTTAGACAGCACACTTGGCTCTGCTGCATGGCTGCCAGGGTGGTTTGAGAGTTCCCGGTTCCAGGGGGAAGCTTCCAGAGGTGGCTTGTTGCTTCCCCGGAACCAGGAAGTCCAAAATTGCCCTGGCAGCCAAGGGGTGGAGCCAAGCACAGACACAAGGCAGAGGAGCAAGCATGGGTGATCCCAGGTAGCACCATCTCCCATCACAATGCATTCCCGTATGCTGCTGAGCCACTGCTGCTGTCCATTGGAGCCGAGCACCTTTCTAGCCACTGACCAGTCAACTGCCTAGATAAGGTGAGAGTGCCCAAGGTAATGTGGAGGGGGGGAGACCGTGCCGCCAAACAGCTGATTGTCGGGACAGGTCTGGTGCATTACCAGAGCTGGCCACTAGAGGGCACTGTCGGATGTGCCAAAAATGCATTGAAAACCAATTTAATCTGTTCTGAAGGTCAGAAAAAAGCCAAAGAAGGTTCATCTGTTCAAAAGTCCTTATAAAGTGCACTTTGGAATTTTTCACCGTGTTTTCACAACTTTATGAAGAGTTTTGTACAGATAAAAGTGCCAGCGTTGTCTGCTTTTTTCTGACCTCCAGAACAGATTAATTGCTTTTCAATGCATTCCTATGTTGTTGTTGTTCAGTCGCACAGTCGATTCCGACCCTTTGCGACCCCATGGACCATCGCTCTCCAGGCACCTCTGTCCTCCACCATCCCCCTCAGTCCTCCCAGTTCTGTGCCCACTGTGTCTACAACACCATCTATCCATCTCATCCTTGGCCTCCCCCTTCTTCTTTTGCCCTCCACCTTTCCCAACATCACGGCCTTCTCAAGTGAATCCTCCCTTCTCATTTGATGCCCAAAGTACTTTAGCCTCATCTTTACTATTTGACCTTCCAATGAGCAGTCAGTGTTGATTTCCTCCAAGATTGACCTATTTGTTCTCCTCGCTGTCCAGGGTACCCTCAAAACTCTTCTCCAGCACCACATTTCAAAGGCGTCTATTCTTCTGCGTTCAGCTTTCCTAATTGTCCAGCTCTCACATCCATACATTACTACTGGGAAAACCATTGCTTTGACTATTCTAATTTTTGTTTGCAATGTGATGTCTCTGCTTTTCACTATGTTCACCAGGTTTCTCATGGCTTGTCTCCCAAGAATCAGTCGCCTTTTTATTTCATGGCTGCAATCCCCATCTGCAGTGATCTTAGATCCTAAGAACGTAAAATCTGTCACTGCTTCTACTTCTTCCCCGTCTATTTTCCAGGAACTGATCGGGCCTGTTGCCATTATCTTGGTTTTCTTGATATTGAGTCTCAAGCCCGCTTTTGCACTCTCTTCCTTCAAACCGATCAAGAGATTCTTTAGGTCTTCCTCACTTTCTGCCATTAGGGTGGTGTCGTCTGCATATCTCAGATTGTTGATGTTTCTCCCAGCAATTTTGATCCCATATTGTGATTCCTCCATCCCTGCGTTGCGCATGATGTGCTCTGTGTATAAGTTGAATAAGCAGGGTGACAAAATGCAGCCTTGTCTTACTCCTTTTCCTATTCCAAACCACTCTGTCATTCCGTGTTCTGTCCTAACTGTTGCTTCTTGGTTCCTGTACAGATTTCTCAGGAGGCATATGAGATGCTCTGGTATTCCCATCTCTTTAATCACTTGCCACATCTTGTTGTGATCCACACAATCAAATGCCTTAGTGTAGTCAATAAAGCAAAAGTATACTTGTTTCTGGTATTCCTTTGTTTTCTCCATGATCCAACGTATGTTGGCAATGTGGTCTCTAGTCCCCCTGCCTCTTCTGAAACCAGCCTGCACCTCTGGTAATTCTCTTTCCACATGCTGCTGAAGTCTATCCTGTATTATCTTGAGCATCACCTTGCTGGCGTGTGGGATGAGCGCAATTGTTCGATAATTTGAGCATTCTTTGGCATTGCCCTTTTTTGGGATTGGAACATATACTGATCTTTTCCAGTCCTGTGGCCACTGTTTTGTTTTCCAAATCTGCTGGCATATTGAATGCAGTAATTTGATGCCATCATCTTTTAGAGCTTTGAAAAATTCAACTGGGATACCATCATCTCCACTAGCTTTGTTGTTTGCAGTGCTCTTTAGGGCCTTTCTGACTTCACTCTCCAGGATGTCTGGCTCAGGTTCAAATTCTTCATCATTGTGACTATCAGGAGTGTTGAGTTCCTTTTTGTAGAGTTCCTCTGTGTACTCTTTCCATCTTTTCTTAATCTCTTCTGCATCAGCTAGCTCCTTTCCGTCTTTGTCCCTTATCATGTTCATTTTTGCTTTAAATGTTCCCTTGATTTCCTGGACTTTTTTGAAAAGGTCTCTGGTTCTGCCTCTTTTGTTGTTTTCCTCCATTTCTCTGCACTGTTCTTTTAGGTAGTTTTCCTTATCTCTCCTTGCTTTTCTTTGAAATTCTGTGTTCAAAAGATTGTATTTTTTCCTTTCTCCTTTGACTTTTGCATTCCTTCTTTCCTCTGCTATTTTAAGAGCCTCATCAGACAACCACTTTGCTTTCTTGCTCTTCTTTTCTTTTGGTATGGTTTTCTTTGCTGCTTCCTGCATGATGTCCCTCATCTCTGTCCATAATTCTTCTGGCACTCTCTCTATTGAGTCTAAGCCATTGAATCTGTTCATCACCTCCACCGTGTATTCTTTAGGGATGCTATCTAGGTGATATCTGTCTGGTCTCTTTGTTTTCCCTATTTTCTTTAGTCTAAGCCTGAATTTTGCAATCAGTAGGTTGTGATCTGAGCCACAGTCTGCTCCAGGTCTTGTTTTTGCTGACTGTATGGAGGTTCTCCATCTTTGACTGCAGAGTATGTAATCAATCTGGTTTCGGTGTTGGCCATCTGGTGATGTCCATGTGTAAAGTCGCCTCTTGTGTTGCTGGAAGAGGGTGTTTGCTATGACCAGTGCGTTCTCTTGGCAGAACTCTATCAATCTTTGCCCTGCTTCATTCTGTGTTCCAAGACCGAACTTGCCTGTTATTCCCTCCACTTTTTGATTGCCTACTTTGGCATTCCAGTCTCCTAAAATAATTTGGACATCATTTCTTGGTGTTTGTTCTATGAGGTGTTGTAAGTCCTCATAAAACTGGTCCACTGTGGCTTCATCTGCACCCGTGGTTGGTGCGTATATTTGGATCACAGTAACATTGAAGGGTTTGCCCTGAAATCTTACTGACATCATTCTGTCATTTTTGAGGTTGTATCCCATTACTGCTCTTCTCACTCTTTTATTGACAATTATGGCTACTCCATGTCTTCTAAGGTTTTCTTGTCCACAGTAGTAGATGTGATGGTTTCCAGAGCTGAATTCGCCCATCCCTGTCCATTTGAGCTCACTGATGCCCAAGATGTCAATGCTTATTCTTTCCATCTCATTTTTTACCACTTCTAGTTTACCTTGGTTCATTGATCTCACATTCCATGTCCCTATGCAGTATTGTTCCTTACAACATTGCATTCCTCCTCCCTATGGGAAACCACATTCCTATGGGAAACCACATTTCACAATACAGATTCTGCGCAATAAGGAAAACTCCGTGGAATGGATTAATTCCATAAAATCAGGTTCCACTGTATAGTGAAGCCTGGTAATGATTAAGCCTTGCCTCATCTATCGTAGAGCAGCCATTCTCACCTCTGTGTTTCTGTGCTAAGCTTCTGCCGCTTTAATGTCTCTGTAATGGTTTGTTCAACAACCTACAAAACACAAAATGTGAAAGATTTAACATCTAGTGTCTCTGTGCTGAAAACAAAGAACAGTTGGCATTTTTGTAATAACAATTTACATCTTTGCCATGGTTTTCTAGATATAGATTATTCAGAAGTAGATTGTCATTGCCTTCTTCTGGGAACAGTAAAACACTTCTGAGAACTCTCTGCTCTGGGACTCTGCAGCTTGCCCACGGCTACACAGGCAAACTGTTCTTCCCAAGTGGGAGATGGAACTCCTGACCTCTGGCTCTGCACTATAAGTGAATTTCAAATGCAGAGAGTATATCTGTTCAGTCAGGAATCCCTTCATTTCTCTGTAAGGCTTGTTGTTGTTGCAGCAGCAGCTGCTATTATTAGTTCTGACTTGCAGTTTTGGAAATAGAGGCTAATTGAGGGAGAGAAAAAGTTGTCTGAAGTCATCTACAGACCTTGTGATAGAACTGAGACTTCAGCTGGTGTCTTTGCAGTTTATAATCTTAACCACATTACTTTATACCAGACCAGACTGTATATAGCTAAGAGTCTCTGTCATGAATGTAATTGAATTCTTTAATTTAATTCAATTCTCACATTAGTATTGCCCCCCCCCCTCGCCGTGGCGATTTTTAGGTGGAGGGAGCTTAGAGAAACCAAATGAACTATGCAGTCTAGCTCACCACTAGCTCATGTCGTCATTATGATTGTGTGCCATCAAGCTGATGCTACATTATGGCAAATCTCCCAGGATTTTCAAGATATAAAGTATGGTACTCAGAAGTATTTTGTCAGCCCTGCTGCAACTTTGGGGCAGTGCATCCAATAAACCTTAACATACAAATTCTATACATCCTGCAAATTAGAAGTGCTGTGATCACATTTGCGAGCTTTAAGGAAGCTACAGGTGACAGAATAATGCAGATCCACACTTTTCTGCCATCAGCCCAATGCCAAATGCTACCCTCCCATGGTTAAAATGCCACCCTCCCATTGTTACTATAGTGCTAATGTAACCATGTACATAGGTCTTACCTCAATGGTATGTGAATCAGCTTTACAGTAGGTAATGCACACATTTAAAAATCAGCTCTTGTAAAGCTCTAATGAGTGTAAAAGTAAAAGGTAAAGATCTCCCTTGCTTGAAAGCCAGTCATGTCTGATTCAAGGGGACAGTGCACTTCTCCATTTATAGCCAAAGTGCCAGAGTTGTCTGCATCTGCAGATATTTCCGTGGTCATGTGGCAGGCATTATTAGATGCCAGACTGCACAGAACACTGTTACCTTTCCTGCCAAAGTGGTACTTATTTATCTACTTGCAATTTCATGCTTTCAAACTGCTAGGTTGGCAGGAGCAGGGAGAGATGACAGGATATCACTCTGCTGTGCAGTACTTGGGTCTCTAACTGCTGACCTGCTGACCTTCCAGTTGTCAAGCTCAGTGATTTTACCACTAAGCCACCCCAGCCCCATCTGATGAGTGTACTTACCCTTATTTGTTTTTTTAGAAATTTGTTAGATCCCTGAAGTTTTGCTACTTCACCCTGCAAAAATCATTGACATTGGATTTTTTTAAAAAAACACCTCACTATATCTTCCAATTAGTTAACATAAATACTTCAAGACAGCATTCAGTAGAATACCAGAGTACAGTGATACCTCATACAACGTCCAAACTTGGTTCCACAAGTTTGGACTTTATACAGATTTGGACATTGTATGAGGCATGCAAAATCCTAGCCACGATGCCTCATACAACGTCCAAATCCTTGCTGCGATGCCTCATACGTCATTTCCATAGAGATACATTGTACTGCAACAGCACAGACTTCAGGGCAAAGTCAAGGAAATAGACAGGAAACTGACAGAACTTTAAGAAATCATTGTCTAAAGGCTAAAAACATTACAAAAACTTGTCAAACAACCCTGATTGTCCAAGAACCTGAAGAATGCTGCAAAAATCCCAGGAATGCTTCTAAAAATTCTGACAAAAAAATTCAAAAAAATCCAAATTCATGTTCAAAACCACTCCTAAACACTCTTCGCCTCATGCAAAGCCCACAAGAGCAATGCACGCATGTGTCCTGCCTTTTATACTGCCCAGGCACAATGCAACCTCGAACGACTTTGCATGAGGCAACTTTTTTCAAGGAATTAGGTGATGTTGTATGAATCCGATGTTGTATGAAGCGGACTTTGTATGAGGTATTACTGTATTTAACAACAACAGAACAGGACTATATCACCCATCTGGGAGGAATTTCCATTCTGGGCGATTTACAGCCATAGACAAGTACACAAAGGAGAATAAAACAACATTAAAATTGCATATGACACATCAGACTACAGTAACATATTACAAATAAAATAGATCTGTAAACTTTCAGACCAGTAGGCTATTCTTTTTCCA
This sequence comes from Bradypodion ventrale, assembly GCA_035047345.1. Classification (NCBI taxonomy): domain Eukaryota; kingdom Metazoa; phylum Chordata; class Lepidosauria; order Squamata; family Chamaeleonidae; genus Bradypodion; species Bradypodion ventrale. The sequence continues at coordinate 87,129,343 of JAWDJE010000001.1, read as the reverse complement.
TGGGTTCAGAATTTCTCTCAACTTTCCAAACCATTTTATACCTTTCTCTGGAACCCTTCTTCCTTCCTTCCTTTTTCTTTCCAAAGAACAGTTTTGGGACATGTTTACTTAAGAGTTGTTATTCATGTTCAGGTCAAAAAAAGTTTGACATTAGTCTTGGAAATTTTATTTATTTATTGGACTACAGATCTGAGAACAGTCCAATGAAGGAGAAGAGTGTCTGTATGAGCCAGTCATTTACCATCTAGGTTCTTTCTCCTATCAATAATCTTAGTGTATTGTGACACTCAAAAAAAGGCCATTAAGTTTCAGAACCTGGTATTGTGAGCATTAACTGCCTTCTTTATAAATAAACACACCAGGTGTTGTTATTCTTCTTGATTCCCAATCTGCTCTGCTTTCTAGCAACATCCGTGAAGCAGCTTGTAACACTTGAAGCAAAATGCAGTTCATGTGCTCACTACAAATTGAAAATGGCAAACAAAAATAAAAAGAGGAATAAGCACCAGAATGGAAGATGGAAATGTCCCTCATCTGCCTTTGCACTGCACCCTTAGACTTACCTCTAATTCTTTCACAGTCTTCTCTCTGATGTTTACAATACCAGCAAAAGTCATAGTATCCTTGATTTCTTTCTCCATTGCTTGAATCTCCTCCCATTTCATAATTATCTGACGCCTCAGGGAAGTCATTCGCTCAGCGCCGGAAAGTAAACGACTTGTTGATTTGCCTAAATCACCCTTATCCTTTTCTGCAAATGCAAGGAAGCAGTGGTCACTAAGGCAAGAGTATGGAGCCTGGATTGTGGCTTCAAAGCCAAATACTGTACAGTAAACCCCCTACTTACGTAAAAAGTCTGTTCCGTAGGCTTTTATGTAAATCAGTTTTTTAATTAACTCGAAGCAAACCCATAGGAAAAATGAATTTTTGCATAACTTGAAGCAAACCCATAGGAAAAATGATATTTATGTAAATTGAAGCAACACCATAGGAAAAATGATTTTTTAACGTAACTCGAAGCAAACCAATAGGAAAATGTGTTATGTAAATTGGGACATTTATGTAAATCGGGACATTGTTTTAGTGCAAAAATCATTATGCAAGTCAAATTATATGTAACTCGAGGCATACTGTATGTAAGTCGGGTTTTTACAGTATGGTCAACATGCTGGTAAATATTGAGAAAGAGTGAACATAGGTAGAAGTCAACTGCTGTCAATAGGGCACCACCCTTAGCACCCTATCAGTGCAGCAGGCTACAACATAAAATGTATGTCATCTTACCTGATGTTTTGGAGACAGACTGGCTCACCCATAGTTCAATTTCTAACATATTTCTGAGTCTAAAATGGAGAGAGAGAGCGAATGAACAGTTATTAATTCCAGTCTATTACCAGCACTTTTCCAGCCAAGCAGAAGCCTGGAAAGTTGTTCTTAGGATGAATGAATTATATAATGAGGTGCTGCATCCACCTACGACAATCCTAGAGGACAATCCTCTAGGATCCAGATTATCATCGTACCATAGGCAGTTTTATATTCATTCTTTTTAAAAGTAACATGCCAGCCTTGATGATCGAGGAAAAGTGGAGGAATCAATAAACTTCTATTCATCAAAGTTACTGAAGACATGAAAATGGAAGTAAACCTACACTTGAATGCCACTGTGTGCTTCTTGGTCTACCTAATTATGATACAGGTGAATTCAAGACATAAACTACCCAGATGGTTATCGGTATCCCAGTAATCTTTTTTTCAAGTATGAGCAATGAAATGAACCCCAATTTTCTGGTTACTTTTTTGTCTAAATGTAATTTTTTGTAGTTGATTTACACCAAGTGCCCAACAGCAAAATGAGTGGAGGAGGAGCCACTTCACTGGGATCCACCTTAAATAAATTCATGCCAGTGGCATTTTTTCTGTTTGTCAGTCTTCTAAAATAATTTCCAGGGGGAAAATTTATACTTGGATATGAGTGTCAGAGGACTCGAGGGAAGTTACTTTTTATTAAGTTACTTTATATTCGTGTAGGTAAGTTAGTAAGATTTCTTTCATAGATTTAAGTAGTTTAACACTTAGTTAGGAAGAGCAATTGTGACTCCAGTCATAACAAACAGCTCAGAAGACATCCTTAGAATTCCAGAGGGAGGGAGCAGAGACCGCAAAACCCTATGTAAACAGACCTCAAATCTGGGGTCCATTAGAACAAGGTAGATCGTTTGGGGATTATAGAGATTGTGGGATAAACCTTCTCACCTGGACTCATGATCCACTCATCAACTGCATGAGGGCAAACATTCCTGCATGGACTTACAATTTGGATTTACAACATGGATTTACAATTGGATTAATTTTCCTTTATTCCTTGGATTTACAAATATGCTCAATAAAGCCTATTAAGGGATATTTATTTCCAGTGGTTTTTTTGCTCTCTAGAAGAAGGGAGTAAAACTTGGTGCAGCACTGATAAGAGCACCTGCTCTTCAAAGGAATACAGTCCTTAAAGCCTGCTGTGTTTGGGGATGCTAGCAGAAGCGGAGCTTCGTTAAGTTTCGTTAAGTCGGGTTCACCGTAGAAATGTGAATATTAAATTAAGTTAAATTAAATTAAAAATTAAATTAAATAGACAATGTCACCAGAGTGAGGAAGGTTTTGATAAGGGAAGGTAACATCCTTATCTCTCCAGCGACCCCCCTTAACAGGGCTTTGTCTTCACCACGGAGAGTGTGGTTGTATTGTAGAGGGAGGTGGAAGATCATGACTTTTTAATTGGCCATCTCAAATAGCTACCAAGATACCTGCGACATAGCAGGGGTGTCATCCTTTTAATTATGAGCCAGTTCAAACTGGACAGAAAAACGCCCTGCCAGCCTAGTGGGCCAGTAAAGAGGGGCGCGTTCTTAGCATAACCACAGACTGATCTGAGGGCTGCGCTGTCCTAGCGGTCCCAAGATTGGAATAAAAAGGAATTTGGGGCATCGGGTGGGCGTAAACCCTAGTACAACGAGTAGCCGCCAAAGAGGAGGAGGAGGAGGAGGAAACCCATGGCCCTCCAACTGTAGGTGGATCCCTACTTTTCTTATCCCTTAGCATTGACCAGCCCAACTGAGACAGTTGGGAGCTGCTATCCAAACAACTCATCTTGTAGAGGTGTCATCTTGAATGATAGATGCCGTCCATAACAAGATACTTTACAAATTAAAACATGAAGAAACAAATGACCAAATGAAAACAACAAAACAAGCACCGAGAACAAGGGTCATTAGAAAGTTTATTTTTATGTTTTAATAAGTGGTAATACATATATACATGCTTAATTAACCCCAAATGTTATTCACAAATGTTGAGAATAGTTTATTTAACTTCACAAAGTCCCACATAAAACAGACATTAAAGAACAAGTGAACATGCTTAATTAACCTCAGGTGTGGGCATCTGCACCTAGGTCACATAACTGAGGAAAACTTAGTTCAATGTGGAAGAACAGATAAGATGAACTAATATAGTAATCAGCATGTGTGTGTACACATTGAACTAAGTTTGCCTCAGTTATGTGACCTAGGTGCAGATGCCCACATCTGGGGTTAATTAAGCATGTTCACTTGTTCTTTAATGTCTGTTTTATGTGGGACTTTGTGAAGTTAAATAAACTATTCTCAACATTTGTGAATGGCAGGTGCTAAAATGAGTCCCTTGGTTAATTTGATGAACTATACCCTCTATAGAGCAACCTCTTTAGATTTTAATATAGACCTGTGAACATTCTACAACCAGAATTCAAAATTACTCTTTTAAAACTTATTCTTTGCTTCCTCTTTTACCCCTTCAAGTGTCAATTGACATAATTCAGAAGGCAGAAATCCATCTGGACATGCCAGTTACAGTATGTAGAAAGTTTGACAGGCTTTGTTTCTGATCCTGCTTTTCATGAACAAAAGGCTTCTTAAGAACTTTTAACATGAGACATCAGCTGCAGTTTTCCTAACACTAACATTAGGAAATATGTCCCATTAAATTGAGTATCTCTCTCTAAGTAAACCAGTTTAAGACTACACTGCACAACTGAAGGTTGTTTGAACCATACTGGAGTTAATGGAAAGCAACCTAACAATATACTGGAGCACAAAAATGCTACACACAATCTAAAAGGGAGTTTTGGTGTTTGTTTTGTGCTGATTCAAATGTTTTACAGTGAATTAGAAGATAAAAGATGAGCTGTTTCAGTTCACAGGAAAAAGAAATCCTAGCAGCCTAGGAACAATAGTCAATAACATTAAATCTTTCTCTCATCTGACCTTTCATTTCTGTTCCATTCAAAAGGATTATAGAGAGGCCAACTCTTGGCTGGCCCTAATAAAGGCAGTAGCACATATAACAGACAGACATCTCTAGCAAAGAGCAAAAGTGGCACTTGAAAATACAGGCTAGACTGAGCATGAATAATATCCATAAATATGGAATATCTAAATATAACTTATTCCTTGCTAAACTTACTCTTCATTCCTTGCTAAAGCTGATTTGAACTTCTGTGCAAGAACCTGTACATCATGCCCATGCACTTCTATTTCATGAGTCATGACCGGCCTCTTCTCCATGCCTTTTACTTCATTCTGCAAGGTCTATTTTGTTGCAGGGGGGAAAATTGGAAGAGAATGTTTGAACACAAGAGAAGGATAGGAAAGGTGAGTTTATGTCATTTTAATTCCCTGGGCCTGTAAGGACATCTCTGGACATGTGCTTTCACTGACATTCATTTTAATGACTAAGAATGAAAAAGGACAGGTCACAATATTTCCAGTGTAAAGCTGCTGTGAATAATACCATATTTCCCTGAAAATAAAACCAAGTCTTGTTGGAGGATGGTGGGGGCATGTGGGAATCTGATAGGGATGAACCATAAGCCAAGTTCATGAGAGTGCAAATGCTCCTGTTTGGCTTTTGAGTTTCCCCCAAGAAATGTCTTATATTAATTTTTGCTCCAAAAGATAATAATAATTTTGTGTCAGAAATTATTCTGGGTTGAAAGGATTTTTGCTGGAAAAACTCCACTCGGGATGCCTGAATTAGGATCCTTTAGCTCCCGTCTTCATCCCAGCTCCTGCCAACCTAGCAGTTCGAAAGCAAGAAATTGCAAGTAGATAAATAGGGACCACTTCGGTGGGAAGGTAACAGCGTTCCGTGCACTCCGGTGTCTAGTCATGCCTGCCACATGACCATGGAAATGTCTGCAGAAGCAGACAGCGCTGGCTCTTCGGCTTAGAAACAGAGATGAGCACTGCACCCTAGAGTCGGATACGACTGGCTTTCGAGCAAGGGAAACCTTTACCTTTACCTTTACCATGTTCCCAAGATCTTTTCCCGATGAAGTGGTCCCTATTTATTTACTTGCAATTTATTGCTTTTGAACTGCTAGGTTGACATTAGAACTTATTTTCAGGTGGTATTATTATTATTATTATTATTATTATTATTATTATTATTATTATTATTATTATTATTATTATTATTATTATTATTATTATTATTATTATTATTATTATTATTATTATTATTTGTCAGTTACAACACAAAGAGTGGGGCTCCCCAAGCTGGCCTGCCACTTTCACTTTCAAGTCCCTGTACCTGCTGCTGCCAGAGAGATTGAAAACGGCCCACCACCTACTCCTCTGCCAGTGGGAGGAGTTTTTCCTCCCCATCCCCACCTGCTTCAGGTTCTTTACCAACTGGTGTAAGTCGGTGTAGGCCAGAAAGGGGGGAGGGAGGAAAGGAGGATTGACCCACCCACCTACCCTTCTCTAGTGCTCAGATTAAAATCTGGCTGACAATCTTAACTGAGATTTATTTTGGGGTTAGGTCTTATATTACAAGCATCCTGAAAAATCATGATAGGGCATATTTTCCAGTTAGGTCTTATTTGGAGTGGGGCTGGGGGGATAAATGTGTGCCCTCACATCAATTCTGATTTAGGACAGTTTTTTTAAATAGTTTTTGAGATAGAAAGTATTCAGAAGTGGTTGCCATTCTTCTGGAGGCATCCTGGGACTGTGCAGTTTGCACAAGGCCACATAGGCTGACTCTTTGGGATGCATAGTGGGGAATTAAACTCCCAGCCTCTAGAGCTACAGTCAGATACTTGACTAACTAAGCTATATAGCCAATTATCATGATGCCTTATTTAGTGTGTGTGTGTGTGTGTGTGTGTGTGTGTGTGTGTGTGTGTGTGTGTGTGTGTGTGTGTGTGTGTGTGTGTTCCAGCCTCAGACGTATAGAAGGCTAAGTCAACCTTGAACCCTGTCAGGATCAAACTCACAATGTCAGCAGCAGTTATTGATATAGTTATAGTTGCAGTTATACTTGTGAATTATATCACAATTCAACTGTACCAGAACTTTGAAAAAATATATGCTTTGAGATGCAATTCCCAGAATCTCCAGCCCACGTGGTCACTGGAATTGTGGCCCTTCACTTCTTCAAGTTCTGATAATAGTCTCACAATCACCCATTTACTTATTTATGAGTTGACATTTTTATCACATTTTTATTACCTCTAATGAATTCAAGATGATGTAAATGATTCCCTTTCCCCCATTATATCCAGAGGGAAAATCATCTAGGGGAGGAGGAGGAGGATGGGAACATCTACCAGTGGGGGACCATAAACAACCCTTGGAAGAGATGGAGAGAAGGTCTGGGGAGGACGAGGTATACTTGTTCCAATTGGCAGAGTTGATGGAAACTGTGAAGATGGAAGAGAAAGTGCTTGGAGAGAGCCCAGCTTGAGACTGGCTGGAGTGCCAGGATACTCAGAATGCTGAGGAGTCATAGGATTATACATACCTATGGGATCCCTTGCAAATATTCTCATATAGCTCCAGGTGCTTTGGGGGACAAGGTAGCAGCCCAGGAGTGTCAAACCCATTCCTTCACCTTCTTCCCAAATGCTGTGTCCACCACTGCCATCTACTTATGGAGGCCCAACTGGGCCCTTTGCCACCCAAAGGTGACACTGGAGGTGGAAAAGACAAAAAGAACAGGAGCACGATCTCCAACAGCAATAGCAGTGGAGGCAGCAGCAGCAGCAACAGTTGGCCCTACTGAGGCTCAGGCCCTGAGCAAGGCATAGATTTATAAGCCTTCCCTCTTTCACATGCCCACCTTTGGCTCTCCATGGAGGTCAAGGTCTCATGGACCCCAGCAGAGTTAATCATGGGATCCAGAGTGGACTATATCACCCAAGGAACAAGTACCAATAAATCTGCCCCAGGAAAGCTCACTGGAGTGGCCAGAGCTCTTGAGTCTGTTTACCCAATGGTTGCTTAGGAAGCCTTTCTGGAGTCAATAGATATTGGAATAGAGAAGTGATTGCACATCTATCCAACACTGGGAGGGGGTGGTGGGATACACAACAGCTTATCTTGATGCATTCATCCATCTAGCAAAAACTGCAACTCATTTACAAGGGTTGCAGTTTACTCACTGCTATCCCTCGTAAATGTATTGTTTACAGAAACAGAGATCCTCTGAATGTTGACAAATTCCAACTTTCACATGCTGTTGAAATTAATCTAATGTTGAAGTTTGCAAAATAGGGGGGGGGTTTGGGGGAGAATGGTAGACCACAACCACACATTTATGTAAACAGTGATTATTATTGGTGAAATTCATTGAAATAAAGCATGTTCTCCTGGAAATTACTTGGGGAAAATTTGCATAGCTTTAAATATGTATGCAAAATGTAGATCTTTAAAAAAGTTTCCTGTAACCTAATGATAAATTAATAAATACATGAAATATTAAGATAGAAAGGAGTTAGCTTTGAGCAAATGAGATGATGAAAATGAGGTTAACAGAATTGTTCATCTTTACCTTTTATCCAGTCTGGAGTGATATAATTTATGGCTTCAACATTGTATCATTTTATTGGGAATATTTACTACAGGAAGGATGGATGGGAAGAAGAATCATCCCATGTGTTCTATGAGGCCAGACAGAACCTTTTACAAATAAGGATCTTTGGCATAACCCTAGACAAAAGTATTTATCAATACAAACTAGAAAGAAAAATAGTATTACTCTGTACTGCATTGTAGGCAGGGCATCCAGCAGGAGTGCCATGTAGAGTTCATATTCATTCTGTAAGGCATAATGATAGAAAAACATTAGTTGAAAAGTCATCCAGACAGTTTACAGACTAATCTATGCCATCCTTTCTTCCCATATGGTAAATTTGGAATGTGAGAGCAAGAGGTTGGGTGGGACTGATTTGCTTTTTTCTCCTTCGCATTTAAAATACATTGAAACACACAATTTCCCCTTCCTGCAGATACACTAGTGTCAGTAAAAAGCACCTGATAAACTGTGATTAAATTAATAACACTTTAAACAAATTTAAAAGCTGGCAATTGCTTGAAGATTCTGGTGTTTTACAAATCTGCTAATCTTTAGTAATTATCTTTCATTTCTGGTGAACTAATCATAGGCAGTGCAATCTCGTATGTGTCTTCAGAAGAAAGCCTTATTGGGTCCAAGGTGGATTTGCTCTATTAAAATTATGTACATGATTGCTGCCTTGCTAGTTGTATATCCTCTAAACTTCAACATGAGTTTCTTTGCAAATACATAAATAGAGGTATTTTGTCCTGCCAGTCAATTATGGAAGGTATTATGGGAGTCTCCAACCAAAAACATCTTGAGGGCCAAAGTTGCCCATCTCTGTGATAAAATATCAACTAGTCAGTCTCTCTCTCTGTGTGTGTGTTTCTGTCTCTGCACTGCAATGCCATAGTATAATGCTCCAAGTTCCATGTGCTGGATATCTACCACATACTGCCACAATGGCAGAGTTGAAGATGGAGGGGATTTTGCTTGCTTTTCTCTGGGTCTGTCCCCATTTGCTGCAATGGGAGGAAATTCTGTATACTATCCATAAAGGTTGCAAAAAGTTTCCTCATGTTAGGAAAACAGTTTATCTGCTCTGCCCAGGGGCCACTCCCTGGCCCTTTCTGTCCTCCCTGTCATCAAAGTGCCAACATCTCACAGGTGTGAGTTATACTTTTGTATTAAATGTTTTGAAATGGTAGTCTGTGCAAGCATATAAGAGAGTAAACAAGACAAGACAATGAAAAAACAACAACATTGTGGCACCTTAAAGACTAACTGCTGTATTTTGATGTTAGCTTTTTTGGACCAAGTCTGCTTTGTCAGACATGTGTGCAAAAGACAGGAAGAGAAAATCAAATTTCACAGCATTTGTCCAACATCAAAAGAGGACAGTACATTTTTCTTCCTTTTTTGTCAGTCAAGATATCTGGGATTGAGAGTACTTCTCATTGCAACAATCAAAAACGGTTAATGTATGAGCAATCATTACATGAGACTAAAAGGTCAACATTTTAAAATATTCATAAATTGACAAGAATTTGGTCCCCATTGTGCTTTCATTGTATAGTAATCTCACTTGCTTGGAGGGCCTAAGCATGAACCAGAGAAATGGAATGTTGTTGTTTTTTAAAAATAAAATAAAAATAAAAGCTACAGCTTCCAAAAGCTCATAGCATGGTTGCTACCATGCTCATTATGGGATTTTGGAAGCATTAGTCCAAAAAAGGCAATGTTTCCCAGCTGTAGTATGATCTGTGCAAATGATCTGTTCCCTGGAGGCACGGAGTGTTCTTCTACCAATAGTAAAATTATTTCCACAACAAAAGAAGAAAAAGAAAATATAGCAATTGCCACAATATGGTAATTGTTCAGAAGGTAGGTTCCTGAAAAGTTACAACAAACATACATAATATTTTGTGAAAAGCTCTAAAACCTGCCTGAGTTCATGCTCCTTGTTTCCTCTGCCTCCCCCCACCATTCTTCTTGTTTTTCAAAGCCCTCCTAGGCTACTCCTCAGCTGCAATTCTTCTCCAAGAATGCATTTTCCCCCGAAGCAGGAAAAATGTCACTGCCATGAATTTGTTTAAGGTGGATCCCATCTTGCCATGAAGTGACCCACACACTATGATCTCAGAGCCATCACCCATGGACTCTCATGAAGTGTGACATGCAGGATTTAACACTGGGACTGCAATGGACTGCTGCAGCCTTGAGGATATGGACAAGGTGTGCCTTCATAGCCAGTCCATCTGGAAAGGCCTCTTCTGCCTCCATGACCATTGGGAATCCAAGTTCCTCCTCCACTCGTTTTGCTGTTGGGCCCAATATGATGGTTTCCAATGGCATTTCCTCCACTGTGGGTGACCATCACCCCACCCTAGGCTACTAATCAAATGCCTAGCCAAGTCCTCAAGAAACACTGTCCTGTCATCTTGCCTGTTTTCCACAGCCCCACCTTCAACAACCAAGCATGATTTTGGATGCCTGGATCTCTTGTTTGAGATAGGTCTTTCCACATGCACTCATTACAGGTAGACGTCCATGGAAGCTGAAAAATTACACCACTAGGAATGTGCCATGTGTTGTTGTTGTTATTTGGCCTCTTGCTCTCAGAATTCTCCAAGAATTCCTCAGGCAGAATTCTGGGAGTTCCTGCACGCAGATAGATTTATATGGTACTCACGTGTAGTAAGCCTTATCTTCCAGGCTGTCTTGGACCTCTTACCTGTATAAAAAAGGAAAATTTCCCTCTGTTTCCTAAAAGGCCTAGATCAGTGTTTCCAAACCTTTGTTTTCTGGACTTGAATTCCCAGTAGCCTAAGTCAATTTCCTAAAGCACTGATTGTCCAATGTACTGACTTAGGCTTCTGGGAATTGAAGTCTGCCCTTGGGACCTGGGCCCACGTTGGGAGCTACTGGTCGAGATCTTTGTGGGAGGAATAGTTCTTTGGGGTACCCACCATAAAATCTAAGACTATACCTCCCCCAATCATATAGGCCTCCCAGGCAACACTGGAAATAAGCCTGAAACAGCCTGGAATATTGGCCCTGTTCTCAGCATACCTGTCAAGTATCCCATATTGGCTGGGAAATTCCATATTTCACCCCTCTTTCCTAGTCCTTCCCGCAGCCATCCCGTATTTGAACGGCCAGTAAAGGGGTTACTGCACATGTGTGCCCATCAGAGGAAGTGGTGTGCATGCGTGAAGGGGTTACTGCAGCAGTGTGCATGTGCAAAGGGGTTACTGCGCATGTGCAGTAACCCCTTTGCGCATGTGCACCACTGTAGTAACCCCTTCATGCATGCACACCCATCAGAGGCAGCGGTGCTTCCCGTTTTTTCACTGGCACAACTTGACAGGTATGGTTCTGGGTGAGTGAAATGTAGGTGTGAGTCTATGGCAGTGATAGGCAGTCTTGGCCCTCCAGCTGTTCTTGAACTTCAATTCCCAGAAACCCTGACCAGCTGGTGTGTTGACTTGGGCTTCTGGGAATTAGTCCAAGAACAGCTGGAGGGCCAAGACTGCCCATCACTGGTCTATGGGAAGGTTTAAGAATGTTGGGACAATTCTGGAAGTTGGAGTCCAAATGAATGAATTGCACCCTCCTAAACATGACCAATGCACCAGCTCCTGTGGAAGCCTCTCTGTGCAAAAGTCTCCACATACAAACAACTCTAGTGGCTTTAGTAATTATGTAGCTACCATAACATACTTACAAGAGGAACTGCAGCTTACTGAAGCCACTATCCACAGACCAGCCATGTCTGACTGTAACATGTGTGCAAAGAAAGAATATGCTTCTTCTCCAGACCATGACTTTTTATCATCGTCTTTTTGCATTTGTTACTGCTAAAATGACCTCTGAGCTACATAGTAAGTCCATAGTGATTTTGTTGACTCAGGATGTGCTACTTAAATAGGTAAAGGTCGCCCTTGCTCATAAGCCAGTCATATCCATCTCTAGGGTTCAGTGCTCATCTCTGTTTATAGCCAAATAGACACTGTCTGTGTCTTCAGCACGGAATGCTGTTTACCTTCCTACCGAAGAGATCAATATTTCTACTTCCAATTTCTTGCTTTTGAACTTTTAGGTTGGCAGGAGCTGGGACAAAGACGGGAGCTCACCCCATCATGCAGTACCCAGGAATCAAACTCTGACCTTCCAGTCAGTGAGTTAACCATCTTAACCACTTGAGCCACCGCAGTCCCATTACTCAAATATCCAGACTTTAATGACCGTAGAGACCCTAGAATCACTTGGTAATCTCTCCTCCTACACATTAGGAACCCCACGTACTTTCACGTCTTTCAGTATATCACCAAATATCAAAGAGCTGTTGCAGATATCTTCAAACACGTCACCAACAGCTTGAAGACGGTAAAAATGTGGACGGTTGCAGTCACAGATATTCCAGAGTGCCTGTGAAGAAATCAAATTCTAGTTGACAAGATCTATCTTAATCTAATAACATGTTTGCTACCTAAAGCTGCAATAAGAATTCCAAGCAGGCAAAATCCAATTATTTCCATACTAGCATTCATCTACCTTGTGAAAATTGTAATCCTAATCCCAGAAGGACTTTCATTTGACTGAAGGGCAAGTAGAAACATTTGTACAACTAATTCCTTGTGACACTCAGAGATCCCATTACTACTTACATAAAGCTTGCATCTATCCTCCTATAAAAAGAGGTATACCTGTATATGCTCTTTGCTAATAAAATAAAACAAAATACCTGAACTAGGCCATTCAGAATCCAAATCAAGATTAATTAAATACTGTAACCTCTATAAATTATTCAAACTGGGTATACTTGCATAATTGCCATTTTTACATAATTTATTCTTTTTCTTACTTTACATAATTTAGCTCCCTGTTACTAATTTTGGGAGGGGAAAATCCTAAAAGGGAAATCTATTTTATATTTAGATGCTGCACAGAACTTGATATTTTAAGTATGATGTAAAACTCTTCAACGGTGAGATTTTCAGAAAATTGAAATTGTATCTTCTAGCCAAATTGTTAGACAAGGCTGTAAAACCCAAGCCAGCAGTTTCCACACCAGTCAAATAGAGCTAGGTGGTTTTTTTAAAAAAAAAGTAGGTTTGTATTTGCTACGTATTGCCATTAGTAAACCAAATATAGCTTGGCCTTTTAACAGCTGTATTAGTTAACATGTCAGAGTTTATATATCACTTTGCATTAATTCATGATTTTGTTCACTCTAACACATATTGTAGTTAGGAGAATCCATGTTCAATCTCTACTCATTTTTGAATTTCAGTGGGTGATCTCACATCAGTCACTTTCTCTCAGCCTAGTCTAGTTCACAAAGCTGCTCTGAGGATGAAGATGAGGATCATAAAATCTATGATATGTTGAGTTTTTGGGAGAAAAGATGACATATAAGTGAAAAGACAGAAAGACAGACACCCAGACTGACGGCTAAGTCCCATTTTAGTAGGTTGCCACATGTGTGTTCCAAAACACAGACAGCTTATTTTTTATTTTATAAAAAATAAGTCCAATTTGTATCATACGCAGATCCATTTTAATTTGCAATATAATTTAGTCTTGGCATCATTTATACAGCAATCACTGATCTGAGGAGGCTAGTATAGTAAAATAGTTAGATTGCTGGATTTCTCTAAAATATAGTGGCTGAAGAATCCACTACAGTTTGGTTATCTTGTGGTCATCCACATCCAGAGTAACTTTGAGCAGCTCCAACAATTTGAGAAGCAATTGACAGAATACACACCAATTCCTAAATTGTTAATGGAGAAGTGGTTTTGGCTGTCAGACAATTCTAGCAAAAGACAGATGTTTTATTAACACTGTGCATTTCACTGGTTTGGTGTATTGTACATAGTGTGGAACTAGGGCTCAAGAGATCTGGGTTCAGAATGTGATTCAGCATTCAGTTATGAAAAAGTATTAGAGGTGGCTTCTTTTTCTTTGTTTGTGTCAGCAGCAATCCAGTAGTGTTTCTGAAGTAGAAAGATTTGATGATAGATTCTGTCATTGGCCAGGGAACACCTTAATGCAGGGGTGCCCAAACTTTTCGGGCCATGGGTGGGCCGATCACGTGGTTGAATGTGTCCGTCTGTAGGAATCGGGGCCGTTAGGACGGCTGTTTAGGTCCCGGAGGAGACTGATCAAGAAACGATACGAGGCAGTATGGAGTGAGATCAGATCAGTAGTTTATTGAGGGAAAACTTCAGCATATATAGAAGGAAAAGCGCAACGGTGGCAAAACCGTCATCTGACAGAAATCACATCACCTGTTTACTCGGGTTAATTGGGAATCTCTCTGGGGGAAGTTAATTAACTGGGACAAACATTGACATGGGAAACACCATTGTCCAAGGATTAGGCAGGGGTAAACATGGCTTCTATTTGTGCCTGAGATTAGACTGAGACTCGGAGATGAGTGATTACTCTAATGGGTAACTGAGTTAGATATTTGCTCTCTCAGCAGGTCCGCTGGCCAGGTCAAGGAATTGGGTGAATCAAACCCTATCATTTATCCACCCCCCTTAATTTCTCTGCCCACAGACCCCACGGCTCAAGGAGCGTTCTCCCGAAGTGGCCTCTGCGCGGGCCGTTCCATGCCCACCGGGCATGGGGAATCCGCATCTCCCCTTTTAATTTCATTTAAGGACCTGACCTGTGACTCTGCGTAAGAGGGGCATCAGCTGCTGAGCGGGAATGGCGCTTCGGGGTTTCTTCTTGGGGCGGCACTTTGAGATCAGTGAGGGAATACATTGTGCAAAGCAGCATAACGCTGTGCCTAGTATAATCACCCCCACGACCACCATGAGTACCGTCTGGAGCCACCCCCATGGAATCCACGACCACATCCAATTCCACAATGAACTCCACCATGTTTCCCATGCAGAACCTTCTCTTATGCCCTCGACTATGGTTGGAGGGCTGTGAGCTGACTCTGTACCTTGCGGGAGTTGTCAGTAAGATTGAAGCAACACATACCATGGAAAGATTCGCAGCCCAAATGATGAAGCAATAAGAGGTAGTCTATAGCCGCTCTATTGTCAAGTATGGCATGGCGAAGCTCTGCCTGCTCCTGGTTGAGCAGCGCTATCGCCGAGGAGGTATGGTTGATGGCTTTGGCTAAACCGCAAGCCAACCGACTAATCCTCCGAGCGTTGCCGACGGCTAAGCCTGGCATGCCGATTATGCTGACCGCTAACGAGACGTATTCGGCTGGACTCATAACTCTAAAGCTGCTCTCACATGAGCTGTCTAACTGGGTGGTGCGAGTGTGACGTATGGGTGCGGAAACATTTGAAACGTTTGTGCTTGGGGTAACCATATCCTTAGTGGGGAGTAACAGTGTCAAACGACTAATGCAACAAGTAGCATTTGATACATTTGCAGGAATGTAGTTCCACGTGTACTGATTACATGTAAAGAACCAACCAGATGGTAACGTAACATTGAACCAAGCTTCACTGGGTTATTGCAAGTCCAATTGCCACTGCCAACATAGAGGCAGTGGCGCCGGGTTCGACCGACTGAGGAGCAGCCGGTCATTCGAGCACAAGTAGTGTTCGGGCTGACCGCCACTCGAGGAGTGTGGAGAGTGGCTGCATCAGCCGGCAAAGTCATGGTGAGCCGCATCTCCCAACGGGCATACTCCGCAGAAGCCGCTGGGTTGTATGGGCTGAAAATCCGTTTCACGAGCCAATCCCCATCCCTGGGGTATGCGCCTGGAGAGTGGCACACTGGGATGAGGCAGGTGCTCAAGATTGAGGCAGAACCAATGTCCTGTCTCAGGCAAAAATCGGACTGGTTGACGAGGCCCGCCAACCTTTCCCAAATGTTGTACTGCATCCTGGCAGAAAGGTCTCCGCCGGGCACCAAATCGTTGGCTTTCAACAAGGTAGCCTGAACGCCTCCCCCGCAACACAGGGAGAGGATCAGGATGATGGTGACTGCCATGGTGTTGGCGTGAATTCGGGTGAAGACTGCAGCCGTGAGGTTCTCCGGTGTCGGTTCCTTCTCCTCGCGTCGGAGGGCGTCCTCACTGCAAAGGACCTTGACCATCCCCCAGGTGATCTTCAGCGCGGTCGGTGGCCGTCTCCTCCGGCAGGTTTTGTCGGTCAGGGTGAGGTCCTCCATCTCCGGGATCGGACTCGGGTCGGTCTAGGTCCACGCCATGCGGTTCCAAGTGAGGCTTGACACACCGAGCTGGAATCCAAACGACACCTGTAGGAGACATAACTGCAGCATACCCTCTCCCCCAGGTTATGAGTGGTGCCGGGCCCCTCCAAGAAGGGTCCGGTGGCACCCGGTATCGGACCATCGGTCGCGGGAGAGCTTCCGAACGGCGGAAGTGCTTCTCCTGCGGCGTGCAATCCGAAAAAACATTAAGGTGATTGTAAGTGAACAATACCTAATTCAGACAATGCTGTGCCTGAGCCTGTGACTTGGGGAGGGCTGGTGGCTCCCCCCTTTCTGTTTGTTTGTCAATATAGGACTTGAGCGTCCGACTGACCCGTTCCACAATCGCTTGCCCCTGCGGATTGTAAGGAACGCCAAAAATATGCTTAATGTCCCAGGTGGCCATGAAGGCCGCCAGCTGCCTGGAGCTGTAGGACGGGGCGTTATCGGTTTTAATTTGCCGCGGCTTGCCCATTGCCGCGATGCAGGAAAGGAGGTGCTGCTCCACGTGGGAAGCAGTCTCCCCTTTCTGCGCCGTTGCCCAAATGAATTGAGAAAAAGTGTCAATGCAAACGTGCATGTACTGCCATCTGCCAAACTGCGGAACATGCGTGACATCCATCTGCCACACTTGGTTAGCCTCTGTCCCTCGTGGGTTGACCCCCCACGAGGGCCCCCCCAGTGCCCCTGCACAATTCTGGCAAGAGCGAACTATGCCTTGGGCTTGAGAGAGTGGCAGATTGAACTGTCTGGCCAACGCTTTGGCATTTTGGTGAAAAAAGGCATGACTCTGAATTGGCATGGTAAAAACACCTAAAACCGAATGTTGCTGAACTTCCTTTGCCGCTGCATCCGCTCTGCTATTGCCCGCGGAAATCGGACCCGGTAGGTCTTGATGACTGCGGATGTGGGCAATATAGAGCGGCTCCGTGCGGTTTTGCAAATGAAATTGAGCAGTGAGAAACAGACTAAGCAGGTTTTTGTCTATCGCGGGAGTGATGTATGCTCCCGGTAGACTGTGAAGCAAATTCCTGACATACTGACTGTCTGTAATGATGTTTAAACGTTCCTTGGCGAAGGTGCGCAAGGCAAGGTTCACCGCTGCCAACTCTGCCCGCTGCGCGGACTTCTGTGGAAGAGTTAACAGCGTGCGCCAAGCCTGGCCCTCCTGCCAAGTCAAGACACCATATGTGTGACCACCATCAGTAAAAACTGTCCTGGCTCCCTGAAGCGGAACCAGCGAGAGCAATTCAAACAAGCTGACTGTCTGCGTTTGAAGTGAGACAAGTCTGGGGTCTTTTGGCAAGTGGTATGCCAAGCACCCGGTGAATCCCTCCAAGGCAATTGGAAGCGAGTCACCGAGCTGCATCAATTGCTGAATTTGTTCCTTGGTGAACAGAACTACAATTTTGGCCAAATCGTGCCCTGAAATGTCCCTAGCTCTCAGCCTTCCGCGGTAGACCACCGCGGAAACCAACTCTTGGGGAGGAACGATGTTCCATGAAGAGGTGTTCGGCAAGTACACCCATTCCACGATACTCGCCCCTTTCTCGGAGTCTACTCCGAGCGCTCCGGTGAACATAGATCCTGCCCTTACGATGTACAAATTCAGGATCGGAGCATATGGCCCTGGGGTAATCCTATCTACCCACCTCTGGCTGAGAACTTGGTTCACTTTTTCGAGAGCTAAGCGCGCTTCTCGAGAAATGTGTATCCGGTCTGCCGGCTGCTTACCTAAGGTTAGCAGTGAGAAGAGCGGTTTTAAGAGATCCGTATCCAATCGGAAATACGGTCTGGCCCAATTAATATTACCCAGAACTTGCTGCAATTCTACAAGGGTGACTGAGTCCTGTAAATTGATCTGAGGCAAAACTGGTGCTGCGAAAGAGCGGAGAAGCCGATGACCCAAGTATGAGAAGGGCTCGGTTCTCTGCACTTTCTCTGGGGCAATGAGTAAACCTTTGTCCCCCAGGCTGGCCTGGAGGTCAGAAAACATGTCGCTGCTGAGTTGCGGCACCGCGACCAAAATATCATCCATGAAATGACAAACTATCGCTTTAGGGTAAAGGCTTCAGAACTTTGCCAGTGCGTTGTGAACATAAATTTGGCACAGGGTGGGCGAATTGAGCATGCCCTGTGGCAAAAATTTCCACGCGTAACGCTGCGTAGGCTCACTGTGGTTCACAACCGGCACCGTAAAGGCAAACCTTTCCCGGTCCCTGGGGTCTAAGGGGATTGTATAAAAACAATCCTTGAGATCTACGACTAGGATCTCCCACCCCTCGGGAATCATATTAGGATTTGGGATGCCGCATTGGAGCAGACCCATTGGCTGTATGCATTTATTGATCTCTCTGAGATCGTGGAGGAGTCGCCACTTCCCCGATTTCTTCTTAATGACAAAAATTGGCGAATTCCATGGACTTGTGGATCGTTCTATATGTCCTGCGTCTAGCTGTTCTTTAACCAGCTGCTTGAGGGCGACACATTTCTCTCCCACTACCGGCCATTGTTCTACCCAAACCGGCGTATCGGTGAGCCATTTAAGTGGCAACGCCATTACCCGAAGGTAAGCGTAGCACTGTACTGCTGTAAGATGTCTCGCCCCCAAAGGTTGATGTGCACGTCAAGAATATGCGGCTGAATTACCGCCGTGCCGTCAGCCCTTGGGATCGTGACTGTCACCCATTCCCGGCTCCTAAATGCTTCCTGAATACCGCCTACCCCCCACACATCGGAGACCGGCTCAATGGCCCTCTCCCTTGGCCTGAGAATGATCTATTATTCAGAAATACCTCAATAACCGGGCGCTGTTTCTACTCAATGTTGGTTTCCACTGTCGCTAAGACCTGGTATCCTTGTACTGCCTCACTGGTGCTCGAGCGGTCCTCTGACCGGGACTCGAAGCTGTCACTGAGCCTTCCCTGGCTGTCTGCTGGCGAGTGACAAGGAACCATGATCAGTTGCGCTAGGGTGTCTCCTTTGTGAATTGTTTGGGGCAGGTGAGTCCACAACTGAACTTGGAGAACGCCTGAAAAATTCGAGTCAACGACTCCTGGAATTACAAGAATTCCGCGTGCTCCTGCTACACTACGGGGCAAAACTAAACCTATAAAGCCCTTGGGCAGTGGACCCATGTACTGGGAGTCCACCAGGTAGACCGTGGCTGGCAGGTCGCATGTAACGTCTGCCTGACAAGTCAAATCTAACCCTGTACTACCCTTGGGGCTGGCCTGCGCCCTCGCAGTGCCTGGAATGTGACCTAAATCTAGTCTAGCTCTGGCGAGCCCTGAATCTGGGAAGTCTCTGTTTGGACCGGGGCCAGAGACGTGCCCGCGTGCCGGTTTCCCGAACTCGGACAGTTCCTGGCCCAATGGTAGCCTTTCTTGCACTTCGGACACAGGGTGTTCGGAGCCTTGGAACGGCCGAAACTTTGTCCGCCTCCCTTGGATCAGCACTCCCTAGCGAAGTGACCGACCTTGCCACAATTGTGACATGCTCCTTGGGTCTTTCCTTTAGGTCTTCTACCCCCTTGCACCGCTGCCGCTAGCAAACCCATCTTATAGGATTCTGTGCCAACGTCGGCGCAAGCTCTAATCATGTCCGTAAGGGTCAAGTCGGGACGATTGCCCAGTGACTGCAAGATTTTACGGCAGTCCAAGTTGGCATTGTCCTTGGCTAACTTCATCATGAGCTCTTGCTGGGCTTCCTCATTATCGATCTGCCTACTAATCGCCTCCTCCAGGCGATTGATGAAGTCCATGTAGGGCTCTTGGGCTCCCTGCTTGACTGCGGTGTAATTCTTAGCCGCTTTGCCGGTTGCAGGGACCTTGAAAAAAGCCCTAAAGGCAGCCTCTGCCGACATCTGGAGAGTGGCGAGTGGCAAGTTGATCTGTGCATCGATGGATTCGAAGGCACCTGAACCATATAACTGGTCAGGAATTACTGCGCCTCCCATCCTGGCAGCCCTAGTTTGAGCCTCAAGGCGAAACTCACTGTCCCAAATCAGGTACTGGCTAGGGTTGAGCATCATCCGCATGACGGCTTTCCAGTCATGTGGAATGAACATGGTGTTCTCGCACACTTGCTGAAGCGTGCCCCTTGTAAATCGGCTTTGGAGCCCTGTCTCGGAAATGGCCTTCCGTATAGCCATGAGCAGCTTATACGGGACTGGTGAATGAACTATCTTCTGGGCCCCCGTGAGGGCATCCATTTCTAGGCGAATTGGACCAATCTGACTAAGCTCAGCTAGTTCTTCCGCTGGCAACTCCCCCTTCTTCAGTTCTTCCTCGACTGTGCGCTGAAGGGCACTCTTGGTAACTAGGGAACCTGGGGCTGTCAGAGAAGCACCTGCGCTCCCCATTCCTTGCATTCCGTTGGTGACGTCTGCAGCTGTCACCGAGGGAAAGTTCCCTACGCTACTCTGCCTAAACTGCAATGACGGATAGAGTGCCGTGGGGGCCGTTGGCTCGGCTGGCGCTGGGGGTTCTTTGGCCTCTACCCGGACTGGTTCTATCTCCTCTAAGAGTTTCCTACATTTGTTCCAAGTGCGAATTACGCCTCCTGGAGCTTTCGGGGGTTGCTGAATGCAGTCTCCTATCTGATCCCAAAGCTTAAGGGTTAACGTACCTACTTCTGGGTAAAGCAGGCAGTGTTCCCTTAGGTACGCCAAAAATCTCGGTAGCTCTCTGCTGTGGAACTTTAACTGAAACACCCTGGCCAGGATTCTAAACTCTTCCTCACGAGTTTTTTGGCTAGCGGACGGACACTGTCGCTGAGGACAGGTCCCCATATTACCTGCGAAGGGTCCTCCGAAGTTTCCTCCTCGGGACGGGTCGACGCGTCTTGGGCAAGTAATAGGTTCTGGCGACGATTCTCTGGGTAGAGCTCGGAGCGTGGTCCCCTACCACGGGCCCTCGGTGGCCTCTGTGCTGTCAGGGTTCACAGCTGACCCTGCGGAATGCGTTTTCTCCGTAACCTGCAAGCCGCCGCGAAAGCCAGGAACAAACTGTAGGAAGCCTCTCGGTAGTGCCTCGCCATGTAGGCCGTTCTCCCGACCGGCTGGTTTACTGGCCGGGCTGCCGCGCTGTCCTCTGGGACGAGTGGCCGCGGTTCAAGCACAGAACCGGGCCGTGTGTCTCTCTGAGTAGACCACTCAGGGGTCGCTTACTCACGAGTAGATCACGTCGGGGTCACCAGGTGTAGGAATCGGGGCCGTTAGGACGGCTGTTTAGGTCCCGGAAGAGACTGATCAAGAAACGATACGAGGCAGTATGGAGCGAGATCAGATCAGTAGTTTATTGAGGGAAAACTTCAGCATATATAGAAGGAAAAGCGCAACGGTGGCAAAACCGTCATCTGACAGAAATCACATCTCCTGTTTACTCGGGTTAATTGGGAATCTCTCTGGTGGAAGTTAATTAACTGGGACAAACATTGACATGGGAAACACCATTGTCCAAGGATTAGGCAGGGGTAAACATGGCTTCTATTTGTGCCTGAGATTAGACTGAGACTCGGAGATGAGTGATTACTCTAATGGGTAACTGAGTTAGATATTTGCTCTCTCAGCAGGTCCGCTGGCCAGGTCAAGGAATTGGGTGAATCAAACCCTATCATTTATCCACCCCCCTTAATTTCTCTGCCCACAGACCCCACGGCTCAAGGAGCGTTCTCCCGAAGTGGCCTCTGCGCGGGCCGTTCCATGCCCACCGGGCATGGGGAATCCGCATCCGTCAGGTGGTTCCTCCCACTGGAAGCAGAAGTAAAATGCCCCTGCGTGCACAGAATGTACCCGCGTGTGTGCATAACATTGCCGTAAATGGCCCATGGCTGTTGTAAACACATTTACAACAGCCGCGGGACATTTACGGCAGCATTATGCATGGGCGCATTCTGTGCACACAAATGTGCATTTTACTTCTGCTTCTGGGAGCGGCACAGGTGGTGCAGGCAGAATAATTGATGCCGTGGGTTGGATCTGGCCCATGAGCCATAGTTTGGGCACCCCTGCCTTAACGTATCCACAGTCTTCACGCTAAGCCCCTTCCATAAACCACTCTCTGAATCACTTACATACCTAAAAATGATATTATGGACACCACAAATCAGAAGCAACTTAATGCAACCTAACAACAAAATGCCCAACAGTGAAATTGATTATTTTGAGATAAACCTATGTAACGTAGCTTAGCCACAGCACTGAATGCACACAACCCATACACACTTTGTTTTGCAAAAGTTCAATTAAATTGGGAGCGTGTCAGCATCTTCTTTATAATTCCAATTGTTAGCCATGATAGCCTGTGCAAGTATAGCAGATAGCAAATTTTAAAATGACAAAAAAGAGAACATGTTGTGGCACCTTAAAGACTACTCTATTTTAATGCTGATTTTTGTGGTTCAAGTCCACTTCATCAGATCTCACTCTTAAGTCTGGCAAAGTGGACCTGATCCACAAAAGCTAACATTAAAATATAGTAGTTTTTAAGGTGACACACCATTTTTTGGTTTTTTTAAAAAATAATTCCACTTTATCTTAGCTGGAAGGCCGGCAAGTCAGCAGTTCAAGACCCAGGTATTGCATGACGTCTCTGTCCCAGCTCTTCAGACATGAAAAGAGCCTCATTAAGGCATCCCCTGAGAGGAGTTTCTCCAGCAAAAATTGATTCAACCCAGAATAAGAAAACAGTCCTGCCTTGAGGCTGAGGATGCCTGCCGCCCCACCCCCAGACTTTGTTGCTTGTTTGGGAACTTTTCAATGTGGTTGTGACTTTATCATATTATAGTATTATATTGCATTGTTGTATATTATTATGTGCTGGTTTTGTAGATTGAATTTTGTATATTGTATTATTGTGTATTTACTGTGTATATTCTTTAATTATCATGTGAGCTGCCCTGAGTCGGCGGATTGGGTGGCATACATGTGCAATAATAAAACAAAACAAAATAAAATAAAATAATTTCTGACATTATATCATGATCATCATCATCTTCTGCTTCTTCATGGATTTTTCCCCTTGCAATATTTTGTAATATTGTATTTTTATGATGATATTTTGTAATGTTGAATTTATGACATATGATGTTGTGATGTTTACCTGTTCTGTGAGTCAACCAGAGTCGAGCAATTGAGGGGGCAACATCATCATCATCATCATCATCATCATCATCATCATCATCATCATCATCATAATGACGACGACGACGATGATGATGATGATGATGATGATGGTGATGATGATGATGATGATGATGATTATGATTATGATTATGATTATGATGATTGTGGAGTGGGGAAAAGTATGGATCATCGACATTGCCATACCTGGTGACAGCAGAATCAGTAAGAAACAGCTTGAAAAAATTACTCAATATCGAGATCTGAAAATTGAACTTCAGAGACTCTGGCAAAAACCGGCACAGGTGGTCCCAGTGGTAATTGGCACGCTGGGTGCTGTGCCTAAAGACCTAGGCAGGCACTTAGAAACAACTGCAGTTGACAAAATCACCATCAGTCAGTTGCAAAAGGTCACCCTGCTGGGATCTGCTTGATAATTCACCGATACATCCCGCAATCTTAAACGCTTGGGAAGTGTTCGACTGGTGATTTATGATACAAAATTCAGCATTGTTATCTTGTTAGCTGTGTGTTTGATAATAATAATAATAATAATAATAATAATAATAATAATAATAATAATAATAATAATAATAATAATAATAATAATAATAATAATAATAATAATAATAATAATAATAATAATAATAATAATAATAATAATAATAATAATAATAATAATAATAATAATAATAATAATAATAATAATAATAATAAATTTACTGACCTTAGCCAATTTCCTTTCATGGTGCTCTGCTGATTTTCTTCCGACAAAGTCATTCTCCAGCAAATCCTGTTTCCCTACAACATCTTTCTGAAACTGCATGAATTTGTAATACTGGTCACTTTTTGTCACACCAGCCAAATAGGAGGGAAGAAATTGGTATTCATCATTAGTCTCCTTCAGGACACAAAGCCGACTGTTCTTGATTGGTTTGTATTTCAAAATTTTCATCTTGGGAACATCCAGCTCTTCCCTTATAAGCTCCCTTCGGAGCAGGCCTTCTCCCTCCTCTTCTCCCTCAGGAACCGCCTTTCTTTGTTTTGATAAAACTGCACTATGGGCTGGGACATCAACTGGAGCAGCAGAGCTGGCCTTGGAGGCCCAAGGGTGCTGAGACAAATGTGAAGCTGATTGGGCACGGGTGGGTGTTGGAGTGTCAGTATCACTGGCCAAAGAATGCTTTGTCCTTCGAGATGCCTGGCTAGGTGCTGTGAATTGGGCTTGTCTGAGGAGTAGAGCAGGTTTTCTGGAACTCCCCCAGTAGTTCTGTTTTAGCCGTCCTTGGGCCTTGAACAAATTATTATGGTTCAGGTGACCTGTCGTGTAAAGCTGAACTTCAGCTTTGTGGACCTTTTCCACTCGATCTAAGAGATCAGTAAGGCTGGAATTATGCTTCTTGCTGGCCATGGAGAATGTTAGTCACTGTGTATGTAAACAGAATATTCAGATTGAGTTGAAGAAATGGAGGGGAAAAGTCTTACTTTAATATTTAATTCATATTGATTACTCTTATGTAATTTACTTAATTGGATTTACCAATGTGCCTCCCACTATATTCTGTTGAGCAGTGCTCAACAGTAAACATAAAACAGAGAATGGGTTGCAAGTAATTTAAAGGTCACCCTTGCTCACAAGCCAGTCATATCCGACTCTAGGGTTCAGCACTCATCTCTGTTTCATATTTATTTATTTATTGTTAAATTTTTATACCGCCCACTCAGCCAAAGCCGACTCCAGGCGATTCACAACAGTGGGTAAAAACAAATAAAACAGATAAAAAACAGCAATAAGAACCCACCCCTAAAAAGAGAGGGGTGCAGGAACTGAAGAAACCATGGGACAGGCATCCTCCCCTATATTAACCACCCAACGGAAGCCACCCCTCCACCTGCACCCCAAACTTGGCCCACCAGCCAGGTTTTTAGTTCTTTTCTAAAGGGCAACAACTCCGTCTGGAGACCCAGTTCCACAGGCAGGAGGTTCCAAAGGGCCGGTGCGCACACAGAGAAGGCTCTCCTCCTTGTGCCAGAGAGGCGAGCCCCCCTGGCCGATGGCACTATTAGACAGCCCCTCCGGTCTGCTCTGGTTGGAAGGACAGACGTCCTTAGGGCGACGCAGTCTCTAAGGTAACCTGGCCCACTACCATATAGGGCTTTAAAGGTCAAAACCAGCACCTTGAATTGCACCCGGAGGCAAATGGGTAACCAGTGCAGATCCTGCAGCAGTGGTGAGGCATGGGCATAACGTCCACACCCCATCACCACCCGGGCCACCTCATTCTGGAACAGCTGCAGCCTCCGAATGGTCATCAAGGGCAGCCCCATGTAGAGCGCATTACAATAATCTAGTCTGGAGGTCACCAGAGCATGAGTGACCATGAGCAAAGAGTCCCGGTCCAGGAGCGTGCGCAACTGGCGAATCACCCAAAGTTGGGCAAAGGCCCTCCTGGCCACAGCCGCCACCTGTTCTTCTAGCAGCAGCCGTGAATCCAGGAGGACCCCCAAGTTGCGCACCGGGTCGGTCTGGGGCAAAATAGCCCCATCCAAAACCAAAGATGGTAGCTCCCAGGATAACACAGGACCCCCCATCCACAGCCACTCAGTCTTACTAGGATTCAGCTGTAACCCATTCACCCCCATCCAGACCCCAACCGCCTCCAGACAACTGGAAAGGACTTTGACTGCATCACTGGGATCCCCATGGGCCGAGATGTACAACTGTGTATCATCCGCGTACTGATGGTACCACACCCCATGGGAACGGATGATCTCACCCAGCGGCTTCATGTAGGTGTTAAATAGGAGAGGAGAGAGTACCGAGCCCTGAGGCACCCCATATTTTAGGGACCTAGGACTGGACTTCTCACTCTCCAACCACACCGACTGGGCCCGGCCCCTCAGAAATGAGGAAAATCAGGACCACACCGTGCCCTGGATCCCCAATCCTCGGAGCCATTCCAGAAGGATACCGTGGTCGACAGTATCGAAAGCTGCTCAGAGGTCAAGAAGAGCAAGGACAGACAGATGACCGCCATCCCGCTCTCACCAGAGATCATCCATCAGCGCGACCAATGCAGTCTCAGTACCATATCCAGGTCTGAATCCTGACTGGAAGGGGTCCAGATATTCTGCTTCATCCAGTAACCCCCTGTAACTGACGCGCCACTGCCTTTTCCAATACTTTCCCCAAAAAGGGAAGGTTGGAAACAGGTCTGTAGTTGGTTATGACTGCTGGATCAAGGAATGGCTTCTTCAGGAGGGGGCACACCAAAGCATGTTTCAACGGTGCAGGAAATATCCCCTCCTGAAAAGACACATTAATTATAGCCCCGACCCAGCCACCTGTCACTGTATTGGAGGCTTTTACCAGCCAGGCAGGACAGGGATCCAATGGAGAATTAATGGCGCGGACCGCCGCAAGGAGCCTGTCCACTTCATCTGGGGCAACAGGATCAAACCGCTCCCAGATTACACAGCATAGCCAAAGAGCCAGCGCTGTCTGCTTCTGCAGATGTTTCTGTGGTCATGTGGCAGGCATGACTAGACACCGGAGTGTACAGAACGCTGTTTAGTTGTCCCTATTTATCTACTTGCAATTTTTTGCTTTCGAACTGCTAGGTTGGCAGGAGCTGGGACAAAGATGGGAACTCATTCCTTCCTGCAGTATTCGGGTCTCAAACTGCTGACCTGCCGCCTTCCAGTCAGCGTCTTAGCCACTTGAGCCACTGCAGTTCTGCAAATAATGTAGTTGTCTGTAATTAGTTACTTTTAAGGGAATGGCAGTGTAATGAAAAAGAGCCTCTCAGAAGTAACATAAAGATTAAGAATAGTCATTTTATTAGTGTGAGGAGTATTGTTTTCTAGTCCCCCCAAAAACATAAAAAAACATTAAAAAAACATGCTAAGGTATTGCAGACACATTTAAACAGAAAAATTCCCAAGGTTT
Source organism: Bradypodion ventrale (assembly GCA_035047345.1). Taxonomy (NCBI): domain Eukaryota; kingdom Metazoa; phylum Chordata; class Lepidosauria; order Squamata; family Chamaeleonidae; genus Bradypodion; species Bradypodion ventrale. Next base: position 87,102,200 of record JAWDJE010000001.1, on the reverse strand, counting down.
TAAAACCAATCCTAAATTTAAAAATTTGTTAGAGGAAACTAACAAAAAGTAAAACAAAAGTAGCAAGCAGCAGTACAACTAATGCAATTCCCTTTTCTGACACTGTAACGAGTCTCAGCAATGGATCACGTTTTGGATTCTGAAATTAGTAAAAGGAATGAATTATTTTTTTAAAAAAAGCTGCTTTTCAGTTACTAATGTAGACATTCTTCTCTGGGCAGAAATTTTACTTTGGCACTTTATTTTGTGATAGTTTTATTTTATCCCCACCCCACCCCACCCCACAAAACACCTTTCTTTCTCAAAATGAGTGTGAGTCAAACCACTCTGCAGTCAGAATTCAAAATCTGACCATTCCATGCAGCACTTCAGCAGTACTTTAGCAATAAATGGACTTGCATTGCTATGGTGTGCTTTATACGGTACATCCTATACATTTTGGAAGTGATAGCCATGTTAGTCTGTACAAGCATATCAGAGAGTAAACAAAACAAGACAAAAAACATTGTGGCACCTTAAAGACTAACTCCTCTATTTTAATGTTATCTTTCATGGTTCAAGTCCACATCGTCAGCCATACGAGTGAGTTTTCATGGTATCAATTTATATATATCAGATACAGAAGTACACAATAGTTGGCTGGTGTAACAGACAGGTTTACAAATCAGTTTGCTATTTACAACCAGTAATAACATAGAATCAGTGTGGTTATTTACAACAATAATAACAGAAGATTCTTAATGAGGTTTGTTTAATTACACTGCATCACAAAATAATAGATATTGTCTGCTACTTGTTCTAATCCATGTGTCCTATACTGAAGTCCAATTCTGCCTAGGACATTTGGATCTGAAGTTAGCAAATCTCACCCTCTTGGTTTTGTTGTTGTTCAGTCGCACGGTCGACTCCGACCCTTTGCGACCCCATGGACCATTTTCCTCCAGGCGCCTCTGTCCTCCACCATCCCCCTCAGCCCTCCCAGCTCTGTGCCCATTGTGTCTACAATGCCATCTAGCCATCTCATCCTTGGCCTCCCCCTTCTTCTTTTGCCCTCCACCTTTCCCAACATCAATGCCTTCTCAAGTGAATCCTCCCTTCTCATTTGATGTCCAAAGTACTTTAGCTTCATCTTTACTATTTGACCTTCCAATGAGCAGTCAGGGTTGATTTCTTCTAAGATTGACCTATTTGTTCTCCTCGCTGTCCAGGGGACTCTCAAAACTCTCCTCCAACACCACATTTCAAAGGCATCTATTCTTCTGCGTTCAGCCTTCCTAATTGTCCAGCTCTCGCATCCATACATTACCACTGGGAATACCATTGCTTTGACTATTCTAATTTTTGTTTGCAATGTGATGTCTCTGCTTTTCACTATGTTCCCCAGGTTTCTCATGGCTTGTCTCCCAAGGATCAGTCGCCTTTTTATTTCATGGCTGCAATCCCCATCTGCAGTGATCTTTGATCCTCAGAATGTAAAACCTGTCACTGCTTCTACTTCTTCCCCATCTATTTTCCAGAGACTGATATGGCCTGTTGCCATTGTCATGGTTTTCTTGATATTGAGTCTCAAGCCAGCTTTTGCACTCTCCTCCTTCAGCCCAATCAAGAGATTCTTTAGGTCTTCCTCACTTTCTGCCATTAGGGTGGTATCATCTGCATATCTCAGATTGTTGATGTTTCTCCCAGCGATTTTAATCCCATATTGTGATTCCTCCATCCCTGCATTGCGCATTATGTGCTCTGTGTATAAGTTGAATAAGCAGGGTGACAAAATGCAGCTTTGTCTTACTCCTTTTCCTATTTCAAACCACTCTGTCATTCCGTGTTCTGTCCTAACTGTTGCTTCTTGTTTCATGTACAGATTTCTCAGGAGGCATATGAGGTGTTCTGGTATTCCCATCTCTTTAATTACTTGCCACATCTTGTTGTGGTCCACACAGTCAAATGCCTTGGTGTAGTCTATAAAACAAAAATAAACTTGTTTCTGGTATTCCTTTGTTTTCTCCATGATCCAACGTATGTTGGCAATGTGGTCTCTGGTCCCCCTGCCTCTTCTGAAACCAGCCTGCACCTCTGGTAATTCTCTCTCCACATGCTGCTGAAGTCTATCCTGTATTATCTTGAGCATCACCTTGCTGGCGTGTGGGATGAGTGCAATTGTTTGATAATTTGAACATTCTTTGGCATTGCCCTTTTTTGGGATTGGAACATATACTGATCTTTTCCAATCCTGTGGCCACTGTTTTGTTTTCCAAATCTGGTTTCCAAATTATACCACCCTCTTGGTTAGATTCTCGCATTGATCATGCGGGGTATTTTTGCTACAAATGTAGCAAAAAGTGTCCAGTTTATTAACACAGCTACGTCTAATCATCTTTAGCTCAAAACAGACTCACTATGGTCTAGCTGTATTATCCAATGAGATGGTGTTGCACTAGAGACAATCCCTTGGTCCATCTCATCTTATATACCTATTTCTGACGTCAGTCTCTGAGTTTCCCAGACATGCCCAGCCACTGCTGGAACATGCATGCCACCAGGGGATATGATTCAGCTGATGGTTATCATAAATAACCATGTAAATATGCATTGTTTTAATTATACAGTATGTGGTTTTTAATTTTTTTGTAAGTTACGTTTGTCGCAGGCCTTTCTTTCAGACTAACAACTGTTCAGAGTGACTGAACAAACAGCAGTCTGGAAGATTTATAGTGCAGAGGCAGTGTAGTACTTTCTCAGAGATTTTCCTGCTCAGGGTAACTTTTGCAGGCAGTGTTTTGAGGTGCACTGTTTCTCTGATTAGTCGGCCTCAGCTGACAATTAAAAATAGCTATGAGGGATTTATGAGACTGTTTCTTTTGAAACCCAAACATAGCCTTTTTACACTCCCTCTTCCACTAAGGCACTCTGAGAGTCCAGCTTTTACCTTGAGATGAGACGATTGCTTCGGTGCAAGAAGGTACCAGAAAGATAACGTTGTTCTCATAACAATCTTCGGAGAGGCCCCATCATCTTGACTCTCTCCTCTGCTGCTGGAATCTGGTCTTTCTGACAAAACCCTTAAATTTATGGCTTATGCTGGACTTCTAAAAATCTCCCTTTTCTCACTTAAAAGAGAATAAACCAGGGACTACTACAATCATCAAATTAGCAGCCTTTATTGGTTTACAAAAATGAGGTAGATTATTATGCGGTTAAAATAGACATTCAAAAATACAAAACAGAAATCATAAAACAAACATGAATAACTAAGCTGACTAAATAAAAAGTATCTTTGGGACCAGGGGCCCCTCCATAGAGATCAGAACTTCATTGTCCGATTTCTAAGGGAAAGAAAAGACAGGCAGCATTTCTCAGGCATGAGAAAAGCCGACCTTTTTGAACACTAAAAGGTATCAGTATTTATACGTTTTTCTTTCATACACCCCCATTGAAAAACTGTCAAAACTCCCAGTTATGTCATTCTGGCAACATTAAGACTGGACACCTGGACTCTGTCAGCTGTATCTTTGCACCTGCAAGTGCGACGTGAGACTGTTATCTCATGTCCCCATCTCTTATCTAGTGAGATAGATGTGCCTGTCAGATTCTCAGACATAGGGTCTTCAAATCTTGGCGTCAATATGTGGGTGTGTGAAAGAATGTCAGGCTAACACCTGGTAATTAACATTACATCATAGAATAAAAATGTAACTGGACATTTCTACTTCACACAATTAAAATTAATGAGAATAAATGTCTTCCTTTTTAATTTGCTCATCACAACATTAGGTTCCATTAGGAAAGAAATCAACTAATTTTCTATCCTAGCTTTCTTCCTGAGTGGGGACCCAAGGTGGCTTACAAAAAAATTAAAGTAATTAAAACCATATTAAATGAAATTTGAAACTATACAGTAAATTTTAATTTCATTAATTTAATTTTTTTCAACTTGTTCGCGGCCCACTCAGGCAAGCCCGACTCAGAGCGGCTTACATAATCTAAAACCCCACAACAATAAAAACAGTTAAAAACCCCACCCACATTAAAAAAATCCCACCCACCCCAAGAACCAGAGAGAGGGTACAACTTATGGTAAAACCCCTACTTATGAAAAAAGTCAGTTCCGTAGGCTTTTGCTTAAATTGGTTTTTTATGTAACTCGAAGCAAACCCATAGGAAAAATCTTTTTTTATGTACCTCAAAGCAAACCCACAGGAAAAATGAAAATTTTATGTAAATCGAAGCAAACCTATAGGGAAATGAATTTTTACATAACTTGAAGCAAACCCATAGGAAAAAGAATCTTTATGTAACTCAAAGCAAACCCATAGGAAATAGTGTAAATTGGGACATGGTTTTAGCACATAATCATTATGTAAGTTGAATTTTATGTAACTGAAGGCATATGTAAGTTGGTGTTTTACTGTACTACACAATCATTTGATCCAAAGCCCTTCAGTGGTTTTGTACAACTTTCATCCTTCTTGGGAGGTGTACACAAAAAGAGCCTCTTCGAAGATTGTGGTATTTTTTAACCACAATCGGGCATACCCTAGTAATGGCAACCTTGTGTTGCTGGCTAATCTTTCTCACACTGGGCCAGATGAAAGGAACTGCAGAATGAACTCACCAAACAGTGGCTTCATTTTGGCAGTTTCATGTCTGTCCTAGATACAGACAGGGGTGTGCTGGGCACCTTGGGAGGGCGGTGGACCGGAAGTGATGGGGTGCCTGTTGGGAGTTGGGGATGAGAAATCCCATACATTCCCATTACCTCTGCCTGTCTTGGGGGGGGAGGCACGCGAGTCGCTTGGGCGCACCGGCATCAGTCCCTGTATCCCTGTGGGCCAGCACACTACTAGACACAGAAGAAATCTTTCCTGGTCATGTGTCAAAGTGACTGGGGATGATGGAAGCTGGGGAACAAAAACATTTGGAGAACTAAAAGTTCTCCACATCAGCGTTAGTCAGTCTGCCAAGGACTTCTGTTGTTGTTTTTAAGCACTCTCTTCACAAACATGTATGCATGCAAAAAAAAAATTCATTTATGTGGGATATAAGTGTATTTAACTTGATTTGCACTTTTTCTATATGTAAATCAATAATAACAAATTAAGAGTCTAATAACATCAGCTTCAAGCAAGCAGTAAATTTATTCTGCTTCTATTGCTTTTCTCTTATGGACTCATTCTTCATAACTCAGCAACAGCTATAGAATGTCCCTCCAACACACACAAATCTGAATATCTCACCATCTAATAACAAATCTCTAAATGCTAAAGCTAAGAGAACATTTAAACTACGCATCAACTTACATTTTGCAAGCTCCAGGAAGTATCCAGTATAACTGTGGCTTTTATGTTGGGTTTGTTACTATGGAAACCAGTTAAACATTCCAAGTTCTGTTTAGTCTCTTTGGAGCTGTTAGGTAACAATGCATGGCCGAACATGCTGGATCAAAACAGATTAACTGTTCCCGTCTTCCCATTAGACAAAGCTTATATGCAGAAGGAAGAATATAGTTCAACTTTGTAGATACATACAGTATTTGGGTCCACTAGATGAAGATTGTTAAACTCAGCAGGTCTCCATGAGTAAATGGGCTTTCCAAGTAAATCTCAATAAAATTCTGATATTATGTAATGGTGGCTTCAGAATGCTGTAGAAGCAATGAATTTCAAGAGATTTCAGCAAGAAAAGGCTGAATTGTTTTCATAGCATGCATCATGTGTGTATGGGCTTATTTTCTCAGTATTCTTATATATAACTATATTTTTTAAAAGCCAGAAAACACAATGGCACTCAGGGCCTAGCACAACATAGCAAACAGTTTTTCTTGGAAATTGAACTCATTTTATTATATCTGAGGTCATAAAATTGATTGGCAAACACACATATTGTATAGCATGTTTACAATGTGTTTCTTCTTTACTTACTGAAAGGCTATTTATACTATTATGATCAGTTTTAGCAATACAGTAGTCATTCGCTGCATCCATTTTCACTCTGATCCCATTCAGCAACCATTCGTACTGTGCACATACAGCTGAAGTTCAAATGTTATGGAGAAACTGAATTGTGATTTTGACCAAAAATGTTAAAATAAAACTTAAGACTCTTAACTAGCAGGAAGGTCGGCTCCACCAGTTCTGAACTGTTGGTCAGTCCCTATTTCAATCACTTTGAGTACAGGGCAAGGCAAAACTCATGCATAGATAGAAATGACTTGTGATTGGCAACCAACTACCCGGTTCGACAGCAAACTTGGCCAGATATGCTTTAAAGGGCATCAGTGAGTGCCCCCTGTTTCCAATCTACTATTGCCATGAGGCAGTCTCCCTTGTTAGTTTAGATCTTGCTGTAGTTTCCTTTGGGGGGTGGGTATCCTTGAGGTGACTGTGGTGGCTCAAGTAGTTAAGACGCTCATCTTGACACCATGAAGGTTGGCAGGTCAGCAGTTTGAGACCTGAGTACTGCACAGCGGAGTGAGCTTAGCAGTTCAAAAGCAGGAAATTGCAAGTAGATCAATAGGTACCACTTTGGTGGGAAGGTAAACAGTGTTCTGTACACTCTGGTGTCAAGGCATGCCTGCTACAAGTCCATGGAAACCTCTGCAGATGCAGACAGCTCTGGCTGTGACTGTAATTAGAGATGAGCACTGAACCCTAGAGTCAGATACAACTGGCTTTCAAGCAAGGGTGACCTTTATCTTTACCTATCCTTTAAGCTTAGTCATTTTCTAACATGCTTATGTCACAAAAATGCATAAAAATGAACATGTGTAAACATACCTAATACAGAACACAACATGTATGTAGTCATAATGTTTGAAACCACATATTGGATCCAGTGGCAACCAGGAATGTAGCTTTCTTCTTTTCTGTTGTAGGTGGTTCCTGGCTTAACCACTAATACAGTGTCTTGCAAGTCTCAGAGGTCTAATCTGTTTTGTTGTTGTTGTTCAGTCGCACAGTCGATTCCGACCCTTTGCGACCCTATGGACCATCGTTCTCCAGGCGCCTCTGTCCTCCACCATCCCCCTCAGTCCTCCCAGTTCTGTGCCCATTGTGTCTACAATACCATCTATCCATCTCATCCTTGGCCTCCCCCTTCTTCTTTTGCCCTCCACCTTTCCCAACATCACGGCCTTCTCAAGTGAATCCTCCCTTCTCATTTGATGTCCAAAGTACTTTAGCCTCATCTTTACTATTTGATCTTCCAATGAGCAGTCAGTGTTGATTTCTTCTAAGATTGACCTATTTGTTCTCCTCGCTGTCCAAGGTACCCTCAAAACTCTCCTCCAACACCACATTTCAAAGGCATCTATTCTTCTGCGTTGAGCTTTCCTAATTGTCCAGCTCTCACATCCGTACATTACCACTGGGAATACCATTGCTTCGACTATTCTAATTTTTGTTTTCAAGGTGATGTCTCTGCTTTTCACTATGTTCCCCAGGTTTCTCATGGCTTGTCTCCCTAGAATCAGCCGCCTCTTTATTTCATGGCTGCAATCTCCATCTGCAGTGATCTTAGATCCTAAGAAAGTAAAATCTGTCATTGCTTCTACTTCTTCCCCGTCTATTTTCCAGGAACTGATCGGGCCTGTTGCCATTATCTTGGTTTTCTTGATATTGAGTCTCAAGCCAGCTTTTGCACTCTCTTCCTTCAAACCGATCAAGAGATTCTTTAGGTCTTCCTCACTTTCTGCCATTAAGGTGGTGTCATCTGCATATCTCAGATTGTTGATGTTTCTCCCAGCAATTTTGATCCCATATTGTGATTCCTCCATCCCTGCATTGCGCATTATGTGCTCTGTGTATAAGTTGAATAAGCAGGGTGACAGAATGCAGCCTTGCCTTACTCCTTTTCCTATTCCAAACCACTCTGTCATTCCGTGTTCTGTCCTAACTGTTGCTTCTTGGTTCATGTACAGATTTCTCAGGAGGCATATGAGGTGCTCTGGTATTCCCATCTCTTTAATCACTTGCCACATCTTGTTGTGATCCACACAATCAAACGCCTTAGTGTAGTCAATAAAGCAAAAATAAACTTGTTTCTGGTATTCCTTTGTTTTCTCCATGATCCAACGTATGTTGGCAATGTGGTCTCTAGTCCCCCTGCCTCTTCTGAAACCAGCCTGCACCTCTGGTAATTCTCTTTCCACATGCTGCTGAAGTCTATCCTGTATTATCTTGAGCATCACCTTGCTGGCGTGTGGGATGAGCGCAATTGTTCGATAATTTGAACATTCTTTGGCATTGCCCTTTTTTGGGATTGGAACATATACTGATCTTTTCCAGTCCTGTGGCCACTGTTTTGTTTTCCAAATCTGCTGGCATATTGAATGCAGTAATTTGATGCCATCATCTTTTAGAGCTTTGAAAAATTCAACTGGGATACCATCATCTCCACTAGCTTTGTTGTTTGCAGTGCTCTTTAGGGCCTTTCTGACTTCACTCTCCAGGATGTCTGGCTCAGGTTCAATTTCTTCATCATTGTGACTATCAGGAGTGTTGAGGTCCTTTTTGTAGAGTTCCTCTGTGTACTCTTTCCATCTTTTCTTAATCTCTTCTGCATCAGCTAGCTCCTTTCCGTCTTTGTCCCTTATCATGTTCATTTTTGCTTTAAATGTTCCCTTGATTTCCCGGATTTTTTTGAAAAGATCTCTGGTTCTGCCTCTTTTGTTGTTTTCTTCCATTTCTTTGCACTGTTCTTTTAGATAGTTTTCCTTATCTCTCCTTGCTTTTCTTTGAAATTCTGTGTTCAAATGATTGTATTTTTTCCTTTCTCCTTTGACTTTTGCGTTCCTTCTTTCCTCTGCTATTTTAAGAGCCTCATCAGACAACCACTTTGCTTTCTTACTCTTTTCTTTTGGTATGGTTTTCTTTGCTGCTTCCTGCATGATGTCCCTCATCTCTGTCCATAATTCTTCTGGCACTCTATCTATTGAGTCTAAGCCATTGAATCTGTTCATCACCTCCACCGTGTATTCTTTAGGGATGCTGTCTAGGTGATATCTGTCTGGTCTCTTTGTTTTCCCTATTTTCTTTAGTCTAAGCCTGAATTTTGCAATCAGTAGGTTGTGATCTGAGCCACAATCTGCTCCAGGTCTTGTTTTTGCTGACTGTATGGAGGTTCTCCATCTTTGGCTGCAGAGTATGTAGTCAATCTGGTTTCGGTGTTGGCCATCTGGTGATGTCCATGTGTAAAGTCGCCTCTTGTGTTGCTGGAAGAGGGTGTTTGCTATGACCAGTGCGTTCTCTTGGCAGAACTCTATCAATCTTTGCCCTGCTTCATTCTGTGTTCCAAGACCGAACCTGCCTGTTATTCCCTCCACTTTTTGATTGCCTACTTTGGCATTCCAGTCTCCTAGAATAATTTGAACATCATTTTTTGGTGTTTGTTCTATGAGGTGTTGTAAGTCCTCATAGAACTGGTCCACTGTGGCTTCATCTGCACCCGTGGTTGGTGCGTATATTTGGATCACAGTAACATTGAAGGGTTTACCCTGAATTCTTACTGACATCATTCTGTCATTTTTGAGGTTGTATCCCATTACTGCTCTTCTCACTCTTTTATTGACAATTATGGCTACTCCATGTCTTCTAAGGTTTTCTTGTCCACAGTAGTAGATGTGATGGTTTCCAGAGCTGAATTCGCCCATCCCTGTCCATTTTAGCTCACTGATTCCCAAGATGTCAATGCTTATTCTTTCCATCTCATTTTTTACCACTTCCAGTTTACCTTGGTTCATTGATCTCACATTCCATGTCCCTATGCAGTATTGCTCCTTACAACATTGCATTTCCCCTCCCCCTTTCCTGTCCCTCCCCTTTCTCCCCTCTGAGGTGTTAAGCATCCTGTATCACCTAGCCTGCCCTTTTGTTTTGCCTTTTGTTTTGGTCCATAGGGTTCTCTTGGCAAGCTTTGTGGCGTGGTTTGCCGGTTTCTACGCAATCTGTTTTACTTGCAATCATTTAGCTTCTTATTTCCTCTGCCTTGCAAGCTGCTCCTCTGGACTTTTAGCAGCTCTGGAGGACCTTCCTACTCATGTGTGTCCCTCTCAGGGGTAGTTTGTGAAGTGAGAAGAGAAATATCTCCAATAATGTGGGGATGGGAAAAATCTCTGTTCATGAGGTGCTTATCCTTCCACCTCTTGCAGCTTGCAGTTCTCCAGTCTCATTTGCTCTCAAGACAATTTTTGTTGCTCATTTTCAGCAAGCTGATTTCTTATATGCCAGAATGCCTTCTTTTAATAGGAGCCATAGTCCTGAACAGTCATTTTGAAGAAAATTTTCCCCAACTGTTTTCAGTCAATTTGATAGAAAGGCAATTATCTTTAAGAGAAGAAATTTCAGAGATATTATCATGGGTGAAGTTCAAGATTCTTATGCTTCCTGTATTTATGAGGTAGCCGAGAGATAGATACTGTATGCCCATCATGACTCCCTATACTGTATAATCATTCTTGTGTTGGCCAGCAGTCTTCCTTGTCCCTAGGGGAGATATCATAGGTTTTTTGGTTTATTTCTTCCCCAGAGCTTTTTAGAACCAGAAACCATGAGCAGTCACAGAAGATACATACAGTATAGATGTGACTTGCACTAGAAAGAAATCTCAAATTCGGCCATCTACACTTTTATAGTAAGCTTAAAATACTTAAAGGTTTCAGAGGGCCCTGAGAAGGCAGGCAGAAATATGGAAGTATTTTGCATGGACAAAGGGAAGCACTTGAGAAATGTGGGATAGTTGGGGCAGACAACAATGTCACAACACTATCTTCACATTTTTCTAGAGATGGTCACAATGGTGCCCTCCTCACTAGGACCAAATACAGGGCTTACAGGGAAGGTTTGTGATAGGCATTGTATACTGTAGGAACCCATTGTGTTTGCAGTTGTCCTTCCAAAATTGCAGTTTGAAAGGCCTAGAGAAATACTGAACTCTGAAGAATGGCATGCTAAGATAAAATCTGACTGTCTTTTTCTTATTCCCTAGAAGTGAAAGGCCATTTGGCAGAATTATTTCCAAAATGTATAGACCATGTTTTGTTGGCTGCCTCACCCGCCCATCCCAACTAACAATGTCTTAGAACAGTGATCCCCTAAATTAAGAGATATAGGGCCTCAATAGAGTGCCCAACATCTAAGGAGGGCCACAGCTTAAATCAAAATGTAACATGGAAAAAATAACCTACTGATTTAGATTAAAAGTAAAACATTCAGAGATAAATTACAAAATGTTAATGTTACAGATACCTGAGCTCTTCTGGATAGCAAATCACCCAGAATGTCCAAAACATTGGCATGGAGGAAAGAACAAAGAAGGGGGTGGCAAAAGGAACCATGGAGAACAGAAGAAATAATGTTACTGTAGTGTATTTTGGAAGAAATACGTTCCCTAGGTTTCTAATAGCTTGCCTCCCAATAATCAGTAGCCTTTTTATTTCATGGCTGCAATCACCATCTGCAATGATCTTTGATCCTAAGAAAGTAAAGTCTCTCACTGCTTCTACTTCTTCCCCATCTATTTTGCAAGGACTGATAGGGCCTGCTGCCGTTGTCTTTATGTTGAGTCTCAGACCAGCTTCTGCACTTTCTTCTTTCAACCAAAGCAGGAGCTTCTTTAGGTCTTCCTCACTTCCTGCCATTAGGGTAGTATCATCTGCATATCTCTAATTGTTTATGTTTCTCCCAGCAATTTTGATCCCAACTTGTGATTCGTCCATACCTGCATTGTGCATTATGTGTTCTGTGTATAAGTTGAATAAGCAGGGTGACAAAATACAGTCTTGTCTTACTCCTTTTCCTATTCCAAACCACTGTCATTCCATGTTCTGTCCTAACTGTTGCTTCTTGACTCATGTACAGATTTCTCATGAGGGATATAAGATGGTCTGGTATTCCCATTTCTTTAATTACTTGCCCATACTTTTGCATATATCAAACTATTTATGCAACTCCTTTTTTGCCTATGAATATGCACACACATACAAACACATGCACACAGACAAGAGATGCACAAAAAATAAATACAAAGGATCTTTTTAGAAAAAAACTGTATTCTGTAATATTCACAACATGTGTATGTGTGTGTATATATAGATGCATGTATATATAATTCAATTAAAATTATTAATAGCTCTAAATATTTCCGGTATCATACATATATTTATATGTATAAATTACATATCCACAGAGGATGCTTTGCTGCGCTATAGTCAGCTGTTAAAGCGGAAATAGGCTTCACAATAGGACCTGCAAATATTCTTAAGTACTGTTTCATTTTGCAAATTTATTTACAAGATACCTAGACCATAATAAATGATTAAATGTTCTATTGTACAAACATAATAGTAAAGATTAGGGTTTGTTTTTAAAATACAAAGACTGCAAATGAATACATGAAAAAATTACACACCATGTACAATATTTATAATTTATAAATGCAGAGTTAAGACCTCTTTAAATTATTGCACTTTCATATTTCTTTTTATAGTTTCCTCATCACACATATAAATCTTTCTTTCCCCAATTCCTTCAATATATTAACATTGGATATCAGTGCCTTTGATTTTCTCTTTCCCAGAATAACCTAGTACAATATGGATCACACTGACAAACCAATTAAGTTACAAATGTTCTGACAGAGTATACACCCATATCGTAACTGAGCACAGTTTTGGTCAGCAAGAAAATTATTTAAAATTATGGTGATATGCCTTTGCTAGTTTGGACCAGAAGACCTGTAATTTGAAATTCTTATTTCCTATTAAGGAATGGCTTCTCATTGCCACAGCAAATGCAACTGCTTTAAAAGCTGAAGAAAAGGGGTCTTCACCATAGTTATAAATTTTTTTGTAGTCGGGTCAGAAGAGAATAAACAATTACAGGCTGGCAATTTTTAATAAAGAAACACCATACATTTTCTATGTATTTTAGTGCTGCTATAGCAAGTGAATCAGATGTGTCAGTGCTCCTTGGAAAACACATACATTTTTCTCTATGCATTCAATTCAAAGTCTATACGTGTGTCAATGAATGCCATTTCATGTCCTGTGTCATGCGATTTGTATCTTTTACAATATGTTCGCCTATTTAAAATCATAGCATCTCTATCTTCCATCATTTTTAAATAGTACATCATTACACACAACTGTCCATTAAAATATTCCATACATATACAAACATGTATGTATGTTCTTATTTAGGTCACTGTAAATTCTATCTATCGAAATGTTTGATGGATCAGTATGCATTATGCTTCAGAATAAAGATACCGGTGTCAAAAACACTAATCTTATCAATTTTAAGTTGATCAAGCAAAACATCAAGACAGATACACACTTGCTTTCTAGGGCACCACCCATGATGAAATCAGAGGCATCTCCTTTCTATCCCTATTCTATCATTAGAAACAAATGGATAATCTGTATGATCACCTGCATGCACCCTAGATCAGAGGGTCAACTGCTCATATTCCTTATCCACAAAATGTGTGTGGAATCCCAGGTCCAAACACTAAGTGAATAAATGCTACTTTTTCTACCTGTTTCATGCAACAAGTGTTGAAACAGGACTTGCAACAAATATTCTGTTTTATGTTACTGAAGATAAAAACCAAACCAAACTCTATGTGGAACTGTTTCAAAAATTTTAAGATTTGAAGAAACAATTTTTACACCTCTATTTCAAGGTTTGTTGTTTTTACAAAGGTTTGCATGTTACAAAAGTATGACAAAAGTGTATATATCTTATTTTGTATCCTGCCATTATGAGAGATACACAAATTTAACTATGTTCCAAAATGACATCTGCACATATATATTTATGCCAACAGATGTTTTCCTTGTTACTGCACTGTTCTCAAATAACAGTCTGATCAATTGCAAGAGAAACTAGAGGCCTATTCAGTTTCAGAATGAATAAGGGCAAAAACATGGTGGTGATGAAGGAACAGAGGTAAGACCCATTGCCTCCATCCCCTGATAAGGAAGGCCTGCTGATCATGGAAATGCTGGAAGTGCATTCAATTGAATGTGCTTACAAATGCCTTATGCAGTCCTAAACCATTAGTAACATTTGTGACTTAAAAACCTCATCCCAATTTCAATACACTATTACAATCTTGCACCTAAGTTTTATTTGAAATCCTTCAAATATTCCAAAATGTGATAGGGTTGTTGTACAAACATCTACTTGCCATAGTTTAGATTTGGATAGTGCCTTGCAACCCCAAACAGACCTGTTTATAATCCAAGGAGTGATACGTAATGTAAACTGTAAAATACAGCTTTTCTTAATACTTCAAGAACATTTTGTTACTATCATCCATTTTACTACCTAGATTATTTTTATATTATAAAAAGAAATACATTTCAACTCTGATAAAAAAGATTGAGGGAGAAAAGAAAAGTATTATAGATACCTGGATCATGATTAATTTCACTACAGTGCCAGTCAAATGTGAAACATCTTTGCAGGACATATGGAAAGTCTAATCAGATTCAGAAATGGATACTATCACTACAGATTTGGACAATTTATTTTTGGTAACTGAGTGACTCCCAACCTCTGGCTTTGCAGCCAGATGCCCTAAACCACCGAGCTATCCAGCCAGCTTTAGATGTATAAACAATCTGCATATAAATATTTTGGGTCAGTAGCCAAAATCCTGTTGTTTAGCATACTAAATCACACTAGTATATGCTTAATGAATCAATGGAAGATTGGTGAGTCAACTTCTCTGTAAGTTCTATTGACTCAAATGGTCCTACTTTAAATCTTGCACATTATGTTGATGTAAAGCACAGTTAGAGGACATTTGAATCTATTAAACCTGTGGAGGAGCTGACTCACAAAATCCCCATTATTCAGATGAACCTAGTCAAAGCATACTTTTGCTTAATGCTTACTTGGTTTTGCAGGACAACAAGGCTAAGAGAATGACTAAACTGTGGAGTAGGGACGCGTGGCGGCCATTTTGCCACCGTGCGCTTTGCTGGCCCCGCCCCTGAGGCATGGGCACAATGGCAAGGGAGAGGGGGCGTGGCCAGCTTCCACTTTATAAGGGGTGGCCGGCCAACCGCCACACTCTCTTTGAATTCGGCTGGGCCCCGGGTGCGCTTGCCCATCACCCCCTCCCTTTAGGTCACAGTGTGATTCTTGGTCGCTTCGGGGCCGAGTGGGAATTTTTGCTTGAACCTGATTGGCACCTTGGTTCTTGGCTTTTTCGCCCACTCCACACTGTCGCCGATGGGCGACTTACGGGGTGTTTCATATTGCCAGATTTTGGCCACTTCTGGTGGATAGCACTGGTTAGGAGCAACTGCATTACTACTTAATAGGGCAAATCCATTTAGTTGGTCATAGTGAGGACAAGGTTAGCCAAACTTGTATGGCCAGCCAAATGACTTATATAGTTTAACACCCATAGTGGGTCAACAACACGTTTCCGCTGAAGCTGGTTGTTGACGGAGCCTTTCAACTGTTACTGTAGTAACAAGTGGTGAGAGGCAGTTAATTAGGGTTCTAATTGGATTTGCCCCTTACCAGTGCTATTTCGGCCCGTTTGATCCTTAACCGTTGTTAAGGTAGGACCATTTTGAATTTAAATAAATGTGGCCCAATTTCAATCCAATATTTGTGTCTGCATTGTTATTGGTGTGTTGGTACAGCAAAGAAAATCAGTAGAGTTAAGGGAATGAAAACAACCAGATCACTTCAAAACATTAGGATCTGCCAAAGCAAAAAACTGAAACTTACAAATTCTATTTGTGACAAACAACTTACCTATTTTTGCAAATGTATTTCTGAACAGACACTTCACATAAAATTCAGTGGTTGATCCTAGACATGCAACCAAGACCCAACCTATTATTTTATCAGTTAGCTACACCAGTTTACCCAGACCTTATATGAACACCAGTATGGTTCTCAACAGTGACAATATGTGCTTAATTATAAAATAACATAACCAACTTTGAGGATCCCGTTAGTAACTTTTTAAAAATAGGGTTTTAATATTTGGGCCAACACTTTGTTATGAACAATATACTAATAGTGTGGTGTGCATATTATATTGAAAAATATTAAGAAGTCTCCTAAAACCTTAGTTAGCTACAAAGGCCATTTTGACATAGGTTGTTGGTTATTGTTTTTTTGTCCCACATTCATCCTAGGATCCATAAAATTAAGCTGTTTATGCTACACAAAATATGGAAGAAATCTAATACTTCAACAAACTGAAACTCTGTGTTCATGTGCAATGTTCTGAAGGGAGAACAATTGGTATTTTGAAAATTACAGTTGTGCCCAAACAGCTATCTTGATATGACAATCCCCTGAACTCCCATCTGAGAGGAACTAGCATGTATTCTCACAATAATATTTAATGCAACTTCATACTCTTGAAAGTACACCCAAGTAACAAGAAAAGCCGCCTTAGTTGCACTTTCAAATGCTATTAGAAAGTCTTTTGTAAGCCTTTCATGTTCAGTATTTATGAGTGTCACGGATGGCAATCAGGTCACAATCACAACTGGGCCAACCAGGCTATGGACATATAATATATTGTTCATAGGTCAGACCTTATTCTTAATAAGTGTTTATATGCGTAGAGATTGCTGCAGATCAAGCCTATATAAGGTAAACTTTCAATGTGTAGAGCCATTTAAACATTATATATAATTAACATATGTTAGCCAGGCCCAGAGGCACATATAACCTTATCCCCAAGTGCTTATATAATATGCATTTGGCAAAATTGGACAAGGAAAAGGGAAAAGAAAAAGATATTCATTCAAGTCAACAGTAGAACTCATACTGAGGTTAGTTGTACTAGGATTAAAACCAATGGCTTATTTATATGTCCTATTTTAAGGTTTAAATGCTTGCACTGGGTTTAAAACTCAGTTCTGCAAAGAGGTATGCTCATGTATTCACATAATGTAATTATTTGTAGAATTGAGGCCTAAGTCATCACAGATCTTCATTCACAGTGTTTAAGTGCAATGTTTTCAAAATCAGCTCTTCTGTTCAGCAGTCAACCTACTTTCAAAAATGGCACACTTTTAAAGAAGATTCCGAAAAGTTTGCACATTCAGTGAAAAACTCTAAACTGAACACTTGCAACACTACTGAACAATACAAAAGCTGGTTAGTATATCTCTTTCATTTATTCTGAAAGTACCAGTATGTTCTACTCAACAGGACTATGTTTGGAAAGCCCTATATTATGTAAACCTGCTGGGATTTAGAGGCCTCTCTCTCTCTCTAGCTTGTTAAAATTTAAACACATTTGTATCACTGACAGATCTCTGGGACCACATTTAAAATTCAGCCCATTACTCTTATTAACATTAACTTGAAGATCTACATGCCTTCTTACCAGAGGTACTGTATAAATATTCTATTTCCAGTGTAGAAATTGACACACTATTTAGCTTATGAAATTAATTATAAAAACCATACACTCCACCCTTTCAAATGTTTAACATGTGTGCAATAAAGCAGTTGCCCTATGATGCTAATAAAATAATTTTTGGAGCACTGTATTTGGAAGTTAACACGTCCCCCCGCCCTGTTTGCAGCAAGTTAAATTCAAGTACTGTAAACTTGATTATAGTTTTAGCTCCAGATTTTCCATTGCCATTCTGATTACACAAAGAACAAACAAAAATATTCATGGTCTCCTATTTGTAGCCAAGAACTCCCAAACTGAAACGGGGCAACAGTATAGTGTACTAAAAGTACCATTGAAAGTCCCTACTATGAAGACAAAGCAACCTTAAACCTTTTCCTCCTCCATATGATTTTTAAATTAAGGCCTCAGCAAGCAGCCCATCAGAAAAAACAAGTCATTTATATTTACAAGCCAAAAAAAATTCTTTGACAGCTGATTCTGAAATAGCTGAATTTTCATCCAATCTTTCTGTTCAAACTTTATCACTGAAGAAATCCGCACATAGTCTTCCCAGTTAGTATTTTGAGTGTTTATGCTTTGAAAAGCCTAAAAAGGAGGGGGGGGTGTTAAATAGTTGTTTAAATGTCTATCAGTCATCAATCTTCACAGGAAGTGAACCAGATCCAGTGCTATTTGATTGGGTAGGTATCCATCCATAAGCGTCTTCTCCTCGTATCACTTTTTCCCATTGCTTGAGATTTTCCCTGGAGAGGCAGAAAGAGCAACACTGAACAAAATTACTGTTTTCAAAATAAAACTTCCATGCATGAGTGTTTCTCTATGAAAATCAATCATATTTTGGTGGGGATTGATCTGTTTTATTTATGCTAGTTCATCTCTTAATTTTTGGGACCTTCATAGGAAGACTTTAATTTTTTTTTAAAAAAACAACCCTTGCTACAATTTATCAAGATGTCCAATTCTAGCTTCTCCAGTATGAAATACAGTAAGAATGGTTGAAATACAGCAGTATAATTTTCACCATGTAAAATTGATGACATCTTATACTGTGCCAATCTTTCACAAATTAAAGTTTTCTGATTCCTTTCTTGGGTCATTCCTCCACCACCCCCAGCCAATTCCATGGTTCCCAAATACTAATAATGATAAAAGGGATCCTGAGATAGCAACGGTGACCTTTTGGGTGGGGTGGGGAATCTAAAATGTTTAATTTCTGGGTGCAGGGAAAATGTTTAATTTCTGGGTGCAGGGAACACTGCAGCTAATGCCATCATCAGAGCTGATGATGTATCAGTTACACTCCTGTATCTCAGCCTATTTGGAGGATAATCAGTTGCTTGATATCTGGTTGCTTTTGATATCATCAACATTACTTCAAGAAAAGTCACAGTACTAATTCTACATACACTCAAGCTGTAACTGTGAGCCAGCACTTTTGCCATTGCCTGTTCCTCTCACCTCAAAGCTTTCAGCCCCTCACTCCTCTGTAATTAAGTGTACAGATTGCCCCCCCCCCCGTATCAGCGGGGAAAACATTTCTGAGATCAAACACAGATACCTGAAACTGCAGATAGCAGCAAACCCTACATTTTACATTGCAGGCAGTGCCCTATAGTGGCCAATTCTGGTAATGGCCATAGAAATACATATATGTTACGTGTTTCAGGATTTAAAATTTAATATTTCTAGACCGGTGGATAACTGAAACCATGAATACTGAACCCACAGACATGGGGGGGGGGATTTTATATACACATGTCAGCTTGACTGAATGCTTTATGAATCCAATGAAAGCAATTCCACTAAATGATAACATTAGTCTAGCTCTTTCACACTAACTCAATGGTATAAAATTTTGCTATATTTCATCATGCTATCTTTTCATCTCTGTGTTCCTTTTAAGCAGATCATTACTACAATAACTACAAATGATGGGCAGGACTGAAAGTATTTTTGAAGGATAATATCAGAATGAGAAAGAAAAGAGTATACAATAAGTCAAGAACTAGAACTCATTTTACAACAGGGATTCTTGCTGAATCTCTTGTATCAATTTTAGTCAGATATCAGTTTGTTAAGCAGTTCAAATCAATTAATTCTAAAATTTTGGGGTGCAGTTAAGAAAATTCACATTTCCCTGACAGTGCAAGAATGTATGTCTACTGACTAAGGTGACTATAAAATCAGTAGTTTTCAGACCTCCTGCTCTCTCTGCCTATGTGTAGGCAGGGTAAACTAAACCTGAGGCTTTTCATTGCTTATTGGGTGTTGATTTACTACAAATAGCTAGAGAAAGATTTGTTAAAAGAAATCTGTCATTTGTAGATTTTTGCACAATAGTATGCTGCTTCAGTTGTAATTGAGGTTACACAGAATTAAAAGTGAGGTGAGTGATGATTGTAATTTGTATCAGAACAGTTTGTCTTCAGATCTTAAAAACATAGTGCATGTTGACAATGTCTCTCTCACACACACACACACGCATGCGCACACACACACGCGCACACACGCACACGCACACACGCACACACACACACCAGCCAAATAGCTTCCAAATAGGAACCTTCCTGAAAAGTAGATGATATTCTAAATGATCAAGATATATGATGAAGGGTTTTAAAACTCACCTGCATGCTCGAAGCAGTGGCGCTGTAGGAGGCAGGATCTCTGCAAGGGTAGTGTAGCAGGGCAAAGCTACAGCATTGTAAAACCCAATCTAGGGAGAAAAACAGTAGAATGAAAATTAACAGAAGAGACACTAAATAAATCAAGATGAGGCATAAAAATAAATATGTCTGGCAGGAAAACTGGTGACATACCAGTTTAAGTAATTTTCACTTTACGAAATGTCCCGGGGAACGCATTAATTATGTTAACCAAGGTTTTACTGCAACGAAATTCAAATGCCCTTATGTATTTATACAAGGTGCCACTTTTAAAGTTAAAAGCTGTATGCATGGCCTAGCATAAATGTTTCTCATCCCTTTATCCTACAAATTAGCCTTCCACCTTTCCCAACATCAAGGCCTTCTCAAGTGAATCCTCCCTTCTCATTTGATGTCTAAAGTACTTTAGCTTCATCTTTACTATTAGACCTTCCAATGAGCAGTCAGGGTTGATTTCTTCTAAGATTGATCTATTTGTTCTCCTCGCTGTCCAGGGGACTCTCAAAACTCTCCTCCAACACCATATTTCAAAGGCATCTATTCTTGTGCGTTCAGCTTTCCTAATTGTCCAGCTCTCGTATCCATACATTACCACTGGGAATACCATTGCTTTGACTATTCTAATTTTTGTTTGCAATGTGATGTCTCTACTTTTAACTATGTTCCCCAGGTTTCTCATGGCTTGTCTCCCAAGAATCAGTCGCCTTTTTATTTCATGGCTGCAATCCCCATCTGCAGTGATCTTTGATCCTAAGAAAGTAAAATCTGTCACTGCTTCTACTTCTTCCCCATCTATTTTCCAGGAATTGATCAGACCTGTTGCCATTATCTTGGTTTTCTTGATATTGAGTCTCAAGCCAGCTTTTGCACTCTCCTCCTTCAGCCCAATCAAAAGATTCTTTAGGTCTTCCTCACTTTCTGCCATTAGTGTGGTATCATCTGCACATCTCAGATTGTTGATGTTTCTCCCAGCAATTTTAATCCCATATTGTGATTCCTCCATCCCTGCATTGCGCATTATGTGCTCTGTGTATAAGTTGAATAAGCAGGGTGACAAAATGCAGCCTTGTCTTACTCCTTTTCCTATTCCAAACCACTTTGTCATTCCGTGTTCTGTCCTAACTGTTGCTTCTTGTTTCATGTACAGATTTCTCAGGAGGCATATGAGGTGCTCTGGTATTCCCAGCTCTTTAATTACTTGCCACATCTTGTTGTGGTCCACACAGTCAAATGCCTTAGTGTAGTCTATAAAACAGAAGTAAACTTGTTTCTGGTATTCCTTTGTTTTCTCCATGATCCAACGTATGTTTGCAATGTGGTCTCTAGTCCCCCTGCCTCTTCTGAAACCAGCCTGCACCTCTGGTAATTCTCTCTCCACATGCTGCCGAAGTCTATCCTGTATTATCTTGAGCATCACCTTGCTGGCGTGTGGGATGAGTGCAATTGTTCAGTAGTTTGAACATTCTTTGGCATTGGCCTTTTTTGGGATTGGGACGTATACTGATCTTTTCCAATCCTGTGGCCACTGTTTTGTTTTCCAAATTTGCTGGCATATTGAATGCAGTAATTTGATGCCATCATCTTTTAGAGCTTTGAAAAATTCCACTGGGATACCATCATCTCCACTAGCTTTGTTGTTTGCAGTGCTCTTTAGGGCCTTTATAACTTCACTCTCCAGGATGTCTGGCTCAAGTTCAATTTTTTCATCATTGTGATTATCAGGAGTGTTGAGGTCCTTTTTGTATAATACATCTGTGTACTCTTTCCATCTTTTCTTAATCTCTTCTGCATCAGCTAGCTCTTTTCCGTCTTTCTCCCTTATCATGGTCATTTTTGCTTTAAATGTTCCTTTTACTTTAATTTCTTCAAGATAATTGTATTTCAGAAACTTTGATTTTTTAAAATAAATAAATAAATTAATTAAAAACAGTCCAGCTAAGATAAAAAAGAAAGTCAGAAATATTGTACATAAATATCTAAACAACTATCTTCTATTTAAACTATACCTGTTCAAAAATTGAAGTATTTTAAGGCCTACCTGACCCTGAGGAATTTCATCTTTCTTTTCTCTATCCATCATAGGTATAGGCTGAATACCTAACTTCTTCATTTCATCCCCCTGAAAGAAAGAATAAATTAATTGATCAATTGCTAATTCCTGGTCACTAAGCCCCAAAATATTTCTCATTTATATAGATATATGCATTTAGAAATCAATATATTAAGAGTTAATATTGTGGTTGGGAGGAGAATTTAGAAAAGTACTAAAGGGAATGATTTCATAATAGGAAAGAAGAGCCTTGGTCAATTACAACAAAGATCTACTTAGACTCTAAAGCAGGGGTGGCCAATCTTGGCACTCCAGACGTTCTTGAAATTCAATTCCCAGAAGCCCTGATCAGCTGGTGTGCTGACTTGGGCATCAGGTAGTTGAAGTCCAAGAACAGCTGGAGCGCCAGAGTCGGCCACCCCTGCTCTAGAGTAACACTGTCCAGAAAGGTGAGTCACACAGGTCCCTTAAATCTATCTGTACAAATTGGAACTAGCTGCTTCAGGTGACTACAATGTGCATCTGAGCATGAAGGGGAGAAATGGAGGCCAAGAACTTAAATCCAATATTTAGTCCTGAAAAGAATAGACCCACTGTAAAACTCATTTAACTATTGACTTACTTAAATGAGGTCAATTTAACTTTGACTCGCATTATTTCAGTGGGTCTACTACTTCTGGGACCAACTGTGGATTTAGGTCAGGGTTTTGAACCTTTCTCAGACTCATTGTTGCAATCTTCCCCATCTAACTAAGGAAACTTATTGTATGGCAAAGCTGGGTGAAAACCAGCCAACTATAAGTAAGCCCTGATGGGTACATCTCGAGTTAAAAATCTTTCTTCTTATTGATTTCTTATGTCTTTTACAGGCCTCACACATACACACTTCAGAGGCAAATACTGGGCTAAAGAATTCTGGTTTTGTTACTGGTCACCTAATTCTTGTTTTGTTGTTGTTGTAAACACAGAGATATTTTACTGCTTTTTAAAAAGGAGATATATTTCATTCAGATGAGCAATGAATTAATTATATGCCAATGTATGCAAACTCACATGAAAACAAGAGGAGGAGGCCAAAGGGAACTTATATTTCAGGAGACAAAATGAAACAAAAGCAAATTCCTAATATATACCTGTATTACACTGCAGTACTCAGGAGCAGCTAACGAGGAGCAGTATATGAAAGCTATCTTCAAGAAATTCCTTCCACATCCATAAATGCTAAACATCAGGGGAAATGGCATTCATTTTTTATTTATGAAACACGAGTATTTGTATGTGCAGAGAGGGACATTCTGGAGGGACAAGCTCTCTCTCATGAGTCACTATGTTTAAAATGTACAGTAATATCAAAGGTTTACAGTTTGTGAGAACTATTTTATTTTAATTTTATTTATTTATTTCAATTTTTATGAACTACTGATATATCCACATAAATCAATTGCTTTAAATCTCCAAACTGAATTATTTGGCACTTCAATGTTGTGCTTTAGTTTACTATTACATATGCAAATAAGAATAAACAAATATTTCCACAAGAAAGCAATGTTAGTCTGTTGTTAAACATAAAGTGATCAGTAACAAAATTTACTTACCTCAGCCCAAAACTCTGCATATATATCACTGGCTGTTAATCTGGTAACATGCCACAATTTTGTAACAGAACACAAGTCACAAGCTGTCATCAACAACCCAAACACTCGTTCCCTAGAATGTAACAACTCAAATTTTATCATGCTGTTTAAATATATTTGTTACTTGATTATCAGGAGTATCAACAGTTAACATGAATTATCACATCAATGATACCTTCCAGGATTGAAAGGCAAAATACATAAAAATGTATTTACTTCTATTATTTTCTATGTCTAGATCCTATTTTATTGCAAGAAATCAAGAAACTGACAACCATCAGACATATCTCCAAGAAGCATAAATGTTAAAACAACTCAAAACAGATAAACAAACAAGCAAAAAAGAAAAACCCACCAACATTAAGGTTACCATTTAGAAGTCAATACTATAAACACCATTACAGTAGTGTAAGAATGGAGCAGACACTACTTAGTGTGTAAAAGACAACAGTGAGCATTCATAATTTACTATGCAAGTTCCACAGGCTGATCACTTTCAACAGTAGCCTTCGGCCTAATTATCGAAGGCAAGAACACCTACACAGGGACGGACTAACAGACAACTGCACAAGAGACTACAGCTCCCAACTCATGTGTTTCAGGTCCGCTTGTGTTCTGCAGAAGAAATGCACATCCTACCTGGTTTTACTAAGAAGCATATCTATTCTTACTTGACATGAAACTCACTGGAACCACAATTACTTACAGACAGAAAGCACTCCTACAGATACCAGTGCATTTATCTACTTGGTACATCAGAACACCAATGCTTAAATGAATTGAAGGTGTGTAGAAAAAGAGCCACCATTTGCTATAATAAATCTATTTGACATCAAATACACATTATGAAATGGAAAAAAAGTTCCACTTAAGAGGGAGAAAGAGACCTTCTTGACACCATTTGAACTTTCCCAGTGCAGTGTGCATACATTGTAAATGTCAGAGAAAAGGTGTGAATTTTGAAACTGATAGTCCCAATTTATAATTAGGGAATGATTTTAGCAGGACTCTTCTTCACTTCCAATAATATTGGAAGGGCACACAAAGTTGAATCCAAAGCAGGAGTTCTCAACCTTTTTAAGACGGGGGCCAGGTCACACTCCCTCAGACATCTTTTGGTGCCGGAGAGCAATTTTGCCTTCCTCCACCACATGGCACTTCCTGGTGTGGTGGTGGTGGGGCCACATGAAATGGTGCTGTGGGCCAAAGGTTGAGAATCCCTGATCTAAAACAATTTTCATTGATTTCTCACTTCTTTGCTACACAAGTCATCTGACAATAAATCTGCCTAAATCTTCAGCTATGCTGAGGAAATTTTCTCTCTGCACCATTACTGAAGGCTGAAGTTATTGTGTAACACAGGTGACTTTTCTGCCACTGTGGTGAACCCCTTATTTTTGAAGATTTGCACAAACCTGACTCAAAATAGAAATTAATTCAAAGAAAGACAATTTTTAAAAGAACCAATACAGAACTTTCATGGAGGCAAAGCAAAACATTAAGATTCCCAGCAAAATTAGAAACATTGAGTCTTTACCTATGTGATTGGTTTTTAAGATTTAGTGATCTTGTTTGATATAGCTCTTCCAAGTGTTTCCGGTTTCCAAAGTACAGAGCAAGGTCTGTAGCAATGATGGCTTTGCGGATGATTTCCAGGACTTGCTCATATTCATTGGAGTTCAAATTAGAGAAAATATTATGGCCTTCCAGCTATTTTAAAAAAACATAATTTTAAAGACAACAATATGATATTTTAATCTGGATGACTTTACAGGTAAGTTCTTGTCTTGATCTTCAAGAATTATTATTTTAACTTGGGATGGATATACAGTACTGTGCAAAACTCTTAGGCTGGTTTGAGGATTTGGGGAGGGGGCATAACTCAGATACTCTAATGCCAAACTTCATCAAAATTGTAGCGGGCTGAGAGGAGTCAGGAGAAGACACTGGCTAATTGAAGACACTCCCCAATTTTAGCCCTCAAACAAGCATTTCAAACTCTATCCATGAAGACATTGCCAAAATGAGCATCCTATTCTTCCTTGCACTTCTACATATTGCCTGAAATCCTATTGCTGAGTGTTGTAAATTGCATCAGAGTAGACCACTTTGAATCAGTATAGATTTGGTGAGTCAACTTCACTGCAAGTTCCACTGACTCAAACAGGGCCTAATCTATTTGCAATGTACCAAGTTAAAATAAATCACAACTAGAGTAGGACCATTTGAATCTAGGGAATTTGTAGAGATATTCTCACCAAATCCACATTAATTCAACTGGCCTACTTTAATGCAACTTACTAAACTATGCAATAGAATTTTAGGTGATATATAGAAGTGCCAGGAAGAATGGGATGCTCATTTTGGCAATGTCTTCAAAGTACTTACCATATTTGCTGGCGTATAAGACACATCAGAGTGTAAGATGCATCCCATTTTTATACACATTGTTGAGAGGAAAAACAATTTTCTACATTTTTCATGAATTTCCAAAATTAACCCCAGTGGGATGGTGGTGGT
Organism: Bradypodion ventrale; assembly: GCA_035047345.1. Lineage (NCBI taxonomy): Eukaryota > Metazoa > Chordata > Lepidosauria > Squamata > Chamaeleonidae > Bradypodion > Bradypodion ventrale. The sequence continues at coordinate 87,075,924 of JAWDJE010000001.1, read as the reverse complement.
GGTGAATGGGCTTAAAGGATCCTTCTTTCCCCCCCTTAACTCATTTACACACACACTCATCCCACCACCAGCCAGGGAAAGTGGGATAGAGAGGGGAAAGAAGGATCCTTTAAGCCCATTTCTACCCCACCCCATCCCACCATCACTGGCCATCAGGAGGCTGGGAGGGCAGGATTGACAGAGATCTGCCTGGGCTGGATCTGGCCCATGGCAACAACTCATCCAGCCCACACCCTCACTCCAGCCGCCGCTTCTGCCACCTCAATCCTTGTCCCCTCTGCTTGGCTTGACATGTCCCTGCTGGCGCTCCATAGCAGGGTGCATGTTGTAAGGCTTACAATATCTGCCATACTATGGAGCACTGTTAGGGACATGGCAAACCAAGTGGAAGGGACAAGGGTTGAAGCGGAGGTGGCAGAAGCGGTGGCCGAACACGGCTGCACACATCTTTCCCGGGGGCCACTCTGGCTGAGCATGTTTTTCCCAGTGGATGCCCATATCTTTCCCAGGGGTCACTCTGGCTGAGTGTGGGCAAGAAGGACAGCCTGGACCCCTCCTTCACCCATGCCATGCAGCTCCTCCAGACCGGTAAGCAGGGAAACGGTGTTGGGGAAGTGGCCGCAAGCTGTGGCGGCAGTTTGTGGGGAAGTGGTGGGTGGCTTAGGGTGGTCCTGCTGCCACCACGAGCCCCAACTACTCCCTACCACCACCATCACTGTCATTGGGACTACCAGTCCGGCCCCTCAACAGTCTTGAGCGGGCATGAACCGGCCCCTGGCTTTAAAAGGTTGAGGATCCCTGATCTACCACATCAAGACAATGGTGGAAAAATATGGCCTTTAAAACACCCTTTACTCTGCGGTGAAATTTTAAGTGAATTAGGGTGGGGTTCCCCAACCTTTGGTTTTTGGACTTCAATTTCCAGAAGTCTAAGTCAATGTATTGGCTGATCAGTGCTTTGGGGAATTGAAGTCCAAAAACCAAATGTTGGGGAACAATAAATTAGAGAACAGTCCTATGGATGCTTGAAGTGTGTTCAGGATCTCAAAGAATACCATAAATCTCTCCCTCTCAACCCTGATTGTATAGTTGGAAATACAGCTGTAGAAGTCTTCCCTTTGCAGGCAATTCTCCCTTTGTGGTTGTTGCATTATGAGCTGGGAGTCTGAGCAGCTTGTCACAGATAGTTTATGTGAGATTTTGGATCTACTTGGTCCAAAGCTCCCTCAATTGTTGGGAGGCAGGAGATGAAAATTAGGACATTATTGCTGCCAGGATTGAAGAAAAAGGTTTTTTTAATTAAAAAAAAGCAAGAGGGGGGAATTTAAAAGCTGTCCTTCCACCTTCTGAATTGGCCAGCACCAGTCCAGTAATGCTCGTGAAGCTGCAGTTTGCCTACCATAGACTCTCCCCCATGAACTAGCAGGCTTCTTAGTCTATTTTGTAGGAGACAAACAGACTACAGTAAATGCAATATTAGTACTATAAACTACTTGAGATTTTTTTTGAAAAGTCAAATGCCAGGATTAAAATGGCTTTTAAATAAATTATATCAATTACAGTTTAGTTTTGGTTTGAAACGTGAAAGCTTCAAGTTACAGTATATGAAGTACAGTAAAAGGAAATTTTAAATATTCAGTATAGAATGACTTGTTGTACTGAAATGCAACTGAACCTATTTTACAGAATCACAATTTAAACAGTTCTTTCTGTGAAGTACAGAGCTTTTCCCCAGCTCTACTGCTTGTAGCCTGTTAATACCAAATTGTTTATGAGTCAGAATGCAATTAGTTACCTGCAAGATAGATACTGTTTGTGAAAAGTGGTGCTGCTCCATTGTTGAGGTGGAATAAAGAGCTGCCAATGGATGGTCAAACTTCTGGAGATAACTGTTGCTGTAACCTCGGTGATCCAAGTCATGACATAAACAGGCAACCAGAAGACCTTTCCTCTAGATAAGAAATCAGTTTCATAAGTATTCATGTTAATTTTGTACCACTAGATGCCACCCTAATCCTCCAGAGAAACTGAAGTCAAGTAACAGAGAAAATACACTATACAAATTATTATGATCGAATAATATATTATGCCAAACAGCAGGCTTCAACTGAAAAGAACAGCAACATTTTGTATGAGGCATCCTTATATTCAGTTAGACTACTGGTCTACCCAGCTGATTTTCAGAACTAGCTTTGCTACCTGGAACACATTTAGTATGAGATGCCTTTAACATTCACAGTAAGATTTACCCTGCGAAGCTATCAAAAACTTACATTTTGCTTTGATTAAGGGGATCCTTACAGCTACAATCACCCTTGTAAGACATCTTAAATTTCAGAAATTTCAAACAAGGCTTGAATTCTTTTCTAAAGTAAAGTACAGTATGTCATAGCCCAGGAGTTCTCAACCTTTTAAAGCCGGGTCATGCTCCCTCAGACAGCTTCGGGGGTTAGATGGCCATTTTGCCCTTCCTCCACCACATGGCACTTCCTGGTGTGGTTGAGGTGGTGGTGGGCCACATGAAATGGTGCCGTGGGCTGCATCTGGCCCCTGGGCCACAGGTTGAGAATACCTGTCATAGCCAAATCATACTGAAGTGAAGCTGTGCTCCATTCAAAGTAGACTGTAAATCCCAAATCCATCCATAGATAATGGTTTTTCACACAAAAAAAGAGAAGCCACACTCACTTCTATGTCTGTGAAAACCTTGCGGTTATTCTGAAGAATGGCATACATGCAGTGTGATACTGTAATTGCATGCTTCCAGTTGTGATAGGGCACACGGCGATAGTTCTTCTTTACAGACATCGTGAAGCGACATAGTTTTTCCAGGTCAAAACTTGAAAGTAGTGAGACAAAGAATGTAAAAAAAATAAGGTAAGGATGATTTTAATCAAAAAGAATAAAAGTCAATTTTAAATGTATTTAATTCTTCGCTGATAATCTCTGGAAAAAAATACTAATTTTAATTCCCCTCAAAGCCATTGCTGTGCTCTTTAACGTAACTTCCAAAGTATGTGTCCATTATGTTATATTGGTAAAAGCAGAATTACTTTCAATAGAAAATTATATTTTATAAATCAAATCTGTAAATTCCTGCCATTCATCTCTGTCCCAGTCATTACAGTAGTATTTACAGTATGTACACTACAGAGATATGAAATGTTTGCAGGTTCTTCCTATGTAACAGTCAGGCAACCAAATGCTACTCAGCGATTTTTCAGATTTTCAGTTGTGTTTAATGAGACATTAAAAGATGTAGAAGAGTATATGTCCCTGTTCAGTTCAGAAAAGAAGGAAGTTTGTCATTGACTAATGTCAAGGAATAATTAAGCAAAATCCTGCCTCTTTTCTTGCAGATCAAAAGTAGACTGAGTGGAGACACACCACTGAAGAAACAGTGTGATCAATATATCCTTACTTGTTCTACAATTACCACTGCCTACATCTACTGATATTGTTCCTTCACCACTAATATTACAGAGCAATCTCTTTTGCCCTCTCAAACAAAGAGAATTCCTACTCAGGAAAAACTAACTGCATGTCCCAAGGACCACCATAGCCCCATGCCTTCCTTCCCACTCCTGCATGTAGAGGACAATGAGCCTGAAGAGGGAACACTTTGCCATGGATGGGCATTTACCATGAGAGTTAGAGACTCTATTTTTCTAGGGTCCCCATTTTGGTGGACTACCACTCCCCCTTCATATTCACCAGTCACCATATGTAGATGGCCATTAGAAAGGAAAACAGAGGGGGGCAGGACTAGAATATTCCGCCAACACAAGGATGGGTTTACTCAACATTACAAAGCTTGAACAGAGATAATGTATACTAGGGATGTGGCACCTGACCAAGCTGGCTCGAATGTCGTGACACTTAGATCCAAGACATCTTGGATGGTGGTAGATTCTGTTCCAGTTGAGATTTTTAAACAAATGCAAGCGCAGCGCCAAAATGGCCGCCGCGCGCTTTGCGGGCCCCCACCCACCCGGACACAGACATCCGGGCTAGTTAGGGGGCGTGGCCACCCCTACATAAAAGGCGACGGAGCGGAGAAGTTTGCTCCGCCGCTTCCTTCCTTGCTCGCCTCTTTTAAAGAGGCTCGCTCTGCTTCTCGATCTTCAATCGGAGGTTTTCCCTTCCTCCGAACAGCACCTGACTGCAGTGGCTCAAGTGGCTAAGATGCTGACTGGGAGGAAGAAGGTCAGCAGTTCGATTCCTGAGTACTGCAGGACGGAATACTCTTTACCCAAGCGCAAGGCTCAGGCGGCCCCTTGGTCGTGACAAGGGGGGCTCGGCCCACCCCCTCTACTGCTTCGGGGGTGCCACCGGGCTGGAGGGCTCGGACGGCACCCCCACAGGGGGTGGGTGGGGTTATCATACCCACTGCCACCAATGAGCCCAGTCTGAGGACTCAGGCGGGGGGCGGCACAGGCCTGCTCCCCTGGGGTTCTTACCCCCGCTGCTTCTTTGTCCGGCTCGGGGCATAGCGGCCCACTCGGGCATGGTGCGGGTTTCCACCCCACCGTCCTGCCGGCCCCTCATGGCCAGGTTACTGGGCATGGCCCTATTCTGGCCAGGGATTACCACATGGGTTTATCCCTCATCAATTACCCGGTGGGCCATCCGGCCCATCCGGCCCACCTTACCCTGGTGGGTCAGATGCTGTGAATGCTCTCCTGCTCGCATTTCGGCACTGGAGGCATCAATGGACATTGCTCCACCACCTTCAGATGGTGGGCTTGCCAACTCTGCGGTTCTGGCCCACATGCCAGCCACGGCTGCGCAGCAGGCCGCAAACAGGGTTGAGCTGCTGGAGGCCATCAGGCCAGCGCAGGCTGGCACCTTGCAGCTCCCCATCCAGTCTGGACGCACGGAAACACAGAGCTCGATGGCCATCATGAGCTCCGACGCCCACTACGGGCCGGAACCCCCAGTGGGGGCGGCTCGTGGGGGTGCACCGAGTGAGTATCCTGGTCTAATCAGCACACCTGTGACACTAGCTCATAACGCTGGGGGGGGGGTTCAGTGGCCATGGCCGCAACAGGCCAATTACACCCTGGTTCTTACAGGGGTTACCACCCCTATGCTTTCCCATAACTTCTCGGGAGTCTGATAGGGCCTATTGTGCGTTTCCCCACTCCAATCCGTGCCAACGGTGGCTCTGCCGACGGCCGGTTACTCCATACTTCTGGGTGACCATTTGTCCCGGGCTATTAGCAAGATGATGTGGCGTGGGGAATATATTCACATTTTCCCCCTCCTGCAACGTGAACACACTGAGGAGGAGATGGAGGGGCGGGACGACAGGGACAAGGAGCTGCCCCGTCGCCGTAAGCTGCCTCGCAATGGGGCAAATTGGTTACCGGCCTATTTGGTATCCATGGCAGGATATATAAGGGCCCGTCCTGATTTGGCCATCCCAATGGTCCAGTACTTGGACAATATTTACCGGGCCGTGGTTGATTTCCCTGGCCCGTCATGGTTAGCCTATGGCCAAGACCTTAGGATGAGGGCGGCCCATCACACTGAGACGCGAACGATGAGCCCTGTTAGCACTTGTGGCTAATATATATGACTCCTACGTGGCCAGCGCCTATGCTCCGTACGGAGAGTTTACTTTCGGGCACCTACCTCTGTGTCTTTCTTTGGGGCTCTCAGATTAGGTGAACTGCTACCAATAGCAACAGGGTACATGTTCTGCAGGGCACTGGAGCTAGAAGATGTGTGGCTCGATTAGGAGTGGGCTCTGGGGAGGTTTCGCTCCTCAAGGGCCGGTCAGCCGGAAAAGGGTAGTAGCCTGGTGCTGCCATATGTCCGGTTGCTCCCCCACATGTTTTTGTGGCAGCGCGTGGTTCACGCCCTGGCCTGTCGTCTGCTACCAAGATGGGTCTCCCCTTACTGAATTACAGTTGGTACCCATTCCTTCCGGATCGGTGCCGTATCAACTGCGGCTGCATTTGGGTACCCGGAGCCTGACATACGTTGCATGGACAGGTGGGGATTTGTGCATTTTTCTCTGTCTGTTCGTCCCCTCACTGCATGAGTGCCTTGTTCTGCCCTCTATTTTCCCTCCTTATCTTACAGACCCTGTGTGTTTCCGCACACTGGTAGTAGTGTGGCTTGTGGGCCACAATTTATGTGCACTGGGCAGCACAGTATGCTGCTTCGTCAGAATGGGGACCCCGGGGCGTGACTAAGATGGCCGCCGATTAACATCTAGTTTCGGATGCTCGCGCCTAACAAAGTGGTAATTAATGTGACTGAGTGAATTGGAGAAGTTTTAAAGTGGTAAACTCTAAAGATAAGAACCTTGCCTGTCTTCCTGGAAAGTTTTACGATCTTTTGAGGCTGGATGGTCGAAGTTCGGGAGGCTTCTTTGTGCGGTTGAAGTTGTGACGGTAGTCGCGGCTTCTCTGCCGAGGAGCCGAGAACGGGGGCCAGCGTGATTGTGCAGAAGGCTTTGGAAGGCTGGAACTGGCAAAGTGCTGCTTGATTTGGAAGCAGGCTGCATGTAAGTGCACGAGTGGAACTTTAAATCTTTAAAACTGGCTGGGGTTCCTTACTAAATGAGCCTGGACTTTGAAATGTAAGCGGGTGGAAGTGGATGAGAGAAAGTGGTGGTTTCGCTAATGGCGGCTGGTCCTGGAAAAAGAAAGCGATCAGCGAGACTGTGAGGGAAGTTTCGGAGCTGGCAAGAAGTTGTTTGGCACGAAAACAGCTGCATGTAAGTGCTTGAATGGAGTACTAAAGGTTAAATTCAGCTGGAGATCTTGATCAATGAGCCCTGGCTTTGAAATGGAAATGGGTGGAAGCAGCTGAAAACAAGTGATTGTTTTGTTAATGGTGGTGATTCTGGAAAAGGAAAGTGATCGTGTTTGGGCTATGGTTTTTTTCCACACACCAGGAGACAGCGTTATGTCTTGACGACAACAAAGTGGATTAATTATTCATGTCTGGGCTTTAATATTGGAAGTTGACCAGGAGTTCCCCGCTTAAACAGCTGGAGAAAGTTTTTTTTTTTGTTTCTCAGAAGAAGAAGGGGTTTTTTTTTTTTTTACCCAAAAGTTAAGGCAGCTGCTGGAAAATGGTGCTTTGACTGTCCGCTTCAAGAGAAGGAGTAGCTGGCTTTTGTTTTTGGTTCCTTCACCGTGTGGATTACAAATACTGTTTCTTTACTGTGGAATATATTGCCCCTTACCTTCTCTTTTTGCTGGTTGGATTTTGGGCTTTTCCCCCTTCTGATCTCCCCCCTCCCTTTTTTTTCTCTTCTTCTTTTTTCTGGTGGCTTGGTTGTTTTAAAGGAGAAGCTTGGGCTGACTGTTCCCCTGAAGCCTTTTTACTGCAGTGGGAAGAAGACTGATTGGATTATTTGCTTTGGGGAAACGGACCTGTTGTGGATCAACATTTTTTGCTTTTCCTATTTCTTTTAAGCTGCCTGTTGGGAGAGTCGTTTCCTTTTGTTTTATCTCAGTGGATTACAGTAACTCGTTCATTTTTTGCTTGCATATAAATTTCTCTATTGGATCTGTGGAACCAGCGGCTGCAGTGCTACAAGCTTTATTTCAGTGACTAACTTCTACAACGAACTGCGGCACTGGGCTTTTTATACATCACATTGTCATGGATAAAGGTACAAGAGGGAAAGCAAAGGAAGAAGAACCAGTTGTAAAGCCTAAGAAGGGAGGAAAAGCACCAATGGAAGAACCCGCTCAGTCATCATCCCCGCCCACAGTGTCATATGATCAGACTCAAATAATGGTGGAAATTGGCAAGCTGTCCCAAAAAATGGAGAGAAATGAAGATTCAAGGGTGAAAGATAAAAATGAAATGATGAAAAAACAGGATAAGATGATGTTATCATTGGCAGACCTTACAAAAAAGGTGGACCTAAATTTTAAAAAATTTGAGGGAAATTTGAAATTGGTTCAAACAGAGGTAGATGCCATAAGGAAGGAAGTAAAAGGGACTCAGGAGGTGGTGCGGGAGAATAAGTTGAAATTGGAAGAACAAGAGAGAAAGATTGATGCTGTGGAAGATCTGATGAGAAAGCAGAACATTGTGATCCGTCAGGTGGTGGAACGCACACCGGATTTGTTAAGAGAGAGGGTGGTTCAGTGGTTAAATGGTCTGAATATGGGGAAAGAATTTGTTCAGGAGGATCTTGTAAGTGTATTTAGGGTGGGTCCAAGAAGAGGGAGTGTGGTTCAAAGAAATGTGCTGGTTAAATTTGCGAATTGGGCAGATAAGTTAAAAGTAATGGCTCATCTGAAACGAGTTGGTTCTGCTGCGTTGAAATTTGATGGTTCTGATGTTGAAGTTTATAATGATATTTCACTAAAAGAAAGAACATGGAGGTACAAGATGAGACCTGTTACTAAACTACTGATGAGTAAAAACATAAGGTATAATTGGAGATTTCCGCAACAATTGCGTTTTTTCTATAATAAGAGAATGCGAGTTATTGATGAAGGTACTAATCCATTGGAATATCTGAGTATGTTGGAATTGGTAAGGGCAGATTCGGAAGAATGGAAAAATCTTAAGAAGGAACTGATGGACTCTGGAGCTTTGGGGAGGGAATATGAGGGGGGGGAGCCGGTGGGGCTACAGGTGGAACACCACAGCGGGGAGAGGAGGAGGAGGAACCGTCTTTGATCATGGTGGAGGAGGAGGTAGGTAAGGAGCAATGAGTATTAGATTGTACTGATTTTAAAGAGCTAATAGAGGTAGAATAGGTAAAAGCGCGTAACACCGACAGTAGGGCGCATCTTGCATGTCCCCTCTCTCCCCTCTTTGGTTGACAGAGGCGGCTTTTTGTAGGAAGGTGGGGAGAGTGAAAGTGTGTGTTTTATGTAGTGGGTATAGTGGTAAGGTTGTTGGTGGCACGCCCGATGGAGAGTTTAAAATTGGAAGAAGAACTTGGTTATGGGAAGTATTAAAATAATATCGTGGAATGTAAAAGGTACAGGTTCTGTTCTTAAGAGACGTAGATTGGAATTGGCGTTGAAAAAGGATAGACCGGATATATTGTTTTTACAGGAAACACATCAGAAGTCAAAAGATACAAATAAGCTTTACTTGGGATGGATGCAACACTATGAGATGGCGTTCGGTACTTCGAAAGCAAGAGGGGTGGCGATTATGATTTCAAGAAAGTTGGGATTTGAAATTACAAAAAAGATTGCGGATCAAGAGGGTAGATATTTGTTGTTAAGAGGAAAATTGGAGGATGAGGAAATTATGTTTGTAAATATTTATGCTCCGAATGACCGCCAAGCAGAGTTTCTGGAAAAAATCCGGAAAATAGTGGAGTTGGAAAATGTTGCAAAAATTATTGTGGCTGGTGATTTTAATTTGATAAGGTCAGGATTAGATTGTACAAATATAGCTAGAAGTGGAATTGGTGTGAAAGGGAAGGTGTTGGACAATTGGATGAAGGTTATGGGTTTGAAGGATTCGTGGAGAGAGTATAAGGGCTCAGAAAGGGCATATTCTTTTTTTTCACACGTCCATGGGACCTACTCAAGAATAGATTATGTTTTTCTTTCGGAAAATTTAATTGGGGATATAGAAGGTGTGGAAATGGGGATTATTAAGGAATCGGACCATGCTAAAGTATATTTGGAACTAAAAGCACAAAAAAATATACGAAGAGCAAGAAATTGGAGGTACGATCCTAATTTGTTTAAAGATCAAAAAAGTAAAGAGGTAATTATGGAAAGTTGGAAAGAAAGCTGGCAGTGGAACGACAATAATGAGGTTAATTTTAATGTTGTATGGGATACCATGAAGTCAGTTTTTAGGGGGGAGAGTATAAAATTGGCAAGCTTCAGATATAAAAAATACAAAGCAGAACAGATAGAAAAAGAAAGAGAAATAAAACAATTACAGGAGGAGCATGTGAAAAACAAGGATAAAAAAACCTTTATGAAATTACAAGGACTTAAGGCAGAAGTAATGGGTAAGGATATTGATAAAGTTAAACGGGATTTGATTTACCTAAAAAGAGAATATTTTGAATTTAGTAATAAGAATTCAAAATTATTAGCAAGAGCAGCCAAGGTTAAAAGGGAAAAAAGAGAAATTGGTGTACTGGTTGATAAGCAAGGCTTAAGATGTAATAAGAATAGGGATAAATGTAAAATTGTCAGGGAATTTTATCAGGTACTATATGCAAAAAAGGAAGTAGATTTGGAAAAGCTTAAAAAGATATTGGAGAAACAGTTAGGGAGTGGGATAAAACAAGAGCATAGGGAGAAAATGGAGGAAAAGATATCTGATAAAGAGGTTAAGGAGGTAATAAGCAGATTGAAGATAGGGAAAGCCCCTGGGGACGATGGATTATCGACAGAGTTTTATAAAGAATTTAAGGAGGTGGTGGTCCCGAAATTGGTGAAGTTATATAATTATATACTAGATGGAGGATCAATTCCAACTTCATGGTATAATACTACAATTGTTCTTCTGCCAAAACCTGGTAAGAATTTGGAAAGAGTGGATTCGTACAGACCAATTTCACTTATAAATCAAGATGCGAAAATCTTTACAGCAATATTGGCTAACCGTCTAAATAGTTTTATGGGAGAATATATAAATGTTGATCAAGTAGGGTTTTTAAAAGGACGACATATGGCGGATTTGACTAGAAGGGTATTAGATTTAATAGATAATGTAAATCAAACAAAAGAAAAGGTGGGACTATTATCATTGGATATCTTCAAGGCATTTGACTCATTGCAGTGGTCCTCAATCAAGGAAATAGTTAAAAAATATGGATTTGGGGATAAATTTAATAGGGTTATAGATTTACTATATCAAAAAGGAAATGCTAGGGTTAGAGTAAATGAGGAGCTTACGGATGTGGTAAATTTAGAAGCTGGTACGAGGCAGGGCTGTCCATTATCTCCTATTCTGTTTATTATGGCAATGGAAATCTTAGCTAAAAGTATAAGGGAGGATTTAAATATAGAAGGGATCATGGGTAATAAAGTGAGTATGTACGCAGATGATACATTGCTTATGGTAAAGCACCCGGAGTTAGTAATGGACAGGATTAAAGATCATTTACAGATATTTCAGGATATAACTGGGTTAAAGATAAACTGGGATAAATCAGAATTGATGTTGTGTAATTTGAAACCAAGTGAGATGTGTAGGACAGTGTTGACACTTAATATACAAATTAAGGATAAGTTGAAATACTTGGGGATAATTATTTCAAACAAATTAGAAGAACTTAAACGATTGAACTATGACAGCTTGAAAGTAGAATTTAAGAACAAAATACAAGAGCTTCAGAAGTTAAAGCTGTCATGGTTCGGAAGGATTGCTATGTGTAAAATGATATTGTTGCCAAAGCTTAACTTTTTATTTGATACACTAGCGATCCATTTGAAAGAGAAAGAAATTAATGAGTTTCAAAAGATGTTCAATGGTTTTTGTAATGGAGGTAAAAAATCTAGGCTTCCAAAGAAGTTATGGTATTTGTCTCAAAAAAAGGGGGGTTTGGGATTGCCAAACTTGCTAGCATATTACCGGGCTTTTCAAGTTAAGAATGTTGTGAAGATTTTGGCAAGAGAAAAAACAATTTGGGAGCAATTGGAGATGAAAGAATATAGAAATATTGGAAATTTGATTTTTCTAGGAATAAAGGATAAAGTGAGAAGACCAAATAATACTATGATGAGAGGTCTCGTGGAGGTGTGGAAGAAGGTAAAAAAGGATATGGTCCCAAATCTCTCTCCAGTTTTAGAACTGACTGATATGATGTGTTTCCCAATAAAGTTAGATAAGGAAAAAATGGAAATATTGGATAAAAAAGGGATGCTCTTATTGAAGGATTGGTTAAAAATATGTGAGTCTCTTGTTGAGCGGAAAAAAATATTTGAGATATTAAATTTGAATTGGTTTCAGAGGTTGAAGGTGGAAAATTGGAACAAAAAATATGGAAAAGAAGTAGGGCTAGATAGAATACATACAGAATTTGAGGAGTTGGTATGGAGAATTAGAAAAGGGGAAAATAGTATAAAAGGTCTTGTGAGTAAGCTTTACAATATACTGAATAGAGGGGTAGACCCACATGAGGATTTGAGACGGAAGTGGGAACAAAGTTTGAATATAACAATTGGGGAGTTGGAGTGGAAAAACAAATGGAAAAAGAGGATTATGAGAACAATGTCTGTGAGAATTAAAGAACATAATTTTAAAATGTTGTGGCAATGGTACTTGACGCCATTAAGACTTAACCAGATGGATAATAAAAGAGATAAGTTATGTTGGAGATGTAGAGAATTTGATGGAACATACGAACATATGTGGTGGAGTTGTAAAAAAATAAGGGATTTCTGGGGGAGAATAGAAGCTGAGTTTGGTGTAATAATGGGTAGAAGTGTTAAGCTGGTGTCAAATATCATTCTTTTAACGAATGTGGAAGGTTTGGGTTTAAACAAAGATGAAAAGGAATTACTGGAAATTGTATTGACAACAGGCAGACAATGTATAGCTAGAAACTGGAAAAATGACATAGAAATACAGATTGGAGAGTGGTATAAAGAAATGTGGAGTTTAGCATTGAATGATAAACTGACATGGGAGATTAAAGTGAAAAGGGATAACTTAAAAGAGAATAGATTTTGGAATATATGGAAACCATTTGTGGACCATTCTTGTACGGCAAATGATAGTTCAGGACCAGTACCATCACAAAGAAGTTTTTGGAGCTGAGTAGCAAATAAACTCTCCGGGCATTGTATATATTCACAGGGTGTTTATTATTCATCTAAAGATTAATGGTAGCACAGAAAGTTCTTATTATTTTGGATTTTGAAACAATGGTTTTTTTTTTTCCTTAATATTTTGTGGTTATATAGTAAATAATTAGTTTAGATATTGTCATGTGCTAACATTTAGTAATGTTTGTTAGGATGATACTATGGATTTGTTTATGTATTGTATTGTTAGTCATTGTTTTCTTTTCTTTTTTGTATGTCTTTGAAAAATTCAATAAAAAAAAAAAAAGAATGGGGACCCCATCTCGGGCTGCGCATAACTGCGCGTATGCAGTGGTATGGTGTGCATGGCATATAGGTGGCGGGAACTGTTGCCATTCCTGATGTCCATTGGGGATGCTGGACCACCAGATGTTTTAATTCTGCACCTCGGAGGCGGTGATCTTGCACAGATCGCTAGCCTGGACTTAAAAACTTCCGAGTGCAGTGACCTGGCGTTTCTTTGCCATTTATGGCCGTATACACGGTTGCTATGGTCATACATCATGCCGAGGCACTATTATAGGGGAGGTATTGACCCCCGCGGTTGGACCGTGCCTGGCGGTCACTGAACAGGGCTGTTGCCTGGTTCCTTATCCAGAATGGCTTGGAGACAGCCATTTGTCGTCCGGGGATAGGGTTACAGGAATTTGGCCTGTATTCTGGAGATGGGGTTCACTGTCAGCAAGGGGATGCACCTCTCTTTTGAATAACGTGCAAGAAGGCCAGGTGACCGAATTGTCAGTCAAGGAAGGCGGCCCCTGCTGCGATTTTGGCAATGTTGCCAAGTGTAAGGTGCCTCTCCGAGAGTTGCAGGTGATGCATGGCCACATCAACTTCGCCTGCAGAGTGATAACACCAGGCAGTGCCTTCGCCAGGCGTCTGGGTCACGCTATGGCGGGTCTTTATAAACGACACTGCAGGGTACGGCTGACGGGTTTATGAGCGGACCTGTTGGTTTGGCTCACATTCCCACAGGACTTTCATGCTGTCTCCTTTTGGAGGTCTGAGCTTATGGTCAGCCCCAGTTCCAAGTACGGTCGGATGCCTCCGGCTCCCTGGGGTGGGGGATTTATTTTAATGACAGTGTGCCTATGGTCATTGGCCCCAGGGATGGCAGGGCATGGATCGCTTACGCGATCTTATGTTTCTGGAGTTTTTCAATTCTGGGTCCCCTTTATGCTCTGGGGGGACAGGTGTCCGAATTTTGTGCTTCACTTTTGGTGTGACAATGCTGCGGTGGTGCACATTGTCAATGCCCAAACGTCTAAATCCCCCGGAGTCATGGCCTCAGTTCGCCAATTGTTCTTGGGTCCGTGCGCTTTAATGTGCTCCTTAGGGCTAGACATGTGCCAGGCATTAATAACGATATTGCTGATGCTTTATCCTGCCTGCAGATCTCCCGGTTCCGTGGCTCGGCTCCAGACCCAGGGGAACTTCCCTCTCCACTCCTGGCTGAGATATGGACATTTAGCGAGGAGACGGGAACCGGGCGAGTGGCATGTCTTGGCACCTCGCACGCGTACGGCGTATCAGCATCCACTCCTTCACTTTAGAGCCTTTTGTGGGCAAAGGCAGTTGCCTGAAATGTGGCCGATACTGGTCGACTAGGTTTTACAATATATGGTGCGCCTTCATGATCTGGGGTTGGCCCCATGCACCATAGCCACCAGGCTTTACGCCTTGACATTCATGGCCAAGGCACGGGGCTTTCCTGACTATGCGAGTGTCTTCTGGATACGTCATGTATTGGAAGGGTGGACACGTGTACGAGGCCGCTGCCCGGACACACGTCGCCCTGTTTTCACAGGTATTCTGACCCACCTTGCACGAGGGTGGCATAGACTATGTTACAGTAGGTAGGAGGAGTCTCTTTTTCATGCAGCTACCACTGTAGCTTTTTCTGGAGCTCTGCGAATCAGCGAGCTGGTCCCATGGTCAAAAGGGGACGTGTTTCGTAGGGCACTGGAACTCGACGATGTGTCTATCAACCAGGAGTGGGCTCAGTTGAGGATTCGTTCCTCAAAGGCCTATCTGCATGGAGTAGGCAGTGGTGTCATACTGCTACGATGTACATTTGCTGACATCTGTCTGGTTGGTGCCCTACGTACAATTTTGGCAGTGCCTGCTGCCGCGCCCTGGCCTGTTTTTCTGCCACCAGGATGGGTCTCCACTTACCAAATTTCAGTTCTGGAGGGTGACCGGTACCGCACTTCACAGTGTGGGGCTCGTTATGGCACCCATTCATTTAGGATAGGTGTCGCATCGACTGCGGCTGCGTTTGGGTACTCTGAGGCTGATATATGTTGGATGGGCAGGTGGGGGACCGCGCGTTTTTTCCTTATATGTACGTCCCCTCACTGTGTGAGTACCTAGTTATGTCCTTAATTACTTTTCCTTCTTTTACAGACCCTGTGTGTCTACGCACACTGGTGGCAGTGGGGCTGGTGGGCCACAGCTATGTACACTGGGCGGCAGAATATGTGCGGTGACAGAGTGGGGACCCCATCTCGGGCTGCGTGCATCCGCACATATGCGGTGGTATGGAATGCGCAGCATGAGATGGCGGGAACTGTTGCCATTGCTGATGTCCATCAGGGATGCTGGACCGCCTGATGTTCAGATTCTGCACCTCGGCGGCGATGATCTCGCACGGATCACTGGCCTTTCCTTAAAATGTCAAGGTGCAGTGACCTGGCGTTTTTACATCATTTATGGCCGTACACACAGTTGCTATGGTCTGACATTGTGCCGAGACACTGTTCTAGAGGAGACATGGATCTCTGTGGTTTGGACCGTGCCCGGCGGTCAGCGAACAGGGCTGTTGCCCGGTTCCTTGTTGAGAATGGCTTGGGAACAGCCATTCGACATCCGGGGATAGGCTTGCAAAATTTTGACCTATATGCAGGAGATTGGGTCCACCTGTTGGCCTATGAACCTCTTTCTGGAGGATGTGCAAGGAGGCCTGGTGACCGAGCTGACGGTCGGGGGGGGGGGGGCGGTGAGTCATCATGGACGCCTCCCCGTGTGGTGGGTAGCACTGGGTAAGGTAAAGATTTATGACACATAGGTATCCGGCAGGTTTGCAACTGACTGGCCAACACGTAGAGGGGAAACAGGATCGGCCGGTCAAGGGCGAACCATGAAAGGGGTGCTGTCAGGAGCTTCACAGCCTGCATCACCTTGATATTTGAATGGATACTCGTCATAGGGTGGGGTCAGTAGATAGTATATTGACTCCGGTCAACAATTTGTTTGTGTAAACAAACAAATTGATACAAATTGATACATGTAGCCAATTTCCATTGGCATTTAGGGTGGAACCTTACCAGTGCTACTGCGGCCTGCTTTCCTTAAAGAATTACAATTGGATGATACACCAATTGAAAGTGATAATTCGGACTAGGGGATTATTCAATAAAAGTGGCCCGATGCCTTTAATCCAATGCCGGTGTCTGAGTCTTTATTTGGGTGGTTGCGCCTGCAATGCAAGCGCGGCGCCAAAATGGCCACCACGCTCTTTGCCGGGGGGCCCACCCGGACGCAGACATCCGGGCTAGTTAGGGGGCATGGCCAACCCTCCGTAAAAGGGGTGGCCATCAGGCAGCCTGGCTGCCATTTTGCGAAGCGACGGAGCGGATAAGTTTTTCCCCTCCACCCCCTCCCTAGTGGACAGTGTGATTTTCTGGTCGCTTCGGGGCCGGGGGGGGGAATTTTTGCTTGAACTTACATTGGCCCCTTTGGTTCTTGGCTTTTTCGCCCATCCCACACTGTTGCTAGTGTTTGAGATACGGGGTAAGTTGACTTTGGTCACTTTTGGTGGGTCACTTTTTGGGCACTTTTTACCCTTACCTGGGTAAGGTAAAGATTTATGATCCATAGGTATCTGGCAGGTTCGCAATTGACTGGCCAACACGTAGATAGGTACAGGGGAAACAGGATTGGCCGGTCAAGGGCGAACCATGAAAGGGGTGCTGTCAGGAGCTTCACAGCGGGGAGGAGCATCATGGCAGACTGAGCACATCGTTTTTCTCACCACTGCCTGGAAAGGGGAGCCACAAATGTGGATATATAATGCTAAACTGTTACATTTTTGAAGGAAAATGTTTCTGGAAGGAATGTGAAGTTGGTAGATTGTAACTGGAGGTATTTGGAGCCTGGAGGACAACAGAAAAGAGTAAAACTGTTGCAGCTGTTTCTCAAGTGCAGAGAGCCGAGTTAGTGGTGCTGTTGGAGAATGGAGTTTACGAGCAGAGGTGACAGCAAAGAGAAGCGCTTCCTTGGGAGCTGGCAATAGCTGTGTTCGAGAGAAGTGAATCTTGGCAAAATCTGGGGTTCGGCAGTGCTTGGAGGAGACTCGAGTGGCGGAGTGGAGCAGAGGAGAGAGGAGGAGAGCCAAGCACGATCTCGCGTGCAGAGTTCCAGGGTGGAAGGAAATAACGATTTTGGTCTCGGCTGGAGTGGCGCTGCCGGAGAACAGAGGACGGAGTTTAGGAGGGAGGTCTCGGCAAGGAGAAGCGCTTTTGTGGGCGGCTGAAGTCTCCGCGCCGCTTGGAGCTTGGGGACGCTGGAACACAAAGTGGTCAGGAGAGTGCTCTGGTTGTGTCGGGCGGAGAAGGAGTCGTTACTCTGTGGGGATAGGGGTCTGAGGGGAGTCAATTGGGGGGTGCGGAAGTGAGTCCCAATTGATCCCAAAGGGCCCTAATCCGGAGCAGGAGTCTGGGCAGCCCGTGTTGACCAGTGCATTGGTTGGATGTGCGTCCCCCGAAAATACTACTGAACGTTAGCTGAAAGTGTGGAAGTCCTTAAGGAGTGTTATTTCTTCTATCCTTGGAACTTGGACTTGGTTTGTGTTGAACTTGTTTTACAAGTGGTGTGCTGGAAGGGCAGACGATATTGTGTTTGATTGACTGTTGGGCAGGGTCCTTCCATGAGCCCTGATCATTGGACCATTGTGGGGGTGTAAAATAGAGCTGGTGCTTAAGCGGTGGAGAGCAATTTGTGACTGTGATTTTGACTGTGGCAGAAAGAAGAAAGAAAGTGAAGGGAAAAAAAGAAAATTAGTTTTCACAGCTGCTGTGCCAAGGACAGTGATAAAATCAAGGCTAGCCCTGGAGTTGCTTTATCATCAAGTGCAGCTGTGTACTGCTCAACTGGTTGGACTATAGGAACAATTTTTTTCTTTCTTCAAGACCTGTGTTTTGTATACTTGCCTTGTGTAGAGTAATGAGCTGGATTAACTTGAAAGTCCATAGTGGTTGAAGTTAATTATAAAAGGGATTGTAAACTATGGTTGTTTATGTATTGGGGCATAAGGTGATAATTGTATAGGGTATTGGCTAAAAGCGTGGATAAAGTTGTGTAGACCTGGTTAGGACTATTTTAGAATAGAGTGAATGAGTTGAAAAGAAAAAAGAAAGCAGCAGAGAGAAGAGATAGAAATAGATCCAATTTGGCTAAGAACAGGTAGATTAGTAAGAGCAGGTGGTGAGGAACGAAGGAAGTCCTTAAAGGACGAAATTTTGGAAGCTGAGGAGCTGGATAGGCTTAGAGCAAGCATGGCAGCAAAGAAGAAAGTACAAGAGAAACAGCAATTACAACAGTTAGATATAAATCAAGAAGATCAGCAAATTGAATTTAAAGAGGCCAATGCTCGGGGAGCTATAAAAAAGAAAGTAATAGAAGGAGGTGTAGAGGAAAGTGTGGAAGGGGATAGCCCTGATGTGAATGAATGTAGAGGCTCTATTAAAATGAGATTAGATAGTCTTGAGAAGTATCTTCAGACCAAGTTCCAAAATTTAGAAGAGCAGCGAGCGAGGGATAATCAAGAATTTATTAAACTGCAGCAAGAGAGTTTTGAGGCTTTTCAGCAAAAAATGCTGTCAGTGGTGACAGGTTTGATGGAATCAGCTAAAGTTGAAATTGCCAAGATAATGGAAGAGGTGAATGATGTAAAAGAAGGAATGGGTTCAATTTCAAAGGAGGTTGAAAATGTAAAGAGACATGTCCAAGAGGTGCAGGAAAAAGCTAAAGGGAGAGAAGTAAAAGTGGATGATCATGAAGTGAGACTGGAGTTACTTGAAGACCAATCTAGAAAAGGAAATATTATAATTAGGCATGTTTCTGAGGCCCGCCCTGATCAGCTGAAGGCCAGAATAATGAGTTGGTTAAATGATTTAGGTATGGATAGGAAGTTCGAGGCTGAGGATGTATTAAGTGTGCATAGATTAGGGTCTAAGAAGCATAATACAGCAGACAGAAATGTGCTATTGAGGTTTGCTAGTGAAGGTTTGAAGGTGATGTTAATGCGACATATCAGGAAATCTGGGTCAAGTATATTGAAAATGGAAGGGAATAGTATAGAGATCTATAATGATATTTCTATTGGCGAGAGAACATGGAGAACACAAATCAAACCAGTAACCAGGAAGTTGAGGGAAAAAGGAATTGTTTATTTTTGGCTTGCCTTAAAAAAGCTAAAATTCATAGTATCTGGAAAATCATACGTGTTGAGGGATGGGTCATATGTCTTAGACATACTTGCAGAGGCAAAGATAATCGACCGAAACTCCAAGGAATGGGAAGATCTTAAAGAGGAGCTGATAATAGCAGGGGTTTACACAACATATGACAGGGAAGAGGAAGAGCGGATGAAGGATATGAGGGTGGCGTTGTCTAGCCAGGATGAACTAGGTAGTGTGGAATGATATAACGGTGTAAAAATTGCAATTGAAGTAACTGTAAGGCACAATATAAAGCGATGATAGAATCCTCATGTGGAATTGGTGGCATGAAAAATTAGATAGTATTTAGAATGGGTAATTAGGCAGGAGAAGTGGTGGTTTTGTTTGTGAGTGTTGTCTCCCCTCCCCCCTCCCCCCTTGTTTTGCAGGGGTGTTTTTCTTTTTCGTCTCGAAATGGCGGGGAGGGTGATGATTTATTGTTTTATGTTTTGTGTTCAGCTGTTTGCTTATGTTTTGTGGGTTGGATTAGCACATGCTTGTAGGAGATGGAATTGTTGCAAGCGAAAAATAATAAAGAATTATGAAATCGATTAGGGTGTTATCATGGAATGTGAAAGGCACTGGCAGTATTATTAAGAGGAAACGTCTGGAAGCGGTAATTAGGAAAGATAGGCCAGATGTGATATGCTTGCAAGAAACGCATCAAAAAAGTGAGGATGAAAATAAATTGTATATAAAGGGGATAGAATATTATGAGAAGGCATTGGGTACGTCTAAGGCAAGAGGGGTTGCCATATTAATATCAAAAAAGTTAGGATTTACAAAAGTAAAGACAGTTGTAGATCCAGAAGGGAGATTTCTTATAACAAGGGGATTTATTAATAATGAGGATATAACCTTTGTTAATGTATACGCGCCAAACGAAAAACAGGAGGAATTTTTAGATAAGGTGTATCAAAGTATAGAATCAGAAAGGGTGTCCAAGTTAATAATGGTTGGAGATTTTAATTTGATCAGATCAGGTTTGGATACTACAAATGTGGCTAAGCGTACATGTGCTAATAGGGTGATGGATAGGTGGTTAAAAATAACGGGATTACAGGATGTTTGGAGGAAAATTAGAGGCTCAGAACGGGGATATACATTTTTTTCGCACGTGCATAATTCTTATTTACGAATTGACTATGTTTTGGCTTCAGAAAGTATGATAGATAAGGTTGAAAATATTGAAATTGGTATGATTAAGGAATCTGATCACGCTAAAATAATTACGGAATTTAAACTAAGTGATGAAAAACAAAAAAGGGGTACATGGAGCTATGATACAAGGTTATATAGAGATCAAAAGAGTAAGGAAACGATAATAAAAAGATGGGAAGAGTGCTGGGAAATTAATGATACAAAGGATGTAAATGATGGAATATTATGGGATACCATGAAGGCAATATTCAGGGGAGAAAGCATTAGGCTCTCTTGTATTAATAATAGGCAAAATAAGGAAAAGGAAAAAGAGTTAGAGGACGAAATAAAGAAATTGCAGGATATTCATGCAAGAACGGGAGATAGGGACATATTCGATAAAATGCAAAAATTAAAAAGAGAATTTATTGAAAAAGATATTGAAAAGGTAAAGAAGAATTTAATTTATTTGAAAAGAGATTACTTCGAGTACAGTAATAAAAATTCTAAGCTATTAGCTAGAGCGGCTGAAGAAAAGAAAGATAAAAGAGGAATTTCATAATAGATAGATAAGTATGGTAGAAGGTGTAATAAGTTAGTTGATAAAATTAAAATTGTCAAGGCTTTTTATCAGGAATTGTATTCGAGGAAGGACGTAAATAAGGATGAATTAGAGCGATATTTAGATAAGTGGTCAAGAATAAATTTAAGCTTGGAGCATAGGAGTTATATGGATGAAAAGATAACACAAAAGGAAATAAAGGAGGTCATAAAAAGGTTAAGGATAGGCAAGGCTCCAGGCGAGGATGGTTTATCAGTGGAGTTTTATAAAGACTTTAAAGAGATGTTGTTACCAAAAATGGAAAGGATTTTTAATTATATTTTGGAGGGAGGGAGAGTTCCTAAATCGTGGTATAGTACAATTATTATTTTAATTCCAAAGGTAGGGAAAAATCTGGAAAAAATTGAATCCTATAGACCGATTTCCCTGATGAATCAGGACGCAAAAATTTTTGCGGCAATTTTAGCTAATAGATTGAATAGTTTTAGTGGCAAATACATTAATAAGGATCAAGTGGGATTTATGAGGGATCGGTATATGTCGGATTTGATGAGAAGGATGGTTGACTTGACAATTATTGCTCAGGAACAAGAGGAGCATGTTGGTTTCTTCTCCCTGGATATATTCAAAGCTTTTGACTCGATCCAATGGATAACTATAAAGGAAATTATAAAGAAATATGGATTCGGACAAAAATTTTGTGGGGTAATTGAGCAGTTGTATCAGCAAGGCTCGGCTAGGGTTAAATTAAATGAGGAATTAACAGGGGAGATTAAATTGGAAGCGGGCACAAGGCAAGGAGATCCATTGTCGGCATCTTTATTTATAATGGCCATGGAATTGTTAGCTAATGTAATAAGGGAAGATAAGGAATTAATTGGAATTGAGGGTATAAAAATTAGCCAATATGCTGATGACACCCTAATAACAATAAAAAATCCACAGAATGCACTAGGGAAGATATATGGGCATTTAGAGGACTTTCAAAGGGTGACGGGACTTAAGGTAAACTGGGATAAGTCAGAAGCAATTCTTTTTAATGTGGATTTGGACATACAAGAAAGTTTAAAGACTAAATTTAAAATACAAATTAGAGATAATATAAAATACCTGGGGATAAACATTTCAAATAAATACGATGATTTAAAGAGGTTAAATTATGATAAATTGGAAAAAGAATTAAAAGAAATGATTTTACGGTATAAGAAGCTAAATTTGTCGTGGTTTGGACGCGTTTCGCTATGTAAAATGAAGCTTTTACCCAAATTAAATTTCTTATTTGATACCCTGCAAATATATATGAAAGAGAAGGAATTAAAGGTTTTTCAAACTATATTAAATAATTTTTGTAACGGTGGAAAAAGGGCCAGGATACCAAAGTTTTTATGGTATTCATCACAAAAAAAGGGCGGGTTAGGAATTCCAAATATTAAAAATTATTATTGGGCATTTCAATTGAAGAATATTTGTAAAATTTTAGTGAAAGAAGAATCGATTTGGGGAAAAATTGAATTGCGAGAGAAACTGGGTGAAGAAATATTAATGTTTTGGGGCAAAGGGAAAGTAAAAATTAATGTTACAAATAAATTGTTAAAAGCTCTTTTAAAAACTTGGACATTATTGAAAAATAAATTGGCACCAGGGTTGTCCCCAATATTAGGCCTGAGTGATATGAAATCATTCCCACTGAGAATGGATAGGAGATTAGAAGAAGTATTGAATAAGAATAATATAACTTTATTAAAGGATTGGATAACAGCATGTAGAGACAAGGAAAGAAAGTTAGATTTAGGTAGACAACTTAAATTGAATTGGCTTCAATTGATGTCTATTGACAGTTGGAATAAAAGATATTTAGATGAAACGAGCTTGGATAGGGAGCGGACGAAATTTGAAGAGTTGGTACTTAGTCTAAAAAGTGGGCAGGTAAAAGTTAAGGGGTTAGTAAGCAAAATATATAAGGTTTTGGATGACTCAGATCAGCATCAGAAAGCTTTAAAAGAAACATGGGAGCTAGATTTGAATATCATAATTACAGACGAGCAGTGGAATGCTAAATGGAAAAGGAGAATAATGAGGTCTTTGTCTGTAAGAATAAAAGAGCACAATTATAAATTATTGTGGAAGTGGTACTTGACTCCGGTACGACTATACCAAATTGACAATACAAAGTCGAAATTTTGTTGGAGGTGTAAGGGGGAAATTGGAACATATGAGCATATGTGGTGAGGGTGTAAAGAGACGAAGTCATTCTGGTTGTAGGTGGAACACGAAATTGGGAGAATTCTAGATGTAAGAATGAAATTGGATGTAATTTTAATTTTGTTAACAGATGTGGAGGTGGTAGAGCAACAAAAGAGGGAATTATTAGCAATTATGTTATCCAGTGCTAGACAGTGTATAGTGCGATATTGGAAATGTGATGTTACCCAAAAATAGAGGATTGGTATAAGGAGTTGTGGAATACTGCGCTGAATGATAAGCTTACCTGGGAGTTAAATTTAAGAAAAGGGTTAATTAATGAAAGCAAATTTCAGGAAATTTGGAAATGTTTGATAGATTATACCTTGATTAATGGTCATGGGCAATTGCCGGTGCCGGATTACATTGCATTTTTGAGACGATAATAGATAAAAGGGGAAATTCTGTCTCCGTAGCATTGTATATAGCACGTGGTGATATTTTGCTCTGTTTCTTTTTTTTTCTTCTCTCCTTCTCTCCTTATTTATATTATTGTGTATTTTGTCCTTTATTTTCTTATATTGTTCTGTGTGTTATCTCTTGTTTTTTTAATTATTGGATGTGTATCGAGAAATAAAAAATTTAAATTTTTTTTTTAAAAAAAGGGAGCTTCACAGCCTGCATCACCTTGATATTTGAATGGATACATGTCATAGGGTGGGGTCAGTAGATAGTATATTGACTCCAGTCAACAATTTGTTTGTGTAAACAAACAAATTGATACATGTAGCCAATTTCCATTGGCATTTAGGGTGGAACCTTACCAGTGCTACTGCGGCCTGCTTTCCTTAAAGAATTACAATTGGATGATACACCAATTGAAAGTGATAATTCGGACTAGGGCATTATTCAAAAAAAGTGGCCCGATGCCTTTAATCCAATACCGGTGTCTGAGTCTTTATTTGGGTGGGTGCGCCTGCAAAGCTGAACGACCATTTGTCAGGAAAGCATTAGCTTTTGCAGGAATTGTAATAGATTAGCCTTAGAATCACTTTCAGTTTTACAATTATGTGGGCAGTGTTCTATTCAAACTATTGTGCACAAAAGTGTGATTATGGAAGCAGCTGCTGCAATGCAGAAAGATCCACACATATATCTGAATCATGCAAAAAGGCACACAACTGGGCAGATCTCTACATCATGGCAGGTGCTTCCATGATTGCCTTTATGCACATGTGTAATATGAAGAGAATACAGTAATGTCTACCATCCGGAGGGCTAAAGGTTCTGCATGTCTGAAATGCAAGTGTTAGAGAATTCAACTGATACTGTACTTTGTATTGGTTGTTGTTGTTTTGGTTTTGCTTTCCTAATTTGTCAGATATCTACCTGTACATGCTTCATAATGTTTTACCCAAGATGCAAAAGTCAAATCTACATGTTTGCACTACAAAACATCTCCAGTGCACATGTGGATAACAATACACTCATGGAGGTCATTGTTTTCTCCTCTAATTGTCATGGTAATATATCACAGATTTGATAAAAATTTCTTGAGAAGGATGGATTCTCTAAGTTAAGAAGAGAGAATGGGAAACAGTTCTGCATGTCCACATCAGATTCCCACAGAGCTTTGTCACTCTAACCCTCCAACTAATTTCTATACAGTCTAAATTTATGCTATTTTCTTTTTTAAAAAGTTAAGTGTTTTGAGATAGTTACATCTTGTAAATCAATGGCTGACATAACCCAAGCTCTATATGTAAGCTACAAATATAAGAGCTTGGCTCCCAGAGCGAATCATATCTGCATATGTCCCACACATATAAACATTCCATTTATTCAAAAGGTGTGTCCAAGCTAAAAGCTCTAATTACCCTTCCTCCAAAATATCAGATTCCACATAAAGGCTCAATGCTGACAGCATAGCACTAGAAGCGTCGACTTCCTTAGATTCTTGATCTTTGTTCCTCCTGCATGTGCAAAATGGGGCAGACTTACACGGCAGGAAAGCAAACTATCTTGCCTCTATGGTTATGTTTACCTAAAATATTTTAAAATTGAATAATCATCTAGATTAATCTATACATTCTATAAACTGATGCAAGAACTTTGAAATATTGTATCTCTCTATAGCTAAAACCTTAATTAAATTCATGTTTATTTGGAAAATGTACTCATATCAGTAGAGCTTGTTTCCCAAGCACTTGCAATCACAGAGAGACGTCACTTTGATCTTAACTTTCAAAGTTGTCACATAGGTATACTAAATCATATTTTTACACCTGTTGCAACTCTTCTACTAAAAATACAGAATTCTCTAACATATATTAGTATTCATGAAAAGTGTACTTTTGATTTAATATGCTGAAAGTCAATTGACTGAGGAACATATAATAGATATTTTTAACAAATATTTGTTATCTCAACCTGTAACTGTTAACTTGTACTGTAACTTTTATTAAAGTTTAATCTATGAGTACAGCCAGTGGTGACTTTATCTCTGGCAAGTTAAAGCACCTATTTCTGCTACCTGTTCACCAGTACAGACACCAATTTCATCCTAAACCCTGCACCTAAGATTTGAGATATGTCCTTGTAATAGAACAGGCCATAGTGAGGATGGCAAGATGAAGGAGTATTGGAAAAATTGGATATCATAACTTGCTCATGTGGACTGGCTTACTGCCATAGCAAGCTACCATTGTTTATTAGCCTTGTTAATATAAAACAGCGTATGTTTCTGTGATTAAAAAAAAAAATCCTAAAGTTACACCGCAACGTTCTGTTTAACAGCAATGGCAATTCAAACTCTCACCATTCAGGAGAGCTTGTAATGTGATTAACTCCTAACTCAGAAAAGGTCTCATCGCTTAACCAGTTTTTAAATAAGCAAACATTTCATAACAATGTGTCAAAATATCAACCACATTTTAAGGCTGGGATGGCAAACCTTGGCACTCCAGATGTTCTTGAATTTCAATTCCCAGAAGCCATGATCACCTGGAGTGCTGACTTTGGCTCCTGGTAGTTGAATTCCAAGAACACCTGGAGTGCAAAGGTTCACAATCACTGGTCTAAGATGAGCTGCAAAATACGTAGAACGTATGAAAGTTGCAAAAGTCCTTGTCTCTGAATGGAAACAAGAAAATCATGAGGTATAGAATTTAGAATTTTATTAAATTAGGCTAGTTTTGGAGTTGGCAGAATACAGGTCATGTTCTATTGGCTTATCTCCATGTGCTTTTCAGGAGATCAATAAAGTTTTATGATTTCCAGTACAAACAAAAACATAGGTTCCTTTTCTATATCAATTAGACTGCTGAGGAAGAAGAATTTTGATGAGGAGTAGAGTGAGGAAGAGGAGAAAATATCTGTAAGTGAACATACTATAAAATCCTGGCTCGATATGTGTTTGAAAGCACACCTGAGCTTCCTGTGTCATCATTTTGCATTTCAGCTTTCTATTTGGGGGAGTGGGGGAGAACCCAAAGCAGACCTAGCAAGCTTGATGTCTGCCTTTTCCTTTAATAGATAAGCTAAATTTATTCTAGATAGTTGAAAGGAAGAAACAACAACTAATTATTGACAAATTTGGTTTCTAATTTACTAATGACATTAGACACACAATAAGCAAACCTAAATCGTATGTTTATCAGAAGCAAAACTGAAAACAGAAATATGTTTAATTTCTGTGAATTCAGCAAGATTAAAGTTTGTAGAATGTTTAGTCCAGCATCAGAAAGATCTAACTCAGGAGTTCTCAACCTTTTTAATTTGGGATCAGCACATGCTCCCTCAGACAGCTTCAGGGGCCAGATGGCCATTTTGCTCTTCCTTTACCACATAGCACTTTTGGGTGTGGTGGAGGCAGTGGGGGGGGGGGGGGGGCACATGAAATGGCACAATGGGCTGCATCTGGCCCACAGGCCACAGGTTGAGAATCCCTGATATAACTGTATGTGTTTTTGAGAAAACATTACTAAAGTTGTATTTTCTTCCCCAAAAGTCTCTGACATCTCGGTGAGAATTCTTAACATTTATCCAGAATATATCTTAACACAGAATTTTACTCATACTGTCAATATTGAAAAAATAACAGAATAAGATAAAATGCAAGATATAATGTAAGTAATCAATGTAAGATAAATGTTTAAGAAAGAAATAACTCTCAGTCAAAAGCTCTGCAGGACTCTGAAGCACACATGGAGATCTGCATGAAATGGAACTGTTACATTTGTTTTAATATTCCCAATTTGGAAGAGATGGAGCCGTTTTTATTTTTCATACAGATATGAATGCATGAGAAGAAACAGAAAACAGTAAAAGTTTCTCCTGTGGCTACTTTTCAAAATATTTTCCAGTGGGAAAATCAGAAATGTTGGGGGGAAACTGGCATTGAGTGGGAGAATTTAATGATTTTTTTTAAAAAAATATTTCTCAAGTATATTTTGCAAATAAACACTTTTTCAGGCATGGTTTCAAACTACTGTTTTAGCCAAAATCTTTATTTTTAAAATGCTTTCTAGTACAATTGGTTGGGAATCAACAGTATTAGAAACTTACAGAAATCTGTAAATCACAAATCATCTCTCTTTCCTTTGCAATATGTGAAATAAAACAAACAGGTTGTCTTTTGAGCTGTCATCTATGAACTCACACAAGTGAATCTTGCATCTGTGTATAGCCACATCTGGCACCTTCTACTGTTGGATAGCTTGTTGGCAGGAACACAGTCCTTAGCCTCCCCGCACCCCAAGCATGCATAGGTGTACCTTACAGCCTTTCAACTGAATTTCTTATCCACCACATGTTTAAATTATGGTAGGCACTGTGGCAGACTAAGGGAAGGAGGTTGAGTTAAGTGACTTTACAGATGACCAGTCCAGAGACCAGTTGCAGATAATCAATCTGATTTCTTTTTCTGTGGTCTCTGCGATTCACAAAATTATATGATCAGCACCCTCATTTACTAGGGGAGGGAACATCATGTCAACACAGAAACATAATCAAGTGCTGCAACTGCTCTACCTCAAATGAGATCAAATGAGACCAGGAGACTACATTGCAGTCATCTGATACAGGGATTCTTTATAGGAAAAATTTAGAGGATGATCTAGGTCTACAGAGAATGACTACAAAGATATGTTGCTAAGTGGAGATTTGAATTTAGTTCTCCTGAGCCCTAGTCCATTACTCTATCCACTACACCAAACTGAATACATCCGATCAGATATTCACCAACCTCTAATATTCCACATTACAAAGTTTATGGACATATTAGGCTATTGAAGAGGGGGAAAACACAATAGCAATAAAGGGGAAGGGAGTAAAAATGAGAGAGGGGAAAGCCAAGAGAAAAATAAAACATACACCTAGAGACGAGATCTCTATGCTATCTCTACTGCTATGTTCTCTAGCTTTAAAAAAGTCATGATGCATTGAATCTTTTGTTCAATACTTTTCCCAGTAGACCAACAAAAGGGAAAAGTAGTTGTTATTCTGCTGAAAGGCCTTGTAAGTCTTCTTCTTCCTCTTCTGCCATATCTGAATCCAAATATAGGTGATCCTCATGACGATCAACCATGAAGACTGTCCTGAGAATATAATACAGTACAGTGGCCTTTCATCTGCCTTCTGCATTGCATCATGATCCCAATGTACCATTGATCCAGTTCCATGAGTCACTTTTTGGTCCTGAGCCCTTTTGGCACACAAAGTCCTCTTCAACCCCAGGCCAGTATTGATGAAGCTGCTGCCTTTCATCAAGATGGATTCAAGTGGGATTTAATCCATTTAGGGACCATCACCCTTCCCTGTGGACTTTGGCACCCAAGGCCATTAGTCTTCAGGGTTGTCTGGTTAGTTAACTGCCAGCTGTCACTTGACATTGAGTCACTGGCAGTATGATCTACTGTAGTTACCATAGCAGGATAACCTGGCCAGATTGATTATAAGTCTAGTTAAATGTAATTATTTAAACTATAGGTTCATTGTTATTTCCGCAACAGAATCGTCTGCACATACATTTAAGTTAGGTACAAAATCAAACCTACAATTGTACCTGTCCCTTTAGTTACGCTTTAAACACTGTTATTACTTTCAATGTAATAAACTATTTGATTTTATATTTCTTGAACATGTGTTACTTTTCATTATTTTGTCTTAATATTCATTCTCCATTACCTTACTGGGTACAAACGTGGAATGGACTATCTTGGAAGGTGGTAGATTCTCCTCCAATGTAGGTTACTAAAAATTGTTTTGATGACCATGTGTCAGAGATATTTTATCTGTGGACCTTCTGTTTCAGCAAGGGGGTGAATTTGATGAGCTGTAGCAACCTATCCAGTTCTACACTTCCATGAAAATAACTCCATTTTCAGTATCTCCTATTGAACAGGCAACACAGTTTTTGAAAAGTCTATGGGCAGCCAAAATAAAGTACTGTATAAGAAATTGAAAATCTTTTCCAGGTGAAAAAAAAAGAGTTACCATAAAAATAGACAAAATAACCAGGAAAACTCTAAGAGATTCAGGGAAAGGCTATCAAATGAAAGCAAATTCTGTAGCAGAATTCCTTTTCCTCAGTACTGCTGGCACTGCAAAGAAAGGTAGGCCCCTAGAGTACACCTAGGCATGCAGAGTAAGGGATAGGATTCACCCCCAAAGCTACTCAGCTTTAGAAGAAGCCAGACATGACATGATTCAGATGTCTCACAAAAAAGAACTGTGAGCTGTGTTTAATGATACTACTGTATATGTATCAATTAGAAACTACATTTTGAGAGACTAGAGAAGCTTATTTCCATCTTTATGAACAAATTTTCTTGAAGTCCGTGGAAGTAAAATTAAAATGCAGAATATAAAACTATTCACATTTTAGAAACTTGTTTTGATCAGAGAAAGGAAACTGATGCTGAGATATTTTCAACTTTATGTTTACCATATTTTTGGACCATAAGACGCACTTTTTCTCCCCCAAAAGTGGGGAGAAAATGAGGGTGCATCTTATACTCCAAATGTTGGTCTTCGGCCAGCTGTGGCTGTTGTAAAAGGATAATTTATAAGAGCCGCAGCTGGCCAAAGACTACTACTGCCACCTCTCAGCTGTTCATCTGTTCCAGGGCAGGGGGGGGGGGACACATATGAAAAACAAGTGGCCACTAGAGGGTGAAAATCGCAATTTCCCATTGAAATGCATTGGAAATAAATTTCTTGTATTCAAAAGTTTTCTGTTTGTATGTTCCCAATCCATTTAAATTGGAAACCAAACCTGTGCTTAAAAATAAAGGGTTTCACTTAACTTGATGCCTTTGTCTCTACTCTGCACACAAAATGGAGGGGGAAAACATGCTTCCTGGTTGAAAGGAGAGCAAGAGGCTAGGCTAGAGTATCACTTCCTTCCTCAGTGCAATTGACCTGTCTGCCCATTTCCCCTGCAGTGCCACCATTGGTTGATGGTGCAAAATACAGTATTAAATATTTTTGTTTTGTTTTCCTGCTCTGAAAACTGGGTGCATCTTATGGTCAGGTGCGTCTTATGGTCCAAAAAATACGGTATTTTCATGCTCTGGATTTCACATGGCTAATTTTGTCCACAATTTCTATGATGTTTTACTACACATTTATTATGTGTAGTGATGATATGTTATAAACTTTATTATAAAGTTTAGCAATATCCAAATATTCTAATATACTATGGTCACTTAAGGCCTAGGTGACTCCCAAAATGTTGGTAACAATATGGAAGACAGGTGATTGTTAGTGGTATGTATCCCATTCTACTGTGTGTTACCTACTGTCATTTGCAGGAAAATGTATTGTAGGTTTCATTGTGTTTCTTATTTTTCTGAATAATCTTGGTTTTAACTTGTGTACAATGCCCAGAGTCCATTGGATTAGGGCACTATATAAATCTATTAAATTTGAATTTCCCCCAAAATTTCTTTCCTATCAACCCAAAATGGGTCAGGGGGGGGGAGGGGATTTCAATGTTTCGCACATTCTGGCATTTTATATCTCTAATTTATTTCCATGTGTGTATCAGAGTTCCCACAAATGCACCAGAACTGCAGGGCTACTGGTAATATTCTAAAAGAATATAACACTTGGATACAACTAACTGCATGGCTACTGATACATATTAATATATTTCCACGTATATCAAATGGACTTTACATGGTCATTTTAGTGCTGTGGTCTTGCTTCCCAAGAAAATCTGAATTCAGGCATTCTATTATTCTGCATGCACATTTATAATAAAGATGACTGGCATGCACAATTGCATCTCTAAGGCATGATTCCAATAAACAAATGCCAGAGAAGTCTTAACATGAAGCAATCCGCTTCTCTTGACTTTTGACTTCTACCCTTCTTCCTCTCAGAAATATGGCAAAATGTTTCCTTCTAAATTTGCAGGGAATTGATATTTCAGTTCAGTTCATTAAGGTTTGTAACTGGACTAATTACATTACTCCTATAATAACCTTAGTTGGCTAAATAGCTCAGTGTTTCTGCCATCAGTTCCAGAGGCTGGGAGTTCAATTCCCCACTGTGCCTCTGAGGAGAAAAGCCAGGCTGTGTGGCCATGGGCAAACTGCATAATCTCAAGGTGCGCATCCCCCCCCCTCCCAAAGAAGGGAATGGCAAACCACTTCTGAATATTCTCTACCTGAGGAGAGTTGCCATAAGTCTGACTTGACATCACACAATTATTATTATTGAATTAAAACTAAACACTAACTCACAACCACTTATTCCAAATGTTTCCTGTGACTAGAGTGGCAAAAGCTTTGCGAAACTGGGCTGGAACATAGTGAGACAAGGATGAGATATGTACACCTGTACACACGCCTCACCTTGGGTGTGTGGGTGGGAGTCTAATCAAGACAGTTCCAGATAGTCACTGTAGATAGAGCTTGCTATTTCTGTCCTGTGGACCAACTGGATGATCTGGCTGTGCAGACCTATCTAACTTTGCACCCTGCTGAAGATTTTGGACTGTAACTCACAGAAACCACAGTCATCACAGGCAATGGTTTTGGCTGATGGGAGTTATAACCTAGGACAGTGATGGTGAATATTGGCACTCCAGGTGTTCTTGGACTTCAATTACCAGAAGCCCAAGTCGGCACTCCTGCTGATCAGGGCTTCTGGGAACTGACATTCGAGAACACCTGGAGTGCCACGGTTCACCATCACTGATCTAGGACATCAAGAGTGCCTTATGGAGATAGAGGCTTCTGGAACATATGCATGCACAGATTATCATAAATGTTCCAACTACTATTTATAGTAATATTATATGACAGTATAAAAATTAATTGCTTTCAGCTACCAATACTTGCATTCGACTATCAAGTGCATTCAATTGCAATGCCTTTTTTGGCATTTTTAAAATCTTAATTTCTCCAAGATTATGATGATTTTTTATTTTATATAAGTTATTTAGGACTATTGATCCAACAAATATTTAGATGGAGAGCCACAGCCTAAAAAGGAGAGGCTCTGTTAGGTTTTCCTGCCCCATTGAAAGTTTCGACTCAAAGTACAGTGGTACATCATACGATTTTAATCCGTTCCATGGGGCATGTTGTTGTATGAAACAATTGCTACATGCAGCGTATAGTGATTTTCCCTATGGGATACATCATACAACAATTTTTTTGCTAAGTGGTTTTTCCCATTGAAAAATTGTTGTACGACTTTTTCCATAGGGAAAATTGTTATGCGGTATGCCATTTCCCCCCAAAACCTAATTGTTATGCGATTTCGTTGCTATACAGGGCGATTGTTGTATGAGGTTCCACTGTACTTCAGTTTCTCTTTCAGCTCTGCAATTCTATTCAATCTTGAAAATATTAGGGTTTCAAATCCTATGGAGAACCTGTCTGTCCTCTTTAGGCTACTACTGTCCATCAAAAGAGAGAAACAATGGAGGAGGCCCATTGTCCCTTATGCTCACAATTTGAGGTTAACCGTATAGAACAGTGATGACAAACTTTGGTGCTCCAGGTGTCCTTGCACTTCAATTACCAGAAGCCCAAGTCAGCACTCCTGCTGATCAGGGCTTCTGGGAACTGAAGTTCAAGAACACCTGGAGTGCCACGGTTTGCCATCACTGCTATAGAACTTAATAAGTACTAAAGTCATATGTATAGTGTTTGCTGTTTTAATGTTGGAAGAACTAGAGCACAGAATCAGAATCAGAGTTTTTTAAAAATAAAATTACCCTATACCACAAGATAAGTCACAAAATATGACCTAAATCCAACTCCTAGTCCACACCAACTGCTAGTTGCCACTTAATCCATTGCAGAATAGTAACTCAAGACTTCTGTACATCTCACTGAATCAATGGTTCTGTAATAACTAGTCCTTGAAAGTGGATTTAGGCAAATGATGAGGCCCATACAATATATAAAAATAATTATGAAAAGAGAATTCATACCAGCCTGTTCCACAACACTGATGGACCATATGGATATAAATAGCTGGCCAAAACTCTTCATAGGGACTGGGGTCAAAGTGGTATCTGTTATAAGGGAGATATATAATTAAGGAAATGAAAGACATCAAAGACAGATAGTGAGGTTTCATCTCTGTTTCCCAGTTCATATTCTAATATGCCTGGTTCCTGTAGAGCAGTGGTGGTGAACCTATGGCACCCATGCCAGATAGGGCACTCGGAGCCCTCTCTGTTGGCATGTGCGCCATCATCCAGCACAGAGTTCACCCCACCCCTTTACCCAGCAGCCCAATGGGAGCACTTCCTCCCTCCCCCAGCAGTTTGCTCCGCCCCTCTGCCCAGCAGCCCAATGGGAGCACTTCCTCCCTCACCCTGCACAGAGATCGCACCACCCCTCTGTGGCGTGGATAGCAGCCTGTTGAGTTTGGGTACTTGGTCACTAAAATGTTCACCATCACTGCTTTAGAGTCACTATAGTGCAAGAGAGATAATGAAATATAATAATAAGAGTTTTGGAATGGTACTGGGGAGATCCAAGTTTCACTTCATACTGAGCTATGAAATTCCCTGGGTGATGTAGGGCCAGTCAACAAAAGGGTTGTTGTGACGATAGTGTGGGAAGAAGTCGAGCCATGCATGTATGCTGCTTTTAGATTCGTTAGTTGAGGAACAGAAGATAAACAAATAAATAAACATCCCAAACCGTTGTAAAAAACAATGCCAATCATTCTTAAAATTATAGGTATCTGATGTAGTTTCATTTATGCAGTTTACAATTTATACTATTAAGGTTCCTAAATACAGTATATCTAAGTATGCTTTTCATACCCTTATGAGGGTAATCGATAGCCAGGAGATCTTTATGACCTCCTTCCCCTAGCTCTGACTGCTGAACAATGCCAAGCCTTGGCTGCTGGTTTAGATCGATTAGGTAAAGGTAAAGGCTTCCCTTGCTCAAAAGCCAGTTGTATCTGACTCTAGGGTTCAGTGCTCATCTCTGTTTCAAAGCCGAAGAGCCAGCGCTGTCTGCTTCTGCAGACGTTTCTGTGGTCATGTGGCAAGCATGACTAGACACTGGAGCGCACGGAACGCTGTTACCTTCCCACCGCAGTGGTCCCTATTTATCTATTTGCAATTTCTTGCTTTCGAACTGCTAGGTTGGCAGGAGCTGGGACAAAGACGGGAGCTCATTCCGTCCTGCAGTACTCGGGAATTGAACTGCTGACCTACCCACAGAGGTAGGCTGCCTAGTGGTAGCTGTGGAAGGAGAGAAAGACATGCCCCCAATCAAGAACAAAAGGCAAAAAAAGTGGAAGGATTGTTAATTGAGGCACAGAGAAAGTCAGCTAGGGAGACAGCACAATGGTTTTAATAGATAGGGCATCAAGAGTTTCACACACTGACAAAAAATGACTGAAGCAAAGAAAGTTTAATCCTCACAGTGTTCCGATCAAGCCAGGCCTTTTACAGATCCAAAATTCCTATTCCCTTAATGACAGTTTGATATGTTGCAGACAGCAATCCTCAAGATGCTACTGGATGAAATTTTTTCAAAGACCATTTGACAGATAAAGGGTAACAGAAAGATTGACCAAAAAAGGGAGATATGAAAGAATGCAAAAACTTTGGCACCCTTTTCAATAACATGAATCATTCACTCTTAAGAGGCCATTTTTCAGTAATAAATGAAAAAAGACAGAAATTTTTAAAAAGGAGCCTCTTGTGTGTGATTTTCCTCTTTTGTGGAAATACAGAAGCCCCACCCACCCCCACTCAAGACTCATACAGATTCATAGTCATGAGCTTGTTATATGTGTAACTTTTTAGTAGGCTAATAAAGGCAGTGTAAATATGCATTTTGATTGGCCTACTAAAATATGATTTTGTTAGCAATCCTTTTACTATTCCGTTTTAGTGATTTGTGTGTGTGTGTATTTGTAGTTACTATGAACATGATGGTTGAAACAATAAAAAACCTCTCTCACATTTTAGATTATGTTTTATCTTGTTCATTGAAGTTATGTTTTTCTCATGTCAATATTCATAATCTCACAAGGAGTCAGAATGATAGAGTAGCTTGTCTTTTCATTATTAAATGTTCTTATATCATGGAAGCAGCAGGTGTTTTATTTCCCTGTGAATGAACTCAGTAAAATACTTGGGTGCAATGGAAACATGGTATTGTACAGCAGATATGTTAAACTAGGAAGTAACTGTGTTGTTAATACAAATGATTAATCTATCCTGGCTCTCATGACAACCACGGGACTGGCCCAGCATGTTTGAGACCCAACATAAATTATGTCCCATACATGGTTTTTTCAGCTGCTCAGAGTAATGGTAGCCTGAAATGTGGGAATTATAAAGTTAGGTAAAGGTAAAGGCTACTTTTGCTCAAAAGCCAGTCATATTCAACTCTGGGACAGAGATGGATGCTCACTCTGCCGTGCAGTACTCGGGAATTGAATTCTAACCTTCCAGTCTTCAAGTTTATAGAATCATGCACGGTGTGGACAAAGTAGATAAGGAAAAACTGTTTTCCCTATTGCACAACACTAGAACTAGGGGACACTCGATGAAACTTTTGGGTACTAGTTCTCAAACAAATAAGAGAAAGTACTTTTTCACCCAGAGGATTACTGGTCTATGGAACTCCCTGCCAGAAGAAGTGGTGACAGCTGTCAGTCTTGATAGCTTTAAGAAAGGGTTAGACAAGTTCATGGAGGACAAGTGTATCAATGGCTATAATTTTGGATACCTAAGGACAACCTTGGGGTTGGAGAGATAAGCACGATATCTCTCAATTCCATTTCCAGGGAATCCTAAGCAGGTGAAGGCATCTCCTTGGGAATACCCTGAAGGAAATGGTGAGCCACTGTGTGAGACAGAATGCTGGACTGGATGGGCTGTGGCCTGTTCCAGCAAGGCTGTTCTTATGTTCTTATAAGTTCAGTGTCTTAACCACTTGAGCCACCGCATTCTTAACAACTTAGGCCAGTTACATTCTCACTAACACTGTGCTGATGGGCAAGTACTAGTCAGGTGCACTCAGAGCATGTAAAGAGCACTTGCAACAAGGGATCCAGTTAGCCCTTCATCCTTGCTATCACTTTCAATATGTAAAAGCAACTGTTTGCAGGAAGGGAGGCTGCTGTAAGCTTTCCACATGAGCTGAAATCACAGCTCTGGCTCACACGGAGAAGCTATGTGGATATGGCCACCTCATCATCTTTGCACTATTACTTTTATGAAACCAACTACCGCAGGAGCGGAACTAATGTTTTCTTTTCATCACATATGCTTTCTATATGCTTTGAGAATGTCTTAACTGGGGGCAGGACAAGGATTCTTATAATATCTATAAGGTTTGGGAAAGATTAAATTGGTATCAGAGGGGAGCATCCTCCCAATGGTTCTAGCTGGTTCTAGCTGCCCGCTGCTTCTGCCGCCCCCTCTGAGCCATGCCTGGCTGGAGGGGTGAAAAAGCTGCCGCTGCCGCCACACAGAGGACCCTTGCTCTCCCCAGAGCCTCGCCATCGCCCTGGGGAATGGAGCCATCTGTGCCCGCTGCCGCCCCCTCCGAGCCACCCCTATCTGGAGGGGTGAAAGGGCCACCACCGCTGCAAGGAGGACCCTCGCTCTCCCCGGAGCATCACCATCACCCCGGGGATTGGAGCCAATTGCAACTGCTATTGCAGTCTCAATTGAGGACTTTTTGTCTTGTGCCCTGTCCGGGCTTCATTGTGTGTATCTTGTATCCATTTTTCACTGCATTTTTCTTGATTGTAATTTTTAAATTATGTTTATGGTAATTTTTGTATATTTTTGCACTGTATGTTTCATGTTCGCTTTTTGCTGCTGTCTGCTATGCAGACAGCACACATTGATGTTAACCACTTTGAGTCACCTTTGGGCTGAATAAAGCGGTATACAAATAAAAGTGAAATGAAATTGAAGTGAAATGAAATGAAATGTTTCCTTCTTGAAGGAGAAAGGCTTAAACTCCTGTTACCCAACCTACCCAACTGATGCAACTTGCTTTTAAAAAAAGCCTGCACATTTGGTGAAAAGATAAATTTAAATATCAGATAAATTTAATATCATACCAAGTTCTTTGAGCAATTGTATTATTCTATTTTTTAAATATATATATATATATATATATATATATATATATATATATATATATATATATATATATATATATATATATATATATATATATATATATTAACTTACTGCTCAATTTCTTTGCAGAGAGTTGGTGGGAGTTGGCAGTCTTTGAGGTTTTTCCATTCTTCTGCTGTACAAACACTATGATATGAAAGTTTCTCCATAGTTACACGGTAAATACACTCTGAATGGCGAATTCTGTGGTACATCTAAAACATAAGAACATAATGGTTAAACATTTTGGTTGAACTAGGTAAAGGTTTCCCTTGCTCGAAAGTCAGTCGTATCCGACTCTAGGGTTCAGTGCTCATCTCTGTTTCAAAGCCGAAGAGCCAGTGTTGTTTGCTTCTGCAGACGTTTCCATGGTCTTGTGGCAGGCATGACTAGACACCATAGCACATGGAATGCTGTTTTTACCTTCCCACTGAAGTGGTCCGATTTATCTACTTGCAATTTCTTGCTTTCGATTCTTAAGACTACAGTGGTACATTGCATAACAAAAAAGCTCCATTCCACGGAGCTCTTCGTTATGCGTTTTTTTCATTATGCGGATCAAATGGGCGATACCCCACATAATGGAAAAAATGTTCATTATACGGGGGTACATTAAGCAGGGTATCGCGCAGAGCACACAAACGCTTTGTTGTACAGATTTTTCATTATACAAAGTGTTTGTTATGCGGGGTACTGCTGTATTTCGAAATACGGTTTTTGAAGAGTAATTGGGATACAGTACTTTCAAAGAATGATTAAACTGATCTGATCTTGTGATACACTGGTTAAACTGTAGTACTGCAGCCAAAACTGTTCACATTGTGAGTTCAGTCCTGACTGGCTCCATGTTGACTCAGCCATCCACCCTTTCAAGCATGGTAAAATGAGTACCCAGCATGTTGGGAGGGCAAAAATGCTAATTACATTGTGAACTGCCCAGAGTGTTTTAATTTAATTTAATTTTCATATTTCTATAGCCAACATGGGGTAGTGTATAATTCCTATTGTTAATTGCTAAACTGAAAATATAATCCCATAATGTTACAAAAAGAATTAGTTTAGTCTTTTTAATTTCTCAATTTAATAGCTATTAAACACAACTGATTAATGAAAATAAATTCCAAACAGATAACAGTATTTTATAAAATCAGCTGAAGACATATTGATTCACTAACATTGTGGGGGAATGGGGGACTTACATTAGCACAGTGTAAGGCTAAAGCACAAAAGACTGCAAACATTTTAAAGTTGTTCTCATCCGTTTTAGAGAAGGCACTTCCACTTAATTTGTTCACCATCTGCACAACGCCTATTACACTCCCTCGGCTCACAATAGGCATGCATAAAATGTTTCTGGTGGTGTAGCCTGTGTAGAGATCTACTTCTCTGGAAAATCAAGAAGGGAAAAGAAAAGGAATAGATATCAAATTAATCAGTTATTACAAACATGATGTGAAGGCCCAAAAAATAAAATACAGTCTGAAATCCTCTTACATAGTTATGCTAACATAGTACAAATGGCTTTACTTAACAAATTGCTCCAATTACCATAGACATTGTCAGCTGTGTACTGAACTGCATGACTCAGGATGCAATTGATAATATCTATGGAGCTTTCATAACTTGGTGCAATTTGTCTCCAAAGAGGATTCCATTTACATAAGTACACTAGAGGATTTTCAGCAATGATTCTTGGAGGGGACGGGGGGGGGGGGGCGACTCATTTGTCCCCAGTGGAAAAAGATATTTGTTCCTCAATTTCATAAGACACTTTTCAATGCCAGGATCTACTTATTCAGAATACGTACTATGAACTACTTAGTGCAAATATATGTAAGACAGTCTAGAGCAGGGGTCTCCAAATCAGGGACCCCAGAGTTATTTTTGTGTGTCCCTCTACTTGTATGCTTCTAGAACTCTCAAGGCATTTCCCCTCAGACCCACACTGTTCTCCCTGCCTCAAGTTGCTGTCTCTCCTGTTTCTTTCTTACAAAAACCCAACAACAACATTGTTTCTTCTGGTCTCAATGGTTCCTTCTGTCAGCCCCATTAATTTTATCCTCTATACCTATATTTTGGCTGCTTTGTTAGACAGCACAGCTCAGGTACCTGTAACATTAACATTTCTTCATTGATTTCCAAATGTTTGTTTTTGACAGTAGAAAAATTGTGGCAGGTACACAATGTGGCAGCTTTGCTAATGTTGGGGGTATGGAAGTTCAAGTGTATTTCTCTGATCCCAGCCTACTTGTATTAGTTGCCTGTAAATTCCATGCCCAATTTAAGGTTTTGTTAATTACATATGCCCTATATAGTGAGGGAGCTTGATACCTGATAGAGCAGGGGTTCTCAATCTATGGCCCATGGGCCAGACTCAGCACACAGCACCATTTCGCCCGCATCACCACCGCTGCCACCACTGGAAGTGGATGCGTTTACGACAGCCATAAATGTACCCACAGCTGTTGTAAATGCATTTAAAATACCCATAAATATGC
This sequence comes from Bradypodion ventrale, assembly GCA_035047345.1. Classification (NCBI taxonomy): domain Eukaryota; kingdom Metazoa; phylum Chordata; class Lepidosauria; order Squamata; family Chamaeleonidae; genus Bradypodion; species Bradypodion ventrale. The sequence goes on along the minus strand of JAWDJE010000001.1, from coordinate 87,035,629 downwards.
CAGCAGCTACTGTAAATGCATTTACAACAGTTGTGTGTGTGTTTTATGGCAGCGTTTACAGGGGGGGAACCACCAATCCAGCCCACTCTGCTGTCTGAGGGGTCATGGTCTGGCCCACGGCTTGAAAAGGTTGATAACCCCTGTGGTAGAGGGTCTGTCCCCAGTTAAACATGGTGTGAATTACAGCTAGGGCTATGGGTATCCACCTTGAGATAAGCTCAGAAGGATATCACTAGGTACTGGGTCTTCTTACTGGTGGCTCCATCATTTTGGAATGCTTTGCCACGACATGTATGCTAGACTTCCTCCCTCAAGATGCTCCACAAACCAGGGATGCAGGGCATCCCTTGATCTTGAGATACTTCCCTTGTAGCAAGAAAGTAAATATTTCTCTCTCTCTCCCTCCCTCCCTATGTGTGTGTGTTTCTCTCTCTCCCTCCCTCTGTGTGTGTGTGTGTGTGTGTGCGCGTGCACATGCAACAACAACAACAAGAGAGAGGACTAAACAGACTACTGGGTGCATTGGAGGGCACCAGGGAAACAGTTTTTCTCGTCGTGCTTACATGCTTCAGAGGGAGATGGAGGGGACATCCCATGATCAAAAAGAATTCCTTACAGGGACGTCTCATGAGAACTATGCTTACATCGATTCCTTTTATTTTAAAACATTAACTTGTTTGTAAAAGTTATTGAAAATACATAAATTCAAGTAAATCTTCTAAATTTATAGTAGAAGAATACATCATAAGCTGCATTCCTACCTGTTAAATCGTGGATCAGCATAAGCATCAGGAATGTTGAGGACTTCACCTGTTCTTGCTACCTGACCAGCTATTCCTTTTTCAATAGAAAATCTGTGAATTACATAAAAGAGATATGAACTTATTTAACAATACGTTTATTTTAAAAATGAACATATGTATTGTGCAAAATTCCTTCCTCTCACAGTTATGAAGAAGGCACTGTACTTTAGTATCAGATAACATCTTAGAACATGCAACCAGGACCCACAGTTAAAGCCATTTCTTTTTAAAGAAAATTTCTAAACTCCATTTTAACAAAAATCACAACAAAACATATAATCTATAGAATCATGCTGCAGAAAAGTTGGGGTAAGAGCCTGAACTGTACAACTGCTAAACTGCCTTCAGAAAAACAATTTCACCCAACAAAATATGTATTAATAGATAGTGTGGGTAGGAAGGCTTGTCATGTATGAGAACAATGGAAATTTATGAAATAAGGATTCTTTTTTTCCTTTTCTTCAGAGACAAACCGTTCCTCGATTGGATATTCAAAACAGTATATTCCTTAGCCTGGCAATGTGAGTCTCATCTGCTGCTAGCCACATAGTGTCTCAATAATTTCTGCAAAAATTGCTGAAAATATTGGCTGTGTCTCTGTAGTGACTTTCATGGATGTAGTGACTTAAGTGGTGTCTCTACCCTATGTAGATAATAATAATTTTGTGTCAGAAATTATTCTGGGTTGAAAGGCTTTTTGCTGGAGGATCTCAATTCAGGGGACACCCAAATGAGGCTTCTTTCATATCCCCAAGATCTTTCCCCCACCAAAGTGTATGTAGCTTATGTCAAGATACCATCTATAAAAGGACAAATAAGGTGCACTCTGGTGTCTAGTCATGCCTGCCACATGACCACGGAAACGTCTGCAGAAGCAGACAGCGCTGGCTCTTCGGCTTAGAAACAGAGATGAGCACTGCACCCTAGAGTCGGATACGACCGGCTTTCGAGCAAGGGAAACCTTTACCTTTACCTTAAGGTGATCTTTAGACCATGTTATTTCTATAGCTGCATAGATAGATGTGAACAATGACTGGGACTGCAGTGGCTCAGTGGTTAAGAAGCTCATCTTGTTAGCTAGAAGGCTGGCAAGTCAGCAGCTTGAAACCCAGGTACTGCTTGACGGATTGAGTGCCAATCTCTGTCCCAGTTCTTGGAGACATGAATGGAGCCTCATTTGCGCATTCCCTAAGCAGCGTTTCTTCTGCAAACATTCTTTCAACTCATAATAATTTCTGACATGAAATTGTTATTATAACAATGACCACATTTTTGTTTATGATTTAATGGGTGACACAGACAGAAATCTTTTGGAAGAGGTGGTATCAAGGTCCTAAACCATTTAGGATTTTGTTTGTTAAAAGAGAAGCAAACAGGGACTCAGTACAGGCAGACCTGGATTAGGAAAATGTGATCAAATTTCCCAGCCCTGGAAGATATCCAGGTCACGACATTTCTGGACGTGCTGAAGTTTCAGTACAGTCTTTGAACTGTCCCCAATTTATTTGGTGACCCTTCCAACAACAAGATTTCTGACCTGTCTGGATTAGACAAGTTCATGAAGGACAAGGGTATCAATGGCTATAATTATGGATACTTAAGGACAACCTCTGGGTTGGAGAGATAGGCAGGATATCTCTCAATACCATTTCCAGGGAATCCTAAGCAGGTGAAAGCATCTGCTTGGGAATAATACCCTGAAGGAAATGGTGAGCCACTGTGTGAGACAGAATGCTGGACTGGATGGGCTGTGGCCTGTTCCAGCAAGGATGTTCTTATGTTCTTTTTAAATCATGAGACTGTCACTGTTATATGAAGTGTAGTCCTAATGATAGGTAGAAAACACCATACAGAAGAAGGGGATTGAGTCGAATCCTAACTCTAAAGCACATTTTTTTAAAAAATGAAAAAGAGTACAGAAACTAAAAATATTTCATTAACCGCTTTCACTGTTTCATTTCCAAGGGTTGTCAGTATCAAGGTGCTGTGTATTAAGGCACAATTGCAAGTAGTGCGGGCAGTGCCTTGCAAGAAGAAAATGGCGGTTTCCTGCCATCCAAATTAGAAGCCTAAAGTGGCACAAAAACTGCCTGCACAGGGCACGCTCATTATGCTAATCCAAGCACTGTGATTGGTTACAGTTTTGGATCCTGTTCTTCATTGGTTAATTACAAATATACCCTGTTATGATTGGTTAGTCATGGTCATCCGGCGGGTCACTACTTTGTATCAATGAGTCACCACCAAGAAGACACTATATAAGCCCCACGAGTAAACAAGGGTGGGGCCGAACCGAATCTACACTTCCTACTCCATGCAGGTAGCCAGCAATGCTAAGCCTAGGTCTCCTCCATTATGTTACGCTTCTATGGTAGCTAGTGTTTGCCTCGTACATGGCAAGAGTCCAGAGGGACTGATTCCACTGAGATTGTGTAGCCATCTCTGTGTCCGGAGCACCTTGTTAGCTCATCTCTAAAAGACTGTTGAATAAAGACTTGTTGCTGTTTTGTTCATCGTTGTCTGGACTGGTGCTTATAAGGGCCGGACGTAACACAAGGGCAGGAAAGGTGAAGCTCTAATGATACAGGCTTGTCCTTAGATAGCATAGGTTAGGGGTTGTTGTGAAATGGGCTTGGAGTTCCGAGACATATAAGAGAAAAAGTCTTGCAAGGCAAGAGGTGTTCCATGGGCCTCAAATTTTGAAAGGAGTTCTATTGCTTCCTTTGTGAGTGGACTATGTGGTTTGTCCTGAAACTTTCATGAGTAAAATGACTTTGCCTATCAGCATATAATGTCCAATTACAAATTACATGCTGCAACTTACTTTAATACTCACAATTTACCATCCTTGGAGCATCACTGAATTTTCCTACACATAGTATCCAAAGGGACTGCCTTCACAAGACTGTATTTTTGGAGGGCACAGTAACTTAGATATGTAGTTTTGATTATAATTTCCAGAAGAGCTTTCAGAGTTGCAAATCTTGACAGGAATGACGATATTTGTGACAAGACATGTCACAGGGCTCTGTAGTTGTGAACAGAGGCTAGGTAATAACGTCCACGAATAGCCAATTACCAAGTCTTACCTTATTTCTTTGGTCTTTTTGAAGACAGGTTTCCCTTCATGTTCCTCCCCAATATCAAACAAGTCTGAATATAACTCATTGTTCTTCTGATCTACCTGGAAGAGTGCACAGCGGTCTGCATTCACCAGGTTTTTTGCATATATCTACAGAGAACAAAGCCCAAATTAACTAAAATAGGCAGAAGACAAGGTCTGTATTATGTTTCAGAAATCGAAATAACTAATTTGTAGACTTTCATACAATCTAAAAACACACAATGTCCAAAGTCCTATTGAGGAAAACTGTGTACACAAAGACAATCATGCAAGTGGTGTTCCCTTTTGGTGTGCCATATATTGTGTTGTCAGGTATACACCAGTTGCATGGCTTTTATGTGACAGTAGATACAGGTAGCATGATGAATGGTACAGCAAAGAGGTAACATTGTTTGTATGATATGTCTTATGCTTATGCAATTATATACTGCAACTGAATTCTGGCCAAGGTTTCTCACTTTAATGATGAAGCCAATTGGGTAAAAATATAGAAACGCCAGACTTACCTGTGAATTTTCATTGTGTGTGTGGTGGGGTGGGATGGGTGGGTGGAAATAGCTAGTTTTGAGTCACATTTCACTTCTTGAACCAGAAAGGCATAGTTTATAGTTTATGTATTTGAGTATCAAATGGGAGGGTCTAGGATTGTTTCAACCCCAGACATAGGCTTAAATCCAGTATTATGTGGCAAGTAGAGTAGGCCCATGGAATAAATAGAATTTATGGAGGACATGACTCACCAAACCCCTATGGATTTCAGCCATAGTGCAATAATGGCAGAACAATGATTCAAGGTGTCATTATATGTCACCAAAACTAAAAATTATTTATGTTACAGGGCTGCAGAGGAACTAATTATCATGAAACAGATAATCAATGATGTCATTTATTATGATTCAAAGGTGAAAGTCAATCAGGCTTGTTTAGGGAAACTTAATTATGCATCTTGTGGAAAGTTCCTTCATTCTTTGTCTGGCAGTGGAGCATGTGGACAAGTGGGTAGTCGGGCCCTTCTGGAGACATTGGTAAAAGAGAAGAAACCAAAATAGCTTGATGGTTGTAATTTTAAGGACCAGACAGACAGACAGATGAGGGCAAGTTTTGTTTTATTTGACTGCTGTGTTGGGTATGCAGAACATTTCCCCATACTGTATAATTATCCTTAATTAATATTGTTTATTGCTTGTCTTACCAGGAACTTTAGAATGTGTTCTATTTCTTCTTTTCATTTATGTAACAAAGTTTAAGGTGTGTGTAAATAAAATCTATTCTTCCTGGTGCATTTATCTGATCTGATCTGCTTTGCCGCAGATGAGAAAATGCACTTGTTTCAATTGACTTACAAGGATCTAACAGTTGCCTATGCAGAAGCAACTCAGACATCTTTTATGGAAGATTGTGTCAGATTTTGTAAAGTGGAAAGAGTCTTGTAAAGAAAAAGAATCTACTTCTAGGGCAGAGCTGGGCAACTCTGGAGAATCTAGAGCATGGGTGCCCAAACTTTTTTTAGCCGGGCCGGTCCCACCCGCCCCTGACACACAGGTGCAGGGGCTGGAGGCGGGTTGCTCCGGTTGCTTACGTTTTTGGTGTCATCCATGGCAGCAGAAGTTGTGACGGTCGCGCTTTCTCCCTGTTGTCCTGAACATGGATCTGCTCATCCCTAAGGCAGCAGAAACCCCTGCCAAAGTGGATCACTGCCTTGTAAAAAAAATTCGCTGCATCCCCTCTTTGAAACCCGTGGTGTTAGGGACCTCGCGGCAATGACTACATTTCCCAGACTCCATTGGCCCGCAGCACTGAGGGAGTCTGGAAAATGTAGTCATTGCCACAAGGTCCCTAACGCCGTGGATTTCAAAGAGGGGACGCAGCAAAAAAAAAAATTCAAGGAAGAGATCCACCATGACAGAGGTTTCTGCTGCTTTGGGGAAGAGCAGATCCATGTTCAGGACAACAGGGAGAATGTGCTGTAAGTGACGTGGGGGGGGGGGGGGGTCTGGGAATGCCCAGGTTCTTACTGTGGGCCTAATTAATGAGGTGCATGGGCCTAATTGGGCACACAGGCCATAGTTTGGGCGCCCCTGATCTAGAGTCCACTCTTCTGTCCCTGAAATACCCAAGGCAGGGGCTATATGAACTACAAAAATGCAAATAAATTTCATAAAATAAAGTAATGAAACAAGAGGGCTTAAAAGTCTAAAGGTCCACTTCTAGCAAATAGTTTTGCAAATGTATGGCACAGCTATTATCTTAGCCACTGTGAAAGGAGAGGTAGCTTCCAACACATGTCATACAAAGATACCTTTGCCAATAGCAGAAGTGATACACCTCTGACTTGCATGTACTTTAGACTGCATTTCATACAACATCCAGCAGCATTAAAAGTCTCTATTCAAGTCTCCCCTATTCAGGCAGAGAGATGGCTTCCCTCTCTCTGCCCAAACAGGTAAAGAATAAAAGGTTTCAAAGTACAGGTCTCAGTTGATACACATCCTGCCACTAAAAATATGAATGAACAGGTGTGAGACAGAAAAAGGAGACTTTTGGGGCGCAGTGATTTTAAGGCCACAAGAGATTTAAATTAAAGAGAGAATTGGAGATGTTTTCAGTGATGCCATGACTGGCTCTGATTCTAAATGTCCAGCCTTACTAAAGGAAACATGACCTTCAAAATAGCTTCCTACTGACAGTCAACAGTGCAGAAGACTGCTGAGAATTACCAGGATCGCATTCCTTATAACTCTCTCTGAATTAATTTTAAATCCTCCTGCTGGCAAAATGGTTTCACCAATAGAACCCAGGATCTAATCATACATTACAGATGACAAGTCATTATTAGAAGTAGTTAGTGTTAACTGCTGAAGGACATCTGATTGCCAAAGCATTATACACTTCCTATAGTGCATAGGTTATACTTCTTTAATGTCATTCAACATCTTGGAAGTAACTGCAAGCATTATTTGTGAGTACAATTACTCACACACAAATCAACATTTTTTCTGTTCCACATGCCTCTATCCAATAACGCAGTATGAAAAGGTTGCACATATAGAATACATTGAGAATTAAAACCATGTTTCAGTTCCAAAAGGCAAAGTAACAAACACTATAGCTATCAAAACTATTTTCCATATTAAAAAAAAGGTAAAAACCATTTCTAATTTTAAAAGGATGAATGAACTGGGAAGATGCTCTCAATGATTAAAGCTTAGAGCTACATTATATTGGATGAATTGTATCACTCAGTACAACATAACAAGCACAGGCTAAACTGACTCAATGCACTAGCGACCTGAATATTGAAAGGTTTTATGTCTCTTTACTTCAGCCATACAAGCTATTATCAGCCACAGCTGCCTGAATATGTCATTTCCCCTCTGGATCATCTTAAATCAGCATCCTAAATTATGTCAGCTGGTACATGATCTGATCCTTTTGCCATGAGAAGATAGTGTTTTTTAAATTTAAAATAAAAAAACCACAATCAATAGCATCACGCTGTCAGAAGTACTGTGATGTAAGAGAGTACTACAAATCAAAACAACAGTTAAACGTAACTGCTAACTATTCAGTAATGTATATCCTAAAGACTGGCTTGGTTATTTGTGATTTTAATATATTTACATTGGACAAATGCTTTCAGGTGCTCAATTCCCCATAATCTACCTAGTCAAGTCTTTTGACACAAGTTAGAATGATAATTTTGTTTAATTCTTGCTTCTGGAGTCTCGGAGCATGAGAAAATAAACACATAGTAGACCACAGACTAGGAGGAGACTATAACTTTTGCTTTCCACCAAAGTGTGCTATATGAAACAAAACTTCCCTCCTCAGACAAACAGCAAATTTCAGGGAATGGGCTTAAGTGATTCTAGGGCAGGAGTTAACTCTCTTCAGTCTTTATCCTGAGTAGATGCTCGTTGCTGTTATTAAAGATTCATGCAATTACTGGTACATACTCTATGATTTTTGCCATACAAATATGTTAAGCCATAAAGACTATTATCAAGCTCATTAAGGCAAGACATAATCTATCAACATTATACGCCTTAATTATAATACAGAATTAGGATTTTGTTGTGAATATGGCACTATGCAAATACAAATCATGTTTGTTTTTATTGACTTTGAAACTTGATTGTGGCAATCTAAAATTAAATTTAATGTCTGGTGCCTTCCCACCATGCCATATCTCAATCACTTTTAAGTTTCATACCTTTTAAAAATTCTCCACATGTAATGGGAACTTTAAAACGCATTCAGTCACAAACCATTATGTTGGAGAATGACACTAAATAAATTATTATCTCATTTCTCAAATGATTTGTATAATTAATATTCTAAATGAGTAATTGCAACATTTTCATTGATGAGAAAGATACATGGATATGGAACAAAGAATAGCAACAAAATTAATAGCTGTAAATACTTTATTTGAAAAGGGAAGAGTGAATACTCAAAAGGGAATACTGAAATTTCAGAAGAAGATGCCTTACCATGATATGTTCAAGTAGAGAATCTATTGCGACTATATTATCAAAATATGTTCTGGAGAAGAAGAAATAATATTCTTAGATGTTATAACTTCCTGAGAACTTGAGCTGATTTTCTAATTGCCAATACAAAAATGATTATCATTTGTTGACAAAGTAGAACCAGACCTAGGAAATCCAAAGATGTCTGCTTTGACCTCTTGCTCTGGCAGTGAGACTAATGAGTTGGACATTCTCCTTGCTAGAGAGGAGAGATCAGCACTGACAAACACCCAATTCAAAGCCTGGTAGATTTCAAATGGGCACACACTCTGGGATATTTTCACTTTACTATTTTTATAATCTATCTTTTATTAAAGAAGGTCAGGCACTATTTACTTTACATGCACTGCAACGTTTTGAGGACCAACACACAGAAAGATCATGACATGCCCAGAGTCTCTCTGCAAGCTTTGTGTTTAAGCCACTGAACCCAGAATTCCCTCATCCAAGTTACAGATTCTAGCTCTTTCACTTCATTAAACTGGCTCTTTGAACTGAATAAAATTTCAAAGCAGTTGTGTACAGTCTTTTAAAGGAAATGTAATAGTCAAAGATGGGTTTAAAATCATCTTAACATTTCTCACCTGTTAACTTCATTGAGCCAACCTTTAATTTTGCATATGAATTATTATTTTTAAATGTTACATTCAGAACCAAGGTCCACAAGAAAAATAAGTAAGAACTAATTCTCATCTATGTACAGTATAAAGATCCTTCATTTTATATGTTCTACTAAAACATACAGAAAGCACACTAGAGACAATCCTTGTTATACATTTGTTTTCTATGGAAGTAACACAATGCCCAAGATCATTCTTTTCAACAAAATTGCTTGCTTGGATTTTCCTCCCACAATTTCTTTCTTTCATTTTTGTTTTTGCAGTTCCTTTGATTGAAATATGCCAGCTAACTTTAAATAAATAAGGAAAACAATCAAGATTCTATCAATGGTCACTTAACTCTTTTACGCTAATTGGCAGAGTACTCAAAATTGGACAGTAATATGCTCAATGAATTGTATCTAGTCTATTGTCAAACTTAATTAAAATGGAAACAATGGGACTTAAATTAGTCACTCATTCATTAGTATCTTAGATTCTATTCATCTTAATGGATATGTTTTCAGTGAGACTCAGTTTGGATCCAACCAAATCATTCTGTGTCTTTCAAAAATACATAACATTGTTTAGTATTAAGTAATGATCTTGTGAATCTGTTTAGCATATTTATAATTTATGGCTACAGTAGGTTTTCAGAGACAAATACATTACGGATAACCATAAACAAAACTCAGAGGAATAAGTAACCAGTGAGGAATAAAAATTTATCAATTATCTAGAAAAATGCACTTAATAGCACATTCAGATTGTATCTTATTTTTCACTTACTTTGATACATCAAGCAGGAAGTCATTCAATTCAGTCTGTTTTGCAAGGCCCCTGGATACCTGATTGGAACATTGGAAAGACTATTGCTTATTTAATCAGAAGATTAGAATCAGAATGAATCTGTGGAACATATATATTACTTGTCCAGACTTCTTACTAGAGAAGAATAAATTAGATATAATATAAATAAGTACAACTAAAAGCAGTTATGACACACTTCAGACTTCAAAATGAAGTACAGATGTGCTAATTCTGATAATTGCCCTATTCCCTTTTCCTATTAAAAGTACACATCTTATTCAGTCAGCTTGAAGATTTTACTATCTGCCTCCTCTTTTGGATATAAACTGTGAATGGAAAAACCTAGGATATCCAGCTCACTGCTCACTATTCAACTTTCTATTTAACACAGATTACCTTTGACCATTTTTCCCCATTTTATAGAAGCAGCCTATAAATTAAGCTATGACTTAGGTGGACAAGTTATGTCACTGTCTACCAATGCCTTTTTTCAAATAATAGCTACATAAATTTTGGCATTTTCTTTTTGACAACAGGAGGGAGGGAGGGAGGGACTGAGAGCAGTGGTGGGATTCAGCAGGTTCACCCTAGTTCTCCAGAACTGGTAGCAGACATTCTGGCTGACCCCACCCATCCAAGTTTTGAAATAAAGTAGTCCTAATTTGGGTGCAATGCAGGGCTTTCCCCCTGGCCATGCCCACCATACCACACCCACAGAGTAGGTAGTAAAAAAATTGAATCCCACCACTGGGCAGCCATGACTAGATCGCCCACCCAGTCACATGGACATGCTCACAGAGTAGGCCACCACCTCAGAGTAGGCCACACCCACAGTGTGGTAGTAAAAAAAAATTGGAGCCCACCACTGACTGAGAGCTACTATTTTTGTCAAATTCATGTTTCATCTAGGTGACCAGATGAAAAATGCAGTACATTTTTGGCATGATCTCTGTGAATTTCAAAATGTAGACAGTGGCCATTTTATAACTAGGGAGGGTGCAAAATATGCATACACATATTAAGAGATGCTATCTATGTCTTTCCTTTCAAATTTGAATTAAATTATGGTATCAAAGTTTAATATGATGTTTGTTCAAAAGAATTAATGCTGACATCATCATGTGACAGACAAGACAAAGAAAATGGTGCAAGACCAGTTTAAAATGGCATTTGAATTTTGAGAGTGTTGTTAAAATAGCAAAGCAATCACACTTATATATGGCTCCATAGCGCTTAGTGCACTCTCTGGGCAGTTCAGAACTTAATTAGCAGTTTGTCCCCAAAATGCTGGGTAACCATTTTACTGATCTCGGAAGGATGGAAGGCTGAGTCAACCTTGATACCTGGTCAGGATTGAACTCACAACCTTTTGGTTGCAGTATAGCAGTTTTAGCCACTGCATGACAACAACAATGGAGCTGAGAGTATGCAACAGAACCTCCAATATTCCTAAGAATTGCATTGTGTGATGTCCACAAGGGAAGATCAGGGACACTTTGATCAATGTAGCTCAAACAGTAGTTCACCATAATCAGAAGTATCTGGACGCATGATGGTAACCACTTGAGCACCTCTTGTAACTGCAGAAGTCGAACATGACTTTTGTTACTGGTATATACTGAATTGCCCATTTCTCATCAATGATTTTGAGCCGGGACTAAAACTCACCAAAGCATCCTCTGTTGGGTCCTTTGGGCAAGGTGAAAGTGGAGGGCACACGTCATGGTCTGCCTAGCCAGCGGGTAATGTGATATCCAAATGGCTTTTTTAAAACTGCATTTAATGGACTTGATTTATCAAGTCCATTTGCATGTGCGGAATGTCTTCATAGAGACGTCTACCAATGTGCAGACTCCTCTGTGAATAATGACTCCAAGGTATCTAAAAGTATATATTGAGTATTATAATTTTAAACAATATTTTACTTTCTTAAAATGTGTATATATTTTGGCACCCACTATATATTTGGAAGTGTATTTGGAAGCCTGCCCCCCCCCCCCCCAGGCCCTGGAAAAGCTGAAAAATACCTCCCAGGCCCCAATCTGCCAAAGCGAGAGTGTGGGCCGGATGATTTGATGTCACGGGCCAGAACTGGCCCATGGGCCATAGTTTGAAGACCCCTGATTTAGATATTACAAAGCTGACTCATAATGTTTGATATATCCTAGGAATATTTTATTGCTTTTCTTATGTACCCGTCACCCAAAATGAAATCCAAAGATTTACCTCTACTTGATGTATTGCTACTGAGGCCCATGCAAGGTTTGATGTCGCAACCTGAAACAGAAAATTCTTTATGAAAAAAAATTTGGGGGACTTTTGAAGATTCAGTTTGAAATGGACAAAAAATGAATGAAGAATTAATGCCTCCATTAAAAAGCTTGTTCATCTTCATGCATTAATAGTACAAAGATTAATAGTACATTGATTAATAGTACATTGACTTTGTTGTTAAAATAGTACTGTTGAACGGATATATGCCCATAATATTCATTTACAGTATTTCATTTATATCCTGCTTCTCATAAGACATCTTTAAAAATTTAAAATATAACAAACACAAATAAAAATGTTGAAATAATACTATTAAATATAACAGTATAAAATAATAGTATGTTACCAGTCAACAAATCAAATGAAATAATTCTCATTTTGTCCACTTTGTGATTTGTACAATTTTTTGTAGACTGTAGATGAAGGTAATTAAATACAAGATTCCTACTGTAACTTGCTGTATTAAATAGAGACCACTTTGGTGGGAAGGTAAACAGTGTTCTGTGGGCTCCGGTGTCTAGTCATGCCTGCCACATGACCATGGAAACATCTGGAGAAGCTGGCTCTTCAGCTATGAAAAAGAAATGAGCACTGAACCCTAAAGTTGGATACAACTGGCTTTCGAGCAAGGGTGACATTTACCTTTACTTTAACTTGCAGGTGACTTCAGTAAAATGCTGTATTGTTACATGCTGACAAGTCATCTCTGGCTTAGGGTAACTATGAATGAGAGATCTGTAATATGTCCATGCCCTCAATAGCCCTGCTTAGCTCTGATTAAGTCAAGCCTGTGGCTTTTTCTTTAGGGAGTCAATCTCTAACACCTTCTTTTAAATACATTGATCCCTTCCCCCTGTTAGCTTTCCTTACTGTCCAGCTTTCAAACCCACACATAGTTATGAGGAATACAAGAGTGTGGACGATCTGAGTCTTGGCCTCCAATATCATAATACTTGATCTTTTCTAACTTCTAAACTGCTGCCCTTCCAAGTCTCAATCTTCTCATTTCTTGGCTGCAGTCTCCATTTGGATTGATGATTGAACCAGGTATAATGATTCTTAATATTTGAATTTTTTTTCATTGTCAACATTAAAGTTATACAGTTCTTCTGTAGTGATAATTTTGTCTTGCTGTTCAGCTGAAGTTCATCTTTGGCACATTCTTCTTTCATGTGAAGTTGTTTCAACTCATTGATTATTTCTACCAGTAAGATGGTATCAGCATATCTTAAAACTATTGATGTTTCTTTCACCAATTCTGAATCTGATCTTGCTTTTCATTTCATATATTCTGCACACAGACTGAATAGGTAAGAAGATAAAATGAACTCTTCTCTGATACCTTTACCTATAGGAAACCATTCTGTCTCTCCATATGCTGTCATAATAGTAGCTTATTTCCACACCCATTTCCACATCCATCTCTTTCAAAACAACCAATACATTCTCAGAATCCACACAGTCAGAAGCTTTGCTGTAGTTTCTCAAGTATAGGCTGATCTTCTGAAATTCTCTGGTGCACTCCAAGAGCCAGAAAATATTTGCAACATGTTTTTGAAAGTACAGTGGTTCCTCATACAATGATTTTAATCCGTTCCATGGGGCTTACTGTTTTACGAAACAATTGCTATATGATAAATGCATTGTATAGCGATTTTCCCTATGGGATGCATCGTACAATGTTTTTTTTTCCTGAGTGGTTTTTCCCATTGAAAAATTGTTGTACGATTTTTTCCATAGGGAAAATTGTTATGAGGGACACAATTTCCCCCCCAAAACCTAAATATTATGCGATTACGTTGCTATATGGGGCAATTGTTGTATGAGGTTCCACTGTATCTTCCTTTTCAGAATCCAGTGTGAATGTTGGATACAGTATTTTTATTTCATGTAACATAAAAGCCTTGGTTGCAACATCTTAACCATCACTTTACACTGGAACCCCCAACATACAAATGGTTTGACTTACAAAAAATTCAACATACAAATAGAAATCCTGGCTAAAAAAATTCAACAAACAGTAAAACCCCGTATAGCGATTTTAATCCGTTCCACAGAGCTGAGTGCTATCCAGTTTTCATCGTAGTACGATCTGTCCTATGGGAAAATCCATACAACGATTTTCCCTATAGGAAAAACCATACAACGATTTTCCCTATAGGAAAAACCGTACAACTATGTTTGCTGCTAAGAGGCTTTTCCCATTGGAAAATCATTGTACGGATTTTCCCATAGGAACAATCGCTATGCAGAATGGCTCCCCCCCCCCCCCAAGCCTCATTACTATGCGATTTCATCACTGTATGGGGCGATTGCTATACGGGGTTCTACTGTACAAATTTTTAATAGGAAAAATTCAACATACAAAAAAATATGGTGACATCTAGTGGCCTCTTCTGGTAATACAATGTGTTTTTGACATACAAAATTTTTGACATACAAATAACCTTGTGGAATGGGAAAAATCGTATGTAGAGGTTTACTGTACTTGCATGGTAAATTAGAGCAACGATCCTATAATTACTGTATTTTTTGGTATCTCCTTTCTTGAGATTGGAATATATATTGAACAAGCATAGCTGTACTCATGTAGGGAATCAGATATTTATTTTTATTTATTACTTTTATATCCTGCCCATCTGGGATATTTTCCCACTCTGGGCAGCAGTCACAGGTAGTGACAATACATGGGATCACTTAAAGAACTACAGTTACAGGCAATCAATCGGTATGATTCTTCACAGTCTCAGCACATTCCCATATATACACAGAATTACAAGGTGACTTACTAGCAGCAGGGTGAGTGCTATGAAGTCAGAGAACTAAGCACACATCCCTATCAAAAGGACAGTGTTCTTTATTAGACATCCATCAGTTAGTGACACAGAAATCCTACAGCTAATCAGTATAGGTCAGCCACCACAACTATTTGGGGCAAGCAAAACAAAGCCTGTACACACCCCAGTATGGCTTCCTGAAGGAAACTACACACGTGCACAACACCCTTATGTAAGAACTAGAAGCAAGGGTATTTTAAGATCATACTAATTAGACTGCAATCCAAAGGGCTTTCTCTAGTGACCATACAATTCACCACATTGATACACATTAGGAACAATGGTGCTGCTTTAGATATTAGACAGAATAACCAAATACAAGTGCTGTCAGTAAGTCTGTACACCACACTGCAGGTGGAATTGAGGGTGCTGTAGTTCTCAATTAATGTGCCACCATATATAACAATGCCCTTATTGTAGTTGTTTTCATGAAGAACATCCTCAAGAGCAGGGATTCCCAACCTAAAAAGTAAAAACTCTGCGGGTCTGACCATGCCCCCCAGACAGCTGAGTGGGCCTGGCGACTCCCCTCCCCTGGAAGCAGATGCATTTATGACAGCTGTAAATGCGCCAACTTCCATGTTTACAACAGGTGTGGGCACGTTTACACATGCATGGGTGCATTTTATGGCTGATGTAAACCTGTCTAATTCCACTTTTAGGAGTGGCATGAATGGCTGCAGGACACATGAAATGGTGCCATGGGCCGGCACACGAGGCATGGGTTGTGAACCCAAGCTCAAGAGACTCTGACTGTATGAATGGAGAAGATAGTTAATAATCTCCTTCTGTCATTTACCTCACAAAAACATATCTCTCAGAGAAAATATACATGTGGGGAGGGAGCAAGTGGGAGGTCGCTTGAACATAAAAACAGTAAGGTAGAACTCCATCCACTCCTCAAAACAACAGCTTCTCGAGGCTACCAGTCACTATAACCTAGTCAGTCTTCAATATATGTCCATTTAAAAATAAATCTGAACCCTAGTTATAAAAATAACAACAGAATCTTTTAAAAGTGATATTCTACAGCTTACTGCTGTGTTTACCTCTTGATGGCAGAGATGGAAGGTTTCATTGCCCCAGTGTCGATAAAGCTCCAGGATACCAATCAAATCTCCAACTGCAGTAACAATTGGCAAACAAAGTACAGACTTTATACGAGTTCCTGATTCCAAACCAGTACCTTTGGGAAACCGTTCATCCTAAAAAAAAGAAAGAAAAAAGAGTAAGCACAATTTTATATTAACAGCACATTTCACTTTCTACTAAACCTATGCAAATTCTATGTAAAGACATAGGGGGTTTTTTTTCCCCATCGGCTAGAGGGGCTCACCTCTCTAGCACAAGGAGGGCCTTCTCTGTGTCCGCCCCAACCCTGTGGAACCTCCTGCTGGCATAATTAAGGTTATAGTCAGAATTGCTGCCTTTTAGGAAAGGGTTGAAAACCTGGCTGGCAGGGCAAATCTGGGGGCTGACGGGGTGTTGACTCCCGCTCGTTGGCTCTGTTAGACTTATATGTCCCTCTTACTGAGTGTGGGGAGGGGAGGGTCTTTTTAGATATGGGATGGTTTTTAAAGAGTCTTTTATTGCTGTTTTTATGGGGTTTTAAAAATATTTTTATGTGATTACCTGAGTTGTCCTAGGGCAAGAGGGCGGGATATAAATTCAAATAAATAAATAAATTTTTAGGAGATACCTTACAGACATCCTAACTCTCACCTTACAGCTCTTGCTCAACACCAGTGAAATATTTATGATTTATATCTCAACATTTAAATAAGGAATTTCAGAATATAATTGTTAAAATGTGACTGAAAACATGGACTGCTGACTAGAGATGCATCAAAGCAACTCTTAGCTGCCTAGATACATTCATCCAACCTGCTCAATCACAGCCTATGCTCTGGATGTTTTGTCTTGAGAAGCTCTCAGTGTTCACATTTGTATAATTTTATTTTACCTAATGCCAGTGAGTAATGTACAGTCTTGTCAACAGTACATGCTTTTACTACAGAAGCAGAATTTTGTTGCTGAATATAAATATAACTGAGGGCATGATCAGACAGGCTTTTAGATTGCAATTTGGAACATTGATAGCATGGTCAGGTTTACTCTTTTTGCCAGCAACAAATGATGTCCTGCAGATGGCAAATCAGAGTGACTCTGCCCCATCTCATGTCAATGTCTTTTTGATCAAATGGCAGGGCTTTTACCCTGAAGCAAATGGTGAGCCACTGTGTGAGACAGAATGCTGGACTAGATGGGCTGTGGCCTTTTCCAACAAGGCTGTTCTTATGTTCTTATGACCTCCCCCAGCATATGAATGGACCGAAACTATTCAATAATCCCAGAAATATGTAATATGCAGTACAGTATATGTATTTCTAAGATGCATTACCAGAGCAGGGCATTAGAGGCCACTATCTACAATGTAATGTAGTCCCCACTGGGCTTGTATGACTTGGGTAAGTGCACTACAATACAGGATTCACTGCTTTCTGCATTTCAGGTATCCACAGAAGTCCTTGGAATGTATCCCCCATGGATACAGAGGGCAACCTGTATTTAATTCTTCTGAATATAGTCTAGATTAAATTATGCAGCACTCTGTAATATTTACTTCAAAGAGTTGCCACTGAGTACAATGGAGCTAATTCTTAGATATGGGTTTTTAGGATCGATGCTAAAAGAACTCACAGATGCAGGCATACTAAGAAACTCCAATAAGTCTGCCCTGGTAGAATACTGTGTATTGTGGGTATCCACGTGGGGTATCCAATCCAACTCTATGCTAAACAACAGATTTATGGGTTTGGATTGCTCTGTCGATAAAACATGATAAAACTTACCCCCAAAATATCTTCTACTAATAATGATTTCCTATATTTGGCTACATGTGCAGATATTGTGGTGCCAAGCTTAATGGGCCCTACAGGAACAAGCTGTGCTTGGCCATCTTTTATTCCAGATGGCATGAAGACACAAAGACTCTGAGAGGAAGAACAAAAAAAAAAAGAACTTCAGTTAAATATCTCGTCATTGGCTGCTACTCGTATCTGAGCATAAATTTTTCCTGGAAGTCATTTTCTCAGTTGATGGTTGTGTCTCTGGTGACTCAATAAACCAATCCTGGCATGAAATAAGCGGCCAAACACATTACACTGAATGGTGGAGGGTTTCAATTTCATTACTCATAAATAAAATAGCAGTGTTCTGTTAACAATTAGCAACCTATAGGTCAGCCCAAGGGATCTCATGGTGACAAATACTTCTTCTCACTCAACCAATATATTCTAAACACGGTAGGAAACAATGTGCAAATCCAAAGCTCATATCATCATCCTACCACATGTACAATCAGAACAATGTGTAAGCTGAATTATGCAACAAGATTTAATAGATGGACAAAATTGGAAGCAGCCTAAATGGAAGGTTGTTTTTCATCAATATGAGAATAAAATGAATAATGACAGTAAAATACATCGGTGTCTGTAGCGCTCTTTACTTCTATCATGTTCCTAGAATTTGTTTTTAAACATTCTGCCTGATGAACCACAAAATACCAGTAAGTAGCCGCATTAGAAAGCTGCAAGTCTGCTTTTCCACATTCTTCTCTGATCCTCCTGAGTAATTAATTTAAACTACTGGATTTTTTTCTGACAGCAATACCTTATTGTCAAAATATTTTGAATTGTTCATTCCCCCCTCCTCAATTTTCAATTTTCTTTCAAATCTAATTGAGCTTTTCCTATATATTCTACATATAAATTGAAGAGATGGGGAGATCAAATTCACCCTTGCCTAACATCTTTGCCAACTGGGATTTCTTCTGAATTTCCTTAATCTGTCCTAAGAGCAGCTTCATGTCCACATACAGGTGGCATATCAAGGAAATCTTTTTTTTTTTTTGCATACTCATATGTTTTACAGTGATCCACAGTTTTTCATGATCCACGCCATCAAAAGCTTTGCATAAAGTACACACTGATTTTCTTCTGAAATTGTTTGGTATACTTCAGCAGCTGATTGGCTAATCATCTGTTGCTTGTCACACTAGAGGAGGCCCTATTAAATCAATGGGGATTTAGGTTGAATCAATGTAATTTAAGAAAGTTTACTCACTAAACCCCCATTAATTCAACTGGCCCACTCTAATGAGATTTCGTATAGTAAGCAACAGGATTTCGACCAATGTTTATTTGCAGTGTGATTGGCTGTGAATCTAGCTTGAACATCTGGATTTTTCTCTCTGTGTATATGTTAAAAATCTTTTCTTGCAATGATTCTACAGTCCTAGTAACTATGGTCCTATAGTTATTCTAATTTCTTTCTTTGGGACTGGAATGTATAGTGAACATTTCCAATCTGTGGGTCACTGCTTTGCTTCTACATTTGGTGAAATATTCTTCTTAGGTCAGATTCAGTTTCTGTAGCTTAGAATAGCTGTGCTATCCCCTTGGCTCCTGGTGATTTATTTATTTCAACTGCTTTGTGAGCTGCTTTAACTTCATTTTCTAAAACCATCAATGGATTATCCTTCAAAGAAAATCTATAATCTTTGCAAATCTTTTGTATAATTTTACTATATTTCCTATTTTCTTTGATTTTTTCCTATGCATGTAAAATATTCTTCTGTTGATCTTTTAGCATCCCTAATCTTTGTTTACATTTGTCTTTGGTTTATAAAAGAGATCCAATTTTTCCTTTACTGCTGTTGTCTTATATTTCTTTTAAATATTATTACAGTTCTCTTCGTCCTTGTATGTACAATGGGCATGGTAAAAAGTTGCATTTAAGTTTCTGACTTTACTTTTACAGTATTTCTGTTTCACTTCTGGCTTTAATGACTTCAAGATGGGGAGGGGGCCATGTTAGTCTGTTGCTACAAAAGCAAGACATACCTTAGCACTAAAAGACTAGAAATTGTTATTTGAGCCCTTGGAACATCAGTTAAACTGCTGTTCTGCAGCCCAAACTGTGCTCATGATCTGAGTTTGATCCTGAAGGGACTCATGGTTGACTCAGCCTTCCATCTTTCCGAGATAGGTAAAACCCAGCAAGTTTGGAGCAAAATGCTAATTGCCTTGTAAACCACCCACTAAGTCACTGAGCACTATGGGGCAGTAAGTGCTATTGCTATTTGGTGTAAGGTTTGTGAGCTATATTTTACTTTTTAAAGATACAGCCTTAACAGGCATTTGTATGATATGGGGTGTGGGGGGATGGAATATACAGTATTTTATATTTAGCATGATTATTATCATTCTTCTTCTGTATCCTAAAGTCTTTCTTAAAAATAAATTTATGAGGGGAAATAAGGAAATCTCTTTTAGATCAAAAGTTACCCTTTGCTAGCACAAAGACAAATGTTGGTCACAAATGGCAACCCTCCTAAAACCTGCAAATTCCCTCAGACCACTACAGCCTTCATTTATTTATTTATTTATTTATTGTCAAATTTCTATACCGCCCACTCAGCCAAAGCCGACTCCAGGCGGTTCACAACAATGGGTAAAAACAGATAAAAACAAATAAAACAGATAAAAACCAGCAATAAGAACCCACCCCTAAAAAGAGAGGGGTGCAGGAACTGAAGAAACCGTGGGGCAGGCATCCTCCCCTATATTAACCACCCAACGGAAGCCACCCCTCCACCTGCACCCCAAACTTGGCCCGCCAGCCAGGTTTTTAGTTCTTTTCTAAAGGGCAACAACTCCGTCTGGAGACGCAGTTCCACAGGCAGGAGGTTCCAAAGGGCCGGTGCGGACACAGAGAAGGCTCTCCTCCTTGTGCCAGAGAGGCGAGCCCCCCTGGCCGATGGCACAATTAGAGAGCCCCTCCGGTCCGCTCTGGTTGGACGGACAGACGTCCTTAGGGCGATGCGGTCTCTAAGGTAACCTGGCCCACTACCATATAGGGCTTTAAAGGTCAAAACCAGCACCTTGAATTGCACCCGGAGACAAACTGGTAACCAGTGCAGCTCCCGCAGCAGTGGTGAGGCATGGGCATAACGTCCACACCCCATCACCACCCGGGCCGCCGCATTCTGGACCAGCTGCAGCCTCCGAATGGTCATCAAGGGCAGCCCCATGTAGAGCGCATTACAGTAGTCTAGTCTGGAGGTAACCAGAGCATGAGTGACCATGAGCAAAGAGTCCCGGTCCAGGAGCGGGCGCAACTGGCGAATCACCCGAAGTTGGGCGAAGGCCCTCCTGGCCACAGCCGCCACCTGTTCTTCTAGCAGCAGCCGCGAATCCAGGAGGACCCCCAAGTTGCGCACCGGGTCGGTCTGGGGCAAAATAGCCCCATCCAAAACCAAAGATGGTAGCTCCCGGGATAACGCAGGACCCCCTATCCATAGCCACTCAGTCTTGCTAGGATTCAGCTGTAGCCCATTTGCCCCCATCCAGACCCCAACAGCCTCCAGACAGCTGGAAAGGACTTTGACTGCATCACTGGGGTCCCCACGGGCCGAGATGTACAACTGTGTATCATCCGCGTACTGATGGTACCGCACCCCGTGGGAACGGATGATCTCACCCAGCGGCTTCATGTAGATGTTAAAAAGGAGAGGAGAGAGTACCGAGCCCTGAGGCACCCCATATTTTAGGGACCTAGGACTGGACTTCTCGCTCTCCAACCACACCGACTGGGTCCGGCCCCTCAGAAATGAGGAAAACCAGGACCACACAGTGCCCTGGATTCCTAATCCTCGGAGCCGTTCCAGAAGGATACCGTGGTCGACGGTATCGAAGGCCGCTGAGAGGTCAAGAAGAGCAAGGACGGACGGATGACCGCCATCCCGCTCTCGCCAGAGATTATCCATCAGCGCGACCAATGCAGTCTCAGTACCATATCCAGGTCTGAATCCTGACTGGAAGGGGTCCAGATATTCCGCTTCATCCAGTACCCCCTGCAACTGATGCGCCACTGCCTTTTCCAATACTTTCCCCAAAAAGGGGAGGTTGGAAACAGGTCTGTAGTTGGTTATGACTGCTGGATCGAGGGATGGCTTCTTCAGGAGGGGGCGCACCAAAGCATGTTTCAATGGTGCAGGAAATATCCCTTCCCGAAAAGACGCATTAATTATAGCCCCGACCCAGCCACCTGTCACCATCTTTGAGGCTTTTACCAGCCAGGCGGGACAGGGATCCAATGGACAATTAGTGGCGCGGACCGCCGCAAGGAGCCTGTCCACTTCATCTGGGGCAACAGGATCAAACTGATCCCAGATAACACAGCACGACTGTGCACTGGCTCCCCCCTGACCCTCCCCATCCACGCCAAGATTAAACCCTGAGCGAATCCGATCGATTTTCTCCACCAGATGGTCAGCAAAGTCCTCAGCCGATCCCTGCCAACCAGTCACAGCCCCCCCCCCCTACCAAGGAGGGACCTGGTCACCCGAAACAGGGTGGCTGGGCGATTATCAGCGGAGGCAATAAGGGAGGTGAAGTATTGCCTCCTCACCACCCCCATCGCCACTAGGTAGGCCCTAATAGCGGCTCTAGCTAGTGTCCAATCGGAATCGTTCCTGGTCTTCACCCAGCGGCGCTCAAGGCGTCTCTTTGCCCGTTTGAGCTCCCGTAGTTCTTCTGTGAACCACGGGGATGACCTAGCTCCACGGGCTCTGAGAGGCCGTAGTGGAGCGATTACATCCAAGGCAGCTATCGTTGACCCACACCATAGGTCAACAAGTGCCTCGGGCGAATCGTGTTGCCGATCCAGGGGAAAAGCCCCCAGTTCCCTCTGGAATCCATCCGGATCCATCAGTTGCCGGGGGCGGGCCACTTTAATAGACCCTGCCTCCCTACGATGATGTGTTGCCCCCAGGAAGTCTAGAGCCACCAGATAGTGATCTGACCATGGCACAGGTGTTATGTCTAGCTTCTGTAAATTCAGATCACTCTGCCACCGCTCCGACAAAAAGACTAAATCTGGTGTGTGGCCACTGCCCCTGGTAGGACCCCGAATTACCTGAGCCAGGTCCATAGTTGCCATGGAAGCCATGAACTCCTGAGCCACCCTGGAACCGGACCCCAGCGAAGGCAAATTGAAGTCCCCCAGAACCATCAGCCTAGGGAACTCCAACGCCAACGCTGAGACAGCCTCGAGGAGCCCAGGCAGGGAGTCCCTTACCCTGCATGGGGGCAGGTACAGGAGTAGGACCCCCAACTGACCCTTTGGGCCCAGCCGCAGAAGCAGGGACTCACAACCCAGAATTTGTGGAGCAGTGGCCCTGGTAACTCCTAGTGACTCCCTGGCTATAATGGCAACACCACCGCCCTTGCCCTCATCCCTAGGCTGGTGCCAAACACCGAACCCGGCTGGACACATCTCTGATAGAGGCACCCCATCCTCTGGTCTCAGCCAGGTCTCAGTGATGCATGCCAGGTCGGCCCTCTCTCCCAGAATAGAATCTTGTATTAGGGGCGCCTTACTACAGACCGACCTGGCATTCATCAGCAGCAGCCTAAGGGTGGGGTCACCCTGGATCAGCTGCTCAGGACCTAGAGGTGAAACCGGGGGGGCAGAACGTGGGACAGATACTAAGCATCGGTCCCGCCTTCCCCGAGTGCGGCCCGCCCCACGGTTCCCGCTATAACGCCCCATGCCCGTCACAACCTCTAAATGGGCCCCTGGAACCTCCACCATTAACCCAGACGGAGTGTCGCCCCATCTTCCTGGCTGGCAGGGCCATCTCTCCCTCCCTCCCTCCCTAACCCACTTAAAACATACCCTCTCAGTCTCTCTTCCCATATTGATGGTCCCGGCGAGTTCCGACTGGCCGCAAGAGTCTCCAGGGCGGCAGTGAAAATTCCGGTGCGACCGCCGGCCGTTTAAGCCCCCCGCAGGGGGGTGGGAACACAGGACACCAATGGTGGAAGTGATCCCAACAAGCTCTGATTGGCTGCAGGTGTCTCCAGAGCGGCAGGGGAAATTCTGCTGCGGCCACCGGCCCTTTGGGCCCCCCACAGGGAGGCAAGAGCCCGGGACGCCAATGGTGGGGTGGTCCCAGCAATCTCTGACTGGCCGCAGGTGTCTCCAGGGTGGTGGTGGCGGAAGCTCCGCTGTGGCCGCTGGCCTACCAAGCCCCCCACAGGGGGGCGGGAGCCTGGGATGCCAATGATGGGGGTGGTCCCAGCAATATCCAACTGGCCGCAGGTGTCTCCAGGGCGGCGGTGGGAGTTTCTCCGTGGGCGCCCGCCTTTTGAGCCCCCTGCAGGGAGGCAGGAGCCTGAGATGCCGATGGTGAGGTGGTCCCAGCGAGCTCCAACTGGCCATATGTGTCTCCAGGGCAGGGTGGAAATCCCGCCATGGCTGCTGGCCTTTTGAGACCCCGCAGGGAGGCGGGAGCCTGGGACGCCGATGGTGGGATGGTCCCGGTGATCTCCAAATTGGCCGCAGGTGTCTCCAGGGCAGTGGTGGAAGTTCTTCCGCAGGTGCCAGCCTTTTGAGCCCCCCGCAGGGAGGCAGGAGCCCGGGACGCCGATGGCATGGTGGTCCCAGCGAGCTCCAGACTGGCCGCAGGTGTCTCCAGGGTGGCAGTGGAAATTCATCCACAGCCGCCAGCTGTTTGAGCCCCCCGCAGGGAGGCAGAAGCCCGGGACGCCGATGGTGAGGGTGGTCCCAACAACCTCCTGGCAAAGGGAGGAGGGGCAGAGGCTGTTGTTTCTGCCGGCCCCGACGGCCCTTTACCTCTCCTGGCAAAAGGGAGGAGGGGCGGGGCTCACCTCAGCTGGTCAGAGGCTTCTTGTCTTCTGCCGGCCCGACGGCCCTTTACCTCTCCTGGCAAAAGGGAGGAGGGGTGGGGCTCACCTCAGCTGGTCAGAGGCTTCTTGTCTTCTGCCGGCCCGACGGCCCTTTACCTCTCCTGGCAAAAGGGAGGAGGGGCGGGGCTCACCTCAGCTGGTCAGAGGCTTCTTGTCTTCTGCCGGCCCGACGGCCCTTTACCTCTCCTGGCAAAAGGGAGGAGGGGTGGGGCTCACCTCAGCTGGTCAGAGGCTTCTTGTCTTCTGCCGGCCCGACGGCCCTTTACCTCTCCTGGCAAAAGGGAGGAGGGGTGGGGCTCACCTCAGCTGGTCAGAGGCTTCTTGTCTTCTGCCGGCCCGACGGCCCTTTACCTCTCCTGGCAAAAGGGAGGAGGGGTGGGGCTCACCTCAGCTGGTCAGAGGCTTCTTGTCTTCTGCCGGCCGACGGCCCTTTACCTCTCCTGGCAAAAGGGAGGAGGGGTGGGGCTCACCTCAGCTGGTCAGAGGCTTCTTGTCTTCTGCCGGCCCGACGGCCCTTTACCTCTCCTGGCAAAAGGGAGGAGGGGTGGGGCTCACCTCAGCTGGTCAGAGGCTTCATCTCATGATGTAGGCAGAGAATCCAAATTTAAGCCCTTCTTGGCTGGGGTGAATGGGTGTGGAGTGTGGGTGGAGCAGAAGGATGCAGTAGAGAGTACCAGCTTCCCAAAACAGAGTTTTATTTATGTTTCTCTGCCTGTTCCAAATAACCTCTCCCATACTGGCCATTCAGTCTCTCAATCACTAGTTCAATTCCAGCCACTTTGGGCCTGTATCTTGCTGTCCTCTGATCTGTTTCCTGAAGCAGAAGTATGTCACACTTGTATTTTCTGCATATGTCTGCAAGGAGGGCACACATATTACTCAAAAGTCCCTCAATGTTTATTGAGATAATTGTTACAGTTGGTCTTGACAAAGCCCTTTCTGGTGGATTCATTCTTCAGTTCCTTTGGTCTAATCTGGTGTTAGAAAGATTAGCCAACAAAGTTGCTTGCCCAGGGTATGCCGGACTGTATTCACAATCTTGGTGTAGTCACTTTCTGTGTACTACATTTGGTTCATCAAGAAGTAGCATTCTATTTTGTAAAGTTTAAGCAGAGTCACTAGATGGCACTGTCTATCAAGCAGAATTGGTTCACAGTTTTGTGTCTTGTTTTCTACCTGTAAGTAAAGGTAAAGGTTTCCCTTGCTCGAAAGCCAGGCTTATCCAACTTTAGGGAGGGTTCAGTGCTCATCTGTGTTTCAAAGCCGAAGAGCCAGCGCTGTCTGCTAATAACAGCTAAAATCAATTCCCTGAAAATATGGACTTGGTCATTTTTTTAAAGCAAAAAACACTTGCAAGGATCTGCTGAAAGGTGTTACTATCAAGTATCATCTACAAACCTATTTTTCTTCAGTAACATATCCCAAGAATTCTGTTAAAGGATAACGTTATTAAGTACAAAATGGAAAATATTGGTAGGCTATTTACTCAAGGGCATATCTACCCAAGAGTTTTTCAAGGATTTGGATGTGAAATCATGGGACGGAAGAGAACCCCATTATTCTCAATCATATCAATAATGAGCAGCCGAACTTTTAAAAAAGAAGTTGAGACTTGCTTAAATATCTCTCCACAAGAATTCATTAGGACATAATTTTGATAACAAAAACTCTTGATCTGTAGGTGAATATGATGTGTGAAAAGAAAGGAAACCTTTTTGCTGAGGACAAATTATAATGCACACATTTTCAGACTTCTTCAAAGAAAACAAGTATTTGGACCAATGTAAACCAGTAGAAACCATATTTTATAAAATATTTCTAAGGAAGCTTCGAAGCTCTGGGACAAGAAAATGAGTAATATTGATACTGAAAACTAATTAAAAGATAGGAAATTAAGAGTATGGACAGGTATACTGTCTTCAGAGGAGAAGAGTTAAACAAACAAACAAACAAACAAACAAACAAATTATTATTATTATTATTATTATTATTGTTGTTGTTGTTGTTGTTGTTGTTGTTGTTATATGCTGCCCACTTGCCCAAAATGCGACTCTGGGCGGCTCACAACAGGAAAAAATGGGGGGGGGGGGGGCACCTATAATTACAGTAAAAACATCCAAAACATCTGAGGTATGAGTTGGCCGCAACTCAGATGTTACAGTTCCTAGGCAGGTCAGGGAGGCGATGTCCGGCCCCCCCACCCAAAAGTCCAAATCCCAACACTAAGACAGAACAAATCC
Source organism: Bradypodion ventrale (assembly GCA_035047345.1). Lineage (NCBI taxonomy): Eukaryota > Metazoa > Chordata > Lepidosauria > Squamata > Chamaeleonidae > Bradypodion > Bradypodion ventrale. Next base: position 87,008,634 of record JAWDJE010000001.1, on the reverse strand, counting down.
TGGCTGTCAGAGGGGCTCGGGGTCGCAGCGATTCTCCTGCCACCCTCAGCTGGCGGCTTTTCAACCTCCTGGTGGGGCGGGGCCCGGAGTCACAGTGACGCTCCTGATGCCCTTGGCTGGAGGCTTTTCAACCTGGTTGCGGCGATGTTCCTGCTGCCCTTGGCCAGCAGCTTTTCAACCACTGGTGAGGCAGGGTCTGGGTCACGGCGATGCTACTGCCGCCCTCAGCCGGCAGCTTTTCAACCCCCAGCAGGGCTGGGCCCAGTGACACTCCTGCCACCCTCGGCCGGTGGCTTTTCAACCCTCACCAGGGCGGGGCCTGGAGTCGCGATGGTCACAGTGATGCTCCTGCCAACCACGGCCGGTGGATTTTAAACCATGATTAGCATAATATTAAACATATTTAAGATTTATGTCTTGCTGTGTTCTACAGAGCCTTTTTTGAAGTAAAGCAGTTTCAAACTGCAGCCTAAGTATGCAACAAGGAGTGAACTGCCTTTTGTGGTTCAATAAGAAGATGGCTAAACATACATGTCAGAACTATCTACCTCTTTATATTTTTGACATAGGGACAAAAACAGCAGGGTCATTAATTTTCTTGCTTTCCCATTTTCTTGTATTGTTCCACCAGATAATCAGATCAGATTCTAGCCACCTGCCTCAGATCCTGGACACTGAAAAATCTGTTGAATGATGCACTACCTGCCACCCTGCAAGCTTAGCAGAATCTGGCCGGAATCCTACTGGTGTCCACACAGAGTTTTTATAACATGGTATAGCCTATAGCAGCTAACGAATAAGGTGCTGGAATACATCTTGATTGCAAAAGCAGATGCATGACCAACAAGACATATCCCGACACCCCCTTAATTAGCCACACCAAGTTATCAAAAACTTATAAAACATTAACAGGATTCTGGCCGCTATTTATCTGTACAAGAACTCACTTTTTGGCAAAGTATGTTGCTGCTGCTATTTAGATCCAAGGCTAAGAAAAATGTTTCAACAACTTGTACAGATACATGGACCGACTTACCAACAAAGCGTTTGAAATCTAAACACAACTATATACATTAATGTAGAGACCCTTTAGAAAGTAAATGGAAAAATTAAACTGTTGATCCAATTTGTAAACTTAACAAATGTGAAGCAGCAATGACTGCATCAGTTGCATTTACAGAAATACATTCATAACACTTTTAACCACTAAATTCTTAACTTTTGCTAAACTTTGTGCAATATTTTACATAAGGCACCGAGAAAAGTTGCATTCTTAATATAATGCATATTTTCATGTTTATACTTACATTATTGCAGTCAGCTAGGAAATACAATGCAAATCCATCAGCATTTGTAGCTGTCAAATCAACAAAAATACCACAAGCATTAAGGAAAACAATATACTCTTGTTAATATTTCTGGACTTTATAATTAACATAACTACAGTATCTACTTTCTATATTCAATTAATATGTAAGGTACTAAAAACAAAGCACTATAAAAACTACAAAAATATTCCATAAATATGCTACATGAATTTCTAATATCATTTCTATAGAAAATATGCAAAATTATTTATATTAAATTATTCTATCTGTAAACTCCTAGAAGTAGAATGAGCTGATTGTTCACATTCCTATCATCTGTTGATAGGCATATTACTACATTGATCTTGCCTTCTTCAAGGATTAAACAATAGGTTTAACAGAAACTGAAAAACACACTAAATACTGTATATATAAGTGCAGTCTGAAGGAAACTGGGGGTGGGGGGGAATCCACTACTAGAGGAGAGGCTAAGATATAGATCAGGGGTTCGCATCCTATGGCCCGTGAGCCAGATCTGGCCAGCAGTGCCAAATAATCTGGGTCCCAATCTCACTACTGCTGCCACCACCACTGCCGGAATCAGCCGTGGACTCATTTACAGCCATCGTAAATATGTTTACAATCGCCATAAATGAGATCATGGCTGTCATAAATGTGTTTACAACAGCTGCTGATGCATTTTACAGCAGCATTTATGGCAGGGGGAACCACCAGTCCTGCCTGCTCAGCTTTCTGAGGAGGTGTGGTCCGGCCCACGCCTGAAAACCACACCAGTCATTATTCTTTGCATCAAAAATTACAGCCCGATGGGAGGGGGATTAAGTTAGTGAAAACCAGTACCATACAAGCACAATTCACTGAATTCGCATAATGCATATCTTTATGCATAATTATTATAGTTTCTTCAATATCTCTATAGTTAAAAAATACTCAGACATCTGTTGGTTTAGCCAATTTCTGTGCTTCCTTTTTTCAATTCCTGCTGCCCTCATGTAGTATGGCCGGCGCAAAATATAACTGGCACAAAGCAAATCTACGTATATTAATACTCTAACACAGTTACTAGTAGAACTATTTTGCCCCAATGTATTCTTAAACAAAGGATTTCTCCATGTCACATGTCTGAGTGTACCAGCTAATGGATCCAAGAGAAAACATGTCACTAAAGAATCCTTATAATCATAAAAGATTACATTTGCTATGACAAAATAGGACTTGCATACTGATACACGAAAATTGTGAATGTGGTGCAAGGTTTGAGGGCTCAACCTATAAATGTTTGTGTTTCAGCGAGTATGGGTAGGAACTAACCCTTGCTGAATTATTAGTATAACCAGCAATGAAATATTATGCAGATTTAACATTACCCTGTCATCATTTGCAAATATACAACAAACACTTCAAATGCATTAGTTACAGTTCCTAATAATTAGAATTTTGTGAAAATAGTCTAAAGAATAAGTACAAAAAGCTTAAAATCAGTAGATGCCTACAAATTTCTAAAAAATCAAATCCTGGCTAAAAATTATGTCTCACAATTATGCACATACTGGCCAAAATCATCTAGCTTATCTATGCAAATGCATATGTTTTGGAGACAAACTGCTTCAAGAAATCACCTTAGGTGGCATCACTTGCAAACTGAGTCATATAACTCCATTCAAATGATAATGTCTATGACTTCTTAACTTGGAGAATTCTCCCCCCACCCCACCCCCCAAAAATTATATTATTTGTATTCTACTAGCATAACTAGTAAGGGGATTTGGCCATTTTTTCAATTATATATAACAGTCAATTATACATGCTACAGAATTACATAATTATAACATTATATAAATAAGATTTTCATTCTTCATGGGAAACACTTCAGGACATTTATTTCAGTTCAGAGCATGATGAGGCAAAAACTGTATTTTTCACTTTTACAGAGTGCTCTGGGCTAGCAGAGCTCTCTTGTATTACTTTCTGGGTAGTCTGAATTCTTACTGATCTTTATTCTACAGCAAGGTCATTTATTTATTTGTTAGATTTTTAACACATCGTGTGACTCTAGGCAGCATACAACATAAATTAAACAAAACATATTAATAGCAAAGAATCAAAACAAAGTAACAATCCATCAAATATCATTAGCAAACAATTCAACAAAATACATTATAATGAATCAATAATATAACAGTTCCCTGCAGACCCAATTCAGAGCTCAATGATCCCGACGAGTCATATGACTCGACATCAAGTCGGAGCTCCTTGAATCAAAGCCCAAAATAACATCAGAAGAAAAAAAGAAAAGCAAGGTCATTTATGCATGTATATTAGACTTATTAGCTGGCTGGATAACTCAGTGAGTTAGGTGATTGGAAGTTCAACCCCAACTGTGCCTCCCATATGAAGAAACAGTTGGTCAAGCTACCCAATCACAGGGCACCTCCAGAAGAAGGAAATTGTAAAACACTTCTGTGTATTCTTTGCCTAGAAAACATCAGAAAGGGTCACCATAGGTCAGAACTAACTTGACAGCACAGAGTTATTTATTAGATGTCTGATATGTAATTGGACAGAATATTGGACAGAAGTGTTTTTGCCCCTAATTTTAGTTAAGGTCCATCTTGTGTATAGCTGTTCATTAATGATAATATCTTTTTTTTAAAAAAGGGGGGCACCACTGCATTGCTTAGTTTAAAAAACACATACAAAATGTTTTTCTTACCCATTCGAATGATACTACTCAGTTCATATAATAACAGTTGATTGCTATGTCCTATATCCAACCGTTGTTCTATATAGGTGTTCAAGTCATACACCACTCCTTGCATATCAGAATTCTGGTACTATTGAAAAGAAATACACATTTTAGAACTACCAATCATTACACATAACCTAATAACAACTGTGTGAAATATTGCAAGGATAAAAAGACAAACTAAATATTCCAACAGTTTAATCTTCAATATTGTCTTTTCCTAAGCATGCTCATGCTTTTGGTTTCTGTGTTGTTTAATACTCTTAATTCCTCTGGAATTACTGTACAGTGGAACCTCAGTTAACATATTAATGCATTCTCCGGGAAATTTCTTACAGTGAAAATTACTTTAACCGAATGTCCCATAGGAATGCATTGAATGCAATTTTCTATAGGAATGCATTGAAAACCAATTAACCCAGTTCGAAAAAAATTATGTAAACTGAACCACTATTTTCTATAACAAAACATTACTTTTGTTATGCAATTTTTATGTTAACCATGCCATTTTTTAACCGAGGTTCCATTATACTCAAGTTGCACTCTCAACTATATACAAGGTGACAGCAATTCTAACTAAAAACTTTAATTAAGTTCAAGGATGGCATAATTCCTGACTACTGACCAGTAAACCCATAAAAAGATAGAACAATGTTTTCTTTAAATTGTGCAAATTCAACTACAACTTGACATCTGATACAAGCTAAAAAAGATAAAAGTCAAAACGAATCTAAGATTTAGTGTGTGTGCTGGGGGAGAAGAATAGCAATTTTAACTATAAATTTCTAATTATTAGAATATATTATTCAATTTTTTTGTAAATTATAGTTTCATTTGTAAGATGATTTAATAAAACATTGCAGTTTTAGCACACTTTTGACAGGGGCTGGACCTGATGATCCACAGGTTTCCTTCCAGCTCTACAGTTTAAGATTCTAAGAATTTATTTGCAGAGAATACCAATACGAAAAATTTCTTCATTGCATTTCATAATCAAGATAAAATTATAACTATTGGGCCACCTGAGATTTCAGTTCATAAATTAAAATTAAGAATACTTTTAACAATTGACAGAACAAAGATTGAAAGGAAATATTTTTTTTTAATGGCAGTTTTCAACTTAACAAAAAGAATGCTGATTTTGTTTAAAAGCTAATGAGACCGCGAGAGAGTGGGCAGCAACATTAGAATTCTAAATTTAGAGTTTAAAGTACAATAAAGCAGTTTTCAACCACGTGATTATCATTGATAGTACAGTATTAATACTGTATATAGACTATTATGATTTCAAAGTCTTATCCAAGTCTCATCATCTTATCAGCTATGGAACTATAATGGTTTTTCATTCACGTTTTGTTTTGTTGTACTTGTTTGGAGAGGTACACTCAGGAACCTTTGAATGGAGAAGCCCCAGGGGGCCAAGCCAGGATTACTAACTGGTTGTCAATGTGTCAATACCAGGCTTCTCCATGAGAACTGCATATCTCTCTTGAAGGGGGATGTGGCATTAAGTTGGAATGCCAGAACAATTTCTTTTCTAAGTTTTAGCTGCTGTGAAATGGAATATCAACTTCAGATTATGAGTAAGGCAAACATCCAGCATAAAATTATTAACCACTGGCATCCAGTAACAGTCTTGCTTACATATGAACTGTGGCCATAGCAAACCAGAACTAGAATTAAAGGAAATCTTGTTATGAGCCATCAAGTAGTCTCTGATGTATGGCGGCCCTATGAATCACAGATTTCCAAAATGTCCTGTCCTCAACAGCCCTACTCAACTCCTTTAAATTACAATTTGTGGCTTCCCTTAGGGAATCATTCCATCTTGCTTTTGGCCCCAAATATTCATAGTTCTCTTTGCCTCTGCTTATCAGTCACTGAAAAACTGCACACAAGGTTCTGACCCTATTTCTGTCACATTTTACTTCTGCGTCTCACCTGTGCTTCACAATTATTATGTGATTTTATTATGTGTTTTCAATGTGCTGTTGTTAGCCGCCCAGAGTGGCGGTGGCCCCAGATGGGCAGGATATAAATGGAATTGTTGTTGTTGTTGTGGTTGTGGTTGTAATTCTTCTGACACCCATTTCTGTTTTCCTTTCCTTTCAACTTTTGTTGATATTATTCTGCAAAGATTCATATACCTGTATGTACTACAGTACTATACTACTCACTATCCAGAAGTTCACAAAATGTGAGGTAAAACCATAAAATATACAAGTGAATGTTGTTTGATTTGCAAGAACACACACACACAATGGTCCTTAGGTGTGAACTGAGATCAATCTATAAATCATCTGAGTTGGGGGAGGGCAAATAAATGAATAATGAATGTGGACTATTAAATGTGACAAGAAGGAATAGTTCCCATAATACCTACAGTACAGTACTTCCTATCTTCTTGCTTTATAGATACAAGCACTCTATATTTGAAAAGAACAAACTTGTGTTATCAAGAAAGCCTCATGCAACTATTTTCCATTTTTGAGGGTTTGCATTTTAAATTCTGTTAGTAATTCTGTAAATGACACTTTTGTAACTCAGAAGAATAATGGTACCATAATTAATAGAACAAACAACTACATCAATGGCCTCACACTAGAGATTATTGGATTATTGGAGAACATTTAAATTTCATCAAATCCAGAAGTCTGTTTTTTTTTACATTTACAAGTTTTTATTGTTATATGAGAAAATGGTTTAGCTAGAAGAAAATCTGAAGTATTTTCCATTTTAAAACATTTAATAATTTAAGTTACAGTATTTCCATCAAAAAGTTGATTTTTAAGATACAGTGGACCCTCGATTAACGACGCATTCGAATAGCGTAATTTTTGATTAACAACGCTATGACGCTCCCAATGTGATTGTTCAAATAACGACGTTGTTATTCGATTAACGACGGTATTTTTACCGTTGTTATTCAAATAATGACTTTTTTGCTGTTATTCGAATAACGTTATTCCAATAGCGACGCTAATTGGGGAACCAAGTAACGTCGTTATTTGAGGGTCCACTGTATTCCTAACTCATTAAGCTATCCAGCCAGCTTCCCTCTCAGTAAAGTAACATCAAATATACTGCAAAGTCTAAAAATGTACAGTTTTCTGTCTCCAAACCAGGTGTGGTGTCAGCCATACACTCCTGATGACGTTAAGAGATTCCTTTCTCATTATAGCAACTTCACACACTTTGGGGTGAGAAATATTTGTTTAAATCATATAACTATAATAACTGAGGTTCCTTTGTCTAATGCAGGAGTTCTCAACCTTTTAAAGCCGGGGACTGGGTCACGCTCCCTCAGACAGCTTCGGTCATTTTGCCGTTCCTCCACCACATGGCACTTCCTGGTGTGGCAGAGTCAGGGGGGGGGGGCACATGAAATGGTGCCATAGCCTGCATCTGGCCCATGGGCCACAAGTTGAGAATCCCTGATCTAATGTGAAAACCACATGGAAGTAATTCTGCCAGTCTCTGCTCATGTAGTCCCACTGAATCAATGGAAATGTGGTAATTCAGCACTTGTGCAGGTACAATTATTGGTTCAAATGTTTACTTCAGTTGGTATTAACTAACTGGACTTAGGCCAACTAGCTCAGAATAACTTTCTATTCTACGAAAGGATAGAACTTTGACTTATAAAGGAGTTTTGCTCACAGATGGACTCATTCTGTTCACTGAGAGACCACTTATATGACTGAAAATTTCATTCCACAAGTGGAACAAGTTTCAATTAGTAGATACTTGAAAGAAGAAATTTTTGCTATGCAAAAAATAAAGATTTAAATGAACATTCCTGTAATCATCTGCTTCTATCTTGGATTGTTTCAGTTCATCACTTTTATCACAAACTGTTATATTGATTCTATATGCTTAACATTACACAGTAGAACCCCGCATAATGAAAAAACTCTATTCCACGGAGCTCTTTGCTATGCAGTTTTTTTCATTATGCGGTTCCCAATGGGAGATACCCCGCATAACAAAAAAATGTTTATTAACCGGGGTTCCCATTGAGCAGGTATACCCCAGTTACCAAAACCCATGCATAATGAACAATTTTTTCATTATGCGGGGTATCGCCCTTGCACAACAAATGCTTCATTAGGCGAATTTTTTGCTATGTGATGCGTTCGTTATGTGAGGTACCACTGTATTTGATTTTGACCTTATTAATAGTAATTCCTTCTCATGCTGCACAGCACCTGTCTGCCACTACAGCATATCAGTCAATAAGGGTCCTCATTGCTTCTTCAGCAAGAACGTTTTATGGGGACAGGGTACTAACCAGCATCAATTTGTATTTTCACTTGATATTTATTTATAGTACCAACTAGAGCATTTATTATTAACTACTCACTATTTTATTTACTATCAGCTTCTAAATCACATTTCAGTAAAACAATTTACTGAGTATATAAGTTTATACTTTTTGAGTAAATAATTAACTCATTTTATAGAAAGTAGCATTTGCAATAGATTCACAAATCAAAACAAAATTAATTTGATTCTACACTGAAAGAAAATGTTTATATTTGGATTAAAATTATAACTTTTTACTGAAAATTTAAGGTTTTTACCCTGCATATTATAATTTCGAATTGGAACAAAACAAAATTATTTTGATCACATTGGCTGAAAACCTATTGCACTGTTACACAGATGGAAGACAGAAGACTTTGCTCATCTCTAGCCAGCAATTAACAAATCCCACTGAGATTATTAAGCACATGGGTGGAGAAACTTAAGCACATGGGTGGTATAAGATTAGTTGTGAGGACAGGCACAGTGATTAGTTTTTGGTTATCCTAAGTGGAGCACAGTATAACTGAGTAACAAAGAAATGGGATTTCAGGCATTAGGTATACACTATAACCAAATGCAAATTAATTTACAATTACATAATTGTATCTGAAAATACTAGTTTTGTAGCTGGAATGCAAACTGCTCTATCAAACTATACACTGGGATCTTTGTATGCATAGCAGAGCTCGGGAGCATAACTATTTCTAAGTTAACAAAAGCACTGTACATAAAATGAGGAGAAAACATTGCAGTTATATGCTATAGTAACACAAGCACATTTGCAGAATGCCCTGAGAATGGAATGATCTGCAGAAAAAGACCCAGAAGGAAAAAAAAATACTTTTACATTTGATCCCTAGCATTTTCCTCAGTTCCCTTTCGAACCCCAACCCCATCTAGTTGTGATGTATGCAGAGGTTAAAAAAAACTAGGAGCAAAAAGATCTATGGGAGGTGATTTCAGTGGTGAAAGTGGCTGTTTCAGCTAAACTAGAGTTGGCAAAGTGAAGTCTATATGTGGCTCCCCACACCTTTTTTTCAGTCCACCCCTGCAATCAAGAACCACTTTCCACGTGCGAAAAAAATAAAAAGCAAAAAATAATAATGTAGAGGCCAAACATGGTTCCTCTCCCCTTATCCTAAAAGCCTTCAGGATTGGTGGGTTTTTGCTTTAGAGTAGTAGGGGCAGTGGTGAGATTCAGCAGGTTCACCCCAGTTCACTAGAACCGGTAGCAGAAATTCTGGCAGGCCCCGCCCATCCAAGTTTTGAAATAATGCAGAGCTTTTCCCCTGGCCACACCCACCATACCACACCCACAGAGTAGGTAGCAAAAATTTTTTTGAATCCCATCACTGAGTAGGGGAGTCCATTTTGTCCTCCCAATCTGAAACCGCAAGTAGCTATCTGGCACTTAAGGATTTGATTGTCACTTTCAGCCACTTTTGAACCTGGAGCAGCCTGTTGTAGATGCTGAGAGCGCAAGTTTGACACATATTCCCAGCCACAAAATTTACACCCCTGGCTTAAGAACTTTCTTACCTCCTGGTCCTTCTACAGTGCATATTGCTTCCTCCCAAGGGCATTCTGCAAGAGTTTAAGCAGCTACAGATGTGGCCCATTTTTAAAGATGGGTGGGAGACTGAAATGCAAAATCTTCCCTACTTTGAAATAAAAGCTAGCTCTGTTTTGAACAAAATCCTATCCCTCTCCCGTACTACACATCTGAAGCCCTCAATGAAAGCCTTTTTGCTTACAAAAATGATGAGGACTGGTAACAGAGGCTAGGGAAACCTAGGCTGGAAATTGTTCTTTTTGAGCATTCAGTTTAGCTCTCAAAATGTTTTACCAATTTTCAGGTTGAGTTGGTGGTGGCTTACTCATCTCTATTAATGTGTTTCACCAATTATGCTTTTAATTTACATCCTAACATTCTGAATTTTTATTATTTTAATTGCAGCAAAAATGTGCTCCAGCAGCTTTTCTGGAGCTAATCAGTGAATGAAGTGCAAACCATTAAGAGATAATTTCAAATTAGCAGAGGATCTCTGAAACATTATTTCACATTATGGGGAATAGAGGCAGAACTGAACAGTACTTACCCTGTTGACATGCTTAGGTGTTGACTCATCTGTAAGAAAAGGAACAAAACAATTAGATATTCTTCAAAAGTTCTCATTTGATTTGAGAAAAAGATTTTTCCCCTCTTTTGTTTGGCAAAATTGTGTAATTCTATTTCTGCTTTTATGAACGGTTTATTGCACAACAGTATTTCAGTATCTTTTTTTCACAAAACATTTTGAGAATGAAAATCTATCAAACATAGTAATGAATTATGCTCATATTATTTCCATTTGTGCAAGAAAGAAAATCATGGTTCACATGTGACACATAAGTGACTCAGCTCTCTGAAATGTATACCCTGAAGCACTTCAATACTCTTCACACATACTCTAAAACCATGGTTTCCACAGGGGGACAATCACCAAAAAAGGTTGGGAACCAAACCACTGCTCTAGAGACTCTAAGCCTTTTTTTACCACGCCCCATCTAAGCATCTCTAAAATCCTGATCCCCACCCCCCTTATGACATATAATTCTTATGATTCAAAAAGTGAACTCCTATTCACATGTAGGAAGCCTAAAAGACCATTAACTTGGTCTAACTCATTCTCAATTCCCCTCCAAAAAAATAAATCCCCCCCATGGGGCATGTGCCCCACATTGGGAACCACAGCTCTAAGTACATCATCTTAAGTTGTGTTACATGTTGCTCTTTACTATCTAACTACCCTGAGAACCCAAATATTAAGAAAACAAATTTAAAAAATATGTATACTACTTTTAATGGATAGGTGTAGTCACTTAATATGAAAGTTAATGGTCACATGCTATTCTTTGTATGACTCTCACTTAAATACAGATATTGCACTTTTACTCTACAAAACGAGCAAATGGGCCCACAAACCTGTTTACCATTTAGAAGCAAATCCACATTCCTGCCTGCCTCAGTTTGTGGCATCATCTGATCTGTAACCCACCAGATCAGAAACAAAGCCACACAAAAGCACTAAGGTTACAGTAATCTCTATTTGTACTGCAGTGTGTAATGAACTGACACTCTCATAATTTCCACACAGTTCTCTTTATTAACTACACAGAAGAAGCACTGAAATGTTTAATCTGTGTGTTGCAACTATAACAGGCCTATTCAGGCATTTGTCATAACGCATGTCTACCCCAATATCTTAATTTAATTTTAATTTAATTTAATAGTCATATTTATATATGCCGCCCACTCAGGCAGAACCCGACTCAGGGCGGCATTACAACAAGTTCTAAAAAACCCATATCCCACCCACCCATCCCACCCACTATAAAAAGAAGAAGAGAGTGCCATCTTTTTGGCACTAGACCATGGGTTCTCAACCTTTTAAAGCCAGGGGCTGGATCATGCCCCATCAGACTGTTTGAGGGCTGGACTGGTGTCTTTCCCGCCCCCTTGGTGGTGATGGCAGCGGGACACCTCGATTCCACCACACCAAAAAAAGCCCACCCAACTTCTCCCCACTCTCCTGCTTACCAGCCTGGAGAAGCTGCGTGGCATGGGTGAAGGAAACCCCCCACAGCCACCGGGAACATATCAGTGGGCACCAGAAATGCATCAGTGAGCACCAGAAACCCAACCCAACACCACCACCCCACACAGCTGCTAGGAATGCATCCACAGTTGCCAGGAACACCTGCATTCTCGGTGGTGGATGTATTCCCGGCAGCCACAGAGGCATGAAGCAGATTAACTGGATCCTTTTCAGTCAGGATTCAGGCCCAGATCCTTTTCAGTCAGGATTCAGGCCTGAGACTGCATTGGTCACACTGTTGGATGATCTCTGGTGAGAGTGGGATGGGGGGAATCCATCCGTCCTCGCTCTTCTTGACCTCTCAGCAGCATTCGATACCGTCGACCAAGGTAGCCTTCTGGAACGGCTCTGAGAATTGGGTATACAGGGCACTGAGTGGTCCTGGTTTTCCTCATTTCTGAGGGGCTGGACCCAGTCGGTGTTGTTGGAGGGCAAGAGATCCAGCCCTAGGTTTCTCCAATATGGGGTGCTGCAGGGCTCTATTATCTCGCCTCTCTTATTCAATATTTACATGAAGCCTCTGGGGGAGATCATCCGTTCCCATGGGGTGAAGTACCATCAATATGCTGATGACTATACATGGTGATCCAAGCGATGCAGTTGAAGTCCTATCCAGGTGTCTGGAGGCTGTGAGTGTCGACAACGGGCTACAACTGAATCCCGGCATGACTGAGTGGATGTGGGTAAAGGAGTGGCTGCATTATCCCAGGAGTTACAACCTTTGGTACTGGATGGGGCTCTTTTGTCTCAGACAGACCCAGTGCGTAATTTAGGGGTCCTCCTGGACTCATGACTCCTGCTTGATGAGCAGGTGGCAGTTGTGGCCAGGAGGGCTTTCACTCAGCTTCGCGTGATTCATCAATTATGCCTACTCCTGGACCGGGACTCCTTGCTTATGGTAACACATGCTCTGGTCATTTTCAGACTATATTATTGTAATGAGCTCTACATGAAGATGCCCTTGATGACCATTCGGAGGCTGCAACTGGTGCAAAATGTGGCTGCCCATGTGCTGATGGGGTGTGGGCATTATGCCCATGCCTCACCCATGTTGCAGGAGTTGCATTGGCTGCTGGTGTGCCTCCGGGTGCAATTCAAGGTGCTGGTAATTAACTTTAAAGCCCTACATGGAAGTGGACCAGGTTTCTTAAGAGACTGCATTAACCCAAGGACATCTGCCCATCCCACCAGAGCAGACCGGAGGGGCTTCTTAATGGTTCCATCACCTAGAAAAGCTCACCTCTCTAGCATTATGCCTTTTCGGCATCTGCTCCGGTCCTGTGGAACCTCCTGCTGACTGAGCTGTGCCTCCAGGCAGAGATTCTGTCCTTCAGAAAAGGTCTAAAGACATGGCTGGCACAGCAGGTGTGGGCTGCTGCCAGTGGGGCAGCCTCCCTCCTTCTGGCTTATATCAAGGCCGTTCTGGATTTTAGTCTCAGTTTTTTAATTTATTGCAGCTGGGAGGGTATTTTAATAGTTTTTAAATGTTAAATGCTTTTGTGATTTTATTGTGTGGGCTTGCTTTATATTGAATGTTTTTATGGTGATTGTGAACCACCTGGAGTCGCTTTGGCGAGGGGAGGGGCCAGCAACAGAAATCCAATTACATAAATAAATAAATAAATAAATAAATAAATAAATAAATAAATACCTGGTGGCCATGGAGGTGTTTCCGGTGGCTGCAGAGGTGTTCCCGGTAACTGCGAAGATGTTCCTGGTGGCTGCGGAGGTGTTTCCGGCGGCTGCAGATGCATTTTCAGCAGCTGCAGTGGAGTTTCTAATGGCCGCTGATGCGTTTCCAGCAACCGTAACCACCAGGAATGCCTCCACGGCCACCAGAAACACCTCTGCAGCAGCCAGGAACACATTCGTATCTGCCAGGAACACCTCCACAGCTTCCGGGAATGCGTCTGCAGCTGGCTGACCTAGTGTGAGAAAGATTAGCCGACACAAGGTTACCATTGGCCAAAGTATGCTTGATTGTGGTTCAAAAATACCATAATCTTCGAGGAGGCAGCTAAAAAAGGCACACCATCAGAAACACAATTCCTGAACCTCTAGAATGCAGAACTGTATGGTGTAAATAGGGCAGGGTCATCATTGGGGGGGGGGGGCATCAGGACTCCTGTCCTGGGCCTGGAGATGATGGGGTGCTGTCGCCGGTGGGAAACCACTGATGTGCACATGCACAAACAAATGATGCATGCACAAAAAAACACGGGGGCATGGCGGTGCTGGGAAACCACTGATGTGTGAATGCGCAAACAAATAACGCATGCACAGAAAACCATGGGGGTGTAGCCAAAATTGGAGTGGGCAGGTATCGGGCCCAGAAATTTCTGATGCCGGCCCTGAACTTGGGGATGAGGTTTACATGCTCATATATGCGCCCTTCCCCATTAAGTCCTGCTTGAATTCAAGCAAAGCCTGAACAGGGCTAATGAGGCCCAATCAACTAAAGATCTATCCAAATACAAACGAAGTACTGTTGTATGGTGCTCTTCTATCCATGTTGCTGATCTGAAGTGTTCAACCTGTTCTTGAATGGACTGCATTGCCTATAATACAATAATTGTCATTTGTTTTTTTGTTTTCCACCAATCACTATACCAAACAACTTGGATCCTAGCATGAAAGAAACAAAAACTGTGTCCCCCTCTCCCCCAAAAAGACATTTATCAACATAAAGGTATTTTGGTATTATATTCATCATTTATAGTTTTAAGATAATGAAAATTGCAGTGATGTTCTTGGAAGTAACCATTAATACATGAAACTAAAATAAAAATATGAACTTCATTAGTAGTTGGACTTTTCAATAACACTGTTGAATTTAGGACTAGAGATGTGAGAGGGCCTGGGTGTGTATGCAAAAAATGAGGGGATCTCCCATTTCCCCCCTGAAGCCTTGTGTGTTTTTTTAATTGAAAAAAAAGGATTGATTATGGAATCATTTATTTTAGCATGATGAATAAAATACTTAAGACAAGGTGGCCATATATTCTCTAATCATTTCTAAAAACTCTGTACAGTATCAGACTATTCTAATTTCTGTGCAATGAGGACAAGCAAGTACTAAGTTACAAATTCAACAAGATGTATATTTTTCCTTTAGGGGCACTGCTCTTGTCACAAGAGAAAAAAATGCTTTCAGCTTTGTTTTTCTTGTGTGAGGGTCTGTTTGGTTCTGTTCTGTCCTCTTCCTAGTCTCAAAGTACTAGAAGGAAGTATGCAGGGTGGCCCGTAAGCCCCTGCCCGGCCACAAAGAGAGCAGGGCTCTGCTGGGAGAGTGAGGAAGTGCTCCCATTGAGCTGCTGGGTACAGGGGTGGGGTGAACCCTGTGCTGGGAGGAAGGAGGAAGCACTCCCATTGGACTGCTGGGCAGAGGGAGCAGGGTGCGTGCCCATGGAGAAGATGGGTAGGGACTTACAGGCTGAGTAGGGAGTTACAGACCACCCTGTAAAGTAGGGACTCTCAACCTGTGGCCCATGGGCTGGATGCAGCCCACGATGCCATTTCATGTGCCCCCCCCGCCTCTACCACATCAGGAAGTGCCATGTGATGGATGAAGGACAAAATGGCTATCTGGCCCCTGAAGCTGTCTAAGGGAGCGTGCCCCGGCCCCTGGATTAAAAAAGGTTGAGAACTCATGCTGTAGAGCAACAAAAATGGACCTGAACATACAGTAAAACACCGGGTTATGGAATTAATCCGTTCCATACCTGTCAAGTTTTGGATATGAAAATAAGGGAAAATTTAGGCCATACCCTTCTCTTCCATGCCACACCCCCTCCTCCCTAAAATCTAGGCACATCCAAGAGCCTAGAAGATGAGGGGATCATGGGAAATAAGATAAGCATGTATGCTGATGACACATTGATAATTGTAAAACAACCTGATAAGGTAATGGATAGAATTAGGCTACAATTAAAGGAATTTGAAGATATCACTGGGCTGAAAATAAATTGGGATAAATCGGAAATGATGCTTTGTAATATGGGTGAAGAGGATCAGAAGAAGATAAAGGGATTGGTCAACATTCAGAATAAGTTGAAATATTTGGGAATAATTATTTCAAATAGATGGGAAGAGTTTAAAGGACTGAATTATGACAGTTTGAAGATTGGAATTAAAAATAGGATACAAAGTTTTCAAAAGTTGAAACTGTCATGGTTTGGGAGAAATGCGCTTACAAAAATGATGTTATTACCGAGAATAAATTTTTTATTTGATGCGTTAGCAATTCAATTGAAAGAAAAAGAGATTAAGGAGTTTCAAAAAATGATTAATAATTTCTGTAATGGTGGAAAGAAATCAAGGCTACCAAAAAAGCTATGGTATTTATCACAGAAAGAAGGTGGATTGGGTATCTCAAATTTGATGGCATACTATCGAGCATTTCAAATTAAGAATGTTGTGAAGATTCTGGCAAGGGAAAAGGTAATTTGGGAGGAAATTGAGATGAGGGACTACAGGCACATAGGTAAAATGGTCTTTTTAGGATGTAATTTGGGAAGAGTAGCAATTAAAAATACTATGATGAAAGGATAAATGAGCGTATGGAAGAAGGTAAAGAAAGATTTGGCCCCGAATATTTCTCCGATAATAGAACTTTCTGATATAGCGGATTTTCCAATTAAGTTAGAAAAAGAGGTAAAAGAAGTATTGGATAAGAATTAAGTTTCCCTGTGGAGAGACTGGTTACGAATGTGTAGGGATGAAGTTAGTAGGACAAATTTATTTGAACAATTAAAATTAAATTGGTTTCAGAGATTGAGGATTAGTAAATGGAATAGTAAATACATGAGAGAATACAATTTGGAAAGAGATAAGACTGAATTTGAGGAACTGATTTTAAAAATTAGAAGAGGAGATAGAAATATTAAAGGATTAGTTAGTAAATTGTATAAATTATTGAACAGGGAGTGTGATCCACAAGAGGATTTGAAATTAAAATGGGAGCAAGAAATGAATATAAAAATAGAAAATGATACATGGAGAAATAAATGAAAAAAGAGGATTATGAGAACTATGTCGGTAAGAATAAAGGAACATAATTACAAAATTTTATGGTGGTGGTACCTGACCCCCGTGAGGCTACATCAAATGGATAATAAAAGGGAAAAAATGTGTTGGAGATGCAAAGTTACAATTGGAACATATGAACACATGTGGTGGAGTTGTACTGGGGTGAATGATTTTTTGAAAAGTATTGAAAAGGAGATAGGAGTAATATTTGGTAAAGTGGTCAAACTGAGATCGGGTATCACTATGTTAACAAATGTGGAAGGTATTAACTTAAGTAAAGATGAGAAAGAGTTGTTAGAAATAATGATTACAACGGGTAGACAATGTATTGCTAGGAATTGGAAAAATGAGGTAACTATACGGATTGAAGAATGGTATAAAGAAATGTGGAATTTAGCATTGAATGTTAAATTGACTTCGGAGATAAAGAAAAAAGGGATAATTTAAAAGAGAATAGATTTTGGAATACTTAGAAGCCCTTTGTGGATCACTCTCTCATGGGGGAAGAAAGAAATAGACTTGTACCTGATCAAAGTGGATTTTGGAAATGAAATATTGATTCACTCCGAGTTCTCCAGGGCAATGTAAATAAACACTGGGTGATATATTATGTGTATTTTTCTTTTTTGTAATTGTTCCCTATCCAAGATAGTATTGTATGAATTATTGGGATAATGAGTTTTTGTAGTAAAGTGGATGTTAAAGTTCATGATTTACAAAGATGGATATAAAATGTAATAGGGTAGGGGCTGTTTTCTCCTTTTTTAATGTCTGTGTATTTTTTATGTTAGTTATTTTACTTTTATTTTTATTTTATTTTTCAGTATAATGTATTGTATTTTATTAGCATTATGTTTTGTATTTTATATGTTGAAAAATCTAATAAAAATATTTTTTTAAAAACATGAGGAACTACAGAGGAATATTGAGTTCCCCTGACTTCCCTTTAACACCCTCTTTTCCAGGAGAGATGGCTTCAAGTATATTTGCATACAATGTAAACAGCATACTTCCATGGTTTTCTCCTAAACACAGAATTTTAAAAAATGAAATTGAGGCACAAAACGCTAAGACAGGAGACAATTAACTGATTAAAATGTGAAAAACAGTTCCATGAAAAATCACCATAATATGAAATGCAATCAAATAGGGGGAGAATAGAAGGAAATATTGAATAGAATTATTGCAGTAAGCCTGGCTTGCTGGCTGCCTTTTTCCCTGGGAGGGGAATCAGTCATCTTATGGGGTGGTTCTTCCTCCAGCAGGGGGAGCCCAACACTCTTTTCTGGTATGAGCTGCAGCAGCATACCTCATAAAGATATAACACAATAATATATGGGAGGTTTGCATGCCCCTGAATTTTTTTAAAAATATGGGAAATTATAAAAAATATGTGATGGTGGGATTAGGGGCTCTAAATTACGGGGGTTTCCTGGGCAAAACGGGATACTTGACAGGTATGATCCATTCTGGTGGGTTTTCCTTATAGCATTTTTTCTGTGAAGTGAAGCACGGTTTCCCATAGGAATGCATTGAAAACCAAAAAAAAAATTCTGAAGGTTAGAAAAGACCCCCAAAAAACCAACATAATTTTTCTGTTTAAAACTCTTTCTAAAGTAGCAAAAACACAGTGAAAAATTCCAAAGTGCCCTTAAGAAAGAGTTTGCATTTTAGTGAGCTCCGGAGCTGATATTTTTTATTTTCAAAGCGCATTCATCACATTTTTACATCACCATCTAGTGGCCAGCCCTGGTAATTGCAGGAAAAGTGCCACCGAACAGCTGATGAGGGGTAGGGAAAATTTCCTGCACTTCCTTGATGTGTTGAGAGCTTC
This sequence comes from Bradypodion ventrale, assembly GCA_035047345.1. NCBI lineage: Eukaryota > Metazoa > Chordata > Lepidosauria > Squamata > Chamaeleonidae > Bradypodion > Bradypodion ventrale. The sequence continues at coordinate 86,989,752 of JAWDJE010000001.1, read as the reverse complement.
TGCCGGAGCCAAAATGCAATGAAAAAAAATCTAAAACTGGAGTGGAAATGCTCTAAACACCCTCCCACCACCGTGTGAAGTGTCAGAGCATCCAAAAAAAAGTCCGCAAGTGGTTTTTTCTGTAAATCGGGACGTGATTTCTTCAGAATATCCTTCCGTACATTGAGTTTTCCATTACCTGAGGCGTCCGTAATCCAGGGTTTTAATGTATATTTTAAAAGATAAGAGCTTAAATTTATCTGAAATATATTTTAGCTGCATTTGTTTCACTTTATAATTTTTATGTAAGTATTAATTTAATTACTATTAATCTGGTTCTTTACTTCCTCTACCGCCAACTACATTTTAGTGCTGTCATATAAGATAACCACTAAATTATTTCTCTTTCCTACTCCCCTCAGGAAAATGGTGAGATCTAAATCTAGCATATGGAGGTATTTTCACATTACAAGCTCTTCTGAGAAGAAAAATGTGATTTGCAAATACTGTCAGATGAAATATTCATTTCTAAATGCTATCAAGATGACAAAACACATTCTTGTATGTAACAAGTGTCCTATAGATATTTTACAAATCCTTCATTGATCTAAGTGAAGAGGACCATAATGATGAAAGTGCACATAGCTTTCCTCAACATTCCTGTTCAAGAAGTCCTCTTCCTGCTCCATCTGTAATATCAGCAGCATCACAAAGTGTTGTCCCATTGGCAGCAACTTCAAGTAAACAAATACAGTAAAACCCCAACTAACATATGCCTCAAGTTACATAAAATTCGACTTACATAATGATTTTGTGCTAAAACCATGTCCCGATTTACACGATTTCCTATGGGTTTGCTTCGAGTTACATAAAGATTCTTTTTCCTATGGGTTTGCTTCGACTTATGTAAAAATTCATTTCTCTATGGGTTTGCTTCGATTTACATAAAAAATAATTTTTCCTATGGGTTTGTTTCAAGTTACATAAAAATTTGATTAAAGCAAAAGCCTAGGGAACTGATTTTTTTCATAAGTAGGGGTTTTACTGTACTGAAAACAACTGCATTCCAAAAATACTCAATAACTTCATTTGTAGACAAGATGATAACTGAAGATTGGGGGGAAATTGATCAAGCTGTTGCAAGAGCAATATATTCTTCTGGAACACCATTTTCAGTAACTGAAAATACATACTGGCAGAAAGCTTTGAAATTACTATGACCATCATACTCTTTGCCCACGAGACATTCTTTGAACAAGCCTCTTTTGGAGTCAGAATACGAATGTGTAATGAAAGAACAAGTGTGAAAGAAGGATTATTTTGTGATAACAAAACCTCAACCAATTTTTAACAAAAGCACTGAACAGGAGAGAACAGACATACTGCACAGTATCAGTTGTAAAATATGTGAAGTCCTATAGAAAACTGGGTGTAAAGTATTTGCTTTGCTGACTGACAATGCCAGCAATATGAAAGCACATGGGAGATCACAATGGATGAGTATCCTCATATTACTGCAATAGCATGTCTTAGGCTAAACTTGCTTCTTAATATTATGAAACTGGACACCTTTCAAATGATCTTCTCTTATTCAGGTGCCATATCCTTTCTGGATATTGGCTATCATCACGGCAATAGTCTTCCTGTTCTTAACTCCTCAGAACAGTTCTTCGGAGGACATGCCACACCAGTCTCTCAGGTTCTTCAGTCATGAAGTCTGTCAATGTCAGGCTTTCTCAACTTTTTCAGCCCAGGGGCCAGATCACTCCCCTCAGAATGGCTGTGCAGGCCGTTCACATGTTTCCGCTGTGCAGGCCGGTCACGTGTTTCCACATGAGTTCTTGTGCAAAAATGCACATTTTTTGTGAGATCTCATGAAACTTCACACAAGACCTCACCAAAAACACACATTTTGGTGGAAACACACATTGTGGGAGGTGAAAGGGAGTTTTCGACGACAGGACTTGTTAGGTTTGCTGTCAGAATTGGGTGGGGATGGTGGGTGGGGGCGGAAGAGGGAATGTTGGTCCTGCCAGCTAGGGAGGGGCAGCATTCTATCTAGGGAGGCTCCGGAGAACCATATAGGTGTTGTGACGGGCATGGGGCGGTATGGCGGGTACCGTGGGGCGGGCCGCACTCGGGGAATGCGGGTCCGATGTTTAACTGCGGTCCCTCATTCCAGCCCTGCAGGTACATCTCTGGGTCCTGAGCAGCAGATCCGGAGTGACCCCGCCCTTAGGCTGCTGCTGGTGAATGCCAGGTCGGTTTGCAATAAGGCCCCCCTGATTCAAGATGTCATCCAGGAAGGGCTGGCCGACCTGGCATGCATCACCGAAACCTGGTTGACTCCTGAAGATGGAGTACCTCTCTCGGACATATGTCCAGCTGGGTTCGGTATTTGGCACCAGCCTAGAGGTGAGGGGAGGGGCGGTGGTGTCGCCATTGTTGCCAGGGAGTCTTTGGGAGTTGCTAGGGCCACTGCTCCACAAGTGTCTGGTTGCGAGGCCCTGCTTCTACGGCTGGGCCCCAAGGGTCAGTTGGGGATCTTGCTCCTGTACCTGCCCCCTTGCAGGGTAAGGGATGCCCTGCCTGAGCTCCTCGAGGCCACTTCGATGCTGGCGTTGGAGTTCCCGAGACTTATGGTTCTGGGGGACTTCAATTTGCCATCGCTGGGGATGGCCTCTGAGGTGGCAAGGGAGTTCATGGCTTCCATGGCAGCCATGGGCCTGACTCAGGTAGTTCGGGGTCCTACCACGCACAGTGGTCACATGCCAGACCTAGTCTTCTTGTCGGAGCAGTGGCAGAGTGATCTAAGATTACAGGATTTAGTCATCTCACCTGTGCCATGGTCTGATCACTATCTGGTGACTCTTGACTTCCTGGGGGCGACACTTCATCGTAGGGAGGCTGGGCCGATTAAAATGGCCCGCCCTCGGCGACTAATGGATCCAGATGGATTCCAGAGGGAACTGGGGGATGTTCCTCTGGATTGGCTACACGATTCACCCGAGGCACTCGTCGACCTGTGGAATAGGTCGACAACAGTAGCCTTGGATGAAATCGCGCCACTGCGGCCTCTCCACGCCCGGGGGACTAGGTCATCTCCGTGGTTCACAGATGAACTGCGTGAACTCAAACGGGCAAAGAGACGCCTAGAGCGCCGCTGGGTGAAGACCCAGGATGACTCCGATTGGACACTAGCTAGAGCTGCTATTAGGGCCTATCTAGTGGCGATAGGGGTGGTGAGGCGGCAATATTTCACCACCCTTATTGCCTCCGCTGATAATCGCCCAGCCGCCCTGTTCCGGGTAACCAGGTCCCTCCTTGGTAGAGGGGGATCGGTGCCCGGTTGGCAGGGTTCGGCTAAGGACTTTGCTGACCATCTGGTGGAGAAAATCGATCGGATTCGTTCAGGATTGAATCCTGGCGTGGATGGGGAGGGTCGGGGAGGTGCCGGAGCATTGTCTTGCTGTACGATCTGGGATCAGTTCGATCCTGTTGTCCCTGATGAAGTGGACAGGCTCCTTGCAGCTGTTCGTGCCACTACATGTCCTTTGGATCCCTGTCCTACTTGGTTGGTGAAAGCCTCCAAGGAGGTAACAGGTGGCTGGATAGGGGGGATAATAAATGCCTCTTTACGGGAGGGGGTATTTCCTGCACAGCTAAAACATGCTTTGGTGCGCCCCCTCCTGAAGAAAATGTCCCTCGACCCAGCTGTCCTTAACAACTACAGGCCAGTTTCCAACCTGCCCTTTTTGGGTAAGGTTTTGGAAAAGGCGGTGGCGCGTCAGCTGCAGAGTGTCCTGGAGGAAGCGGATTATCTAGACCCCTTTCAATCAGGGTTCAGGCCCGGATATGGAACGGAGACGGCATTGGTCGCACTGATGGATGATCTCTGGCGGGAGCGGGACGGGGGTTGTCCATCTGTCCTTGCTCTTCTTGACCTGTCAGCGGCTTTTGATACCGTCGACCACGGTATCCTTCTGGAACGGCTCGAAGGACTGGGGATCCAGGGCACTGTGTTGTCCTGGTTTTCCTCATTTCTGAAGGGCCGTACCCAGTCGGTATGGTTAGAGAGTGAGAGGTCCAGCCCTAGGCCCCTCAAATATGGGGTGCCTCAGGGCTCTGTGCTCTCTCCTCTCTTATTTAACATCTACATGAAGCCGCTGGGTGAGATCATTCGTTCCCACGGGGTGCGGTACCATCAGTACGCGGATGATACACAGTTGTACATCTCGGCCCGTGGGGACCCCAGTGATGCTGTTGAAATCCTATCCGGATGCCTAGAGGCCATTGGGGTCTGGATGGGGGCCAATGGGCTTCGGCTGAATCCCAGCAAGACAGAGTGGCTGTGGATAGGGGGCCCCGCGTTATCCAGGGAGTTACCATCTTTGGTACTGGATGGGGCCGTTCTGCCCCAGACAGACCCAGTGCGCAACTTGGGGGTTCTTCTGGACTCGCGGCTGCTGCTGGAAGAACAAGTGGCGGCTGTGGCCAGGAGGGCTTTTGGCCAACTTCGGGTGATTCGCCAATTGCGCACACTCCTGGACCGGGGCTCCTTACTTATGGTCACCCATGCTCTGGTTACTTCCCGACTAGACTATTGTAATGCGCTCTACATGGGGCTGCCCTTGACGACCATTCGGAGGCTGCAGCTGGTCCAGAATGCGGCGGCCCGGGTGGTGATGGGGTGTGGGCGATATGCCCATGCCTCTCCCCTACTTCGGGAGCTGCACTAGTTACCAGTTTGTCTCCGGGTGCAATTTAAGGTGCTGGTTTTGACCTTTAAAGCCCTATATGGCAGGGGGCCGGGATACCTTAGAGACCGCATCGTCCCAAGAGTGTCTGCCCGTCCAACCAGAGCGGACAGGAGGGGTTCTCTAGTGGTGCCACCGGCTAGGGATGCACATTTGTCTAGCACCCGAAGGAGGGCCTTCTCCGTGTCCGCACCAACTCTCTGGAACCTCCTGCCAATAGACCTAAGACTCCAAAGTGAACTGCTGCCCTTCAGGAAAGGAGTGAAGACCTGGCTGGCAGGGCAGGTGTGGGGCCCGAATGGGACTATGGTGCCCGCCTGCTGGCTTGTATAAGAACTTTCTCTTCCTCCTTTGTATAGTGGATGGGATGGGTGGGTGGGACATAGGGGTTTTTAAAGGGGGTGGGTTGGGGGGGGGTTTATAATTATTTTTTATAATTGTTTTTATGTCTTTTGTGAATTGTTGTGATGCCGCCCTGAGTTGGGTTCTGCCTGAGCGGGCGGCATATACAAATTTGACTATAAATAAATAAATTTTGCCAGTTTTCATGCTTTCAGGCGGTGGCTGCGGCAACGAGGAGGACATCTGGGGCCAGATGAAAATGCTTTGGGGGCCGGGTTTGGCCTGTGGGCCATAGGTTGAGAATGCCTGGTCTACATCCAGTGCTTCTCTTCCCAGGGATCTTTCCTTGCAGAGAGAGTTAGAGTATTCTATAATTTATGTTGTTGGCAATGGTCCATGAGGTCGCAAATGTTCGGAGTCAACTGTGTGAATGAACAACAACAACAAAATGTTGTTCCTCATGATATGACCAAGGTATTGGAGCATTCTTTGCTTAATGTTCTTAAACAGTTCTTTTTCCTTATACATCTGGTGCAATACTTCTATGTTACTGTTGTGTATTAAGCCACACTTGCAAGTTGCACAGGCAGCGCCTTGCAAGGAGAAAATGGCGGTTTCCCGCCATCCAAATTAGGAGCTAAAAGTGGCATGAAATCTCCCTCTCTAAGTGCGCCCAGTATGCTAATCAAGAGTTCTGTGATTGGTTACAGTTTTGGATCCTGTTCCCATTGGTTAATACATATATATCGTGTTATAATTGGTTGGGTATGCTTGTCTGGTGGGTCGCTACATTGTATCAAGGAGCCACCACCGGGAAGACACTATATAAGCTCCACAGGTAAACACAGGTGGGGCCGGACCGGATCTATACTACCCATTCTCCACAGGTAGCCAGTACGTGCCAAACCTGGGTCTCCTCCACATGCTATCGCTACTAGTGTAGCTTAGTCATTGCCAATCTTCTACATCAGATTCCGGAGGGACTGATTTCATGGGATTCGTATAGCCATCTTTGTGTCTGTAGCGCCTTGTAAGTTTTATCTGAAAGACTGTTTAATAAACGCCTGTTGCTGTTCTGTTCATCATTGCCTCGACTATTGCTTATAAGGGCCGGACGTGACAGTTAGTTGCATGGTCACTTTCTAAAAAGATCTGCTCACAAATAAGCTTCTATGAGTTGGAACTGATTTTGTGATATGGATCATATTCCACTTAACTTTTGTACATCAGGAGATTGTTTCATTTGTTACAACCACAAATTTTAAAAAGTAAATACAATTTATAATGATTAGAAATATTGTATTTTAATATACCAATTATGATAATTTATGCCAAATCAAATTGTGCATAGTCATATTTTATGTTCTTAAAGTAGCTGAATGACATTCAATTTGGAAAAAGTGCTAATGTTGCATTTTTCAATTTTCAATGAAAATGTCTGGTTTCCCCCCAGAAAAACAAACAAACCAGTTCCCCCTGCCCCGACTTCAAAAACCTCTCGCTCATGCATGCACACACACACAGAAAGAGAGAGAGAGAACACACACACACACACACTAGCAGCACACACCTCTAGTGGAACATTTTTGACAAATAATGTGGACCAAAATGGATTGTGATCACCAAACTATGAGGTAAAGCACTATACAGTGTTTACTGCACCATTGCTCATTCATGGCTGTGTTCAAAGAGCTGGCTTAAACAAAGCTAGATTCTTACATCTCTGGGGCCTCAATATCTGAAGGACTGCCACACAGACTCACTTTTGCATCTACCCCTATTTATTTTTGGCACTAGACTATCACAGAAAATCATGTGGATTTTTTCCACAACAGATTTCAGATCCATCTTCACTGATCAGGTTAAGAAACTGTTGTAACTAAACATCTGATAGTACCAAAGAGATTCTTTTTTGTATATTCAAAGATCAGGAAAATGCTATAGTTCAAGGTTTTAAGAGCCAGTTGCTGATCGATGCTAGTTGAGTCTTCTTTTTGGCGTCCTCTTTTGCCCCATTGGGTGTTTGAGGGATGGTTGAGTGAGAACTTTCCCTTGGAAGTGGTGGTATCAATTCTGACATATCACATTGTTTGCAGTAATTCTACAAAACAGAATTCCAAACCAAGTCTTGATCCTGCTTTGAAGAATTAGCACAAACAGTTATCTTTTGTGTGTGTGTCCCAATCAAACCTTGAAATGCCAAAATGAAGTAATTTTCTTGGCTTTGCCGTTTGCCAAACTTATGTTCTCATCGATGCAGTAATTGGCAGACCAGTAAATGAGCCATATTTTGTCTCTCCTCATTCACACAGTGTTGTTGTCTGCCAGCAGCACCCACTTGAGCATGTTGGCCTTGTTCAAGAATGTTTGTTCTTGCCATAAAGTTCTTACTGGATCTGAGCTGGTGGACTTGAGGCTCATATCTGTTCAGAGGATGTTAAGGGTTATCCTCTTGCTTAGTTCTCTCAGCATCTTCTGCTACTTCTCTCCTTATCTTAGGTGGAGCGATACCCATGCTCCAAATTGCCAATGGCTTTCCCTCAGTCTCCCTCCATCCACACCCAAAATCTTGGAAAGAGCATATTATAGCGGATTGTATGAATTCTTGGCCACTCCAAGAACCACAATTATAGGGAAGAAACTTTCTTCTTCTGTGGTCTCTGTGAACCACACAATTCAGTAACTTACCAATTCAAATACACAACTCCGCATAGTGATTTTAATCTGTTCCATGGAGCTCATCACTATACGGTTTTCGTCGTTGTATGATCTTCCCTATGGGAAAACCCATACAATGATTTTCCCTGTGAGAAAAATCATACAATGATGTTTGGCGCTAAGCGATTTTTCCCATTGGAAAATCATTGTATGGATTTTCCTATAGGAACGATCACTATGCAGAATGCCTTTTCCACCTCCAAGCCTCATTGCTGTGTGATTTCATCGCTGTATGGAGCGATAGCTATACAGAGTTCTATTCTACTGGATAAAGGGTGACATGCTAGTGAGGAATATCACTCTAGTTCAGACTGCAGTCTAACAAGGGTGGAGGGCTGAGACCATGTAGCTTATTACAAATGTCTGAAATATGATTTTTTAATGCTGTTGAAGTACTGAGAGCTCTCCTTGAATGACCCAGACTGTAGAGCATAAAGAGATTTTGCCATATCATAAACCAATTTGCAGATTCTAGCCAATTTGACAAACATTCAGTAGAAACAGCTCGATCTTTTCTGGAGCCGTGGTGACAGACAACAAACCTAACCATTTTCCTACATTTTTTTATTTTAGCAAAGTAGAAAGCAAGTGATATTTTAATATAGAAGAGAGCAGTATAACAGTTTAGTCCTGGAATAACTGACTAGTTGTGTAATTGAAAGGGTACAAAGGCTACAAGTTTACCTCAAACAAAGAATGTTATATAATTTGCAAATTGTTGAAACCTTTTCCAATTACAAACATAAGAACATTAATAGGTTTTCTAGAGGCCTGTCAAGATAACCTCTAAGGAGGACATATCTTCCAGGCCTTCAGTTCTAGTCTGTCTATGTCTTGATGTCATTTTGATGTTTGGCAAGTGTGAGATCGTTCCACATTAGGAGGAGAAAACTGCCCAAAGCAATCACGTATAATATTGTAAACCATGATCAGTGGGGCCACCATAATGCCAGCAAGATTGCATCAGTTTGTCCTGTCTGATCTTTACAACTTCATGGTAAATTGAAGGAAAGGAAAAGGAACTGTACAGGTGATTCCCTTTCCAAATTGTACTGAATGAGTCTCCCATGGACTCTATTCTCTTTCCAGCCCTGGAACAATAACAATGCCATTTTCAATTGGGAAACTGTCCTGGTTGTCTTCTCCTGCTATACGATGCACAGGTTTGAGAATGCACTATTTCCACAGAAGGCATAAGAGTTAGAGAAGAGCTATAGAATGAATGCCTCTCTATTTGATTATATAAAAAGCATAGTGGTGGTGTCCATTGTGATCTGCACATTTCCAATAGTTCAATAGATTGGTTAATAACCATAATAATAAAGTATCTCTGTGCTACAAGCAAACTGAACAGAAAGAAAAATAGGAACTTAACATTCTCAGAGGTTCCAGAGCTTTGACTTGCAGTGACAGAACCTTATTCTGGCTGACATGTATGGCTTCCAGTAGCAGTGACGCCAAAAAGAAAGGCTTCCCATTAGCTCCCAGACAGAGCCCGGTGCTCTGAAGAAACAACTGAAGCAATATTTGGGAGGGAAAGGGGAACAAAAACTTATTCTGTTATTTAAAGCTCACTAAGAGATGAAGTCTAATCAATCAGAAACACTAGGAGATCCTAACAGTCTTGAAATATCTAATTTGAATACTGATAAATTCAGACATGTCAAAAAAAAAAAAGCCACTAGCTCACATTTCCATAAAAAGCCACTAGCCCACATTTCCATCCCTGATGGTGATATGCTCAAACTTCATCTTTCTTTCTCTATCAAACACTTCTATTTAAAATAAAGTGAGGGAGAAACTAGGTAAAGTAAAAGGTCTCGTTTGCTCGAAAGCCAGTCATGTCTGACTCTAGGGTTCAGTGCTCATCTCCATTTACAGTTGAAGAGCCAGCACTGTCTGCATTTGCAGACGTTTCCGTGGTCATATGGCAGGCATGACTAGATGCTGGAGCACATGGAACTACTACCACTATTACTTCCAATTTCTTGTTTTCAAACTGCTAGGTTGGCAGGAGCTGGACAGACACGGGAAGTCACTCCATCATGCAACACTCAGGTCTCGAACTGTTGGCCTGTCAGCCTTCCAGTCATCAAGTTCATCGTCTTAACCAATAAGCTACCACAGTCCCTGGGGAGAAACTACATCACTTCAAAGCCAGAGAGAACATAAATATATTTTACGTACTCCAGTGGTTCTGATTGGTCCTCTTTTTACTTCTTAGCAGTTCACACCCAAGGTGGGATTACATCCTTTTCTGTATTAGATGCCTGCTTAGGAAGGATGCTGAAATCTATATCAAAAACAGCAAAATGTATAAATGCAGAAAGTCTAGATCAGCTACTTCTGCCCTACACGTTGATTCAATCAAGAAGCAGATTTGGTAAATAGGGGAAGTAGCATGTATCTTTATATTTGAGTTGGGTTTTACATGTTCATATTGTTTTGGTGGGGATGGAATTAAGATAATGTAACTTTTATTTTATTTGCCCAGAGTGAAAGATGGGTGATATAGAAATAAAATTAAATGTAAGTACGTTCGTTCGTTGGTTCATTTGCTACGTATGTAAGTTTACCGTATATCCTAGGAAATGAATTGCAGCAGGAAGAAGCCCAGCACTGATACAACAAGCTAATGAAGCATCTTGCTCACTTAGCTTTTGTGGAAGTAGAAAACCAGGAACATAAGGATGATTTCAGCAGATAAAAACAATATCCCCACTCTTCTAGAATGCCAGGCCCTATAAAAACAAAAACTAAAGAAATAGAAAATTGACTAAAGTGCCATTCTTTTGGATAAGTGGGATTAAGGCAAAAAGAAGTTAAATTAATCATGAAAATAAATGCATCATACATGGAAGATGTATTAAAAAATTACTTCCATGTTCTGTATCAGGGTGGTAGTTACAGCTGGCATTTTAGACACCAAAGCATTTGTGTTGTATTTTTTAAAAAACTGACAAAAACAATGCAGTACTTAGAATCACCAATTTTACTTCTGGATTCTAAGTAAGAATAAGGGAACAAAGTGACTTTGGAAAAAATCATGTATCTTGGTGTGCAGAACCTAATGATATTTGGTTCAATACAAGCCTGTCAACTGTTGTTCTTCAAATGTTCATTTGTGCATTCATTCATACATAGAATGTCACACATTTAGGATTGTGTCTCTGCAAAGCAAGGATGTGACATTTGCTTAGAAGTTTTCTTGTTCTCAGTTATTCTTGTCATAAAAAGTCTACTCTCTTCTTATGCAAGACTTGCCCCCTACACCATTGGAATCCTCTTGCTTCCAGTGAAAATACGATTCCATCTTCTCCCCTTCCATTGTCCCATCCTGACTGTTCTGTAAACGAAACTGTCAAATTCTATGCAATTTTATGCTCTTCCTATCCAATCTTGTACAGGAAAGATGCCATTCTGAATATGAATTGCACTGATCCTGCACAGCTTGACATTTCTCTCTCTCTCTCTCTCTCTCTCTCACACACACACACACACACAAATCACTACATAATTTGATGTGATTTCTCTGAAAAAATACTGCTGCAAAAGATTAAAGAACAGGATTTAAAATTCCCTTATTTTATTTCTGAGAGCAAGAGATTGTGAGATTCACATCTCTAGTACACAGCTTTGGAAACTTCTATCACTTTTTGCAACACTTCCTCCCTTCCTCTAGAATGCAAACTGTTTACATAAACACATGGCTCCTCAATTCTTAACACAACTGTTACAGCAGTAAAAAATAATAATACTCATATAACGTAATTCAATGATACCCAATGTGCTGTAGTGGATAGATAGGATAGGGCTCAGGATAGGGCCCTACTCAGCCATAGAAATCCATTGCGGGTGTGGAACTGGAAAAACTACTCTTTTAAAATCTCATCTTACCCTGACATCCCTATCTAGTTCTAACTTGACAGCACATAACAGGAGAACAAGAGATGTGTTGGGTTTAATGCACACACAATCACTCAGCAAGTTATATGTAAACAGCTTGTTTTTCCTCATCGTGATCCCTGAGTATCATACATATAAATTAGGACTAGAAAACTAACCTAAGGTAGGAGGGACATCATCACAAAGTTACAGAAAGCATCGTTCTGCGAAAGAATGGTGTCCCAGAAAAACTGGTGCTGAAGAAGTAATCTCAAACAGAGGTAGAAAGTTGTGGGCATGCTGCTGCCAGTAATAATTATGGCACAGAAACAAGTTTCAGAAGGCTGCGGAAGACACCATTGCTCTAGTACAGGGTTAGATTACCATGGGCTATGCATACCCATATCTGGGTCTTGAAGCATCTATCTCTGGACTCTGAAGAACCCACTCCCATAACCTCTTGTCACATAAGGTTCCCCCCACCCCTTACAAAAGTAGGGACTAGTAGAAAATCACCCAAGTAGTAATTTTTTTAAAAAAAAAAAGTTGGAGTGGACCTCTCAAAATATGGCAAAATTGCCTCTATGTCCCCATCAAGGGAAAGGGAAATTTTCTGAGCTAAGATTATTTATAAACCAAAAATAAATGTTGGGGATGCTGGAAAACTGCATGTTGCTCACCCATGCCTAGCATAATGACTTCTAAGTAGAACATGTATAGGCTAGCCATCTCAAAAAGTTGAAGCAATGACCTTAATTGTTTACTCTCCTAAAATGGCATCGGCATCTGTCTTATGCCACTGAAATGATTTTCTCTGACAAATAAAACATGGAGTGACCATCTCTATTCCATCAACTCTGAGCTGAAAAATCTTACAAGTCAATGAGATGTATTGTTCCCTAGTAAAGCTCACAAGTTAATAAGACATAACATTTGCTGTTCCAATTTTTCTCTGTGTGTGCAGCCATCAGCTAACAGAGCTTTCCTCTGCAATCCACACAATATTTATTTATTTATTTATTTATTTATTTATTTATTTATTTATTTCAACATATTTAACTGCCCCCTCAACAAGGTGACTCCAGGCGGTTTACAATGCAGAAAACAACACTAACTTAAAACAGTCTGACACACAATACGCATAGATAAAACATCATAAAACTCTAAAATCTTAAAATCTAAAATCCAGATGGCAGAATTGACCAATAATCATATGAGCCAGGGGATGGGTAGGTCCAGTAGCAGCCCCACACACCCAATGGGCCAACCATGTCTTTTAAGAAGGGAGGCCATGCCATAATGCAATATTAACAAAAACAGCTGAGTAAAAACAAATACTGAAGAAGAAAAATCAATGAAATAAGTGAAAAACACATTTTCCTGAAATAAAATATTATTTGCAGAGTGCCTCACAACATGTAACTGCTGTGACAGATGAAGGAAAACTGAGAGGCAGGATGCAAAGTTACCACTAACAACCTCTGGTGCTATGAAGTTTTGGGGCATAGGTAAAGCCCTGTAAGTGTGCATCTCTATGTGTGATGCACAACAACCAGGACAAAGAAAGGAGAATGTACACTGCATGTACACATGTGAGTAGCAGGTGGCCAGATCCCCTGTCATATCTCTTCACCCCCTTCCATCACTGTCTTGGGAGTTTGGAGTGTGGGTGTCACAATACTGCTTCTTTTCATCATCATCCTCTATTGAAAGAAGCTACAGCAACAAAAAGGAAGAGATCTGCACTGCTTAAATGCCTGTTACTGCCTCCTACGAACTTGATTGTTCTATGAAGGATAACTGGACTTTCACCCCAAGCTCTTGACCACCACACAGTCTCTGGCCCAAATATTGCCTCCACTATCACCATTCTTGACTACACCAGTACTCTCTTGCAACTCCTTCCTTCTTGTTGTTCAGTCGCACAGTCAAATCCGACCCTTTGCGACCCTATGGACCATTGTGCTTCAGATACCTCTGTCCTCCACCATCCTCCTCAACCCACTCAGCTCTGTGCCCATTGTGTCTACAATACCATCTAGCCATCTCATCTTTGGCCGCCCCCTTCTTCTTTTGCCCTCCACCTTTCCCAGCATCAAGGCTTTCTCAAGTAAATCCTCTCTTCTCATTTGATGTCCAAAGTACCTCAGCTTCATCTTCACTATTTGGTCTTCTAAGGAGCAGTCAGGGTTGATTTCTTCTAAGATTGACCTATTTGTTCTCCTCGCTGTCCAGGGGACTCTCAAAACTCTCCTCCAACACCACATTTCAAAGGCATCTATTCTTCTGCGCTCAGCTTTTCTAATGGTCCAGCTCTCACAACCATACATTACTACCAGGAATACCATTGCTTTGACTATACGATTCTTGTTTGCAATGTGATGTCTCTACCCTTCCTAACATGCCTTATTTAAGTCTTCCTATCCTCTTTTGGAATTTCTTCATGATCCTCTGGAAGGCCATACCCACAGGCTGGGAAACAGTGCTCTGCAGTATCTAAGAAATGAATAAAATGTTTTGTTCAGATAATAGGGAAATTCACATGGCTTTTGCACATGTTTTTCTTAAAGTGTCTGCATCTCTTTGCAATATACAGTACTTGATTTTCAGAAAAACAATTCAGTCTTGGGTTCCTTTGAGAAAAAAAGGTGGAACCTAAATATAATCCATCCAATCTATCTGACTGTGGCCAGGCTGAATCTATGTTGCTGCCGTTAACACTGCATATGGCTGAAACCATTTTGTTCAACCTGTCATAATAAAAGAATACGCTACCATCCGGAGATTTCTTTTTAAAATTAGGTACATAGAGCTCAAATAAGTGGGGCTTTGAAAGAAAAGACTTGGCAATAATGCAGCAATGGCAACATTGATATCTCCCCCTTCAAATGCTCCTCTGCCTTTCCCCTTAAAAAGACCTAGCTACTTTTTGATTCATCTATATCTATACCTATAAAAAGAGGGGTTAACCGTTGGGTTCATTCAAAGGCTCCCGCACCAGGCCCAACCATCCCCGACCTAGTCTTCTGCACTCACCGTAACCCCTGCGTTCTCAGTGCTGCGGGGTTTTGGTCGTCGCCAGTGGGGCAGCAGCCCCACGAATGGGAACAAAGGGAAACAACTTCAATTCCCAACATCCTCTGCACCGCGGCACGCCTCAGCCAATTAGGTTGAGAGGCGTGAGCAAAAAGAATGTTGGGAACCGTGACGCGCCCACTTGAAATCGAGCCGCAGGGGAAAAAACGCTGCACGAACGCAAAAAAACAAAACAAAACTCCAAGCCCCAGCATCCTACGCGCCGTGAGCACTTCAGCCAATCAGGCTGAACAGCGTGAGTGTACAGAATGCTGACAAAGCCAGCGTGTGAAAAATAAAATAAAAACACACCAGCCTCCTGCAACGGGAGCGCAAGTCCACCGCACGGCCTCGCCAACAAACACACACAAAAACCCATGCCAAGACCACCACCGGCCATCTTTCCTGGAGCAACGGGGAAAAGAGGGACTCCTTCTCCTCCTTACTACCCCACCGAAGACACAGCGAGATCACTGCCAGCCTCAAGGTCAGTTGAGCCGGGGTTGGGGAAAAAATACCACCAGCAGGCAGCAGTTCATCAGGGGAAGCACACTCCCTGGTGAATGACTGACGGCTGCCTTTGTACTTCCAACGGAGGTAATACAAAAGCAGCAGCCAGCAATCCACAAGGAAGAGCACCACCCCTTACGGATCACTGCCTGCCGATCTCCAGTTAGGTAAGCCAGGAGAGAAAGGAGACAGAGAGGAGAGAACCATCGTCAGGCAGAGACAGCATTTCTCTGCCTCCTTCTCTCCCGACCTACCTAATGAACCTTACCGGGGGAAGAACGGGCTGACTGCTGGCTCCTCCTTTCCCCAATTGCTGCATCAAAACAAAAATTCGAAGCAGCAATGGGGAAAAGAGGAACCAACAGGCAGCCCGTTCTTCACGCAAAAGTACACACCAACAACAAAACAAAACATTTACCGAAAATACCAAACACCAAAAATAATAAAACACAAACAAACAAACAAACAAATAAACAAACACATTAACCAACAAAACAATAAACAACAAAATCCACAAAAAAACACCCAAAATACCATGAAAGCACAGAAAAAACACCTAACTACAACACAAAAATACCTAACTCAAACAACAAAAATACCACAAATTAAACAAATAATCACAAAAGAAATCAGAAACATAAAAACCAACCAGAAATAAACAAAACAATTAAACACATCTAAAACCAAAAACAAAAACAAAAGAAGAAACAGAAACACCTCCCAGTCCAACACCAAAAAAGCAAAACAAAAAACAAAACCCAGATAAAAAAAACCAAGAGAACTCACCAGCACGTCCTCCCTCTACGACTCCAGAACAGAAATGAAGAAACAAAGACTACTTACCGGAAGATGCCTCACCTAGAGGCCAGGAGAGAAAAAACAAGTCAAACAAAAAGAGAATCCAACACTATTACTAACAGCCCCACCTAGAGGCCACAAGAGTAAAAACAAGTCAGAAAAATAAGAAATAAATCCAAATCACAAATAAATCCAATAAAATAGATAAAAAATTCACAAACCACAAATGCAAAACACACCCACCCAAACCACCCTTAACCAAAAAAAAAAACACAAAAAAAAAAACTGCCCGGCAACGCCAGGCAAACTATGCTAGTACTGTATATAAAACAGAAGTCAGGTGTTGTAAGGCCCACAAAAGCTCTCACACCCCTGAACCGATCCCGGTCAAACTTGGCACAAAGGTAAACTGTAGTGGCCCGAACAGCAATAAGGTAGTCTGGAACAAAAATTTGGGGTGCCTACCACCAAAATTGGGGAGCAAAGGGCACACAAACCCAGCAGGGGAAAAAGCAAACGAAAAACTGCACTGAGCATGTGCGGCACCAACATTCTAAAACCCACCCCACCAACTGTGAGCAAGAGTGACAGTTAAAAACCTTTGGGCAGGGAAAGAATCGCTGAGGAGACTTTATTTCAGACTGAAGGTGGCAGAGAAAGATGCTTAGTTCTATGAGAGGCAATTAGTCAAAGGAGAAGGAGGTTTCCCCCAGTACGATACCAATTCAAAAAGAAAAGTACAAACATTTTTTTAAAATGAGCATCAATAAGGGACACTGATGCTACAGAGACATCCTGCTAGCGGGCTTTGCACACAGTCCTCACATACACTTCAGCTGCCTGGCTGGCGAGCAGTGTCCTTTCTTACTTGTGTGTGTGTGTGTGTGTGTGTGTGTGTGTGTGTGTGTAAATATATATACATTGCTGTATTTACTATACAAATTAAAAACAAAAACAAAGTACAAACATAAAAAACCCAAGCATTAATAAGGGACACTGACGCTGCAGAGACATCCTGCAGGGCTTTGCAAACTTTTTCCAACAACTCTTTTAAAAAAGCAACATCCAAACATAGCCATCAACAGATGCGAACTTTCTCAAAACCCAGATTAAAAAAAAACAAAGTAACAACATAACACAAAAAAACACACAGAAGCAAAAATAAGGTTCACTGATGCTGTATAGTAATCTCCAACAGCTTTGTTTTACTTATAGTATCATAACAACTCAAAATTTGTGTAGTCCACAACAGATCAACGCGCAAATAACATTACACAGGAGAAAAAATTACCTAAACTTCTGTTGACAGGAGTTAAAGAAAATTAACTATACAGTGATACCTCATACAACATCCAAACTTGGTTCCACAAGTTTGGACTTTATACGGATTTGGACTTTGTAGGAGGCATGCAAAATCCTAGCCGTGATGTCTCATACAACGTCCAAATTCTTGCTGCGATGCCTCATACAACGTCGTTTCCATAGAGATACATTGTACTGTAACAGCACAGACTTCAGGGCAAAGTCAAGGAAACAGACAGGAAACTGACAGAACTTTAAGAAAACATTGTCTAAAGGCTAAATACATTACAAAAACATGTCAAACAACCCTGATTGTCCAAGAACCTGAAGAATGCTTCAAAAATCCCAGGAATGCTTCTAAAAATTCTGATGAAAAATTCAAAAAAATCTAAAATCACGCTCAAAACCACTCCTAAACACTCTTTGCCTTGTGCAAAACCCACAAGAGCAATGCATGCATGTGTTCTGTCTTTTATACTGCTCAGGCACAATGCTACTTGGGAAAAACTGAATGCCTCATACAAAGTCGAGCGACTTTGTATGAGGTAACTTTTTTCAAGAAATTAGGTGATGTTGTATGAATTCGATGTTGTATGAAGCAGATTTTGTATGAGGTATTACTGTATCTATAAAACAATAACATTGAAGGAATGCATGCAAAAAAAAGTCAAAGAATTGGCCAGGTAGACACAAAGTCTAAAAAAAGGAAAAAACAACATATGGTGGAAACACCCAGAGAGGGAGAGGAAAGACTTGATCAACTACGTAACACAGTTGCAATATCAAGAACTAGAGAAACAACAGAACAGCATGAAACATGACTAAGAAATAAAAAAGAGAAAATTACTAGATACAGAGCTAAAGAAAAACAAGAACACCATGAGTCCCAACTTAAACAAAAAAGAAAAACAGCAGCTCAAAATTAGGCAAGACAGAGAGCCAAAGCATGTACATTAGCAATGGAAGGCTTCAAGTACAATCCAAACAAAAACTACTCCCAGCATTCAAAATTAGACATTGGAAAACTAGATACCATGTCAAGCAAGGAAGTTTAAAAAAGCGTCTCCAGGACTTTGCTGCAAAAATGGAAAAATCAGAATACACCAACTCCCACCACCATCAAAATTGTTGCAGTACACAACAGGCCAAACACCAGAATCAAGCCATTTCCTCAAAAACATAAGAAAGTACAACTCATGTTTCCAAATGACATCATTTGGAGCAACATCCATTATTTTCAGCACAAAGGCTTTCAGCCAACCTTTACAATACAAGGTGAAATAGCATCAAACATACACAAGCCGGGAAAACCAGTGTGCACCCGGGTGCTCCACTGCAGCGGCATGAGGCATACAGTACTCCAGCATTACAATATCACTGTGTGCAATGACCACCACCCATGCAACTTCCTCACAGACATCATCACCACCAAGTTCACATGCAGATGGGACCCCATCACCTGGTACCGCCCAAGAACAATCAAGCATCAACCATGGCACGTCCACATGTGTCTCTGCGTGTGTGTGTGTGTGATTGAGGGAAGAGTTGGGGTCCGTATGTGTCAGGGGCCACTGCCACCTACCATAAAAAAACCACCCTGGGCAAGGCCAGGCAATTAGCTAGTTGAATATAAAAACCACACAAATTATATACACAAACATATGAGAGTTACATAGTGTACAACTCTATATTATTCTGATTAATAGTCATATTAAATGGATGAAAATCCATCTGGGAAATAAGAAAGCTTGCAGTAGCAGTCCCAACAATGGTCAATTTGCCTGTCATGTTTATTCCATTTCATCTGGTTTCCCAACTTTTCCTATTCAATTAATTTCTGAGCAATCTATACTTCAAACAGGTGTGGCTACAGCAATATGTCTCCTTCCTCTTCCTTCTAAGCTATTCTTTTAAATGAAAAATAGATCATGCTATCTTAAAACATGTACTCAAGTTCTGTGGCTGTTATTAACATGACACTAAGCTGACAGACTTGCCACCATGATAGAAGATCAGTGCCTTGCTATGGTTACAGACTAATTCAAGTGAATGAACCTTAAAGAATATTAGAAAGATCCATGTACAGTACTCTAATGAACATCCATACACCAAGTAACACAAAACCTAAAAGATTATTCCTGCAATTTTCACTATGCATGTTTAGAAATATTACAAAAAGCAGGAGAGCTTCATAAGAAGCTGATCCTTAGGATTGTTCAGGATAATGTTTCTGCTTCTTGTGCCCTTACAAATGAAACAAAGATAAAATCTTTCGAACATAAATTCAGTCATTAATACAAATTACTTTAGAGCAGGGATTCCAACCTATGGCCTGTGGGCCAAACCTGGCCCACGGCACCATTTCATTTGACCCACATCACTGCCGCCGCCGCCACCAGAAGTGGACACATTTTACGGTAGTGTTTACGGTGGGGGGACCATCAGCTGTCTGAGGGGGCATGGTCTGGTCTGTGGTTTAAAAAGGTTGAGAACCCCTGCTTTAGAGAGCTTACCTTCCTTTGTGTTGTGTTTCCTTCTGAGCCACTTTTCCACTGTTTCAGCGCTCACACTTTCCAAAACAAATTCATCCAGTACCTGGGGGTGAAGAGAAAGATAGGCCTTCACTTTTTCATCTGTCAAACCTGCAAAAGAGAACATCACTGTTTACACTAATGCTGTTTTAACAAAAAGTACATTAGAATGATCAAAATCTCCTATCAGGAATAGGTTCTATCATGCCAGGAAGAACCAAGTTATTTGGTTTGGGATAAATACTTCAAGCTGCAGTAGACAGAAAATTTGCAATAGAGGCAAGTATAGATTTCACAAGTACAAAGCTGCATATAGAACCACTAAATGATTATTATTGGGGGTGAGGGGTACACCAGCAGGAAACTAACCATGAATAAAATGGCATGGGGCCTCTGATAAATGGCTAAATAGGGAGGCCCAAGTGTTTGACAGTGAGCTTCTGCTAAGTGGGCAGGTGATGAAGCCAGAGCCCCTGGAAAGGGGTGAATCCACATTAGAGCAGCAGACAAATCAAGCTTAGAAAATGTATTTTATTAAATTAAAAACAAACTGGTGATGAAAAATTGCATCAAGCTAAGAGACATTTTTGTTTAAGATAAATAAAATTTATCTTTTTCTTCCACCAGCAAGTAAAAACATACCTGTCACAGATGCCCTTATGGGTACAATGTTATCAAGATTTCAGTATTAAAAAAGTTTTTCAACTCATTTCCTAACTGGGCTCATTCTCCCTCTCCATCTTTCCTGACTGTTTTCTCCTGTAAGGGCCATAAACTCAATGTGTCTTTTGTTTCTCATTTTTAACAGAAAACAACAAGGGGACATTGAGATAGGGAGGACTCTGAAAATGTATAGTTCTCAAATAATTTAAAATATGTATTTAAACATATTATGGTTTTAATCTAAATTAGTTTTAACTAATTTTAAACTTTTTGTATGTTGCCTTGAGTCCCTACTAGGTGAAAAAAAATAGGATAAAAATCAAGTCAAGTCAAGTCAATCAATCAATCAGGTCTATTATAGAGATTTCAGATACAAACATGTCATAATTAGCTAAAAGTAAGAGAAATCTAAATATAAGATTGCCAGATTTCCATTTCCTCCCACTCACCTCCCCACACATTGTTAACAAATGATATGGATTGAAGAAATAATAGTACAGTACATGCAAGTGGGATGAAATCAGCAATCAGCCACCACTGCACACTGGAAGTTAACAAGGAGGGAAAGAAGAGCTTGTCATCATCTCCGAGCATGGTGTGGTGCCAGTGAGGCAGGTGGTTAACTGGGCAGCATGAACCCATTCTTCCCACAGGATGTCAAAATAGCAGTGTTTTAGTTATTTAAAATGCAATATAAAAGGAAATTTAAGAAAATAAACGATGCAAAATATATTGAATGAACAGGCAAGTAAAAATGGACATGACAGTGCACTTAAATTTTGTGCATTAAACAAATTCTGAGTTACTGTACGAAAAGGAGCTGTACAAACAGTCCCAAAACACTTAGAGAAGTATTCTGTTGGATGGAGGAACGTGCCTTCACCCACAATCTCTCAGTCACAATGGTGTAAATGATAGATAATTCTGTTTAAAGCAGCATAAATTCATGTTGTGAGAAGTGGCAGAAACTACACTTTCTGCCATATCGGAAATAGTCAAACTGCTCATACAATGCATTATTTTATGAGCAAATTGAATGAAAAGGATTCTAGCTTTACTTACTAAGAACATGTCCAGACAGGCCATGTAGCTCACTAGTCAGAGTTCTTGGGGCTTCAAGTTAGGACATCCACATTTAGGAATTCATTTTTTAAAAAAAATAATACTCCCAATGATTCTGCTGAACAGTCCATGGTGGATGGTTAATTTGCACACTAGTGGATCTATAGTCAATGTTACCGGAGGTGACAACCCTGTGACACATGGACAAAAGAGAACACTCCTTCTATGTTCATCTTGTCTATTTTTTAACATTTTCTCAAACAATGCAGCACAATTCTAGATGCAAAGGAGTGCAACAGAGGTTCCCATTCTTCGGAATAACTTAATAGCATACCCGTTTCTCATCACTTCTTGTCCTGACTGAAACACCAAGCAGTCACAATTGGGACACCAGTGACAAAGTGATTCTTTCACTACTTTTATTTCAAAAGGGAAGAGCTTGGCAAAACAAATTTGTCCTGTGACCTTGAGATTTCCAGTTCCTGATTTATGATAATTGACCCATGTCCTGATGCCATATGATGTTGTACATTTTCCTGATCCTGCCAGAAGGATCTGTTGATGTGAGAAAATGCATTCATGCTATTGGCACCAGAGAGACTAAATTAGGGGTGGTCAACCTTTGTGCTCCAGCTGTTCTTGGACTTCAGTTCCCAGGTGCCCTGATCATCAGGTGTGCTGACTTGGGCTTCTGGTAACTGATGTCCAAGAACAGCTGGAGCACCAAGGTTGGCCACCCCTGGACTAAATTGAACAGCACAAAGGGAAAGAAAGTAACAATAATAATAATGTAATTCTGATTTACAACAAGGTTTTCATTTGTGACAATGCTCATGTTACAGCCTGGGAATCTCAGGAAGATTATACGGTAAACAGCACATTCTGAACTTTTCCTGTAGTTCCAACCTCACATACACAGAACATATATATAAGCTTGTTCAATTGTGCATCAGTCATCCACCATTCGATTTCTGACGCATCTTATCTGCCATGAACACAAGAGACAACTGGAAGATTAGTCAAAAGCAGAAGAGAAAAAGTAAAACTGCTGAACTCTTTCTTTGGCTGTTTTCTCCTAAAGGGAAAATAGTGTCAAGCCTAGTGTAAAGCAAATGAACTCAAGACAACTTAACCTGTTTAGCTTAAACAGAAAGTTGAGAGGTGATATGATAGCCATCTTCAAGTATTTGAAGAGCTGTCAGATGGAGCAACCTGGGTGATTTTGTTGCTGTTGTTTTTGCAGGTTAGGAACAGGAGTAACCAATGCAAGTTGATAAAGGGGATTTCAATTACATTTTAGGAAAAACTCCCTGACAGCAAGAGCCACTCAACAAAGGAATCATCTTCCTCAGAGTTTGGTGGATTTTCCTTCATTTGAGATGTTTAAGCAGAAGTTGGATGGCCACCTGCCAGGGATGCATTAAGATATGATATCCTGTATTAGCGAGGAGCTGGACTTTATGATCTATGAGTTCTCTTCCAGTCATACAATTCCATGATTCTACGATTCATCAATATTAAATGAAAACATAGATTTCCCAGGTCAAAGGGAGCCACTTGGATCTCAATGAAATTCTAAGTATCTCTGGGTCTTTAATTGCAAAACCCCTAACGAATAATCTTTTTCCTTCCCTCAGCTTGTCTGACTTACAAGTACAGTAATTTAGTTCATGGAGGAAGCCAGAGGAGCCACAAGACAGGATGGATTAGAGTTTAATTACTGAACATCCCTGATGCCAGATAATGTTACTTGCCAGGAAAGACATCTAGTAAATAAAGCCTTCTGTCCCACAGGCTATTAAGACACAGGTTGTTAATGCACAATTGCAAGTCGGACTAATTATCAGAAATTCTGCAGGCATGATATATACAACATGATTTCAGCCACTGTGTGTGTGATGTTGGTAATGCTTAGGTACCAAACTCTTCTCTGCTCCCAAATAGAACCAGAGTACAATGGTTCAGAGCAAATGAAGTTTGTAGCCTCATTGCATACATAAAGTTTGTTTAAGAGATAATGAATGCAACATACCTAGTCTGTCTCTGTCTCATCATATCTCATGTACGAACACATTATACAAGAGGCTGCCCTCTTTGTATTATCATATCTGTACATAGTAATAAGGAATACCAGAAAACAGCTAAATGATCTTGGCCTTAATATCCAGTAATACATCCTTAAACCTAAAGACTTTTTTTTGTTTGATAGTTTACAATATTATAATAGTTACCATTTTTTAAACCAAACTTCCACCTCACTTATTGTCTGTTCACTCACCTTGTTTCTTTGAGCCCTCAAGGAACCTGTGACCACAGACTGGCCTTCACATTCTGACTGATTTTTATTTTCATCTTAATGCCTAAAGATTGATGAAAAGTGTCTACTGTAATGTACCTCAGTACATTCTAGAGCAGAATACTTGTAGGACCATAATATGAAATAAGATTAATTAATTGTGATCTCCTGCTTTAGCAAAAGAGAAGAGAAAATTATGTTCCACCACTGTATTTTCTTAAGTACTTGCATATGAAGGATGTTAGTCTACTGAAAGATCCCTCTCTGTTAGCTCTCCCAGTGGCATAGTGGTTAAGGCACTAGGCTTGGAGACCAGAAACACGGGTTCAATTCCCGAGAGCTGCACGATGGGGGACATGGAAGGAGCCTCATTCAGGTGTCCCCTGCAAAAACCCTTTCAATCCAGAGTAATCTCTGACATGAAAAACGAATGGGTTTTGCTATCACATTGCATGATTACTACTGGTTTTTCCCAAAAGAACAATTCCAATTTTGTAAAGCTTTCAGAATAAAACAGAGCCTGGCACTGCCTCTGCAGTCTTTATAACAGGGCAAATGATGGATCAATATCTTCTTCAAGTTTCTGTTATCTAAACAAGGGGCCATAGATAAGAAATTCCCATTTTGTAGTAACTTTTGAAAGCATTCAAGGCATGTGTATATGCCGCTTCGTTTGGATTAGGACACTAATCCCATTAAATGAATACTTTCTTTGTTCTAAGTATCAGAATTCAAAAACACTATCATAATAATTTTATCCTTTCCAAGTCAAACTTTTGTTGATGTTGTATAAAAAAAAGTTATCTAACAAAAAAAATTAAACTGACACTAACGCTATTACTTCAGTAATAATGTATGAAATTTAAATGTATTACTTTGGCAAAAGCTCCATCTGCAGAACTATGTTTTAACAGACACCAAACAAAAGTGTGATTTTCAGTTACAAAGAACATAATGGATTTATTCTCTGATTTCATCTCATATATTTTCATGTGTTTTCTTTTCCTTTAAAGTAGCCCCTTTGCCTTCCACTATCAGTATGGTACAGTATATACAGGTAGGTCGGCATACCTCAAAACCCCAATATCTATATATCAAGTGGTAGATAGCAATAGGCTAAGAATGAGGGAAAAGATTTTTCCTAGCACCTAGCCTAAGGTACAGAGTCCATCAATCTAGAATCTATAGCATTGAACATCCAGAAGGTATTTCACAAGTTGTTCTACTCCTGGTTTCCCCACAAGGCTTCATTTTCAGGAATCTAATAGGACTAAAGAAATGCAGACAGCCTTCTAGCTGTTGCTGCTATTAGGTAATTCAGAGTCAGAAGTTCCAGTCAATTTATCAAGGAGAACTACTCAGAGATTTATGTTAATTGACGCATATGCCAGGGAGCAGTTAACTCGGGTGCATCAAAGAGCCAATTTTCTGCCCCCAAGACACTCCAGAAGATACAATGACTGGAAAATATGCCACAACAAAAACAAAACAAGAATTCACTGGAATTTCAGTTAATTTCAAAAATTGAGTATTTATTGACATTGAGCAGTGCAGAAGCCTCCTGTTACCTGTTTAGAAGCTGAAACTTGAATGATTCCAGAAG
This sequence comes from Bradypodion ventrale, assembly GCA_035047345.1. Classification (NCBI taxonomy): domain Eukaryota; kingdom Metazoa; phylum Chordata; class Lepidosauria; order Squamata; family Chamaeleonidae; genus Bradypodion; species Bradypodion ventrale. Next base: position 86,964,231 of record JAWDJE010000001.1, on the reverse strand, counting down.
GAGCAGAAGAATCTGAGCGATTCTAGGAGTTGTAAAAACAGTCTTTACTACCAGGTGAAGCCAAATGTACACATTTTGCCCACACTCTGCCTACTGAGACCAGAGGTCCAATCCCTGCTCTGTTTTGAGAGTGGCTTTGAGAGAAAACCTATTTTTGAAATTGCCATTTTAGAATAAAATGGAATATCAACCTTTAGTGTTCAAGGAATGAAGCAGACAAATGAAGTAGTGAAATTCATCTCTTTATTAGTGGGGTTTGAACACAGTTTGGATGGGGCAAAACTTGAACTTATATACACTATAAACAGTAACAATAATACAACAAGCCCATTGGCTAATAGAGTGTGCACATCTTTCGATCCACTTATTTGCATAAGAATAGATACATGAGAAAAGATACATTCTGCTCCTATAAACAGTAACAGTAACAATAATCCAACAAGCCCATTGGCTAACAGAGTGTGCACATTTTCGATCCACTTATTTGCATAAGAATAGATACATGAGAAAAGATACATTCCGCTCCTGTCAGAAAACACAGTTAACATACATAACACAACCCCTCTAGGTATTTTGAAGGGGGAAAAGGCAGAATATGAAATTATTAGAATATGATTAAATACTACTAAGAATCAACACTGGAAAGGGGATCAAATTTAAATTATTTCTCCTTATTTCTCCTCTCCATAAGAGAGTCCATTTTCATCCTAAGCTATCGGAAAATGCTTTAAGAATTTACAGAAGATGGGAGAGAAAATACTGTAAATGAATGCAAAGGTACTGTCAAACAAGCATAGTCCGTACAAATAACTATTGCTATCAGTAAGAATGAAGGTTTTGTTTTGTGAGCTTCAGTCTTATTTATTTAATGAAGTACACACTAGGACATGCAAAGTGCCATAACAGGTTAGCCAAACTAGACTATGATTTGAAAATGTCTGCAAATCAAACACATTTATCTGTGATTCTATATAGCCCCATAATTTGTTCCTTTAGCCTGCCGTCTCAAAAAGTGAATAAAGTACAGTACTATTTCTAGGAAACCTCCAAAAGTGATTATTCACATTTTCAGTATGCTGCAGAAACAATGATATATGCAAAGATTCTGGTCAAGGATTACTGAAACAGTGAAGTTGGATAGTAGTCACAAAATGGAAATCTGTCTATATCAATTTTTCATCAAGATGGAATGTACCGATTTTAACCTCAGCTCTTCAGGATAACCAGTAGTAAACTAGGGGTGTTGGAATTGTTTCTGGCTTCCAGTTACAATGGATAGCTATTCTCTTCTAGTAAGAGAGCTAGAATGCCTCTCTGTATCAGTTCCTGGAGAAGATAGCAGTTGGCTGAAATTTTCCTCCCAACTCCTCAAATTCCAACCAACTGCTACCTGGAATAGAGTTTGAAACAGCCTGATCAAAGTTCTCCGGTTCAGGAGCAATCAGAAGTACACACATTGTAAACCTGTCTCAGTTGTCTTTTTTGAAATTATACCTTCTACAAAATGCTACAGATTGAAATCAGGTGGCTGAGTAGATTTGACATAGAATTGGTCTGTGCCAAATATTCTGATCGGATTACCTACACTCTTAATGTACTGTTGAGCTATAGACTCACTAACAAAAATTAGATCTGGATTGTAGTTGCTGTGCCATCTGCCACTGTTAAGTGAGCTGGTTAGTTTAGGATCATAGTGCCCCAAATGTTGCTATGGCTGTTGAAGTCTCCAACTAGGAAGTGAGTGTTTTGGGTTTCCAAATTAGAGAGCCACTGAAAACTGAATAGCGTATTAAATGATTTATAAATTAATGTTGCTATACATACAGCCAGTTCAACTATCAAAATTTCTGTTATCCTATTCATTCATATCCATTGAGAGGACTACAATACCTGGTCTTTTAAAAATGATACTCCCATTTCATTTCTGAGGGTCTCTCACCAATTAGACACATCTCCAGAATCTTTGGTTGATTCTGAAGAGTTCCTATGTGAGTTTCCTAGACCCAAGGGACATCACATACAGTATCAATTCATGGCAAAGTGATGCCAAGAGTTCCTCCTAGATGAGAAGATACCCTCTGTATTACTAGAAATTATTGTCATCTGCAGTCCTGAAAAGGAAGAAATTATTCCCTCAAAGATTAATAACTAAATTGAAGAGCCGAAGCAGCTAAACCACATGGCCATGGAGGTGCAGAAATTGTGGGCCGATGGGAGTTGGAATGTCTCAAGGCCAGCCTTAGGAACTTGTAACAGCTGACAGGAGATTAATGGAAGACACCTGGACCATGATAATAATAATAGTAATTTTGTGTCAGAAATTATTTTGGGTTGAAAGGATTTTTCCTGGAGAAACTCTGCTCAGGGAATGCCCAAATGAGGTTCCTTTCATGTCACCAAGAGCTAGGACAGAGACAGGCGCTCAATCCATCATGCAGTACCCATGTCTCGAACTGCTGACTTGCCAGCCTTCCAGCTAACATGGTGAACTTCTTAACCACTGAGCCACCACAGCCCCAATTGCCATGATGAGCTAGTGAGAGAGCTGTATCCAGACACCTCAATTACAGTAAGATCGGGCAAGGTGAAGATGGATATAAGAATAGGCTGGTCACGTGGTTCCTCCCACCATAAGCGCTGCCATAAAACATGTCCATAGCCGTCATAAATGTATTTACAACAGCCGCAGATGCATTTATGGCAGCGTTTGCACAGGCATGGGCTTGTTTTACTTCTGCTTCCAGTAGTGGCAAAGGTGGCATGAGTCGGATGATTTCGTGCTGTGGACCAGGGCCGGCCCACGGGCTGTAGTTTTGGCCACCCCTGAAGTGGAGGAAGATATTACTCCATGTATTGTGTATATTGAATTATATAATATTTAACTTGGATACCTTGGAGTCATTATTCAGCAAGGGGTCCATGCATTGGTGGACATTTTCATGACTACATTCCGCAAATGCAAATGGACTTGAGAAATCAAGTCCATCTGAGTGCGGTTTTATAGCCATTTTAATATCAAGTCACCCACTGATTAGGTGGACCATGATGTGTGCCCCCCGCTTTCACCTGGCCCAAGGAATCTGACAGAGGATGCTTTGGTGAGTCTTAGTCCCAGCCTAATATCATTGGCAAGTGATTGGCAACACTGCCAAGTTAGACCACCCAAGACCCCGCAGCTCAACAAGGCTCTCTCCAAAATTATAAGGAATTTGCATTCCTTATAATTTAAAGTGTTGTGATTGTTAGGTTTAGGAATTCTTAAGAAAGGCTCTCTGTTCATTTCCTTAAGCCATCTGCATATTCCACCTAATCTACCATAATCAGAACTCACACTTTCCTCAGTCTAGAAGGCCACTGGACTGAATATCAATACACCAAAAGTAGATGGAGGTCTGACCATTGTTTCCACCAATACAATCATAATCGTTATTTTAAAATTAAGTAAAGTCTTATTATCTTTTTCATTAGAACTGTCATCATAATCATTATAGTGTCCTCTGTATCACCCTGATTCTTATCCTTTCCAAGGAAGGTTTTTAAAAACTTCACAATTGCTATGTAGTTTATTTCCTGTTTATAAGGTTTCGTTCTACCTGATTTCAATCTTTTCATTTCCACTGTTTCAAAGGCAAATTAAAAAGTACAGAAAGGAAGTGGAATAAAAGAGAAACCTTTCATTATGAAGTAAGATTAGAAAGAAGCTTCATACTTCTCACAAAAATATTTGATCTGGTAAATAACTTAAACCTTCAAAAACAATATTTTTTCTGTGATTACATATAATCTATTGTCAAAATTATAAAGTACAGTGACAATTAGGCTAACTCTGCATAAGGAGGGAAAAGATGACTTCATCCATTCACAGAAATTATTCAAGAAGCAACTTCTTAAAAAAAAAACCCTCTTCTTAAATTACTACAGGGACTGCAGTGGCTCAAGTGGCTAAAATGCTGACTGGAAAGTGGGAGGTCAGCAGTTCGATTCCCGAGTACTGCAGGACGGAATGAGCTCCCGTCTTTGTCCTAGCTCCTGCCAACCTAGCAGTTTGAAATTTCAAGTAGATAAATAGGGACCACTTCGGTGGGAAGGTAAACCGCATTCCTTGCACTCCGGTGTCTAGTCATACCTACCGCATGACAACAGAAAACATCTGCAGAAGCAGACAGCGCTGGCTCTTCGGCTTTGAAACAGAAGAGCACTGAACCCTAGAGTCAGATACGACTGGTTTTTGAGCAAGGGAAAACTTTACCTTTACCTAAATTACTACATTTAACAGTGGCATTGAGTTTACAAATTAACCAGAGTAGAAATACCTACCAAATGGGCAATATAAAAGTCAAACAAACAAGCACATTGTGTTTTACCATGGAAAATAAGAAAAAAGATAGAATACCTACCAGTCATTGCCTTGTCATCACTAATGTAAGGAGCATTCTCTCTGGAAATGTACTTTATTTAAGAGCAACTCTATACAGTAGTTGTTTTCTGAGAATTAAATCTCACTGAGCACAATGGAACTTACTCACAGGAAAATATGGACAGGATTCAAGGATTCACTTGGTGAGCTATAAGTCTAGAATGTTGACTCTTTCCTTAGTTTTCTGTCTCTCCTACAACTGGTTAAGGCAGGAAGAGGAATTAATAAAGGATTGAGAAGTGAAAAATGGGCTTCAGGAAATCCATTTGCTTTGGGGGGGAGCTAGTTGCAATGTTTGTATTTTGAGAAATCTAAGTTAATTAGCATCAAACATATTGGAGGTAAGGAATTTGTCAAATATGGAAATGCAATGAGAAGAGACTATAATATATGAATTAATAATTCAGCTGGCATTGGCAAAAGGGATACAGTTTTGCTCTCAAGGTTCCATTTCCTTCACCGCTGTTAAAAAAGAAATACAAGAAGTTACAGAGAATTGTTGACTTTAGTAATTTATCTGAATATCTGAAAACTATAACTTTCTATTCCTCTTCTGACCACTGGTAGAATGGAAGAGAAGACTATTTGGGCTTCAAAATCCTTCCCAGAGCTCTAAAGCCTGATGTGATTTAGTCATAGTTCCTCTTGGTTGTGTTATTTGTTCTCACGTGGATGTGAAGAAAGGGATATGTATCTGTGGGTTTTATGACTGATGGCAATCCTTGTTAAATCCCTAATCTATCCTCCAGTGAGGCAGCATACCTGGTGGTTCTAAATTCCTTCCAGTCATATTTCAATCCCTCACAGTACGGCAGTGGTGGTGAACCTATGGCACATATACGAGAGGGGGCACTCAGAGCCCTCTCTGTAGGCACTCTCGCTGTTGCCCCAATGCAGAATTCACACACACTCCAACCTCTGCCCAGCAGCCTTATGGGATCACTTCCTCCCCCCCCCCCCCCACAGTACAGAGTTTGCCCCACCCCTCTGCCTAGCAGCCAGATGGAAATGCTTTCTCCCTCCCCTGTTGCCGTGTTGGCACTTTCCAATAAATAAATGGGTTTGGGGTTGCAGTTTGGGCACTCGGTCTCTAAAAGGTTTGCCATCACTGCAGTAGGGCATTTCCTCTTACAACTACTCTTTATCTTCTTTTTGTAGAGCGGGGTTTAGTGACTCTGCTTCAGTCTCTCATGTCCTCCAGTAGAGTTTCCTGTTTATCTTCTTCTACCCGCTATCTACCAAGTTCCTCTTCTAGAATTAGAAAACAGTATTCCAGTTCCACCAGTGCAGAGTGTCTTCTTCCTTTGCTCCTAACTATGACACTTTTCCAAGGTGCTTTCTCCACTATGTTTATCCTCTCACCATCCTCCTCCACTGCTATGCCTTACTGTTCTTTTACCTTCAGTGCCTCCCTTGACTGCTGCCACTGCCGCACTCACCATAACCCTCACCTTCCCAACGCCGCGGGGTTCCGGTGGTTGCCAGTGGGGCAGCAGCCCCACGAATGTGACAAAAAAAAGAACTACGAGTCCCAGAGTCCTCTGCACTGCACAACCCCTCAGCCAATCAGGCTGAGGAACGCGAGCGCAGAGGAGGCTGGGAAAGCACGGCACGGCAGTTTTAAAAGACAAACCGCGTTTGGGGGGAAGGCAAGGCACTTACCCTTTGCCAGCTCGGGCTGGGTCTTTGAAAGTCTTTCCCTCCCATCGCGGCTTTCTGCGTAGAGAGAAGCTCTGGACTGTCCTTTGTCTCTGCAGGTGACGTGGTAAAGGACAGTCCGGTGCTTCTCCCTACGCAGAAGGCCACGACGGGAGGGAAAGTGTTTCCCAGAGGGAACCGATTTGTCTTCCTAGGAGGATGGAGGCCAAAAGATTCAGCCCCCGTCTTCCAAGGAAGACGAACACCTTAAAAATGGGAGACAAAGGCCAAGCACAGAGCACCATTCTCAGCCTCCGTCTCCCACAACTACCCCATAGCTTTGGGGGGGAGGATACCCCCCTCTCCGCCCAAGCTTCGGAAAGACAGCAGGAGAAAAAAAAATTCCCACAGCCTCGGAGGCCGGGACAAGCTGCCACTGTAGCATGGGGGGTGGAGAAAGAAGATACCCCTCTCTTTCCCCCCCGACCCATGCTTCAGTGAGGCAACGGCGAGAAACTATGTTTTTCCCCGCACCCTCGGAGGCCTGCCCAAGCTGGCCCGTAGCTTGGGGGAGGGGATATCCCCCTCTTCCCCCCCCAACCCAGGCTACGACAAGGCACCAGCCAGCCCCCCTGTAAAAAAATACATAAATATATAAAAGAACCCCCCCCCCACCCCCACCCCAATGCAAGGATTTAACACAGCATGGCCAGCAAGGCAAGGCCACGTGAAACCCTCCCAACACCCCCACACACACACATACACTCACACTAACACACACCCAAAAACAACAAAAAAACTCACCTACAGGGAACAACCAAAAAAGACGTCCTCCCTGCATGAACGCCTCCTCCGTACTGAACGTTAGTGAATGTAGTCCACCAGAGGGTGTTATTTTTAATTAACAAAAAATATTAACTAAACAGCACCCTCTGGTGGACTACATTCACACTCACACACGCACACGCACACACACACACACACACAACACTACTGCCATAATAAAAAAATAATAATGTGTGAGTTGGTGGTCGGAGTGTGTTTTTTTCCTAGGAGTGGTGGTTGTACAAAACCAAAACCACCCCAAACCACCAACACACACACATTAAAAATGCCCGGCAAGGCTGGGCAAACTATGCTAGCATGTTATAATGTATACATATACAATGGGCCTCCCTCTTGGTCTCCCCCATCAAACTCTCTTTTGCTCTCCCTGGTCACTTGCTCCTGCTCACTCACTCCTTGGGGTGAGTCTCAGTTTTATTCCTCTCCTATGCTCTGTTAGGAGTTGGCCGATAGGCGTGCCACATTTGTTTCTTCCCAAATAATGTTTGGTTACAGATTGATTTGAATCAGTCACGATTGCTTCATACTGATTCAGCAATTCAGATTCTAAACAGCAGACAATTGCTATGCTTCCATAATGTGGCAAAACACAAGGAAAATACAAGAAAAAAAACACTAGGCTTTATGAATGGGAGGAGGCAGCTTTCCTCGTTGATAGCTGGAGCTTGCAATCTTGAATGAGAACCTCACCAGCACATTCCAGTCAGAATACTTTCAGAGGAATATTTTGTCATGGGACTGAAGTTATATACAGTAAAACCCCAACTTACATATGCCTCAAGTTACATAAAATTCGACTTACATAATGATTTTGTGCTAAAACCATGTCCCGATTTACACGATTTCCTATGGGTTTGCCTCGAGTTACGTAAAAATTCATTTCCCTATATGGGTTTGCTTCGATTTACATAAAAATTTCATTTTTTCTATGGGTTTGCTTCGAGTAACGTAAAAAAATAATTTTTCCTATGGGTTTGCTTTGAGCTACATAAAAAAACGGTTTAAGCAAAAGCCTACAAAATGGACTTTTTATTTGTAAGTAGGGTTTTTACTGTACAGTATTCAGTTCAATTCAATTCAGTTAACATGCTTTTCTTAACTATTCATGACACAGCATGGAAAAAAAATCTATAGGGAGTGAATGCTTTGGTGACTGTTTCTGTTCCATCACCTGCAAAGATTTTCCCTTGCTAATTTGAATAGTGTAATCCTATTTTCTGTCAGGCTGTTAATTTATTTGTTTTAGTGATGTATGGCATCTGAATCTTAATGTGTCAGGTTGTGACTCTTTTCCTCTACCCCCAGATGGCCAGTTTCCAATCTGGGCTGGGAAATAACTTTAACAGCAACCTCCAATCACAATATCTGAAAGGTTTTTTCCAGTTTGGTTGCAGTTTGGTTGTAGATTTGTTTACTGTATCCATCCTTCATTTTGCCATTACCCAACCCTCCATCCCTTTTTTAATTATTTCCCAAACATTTCCAGTCTTTCCTAATTCTTTGTATCTGCTCACGATTTCAGAGAGCCTGTACATTTCTCTCAGTCTTAGTTTTATTTTATTAGGTAGTGGTGCCCCTCTTGTCAACTTACATATTGTCCCACACACATGTGGGCCATTGTATTTAAAGTTATGTTCCATTTTGATTTCAACCTGTTTGTCTCTGTGTGTGTTTGTTCTGTCTTTACAATGTTAACAGTGTATAAACACTACCTGTAAATAATAGACACTACTGTACTGCAGAAAAACAGCTCACATACTAGTAAACATATTACATTTTCAGCATTTAAAGCAAAATTTAAATGTAGATATACCTACCAATATCAAATCAAATAACCAAAATGCATACCTATTATATACAATATAACGGACTCCGATGTCTCTAATTCCATGTACCAATGTGGGGGGCAATGAAGCTGAAGATCAACTTTAAAGCAAAGCTTTTGAAGTGATTATGTTAGAACAGGGATGGTCAAACTATGACCTGTGGGCCAGATCTGGCCTGTGGTGCCAAATCATCCGGCCCACACTGCCCTCGCTGCTCCCTGAAGCAGAAGTAAAATGTGCCCATGCATGTGCAAAAAGCTGCCATAAATACACCCACAGCTGTCGTAAACATTTTGCGCATGCACGGTCATGTTTTACTTCCACTTCCAGTGGGAGGAACCATGTGACCGGGCCACTGAACCATGTGACTAGCCCATGGCCTGAAAAGTTTGGGAACTCAGTGGACAGGCTCCTTGCAGCGGTCCGTGCCACTAATTGTCCATTGGATCCCTGTCCCGCCTGGCTGGTAAAAGCCTCTAAGACGGTGACAGGTGGCTGGGTCGGGGCTATAATTAATGCATCTTTTCGAGAGGGGATATTTCCTGCACTGCTGAAACATGCTCTTGTGTGCCCCCTCCTGAAGAAGCCATCCCTCGATCCAGCAATCCTAACCAACTACAGACCTGTATCCAACCTTCCTTTTTTGGGGAAGGTTCTGGAGAAGGCAGTGGCACGTCAGCTGCAGGGGGTGCTGGATGAAGCGGAATATCTGGACCCATTTCAGTCAGGATTCAGGCCTGGATATGGTACTGAGACTGCATTGGTCGCGCTGATGGATGATCTCTGGCGAGAGCGGGATGGCGGTCATCCGTCCGTCCTTGCTCTTCTTGACCTCTCAGCGGCCTTCGATACTGTTGACCACGGTATCCTTCTGGAACGGCTCCGAGGATTGGGGATCCAGGGTACGGTGTGGTCCTGGTTTTCCTCATTTCTGAGGGGCTGGACCCAGTCGGTGTGGTTGGAGAGTGAGAGGTCGAGTCCTAGGCCCCTAAAATATGGGGTGCCTCAGGGCTCGGTACTCTCTCCTCTCCTATTTAACATCTACATGAAGCCGCTGGGTGAGATCATCCGTTCCCACGGGGTGCGGTACCACCAGTACGCGGATGACACACAGTTGTACATCTCGGCCCGTGGGAACCCCAGTGATGCAGTCAAAGTCCTTTCCAGCTGTCTGGAGGCTGTTGGGGTCTGGATGGGGGCAAATGGGCTACAGCTGAATCCTAGCAAGACTGAGTGGCTATGGATGGGGGGTCCTGTGTTATCCCGGGAGCTACCATCTTTGGTTTTGGATGGGGCTGTTTTGCCCCAGACCAACCCGGTGCGCAACTTGGGGGTCCCCCTGGATTCGCGGCTGCTGCTAGAAGAACAGTTGGCGGCTGTGGCCAGGAGGGCCTTCGCCCAACTTCGGGTGATTCGCCAGTTGCGCCCACTCCTGGATCGGGACTCTTTGCTCATGGTCACTCACGCTCTGGTGACCTCCAGACTAGACTACTGTAATGCGCTCTACATGGGGCTGCCCTTGATGACCATTCGGAGGCTGCAGCTGGTCCAGAATGCCGCGGCCCGGGTGGTGATGGGGTGTGGACGTTATGCCCATGCCTCACCACTGCTTCGGGGGCTGCACTGGTTACCAGTTTGTCTCCGGGTGCAATTTAAGGTGCTGGTTTTGACCTTTAAAGCCCTACATGGTAGTGGGCCAGGGTATCTTAGAGACCGCATCGCCCTAAGGACGTCTGTCCGTCCAACCAGAGCGGACCAGAGGGGCTCTCTAATTGTGCCATCAGCCAGGGGGGCTCGCCTCTCTGGCACAAGGAGGAGGGCCTTCTCCGTGTCCGCACCAGCCCTTTGGAACCTCCTGCCTGTGGAACTGCGTCTTCAGATGGAGTTGTTGCCCTTTAGGAAGGAACTAAAGACCTGGCTGGCGGGCCAAGTTTGGGGTGCGGGTGGGGATGGGGGTACCGTTGGGTGGTTGGTATAGAGAAGTGTGCCTTCCCCCAAGGTCCCTTCGGTTCTTGCGCACCTTTTAGGGGTGGGTTTTTTTAAAACGTTTTTAAATTTTAACTTTTTAATCATGTGTCTTTTATGTATTTACTGTCCGCTATGTAAACCGCCCTGAGTTGGGTTGTACCTGAGTAGGTGGTATATAAGCGTGAAAAATAAATAAATAAATAAATAAACTCCTGGGTTAAAACAAAGTAACTTGAACCTATTTTAATGAAATTTATTTTGCACTGATCTATGACTGTAATAAAGATTGATAATTGATAATAATGAACAACATGTGTCACTATATGGCTTTCCAAATTTCAGTTCAGAATCCAGTCTAAATCAGACTAAACCAGATATTAATCAGTCCACATTAAATTAGACCTGAATCTGAATCACAGAATTAAGTTCCAAACTAAAGCAAGATTCCTTTGCATTATCCAGCTACATTTACAATTTCTAAAAAAATAGGTGTGGAGTAACCCCTGTTTTGATGAGTTGACCACATTATATTAGGACAGATAGTGACATTGTTATTTTATCCTAATATCAAATGTATCTCTGATATCTAAGAAATTCTGCTCTTTCCTTTGCTAAGATACATAATGGAAAATTATTTTTACAGTCTTTATATATGACACCCTAAAAAAACTATTTCATACATTTATACTGCTACTATCTAAAGCTAGTCCCAAAAAAAGGTGTGAGATTCTAAAATACAGATCAAAGTTCTTTAAAGTTTTATTTTTCATCATTTCTGAAAAATGCAATCACACTAACACCACAATGTCAAATTAATGTATACAAGCTCTCCAGTTGTCTCTGGCCAGAATCTCCTTTTATAAGCTTGCAAGATTCTGATGTCAAAGGACAAAGGGAGATGAAAACTGGAGAGTACTGTGTTTACAAGCAGAGGAAAAAAATAATGTGTTCATTGGGCATTGTCATTATTCCATAAAACTATGTTTATTTTATATAACTGACAATGAAAACTATCTTACTTCTTAAGCACAGCTGAAATTCATCTCTAAAAACCATTCTTACACATTGACAAGTTAGTCACTTAAGAGAACAGCAAAAACAAATGTAATGCCACATTAATAATGTTTAATTGCAGCCCTCAAATGCTTTACTGACAAAGTAGAATCTACCTTGACACATATAAGCAACTGTGACTAGTTTCAAGTTAATCAATCATTTGCAAAGATAAGGTAATCAGTCTAGGGAAGGTGAAAGGCTTGTGCAAAACTGTGTGCCTTTTAGGAAGATCTCACTGTATTCCAAAATACTGCATATGTATTTCCCAAGAATCCACCTCAGAAAACAGCTGAAATATCATATGCCTATTTTGATTTTAAAAAGCATGATCTGAATCAGAAATTAGAACTGGGCTATGATACTGATAATAGTGACTTGAGTACATAGCTTTGGAACCAGAGGTTTAGAGTTTGATTCCTCACTGTGCCTTCCAGAAGAAATGCTACCCAGTATAGGCTTAGGAAAACTATGACAGCCCCAGTGTGCTACCAGAAGATGAGACAGGTAAACCACTTCTGTCTTCTTTATACATAGAAATTGGAAAGTGTCACCCTAAATCAGTATTAATTTGGGGTACACAGAAAGTGCCTTCTTGAAGATTGTGGTATTTTTGAACCACAATCAGATGTACCTTGGTAACGGCAACCTTGTGTTGCTGGCTAATCTTTCTCACACTAGATCAGGTGGAGGGACCTACTGAATGAACTCATCAAAGGGTGCCTTAATTTTGGCAGTTTCACATCTGGCCTAGACATGGAAGAAGCAGTAGTACTACTTGATGTTAGTAAAGGTCTCCCTTGTTCGAAAGCCAGCCATATCTGACTCTAGGGTTCAGTGCTCATCTCTGTTTCTTAGCCAAAGAGCCAGCGCGGTCTCCGTCTACAGACATTTCCATGGCCATGTGGCAGGCATGACTAGACACCGGAGCACACAGAACACTGTTTACTTTCCCAACAAAGTGATCCCTATTTATCTACTTGCAATTTCTTGCTTTCAATCTGCTAGGTTGGCAGGAGCTGGGACAGAGATGGGAGCTCATTCTGTCATGCAGTACCCGGGTATCAAACTGCTGACCTTTGTGTGATCTTTAAAAAAAAACATGCTTATAGTCTCACTCCTATGTCTGACAAAGTGGACCTGATCTACAAAAGCTAACATTAAAAAACAGCTGTTAGTCTTTAAAGTGCTACAGCGTTTTTTGTTGTTTTGTTTCCTCTGATACTTTATACTTGAAACACAGATCAACACAGCTACTATTCCAAAAAATGTTTATAATTGTTACTCTTGTGCTCCATTTACTGTTGTTGTTGTTGTTGTTGTTGTTGTTGTTTCTCAACAGCCCTGCTCAACTCCTGTGACTTCCCTTAATAGCAATTACACTTATTAGTCTGGGGAAAAATGCAATCACATTAAGTAGATAATTTGCTAACACCACGTCAAGATAATTTATCAAATAGATAAATTAAGGAATCAGTCCATCTTGTGTTTGGCCTTCCGGTTTTCTTACTACCTTCCACCTTTCCCAGAATTATTCTCTTTTCCAGAGAGTCTTACCTTCTTCATGATGTGCTCAAAGTAGCACAACCTCTATTTCATCATTTTTGCCTCCAAAGACAATTGCAGGATTAAGTTACTATAGATTTCTCTTGTCTTTTTAGCAGTCCAGAGTGAAATATTTTATATTTCAAATGAATCCATTATTTTTTCTGTCAGCTTTCTTACCATCAAGCTTTCCTACATGTACATGGTGACTGGAAATACCGATCTTGGTTTGGTCTCCGGTGAAACAATCTTAAATTTGATTATTTTTTTCTAATCGTTTCATCACTGTCCTTCCAAGTCTCATTCCATTGTTTCTTGGCTTCAGTCCCCATTTGGATTGATAATTGAGCCAAGGTATACAAAATATTTCATGATCTAAATGTCTATATTGTCAACATTAAAGTTGCACAGTTCTTCTCTTGTGATAATTTTTGTCATCTTAATGTTCAATGTTTCAGGCAATGCTGTTTTCTGCCAGTAATCTACATACAGTGGTACCCTGTATAACGTGTGCACCGCACAATGTTAAAACCGCACGTCAAGAAATCTGTGGAAAAATTTGCACTGCACGTTAAGTTAACATTGTGCGATACATCATTTTTTCCTCAGATTTCTTTGCATCTGAGCAGATTGCTTTGCTGGTGGGAAGTGGGAGAAGCTGCTGCTGTGGACCTCGCTGCTGACGGATGGGCCGGGGAAGGACTACGGCGGCAGTGGCATTGGTGGCAGCAATTTTGAGGCCATGAATGCTGCCACCGCCAAAAGCTGGGATTGGGAGCCTCTGAGCCCAGCTTCCTTCAGAAGGAGGGGGCAAGCGGATCACCTCCATCCTTCTGAAAGAAGCCGGGTTTAGGAGCCTCTGAGCCCAGCTTCCTTCAGAAGGAGGGGGCGAGCGGATCAGCTCCCTACTTCTGAAGCAAGACGAACCGGGAAAGGTGGTGGGATCCACTGCAGCAGCTGCTCCAACTTCCCCTCAGCCGGACGGGCTGGGGAAGGAGTCTGCTGGCGGCAGCAGCGATTTTGAGGCTGCCAATGCCGGCCCGGCCTGGCTGGCCGGTGGGAAGTGGGAACAGCTGCTGCTGCAGACGACGACAGACTCCTTCCCTGGCCCGTCATTAAGTCTTTAAAGCACTCTCATGTCCATACAGAAATGCATCCTAACAAAAAAAAAGTTATTTCAGAAGATAATTATATTCACAAACTCATTAACATTCTCATTCAAAACCTTCTTCTTGTTGTTGTTCAGTTGAATCCAACCCTTTGCAACCCCATAGACCATTGCTCGCCAGGCACCTCTGTCCTCCACCATTCTCTTCAACCTGCCCAGCTGTGTGCCCATTGAGTCTACAATACCATCTAGCTATCTCATTTTTGGCCACCTCCTTCTTCTTTTGCCTTCCACCTTTCCCAGCATTAAGGCTTTCTCAAGTGAATCCTCTCTTCTCATTTGATGTCCAAAGTATTTTAGCTTCATCTTTACTATTTGTCCTTGTAAGGAGCAGTCAGCGTTGATTTCTTCTAAGATCGACCTATTTGTTCTCTTCACTGTCCAGGGTACTCTCAAAACTCTCCTCCAATACCACATTTCAAAGGTGTCTATTCTTTTGCACTTAGCTTTCCTTATGGTCCAGCTCTCACAACCATACATTACCATTGGGAATACCATTGCCTCAACTATGCGAATTTTTGTTTGCAAGGTGATGTGTCTACTTTTTAAAATAATTTTTATTAATTTTAAGAAAACAACATATTACAACAATACAAAAGAAATAATAAGTTTACAAGTAAATTACCAATACAATCGACTAAAAAAAAATACATTAAAGGAGAAGAAAAAGAAGATAGAATCATATAAATTCATTCTGTTATAAGCTTAGAAGTACTGCATAAGCCTTCTAAACTGTCCTTCAAATGTCCTAACACTCTTTTACTCTATACTCCTATACATTTTTTACCATTCTCATCCCTGTCATATTATTCAACATAACATATTTATTGCTTCTATATCTTGCTACAAAACCACTATACATTGCAGGCGCACCCCCCCAAAGAAAGACTCAGACACCGGTATATGGATAAAGGCATTGGGCCACTTTTATTGAATAATGCCCTAGTCCGAATTATAACTTTCAATTGGTGTACTCATCCAATTGTAATTCTTAAGGCAAGCAGGCCGCAGTAACACTGGTAAGGTTCCTCCCAAAATTGCCAATGGCAATTGGCTACAATGTATCCATTTTGTATCAATTTGTTTGTTGACACAAACAAATTGTTGACCGTAGTCAATAAACTATCTACTGACCCCACCGTCTGACGTGTATCCGTCAAATCACGGGGTGATGCATGCTGAAAAGCTCCTGCCATCACCCCTTGCCTGGTTCGTCATTGACCGGTCAAAGTTATTACACCTGTACCTGTCTAAGTGTTGGCCAGTCAATTGCAAACCTGCCGGATACCTATGGGTCATAAATCTTTACCTTACCAGTGCTACCTGCCTAAAGTGACCAAAGTCAAAGAAAACCCCTTTGTCAAACACTAGCAACAGTGTGGGATGGGCAAAAAAGCCAGAACCCAAGGGCCAATTGTAGGTTCAGGCCAAAAATTCCCACCCGGCCCCGAAGCGACCAAAATATCACACTGTTCACTAGGGAGGGGGTGGAGGGAAAAACTTCTCCTCTCCGTAGCTATTTCTAAAATGGCAGCTCGTCTGCCTCGTGGCCACCCCTTTTATAGAGGGGTGGCCACGCCCCCTAACTCACCCGGATGTCTGAGTCCGGGTGGGGGGGCCCGCAAAGAGCGCGGCGGCCATTTTGGCGCCACGCTTTCATTGCAGGCGCACCCCCCCAAAGAAAGACTCAGACACCGGTATATGGATCAAGGCATTGGGCCACTTTTATTGAATAATGCCCTAGTCCGAATTATAACTTTCAATTAGTGTACTCATCCAATTGTAATTCTTAAGGCAAGCAGGCCGCAGTAACACTGGTAAGGTTCCTCCCAAAATTGCCAATGGCAATTGGCTACAATGTATCCATTTTGTATCAATTTGTTTGTTGACACAAACAAATTGTTGACCATAGTCAATCTACTGACCCTACCCTCTGACGTGTATCCGTCAAATCACGGGTGATGCATGCTGAAAAGCTCCTGCCATCACCCCTTGCTTGGTTCGTCGTTGACCGGTCAAAGTTATTACACCTGTACCTGTCTAAGTGTTGGCCAGTCAATTGAGAACCTGCCGGATACGTATGGGTCATAAATCTTTACCTTACCAGTGCTACCTGCCACACGGGGAGGCTTCAATGAAGACTCACCGCCCCCCCCCCAGACCGTCAGCTCGGTCAACAGGCCTGCTTGCAAATCTTCCAAAAAGAGGTTCATACCTCTAGCCGACAGGTGGACCCCATCCCCTGCATAAAGATCATAATTTTGTAGACTAATGGTGGGGTGTCGGATGACCATCCCCAAACCCTTGTCTGCCAAGAACTGAGCAACAGCCCTGTTCACCGAGCGGCGAGCGCGGTCAAGGGCACGGAGGTCAATACCTCCCCTGTAAGCATGACACGGTATGATGTCCGACCATAGCAGCCGTGTGGACGGCCACACATAATGCAAATAAGCTAGGTAACTGCAAATCGTGAATTTTAAAGAAAGTCCAGTGACCTGGGCGAGGTCATTGCCCCCGAGGTGCAGTACAAGGACATCAGGCGGTTCAGCATCCCTGATGGAGAACTGGAATGGCAACAGTTCCCGCCATCTCATTCCGCGCTTACCGTACCACCGTATGCGTGCGGTTGCACGCAGTCCAAGCTGGGGTCCCCATTCTGTCGCCGCAGCATACTGCGCTGCCCAGTGCACGTAACTGTGGCCCACCAGCCATACTGCCACTGGTGTGCGGGGACACACAGGGTCTGTAAAAGAAGAAAAGAGAACAATGACTTAACTGGTACTCATACCTGAAGAGGGCGAACATATAATGCAAAACGCATAGATCCCCATCTTCCCATACGGCGTATATCAGCCTCAGAGTACCCAAATGCAGCCGCAGTGGATGCAGCACCTATCCTAAATGAATGGGTGCCGTAACGAGCCCCGGGGAGGCCAACACTGGATAGTGCCATACCGGTCACCTTCCAAAATTGAAATTTAGTAAGGGGAGACCCATCCTGGTGGCAGAAAAACGGGCCAGGGTGCGTGCCACGCACAGCCAAGAACTCCTGTAGGGCACCAACTGGACAGATATCTGCAATGGAACATCGTAGCAAGTCTAACACCACTGCCTACGCCATGCTGATCAACTTTTGAGGACCGTATCCTCAACTGAGCCCACTCATTAGAGACATAGACATCGTCGAGTTCCAGTGCCCTACGAGTCGCATCCACCTTAGACAGTAGTACCAACTCACTAATGCGGAGCGCTCCAAAGAGGGCCACCGTGGTAGCCGCGTGAAAAAGAGCCGCCTCATACTTATCAAAACACAGATCATGCCAGCCTCGTGCAAGGTGGGTAAGCACCCCTGGTGAAATTGAGTGACGAGTGTCCGGGCGGCGGCCACGTTCCCGTGTCCACCCCTCCAAAACATGTCGTATGCGGAAATCATTCACGCAGTCAGCAAAACCCCTCACCTTGGCCATAAATGCCAACATATACACATTAACCGGGGAGGGGGCCTTTTGACTGGCTAGCTCCATCAGCAGAAGCTCTGCCCGCTCCCTGTCCACCTCTACCTCTGCCCCGTGACCCACTGGCCCGCGGGCACGCGGCAGCGGCGTGGGGGCCAGCGCAAAAGGGACACTCGTGTTTATATCGGCACTGCCGCTTATTGCACATGCCATTAGCCGAGAAGCTCCAACATAGCAAGCGGGCTGGAACCCCCTGCCCTGGCATGGCCACAATGGTACCTATCCCCAGGCGCCGGACGCATGGGGGTCATGTACAAGAGCCACAATTTTTGACAGGGCTCATCCCATCTCATCTCCGGGTGTAGGGGCACCCTCATTCTAAATTCCTCATCGTAAGCCAACCACGATGGGCCAGGGAAATCCACCATCGCCCTGTAAATATTGTCCAAATATTGGACCATAGGAATGGCCAGATCAGGCCGGGCCCTAAGGTATACCGCCATATAAATAAGATATGCCGGCAACCAGTTGGCCCAAGTGCACGGTAGCTTACGACGACGGGACAGCTCTTTGTCTCTGTCGTCCTGTCCCTCTCTCTCCTCCTTAGTGGGCTCACGGTTCAATAGGGAGAATATATCCATGTACTCCCCCCGCCAAATCTTTTCCCTCGAGACCTGGGACAAATGATCACCAAGGGGCAAAGAATAACCAGCCGTCGGCAAAGCTGTCACCGGCACATTAGGTATATGGGGCATACGCAGCGGAACCTGGACATCCCCTGCGATGCCCGGCACTGCCCCGGGGGCAGAAACCCCCGCCCTCAATGAGGTGCCAGTTTGAAACCAAGGGGTACTGGGATAGACTGGTAACTGATGCCCACTCGCCTCAACTTGACGAGGCCAGGGCCACTGAACCCCACCACTGGAAGTGGGCTGTGATGTAGGTGCACTAATTTGAACCTGATACTCACTAGGTGCACCCCCGTGAGCCACCCCCACTGGGGGTTCCGGCCCACGGCGGGCGTCGGAGCTCGCGACCGGAATCGAGCTCTGGGGCCACACCTGACTGGTCCCTGTCTGCAGCTCTTGATGAACAGGGAGCTGCGAGACACCGGCAGGCACAGGCTGGAGCATCTCAAGCAGCTCAACCCGGCTGGCCACCTGGTGCAGTGTGGCAGCCGTCGAGGTAGCCTGTGGACACAAAGGGCCCCTGGCAGAGAGAGAAGGGCCCCCTCCCATAGGAGGCTGTGCAATCCGCAAGGATGCCTCCAGCACTGCTAAACGTGCTAGTAAAGCATCCACTGCCACAGATCCCCCAGCATAAGGTGGGCTGGGTTGGCCGGAAGGCCCACTAGGTATTTGGAAAGGGACACCCAAGTGAGAGCCTGGGCCAGCATAGGGCCATGCCCAAAACTCCGGCCCATGAGGGGCCAGAGGAGGAACGGGTTGCGCACCCACACCAGGCCCTCCCCCACTGTCCTGACCCATGGCCGGCAACTGCGGGCCGAGGGCCGAAGCCCCTGAGGGGCCGGCCTGAGGCTGGCTAGCCGAGGCCTGCTGCCAAGTGCCAGCCTGAATCACCCCACCGGTATCGGTGGGCAAGGATGGGGTAGTGCCCTGCCGCGGGGGCGCAGCCCTGGTCCTCCAACCTGATGGCTGCCCCCCGTCCTGCGCAGGGCTCGAAAAAGTCCTCCCCTTTGGTCGCGGCTTCATCGCCGGGGCCTTCCGCTTGGGAGGCATATCGTCGAAAAGAGCAGGATCCCTTGCCAGGGATCAAAACCTAGCGCCGAAAGCGCGCAGCAGCCAGCAAGCAAAAGGCTCTGCGCGCGCTAATCCTCCCTTCCCAGCCAGGAAGGTATCAAGGGCCAAACAGCTGAAGACTACGGATAAACAGCGACGGAGAAAACTTCTCCTCTCCGTCGCTATTTCTAAAATGGCAGCTCGTCTGCCTCGTGGCCACCCCTTTTATAGAGGGGTGGCCACGCCCCCTAACTCACCCAGATGTCTGAGTCCGGGTGGGGGGGGTCCCGCAAAGAGTGCGGCGGCCATTTTGGCGCCGCGCTTTCATTATATAATCCTGTCATCTAAAAAATCACAAACATTTTCACAATAATCACCCAGTGTATTTACATCGTCAGGAGTTTGCGGGATATCACATTTATTTTATTGGTTCCAAAAACTTATTTGATCAGGTACAACTTCAGCAAAAATTGTACAGACCAGAAAAGGCTGATTTACACACAGCATGTTCTCTCCAAGGATATCATTTCTGTGTAAGAAATCAGATATACTGTATGTGTGTGCCATCCTTGTGATAGCTTTTCTGCCATGTGCAAAAATAGTGACACACACAGCAAAAGTTATACATATCTCATTATAAGTTGCCGTGCAATCTTCCATATGAAAGCAGTATCAATGTGGTAAATTTGCCATGTTCAAAATATCCTTTTTTGACTTAGCTGGAAAATAAACATCAAATAGATGCATATATTTCAGTAACATTTTTGCTGCTGTTTAATTATTTTTATCATTTGCCTTTCCATACCAAGTTCCTTCTCTGTCCTTATCAATTTATTTGCTTATGCCTTTTCCTACTTTTCATTTCATATTTCACTGTAAGTAATATTAAGCAGGACTCTCCATTTATAGAGGCACTATCATATTGCAGGTCAACTGAACAGGAATCAAGATAAGCTGTAATGGGTCAGAGCTAAAAGCCTACTGGATCCAACGTTCTGCTCACATAGTGGCCCACAAGATGTATGTTTTATTTATTTATCTATATACTGCTTTTCTTATTAAAAATAACTCGAGGTGGTTAACAATATAAAAATACAGAATTATACAATAAAAATATACAGTCATACGTATCAAAAGTACAAAAGCAAAGAAAAACAAAATACAACAGAGATCTAGAGTCGTCACAGTATCACCAAGTAAGCAAGGCACAATATACTAGTCACGAACCAAGGCACTGTCGGAGGTAACTCAACAAACCACAATGGCAAACCTTTGGTACTCCAGATGTTTAGACTCCAAATCCCAGAATCTTCAGGCTGTATTTGTAATAATAAAGGACTGTGAAACTTGTAGTCCAAAACATCTGGAGTGCCAAAAGTTCACCATCTATGCTTTAGATCAGGAGCTTCCTAAAACAGATACAGATAGATGGAACAAATCTTTGTTATAGCAACAGGTAAAACTGCAAAAGGGCAAAAGAAGAAGGGGTGGTCAAAATGAGATGGCTAGATGAGATTGTAGATGCAATGAGCACAAAGCTGGGTGGGCTGAGGAGGATGGTAGAAGACTAGCAACACATGAAATCTGCCATTTCTCATTCCCAAGTTACTGAGATACAGAGGTCTACTGTCTGATACTATAAGATGTGATAGCATAGCCATCCTTGCTAGCAGTCACTTATAGCCCTAATGTTTATGAAATTATATAGCCCACTTTGAAATATATCCTAATTTATAGCCATCATCCTGCAACTATTACATCAATAGACACTTAATGCTGTTGCTATTTTTAAAAATCCTCATTTAAAATCAATGCCACTTTAAATGAAACCTCAATATCAGAGAACAGATTTTGCACACAGAAGATTTTAGCTCAACTCCCTACAACTGTAGCAAGAAGAATTGTGAATAGCATAGCATAACCTCTTGCAGAACTAGTTTCAGTGAGTGACAGTAACCCTGAGCTAGAGGGACCGACTCTGTCTCAAAATAAAGCAGACGGGCATTTCCAAAATGTACACCCAGTATCTAATGGCAGATTTATTCACTCTATAATACTTCATTTCTGTATTGCTTCAATTCTTCCTTAAATGGTCTGAAATCTATGTGATACAGTGCAGGACATTCAGGATGTTATGAATTCCAATCTGCTTTCATTCCAGGAATCGAGGCTTCCCATTTTTCATACCACTTTCTTCTATCAGCTTCTTAAAGCAGTATAATATTCAAGATTATTTGACTTACTTGTTAAGAGTGTTAACAAGTTAGACACCAAGTATTAATCTACTTCTGTTTTCTGCTAATGCTGTTTCTGTCCTAATAATACCAGTTACAGTAAGGGGCTCATATATGGTAGGGAATTAATTATTGTTTACAAGTTGCATGTTTGATTATATGGGTTTATTTGATTAATTTTGCAGTTGTAAACTAGTCAAAGAGTGCTATGCACTATGGGGAAGTATACAAGTTAGATAAGATAGTAATTATTATTTAGAAAATCTAGATTTTTTTCCCCCAAGACAGTTGTCACATCTAGTGTAACATACGTGTGTGTTCTCTTTCTTAAGATATAACTCATTGACTCAGATAAGTAGTTTGTGAGAGCAATGAAAAGAATCATGAAAACCATTAACCTTAATCTTGGAAGGGCCTCGCCAGGATTTGGAATGTCATGCCTCCCTACTTGGACCATGGCTACCTATGATTTATACTTATTTAGTTGTTCAGTTTCACTCTTTCCTCCTCATGTATAGTATTTTAGCAAAGCAGTTGTGGGGAGTAGAGTACTTCCAGCGAAAGTAGAGATGCTAGCAGAGAAGCTGACTTTTACATCTGTACTGGGAAAGGATTTATATGAAAAAGTCATTGTTCTAGTTATAGGATTCTCTCCTAGAATCACAACAAAATAGTTTGATGAATAATAAATAATAAAAATGGATAAGATTTTTAAAAAAGCATAAATAATGGCAACCAAAATAATCAAGGCACTGGAAAATTTACTTATTCATTCATTCATTCAATTATTCAATTTGAATAGCTGCCCCAATCGACATGGGCGGCGTACATAAAATCCTCAATGTTTAAACTCTAGAAACCCTTAAAATTCCTAAAAACACTGAAAAACTACCTCCCATCCGCACCAATTAAAAATCTAGTTAAAACCTTTTAAAAGCATGGGTGATCCTGCTCTAAATCAGCCAGGTGTGTGTGTGTGTGTGTGTGTGTGTGTGTGTGTGTGTGTGTGTGTGTGTGTGTGTGTGTGTGTGTGTGTGTGTGTGTGTGTGTGTGTGTGTGTGTGTGTGTGTGTGTGTGTGTGTGCGTGCTCCCTCTCCACCTCCACCCACCTGCCCTGCCTGCCAGGTTTTCAGCTCTTTCTTGAAGGGCAGCAGCTCTGTCTGGAGACGCAGTTCAACTGGCAGGAGGTTCTTTAGGGCCAGAACGGATACCAAAAAGGCTCTTCTTCTAGTCCTAGACAGGTGAGCCTTTCTAGCAGTTGGTGTTTTTAAAGAGCCCCTCTGGTCTGCTCTAGTGGGATGGGCAGATGTCCTTGGGGTGATCCGGCCTCTTAAGTATCCTGACCCACTACCATGGAGGGCTTCAAAGGTAATTACCAGAACCTTGAATTGCACCCAGAGGCATGCTGGCAACCAATGCAACTCCCGTAGCAGGGGTGAGGCATGGGCATAACGTCAGAAGAGGAAAGGGGACAAATTGATTTCTTATTCCTGCATGGAGCACCTGGGTCACCTGAAAATATAGATCATATGCAGACACACACACACACACACCCATAACAAATCGCTGCACAGAGAGCAAGGAATTGACGCCCTACTTATATTAGTTACAGCTTCTGATATATCACAGTTCTTTCCATGCACAGAAATAGCCTTTCTGTTCTTGTTCTGTTCAACCCAGAGTCCAAGCCACTGTTATTTTGTAAGGCAAATCTCAAAGCTTACAAATAGTTTTCTTCAACTATTCAGGCCTTATGTATGTCCTCTCATTTTGCAAACACTGCACGTTGCATTCGTTATCTGATTCTTATAGCAAACTGAAGTAAATAATGAATTGAACACTATTCTAGTGGACATATTTTCCTGCCAAGTAATTCAGAAATGCTAAATAGTTTAAACAGATAGGACTCTGGCTCCGAATCAAGGAAAGCAGTAAGATGTTTAAAAAATACCTCAACAGAACTGCCTTTTTCAGACAAAGAACCTTTCTTCCCTTCTGGCATACAAGTTTGGGAAGAGAGCCAAGGTGCTACTTATCAGCTGTTTGACATCAGGGGAGGACTATGTGCGTCATTAGGCCCAGTGGGGACTCCTGGCTTATGGCAATAGACCATGTGTAAAGTCTCACACTTCAAACATTATAGTGTGAAAAGGGAGAAAAAGAAGGGGCAGTGTGGAAGGATTCTTGAAAGTGACGATTTTCAGGCTTTCCAGGCTAATACAGGCTAATGTATTGCAGATTAGGACACTGGAAATAATCATTCTCTTTTTGACTCAAGTTCCCTTGACATACACATCCTGTCTAGTAATTTCATAAGCATTACCTAAAACACGTTGCACATACAGTAAATAGGAATATATAATCTCATGGTACATGTTGTGAGGGAAATTGTCACCAATGATCTTATTTGAAATTTCAGCCCAGAGAAGGACTTTACTACAGGTTATTGTAAATGACTCCCGGTAGGTGACAGGCTTTAGCGGTCTAACTAGGCAGTGCTGCCCATCTCTTTCCAATGATGTTAGTTTAAAACTCGCCAAAGCATCCTCCGTTGGATCCCTTGAGCAAGGTGGAGGGCACACGTCATGGTCCACCTAGCCAGCGTGTGACGTGATATCCAAATGGCTGAAAAACCACATGCAAATAGACTTGATTACTCAAGTCCATTTTGTATGTGCTGAATGTTGCCGCAGAGATGTCTACCAATGCGCAGACTCCTCACGAATAATGACTCCAAGGATCCAAGGTATGGTATTGTGAATGATTCAGACACATCACATGTCAAATAGATGGGCTGTTAATTAAGTACTGTATTTGCAGTTCTCTTAATATGCACCCATGTCATGAGCATTCTGGACTTAGCAATAGCAATAGAAATAGCAATTAGACAAGGGGTTCTCAAGGTTTTCACGCCATGGGCTGCACCATTCACACTCAGACAGCTGAGTGGGCCAGACACGTAGTTCCCCCCCCCATCGTAAACACTGCTGGAAACTGAGGCAGGCAGGCTTTTACATGCACGGGCACATTTGTGCATGCATGAGCATGTTTATGGCTGTTGTAAATGTGCCCGCTTCCACTTCTGGGGCCATCTCTGTGGGCCGGATGGAATGGTATCAGAGGCCGGGTCCGGCCCATGGGTCGTAGGTTGCGAACCCCTGAATTAGAAGTATATACCGCCCCATACTACTTAGTGCTCTCTCTGGGCAGTTTACAAGTTAATTAGCATTTTGCCCCCAACATGCTGGGTACTCATTTTACTGCCCTCGGAAGGATGGAAGGCTGAGTCAACCTTGATCCCTGTCAGGATCAAACACATAGTATTTTGGTTGCAGTACAACAGTTTAACCACTGCACCACCAGGGCTCAAAGGTTGTCATGTTTAGCTTTTACTTTTACTTTTGGACTCCAAGACAGTCTATGTTTGGCACCATATAGATTATTTGCTTAACTTTTCACTAAGGATGTAAATATTCACTTATTTCATTCTTGCAGGTAAAAACAAGAAGTCTCAACAGATTCCTCTCTACTATGCAAAATCTTAAGAGCTGTGTAGTGGTCTTTCTTTACATAAAAACTCCTGTATCACATACCCAAAACACTATACTTTGCACAGAAAACATAATGATTATGATGATTACAAGCAATTAAGTCAATTCTGAGTTAAGGTAACCCTTTCCAGGGCTTTCTAGATAGGGAATTTACAGGTGTGGTTTACCATTCCCTTCTTCTGGGGGTGCCCTGAGATTGTGCAACTCACCCAAGGCCACACAACTTGCCTCTTCTCTCTGGAGGTACTGTGGAGAATCAAACTTCCAACCCCTGGCTCTCCAGCTGGATACCTAAGTCATTGGGCTATCCAGCCATAAAGGTAAAGGTCGCCCTTGCACAAAAGCTAGTCATAGCCGACTCTAGGGTTCAGACCCAATGTTTGGATTTCAACATCGTCCATCAAGGCTGAAGTTAAGAAAGAGCTTCCTAAAAACAACACCCATTCTATCTACAGCTGAGGCTCATCATGCTGAACTATGGAAAAGAATATCACCCAGAAGTTTATTGGTGGCAAAGGTGAAGCCAAGCAGCAGGTTATCATTTCAATATGAGGCATGGAAGACATTGAATAAGCTCAGAACTGAGGTGACATGATGCAAAACAAACCTAAAGAAGTGGAACCACATTGACCATAGTGAACAATATGAATGTGGCGAGAGACAAGACTTTGAACATCAGCTAACTTCTCTGAACAATGTGATATCGAGGATCTGTTTGAAGCAAATGACAGGGCTATTTAAACTGCTGAATATTGGAAAAGTAGAGTGTGAATATGTAAAGATGTATGTTATGTATGGATACATTGTTAGATGGTTACTGTTTTTTTAAAAAAAATAGTGCTTCGGACTTGGATAAATAAATAAATAAAGTAAGTAAGTAAGTAGCTTCACTTTATTTGGCTCTTTAATTGGATTCTTTAGCCCATTTATGCTCCTACAAGTGTTCACTTCCAACAATTAGGTCAGGAATATCACTAGGTTTTGTTCCCTATGTTATTGGTAAATGAGATGCACCTTCGTTTCTGCAGCAAACCTTGGCAACTTTTAATCCAATTAATATAATTCCTAATCCTTTTGTCTGAACACTCAGTTCAAAACCACTAAACTACCATTATATGCCAATCTAGTTTTCCCTTGCCAAAACTATTTTTTTAAAGGAAGAAATTCACAAATTCCCAGCTATAGCATTCTCAGTATTCACTGATCCACCAAAAGGGACTGCCTTCCTCTCTCTATTTTTGTTATTGTTGTTGAGCAGAACCAGTATATCTTCTTTTTTGCTGTTTTGTTTTGTTTACTCTGATATTTATTTGATTCAGAGATTATACACAGAAAGGTTTATGAGCACTGCCAAAACTCAGCTCTACTGCAGAAATAAAGCTTTCATTTTTCTCATCATCTTATGGGAAGGGCTAGGGCTCATCCTTACAAGCACAACAAACATCAAATAATTTTCAAAACATCCCAAACTCAACAGATGATTCCCCGTGTGGAAAATAACAAACCCTTGTGACTACAATCTGTGTTCTAGCAATCTACTAATTACACTGCTATATTATATTGTACATGTGACTGCCTTTGAATATTGTTCATGAATTTTAATAATGTTTGACTCTGAACTGTTGGGAGGAAACCTTTAGGTTTCTCCTCCAGAATTTTTTTTTTCTATCTCTGCAAATTCTGGGAATCCCCTAGGCATATTGATATTTCCTCCTCAACAAACAGAACCTGGGTTCATTTTTAGAATATTTTATTTCATATTGTTTCTTCTTCTTTCCCTCCTCTTTTACCCCATCAGATGTCAAGGGATTCATATTGTTTTGTTTAAGTGACACACTGCACAATAATTGGAACTCTCTGGGCAGCTCATAAATCAAGCTTGAAACCATTACTAGCTTCAATGGATGCTAACCCATATCTATGAACAAGTTTACTAGCACTTATCATTCAAGCTGTCATACCTGATTAAATGCTATATTAAAGGATGGTAATCAATAGTTGTGATGAGAAAAATGTAACACATGAAAAACCCAGTTGCTGTGTATGGGAAGCACTTTAAGTTTATTGTGGGTCAAGTTTTATGGGGAAATGTTCTTGAAATGAGAAACTAGACTTATCACTCAAGTGTTATGAGTGGGTGAAGGTGGACAGAAAGAAGCCTTTTCTCTCTTAGGAAAAGTCCGGAAGGAGACAAGCACAAGTCAGAATGACCAGCTGCAAAGCGAAAAAAAGTTCTGTGTGACCAGAAATCTTGACCATATACAGTATGTCTGTTCCAGGAGGAGAAATGCTTTATTTTAAAAAAATTTACTTTTAAGATTTTTAATTATTTTAGATAGCATTTTTCACTTTTAAATACTTGTCTGTAACTCGTAACTCATATTTTAATTTTTTTGCCTCTAACCTGGTTTCAGTTTGTACCTGTTGCATGCCTGCAATATTTCAAAGTGCCTTATGCATTGTCTAAAACATTTTAAAGGCTAATTTGTGATTTTGTGTTCAGTTTCATAATTTTAAATATGCACCTAGAATTCTGATTATGATAAGATATTTTCAATCACAAGCCTGTTAAATATTTTCAACAACTTTGAGGTACTTTAAAAGCAACGTAGAAGAAGAAATGCTTGTAGAATAGTCAAGAAGTTTCTGCCTTGCATAATTGCGACATAAACATCAGATGGTTTAGTGATTCCCAACCTTTGGCTTTTGGCTGAGCAGGCCAAACTGGTGCCTTAAAATGCATCCGTGTCTTTTGTAAATGCATTTATGACAGCCACGGACTCATTTATGGCATAGTAAACACCTTTACATGGACATAAATGAGTCTGCGGCCAATTCCGACGGTGGTGGAGGCAGCTGCCGGGGTGGCTGGAGTTAGGTCGGGGGGGGGGGGGGGCACATTATCTGGCACTGTGGGCCATAGGTTGTAAACCCCTGAACTAGAGTCACTCTGGGTAGTATGACAAAGCCAGGTCTTTGTGTGAGTAATGTGCAGAGTATCCTTTATTAGAATCTGAAACAGTCCTAAACAGTTTTGGACTCATTTACCTCCTTTTTCCTATATCAATGTGAAGAAAGCTTACAGTAATCAGTAACAGTCAGATGAGCTCGAAGAGGGGGGATGAAACCTTGTAGTAGGTTTTCAGGCCAGATAAAACTTAAGGAGTTTAAAACCAGCATGCTGAAAAAAACTGGTAACCAGTTCACAGAACAAGCTGATTTAATCTGTGGTTTTCTGTAGTTGTTGCAAGGCACATATCATCTTTCTCCGATAGCTCAAATTTCTGGATCATCAACAAGAGAGGTTCCTCCTCTACCACCAAAGCTGAGAGAACAGAGAGGGCCCAAAATCAAAGAATAACAAAAATAATAGGACAAATAGATTTTCAATTGAACTTTTACATTTTTTATTGCTAGGATGCCTTCTATATATTATAGTTTTTAATTTAAAATGCATTATAGTTAAAAGATGTCATTATAGAATAAGTATTATGAATTCTGATTCTATGCTATGACATAATGGAAGTGCGGCGCCAAAATGGCCGCCGCGCTCTTTGCGGGCCCCCCCCCCACCGGACGAAACCATCCGGGTAGTTAGGGGCGTGGCCAGCACCCTAATAAAAGGGCTGGCCACGAGGCAGCCGTGCTGCCATTTTGGCGAACCGACGGAGCGGAGAAGTTTTTCCTCCTTACCTCCGTCGCTCGTGTCTTCTTGAGGGAGGCCTTTCGGGCAGTTTTCTCTTTTCTTTAGACTTCCTTGCTACATTGGCCATGCCCTCGAAGAAGAAGGCAGCCGCGAACGTGGCTCGATCGGCGCGGAGGCGTCAGCCGGGTCGCAGGACCGCGACTGCGCCCGTTCCGCAGCCACCTCTAGCGGACCCCACCGGGAACGGTGAGATGGGATCGGTAGCTCCTTGGCCTGATGCGCGGAGCATACCCGCAGCCTCGGACAGGGCCTCGGCCCTTGGCCCGCAAACGACGACCACGGCCCCTGCCATGGTTCGTGCGGTGGGGCCTTCTTGCCCGGGTGCACAGTTCCCTATGGGGGGTGCGAGCCACGGAGGGTGGTTGGGTTCCCTGCCCCTGCAGGGCGTTCCTACGACTCCCCAGGGGCTGAGCATGGGCTCTTGGCCTTATCTGGCCCCTGGGGCTCAGGGACCTGGACAGGTACCCGTGAATTTTGGGCCGGTTGCCCAATTGCCCCCTGTCGGGGCCGGGCCCTATGTCGACGTGGAGGCCCTTCTTGCCCGGGTTGCGGCCCTTGAAGCATCCTTGGAGAGGGCCAACCAAGCAGGGGTATCTCTAGGTTTTCAGGTTCCCCCTTTGGCCGCCGAACGACGGCCGGCGATGGGTCGGGTTGAGCCGCCTGAGGCGTGTGGGCCAGTGGCGGCCACTGCCTCGCAGCTCCCCATCCCACAGGTGCAGCAGTCTGGTGCTGGTCCGGCTCCGTCGACGAGCTCAGCGTCGGTCATGAGCTCCGACGCCCCCAGCGGGCCGGAACCCCCGGTGGGGGCGGCCCGCGGGGGTGCAGCGGGTGAGTATGCAGTCCAAGCTAATGCACCCACACAACTGACTTCATTGGGGGGGGGCTGTTCAATGGCCTTGGCCTCGCTCGGGTGGCACGGCGGCCCAATGGCCCCCGGCCCACCCAGCGACTTTGCCCACGACTCAGGGCTTGGGGCGGGGTGGTGCCCCCAATGTGCTTGGAAATGTGTTGGGGATTCCCGGGCTGGCTCAGGCTCATTTTACCTTACCCGTAGTTCCCTCGGTCCCGGTGTCGGCTTTGCCAACAGCAGGGTATTCCTTGCCCTTGGGGGACCATTTGGCCCAGTCTACCAAGGAAAAGATTTGGAGGGGCGAGTACGTAGATATCTTCTCACTTCTAAACAGGGAGCCAACCAAGGAGGAGAGGGAAGGGCTGGACGAGAAGGATAAGGAGCAGGCACGTCGTCGTAAGCCGCCACGCACGTGGGCAAATTGGCTGCCAGCGTACCTGATTTACATGGCCGTTTACCTCAGGGCTAGGCCGGATTTGGCTATTCCCATGGTCCAATATTTGGACAATATTTACCGGGCTATGGTTGACTTCCCGGGTCCGTCATGGCTGGCTTACGACGAAGAGTTCCGCATGAGAATTCCGTTGCACCCAGAGATGAGGTGGGATGAGCCCTGCCAGAAGCTGTGGCTTCTGTATATGACCCCCACGCGCCCGGCGCCTGGGGAGAGATACCATTGTGGACATGCGGTCCAACGAGCGGCCCCAGTACAGGTACCCCGCCAAGCGGCGGGGCAGGGGTTCCAGCCCGCCTGCTGTGCTGGACCTTCTCGTCCAATGGTTCTTGCAACAGAAAAAATTGCAAGTACAAGCATGAGTGCCCCTCTTGTTCTGGCCCCCATGCTGCCTCCGCCTGTCCCAGGCCAGGAGGATTCAGGGGCAGGGGTAGGGGCGGACAAGGGGCAGGCAAGACTGCCATGGAGGGAGCGGGTTCACAAAAAGGCCCCCTCCCCAATTAATGTCGATATGCTGGAGCGTTGGCTCGCATCGTACCCGAGGAGAGCAGACGCTGTGTACCTCCTTCAGGGTTTTCAACTGGGTTTTCGTATTCCTTTCACAGGGGATAGGTCGCCGCAGGATGCACCTAACCTTTTGTCACTTAGGGGAAGGGAGGAGGTGGCTGCCGCCAGCATTAATAAGGAGATTGCTGCGGGCAGGGTCGCCGGCCCTTTCCCCGCACCCCCATTTCCCAACCTTAAAGTGTCTCCGCTAGGACTAGTGCCCAAGAAGTCACCGGGCGAGTTCCGCCTGATTCACCATTTGTCCTACCCAGCCGGCCACTCGGTCAATGATGCTATCCCTGATGACCTTTGTTCTGTCAGGTATACATCCTTTGACCAGGCATTGCGCATGGTGCGCTCATGTGGCCCGGGTGCGCTGTTGGCTAAGTGTGACATTAAGTCGGCGTTTCGCCTCCTGCCGGTGCACCCGGGTGACTTCGAGTTGCTGGGTTTCAAATTCCGGGGTGACTATTATTTTGACAAAGCCGTGCCATTCGGCTGTTCCATATCCTGCTCGGCTTTCGAGCGTTTCAGTACCTTCCTGCAGTGGGCATTTGTCCGTAGGTCAGGGTCTCGGTCTGTAGCCCATTACCTGGATGACTTTTTATTCGGGGGTGAACGGGGCTGGGACACGTGTACACGTCTCCTCAATACATTTCAGACGCTAATGGAGGAACTCGGTGTCCCTTTAGCGCCCGAAAAGACCGAAGGCCCATCTGATAAATTAATATTCCTGGGGGTGGAAATTGACACGATAGCGCAGGCTTCTAGGTTGCCCGCAGACAAGGTGGCAAGGATAGTTGCCATTATATCGGACTTGCTGGCTAAGCGCAAGGCATCACTTCGTGAATTGCAGGTGCTACATGGCCACCTCAATTTCGCTTGCAGGGTGGTCGCACCTGGCAGGGCCTTTGCTCGGCGCTTATGCGACGCCATGGCAGGCTTATCCAGGCCCCATCATAGGGTGAGACTGACACGGGGCATCAGGGCAGATCTGCACGTATGGCTCCAGTTCTTGAGAGAGTTCAATGGGGTCTCATTTTGGAGGTCTGACCTCCTGGCTTCGCCCCGCTTTCAAATTCAGTCTGATGCCTCGGGATCCCTGGGTTATGGGATGTACTTCAATGGGAAGTGGGCATATGGTGGATGGCCACCAGCCTGGTCAGGCATGGGTCGCCTGAGGGATCTCACATATTTGGAATTTTTTCCCATACTGGGGGCCTTGATGCTATGGGGTGAGGAGTGGGCCAACTCTGTGGTGCATTTCTGGTGTGACAATGCGGCTGTTGTCCACATTGTCAACTCACAGACCTCTAAATCTCCCAGGGTCATGGATCTTGTGCGCCAGTTTGTATTGCGCAGCCTGCACCTCAATGTACTGTTCAGAGCCAGGCATGTCCCGGGGGTGAATAATGATATTGCTGACGCTTTGTCCCGCCTGCAGATCTCCCGGTTCCGTGCCTTGGCTCCGGATGCGGAGGAATTTCCCTCGCCACTACCGCAGGAGATATGGACCATTGGCAAGGAGAGGTGAACCGGGCGATAGGCATGTCACTGGCGCTACGCACGCGTAAGGCGTATCACCACGCGTTGGTTTCGTTTCGGACCTTTTGTTCCCAATATTGCTTGCCAGATACCTGGCCGATCCCAGTGGCCCACATCCTCCGTTTTATGGTTTACCTGCACGCCCAGGGCCTGGCACCACGCACCATAGCATCTAGGCTATCAGCGCTGGCTTTTATGGCCAAGGTGGGAGGTCATGCGGACAGTACCGCTGATTTCCGTGTGAGACATGTTTTGGAGGGGTGGGTGCGGGAACGTGGGCGTTGCCTGGACGACCGTCACCCAATTTCCCCTGGGGTACTTACCCAACTGGCACGAGGCTGGCATGACCTATGTTTCGATAGGTATGAGGCAGCCCTGTTTCGTGCGGCTACAACGGTGGCCTTTTTTGGAGCGCTCCGCATCAGCGAGCTTGTGATGCTGTCTAAGGCGGATGCAAGTCGTAGGGCACTGGAACTCGAAGATGTCTATGTTTGCAATGATTGGGCTCAGTTGAGGATACGCTCCTCTAAAACAGATCAGCATGGCGTAGGCAGTGGAATAAGACTGCTACGATGTTCATTGGCAGACATCTGTCCGGTTGGTGCCCTACAGGAGTTCCTTGCACTGCGTGGCACGCACCATGGCCCGTTTTTCTGTCACCAAGATGGGTCTCCCCTCACTAAATTTCAGTTTTGGAAGGTGACAGGGAAGGCACTGGCCAGAGTTGGCCTCCCTGGGGCCCGTTACGGCACCCATTCATTTAGAATTGGGGCGGCCTCTACTGCGGCTGCTTATGGGTACTCCGGGGCTGACATATGCAGCATGGGGAGGTGGGACTCACACTGTTTCCAGTTTTATGTTCGCCCACTCCCACCGTGAGTACCTTCTGAGTCACCATGTATCTCTCCTTCCCTGTTTTTTCCCTTGACAGACCCTGGGTGTCGTATCACACCGGTGACAGTATGGCTGGTGGGCCATAGCTACGTGCACAGGGCAGCGCGTTACGCTGCAGCGACAGATTGGGGACCCCGACTGGGACTGGGTGCATACGCACATTTCACATGGCACGGTAAGCCCGGTATGTTGTGGCGGGAGCTTTTGCCATTCCTCTTTTCATCGAGGAGTGCCGACCCGCCCGACATTCTGATCATACACCTTGGGGGTAATGACTTGGGTCAGGTCACTGGCTTATCGCTGAAGCATGCGATTTGCGCGGACCTCGCCTACTTACATTACGTATGGCCCGCCACAACCCTTGTTTGGTCAGATATGGTCCCACGGCACGCTTATCGGGGAGGCTTCGACCTCCAGGCCCTGGACCGCGCTCGGCGCATGTTAAACAGGGCGGTGGCCCGATTCCTTTCGACCAAGGGCTGGGGGCGGGTCAGTCATCATCCTGCCATTAGTTTGCAAAATTTTGGGCTTTATTCAGGGGATGGGGTCCATCTGTCGCGAGGAGGTATGGACCTCCTGCTGGGTGATTGGCGAGCAGGCCTGTCGACCGAGCTGACGGTCTTGGGGGGGGGCGTCGAGCCTTTATTGAAGCCTCTCCGGGTGGCGGGTAGCACTGGTAAGGTAAACATTTATGACCCACAGGTATCCGGCAGGTTCGCAATTGACTGGACAACACTAGATAGGCATAAGTTGTTTAAACGTTGTCCGGTCAACGACGAACCAGGCAAGGGGGTGATGGTTACCACTAGACAGCTGGAATCACCCCCTGATTTTACGGATACACGTCAGAGGGTGGGGTCATTAGTTAGATATTGACTACGGTCAACAATTTGTTTGTTGTCAACAAACAAATTGATATAAATAGATACATTGTAACAATTGCCGTTGGCAATTTTGGGTGGTACCTTACCAGTGTTACTTCGGCCTGCTTGCCTTAAGAATTATGATTGGTCGTTTTACCAATAGAAATTTATAATTCGGACTAGGGCTTGAATCAATAAATGTGGCCCATGCCGTTATCCACTTTCATTTGTGTCTGAGTCCATCATTGGGGGGGTGCGCCTGCAATGGAAGCGCGGCGCCAAAATGGCCGCCGCGCTCTTTGCGGGGCCCCCCCACCGGACGAAACCATCCGGGTAGTTAGGGGCGTGGCCAGCACCCTAATAAAAGGGCTGGCCACGAGGCAGCCATGCTGCCATTTTGGCGAACCGATGGAGCGGAGAAGTTTTTCCCCTCCACCCCCTCCCTAGTTAACAGTGTGATTTCTTGGTCGCTTCGGGGCCGGGTGGGAATTTTTGGCTGGGACTCGCATTGGCCCTTGAGTCCTGGCTTTTTCGCCCATCCCACACTGTTGCTATGGTTTGATATAGGGGTTGTTCTGTGCTGCTGTTGACTTTGGTCACATTGGCGGGTAGCACTGGTAAGGTAAACATTTATGACCCACAGGTATCCGGCAGGTTCGCAATTGACTGGACAACACTAGATAGGCATAAGTTGTTTAAACGTTGTCCGGTCAACGACGAACCAGGCAAGGGGGTGATGGTTACCACTAGACAGCTGGAATCACCCCCTGATTTTACGGATACACGTCAGAGGGTGGGGTCATTAGTTAGATATTGACTACGGTCAACAATTTGTTTGTTGTCAACAAACAAATTGATACAAATAGATACATTGTAACAATTGCCGTTGGCAATTTTGGGTGGTACCTTACCAGTGTTACTTCGGCCTGCTTGCCTTAAGAATTATGATTGGTCGTTTTACCAATAGAAATTTATAATTCGGACTAGGGCTTGAATCAATAAATGTGGCCCATGCCGTTATCCACTTTCATTTGTGTCTGAGTCCATCATTGGGGGGGTGCGCCTGCAATGGGTGTTGGTAAATATGGTTCAACAAGATAAAAAGGGAATGGTGTACCATGTGCATTGCCTTGTGCTCTCTCGAAAAATGCTGTAGGTTGTAAATTTAGTTCATAAATATTATTTCTACTTGTACTATTTCAATAAGCAACTAACTGATCCCTCAAAGACATCAAAACATTTTTCTTGAAAATGGCTCACCCAATCGTCTCTCTGCTACACCAAAATAGTCTTCAAGTTTCCCTGTGAAGCTGGTTCTACTCTCTGTTATTAATGTATCTGGCAATTTGGGTGAAGGTCTTCTTGATGGTGTCTTGGCTGTTTTCATAATGGACTCATCCATGTTCTCAGAAAAAGCACCCAACAGGAATGATGCTGATTGGGCTGTAAAAACATAGTAGGACACAAAACACTAACATTCATATGCTAACTCAAAACAAAACCAGAAAATGTCTTGGGCTAAAAGCGATTGTGTCCTCGCAGCACTATAGACACAGATGGAGCCAAGACCAACAGACCTGTGTGCCTTCAACTGACAAGCTGGCTCTTCTTAGAATGTTCACCCCTTCATCTCTGTGACATCACTTCAGATGCGTTTCAGGCACTTCATTTCCCCTCAGCTCAAATTGTTCTAATCAAGAAAGTAATCTAAAATAATTATCCCTTACCACAGACATCTTCCAACCATAAAAATTAGAAATCTTACATCAGTGGTTCTCAACCTGTGGTCCATGTCATCACAGGTGGTCCATGAAGGTTTAAAGCAGGGGTGGGGAGCATCCAGCTCAGAAACATTTGGTCTAGTCCATGGCAAACACTGTGTCTCCTTTCCCCAAAGCTCCCTCCCCTCAATGCTCCTCTCATACTCAAACCACCCCTCATACTTGCCCTTATGCACATGAGAGGTAGCAGCATCCTCACCTTTGCTGGGTGACTCTCCCCTCCATCCTTGGTGGCCTAGGTAAAGGTAAAGGTAGCCCTTGCTCGAATGCCAGTCGTATCTGACTCTTGGGTTCAGTGCTCATCTCTGTTTACAGCCAAAGCACCAGCGCTGTCTGCATCTGCAGACGATTCCATGGACATGTGTCAGGCATGCCTAGACACCAGAGTGCATGGAACACTGTTTACCTTCCCACCGAAGTGGTACCTATTTATACACTTGCAATTTCTTGTTTTCAAACTGCTGGGTTGGCAGGAGCTGGGGCAGAGATGGGAGCTCATTCCATCATGCAGTACTCGAGTTTCAAACTGCTGATCAGTCTACAGCTACAAAAAAGGTATTTAAAAGGGTCTGTGGTGAAGGAAAAAGTTGAGAGCCCCTTTCTTACATAATCAAAAAGCTGGCTGGATTGCTCAGTGGTTTAGTTACCTGGCTGCAGGACCAAGGATGGGAGTTCAACTCAACACTGTGCCTCCTTGGGAGATAAACTAGCCTGTCAGAAAATAAACAAAAATGCTGTAGCACGTTGAAGACTAATTGTTATATTGTAATATTTTAAAATATTTTACTGGGAGGGTAGTTTTTAAGCTGTTTTAATCATGTTTTTATTGTGATTGTGAACTGCCCTAAGTTGGCCTTGGTCAAGTGGGCGGTATAGAAATCGAAATAATGAATAAATAATAAATAAATAAATAATGTTAGTTTTCATCAGACATTGGAGTAAGACTTCATGTCATCAATTCATACACTTCAGGTACAGATGTACAGGGTGATTGGTTAGCATAACAGTGCTCCATCTCTGTTTACAGCCAAAGAGCCAGCACTGTCTGCATCTGCAAACATTTCCATCATCGTGTGGCAGGCATAACGAGACACTGAAGTGCATGGAACACTGTTTACCTTTCCCATCAAAATGGCACTTATTTATCTACATGCAACTTCTTGCTTTTGCTTAGGCAAATAAGATTTTTTAAAAACTCAAATCCTCCCCAATATTATTGTTTTTAAATTTAAATTTAAATTAAGAAATTAATTTCTTTCAAAAATCTATGAAAAACACACACACACAAAACTATTATGAACTATAATGAATGTTTTTGGCACCATCCAGAGGCTTCTAGATTTGTTTGTCATTAAAATGAGCCTACTATCCACTTGTAGTTGGTGACTTACTAGTTTTGAAAACAAATTTCCCTACTGATTGTACAATACTATGGAGATGTTAATTCTCTTGTACTTTTACTTCCTGCATTTGCTAGGATTATTTAACAAAAATAAAAAAATAACATTCCTGCGTGCTAAACTGGAGTACATTATCTTCTCTTTTAGAATTATCTACTTTCATAGTGTTTTTGAAATAAAAGTATTCAGAAATGGATTACCATTGCCTTCTTTTGCTTACTATTAATAAAGGTTAGCTTGAGTACCGTATTTCTCATGTTGACTTACAAAAGATCATCCTTCTATTCTGTGTGCTGTCCAGCAGCTGCTAGAATAGAATTTACATGCTGCCGTTACTCACAGAACTATTAATTCTCTTCAACTAATGTAGCCATTTGTTCCTGAAAAAGGTGAGTACATTTTAGTCTGGTGCCTCAGTAATGATCATTAATACACTATAGGTGACCCTTTCAATGATCTAGACATGTTCTGCCATTTTGCCACCTCATGATTTTGCCTTCAACATTCCTGACCCACTCAAATGCCCTCACCATACTAAGATGTGCATCTGAGGGATGGGACTGCAGCCGACAACTCAGAGGGAGAGAAAGACTTGAAAAGGCAGCAGTAAAGGAAGAAGGTATAGTATCTCAATGTGAGGTTATGTCACTGAAGACCAAGATCAAAACCAAGATCTAATACTGTGGTATTTCCAAGTACAACATAAAATTATAAGGTGGACAGTGAACAATACTGACAAGGAAAAATTTGGATATGAAAACTGATGTTGGATGAGAACCTAACCAGTACCAGGAAGACAAACAAAAAGTTTATACACCCAATCATGCCTGAACTCTTACTAAAACAAGGATACGGCTCACTGCATCATTTCATGTGCCCCCCACTGCCTCCACCGCACCAGGAAGTGCCATGTGATGAAGGAAAGGCAAAATGGCTGTCCGACCCCCAAAGCTGTCTGGGGGAGCATGATCCGGCCCCCAGCTTTAAAAGATTGAGAACTCCTGCACGAGAACATTTTCATAGACTGCTAGTCTTCAATGGGAGAAAACAGTACCCTGCCTCTCAGGACAAATTGCAAACCAAGGTATAGCATAGGTAAAGGTAAAGGTTTCCCTTGCTCAAAAGCCAGTCATATCTGACTCTAGGGTGCAGTGCTCACCTCTGTTTCAAAGCCGAAGAACCAGCATTGTCTGCTTCTGCAGACGTTCCCGTAGTCATGTGGCAGGCATGACTAGACACCGCAGCGCACGGAATGCTGTTAACTTCCCACTGAGGTGGTTCCTATTTATCTACTTGCAATTTCTTGCTTTCAAACTGCTAGGTTGGAAGGAGAGGTACAATATAGCATACATAGGGCTAAATCATGTCACACAGCAACATCTGCATACAGTTAAGATGCACAAAACATTGCAGAATTTGCATAAAGGAAAAAATTATATCCAAAAAGCAATTCTGCAGGTACAGTTGTACAACTGGTTGTATAATTAGTTATGCAACAATTTATACAATCAGACACACTGTTGCACCACTTGTAAATTAAAGTTCCTAAAATAATTAAAAATTGGTATTAAGAAGAATCAATTTTTAAATTACATTTGAATAATCCAAAAGTGGGAAATAGTCTCAACACTATTAAAACCTACTATCATGTACAGAAAAGAAACCAATACACTTCCACAATCTTGGGGAAAGGATTAAAGTGGTGAGAATTAAGAAATTATATAAACCTAAATACTGTATACTACAGTTCAAAAATCATTCTAAGCACAAATTTTGTGAAAGACTTTGTGTGAGAGTTTATGCTGGTTGCAATATGATTAAGCTACTGAAGAAAAGCAAACAGCGAATTTATATTCTGTTCTTTCAAAATTTACAGTAACTGTACAGAGCTAAGTGTATTCTTCCTGTAAAAGAAATGTCACTACTACCAATGAACTAAACCACACTGAAGTATATATTAATGTACATGCATCCAACAGAAATATCCTAAGTAATACGTGTATACCTGATGCACTTTATTTTATAACAATGCAAAACCTAGATAAACACCAAAAAGGAACACTCTGTCTTTGTCAAAAGCATTGTTTCTCAGCACTAGAGATTTTCCATGAATTAGCAAGGTTCTTCTCTTACTGTACAGATTAAATATTTATTCTGTTTACTAGATTGAAAGATGTGCACTTTAAAGAGACATTGCATTTAAATCATTTACACAGGATTCTCAACCTCAGTATATGATGAAAGACAAACAGATTGCTCATGACTGAAAATCTACTTGTATTTTTAAGCAACCAAGCCATGTCACAACACAAATATGCAAAACTGCAGTTGCTTCAACAGTTATTTTCTAGTTAACAATGTAAGCACATCGGTTACAGCTCTGGATGACAAAAATTACAAAGACCCTTTTTAGACATTCCTCACATGAAAAGGAAACAAGAGAGAAACATTAGCTTACCCCACTACTTCTATTATGTCCATATCACCTACAGAGTATGGTAGGGCAGAGGTTAGTAGCAAGATAGCATATAATTTAGAAATGAACTTGCATGGGGTTATAAACCGTATGGGTGTGTCTAGATATGTACAGCAGACGTTCTCTGCAAACCTTCATTCCCTGACACACCTAATAACATCTAAAGCATTTCTTGCAATCTGATTCCATCAGTTTGGGCATCCTGTGGTGCATATTGCTAATTTGTAAGGGATAAAAAGACATGGACTGAAAACTATAGCGAGATATGCATTTGACAATTCTCCAAACTATAATAAAAGCTGACTGCCGGGCAGAACAAGCCTAAAGAAAAACAATGGACTACAATTTGAAATTAATCCATTACTAAATTCTTTGTTTGCTTGTTTACATTTAAACACACACACATGCATACTATTCATCCAGTAAACAAACCACACTGGGCAGTTTACAGTCAAAAGACAGCAAGTAAAGTCTTAAACGGGTATAGTAATACATTAA
The DNA here is from genome assembly GCA_035047345.1 of Bradypodion ventrale. Lineage (NCBI taxonomy): Eukaryota > Metazoa > Chordata > Lepidosauria > Squamata > Chamaeleonidae > Bradypodion > Bradypodion ventrale. Next base: position 86,923,778 of record JAWDJE010000001.1, on the reverse strand, counting down.
ACTACTTAAAAGACTGACAGCAGCATGGTAACTGTTAATGGATTCATAATACAGTAAAACCCCTACTTATGAAAAAAGTCTGTTCCGTAGGCTTTTGCTTAAATTAGTTTTTATCCAACTTGAAGCAAACCCCTAGAGAAAATTGTTTTTTACATAACTCGAAGCAAACCCATAGGAAAAATGACATTTTTATGTAAATTGAAGCAAACCCATAGGGAAATGAATTTTTATGTAACACGAAGCAAGCCCATAGGAAATCGCGTAAATCGGAACGTGGTTTTTAAGCACAAAATCATTATGTAAGTTGAATTTTATGTAACTCGAGGCATATGTAAGTCGGGGTTTTACTGTATAAAGACAAGAGAAAGACAAAGGGTCACTTATTTATTATTGGGGTAGCTCTCCATAAGCCTCTCTAAACAGCTCAGTCTTTAGAACTGGTTTTGAAGAGAAGGCAAAAGACTTTGTGATCACCTGAAACAGTGAAATTGGGTGTATATATTAAGAACAAAATTCAGAGAGCATACAATTATGATATTTGAACACTATGATTTAGGGAAGCTGATGCTTATAGGGAAATCAGCAATATTTTTAACAGCTTTGATTGTGCGAGACTCTGCTTTGGATGATTCCAACATAATATTGATAAGACTTCTGAAATGATGGCAGCTGCAGTTTTTAGCTGGGGTGTTCATTCATATTTTGAAATTTTTGGAATTCACTGAATAATGCCTTCTTTGGATAGTTCTGAATATCTGTAAGAATAATAACTAATATTTGGAGTCCAAATTACTCTTACAGATTCGAAAGCAAAAAGCTAGACTTCTGCTTGCTAGAGGAAATATTAAAATTGAAATCTATCTCTAGGGCAGGGATGGCAAACCTTGGCACTCCAGCTGTTCTTGAACTTCAATTCCCAGAAGCCCTGATCAGCAGGCATTCTGACTTGGGCTTATGGGAATTGAAGTTCAAGAACAGCTGGAGTGCCAAGGTTCGCCATCACTGCTCTAGGGCATTTTGGAGCAATTTCTTGAAGAATGAAACTTACATACCTCAGGCACTCTGGCACCAGGAGTAGGGCAGGAAAGAGAAGCCGGGATCTCCTTATTGGAGTTGCAATAGATTTCTAAAGGGAGAAAAGCCTGCACGATGGGGGTGGCCATTTTGTCCCAACAGCTTCAAAGGCACGGCCATTTTGTTTCTCAAGTGCCCTTGGAGGGGTAGAGAACCACGTGAAATGGCACCATGGGCCACATCCAGCCCACAGGCCTTAGGTTGGAAACCCCTAGTATACAGCATATTATGTACACTTTCACCCAATGTCCCCATTCATATGTGTGATCAAAATAATCAAATGTTTTCCTATCCAGAAAAGAAAGGTCATGGTTAACCATGGTGCTTTTTATTTTAGAATTCAATTCCTTGTGTATATATTCTGTTTTCCAGTGAAGAAACAGTTGAACTTACAAATAAGACTGAACTGAATTTTTAAAGTGATTTCTTAAAAACATAAACCCTGAATCTATTTCCATTTTCTCTCTTTTTAATTTACATATATTTAGTACCCATACATCTTAAGAGGTTTTTAAGGTCTTCACAGAATCTGGCACAAACTACAAAATCCTTATCAAGAACAATTATTAGCAGTCTCCATGGCATGATCTGGCAACTTATACAAATCCACATCTGATTACTCAACACTAAATAATACAGGGTAGGAATAGAGTAAATATAGTAGAGAAAACACCTGCAGAAAATGATTTACAAAATCAATCTGAAAAGAGAAGTTATCTAAGAGAGAAAATTATTCAAGTCAGAGCCAACATAAATTATGTAGTTACAACCCCTTTACCTGAATGCATCCAAAATGCATCGAGTTCCTGGTAAAACTAAGAAATTATTTTCTTTATTTACAGCAGCAGTTGTAAGGTTTTTTTTCCCTTTGCTTATATACATAGATTCTAATTTTCAATGGCTGAAATCCTCCAGTAAGTCACAACTAAAGTAGGCCCATTACTGTATACAGTAAAACCCAAACTTAATATGCCTCGAGTTACATAAAATTCGATTTACATAATGATTTTATGCTAAAACCATGTCCCGATTTACACAATTTCCTATGGGTTTGCTTCGAGTTACATAAAGATTCTTTTTCCTTTGGTTTTGCTTCGAGTTACATAAAGATTCTTATTCCTATGGGTTTGCTTTGAGTTACGTAAAAATCATTTTTCCTATGGGTTTGCTTCAAGTTACATAAAAAACCGATTTGAGCAAAAGCCTATGGAATAGACTTTTTTTCCGTAAGTAGGGGTTTTACTGTATCAACTGAACGTATGGAAGACCTGACTCACCATGATTCAATGGACCTGCTCTACTTGCACATTACTATTGGACTTCAGCCACAGTCTACCAACTACACTTATTGTTTGGTACCAATTTATTCCATGTCTTATTCCGGTAACAAGAACAACCAAATCATTTTTGCCTCCAGAAAGACAATTAGTGTAAAGGTTGCTCTTACTCGAAAGCCAGTCGTATCCAACTCTAGGGTACAGTGTTCATCTCCATTTACAGTCAAAGACACTGTCTGTGTCTACAGACATTTCCTTGGTCACATGGCAGACATGACTAGGTACCAGAGTGCACAGAACGCTGTTTACATTCCCACAGAAGTGGTACAGTAAAACCCCATGTTACAACAGAGGTCCGTTCCAACAGCCTCCATTGTAACCTGAAAAAATTGTAAACCAAAACATCCATAGGGATGCATTGAAAAATAAAAAACCGGTCCTGAATTGATCGTTGTAAATCGGGGGGGAGACCGGGGGGGGGACACACATTAAAGCATTAAAGCGGGAGGGCATTTCCATAGGATTTGCCTTTGTAAACCACAGCAAACTTAAACCGAGGCAGTTGTAACCTAGGGTTTTATTGTACCTATTTATCTACTTGCAATTTCTTGCTTTTGAACTGCTAGGCAGGAGCTGGGACAGAGATGGGAGCTCACTCCATCATGCAGCACTCAGGTCTAGAACTACTGACTTGCCAACATTCTAGTTGGCAAGTTCAACATCTTTACCACTAAACCACTGCAGTCCCTAGAATAGGGGTGCCCAAACTATGGGCTACATGCCGAATCCAGTCCACAGCACCAATTAATCTGGCCCACACTGCCCACACCGCTCCTGAAAGTGGAAATAAAATGTGCATGCATGTTTTACTTCTGGCTCTTGGTGGAAGAAACAACATGGCCCGCAAGCTCGACCACATGACCAGCCCACAGCCTGAAAATTTTGGGCACCCCTGCCATGGTAAGACAATTAGTTGATCTCAAAACAGAATAAACAAGAACAATCTATCTAGGCAGCTGTAAGGTAATTTTTTAAAAAATAGTTCCCGATAATAGCTGTCAAGTCTCCTATATTGGCCGGGAACTCCCATATTTTACCCTCTTTCCCACAGTCCTCCCATATTAGTTAGACTGCAATGCCCTAATGCTGCCACTGGAGGGCTGCACAGAATAAGCATAGCTGTCAAGTCTCCAGTTTTGGCCGGGAAATTTCCCTTATTTTCAAATCCCAAACTTGACAGGTATGGTCAAAAGCTGCCTTGGACAGTTCTAAGCATTCTTTACCGAGACAATTTTTTGCTACAGGTACATCTTTCGTTAAAACTCACATAACAAACTGTTCTTCCTGAATGCCAGTTAAACAAATCTATGAGAACTAAGAATGTACAACTGTCTATATGACTCACAACTGTGTAGAAAAAGTATGACAAGCTATTAAACAGTAAAGCCTCAAATTCAGGAAAATGAAAATTTACATGCGGTGGCTATGTTTTATATGTTCACATTTTCTGTTGCAAGAATACGAGACTTGAGATTAACCATCCTTCTGTTCAGACAGTGACCATTCAATTCAAAGCATCACTGCTCAGTAAGAGACAGCTTCAGCATGTTGTTGCACATATTCATTTTAGAAGCAAATTTCCAAGCTCGCCTATAAGGAAGATGACATTAAAAAGTGATTTGTACAGAATCTAGTTATACATTTCCTTTAATGTCAAGCAGATAAAGGTAAAGGTTTCCCTTGCTCAAAAGCCAGTCGTATCCGACTCTAGGGTTCAGTGCTCATCTCTGTTTCAAAGCCAAAGAGCCAGTGTTGACTGCTTCTGCAGACATTTCTGTGGTCATGTGGCAGGCATGACTAGACACCGGAGCACACGGAATGCTGTTACCTTCCCAATGAAGTGGTCCCTATTTATCTACTTGCAATTTCTTGCTTTCGAACTGCTAGGTTGGCAGGAGCTGGGACAAAACAATACTGGTGTTATGTTGTTGGTGCACTTGTTTTACTTTACATCATAACACTCCAAACAGCAACAAAAACAAAAACAAAAGGCTATGTCTGAATTATCCTTTGACCCTTCCCTATGTGTTAATGCACAATCTTATCCGAGACATAACTAAAAAGGTCAATATCTAAAAACAGGAACAGTGTTTTAAAGCACATATGTATCATGTGAAACCTTCTAGAATGCAAGGATTGTCACATTTGTTTACTGACCAGTCAAATACAATGAACTGATCTACCTATTATTTGTCTGTTTTCAAATGTTATCAGCTAATCCATGAAGTAAAAAAAAAATTTGCACTGCATTGACAGCTGCAACTTTTAAAAAAATCATTATTATGCCTTCTGTTATTACTTCAAATATATAATTTTCTTGCTATGTTAGGACAGAAAATCATGTTTTACCAGTCAATAATGAAACTATCAACCTAAGAAAATCTATACCTATAAGGAAAGGATGTGGCCGTACATGTGCGGAATGTGTTTTCACACCCCTCGAACGCATCCCGTGATACGTGGCACAAACTTTCCTTTTGCAACACGCAACGCCATGGGGGCCTGAGGCCATGGGTGGGGCCTCTGCCCTACAAATTAAACAAAAGAAAAAACTACACCTCCCAGTGTCCTCTGGGGCAAGCCGCATCCCATCAGGGAGGCTGGATGGCACACGGAATAGACACCACAGCCATCACACGCCAAAAAACTCCAATGGCTGCCACGCGCCTAGGGAGTGGCAGTTCAAAAAACCATCACCCCTCTCCAGAGAACCACTGCCCATGGGGCAGTCAGAAAAATACCACGGCTCACAGACTCAGTGGCAGAAGGCGGCCAGCCATGGACAGTTAGATAGCACAAGGGACGGGGACTGGAGAGTGAGAGCAAGCCCAGGGTCCGATCCCGAAAACACCGCAAAACCTGTGCCCAAACAAAGTTCCCCGGCTTGCACTGCGAACACCCCTCACCTAAACTGCCTGGAAAGAGTCTCCTTCCTCCGCAACCCGGACTTACACAGTGCCCCAAACCCATAGACACAGACACCAGGCCAATAAAAGGGACAGGCAGGGAATGAAAGGGGGGTGGAAGTGAAGTGCCAGCAAAACAGGGGAGGTGCCAGAGAAATGGGAGTGGCGGTATAATGAGAATGACGAGGAAGACAGGGGCTAAAAAGCAGCCACCAGGCTCCAGGAAGAGACACACAAGGGGGATGCAGGCTGAATAAATCAGGCGAGGAGAATGGAGTGAGGACTTAAACAAGAGAAAGACCAGGATATGGGAAGGGGAGAGCGAGGGGGCCGGGGGAGAGAGAGGATAACACTGCAGGAAGAGGATGAGGACATAAGAGAAATAAAGAGGGGCAGGGGGCAGGGACAAAATAGAAGATAGGAAGAAAAGGAATACGATACAAAGAAATAATAAAGGGAAATGACAGGCACATAAATACGCAGACACAAGGAGGAGAAGGGGGACGATAAGAGGTGAAAGAGCAGCAGGAGATGGAGAAGGGAAAAGGAAAAATACTAGGCTGCAGCAAGAGAAATCAGAGGGGGCTGACACATGCCCAGCCACCGCTTGCCAGGCATCTAAACTCAGGGACACGTGGATGGAAGATCCACATAAACTATATCTCCCAGCAGCCTCAATGCCAATAAAACAATGCCGTGTTGACCCCTGTGAGGCAGAAGGGGGAGGAGGAGCTGGAGGCGATGATGCTTGGGCTGCAACATAAAGACTGAGAATCATGCACACTCCAAAACACATCCAGGGGCATAAAGTCCGGCAGGCCCCCTACCCCCGGCAAAAAAAATAGTTACACGAACATGGCACAGCATCCCCAACTCATCCCCGAGCAAAGCTGGGCAAAAATGCTAGTGTCTATAAAAGGAAGATGTGCATATGTGGGGTGGTAGTATGTTGATAATTTTGTATTGTTGTATTTTGTTTAGATTTTGTTGGGTTGATAAGTGTTTTTTTTTTCAATCTCGTTCTGTGCAGGACAATAGCAATAAAGATTTATTATATCATATCATATCATGAAAAAGGATCACTAGAATTGAGGACAATTTAGACCAGGGATGCCCATACTATGGCCCGTGGGCCAGACCCTGCCCCCAGCACCAATTAATCTGACCTGTGCTGCCTGCGCCAGATTAATTGGTTCTGCAGAAGTAAAACATGCCCACGCATGTGCAGAATGCTGCCATAAATGCACCCATTTACGACAACCATAGGTGCATTTACTGCAGCATTTTGCACAAGCACGGGCACATTTTACTTCCACTTCCAATGGGAGGAAAAACATGACCAACCCAATCAGCTGTCTGTGGGCGTGGTCAGGCCCGTGGCCTGAAAAGTTTGCGTGTCCCAAAGTTTGGGCACACATTAATTCATTGGTTTCTTACAATGCAGACTAAAAAAATAGGGATGTGCACTAGCATCAAAATTTGGATTCAGAATTTGGAATTGTAAATTGGATTTGAAATTACAGCCCTTCAGATTTGGAATTTTAAGAAATTGGAATTTCCAAACTATCTGGATCTCTGTTAGTCAATATGAATCCAAGTCTGGGCACTAGAGTCACACATGGCAGCCTGTCAAGGTGCCATTAGCCAAGAGTAGAAGCAGTTAGACTCACAGTATTGCATGTCAGAGGAAGTATAAACCTCTGCTGACTGGCCACCTGCTATAACTGATAAACATCTTCAAACAGAAAGAGTAAGAATTAACTAAACAACTGTCTTCAATTTTATCTCATGTTCTGCTGGAACTACCCACTATTACTTTTATGTTGAAGATTCTCCTAAAGACATCTGAAAAATAAGCCTGATAACTACTTAATGCAAGCAAACCTTTGAAAATGACTGTTTAAAAATGTATTGCTATTACAGTACTTGATTTCCATTTTAATTTTAATTTCTTAGCCATTGTAGCTTCGCATTCCAAGATAAAAGATGATGGGAAGAATGGTTCACATTTATACAAACCTCACCTAATGTGCTTTAAAATTATAACTCATCTATTTTAACTGTGTGTTCAATAGGTATGTAATATAAAATAAGTTCTGCCTAACTGTCTTTGCCTCAACTATGAACACCATAGTACTAGATTGCACCAGCTTTATTATAAAGCTTGTAAAGGTAAAGGTCACCCCTGCTCGAAAGCCAGTCATATCCAACTCTAGGGTTCAGTGCTCATCTCTGTTTATAGCTGAAGACATTTCCATGGACATGTGGCAGGCATGCCTAGACACCGAAGTGAATGGAATGTTGTTTACCTTTCCACCAAAGTGGTCCCTATTTATCTACTTGCAATTTCTTGCTTTTGAACTGCTAGGTTGGCAGGAGCTGGGACAGAGACAGGCACTCATTCCGTCATACAGTTTTGAACTGCTGACCTTCCGCCTCCCAGTCAGCATCTTAACCACTTGAACCACTGCACCAAATCACTTTGCACCAAATCAGTTTGCAGAGCAATACACTTTCAGCTGATATCTTCAAGTAGAAAACAGGTTGACTAAGACAGGTAAGGGAATTGTGCAATTGTAGAGCACTCTTCCTCAAGGGTTGCTACAACTCAGAAACACAAGTACAGAAAATATAGAAATCCAGCTCCGTGTCTTTAGGCAACAGAGCTCAATAGTTCCTCTGATCCACTGGTGTTTCCTGCTTAAAAGGCTTGGAAACAAAGTGTGTATTTCAGTTTGGATCTGCATAAATGTAAACATCATATGTCAAGGCTCCCATTCCCTCGCCCACTCGCAAGCTGGGGTGCAGATGAGATCCATGCTGTTCTCTTCTATCTTAAGGCACTCTTTTAAGAATCAGAGTCCAACACTCTTCCTGACCATCCATTATTCTGATGATGAGTAAGCCAAGCAAAGGAAGGGATAAAGCCCAGTTGCACGCTGCAGGCTAAAATCGGGAAGAGTTATAGACAAAGATTTCTTTTTGCAGCTAACTATAAAATCACTGTAAAACATCAGAGTTTTAGACTAAAATTGCTGCATTTTTCTTCCGAAACCTAAATTAAATCTGGAAAACACTTAAAATAACAGTATTTTCCACCATTCTTTCAAAAAATAAATAAATAGAACACTGCATAAGTAATATTACATGGAAGTTCTCAAACTGCATATAGTATTTATTACACAATTCACTATTATTGTGGTACTCGTATTATTTCCGTGGATTTTCTGTGAAGTTGTGACAACTATCTTTGAAATTACTCACTCCTGCACAGCAACATTGTTAGAAAATATGCAGCAAGCCTTCCAAGAGTCTTTTCTGTAACTACAGCACCCACAGGCCATCTACTAGTTTTACTATGTATATTACCTTTGAAATTGCATAAAATATTAAACAGATCTGAAGCATTAAATTAGGTATATGTGAATACCTCCCCTTCAAAACAGGGTAAGTTCAAAACGTAAACATAAACATGATTGTCCTACTTTGTATCTTGAATCCCCAAGATACTGAATACTGAAGAAACACAATGCAGAAATATAAGTAAATAAAAATGAAGGTTGCATTGTGAATATTAAAATTGTGCTAATGGCTAAAATCAAGTGGTGAGTCAGGACTAGAATAGGTCCACTGAATCAGTGGGGATTAGTTGAGTCAACTCCTCCATAAATTCCACCAATTCAAAGAGACATTGTAACTACTTACTATTAGATTTCAGCTAATGATTATCAGAGCTTTATCTTCCCACACTGCTATATGGGACAGTGAAGGTGTTAAACTGGACCCAATGGAATCTATCAGTTTTTCTTATCTTTACAGTTTTTATCTTAAACAACGATGTTAGCATTTCAACGGTATTTATTTGTACAGTAGCAAAAATAATCTTGCCTCCACCCAAGGCAACAAATGAAGATTGGATATGCTGAATTGGATCTAACCTAATTAAAATGTAAAAATAAACCTAGAGCTTTTTGTTATTTTTATCTTGAAAGCATAAAGGTAAAGGTTTCCCTTGCTCGAAGGCCAGTCGTATCCGACTCTAGGGTGCAGTGCTCATCTCTGTTTCTAAGCCGAAGAGCCAGCGCTGTCTGCTTCTGCAGACATTTCCGTGGTCATATGGCAGGCATGACTAGACATCAGAGTGCATGGAACGCTGTTACCTTCCCACCAAAGTGGTTCCTATTTATCTACTTGCAATTTCTTGCTTTCGAACTGCTAGGTTGGCAGGAGCTGGGATGAAGACGGGAGCTCATTTCCGTCCTGCAGTACTTGGGAATCGTACTGCTGACCTTCCGCTTCCCAGTCAGCGTCTTAGCGACTTGAGCCACTGCAGTAAATTGCTCTGTGTTAACTTCCACAGTACTGTTCTGGAAAACTACTTTTTAGTTTTTTGTTTTTTAAATGGCTAAACCATGTTTTCACACACACACAAGGATGTCATAGCAGTATAAAACAATAATAAAATGGTTTATTATAGCTACATTTTTCTCTTACAAGGGTGGATTATCTCCTATTTAAGAGATTGGGTCTGCATCTGCTTCTCTTCAATCTGGCAACAGTATCAAGTTCTTTCCTTTACATAACTCTGCTCTAGGAAGTCGAGAGTTGTGTTTGTTTGCTTGGAGACTGGGAAGACCAGTTTTAAGTATAGGGCTTACATTGCCTGCTCTGTCATCTTTGTCCAGTTAGACAAGGAGATCAGAAGCTTATTGTTTGCCACAACTTACAAACACTCAATTATTATCATAAACACAGAGGAAAAGACCCGCGTCATGATTCTACTCCCCTCTCTACACTGTGATCACTCTGTCTGGAGATATTTAAACTAAAGAGATAAAAGAAAAGGAACACCTCTTCACACACAGAACTGCCTTTATGCTTCAATCCTTCCTTTCTGACATAAGGCATGCAAAAAAGCTTAGAGGTGATAATGAAAGTATATTAACTTTATACATTTGTTCAGGTCAAGAGCCTTTAATATAGCCTGCAATTATCATGATCATACTGTATCAATTTTTTCTCTAAACCTAACACTCTTACACTTCTCTCCAAATTCTCGACTTCACATGTTCTTGCCTCCGTAGGTGAAGCAAATACTTTGCTGTAAAAAAGTCTTGGAGATCAAAATTTTATTACAACACTTTTCAATAAACTGCACATAAAGAAAGGGAGAGAATTCTGTAGGATATGTTCAATGAGAAAGGACACTAGGTTAGGGGTGGACAATTTGCAGCCACCCAGTTTGTTACTGAACTGCAACTCCTTCACCTTTCACTATGCTAGCTAGGTCTGATGAGAGCTGCTACCCAACACATGGTGGGCCCCACACATTTCCACTTTTCTGTGAGTCATCATATCAGCAGGTACAGAAAGGAGGAGTCCAAGGGACAGCATGAACAAGCCTTCTCATGTAACGCTGAATGTAGTTCTGTCTCTTCTTCATCCAGGCCAATTCTGCTTCTGACTTTTTTTATAAAAAGAAAAATTGTGGAAGGTTTCACTTTGTCTTGCATCACAATTCATTTAACTGGAGCAATCATAAAAATCAAAAAAATCAAAAAAAAATCAAAAAAGAGGCAGAACCAGAGATCTTTTCAAAAAAATTGGGGAAATCAAGGGAACATTTAAAGCAAAAATGACCATGATAAGGGACAAAGACGGAAAGGAGCTAGCTGATGCAGAAGAAATTAAGAAAAGATGGAAAGAGTACACAGAGGAACTTTACAAAAAGGACCTCAACACTCCTGATAATCACAATGATGAAGAAATTGAACTTGAGCCAGACATCCTGGCAAGTGAAGTCATAAAGGCCCTAAAGAGCACTGCAAACAACAAAGCTAGTGGAGATGATGGTATCCCAGTTGAATTTTTCAAAGCGCTAAAAGATGATGGCGTCAAATTACTGCATTCAATATGCCAGCAGATTTGGAAAACAAAACAGTGGCCACAGGATTGGAAAAGATCAGTATACGTCCCAATCCCAAAAAAGGGCAATGCCAAAGAATGTTCAAATTATCGAACAATCGCGCTCATCCCACATGCCAGCAAGGTGATGCTCAAGATAATACAGGACAGACTTCAGCAGTATGTGGAGAGAGAATTACCAGAGGTGCAGGCTGGTTTCAGAAGAGGCAGGGGGACTAGAGACCACATCGCCAACATACGCTGGATCATGGAGAAAACAAAGGAATACCAGAAACAAGTTTACTTTTGTTTTATTGACTACACTAAGGCATTTGACTGTGTGGACCACAACAAGATGTGGCAATTAAAGAGATGGGAATACCAGAGCACCTCATATGCCTCCTGAGAAATCTGTACATGAACCAAGAAGCAACAGTTAGGACAGAACATGGAATAACAGAGTGGTTTGGAATAGGAAAAGGAGTAAGACAAGGCTGCATTTTGTCACCATGCTTATTCAACCTATACACAGAGCACATAATGCGCAGTGCAGGGATGGAGGAATCACAATATGGGATTAAAATCGCTGGGAGAAACATCAATAATCTGAGATATGCAGACGATACCACCCTAATGGCAGAAAGTGAGGAAGACCTAAAGAATCTCTTGATTGGGCTGAAGGAGGAGAGTGCAAAAGCTGGCTTGAGACTCAATATCAAGAAAACCAAGATAATGGCAACAGGTCCCATCAGTTCCTGGAAAATAGACGGGGAAGAAGTAGAAGCAGTGACAGATTTTACTTTCTTAGGATCAAAGATCACTGCAGATGGGGATTGCAGCCATGAAATAAAAAGGCGACTGATTCTTGGGAGACAAGCGATGAGAAACCTGGGGAACACAGTGAAAAGCAGAGACATTACATTGAAAACAAAAATTAGAATAGTCAAAGCAATGGTTTTCCCAGTAGTAATGTACGGATGTGAGAGCTGGACAATTAGGAAGGCTGAACGCAGAAGAATAGATGCCTTTGAAATGTGGTGTTGGAGGAGGGTTTTGAGAGTCCCCTGGACAGCGAGGAGAACAAATAGGTCAATCTTAGAAGAAATTAACCCTGACTGCTCATTGGAAGGTCAAATAGTAAAGATGAAGCTAAAATACTTTGGACATCAAATGAGAAGGGAGGATTCACTTGAGAAGGCATTGATGTTGGGAAAGGTGGAGGGCAAAAGAAGAAGGGGGAGGCCAAGGATGAGATGGCTAGATGGTATTATAGACACAATGGGCACAAAGCTGGGAGGGCTGAGGGGGATGGTGGAGGACAGAGGCGCCTGGAGGAAAATGGTCCATGGGGTCGCAAAGGGTCAGAGTCGACTGTGCGACTGAACAACAACAAAATCATAATTTGCTTTTCTCAGCATATTCTACAAATCAGGTTTTCCATTCTTCCTTTCAGAAACAATTAACACTGGGATGATAGACTGGGAGTGCTAAGTAAGAAAAGCCTGCTTTCATTACTGGGGCTCAGATATATGTAATTCCTAGCTCTCTAACTTTTGCTAGGGTAGGTAATAATAATTTTGTGTCAGAGATTACTCTGGGTTGAAAGGACTTTTTGCTGGAGAAACTCCATTCAAAGAATGAGGCTCCTTTCATGTCCCCAATTGCAGCCTCTAGGTATTGAAACCCAACCTTCCAGTCTCCTGCTCAGCATCTTAACCACTAAGCCACTGGGGGAGCTGCGATAGGGTGGGTACGTACTAACAGAGGAGAGTATGAGCAGTTCATTGGCCCACATGCTGCCAAGAACAGTGAAAAGAATGAGAATGGACAAAAGATACTGGATTTATACAGCCAATAGCAGCTTTTTATTACTAACACTTTTTTAGCATTGCGATTCAAAACTTTATACTGCACATGGTAAAAATGTAATGATATCACTATTAAAAGTCAGACTGATTACATATTAAAAAACATTAAAGGGAGATTTAGTATACTTGATGCAAAAGGAATCCCCAATGGACCATGCAACACCAATCATAAAGTTATGGAGTTAACAGCAAGAAATTATAAATCCAATATAAAAGGAAGAGGATCAACAAAACCTCAGAATTAATTAAGATAGCAAAACTCCAACAAAAAGAAATAATAGAACAGCTACAACAAAAATTGGAAACAACATTTAACCAACTGCTTCCAGAGGTGCAGAAGGTGAAGGATGAATGGAAGGGATACAAAAGTATCCTGCTTAGTGCTGCAGAAGAACTATGTGGAAAGGGAGAAAGGGGAAAAAGATGGTATGGGTCCAAACGCAGTGTATGGTGGTGTGAAGTGATTAATGAAGCAGGAACGCTGGAAAAAGAGCTATAAATGTTGGATAAAATCATGGAGGAAAGAAGACTATATGACACAGAAAGTCTTGTCATCTCATGATGTGCCCAAAGTAGGATAGCCTCAACTTCATCATGTTTGCCTCCAGAGACAGTTTAGTCTTCATTTGCTCTAAGATCCTCTTGTATGTCTTTCTGGCAACCCAGAGATAAGGAAAACTACCTAAAAGAACAGTGCAGAGAAATGGAGGAAAACAACAAAAGAGGCAGAACCAGAGATTGGAAAAGATCAGTATACGTCCCAATCCCAAAAAAGGGCAATGCCAAAGAATGTTCAAATTATCGAACAATCACGCTCATCCCACACGCTAGTAAGGTGATGCTCAAGATAATACAGGATAGACTTCAGCAGCATGTGGAAAGAGAATTACCAGAGGTGCAGGCAGGTTTCAGAAGAGGCAGGGGGACTAGAGACCACATTGCCAACATACGCTGGATCATGGAGAAAACAAAGGAATATCAGAAACAAGTTTACTTTTGTTTTATTGACTACACTAAGGCATTTGACTGTGTGGACCACAACAAGATGTGGCAAGTAATTAAAGAGATGGGAATACCAGAGCACCTCATATGCCTCCTGAGAAATCTGTACATGAACCAAGAAGCAACAGTTAGGACAGAACCTGGAATAACAGAGTGGTTTGGAATAGGAAAAGGAGTAAGACAAGGCTGCATTTTGTCACCATGCCTATTCAACCTATACACAGAACACATAATGCGCAGTGCAGGGATGGAGGAATCACAATATGGGATTAAAATCGCTGGGAGAAACGTCAACAATCTGAGATATGCAGATGATACCACCCTAATGGCAGAAAGTGAGGAAGACCTAAAGAACCTCTTGATTGGGCTGAAGGAGGAAAGTGCAAAAGTTGGCCTGAGACTCAATATCAAGAAAACCAAGATAATGGCAACAGGCCCAATCAGTTCCTGGAAAATAGATGGGGAAGAAGTAGAAGCAGTGACAGATTTTACTTTCTTAGGATCAAAGATCACTGCAGATGGGGATTGCAGCCATGAAATAAAAAGGCGACTGATTCTTGGGAGACAAGCAATGAGAAACCTGGGGAACATAGTGAAAAGCAGAGACATCACATTGAAAACAAAAATTAGAATAGTCAAAGCAATGGTTTTCCCAGTAGTAATGTACGGATGTGAGAGCTGGACAATTAGGAAGGCTGAACGCAGAAGAATAGATGCCTTTGTAATGTGGTGTTGGAGGAGGGTTTTGAGAGTCCCTTGGACAGAGAGGAGAATAAATAGGTCAATCTTAGAAGAAATTAACCCTGACTGCTCATTGGAAGGTCAAATAGTAAAGATGAAGCTAAAATACTTTGGACATCAAATGAGAAGGGAGGATTCACTTGAGAAGGCATTGATGCTGGGAAAGGTGGAGGGCAAAAGAAGAAGGGGGAGGCCAAGGATGAGATGGCTAGATGGCATTGTAGAAACAGGATTGTGGGGACAAACGTAGCATTGTAAAGTCCACTGGAACCGTTTGTCAATAAATTTATTATAGCAGTCTTCTCAAGGTAACACAAAAGATCCAAAACCCTTTCGATACAGGATTTTTCAAAAGTTTTCTTCAGGGATCTTAATAATAAGTTGATGCAATTACTAATAGTCATAAACATACAAGATATATATACACACAAATATATATACAACTATATACATATATATATGCCTACTCAGACTTAAAAGCTTTTTTCAAGATAAGGAATCGGACTTTCCAGACAGATTTAGACCGAAATCCAGTTTTTCCCCTCCTCCTAATGATCCATCTATAGAGGTTTTTTACAGGCTTGTGCTGCGAGACCTGGAGAAGAGTGAAAAACTTAAAAAGAAATGGGGATACAAACTTTCACTCAATGATATGAAATTATTAGAACAGCTAGCATTGGATCCTGATATTATCATTAAGAAAGCAGATAAGGGAGGGGGCATTGTGATTATGGATGTTAGTGAATACGAAAGGGAAGCCCAAAAACAGCTATCTAATAAGGAATTTTATAAAATATTAGATCATGATCCAACAAATAGAACTTTAAATCTCCTTAGGGATAGTTTATTTGAAGGGGTAGCTATGGGTTATATATCTGAATCCATACAGAACTTTTTGTACAATGAAAATCCAAAAATGCCTGTATTTCACCTACTCCCCAAAATCCATAAAGACCGTCCTGACGATGGCATCACGCCAGGAAGACCTATTGTCTCCTCGATTGGATCCGCTCTGGAATCCACATCACGTTTTTTAGATTACCACCTTAATCCTTTCACAACGAACACTGCCTCATACATCAAAAACACAACCGACTTTATTACACAAGTAGAAGGTGTGCAAATACCCAGAGGTGGGGGCTTCATTACTATGGACGTCCAGGCACTTTACACCAACGTGCCTTTGGAGGATATTAAAGAAATAGTAAATGGGGTTCTGGAAACACGCAATGAGCTACACCTCCCCACTCATTTTTTACTGGGGCTTCTAGATTTAGTTTTAGATCATAATTTCTTCAGATATGGCAAAACAATTTATTTACAGATTAAAGGAGTGGCCATGGGGAGCTCAGTAGCGCCCTCTCTGGCCAACCTGTATATGATTAAATTTGAAGAAGAGTTTCTCCTTAATGAAGAGAATAATCCATTTTTTCAACACATTATTTTTATAAACGTTTTTTAGATGACCTTTTCTTTATTGTTAATTATTTGGGTATTGCACCTCTATTTGTGGATTGGGTCAACACTCTCAATATGAATCTTAAGTTCACTCATAACATTGGGGCAGCTTCAATACCATTTTTAGATGTTAATACCTATATTTCAACAGAGCGACTAGTGGGGGTCAGTTTATATAGAAAGAAGACGGATAGAAATGCATATTTGGATTTCAAATCATTCCATCCATATCACCTGAAATATAATCTGCCCTATGGATTATTTTTAAGAGCAAAAAGGAACTCCTCTTTGGAGTGTGACTTCGAAAAAGCTAGTAACTGCATTACCTCCTTTCTACAACAGAAAGGTTATCCAGATAAGGTAATTAAAGAAAACCTAATTAGAGCTAGGGCTATTCCAAGGGACAGATTGCTCCACAATAGAGTCAGGATACCTGAGAACAGGCTTCACTGTTCATTTGTTTTTTCTCCATTGTCAAACCAGATCCAGAACATTATCAACAAACATTGGCACATTGTTAACCATATAACAGGTTGCTCTTCTCCACCTCGAATAGGCTTGAGGAAATCAAAATCTATTCAGCAGATAGTTAGCAGAACGGACCATTCAGCTCGATCTTTACCTAAGCAACCATTAGTAACAGGGCATTTTAAATGTGGTCAATGTACACATTGTTCTTTGGCTTGGCAAACTAAAATGGTCTCGATCCATAGCAGCAATTATATTTTACATCTAAACCATTTCTCAAATTGCAACAGTTCAGGCTGTATCTATCTACTAACCTGTCCCTGTGGATTGGGTTATGTGGGGGTTACTTCCCGAAAAATTAAAACTAGGGTGGGGGAACACAGGTCTAAAATCCGTAATCAGAACCTGTCTGCACCTCTAGTCAACCACTTTATTGAAGCAAACCATAATGACAAAGATTTTAAATTTGTGGTTTTGGAAATCATTAAACAACAACCTTATCAGCATATTAATATGGATATTGCTTTAAGACAGAGGGAGTTTCTTCATTCACCGTTTCAACACACTGCACCCATATGGGCTAAATCAAGAGCTTGATTTTAGTTGTTTTCTGTGATTAACCAGCTGTGGGAGATTTTCTCTTTAAAAATGTCCTTGGAGTTAGATAACATAACGTCCGTCGACACCAAAAGAATTTACTAGGGAGGTCTAGGATGCGATATAATGCTTTAAAACCTTATCACTGATACAACACTATTGGTATGTATATTCTATGTATCCAAGATCATGTATATAGTTGTATATATATTTGTGTGTATATATATCTTGTATGTTTATGACTATTAGTAATTGCATCAACTTATTATTTAGATCCCTGAAGAAAACTTTTGAAAAATCCTGTATCGAAAGGGTTTTGGATCTTTTGTGTTACCTTGAGAAGACTGCTATAATAAATTTATTGACAAACGGTTCCAGTGGACTTTAGATGGCATTGTAGACACAATGGGCACAGAACTGGGAGGGCTGAGGGGGGGGGGGTGGAGGACAGAGGCGCCTGGAGAACAATGGTCCATAGGGTCGCAAAGGGTCGGAACCGACTGTGCGACTGAACAACAACAACAAGAGTATCTTCTAAGCTCTCCTATGGCACCGTAGTTCAAACACTACTTGTTAGTCATAGGAAAAAACTTTCATTAGATTTAATAGTTTTGATTAAAGCAGCTCTTCTGGCCTCTCAAGATACAGCAAGTACCGAAATATATCTTGTCTTCAAATCTGTACTTCTCTGACATTAACAGGTATTTTGGAAAAATAAAATGTTCATGAACATGTGTGAACCAAAGTGAACATTAAGAATATGTGTAAATAAATTCCATACAAATCTCCTTGCAGGAAAAGACTTGTAATGTTTGAGACAATAAGAAAAAGGAGACAATACAAGTGGGATTGAGAAAAATTTGCGTATAAAGAGTTAGAAACTGCTACTACATAAACAGACAAAAAACCCAAACCAGAAAGAATACCTCATTACTGTATTTGAATATAAGCGATCTTCTGTTTAGGGGCGTACCATCATAAACAAATACTATTATGATTAGAAAAAAATCTGCATATGAATAACCACATATTCTTGATCTAGCATAATGATCTGTATGTGAAGTAAATGAAGTACCAGGACAACATCTATTTCCTCAAGAATGTATGAAGGAAGAGATCACCACCTCAACAAGTTTAAATGCACCCACAAACGGTGTTTAAAATCTCTATCAAGCAAATGAAAATGGACTGATTTAGAGAGCATTTTTTACAAGAAGAAGGCATTTCTGTTTATACAAGAGTTCCTTCTTCTTCAGGTACCATATCCATTCCGTATATTGCCTATCATCATGGCAATAGTCTTCCTGTTCTTCACTCCTCAGAACAGTTCTTCCGAGAACATGCTACACCAGTCTCTCAGGTTCTTTATTCCATCTCCCCCAGCATCTTCAGACCCCACCCCACCCCAGGGAGAAGTTAAGGGCCGTGGAGGCGGCAGGACTTCTGATGCTGCCTCCAGCCCCACCGGCGGAGAAGCCCGCTCAGCGCTGGACATCGGGGGCATTCCATCTCCCCCGGTGTCCTCGGACCCCGCCCATCCCCAGGGAGGACTTAAGGGCCGTGGAGGCGGCAGGACTTCTGATGCTGCCTCCAGCCCCACCAGCGGAGAAGCCTGCCCAGGGCTGGATGCCGGGGGCATTCCATATCCCCCGGCGTCCCCGGACCCCACCCACCCCCAAGGAAGTCGTATTCATTGTTGTTCTCTCTTCTTCTCTGGGACTTAATGTTCTGCTATTTTTGCTCTTTGAAATTGTATTGTAGTGCATATTTCATTTTTTTTGTTGTAACTGAATAGTATATTTTGTGGTTTGAGATTTTGTAACTGTACCTCTGGAGATGTGTTTACTGTATTATTATTATTATTATTATTATTATTATTATTATTATTATTATTATTATTATTATTATTATTATTATTATTATTATTATTATTATTATTATTATTATTATTGTCTGTCATGTAAACCGCCCTGAGTCGGGTTGCACCTGAATGGGTGGTATATAAAAGCGCGAAAATTAAATTAAATTAAATTCAGCCATGAAGTCCATCTACGTCCAGGACCTCTCTTCCCAGGGATATTTTCTTGCACAGCGAGTTGGAGTATTCTATACTTTATGTTGTTCCTCAGGATATGGCCAAGGTATTGGAGCTTTCTTTGCTTAATGGTTTTAAAGAGCTACATCTGTAAATATGACATGTAAGGGCTCCACTGCATAAATTGTAATCCATTTGTAGTTCTCTAGAGGCAAACTAGAATAACAATAATTTATGAAGATACATTTGCTCCTTAAATATTTTGAAACATTTCCTTTATTTTACTTGGGGTTTTCGGGGGGGAAAGTCTTGGTTCTAATGTCAGTAGTACTAGAATAATTCGAACAAAAACACTGCTTTTAATTGTCTGCAGTTCAGCAACCAGCAGAGGGAGTACAACAAATTAAATTACACTTATTTCTTAAAACACACATTAATAGGCATTTTGAAACAAACATAGAAGTGTCAATATGTTAACAGAATTACAAACGTATAGGGAGCATTAATGCCATTCTGTAAAAATGCATTGACCATTGATCTATTACTCAACATTAAAATAATACTGTATGTTTAACTAGCATGTGAAGAACTACTATTTAATGAAAAGCTGGAATATTCTTATGCAAAGGATACGAAACTTCACAGATTATGCACATCAGCTACAGTGCAGTGCACATTAAAAGTGTATTGCTGCTGATACTATGTATATTTGTTAGAGTTCACACAGAAGTCAATGAAACATACTCCTAAGCAAGAGTATGTATGATTGCAATCTTAACACTAGTAAATTAAGAACGCCAAAATTACAATAATAAATGGAATTCTGTAAATCTGGCAGTCACAGTAGACAAAAATTACATGCGATATTTCATTCTTAACAAAACAAGATTCTTTATTCTAAACACACATAGAAATTAGGTGTTCTTTAATTCAGTCCACCTGTATAAAATGAGTTATTGTGGTGGCTCAAGTGGTTAAGACGCTGAACTCGATGACTGGAAGGTTGGAGTTCGATTCCCGAGTACTGCACAATGGAAAGAGTGCCCATCTCTGTCCCAGCTCCTGCCCACCTAGCAGTTCGAAAGCAAGAAATTGCAAGTAGATAAAAAGGTACCACTTCGGTGGGAAGGTCAACACGGTTCCATGCACTCAGGTGTCAAGGCATGCCTGCCACATGTCCATGGAAACATCTGCAAACACAGACCGTGCTGGCTCTTTGGCTATAAACGGAGATGAACACTGAACCCTAGAGTCAGATATGACTGGCTTTCGAGCAAGGGTGACCTTTGCCTTTACCTTCTGCAAACTAACTTTGCTGCTCTTATGCACCGCACCATTGAGTCATATCTGAATTATCACAATCATGGTTTAACATTTCCCAGTGAGTTTTCACAGCTCAACAGGAATTAGAAGCCAGATCTCCCAAATCTTCATCTGATAGTCCATCCACTATACCTCACTGGCTGAAATCCTGGTGCTTATCATAGTGGACAACTATGTCATCATAAAACTTGGGATTTGTTCCTCTCAAACCACAGGTGAATTTGAAGTTGTTGTTTGTTTGTTTGTCTTTGTTGTTGTTTATGCTGCATGCATGCCGCAAAGGGCTGAACTGAATTCATCCATATTTTTTTCCCAAAGTGGCTTTTTTATTTATTTTATTTATTTATCCACATTTATACCTCACCCTTTTGATGTGAGCACCACTCAGGGTGGTTTAATATATATATAATATATATACACTTATACACTTATATGTAGGCAGTGTTTGGCGACATTAGCACCACCATGGCATTGCTCTTCTAACACTGCAGTTGCCACCATGTTTTTTTGTTGTTGTTTTTTTGTGGGCGGGGGGGGAGCTCCCCACTCACATGCACACTTTCACTCCTGCTTTCTCTCTCTCGGCCAAGTATAGGACTTTCTCCAAACGCCTGTTCCCGCTCGGATAAGGAAAGTGCTGGAACCTTCCTTCTTGCCTCCTTTACATCTTTTCTCCTCAACTCACTCCAAGCAGGAGGGTTCTGTCAGACATTGGGGGGGGGGGAGGAGAGGAGGGGCAGCAGGAAACAAGCTTTTTTTCAGGGCTGGATAGGAAGGAACCTGCAGCTCCTTAGAGATTTTAAAAACAGGCTGAGTGTCTTGGGGGATGGGGGAGAAGGATGGCCTGACCCAGGAAATTATTCAACCAGTGGCTGATAGGTGAGGAGAAAAGTTTATGGCATGGGAATACATTGTGGACTCAGTACCATTGGGATGCTGGCACATGGATATGATGGCAACATGTACATGGCATTTCGTGTGGTGGGGGATAGAAAAGGGGCTCTGCAAATTGTAAGTGCCAGGAGCAGTGGTGGTATTCAGCAGGCTCACCCCAGTTCACCAGAACCGGTAGTAGAAATTCTGGGTGGCCCCACCCATCCAAGTTTTGAAATAAAGTAGTCCTAACATAGGGCTTTCTGCCTGGCCACACCCACCATACCATGCCCACAGAGTAGGTAGTAAAAAAATTAAATCCCACCACTGGCCAGGAGAGATTTCTGGGTCTAAATCCTGGATTGTATTGAGCTTGTCAACTGTAGCTCTTCAGCCCAGCACATCCAGCTGAACCAGGATTTGCAGGTTTCAAGGCTCTCCCTTTCCTCCACAAATGCAATCACTCATTACAATTTCATTTGATTCTCATAGTAACGAGTCAATCTGCAGTAGAGCCAAATCACCCCAATTAGGCTTCAATCTAGTCATACCCATAGTAAGTCACACTAGGGTAGATTCACTGAATCACTGTAAATTTAGTGAGTCAGCTCCTCTGTAAGTTCCAAAGGGACCTACGGTAGCTGTGATTTGTTTTAATGCAATAAATTGCAACCAGAGTAGGCCCATTTGAATCAATGTAACTTGTGGAAGAGTAGACTCCAATCCCCACTGACGCACTTGCCCTACACTAGTGTGACTTACTATGATAAACAACAGGAGCTGGTTCTCTACCAACTAAAGTCCCATTAATTTTAATGGATCAACTCTAGATTACACAAATATTAGCTTTAACATTCTCTATTTAAAATAAAGAATAAAACAAGTGAATCTTTCTTTTACCTCATAGCCTTCTCTTTCTCTTTGCAAATGTCAACATTATTTAAAACTCAAGCATTATTAACTCATGGTGAGATCTAAATCACATTTCTGGGTGCCCAGAAAAATGCCAAATCTTGAAAACAGGCATATATTACAACATTCCTTCAAATGAAAAGTGTGATTCAACATCTTTCCAAATAATCACGGTTTGACAATAATCCAGTTCCTCTGATCTCCATAAATGTTTCAAAAAGTAGTGGCTCGACATCAATTGCAGCCCAGATTGTTTTAATAACACTTAAATAAACATGTGCCAATCACATTGTAATGTTTACAGAATGAATAATAAATTGTCCAATTTTATTATAAAACAACCAAATGTACTGTACCTTGAAACTATATCTGTTGTTACTGTTGTTACATGCTGTCAAGCCACTTCGAATGTACTGTATAGCAACCATATGAAAGAAAGATCTCCAAAATGTCCTGTCTTTAACAACCCTGCTTGGCTCCATCTATAAATTAAACTCTGATGGTACACAGCTTTATCTCTCCTTTTCCATCTCAGCAAATGATGCTGTCCATCCCTTGGAGGGTTTTCTGGAGACAGTCATGGGATGGATGGAGAATAGACTGAAACTGAATGTACACAAGACAGAGGTCATGTTGGTGGGGAATAACCAATCTCAGGTCAAGAGAATTTCCCTTAATGTAAGGGGTGTCACCCTCCTGATAAAGGAGGGTGTACATAATCTGGGTGTGCGTCTGGACCAAATGTTGTCCTTGGAACAGCAGGTGGCAGTTATGGTCAAGTCTGCATTTTTCCAACTGTGGCACACTGCCCAACTTCACCCATTCCTAGTCAGGGGATCTCATCTTTTCTTGACCTTAGTAATCTCCAAAATTGACTATTGCAATGCTCTCTATGTGGAGCTACCCTTGAGGCTGGTACGGAGACTCCAGTAGGTGTAAAATCCAGCAGCAAGATTCACTGTGAGTATAGGTCACTTTGACCATTTTAACTAAGTCTTCTGGTCTGCATTGGATACCCATTGGATACCATGCCAGGTTCACGGTTTTAGTGTTAAGATACAAAGCCCAATAAGGTTTAGGACTATGTTATCTTTGGGGAGCACCTCTTCATACATAAGTATACCTAGAGCACCCAAATGATGACGTTAAGGATGGCCACAACAAAGGAGGTATAGAAGGCCTCTACCATAGGTCAAATGTTTTCAATAGTGGCTCCGTGGCTCTGGAAGGATATGTCAGTTGAAATCAGAACCACCCACACATTTTTGGCTTTTCAGAAGTTATCAAACATGTTGTATTGCCATCAGGTGTTTTTTATTTTCATAAATAAAACTCCTATATCAATCTTACATCTATTGTTTTGAGTTGTCAAATTTTGGTAATTTGTTGACTTTTAATGTTATCTGCTATACTGTGACCATTAATATCAACTGGAATTGACATTAATGCCCTACATGGTAGTGGGCCAGGATACCTAAGAGACGAACATCTGTCTGTCCAACTAGAGCAGACTGGAGGGACTCTCTAATTGTACCATCTGCTAGAAGAGCTCATCTCTCTAGCACAAGAAGGAGGGCCTTTTCCATGTCCGCACCGGCCCTATGGAACCTCCTGCCAATGGAATTACGGCTGCAGACAGAATTGCTGCCCTTTAGGAAAGAACTGAAGTCCTGGCTGGCGGGGCAGGTGTGGGGCGCCGACGGAAGGGTGACCCCCGCCTGTTGGCTGGTTTAACAATCAATATTTTCTCTCTTTCTATGAAGGTGGGTGAAGTGGGTAAATCACCTGGAATTTTTAATGGGGTTTTATGTGTTTTTAGTCAGTTTTTAATATTGTCTATTGCTGTGAGCCGCCCAGTGTCATTGTCGAGTTGGGCAGCGATAGAAGTATGATAAATAAATAAATAAATAAAGTTGGGGATCATTCTGTATTTATAGTTAACGTTTGAGTGTGTTTTTGCATTGTTTGATTGTTCGCTCTTTATTATATCATATGTTTAATTTTGGTTATTTCATTTATTTTGTGATCTTATTTTGTTGCTGTTAGCCACCCACATTAGTGGTTACATTAACTGTGGCAAGATACAAATCAAATGAAATCAATCAATCAGTCAGTCAATCAATAAATAAATTACAGGACTCAACTGTGCGACTGAACAACAACAATTAGTAGTTGAAAACTATATTAATATATTTTACTGCTATGGTAAACCAAGATAATGGAGAATGTCACAGTTGCAGGAGAAAATAAGAATGGAATAAAGTATTCTCTGTAATTATTTCTTCATGTCCTATCTAAACTATTTCTGGTGCTTCTAGTATCACATGGTGCACAAACTGAAAAACTCCTGCTTTATAGCATAATTTGAACACTCCAACAAATAACTGTATCTTCTTCTTTGCTTCCTCTTTTACCCCATTAGGTGTCGAGGGAATCTACTGTAAACAACTGTATCTACTGCTCAAAAATCAAAGGAAAAATAATAAGATACACGGTTTAGATGCCACACCTTGGTTATTGAGTATGTGTGCTACATATCAACAAGTCAGAAATGACTTACAGATACCCTAATAGGATTTTCAAGATAAGTGAGATATTTAAGGAGTGATTACCAATTGCACAGTGTCACCCACATGGCTTTCCATGGCCAACCAGGAATTTGAACTCAGGTCTCCTAAATCCTAGTTCATCACTTTGTTTTTGTCCACGGCACCCCACTCTTGGTTGAAGAGTTCCACAAAGTCAAAAAGGAACCAAATCACTGAAACAAAACAGTAGAAAGTAAGGCTCAAAATAACTCATGCCTCAGGTCCTGACACTTGGGTCCTGTGGAATCACTACAAAGTGATTAACTACTGCTTGGTTCAGAATTCTCGGTGACCAAAAGAAATGGATGGCTGAACTTTTGTTTCTATCCTGGCTTTTCTTCTTTCTGTCATACAATAGTAAAGGTAAAGGTTTCCCTTGCTCGAAAGCCAGTCGTACCCGACTCTAGGGTTCAGTGCTCATCTCTGTTTCAAAGCCGAAGAGCCAGCACTGTCTGCTTCTGCAGACATTTCTGTGGTCATGTGGCAGGCATGACTATACACCAGAGCGCACGGAACACTGTTACCTTCCCAATGAAGTGGTCCCTATTTATCTACTTGCGATTTCTTGCTTTCGAACTGTTAGGTTGGCAGTAGCTGGGACAAAGACGGGAGCTCATTCCATCCTGCAGTACTTCGGGATCGAACTGCTGACCTTCCACCTCCCAGTAAGCACCTTAGCCACTTGAGCCACTGCAGTCCCTCGTCATAGGATATAAATAGCATTTAAAAGTAATTTTCCCACCTCAAACATACCTTGCTGATTTGTTTGCTTTGCCATGTCATGCCATGTATTTTTCTACCCTCCCAAACTGCCTGTTCTTTTTTAAAATAACAACTCCCTCTCACATTTTATGGAATCTTAAACACATACTGGCATATTCTCTTCACAACATCTTACATGTGCATATATTTACAACATTAGGCCAAGAATGGCAGAAGGAAATTAATTTTCCTAGCAATCCACTCCTCTCCTCCAAAACTGGCCAGTGACCACTTGTGCACACTGAGCATAAAGATGGGTTGACCAAAGATAAAGTTAAGAATCATTATGATAATTGATAAATTTTTGGCCTTAAAACTTGGTCATATTTTTGCTTTTATTTTTAAATCCTCTGGGTCACTTTGTAAAAACAAAACAAAACAGCATGCCATTTCTTCCACACTACACAATAACCACCCCATTACAAACGTGCCGAGTTTCTTTGGTAGTCAAAAAAAAAATGAAGAAATATTAGCAAATGCATACACACATATGCACACAAACAAGAAAACCCAAAAATCTCCACAGGTCACATAGGGTAACAAAAGGATTCACCTATATTAGCTCTGTCATCTTTTATTGTTATTATTCATTGTTCCTTGACAAACCTGGCACTTTTTCTGGTGCTTCGTCTTTTCTTTCTATCATTCATTAGGCAAAAGTTGTGGGAAAGCTATTTGTGCTCCTTTAGGCAGGTGGTCCGTGGAAAGAAGAGTAGGTCACATTCATGCCTTCCTTGCTCCATCGTCCATATGAAAACTTGCATTGAAGCAGGGCACCCTTTCCTTAAAGCAAATGATGACCCCGTTCTCTTTTCGCACAAAATTCACTGAGGGAGGAGATTCCCCTCCACATCTGCTAAAGGCAGCAGCTTCTTCCACTCCTAACCTGATGGAGCACAACTCCACAACTGAAACGCATTCTCTCTCGCACTGTTTTCCTTCAGACCTGGCTAACTCTTTGTTATCCATCTCTGACACCACGGGTGCACAAAACACACAGCCACACACGCACACCTCCAGTGTGGATCGTAAGCCTTAAATTTGTAAAGCGAGAGTTGTCTACCCTTCCTACCAAACCCCAAAAAATTTTTTTAAAAAAAATCGCTTGGGCAACATTTCGTGCCACACAAGACCCAGTACAGTGATACCTCATACAACGTCCAAACTTGGTTCCATAAGTTTGGACTTTATACGGATTTGGACTTTGTATGAGGGATGCAAAATCCTATCCGCCACACCTCATACAACGTCCAAATCCTAGCCGCGATGCCTCATACAACGTCATTTCCATAGAGATACATTGTACTGTAACAGCACAGACTTCAGGGCAAAGTCAAGGAAACAGACAGGAAACTGACAGAACTTTAAGAAATCATTGTCTAAAGGCTAAAAAGTTACAAAAACATGTCAAACAACCATGATTGTGCAAGAACCTGAAGAATGCTGCAAAAAACCCCAGGAATGCTTCTAAAAATTCTGGGGGGGAAATTCAAAAAAAATCCAAAATCATGCTCAAAACCACTCCTAAACACTCTTCGCTTCATGCAAAACCCACAAGAGCAATGCACGCATGTGTCCTGCCTTTTATACTGCCCAGGCACAATGAAACCTGGGAAAAACCCCAACTTTTTTCAAGGAATTAGGCGATGTTGTATGAATTCGATGTTGTACGAAGCGGACTTTGTATGAGGTATTACTGTACTGTATTGTCCATCCTTCTCGGACCCCCCCTTAGCCACCAACCGGTGGAGAACAAAATATCACCCCGCTACCTACTTGAGTTGAGGAAACACTCGGTAAACCGTCTAAAGCAACTAGCCGAAGAAGCTCCATCTTCCATGTCTGGGTCCTAGCGAGCGGGGAGCGGAGAAGGAAGAGAGGGAAGAAGAAGGAGGAAGAAGAAGGGGCTTCTTTGTTGTTGTTGTTGTTGCCGCCGCCGCCGTTCCTGCTGCTGGAAGGCAGCCTGGCTTCTCCCCGCTGGAGCCGACCGTCGACTCCCGGACGGACGGCGATTCTTCCTCCCCTTTCCTCTTGCCCAAATGAAGGACCACCACAAGCTAGGGAAAAGCCGGGCAGAGAAGCCGGGCCGGAGGCGCTCGCGGAGGATGCCGATTGACGCCGCCGATCGCGGGCGCCTTTGGAACAGCGGGAAGGTGGGCGCGGGAGGGAGGGAGGGAGGGAGGGAAGAAAAGTCGCCTCCCGGGGGGGGGGGGTATCGCCGCCACGCTAGACAAGAGCACGGGAGTTGTTGCTAGCGGCGGTGGGGCTTCTCGTGCTTCTGTGGTCGCCGCCGCTGCCGCCCTCCTGGCCGCCGCTGGTGCTCCTCCAACATTTCCAGCAGCAGATGCCAGCCTTCCCTAAGCCCTGCTCGCTTCCCTCCCGCCGCGGGGATCTGGGAGACTGAAGGAGGGAGAAAGAGAGGAGGCGACGGCACGCCACCAAGTCAAAGGAAGAAGATGGAGAGAGGGAGGGGAGGGGGGAGAAGGAGGGGGGAAAGAGGGAGGAGGCTGCTTCTTCTGCTGCTGCTGCTGCTGCTTCTTTTGCTGCTGCGCCCCGGAGACGGCGGCGGTGGTGCAGGGGACGGTCTATGTCGACGAGGAGGCGGGAGGCCCGGCCCCGCTCCCCGAGGAAGAAGGAGCGCTCGCTCCCTCCCTCCCTCCGCCCGCCGCCGCCCCTTCTCGCTCTCTCCAGCCCAAGGGAATGGAAACAACTGAGGCTGGACTGGAGCCTGCCGGGTTTTTCCGCTCCTGCTCGCTCGCGCTGCTTTGGGGGGGGGGGGGAGAGAGAGAGAGAGCAAGGCCTTGGAGGGGGGTTTGAGCGCGCTTTCTCCGGGTTGGCCGCCGGAGCTTCCCTCCCGAGTCCCGCCCTTTCCGCGGGAGTTTGAGGCAGGACAGGACGCTTCCAAGAATCAGCCGGGCCGGGCAGGGCCGGCGGTGAAGAGGCGGCTGCTGGCCTGGAAGACCAGAATGAAGGAGCAGCAGGCGGGCAGAGAGGGAACGGCTTGCCTCCCCACCACCACGATTCCCCTCAGAACCTCCACAGACAGATCCCTTCCGAAGTGGCTTTATAGATTTGTTTGTAAAATTGGGGGAGGGGAGGAAGGAGAGATCTCCCGAGGGCTTTTAATGTCACACTTCCCTTATCCTTCCCAAGACCTTGGCATTAAAAGTGTGTGGGGGGGGGGGGAGAGAAACAGCACGGGCACAAATCCCCGCCTCTTCTGTGCTTATAAACAGCATAAACCTTCCTCTGCATAAGCAAAGCTGGAAGCAAGAGAGACGGGACTGAGTTGAGGGGAGAAAGAGAGCGCTCCAGCCGACCAGCCAGCCAGCCCAGGTCTCCAGTTCGTTCGTAGCCACAGCCAGGCAGGGCTGCTTCAGACGAGGAATACCGCCCACTGGCGGAGCCTGGCGCTTCCCGAGGCGCCTCCTCCCCTCTTCCAAGTTCGCCCTTTTGTCAGGGCTCTTCTCTCCCTTGTGCTGATGAGCAAGCGAGCGGCGTCATTTTTTGCCGCCTGAAGAAAAAAGGAGGGGAAAGAAGGAAACGGTCCTTTTCGCTCTCTCGGTTCCCAAGAGCCGTCAACGCCTCGGCAAAAGGAGCGGAACCACACACACACACACACACACCCCAACCTCCCAGCGGGAAGGAGTTTCAAAAGCTTCCTTTGTTGCCATCGACAGTCACCTGTCCTTTTTTTAACTGGGGCTCTCCGGTGCTAACACTATACATACTGTATAGTGTGTGTCCCTGAGGCTTTGGGTTGAAGTTTGTTGGACCCTCCCCACCCCCATCCCATCCCGACGATACGATAACTGGCTACTCAGTGCTTGGCTTAGTGGGTGTGACGCTGAACTTGATGAGTGGTCGGCAGCAGGTCAGCAGGTCAACAGTTCGAGACGCGAGCGCTGCACGACGGAGTGAGCTCCCGCCTCTTGTCTCAGCTCACGTGCCAACCTAACAGTTCAAAAGCAAGACATTGCAAGTAGATCAATAAGTACCGCTTTGGTGGGAAAGGTAACAGCAGTTCCGTGCGCACTGGCGTCTAGTCATGCCCGCCACACATGACCACGGAAACGTCTGCAGATGCGGACAGCACTGGCTCTTTTGGCTGTAAATGGGAATGAGCACCGAACCGTAGAGTCGGGTACGACTGGCTTTGGGGCAAGCAGCATGCAGTTAGGCGCGAAGGCAAAACACAGCTTAATCGTCAAGGAACTCTGCACGCCGTTAGTCAGACTTCGGGGTCGGGAGCAGACCTGGGGCTCGGAACACAATGCGACCAACACAAAACTTGCACAAGTTAGGTTATGGAAAACTGATAATGTGCCCCGAGTCTGTCGATAACGTAGAGCAGCCCTGCATTAAACCTGGAGGCTAAATTCGCCTCTCAGCCACTGCCCTCCGATAATTTAAAAACAATTACCTCAGAATTGTAATAATACTGTATCTCGTCCCTAATTCTGGGGACACCTGCCCTCTCGTTGCACATGTGGCTGACAGAACCCCTAAAGTGGCCACAGCACCTTTCTCATTCAGACCCGGACCGAGAGACCATTTTCCCCGCCCTGTTTTCGCGCCCTTCTGTTGCCTCCCGCGCTGCGGGGCAGAGAAACTAAGGCTGCCCACAGACTAGGGTGTGTGTGTGGGGGGGCGCAGACGATGTCTCGGGCGGGGCCGGTGAGCCTCGAGTCCGGTCTTTGCTGCGCCCATAGCAGGAGGCAGTGAGAACCCCCTGCGAGGTACAGGAAGACTCAATGGCGCCAAATGGGCACGAGGCGAGTGGGGGCTCCCCTCCGACCCCGGCTTTTCGTTTTCACGCCAAATAGCCTTGCTTCATCGACAGTGGGAGAAAGCAGGCAAAGGGGCGTCCTAACTAACAGGGGCTGCCCTCCTGGAAATAAACAGGTAAAAATACTGGCAGTGCCCCACCTCCATGTCTTGGCGCGTGTCGTTCTCTTCACCTCAGCATCTGCCACTACCCGGCTGAGAGAGCAGAAGCGCCGGTGACAGTTTCTTCTAATCAAGCCATGGCGAGGGGGTGTTTTTGTTTTTATTTTAAGGCGGGCTCTTCCCCCACTGCGTCCCACAACGAAGCCCAGTCATTAAAACAGGGAAAAGCGAGGCACGCTCCACAAGTGAAAGGGGGCTTTGGATACCTGAGAGAGAAAAAACTGGCCACACATGACGGATTTAACATTTTTAAAAGACACACTGTTCAGCTTCACTGTTTTATTGTGGTGTATTATTCTTGCGAGGGACTGCATCCCACTCCTTTCGCTCAAGTGTGGGGCAACAGTCCAGGAATGCTGCTTATGCCGAGTAAAACTTGTCTTTAATGAGTCCAAAGACTCATTGCGGTTTAATTTGCTAACTAACTAACTGGGGCGGCCCTCCTAATGAACCATATTCCTAACGAAATACGATTTAAGATTCTTTGTCAAAAAATGAAAGAAAGAAAACAAACTGTTTCGATCTTTCGTGCACATTTCCCGCTATTTGATGGCTGGAATTCTCTTTTCGGGATATGAGCACTAGAAACCAAACTCGTTTCGCTGTCTGGCAGGTAGCAATAGGTGCTTTAGAGTTTTCCCTTAGGTGTTTTTTTTAAGGTATCGCCTTTTTCAATGTAAACAAATCAGCGGAAAGGTAATAAGATACACGATTTAGATGCCATACCTTGCACTGAAAGTGCACTGAAAGTGAACCCACCTCCCCTCCAACTCACTTCACAGTCTAGTTGCAATTTTTTTTAAAAAAAAGTCGATACAAGTGTAACCTTATTTAAATTGTTTTAAGAAGTAAGGAAGCAGTGGCCGGAAAGGACTCAACGTTGTGTAAAATTCAAAAGCAGTTCCTGAGGAAACAAGAAGTCTTGTGTAAACAACAGTATATGTAGGGAATTACTACAATTTTACTATAAAAGTAGAAAATATTTTAAAAATCAACATAAACATTAAAAAGTAATTAAATGTTTAGTCTCAGTTTCTTTTCTGTGCTTTACTATATTGATCATTCTGCACTAAAGAGAAGGCAAAAGTCCAAGAAAAGCTCTTCAGTCAATGTAACCTGTTGAATCCAATATAAATTTATATAATATAGTGCAATATATCACATTCTTTCACATTAAGATCTGCATTCTTGGAAGCACATAAACAAAAGTGTCCTTGTGTTTTGCTTCTTCTTTTTTACACATTTGAAGCTTCTTATAAGAAATGATTGCTGTCTAAATATTAGGAAATAATTTTAAATTTTTAGTAAATAATAACATTTAACATCTATTGGTGAATCAAATATTGGGTATGACTACTTAGCAAATTTCATACACCAGAGAACTTGTACATTGCATGTTAATATGAAAATGTACCTAAAATTTAAATATTCGTTTGAGGGAGTAATGTATCTCATATAATATGGCATGGAAATGTTGTATTCACAAATATTAGTGTGTCCAGGACTCTTTAACATTGTGGGCTTCTTTTTCCTATGTCTATTTTTAAAAACACATTCAAAATTAATTTATTTTGCAGTATAGTTATTATGATAAACATACACAATGATAATAGATTCTTCAAGTACCTATTTGAGAGAGATATTTCAGGAAAACAGTGAATAAACAAAGTGTATGCATTATTTGAGTTATCTGAGTTATTTAGTTATTTATTTAACCTTATTCCTGTTTGTGTATATTTTCTACCATAGATGCACAAAACATTTTTGAAGTATGAAATAACATTTTTCTATTTTTTGGTTTCAGCTTAAAGCATTTACCTATTTTAAACAAACATAACTACTACAATACACAATTGTTCTTACTTTATGTGAATTTACAACCTTACTGTTAACTGCCTTTGTCAAGTTTCAGCATGCTTTGTAAAAAAAAAAATATGTCAAAACAAATTTAAGAACAAAATATAAGACTATGAATATTTTGCGTAGGATTTTACTTTATGCAAGTTTGAATTAAAAATGCACAGTCCAACTCCTGGATTATCATGATTCACGTAATTTTGTATTTTGCCAAGTCTGCTTTCAGTTTTAAAATTGTAATTTCCCTTGTTAAACATATTCACTTGAACATCTTGAACAAATTATTTGTCTTGTAAATACATTAAACCCTGATTCCAAAATACTTCCAAAGTAGAATGTCCCACAGAATTCTATTGTGCCTACTGCCTATTAAGTGAATTATGTCTGCTACCCTTTATACATTTTCAAAATGCTCCATTGTTTACAGTACATTTTGGCACTTCTAGTGGACATTTTTACATTCATAAACATCACATTTCATGCTAATTTTCATGCTAAATATTGGATGAGAATAGGACTAAGAGGATCAGAATGGATGGCATCCTCAAAAAAAAAACCCCCAATAATGGTGATATGACAACACACTGATACTTGTTCCTTAAATTAACTTTTTCTCATGAATTTAACAATGCTAAAACATCAGTTGCAAACTACCTTGCAAACGGGCATATCCTGTACATTTATATACTAAGAAAATAATTCTTTCAACTAATAAAAATTATTAAACTTTTTGAATGGTGCATTCAAAAGGGGAGGGTGCCATTTTATAGATTATGGCCACTCTTGTATTCACTATACAAGCCTCTGGATTTTATTTTCACAGGAATCTTGTCACCAATAAATATTAATGCAATGTTACTGTATGATTTTTGTAAGATAAATGTTTGATTTCCCTGAATTCTGTTGTTACTTATATAAACTTTAAGCTATTTGACTACTATCAAAACAATGCTCCTGAAAGGTACAACTTATTTATGCTCGGGTTGAAATCTCCAGATATGTCAGGTTGAAATCTCCAGATATTTCCCAATAAACATGCTTGGAATTGGAAAGGATATTTAATGAAACAGATCTGTATTTACTATGTAAAAACATGCCAGATATTTCAACTTCACATAATACTTATCAGATTTCAAATACTTCTATATTTCACATTGTTTATTTTACATGTTCTATATTGATGAGTGGTTCCTCCTCTACTCATTTCACCATTGGGCCCATATGATGGTTTCTAGTGGCATTTCCTCCACTGAGGGGGCCCATCACTCCACCTAAAGGGGCTCATCCACCCATAGCCATTGGCCCCTTTAGGGAATCAGGTTATTTACCACTGCCCATCGCTCGGCATTGAGTCACTGGCTACTCCATTACCATAGTGGGATCCATAGTGGGATGTCTGGCCAGACATGACCAATGGTCATAGAGGCAGAAGAGGGCATGCCAGATGGACTGCCTGTGAAGAAGCACCTTGTCAATATCCTCAAGACTGTGGCAGTCAATTGCTGTCCCGGCATTAAATCCTGGATGTCTCATTTCATATGTGCCACAGGTGATGGCTCCATGATCATAGTGTGTGGATCACTTCATGGCAAGCTGGGATCCACCTTAAACAAATTTATGCCAACAGCATTTTTCCTGCTTCAGGGGGGGGGGGGGGGATGCTTTCTTGGATATGAGTTGCAGCCAAGGACAACGAACGATATTGATGAGAACTCTACTATTGCGGGTCCAAAGCCTGGATGAGAAAGGAGGAGGGTAGGGCATCAGGTTAGCACCTCAGCCCCATAAACCTTATTGCTGAAGAAACAATGAGCAGTCTCATTGCCGATATGCTGTAGTGGCTGGGATGGGTGCCACACAGCATGATAAGAAACTACTACTACATTCTGAAGAGACACCTTTGAAATTTCTTCACTGCAAACAGATTGTATACTCTCCTTTTAACACAGAGGTGGGCAACTTCCAGAAGACTAAGAGATGTACATGGCCCAACAACCCTTAGAGGCACAATATCCTTAATATCCCCCCCTTAATTTTAACCTATAAGAAGGGGGTTGGGCTGTGCGTGTCCAGAATGCATGTCCGCAGCCATCCAGCCTATCCCATAATGAACCTTGCACACTTACCTTATGTCCCAGAGATCAGCGCCACAAGGGTTCGGGAGCCGAGAGTGGGGCCAACAGCCCACGAACATGAACAAAAAAACCCTATGGGTCCCAGCGTCCTCCACACTGCAGCATGTCTCAGCCAATCAGGCAGGAGGACACAAGCATGGAGGAGGCGGGACAACCGGCACGCACAAAGAAAAAAATAGCTGATGCATGTGCACTACCCCCCCCCCCCCCATTGGGCGCCGGCAGGGAAGGGAGAACGGAATGCGTCTGCCTCCCCCCTTCCCTGCCTCCCCCCCATGCCGGCAGGGAAAGGGGGGTGGAATGCATCCGCCTCCCCCCTTCCCTGCCTCCCCCCGGGTGCCGGAAGGGAAGGGAGAACAGAACGTGACCACCTCCCCCTTTCCTGTCCCCCCCCCGTGCCAGCAGGAAAAGGGGGAATGGAACACATCTGCCTCCCCCCTTCCCTGCCTCTCCCCCCCCCCCCACGGCACAGGAAAGAAAGAAAACGGATCACATCCGCCTCCCCCCCTTCCCTCCCTACTCACCCGGGTGCTTACCTTCTGTGTGTGTGTGAGTGTGTGTGTGCCTGGCAACGGTTCCTGTGCAGCTACCTCCTCCGAAAGCAAGCCGGTCAGAGTTTCTGATCCTCAGGTTGCTTTCAGAGGAGCCAGCCGACTCCAAATAAGCCACCCCCCAAATCTAACCCACCAACAACACACAATCAATACATGCTCGGCAAGGCCGGGCAAAATAGCTAGTATTTTTTAAATTGAAGTAGGCCTTACGTTCAACAGTGGCCAGACATTGATTCTAAACTAAACTTATATACAGTACTCTGGAGTGACAGAGGCATAACATGGCAGAAGGAGACTTTTTGAGCTATGGAGGTTTATGTACAGAGGCTAAGGGGCATGCCAGGTTCCCCTTAGGAGCTGCTTACAGTTCCTGGGTCATTGTCTCACTCTGTGTCATCATGAAACAGGCCTAAACTCATGACAAAACCAGAATAACTAACTGTTATTTTAAGCAAATAATCAGAAGCTTCAAGGCTGCTCAAGCTGCTCAAGGAAGCAAACTCCAACTGCTCCACTACCATTACCTTATTCAAAAAAGGGATAAGAATACCGGTGGAGAAAGGTGTCAAGAAGGCAGATACAATCTCACCAAAGCTTTTAAATGCATGCCTAGAAAAAGTTATGCAAAGCTTAAACTGGAAGATGGTATCAAACTGAATGGAGAGAAGATAAACTATCTCAGGTTTGCAGATGATGTAGTACTGATTGCCAGAAATGCTCAAAGACTTCAAAAATGCTGTGTGAGCTCGACGCAGAAAGTAGGAAGGTTGGCATAAAAAATGAATGGCATGAAGACAAAATATATGCTATCAAGCAACCAGTGGACCTTTCAAATAAGAATCTGGTTTGAACTCATTGAGCAGGTTGACCGCTACATCTATCTCAGCTGTCTGACTGGGATGAACAATGATTAGAGAGCAGAAATAGTCAGAAGAAAGAAAGTGGGATAGGTGGCATTCTAATCAATCAAAGAAATCAGCAAAAAACAATGTGCCAACTTTTTTAATTCAACAGTACTACCTGTCGTTCTCTATGGGAGTGAAACATGGTCATTAATGAAGGCCAAGGAAGAACTATCAAAAGCTGTAAAAGCCATGGAAAGAACAATGCTAAAGGTATCCCTTTGTGATCACATCCCCAACGCCCAGATAAGAAAACAAAGCAGAATCAATGAAGCTGTTGCTGAATATCAAAAATGGAAATTGTGCTGGATTAGACATATTTCTCAAATGACAGACGGGCATTGGACAGCAGCAGTCACCAAGTGGTATCCTAGAGGAATAAAAAGACCCCTTGGCAGCGCCCCCCCCCCCCCCAAGATGGGAAGACCCAATCAGGAAAATTTTTGGTCGAACCTGGGGAAGAAGAGCACGACAGCGAAAGGAATGGAAAATGAGTTGCAACCAGCAGGAACTCATTCCTTGATAGTCTGGTCAATCAAGGAATCAGAAACATCACTATTTATTAGAACTATCTGTGGAACTGCATACTGTATCTTGTTATGAATTCTAATTCTGAAATTTGCACACCCAGTTCATGAATGAAATCCAACATGTTGCAAGCAGATTTCCTATGGAGCCACAAGAATGTCCCTCCTCTCTTTCTCCCTGCAGCCTCTTCTCCAACAATCTTCTTTGGAGAGGCCTCCAGCACAATGGAGCAGATTTTGAGTTGTGGAGAAGTCACAGATGTAGAGGGAATCATTCCCCCCTTCTGATTCCACTGCAAGAATTCCTTTCATCGGTGAGACTGATTAATTGGACAATACACTATGTAATTTTTTCCCAGTTTGACTCCACCAAATAACTGCTGGTGAAAGACTATGCTTTTGTTACACAACTCAGGGAATGACTTAGCATTCAATCAAGGACAGGAGACATTAAATGGGAGTGTCTATAGTACTACACATAGGGAGTAATACAGAAAGAAGAATTTGGGCTGTGACTTCAGCTACATTACTATTATCTGAAGCTTCAAAAAACTCTACCATTCTATGTCCTTTTCTAAGACTCAGAATAATCTTCATCCTCACCATCATTGCCAAGCAGTTAAGGAATCCAGAATCCAGCATATTTTATAATACTGTATTAGTCTTACAGTCCTTTCCACCACCCTGACAAGAAAACACATGTATGCAGAGATTGTACAGAAACTCACCAATAGATAATAAATAAGCTCATATACAACTATTAAATGACAGCAGTTGTTTTAATTATGTATTAATAAATCATTTTAAAAGAATTATGTCTTGTATCCAAATTTGCAAGAGCATAAGATTGACATAAAGGAGCTTTTGTCAGGTAACACAGTCTTCATTGCAGTAATGCCACCTCATTGCATGCTATTATGGAGGAATGACTTTTGGATGCATTTGGGCTACACTTGAAGAGAAAGATGGTGCTTCCCCCTACCCACCCCTTTTTCATGTGTATGTATCCAAGCTACTGGGAGAGAAGGTCTGGAAATAATGGGCTATTCAATGGTAGTCTTAACCAGAGTAGACCACTGAAAGGAATGGGACTTCTTATTGCTTATGCAAATCCCAGTGATTTCAGTAACTATACTAGCCAGAATCCTAGTAGTTAATGGGCTGTTTACATCCCTCTTTTTTTACAAACTCACACAACTGGCATATGACAAGGGATAAAAATGGTCATTGCAGTTACATTGGCATAATTAAGTGATGGATTTTTGGCCCCTCTTTACTACATTTCATTCTCACATGACAGTTTGCTCATGTTCCTAACAGACACTGCCACTTAATTTTTATATTTATACATTTAATGCTGTAAGATTATTCTGATGTAATTCACTTGTGAAAAGTTTTTCTCCTTAATTTTCCTTTTTGAGAAACTTGCCTCTAGACAAGGGCAATGTGGGAATTTGAAGAGAGGTGTAACATCCAAATGTCTGGCATTTTTAGAGCAGCAAATCTTATCCTACTGAAATCATCCTGAGACAAGGAAGAGAAGAATTTAGCCACTAGCTTTCCTTTGTTAAGTCTCCTAAAAACAGGTACAGTACTGTAATTTAAAGAAAATGGGATGGATCAGAGCTACTATATGTGGAATGGCCAGATGCTAGAAAACCCCTGAAGGGAACATCTTATGAAGCTTGTTCAGAATAAATGCCTCACTCAGTGGATCTTAATGCTTGCAGTCACATGAGTGAGCTCTCTCACACAGGATTAGATAGAACTGTGTGGTTATGGGAAAACATACTGGCTTTTGGTATAATAGCTAGATTCTTTGTGCTAAAATAGAAACTATGGGAAGACTAGTTGGATCCACCCAAATGTTATGATAATTGAGTGTTCCCTCAAGAAGGAAACACTCTGGAAAGGCTCATAATATAAAGGCTTTGTGATATTTCTCAGAGCTTAGAAATTTTGCTTTTTTGTGTGTGTGTAGTCCATGTACACAATCTGACAGCAAAGGTGGGTGGTATTTTTATTGGATCACTAAAGCATCACAAGTATAAGCTAGTTTTCAACTCTATAGTGGTCTTCTTCAGGATTTGATCCTGAGAAAGGAAAACAGCTAATCTATATTCCTGACGTTTAGTAGTTATACACCCAGGATAACCCAGACATCCAAGCTGGCTACAGCACTCTGGGGCGTACTATTTCAAAAAGTTACTTTTCCAAGGTCTTGTACTTTTCTTCATTAGATGCAATTCTGTCACAAACAGTTGTGAATTTACTCTCATAAAAACCATATCCTGAAATACTGGTAAATAGCTTAATTGTAATTTCTTTCTAAACAAAGGTAACAAAGCTCTGGAACCTGAGAATTACCCCCAATTTAATGAGCGATGGCCATGAAAGTTTCTGATCTATGAAATTGTTGTGTATGCATAACAAAGCAGAGACGAAACCACCATCGAAACTAAGTAACACCTTCAGCTGCTGGCTTAGCACAGCTGCAGCTACTAAGGGAGATCGCGGGGAGGCTACTAAGGAAGATCGTGGGGAAGCTAGTAAGGTAGATCTTTGGGGAAACCTTCCCCATGCCTCCAAGTGTTCGGGGATTGGCTCTTGCTTCCCCCTCATGAACCGGCCAGCCAATCAGCACGCTCAGTGGATTCAGAGTCGGGAATACAGTGGCTACCAACCAATGGGTATTGGTTGGTGGGCGGGTGTGTGTGTTAAATGTATTATAAAAGGAGCTGCGTATCCTACTGCAAACCATGTACAGATTGACCATGCAATAAAGAAAGACGTGTTTTGCCCTCCTGCTGGCTCTGAGTGCAATCAATCTGCCTACATCAAAGAAATATGCTTGTTATACAATGGCATTGTTTACAATGCACAGAACTGTA
The DNA here is from genome assembly GCA_035047345.1 of Bradypodion ventrale. Lineage (NCBI taxonomy): Eukaryota > Metazoa > Chordata > Lepidosauria > Squamata > Chamaeleonidae > Bradypodion > Bradypodion ventrale. The sequence continues at coordinate 86,884,114 of JAWDJE010000001.1, read as the reverse complement.
TTAATATTATCTAACATTCACAAGGCCAGAAGATATGAAAGAGTCTGTTAAATTAGATACTACTGTGTGGATCAGATCATAGCTTTATTGGACTCCCAAAGCATCACAGAAAGAGGAGATTTTGAGTAATCCAAAACTCATAGGACAGGGACCAAGATCCAATGATGTTCTTCCACATCCAATGCCAACAAAACTGGGACTTCCTCTTCCTGCTTCAGTTCTCTATAGTACCAAAATGTTTGTTCCAGAGGCTCTCCCATCCCTGTGGAGCAGGTTCTAGGGTGCATGGAATGAATGAGAGTTCATGATTTTTGCCAGAGACTGTAGGATCAAGCTGAAGTATATTATGAGATTCTGGTAGTAAGAAGCTGGCATATAGAAAGTTACATCATCGGCCATTTAGACCTTCATTTTCAGCTTCCTACATTTTCATTATGAATCCTGCATTTCCAGGGTTCCAGGCAGGATTCTTTTCTACCCTTATCTAAATATCTCTGATAACACCAATTGGTCTCCCATCGAATTAATAACCTTGACAAACCCTGCTTAGCTTCCAAATTCAGACATGCACATGTGTTCAGGATAGTATGGGTGAACAGCTCCGCATCAGGCTGAACATTACATAATTAGAATTGCATGAAGAAATGGAAGCTCTTGGAATTTTTCATAACCAGATATTATAATCATAAAACCTGATAACATTTTATTGGATCACCATAACAAGATAAGCTTTCATGTTTTCAAGACCCCTTTAAAGAGTTTATTTAATAAAAGATAGGGAAAAAATTAAAGATATTGTCATCTACAGGCCTAGTTGGACCTTGAATTAGGGTGGGCACTACTGGTTATTTTTAAATGGCTATTTTAAATGCTTGTCTGGCCGGACATCCCTCTACAGCAGACCATAAAGCAAGTGACTCAATGCCGAATATCAGGCAGCGGTTAACTAATCTGACTCCCTAAAGGGGCAAATGTATATGGGTGGATGATCCCCTTTAGGTGGGGTGATGGTCCCCTCAGCAGAGGAAATTCCACTGGAAACCATCATATTGGGCCCAACAGCAAAAAGAGTGGAGGAGGAACTCTGATTCCCAATGGTCATGGAGGTGGAAGAGGCCATGCCAGATGGACTGGCTGTGAAGGCACGCCTTGTCAATTTCCTCAAGGCTGTGGCCATTGCATTCCTGGTGTTGAATCCTGCACATCTCATTTTGTGTGTGCTACAGGGGATGGCTCCAATATCATAATGTGTGTGTCACTTCATGGCAAGCTGGGATCCACCTTAAACAAATTCATGTCAATGACACTTTTCCTGCTTCAGGGGGGAAATGCATTCTTGGATATGAGTTGCAGTTGATGATGATGATGATTTTAAATATGGCAAGGGACATGTTCTTATACTGTATATAATGATAACATTTGAACAGCAGACACCCATTTCTCTTTGCTTTGGGAACTCTCCTGTGCTTTACAAATGATATTCCTTGTGACATAACATATAGAGAGAAAGAGGTCAAGAAACATATGTTCAGAGCAGAGATCATGTTGAAAATGTATTCTCTGCAATTAAAATGTTTTCCTCTGTAAATGAGATTTCCTCAAAGATACATTTTCTACCAATTAGACCAGGGTTTCCCAAATTATGGCCCACGGACTGTATTAGGCCCCCAACACCCTCGCCACTCCTGAAAGTGGGGGCACCTGCCAATGAGCATGTGCATCTGGAACAACTTCCAGGAGTGGCAAAACTACTTCCAGAAGTGGCGGGGATGTATTTGTCCATGCATAGAGACATCCGGAACCACTTCTGGGAGTGGCACAGATGCATTTGTACATGCGCAAATATATCCAGAACTATTCCCGGAAGTGGTTCCTGATGTGCATGCGTAAATGTGCCCACTTCCAGCTCAGCTGTTCTGGGGGCATGATCAGGCCCCCAGGACAAAAACTTTGGGCACCCTGAATTAGATTAACAGACTAAGATTGCATTTATATTCCAGTAACCAATCAATATATAGGACACACTAAATGTAAGATGCTTAGGTGAGGAAAAGCACATGTTATGACAAACAGACGTCTTTTACCACTTAAGCAGTATTTCTTTTTACAAGATCCTAAAATAGCATATACAGTAGAACCTCGGATAAAGTCCAAACACCATTCCACAAGTTTGGACTTTATCCGATTTTGGACTTTATCCAAATCAAATGGGCAATGCATTGGATAACGTCCAAAACCTGGACTTTATCTGAGGTTCCTATACCAAATACCTCGGATATTGTCCATTTTTTAGCAGTTTTGGACTTTACGCGATGCATCACGTGTGCATGAAAACCACAACTTTATCTGAATCGGACTTTATCTGAATCGGACTTAATCCGAGGTACCACTGTACTGTAGTCCTCAGTCACAGACATCCTGCTTTACAGATAGCTTGTGTGAGGCAGAACATTCAGAAGGAGATTTATGCCAGTCAAATAATACCATAAATTCTATGGCAAATAAATTCTATATTTACTGGAGAGTTAGAGGGTGATATAGGACTCAGCATGAAGTCCCACATCTCTGATTTTACATAATGAATTTATCGTGGACTGAATCGACGTAAAACTACGATAACAGAGAACAGTCTCTTAAGCTTAATGTGATACAAAACACAATAAAAGATTGATGAATGAAAGACTGATAATAAAAGATTGATGCGTTTGAGACATCACATATTTTAACGGTTATAACCCACAGCCATTTTTTGATTCCTACTTTTATCGCTAACTTTCCAAGGAAGTTATGCAAACAAATTCCAGAATTTCACATTCTTATATTCTCTCAGTAAGTACTTCCACAGAATTCTAGTCTAAAAGTATGAAGAAAATACTAAAGAGATGCATAACAAACAAAAGTGTATACTACTTGGGCATGGTGGGACCTTAAGTCCTGATTGGGAAGGTTTGCCTTATTTATGAATAAATTTCTGCTATTTGGGTTTTTCATTATACTGTATGGGATTAAACAAGCAAAAATCATTTATGCAAAACAAATAGTTCCAATGGATTTCATTTTTGCATGCTTTTTTAATATGCACTATGCTTCCCATTATATATTTATGTAACTCTGGAACATATTAGTGTTCAAGATAAGTGTGTTTTTGCACTCCTCCAACACTAGCACAAATGTATACCACTCTTCTTACATCTGGTGAGGTAGATTCTTGCTTTTAAAAGCTTATCTTTTAAGGTGCTACACAAGTCTTTGCTATTTTTCATCTCCCTATAGCAGTGATGGTGAACCTTGGCACTCCAGATGTTCTTGAACTTCAATTCCCAGAAGCCCTGATCAGCAGGAGTGTTGACTTGGGCTTCTGTTAATTGAATTCCAAGAACACCTGGAGTGCCAAGGTTCACCATCACTGCCCTATAGTGTCAGAGAGTTGTTTACATTCGCCCAGCATGTACAGCATGTTGTACCATCTGGTTCCAAAAGCTACCAAAAGATGTGCCATGATTCAGCTCCTCACTATGAAGGTAGTAGTGGTAAATGGCAGGATGGTGTGTGTGTGTGTGCACGCATGTGCATGTGCGTGCTGATAAGACTGTCCAGGTCCTGACCTGGTGGGAAGGTGAAGGTACTGCTGAACCAGGATGGCAAGGCCATCAAATCATCACAGTGAGTGAGCTGGGTTGTATGAGCTCAAGATCCATCAGGCTCTCCAAAAGGAGAGCTGTTATTGCTCTTGCTGCTACGGTTACCATTTCCAGCCAGCTCTATCTAGCAGCCATCACTGCAGGCCTGCGGTAGTGATGGTGGCAGTGGCTGAAGAGGCTCAGAAACGTGAAGCTATGTTGAGGTTTGAGCCTACCTCATCTTCCTTGCTGGCAATGGACCAGTGATGGACATCAGCAGGTTCGCACCAGTTCGCCAGAACCGGTAGCAGAAATTCTGGCTGGCCCTGCCCATCCAAGTTTTTTAATCAAGTAGTCCTAATTTGGGTGCAACACAGGGCTTTCCCCGTGGCCACACCCACAATACCACCCCCACAGTGTGGTCGTAATTTTTTTTTGAGCCCACCACTGAATGAATCCTGAAGCTGCTGCCATGGCCACCCCATCCCCCTGAGCTGAAGTCAGAATGCGATAGAACAAAAATAAACCTTGGTTTTAGAAAGTATGGAAAAGAAGCAGGAAGTCACAAGGGGAAAACAAGAAATAGTGATAAGAGTAATGTTCTGCCAGTGCCATGGACAAATCCGATAACATCAGTGCAGAACCTGGTATTGAAATGGGGGGTGGGAAAGCTCTGGAAGAGCCTTTACATTATATAACAGCCTTCTTAATTTCATGTAAGTACCCAGAACCAGCATCCTATAAGAAGCTCCGAGAGTTTTGCAGTTTGACAGATTTGAAAGCAGCTTTGCAGGCTGTCGTAATTATCTTTCACTGAATCATAGTGTATTATTATTTTTTTATAGCAAAAGATGTGCGGGGAAAGTTTCTTAAGAAATTATACACCGTGGGTGAAATCAAATGTTTCATGAGCACACTTCTGCTTATGCAATGGAACATTCCCTTCCCCTCTGCAATTCCCCCTTGCCCTACACCACACTAGATCTGCCCCAGGTAGATTTGGCGGAGAGAACATGGTGCTGCATAAGGAAAAGGAAGATAGCATTCAACTGCATGGGTAGAAGTTGACTCATGCAGTGCTGCATCTCATCCACAATATAGAATTCTTCCTTCCAATAGAGCTTTCACCCAGCACATCTTCTTATGATACAAACAAAACCAAAACATGTTATCTATAATCTAACTTTCGGCTTCTAATTGTAAATTTCCTAACACTGCAACCAATTTGAGGTTTATGAACAAGAGCAAATCAATTAGGTATCAGAGCAGAAGTAAAGCTGGAGTGTCTGCCACCACTTTACCTTTTGTTTCCACTACAACTAAAGGCTTAGTGCAATCCTAATACAAAAATACGATAGCTGTAAAAGGTTAGGATTGGACAGAAAATTTTCCTGCCATTTGATTTTAGAGTTCTGCCAACAGAATAGAATGATCTGCTGACAAAACTGCTAAAATCTAGCAGTTAGTGTAAAAGGAGGGGAGGTGGAGAAAATTTGGGGCAAGGAAGGATCTAATTTACTCTCATGCCCAAACTCTAACATAGAATACAGCCACAATATTGATGCAAAGTTAACTGATAAATACAGTTTTAAGTAATTTTTCACCTCCCTAGGAATAAAAGGGTTTGAATCCATCATAGCTTCAGATGCCCTAATATCAGATTTTGCTCTATATTTCTAGGGCTACAATGATGAAGAATAAACTTATAGCAGGCCTGTGCCTAGCCAATTTCAGTGAGATTTCCCCCCAATAAATTCAGTTTATTGAGGTTTATGCATGAAAGTCTAACAGTAACTTTTGCTGCAGAATTTACAAAAAGCTAGTGGAATATACAGCTTTATGAAACACTTCTGTATAAAAAAAAATTCTGAGCCCAAATTAACAGGTGCCCAAGAGATGATTACATTTTCTGTTGTTGTTCCACAGAATTTGTGACTCACAGAATACTGTAGATTACACTATAAATGCACTTGCAGAATTCGAAATGATGTGGAGAATATTCCAGGAAAATATTACTCACACAAGGATATCACACAATCTATACAGAGAGATGCAATGTTTGGTCAATTGAGCAATTAAACTGAGAGATTAAAGCATTTTGATTAATGAAAAAGTACCCTGGTAAATCTGACAGCAGGAACTGACAAATATATTTACAGAGTGAAATGCAATTTTGTCTAGTTCCTGATCAAATACCATCCACTGATGGAGCGGATTTATCTATTGCCTCCATTACCTATAGTGGTGGGCTCAAAAAGAAATTTACTACCACATTGTGGGCGTGATATGGTAGACATGGCCAGGGAAAGCCCTGTGTTGCACATGAATTTGGACTACTTTATTTCAAAACTTGGGTGGGTGGGCCAGCCAGAATTTCTGCTACTGGTTCTGGCGAACTGGTGCGAACCTGTTGATGCCCACCACTGGATTCATTGCCAGCATTATTGTATCCCATTTCAGAGATTATTAAAGAATCCTCTAGTCTAGAGCATGTTTAGTAGGTATGAGGGCGTGGTAGAAGAGATAATTAGTTGCACTGCATGAGCAGAAGTCTGCTGGCATGACATTGGATACAGGCCATAATTTTAATTGCATGTGCTTACAAAACTGCAGGTAGCAGGTACTATTTTAGAAGAAAGATGAAGTCTTGTTGTCACAAAGGAAAGAATTCTTCTAAGATGGTGCTTCTAAAGAAATCATGTATCAACTAAAAACAAAGGAAGCATATAGTTTTTCCTGTGACACTATTAATTTGATGTAGGCAGATTGAATGCACACGAGCCTGCAGGTGGGCTAAACACTACTTTATTGCCACATGGTCAATCTATATAAGGAGGCAAGGATCCGCCATAGCCTCATGTACAGATTGACCATGTTGCAATAAAGTAGTGTTTATACTACTTAATTGTACATACTTAATTGACAGTATTGCTCTGCATAAGATTAATCAATTAAGCAAGGGGTGACCAACCTCCAGCCTGCGGCACCATTTCATGTGGCCCGTCACCGCCCTCACCGTTACCAGAAGTGGAAGAGGATGTGTTTATGACAGCGTAAAATGCGCCCACACCTGCTGTAAAGCATTTAGAACAGCCACGGATGAGTTTTATGGCAGCATTTACAGTGGAAGGAACCACATGACCAGCCCACTCAGCTGTCCAGGAGGCATGTCCGGCCCACGGTGCAAAAAGTTTGGGAACCCCTGAGTTAAGCCTTCAAATCAGTATCCCTGCAGGGGTGTCCCAGGGGTCCATAGGCTATTTGGGATTTCTTCCTTTGAGAGAGAAAGACAACCTTGTCCTGTTCTGTTTCTACATCAAGTTATTTTGCTAGTGTTCACAAATTGCACACCTCTTCCATCTATTTTCTTCAGCTATATGCCCTGTTTGTCAACACTCCCCCCCACCCGCCCTACATGTGTTTTAATGCTATTTTCCCATATGTACACATTTTTGCACATAGTTTCTCTTAGCACATTTCTGTACACACTTTTGGATAAGAGAACTCCATTGCAAGATTCAGAGAAACACAAATGAATAATAAAGTATACTTGTGTTACAATTCGTCTGTTATTTTAAGGAAGTGCTGCATGAATGAAGTCAGTTTGTATTTTAAATGCAAGCCAATCAAATTTCTCTCCCATCCTTAAGGTCTACCCTCAGAGAGAGACAGATCTGACCTCTCATGCTCATACTGTGAGGCTGTGGAAAAGTCTGAACCTGATGTTTCTCAGAAGATTGAACTCTGACTTCAGAAGCTAAAAAATGGAATATGCAAAAAATAGGCAGTGAACACACATCTTCCACATTCCTCTCATTCTTCAACTATTTCCCCCAGAAGGAATTAGAGATAGTTATGCCAGTCCTTTTGCTGGTATAGTTAATTGACTTTCCATGAATCAAAATGGGAAAATAACTGTTTAAGACAGGGATTCTCAACCTGTGGCCCATGGGCCAGATGTGGCCCATGGCACCATGTGGCCCACCACCACCTCCACCACACCCAGAAGTGCCATGTGGTGGAGGAAGGGCAAAATGTCTCTCCGGTCCCTGAAGCTGTCTGAGGTAGCATGACCTGGCCCCCAACTTTAAAAGGTTGAGAACTCCTGGTTTAAGAGAATAAAACAAAGAGGAAAATGCTGCTGCTCCTTCTCTTCTGTCCTACCATCAGCAGCCCAGGGTGGCTTTTGATACAGTGATTCCTCTTGTCAGGGTTATTAGGTATTTTACTGACAGAGGGCTCCACTTGATTTCATAATACTCCTGTATTTGCACTGGGTTTCCCCACATTGGAAATCAATTTAAAGATTGAGAATTACACCATGTACCTGTTGATTTATTTTGAATCAATTCCGCAGCTAAAATGTTGTGTGTTCGATCCTGATGGGAATCAAGATTGACTCATCCTTCCAAGGTTGGTAAAATGAGGACCCAATATGTTGGGGGAGGGTGCTAATTAATTTGAACTTGTAACCACTTAGAGAGTGCACTAACCACAAGGGATGCGCGGTGGCGCTGATTTGCTGTCGCATGCTTTGCCGGCCCCGCCCCATGAGAGATGGGACGAGGCCAGAAGGGGCGGGGGCCGGGCCTTCCCTTAAGGGAGAGGCTCGGACCGCCCTTCCTCCTCTTCGCCAACTGGGCCAGGCAGCGTTTGCCCTCCACCCCCGCCATAGGTCACAGTGTGATTGTTTTGGTCACTTCAGGGCCGGATGGGAATTTTTGCTTGAACCTCGATTGGCCTGTTGGTTCTTGTCATTTTCACCCATCCCACACTGTCGCTGTCAGGCGCGCTACGGGGTAGTTTTTGTCCTTTTTGGACGTTTGGCGGCTAGCACTGGGTGACCCCACGAGTCCGGCAGGAGCACACTCGGTTGGCCACAGGCAGGTCTAGATAGAGGGATAATCGGGTGGCCAATCGGGTGTGCTCAGGAACAAGGTGATGCCATGCTAGACACAGCGTGCAAACCTTCTAGTTCACCGGACACACGTCAGAAGGAGAGGTTTGGTCATTTGCGCTTCTGTTGGGGTCGATATAATTGGCTATAACCATCGCTCCTTACCAGTGCTATGTCGGCCCGCTTGCATTAGTGAATTATTATTAATAAAGTGGCCCAGTTTCAATCCCAGCACTGTGTCCGACTCTTTATTGGGGAGTGGGTCCAGCAATGGGGTGATATATAAGTATAGATGCTATTGTTACTTCATATTTTAAAAACAACTATTTTACAAATCAACTATAGGCCTGAGTTGGCCTTGTGCTGAGTAGGGAGGGGTACAAATTAAAGTGATTGATTGATTGATTGTGGACTATAATTGGTGTACAATTTGATCTCGACAGCTGTGGCTGTGGCTGCCAGTGCTACCTCCTCTGACAGTTACTGTTCCCTGTGCTCCCTCTAGAGCTGCATGGCCACATGCAGGGATGGGATTTTCATGCATACCCATATTCATATAGTTGTCCACAAATTCAGACAAGCATTTCAGAAGGAAAAGGAAGGTAGCCTAAGAGTAGCAACCTATGTGTAGATCCAGAAAATAAAAGAGAGAAAAACACACATAATTTTATATTAAGATATGTTAAGAACTTTCTAACAAAATAAAAGGTAGAAAATAATAGATAATAATGGAGTGGTGAAAGTCATATTCTGATAACTGACAGGATGATTTTATTTTCTATTAAAAGTCCACCCTGCCAATTTAAACCTTTTTGAATTTTACTACTTTTATGTTCATAGCAGTTCTCCAAAGATAGGAAAGTGGAATGATAATGTTGACTGCCCTTATAGCTACAAAGATTTAACTGGGCTTTTCCAGTACGTCAATTTTTATTTTTATTTTTTAAAGCAGCAAAATGGGAGCTCTTGAAATGGGAGAGCCTGTTATGTACTTTGGAAGAGCAGCATGTGTGCAACTCTTGGCCAGCATCAACTGTGGGCCGTTGCCATGTGCTCTGCCTGGCTAACCACAGACCTGTTTGCTAACAAATCTGCAATGAAACAGCAAGCAGAAGCATCTGGCTTTCTAAGAGAAGAGCAGATTTGTCTTTTTGTTTAAAAAAATAAGAACCCAACCGGGTGTGTGTGTGAAAGGAGAGGTATTTGGAGATGGTCAGGTAGAGGGAGATGCATTTACACTAAGAATCTGTTAGATCTCCTTCCACTGTTTAGTTCAGCAGTGTATTTCCTTTAAGAACAAATGACGGTTGTTTTCTACACATGTAATCTAACTGAACCTCAATGACATTTTATTCCATGATGATCTGACAAGCTCCAGCGCAAGTAATGTATTGTATTAAGAGAGTTCTGGATTGTGTAGAAACCAGTAGATATGCAAGCAAATGAATACATGGTGCCTGACTTAACTACCTGCAAATAACAAAGATGAAGTCAAAGTATTTTGGACATCAAATGAGAAGAGAGGAATCACTTGAGAAGGCCTTGATGCTGGGGAAGGTGGAGGGCAAAAGAAGGGGACGGCCAAAGATGAGATGGCTAGATGGTATTGTAGACACAATGGGCATGGGGCTGTGTGGACTAAGGGGGATGGTGGAGGACAGGGGTGCCTGGAGAGCGATGGTCCATGGGGTCGCAAAGAGTCGGAATCGACTGTGCGACTGAACAACAACAACAACAACAACAACAACAACAACAACAACAACAACAATGCTATTATAAGATATGAATGCATGGAACATACCTGCCCAATGGTGCTAATGTATCAGAATCAGCACAAACTAATCTGTTCACCTAGAACTGGGAAACACAGATCACAACTCTAGCAATCACCCCATACATATTTGCATGAAAACAACTTCCAGAACATCTCAAAAAGTTGTTTTTGTCTTCTTGGGCACTTTGTGGAAGGAATTATTAAATAGCAGCTTTAGAAAGAAAATCCAAAAGTTGTTAGACATGTTCATTTTTAGAAAAAGGAATTTGCATGCAAAATGAAGCAAATTAGTTTGTGGGAAAAGATGGTTAATGCTTATCCAAACTCCATTTTTCATCCCCCTTTCCCCATCCCCTCTCCATGCCAAAAAGCATATTGTTTACCAGGATTTGCATCCAAGCTTGTTTTTTAAAAATACTTCTTTTATCTCTAAGAAATTTGTTTAATATTTATGAAATCTTTAAGAATATTGTTCCTCTGCTGGAGCTTCTCCATTTGAGCCTTTCCCCATTCGCTCAGTGCTAATTTAGTACTAGCTGAGAACTCTGACAGGAGCTCTAACTGAGGGGGAAAATGCAAATAGCAAATGTTAACATATTTCCCCAGTTTAAAATGCACTCACATATACTGTATGTTTCTTAGAAGGTTTGAAGAAGAGCAGAAAGCCATGGAAAAAGCATCATGCAAACTGAGAAAAGGAGAATCTCACACAGATGATCAGGAAAATACCAATAACATCAATACAGAAACTAGTACTCCAAATGCTCCATTCGGAATAGCTATACGAAATGAGAAACCTGGACTATCTTAACTAGCCAGGACTAGAGCCACTTCCATTTAGTCCACTAGAATCAACCAAGAAACAGCCGAAACTCGGTAGTACATTGCAAATAGAATAAGCCCATTTGAATCAATGGAACCTGCAGAGGAGTTGCCTCACCAAATACTTACTGCTTCAATGACCCTACTTTATTTGCAACTTATTGAACTGACATTAAAAATAGAACTCAAAATCTTTTCTGCTTAGTAAGGGTGATGGTTCTTCTTTTTAACAAGATAATTCAAGAGAAGCCTTCCATAATATTCCATAATATAATCAATGGACATTTAAAGTCAGATTAAGGATGCTGAAAGTTCTACAGGGGACTAGCATTACCTGATTAGAATAAAATAATGGGATGACAGAAACAATATACAGGAGGAAATGTACAGAAGGAAAACAAGTATGGAAGTTTCCTTCAAAGAATAGTAAAGAGCCTACAGTTTTAAAAAGCAAAACAATGCCTATTCTCAAAGCAGTTGGAAGAAATTAGTTATGAGGAGCAGGTAAAATAACAATAGTGCTGTTGCAAGGACTATCAAAATTCTAAATTAAAAAAGTGACAGTAATTATAGGACCATTGCTTTAATTTCACATGCAAGCAAATAGCTACACTCTCTGTAGAAGAAAGGGAATCAACAGTAATGATTTCGTGATGCTAAAGGAATACTAAGGCTTTAGCAAGGTGTATGTGTGAAATGGAGAAAGAGATCTTGTTATGTGCTGTTTTCTCAATTCAATTCACAACTTTCCTTGAAGCCAGTCTTGTGAAACCTGTTGAAATAATGAATTCCCGAAGGAGAAAACACAATTGACAATAAAGGAATGATAAAGTGTTTCACAGTGTCATCTAGGGCTTTCATGTCAATAGTTATGTAAGCTGTTTCTGAAGCAACTGTGGGAACTTTTAAACTCACTCTACGATAGTGCGGGGGGGGGGGGAACTGCAGGGAATTCAACATCCTTTCTTGTCTGCAGAGCAAAGAAGTTTTGCAAAAGCTGAAAAGCAGATCTTTCAAAATCTTGATCATTGTTGTAAGTATGAATGTACATGCAGCAACGATTAGTCACTTTTAAAAACAGGCCTTTCACAACAGAATCCACAAACTCCATTTCTGTAGTGTAATCAAAACAAATAACACCACAATGTGAATACAAAGAACACATGTTATCTTTCATTCAGGAAATATAGAGTGCTAGGGAGGCATCTTGGCTGTATCTCAGTAAAACATTTGGTATATCTTGAAGACCGATAGTTCTGAGCATGTATTTTATCCAGTGTTTTTAAGCAAAAAGGAAAAAAATATTCTAAAAGTCAGAGCTTAGAAAAACATATGGATGATATTAAGAGCCATTCATAACTTGGCTTTCCTGTACTTCAAATAACATTTTCTACCTCTGTTTAATTTATTGTCCATATTATAAACCTGGGAAAATAACAATTTACAGACATCAGATGACAGCCAGCCCAAGCTTTACTGAGCACACAATTACTTGAGATTCAATTAGAGTCATCAAAAATATTTATATTTTATTTATTTTTGCCATTTTTATACTGCTTATCTTAATGTGAATACTACTCAGGTTATTTATTTATTTATTTATTCAATTTGTATAGCCACCCCAATCGACATGCGACTCTGGGCAGCGTACATAAAATCCCCAACGTTTAAACTATAGAAACCCTTAAAATTCCTAAATACACTGAAAAACTGTGTTACTGTAAAAATGTGCTACCTAGCTTAACTCTTTGGTGAAAAAGAATCCAACCGGACCAAAAACAACTCTTGCAAGTGGGTTCAGATGCAAAACTAAGCAAGCATCCATTGTCAGAAATTACAGTTTTGGTAAGATGGGACTGCCTGCACTAATACTCTCGTCTGTACAGTATTTGACTCCCTCTAGCATTGTTAAGCCACCAAACCCCACCAAACCAACCTTAGGCAAACTGTAGCCAAATAATTAGCCAGAAAGTAAATAGTTCTCCTTCATCTGAATATATATACTGTGTATAGTATATATTGACTAGCAGACAGAAACATTTAAATAAAACATTTTGGCTTTTATCTTCTTTGATTTTCTCAAAAAAGTATTTTGGATAATATAAACACAGCACAACCAGTGAACAAAATGGTTTTTCCACCTGGTCTTCTTCAGTGCTATGGAAAATCAATATTTCTATTAAAAATAAATTTAAATATTGCAATTGCCTTTTGATATTTGTTTTGAATTCTGGTAGATGCTGCCACGGATATTATTGTAGTGATTAGAAATAAAACATAACAGAAACCTTCGTCTTGTGAAGCTTCTGACAATTAGGCAAATACTTTTAATGACTAACAGTTGCTAGAAGATAGGTTGTGTAGTATTTATATATTTACATGTTTATCTATTTTACTGGTCTTAGCACCATCTAATTAAATTATTGTATTTTGCACTTTATAATATGTTCTTAAGTGTTTTGAACTCCAGTATGGTAACCTTATTTTAAAAAGACCACAGCTTCTAGAATCCCTGAGCTAGTATTTTTTTAAAAATTATGATCCAGAAACAGAACAAAAATTTCCAAAGATTATTCCAAATGACCCATTTCCTTAATATTCAATAAACTCTGCAGATGTGAATCCTGCACATGCTTGTGCCAGCAAAAGATTTATGGATTGAATTGTGACGATCTTCAATTTAAAGAACATACCACACATGCATTTAATAAATAGGCTAGATTGCACATGAAACAGCAAATTGGTAGAATGCTGAGTGGTTGAACTGTACCACTTGAGCTGAACATCTACATTTTGCCGTGGTCCCACAGTGATGTTCTGTCTACTGCTTTTTAGACACCCAAGCTACAATTTTTTTTAAAATTTTTAAAAAGAGGATCATAAAGCCCTGGTGGATGATGAAGGATGTGTCCAGGATTGTCCTAATTCCCATACGTTCTGCTCTGCACACCTACTGCTTCTCAGTGATAGTGCCCCTCACTTATAATGTAAACTTTACATTGTAAACTAAGGGTAGCATTCAAATACATTCTGTCATCATGTTGCAATCTCATTTTGCTGCTCAGAATTAGACTACACCTATTTCTATTAATTTTAGTAAAATACTCCCAATTGTAAATGGGTTATACAAAGAGATCTTTAAACAACTAAAACTGTATTACCTGTAGATTAGTTGATAAAGTCTAGTGGAACATAATTACTGCTCACATCAATAAAATACGATATAAATACAAAAACAAGTTTTGAAAAAATCAGTTAAAAACAAATATAATAGTTAATATACAAATATAACATTTTCAGGTGGCATGAGCTATGCACACAAATTATACCAACAGATGACTAAGCAGCTCATTCATCCCCTAATTTTTTTTCCTGTAAAACACTCCTGGTACTTATTTCTTTCTCCAAATGCTAGTTCTAAGTGGAGGCCCTTTGCTTTTCATTTCTCCATCATTCTTAGCTGAAATCAAGCACTGAGTTCTTTTGGAGAGAAAAATTGAAAGTGACAGAATAAAAATCAAAAAGTTGTATGAACTGACTTATTTTACATACAGTAACTGCCAACCTTCTGGCGTAAAGAGAAACCAGCCTGCCAAAGCAATCTCAGTAACTTGTCATGAGGATAGTTACAAATTTGATTGGTGGGTGGAAATAACTCATTTGTAAATGGAACAATCGAATAAGTCTGTGACAATGCTGAGGTTATTAATTTCATGTTTGCATCTGCACAGTGTCAGAACTAGAGCTATGCATCTGGTCAGGATCACTAATGTGGAAGTGAATTTTGTTAAACAAGCTGCATAATTTCTACATGCTATAAATCAACTTGGATGTCACAATAACTGAGATGCTAACAGTCTTTTCCAAAAGTTCAAGCTCCTTCCTGCAGAGTTTTAAATAAAATATTAACCAGATTGAAGAGGGAACAGAAATTTAACACTGGGGGTGGGATTGGTTTTCAACCTGCGAGAAGCCAGCCAATAAAAAAACAAACCAGCAGGATGCTGTTAAAAAAGCAAACCAACACAAGTGATATGGGAAAGGTTTCATTCTTCCATCTATGCAAAAGCTAACATTACCCCCTAAATTTCTTTTTGTGTCCAAAAAATATTATTTTATTTTATTCAGAACATATTTAGTGACATGTATCTTAAGGGAATCATCCTTTACATTTCTTCTATTTCTACAATGAAAGGAATAAAGTAAGTAGCAATAAAAATACAAGTTGCTTTCTACACCTACTTACTTGTGAGTAGTCCTTGCGGGCTCAGTAGGTACAGCTGAGTAGACAGGCACAGATTGCACTAAAAGCCTCTATGTAAATAAGAGCCAAAGTTTAATGCTGATTTTGTGGCTGTCAGACTCTAGATGTGTCCTGACAAATAAAAGTTAGGTTTGAGCGGATGAGGGGGTCAGCAAAGGAGGAAGAGAAGAACACCAGACAGGCAAAATTGTAACATGAGTTCCAGTTTACAGCCAGATTCCAATTATGCAACTGGTACCTTCTAGGCTGCTAAGCAACATCTGCACTGAATCTACAACAGTGATGGCAAACCTTGGCACTCCAGCTGTTCTTGAACTTCAATTCCCAGAAGCCCTGATCAGCAGGAGTGCTGACTTGGGCTTCTGGTAATTGAAGTCCAAGAACACTTGTAGTGCCAAGGTTTGCCATCACTGATCTACAAGGTCAGGTCTAGTCAGGCTATGTAGACATGCTTGTATCTTTTATGTGGAGTGCTAACAATTACTTTTTTCTTGCAGTTTGTGCCCTTTTTTTCACTGAACATGAAAAATGTATAAATCTCACCAGCATAGAGGAAGCAAAGAGGTATCTTGGAAAGACACAACAGTGGCTTCTGTATCCTTACACACAGAAGCTGTATACGCCATGTCTGCCAAACGTCAGAAACTAACTTATGTCAGCACATAAAAAAACCAGGAAAGATCTATGACCTCATAGCCCAGATGGTGTTGAAACTAAGTGTATCTCACATTCCAACAATATGAATTTACCACAGACAGCTAGACGACAGTCTTACGGCCCAGGGTCTATGCTTTCACTTTGTTGACCCTGTACCACTGATGCAAGTAGTCTGCTGAACATCCTCTCCAGCCGCATGTGACTTTCCCTCTCATCCTCTCCAAACTTCTTTTGGGCTGTGCACTCTAGAGTCAGGCTGGCTCCAGCCAGCTCCCATTGTTCATGCTGTTTTTGTGTTAAGGGCATGAGATGTATTTCCATCCTTTTCTTTCTCTTTCTTTGTGTCAGGGCAGACCTTGAGAAAGCATGCAACCTTGCTGTCCTCAGGAAAATAGCTCACTTCACAAAGCTGGAAAGCAGACCCCGTCCCTTGTGGTTTGCTTAATTTGTTGTGCTTCCTTCCCCACTTTAAATGTTGGGCAATAACTGTTTTAAGAATTCAGAAAACATCCTATCTTCTTGTGCAAGGGAACAATTGGGACAGCGGATCTTAAAGGGCTGGAGAAACCAACCATAAGACAACCTTCAAGAAGAAGCATTTGTGTCTACAAACAGAATGAAAGCGCAGTGCCAAAATGGCTGCCACGCTCTTTGCGCCCCCCCAGACTCAGACATCCGGGTGAGTTAGGGGGCGTGGCCACCCCTCTATAAAAGGGGTGACCACGAGGCAGCCGAGCTGCCATTTTAGAATTGCGACGGTGTTATGTATGCATGTCAATGTTACTGTAAAGACAAGAATGTATCCACTCCAATTACAATGTATCTCAGCTGCAAAGGAACGCGAGCAAGCAACCCATAGAGGGCAGCTGCGAGCGTTCAGTCTCACATGGTTCACATTGCTCAATCACGGACAGCCGCGGGAAATGTCCCCGCATTAAGCAGGAAGAGAAAACAACTGCAAGAGTGAGGCGTGCCTGGGCGAGGCCACGCCGGTAGCAGCCAATGAGCTACCGTGCTGCAAGATTCAAATGTATAGTCCTACTGTATATAATGAGATGTACCACCACCATTACCTCATGTTCCCCCGGATCATCATGCAATAAACCTGTGTTAAGCCAACCCTTCGGCTGTTTCATTGTCTTTGGTCCCATACACTAAACTGGCGACGAAGGTGGGATATGGCAGCCCACGGGACCAAGACATGCGCCGGCTACGAGATCAGGAAGCCGGGAGACTTAGAGCTGTTCGAGATAGACTTCAATGGGGCGCTGGTGGAGCTCGAAGTTACGGACGAGGCCAAAAAGAGGGCCATTTTCATCAGGATGCTCGGGCACGAGACCAAGAGGACCTTGGTGGACCTGATCGCACCGAGAAGAGTGAGCGACTTCAAAGCTAAAGAGCTCCTGACGATGCTGCGCAACCACCTCCGGCCCGCGATAGCGATGTTCCCCGCTCGGAGCACGTTTTGGAGGTGAGTCCAAGCGCCCGGGGAGTCGGTCGCCGATTTCGCAGCGGCCCTGCGACTGGCCGCCGGCCCATGTAAGTGGGAGAACCCAGAAGTCACCCTCAGGGACTGCCTGCTGTGCGGCCTGAGGGACACCGAGACTCAGTGCGCGCTGATGAAACAAGAGCCTCCCCACACACTACAAGAGGTCCTAGACGCGGCACAGGCCGCGGAAGCCACAATGGCCGGGGTGCAAGAGCTCCAGGATTGGCGGCCGAAGACGGCCAAGGCAGAAAGCTCGTCCGCGGAGAGCGGAGACGACGAGGACGTCCGGAAGGTCCAGAAGGAAGGCCGGTGTTGCGACGGCTGCGGCGCCGCCCACGCCCGCACCAAATGCCCGTTCAGGAAGGCCGAGTGCCACAACTGCGGCCGGCGCGGGCACATCGCCAAGGTCTGCAGAAAACGGCGCGAGACCAGGAGGAGTTTGCCAGACCGCTCGGCGAGGCAGGACCGCACCACGAGGCCCAAGGACGGCACCCGGACCACGAGGAAGCAGGACGGCGTGGGGCGCATCTCCGACGACAGCGAGGACGACACTCCAGTGTTCAGCGTGTCCGCGGAACACCCCCGATACTTCGTTGAGGTAGTAATACAAGGGGCCCCTGTTAGGATGGAGGTGGACTCGGGTTCTTCTTACTCTATCATTTCCCAGGGAGAGTTCCTGAAAATCGCCCCCCACGTGCGGCCCAAACTCAAAGCGTTGAGGTCCACGCTGAAGGACGTGCAGGGGAACCGCATTCCAGTGTTGGGGGTTGGGAAGTTCCAGGTCCAATTTAAAAAACACGCCGCAACGCTCCCCCTAGTCGTCCTCAAGGGAGGTAGTTGCAGCCTCCTCGGGACTCAATGGTTCCAGCCCCTGGGTTTATTCATTGGGGGGGTGCACACCATTGGAGTACACGCCGCCGGGACTGATCCAATACAGGGCGTGTGCGACGCGCACCCCGAGGTTTTCAAAAAGGGACTCGGGAAATTCAAGGGCCCCCCAGTGACTTTCGACCTGGACCTGGAAATACGACCAATCAGGCTAAAGCCGCGCAGAGTGCCTTTCGCACTAAAGGACAAAATAGAGGCGGAACTGGACAAATTGGTTGGTCAGGGGATTCTTGTGCCTGTCGATTCTGCGGAGTGGGAAACTCCAATTGTAACAGCACTAAAGGCCAACGGGGAGGTCCGCATATGCGCTGATTACAAGTGCACCATCAATAAGGCGATTCGCCCTAATGCGTATCCGGTGCCGGTACTCAGCCACTTGCTGGCCAGGTTACACGGGGGGAGGTGTTTCGCTAAGCTCGACCTAGCACAAGCATACCAGCAGCTCCCGGTGACCCCGGCCTCAGCTGCAGCACAGACCATAGTCACCCACAAAGGGGCGTTCCAGGTGACACGCCTTCAGTTCGGCGTGAATTCGGCGCCCGGAATTTTCCAGTCACTCGTGGAACGCCTCCTAAAGGGATTAGAGGGGGTGTTACCCTACTTTGATGACGTATTGATAACGGGGGGGAGCCGGGCTGAATTGGCGAAAAGGTTGGGAAAGGTCCTGACAATATTCGAAAAGGCGGGGTTGAGGTTGCGGAAAGACAAATGCGTCTTCTTCGCGACCGAGATTGAGTTCCTAGGGTTCCGGGTAACTCCTGAGGGAATAAGGCCGTCCCAATCCAAGGTGGCCGCCATCAAGAAGGCCCCTCGCCCCACCTCCAAGCCCGAGCTGCAGTCATTCCTGGGACTGCTGAACTTCTACCACTCCTTCCTTCCTCGGAAGGTGGCCGTGGCGGAACCGCTACACAAGTTGCTAAAGAAGGACGAGGCGTGGAAGTGGGGCGACGACCATGAGAGGGCATTTAACGACCTAAAACGACTCCTGGCATGCCATTCTGACCCACTTCCGATGCCATTCTGACCCACTTCAATCCCAAACGCCCGGTGGTCCTGATATGCGATGCATCCCCAGTGGGGGTGGGGGCGGTGTTATGCCACGTGCTAGAAAATGGGAGGGAGGCCCCGATAGCGTTCTACTCCAGGTCCCTGTCCCAAGCGGAGAGAAATTACGCCCAGACAGACAGGGAAGCGCTAGCGATAATTGCGGGGACCAAGAAATTTCATGATTTTGTGTATGGCCGCCCCTTCACCATAGTGACCGACCATAAGCCCTTGCTAGGCATCTTCACCGCGGATAAGCCCACGCCACAAATCCTGTCCCCGAGAATGCTCAGGTGGGCCATTTTTCTCAACGCGTATCAGCACGCGTTGGTGTACCGGCCAGGGAAGGAGACCTGTTGAGGTCCCCCCTTCCCCAGAATTGCAGCCACGTGGGCGAGGAAGAGAGGGACCACCAGGTCTTGATGATAGAGGTCCTAGACTCGCCCCCGGTAGTACCGGCCGACATCGCCAAAGCGACCGGCAAGGACAAAATGTTAGCAACAGTTAGTTCCTGGGTGCAGAAAGGGTGGCCCGTGCCGTCCCCAGCAGCGGAATTCGACACATTTTTCAAGAAAAAAGTAGAGTTGTCCCTAGAGAGGGGTTGCCTTTTGTGGGGACAGCGGGTAGTGATCCCCACGTCCCTCCGGCCGAGGGTGCTTAAACTGCTGCACGTCAGCCACCCGGGGATCGTCCGCTCCAAAGCACTAGCCCGCAGTTACTTTTGGTGGCCCCAGCTAGACGCCGATATCGAGCACATGGTCGGCACTTGCGGAGCGTGCCAAAGCTCAAGGCCAGAAGAGGCTCGCTTGCCACATAGGGAATGGGACGCAGCAAGGGGGCCCTGGTCCCGGGTACACGTAGATTTTGCTGGCCCGTTCAGGGGAGCGCTTTTCCTCCTTGTAGTGGATGCGTACTCCAAGTGGTTGGAGGTCATCCCAGTCTCGAGCACCTCCTCGGCCACAACAATTAAGCAATTACGGAGGGTCTTTTCCACGTTCGGTTTACCCGATACCCTCGTTAGCGATAACGCTAGTTGCTTCACGTCCACCGAGTTCAGGGCATTCATGGATCTCAACGCCATTCGGCACGTCACCTCCCCCCCGTTCCACCCAGCCACCAACGGCCAAGTAGAGCGCCTCGTGCGCACCACAAAGGACGCGCTGCAGTGCATGGGTCCCGGAGATCTCGACCTGCAAGTGTGCCAATTCCTGCTAGGGTACAGGGTCACCCCATTGGCGTCAGGGTACTCCCCCGCGGAGCTGTTAATGCGCAGGAAGCTGGCCACCGTAATCACCAGGCTAGACCCCACAAGGGTGGAAGACAAAGGGCGGAACATAGGGATGGAACCCACAAAGAGTTTCAGCGTAGGCTCCCCCGTGCATTGCAGAAACTACGCCAGCGCAGGGCCAGCCTGGGTGCCAGGCGTTGCAATAGAACAAACCGGCCCCGTGTCGTACCGCGTGGAAACCAACACAGGCCTCCTGTGGAGGCGGCACGTGGATCAGCTCAGGCGCAGGGTTCCCGAAGAGCCGGACGATAATGGAAGTAACCACGATTCAGCGTTAGGGTACTCCCCCACCCGTTTAGCCCAAGGGGGAGGAAAAGGGGGCCATGGGTCCCCACCAAGGGGGGAGGAAAGGGAATCTGTCCTCTTAGATATTCTGCGGGATTTTTCGGCGGAAGGGAAGAGCCCCGATCTCATACATATCTCGAGGAAGTTTCCCCCAAATACAGATCCCCCAAGAGACTTAGACTTTGATTTGCAGTACCAGGGGGAGTTAGCGGAGTGGTCCCCCACCCGTCCTAGCGAAAAGAGGGGTTTCAGTTCAGCCCCTGGTACTTCCAGCCCCACTAGCCCCTGTGAGTTAGAGTGTAACATAGTGCCAGCTCCCCGGAGACTGACACCCCCAAGACAGGAGGCGACGGCGAATCCGCCCACCACAGTCTCAAGGTCCCCCGAACGGATAGCAGAAGGTAGCAGAACCACAAGGGCATCCTCGTCGGTTCCGAGGTTCACAATGGGAGGGTCCCCGAGGTCCGCAGGCAACAGGCAGGGGTTCACCTCCCAGCTGTTCATTCCATTCCCGTCCCCCAGCGCAAAGCGGGCACAGACACCCCACAGAGCCATTAACGAATCCCCATTTTCCGTTGCAGGACAAGCCCCCACGGAACCAGGGATCACAGGCTCCCCTGCACTATGTCAGGTGCCAGCACGCCTCAAGCGCGCGTGCGGCAAGCCACATTGGTTGCGGGACTTCATCCCATCCTAGGGGGGAGGGGTGTTATGTATGCATGTCAATGTTACTGTAAAGACAAGAATGTATCCACTCCAATTACAATGTATCTCAGCTGCAAAGGAACGCGAGCAAGCAACCCATAGAGGGCAGCTGCGAGCGTTCAGTCTCACATGGTTCACATTGCTCAATCACGGACAGCCACGGGAAATGTCCCCGCATTAAGCAGGAAGAGAAAACAACTGCAAGAGTGAGGCGTGCCTGGGCGAGGCCACGCCGGTAGCAGCCAATGAGCTACCGTGCTGCAAGATTCAAATGTATAGTCCTACTGTATATAATGAGATGTACCACCACCATTACCTCATGTTCCCCCGGATCATCATGCAATAAACCTGTGTTAAGCCAACCCTTCGGCTGTTTCGTTGTCTTTGGTCCCATACACTAAAGACGGAGAGGAGAAGTTTTCTCCGTTGCTTTCTCCTTTTTAGCCTGCATGCTTGATTCCCGGCTGGGAAAAAGAAAGACCTCCGTTTTAGGTTTACCTCTTACTTTAGCGCAGAAGCTCGTTCCCTGGATAGGGATCCTTCGGCGCTTGTTCTTTTGGGGAGACATGGCTCCCAAGCGAAAGGCTCCGGCATTGAAGCCGTGGCCGAGGGGTAGGGCTTTTACCGGCCCTTCACCAGATGGGGCCAGCCTTCGGGTCGGAGGACCAGGGCTGCGCCCCCACAACGAGGCAGTGACAGACCCTTGCCCACTGGTACCAGGGGGGCCGGTCAGGCTACCACTTGGCAGCCGGGGGCCAGCGGCATAGCTGGGCAGGTACCGGTTGGCCCCTCGGGGGCTTTGGCCCTGAGTGTGCCTTTGCAGGGCCCGGGACAGATCGGCCCACCGGGGCCTGGTGCGGATGTCTGCCCCACAGCTCCTCCGTCCCCCCATGGGCCTGAGTTCTGGGCATGGCCCTATTCTGGCCCTGGCTCTCCTTTTGGGTTGCCTTTGTCTCAACTGCCTGGTGGGCCATCCGGCCCACCCGGCCCACCTTACACTGGGGCAGTGAATGCTTTGATTGCACGTATAGCAGTGCTGGAAGCATCCTTGGGCATTGCCCAGCCACATTCTGAAGGGGGTGCTACCACTTCTTCAACAGGGGCCCCTTTGTCGACCCCGGCCAACTTGCCGGCCGGGATGCTTCAGCGGGTGGCCAACTGGGTTGAGCCTCTTGAGGCTGTCAGGCCAGCACAGGCTGGTGCCTCGCAGCTCCCCGTCCGTCCCGATGTACAGGCTGGAAGCAGCCAGGGGTGGTCCCAGAGCTCGATTCCGGTCGCCCGGTGGGGGCGGCTCATGGGGGTGTGACTAGTGAGTATCAGGTTCAATTTAGTGCACCACCTACACTGTCCACTTACACTGAGGGGATGCAGTGGCCATGGCCGTGTCACCTTGATGTGGTTGGGCAGCAGTTCTCACATTATCCTGGTAACCCCTGGGTCTAAAATGGTCCCTTGATGAGGGCGGGGGTGTCTGCCCCTGGGGCCGTGCCGAGCTTCGCAGGGGCTGTTCAGGTCCCGTTGCATATACCCGCTATATAGAATGTGCCGTCAATGGCTTTGCCAACGGCTGGTTATTCTTTGCCCCTGGGTGATCATTTGTCACAGGTCACGAGGGTAAAAGATTTGGCGAGGGGAGTACATAGATATATTCTCCCTATTGAACCATGAGCCCACTAAGGAAGAGAGAGAGGGACAGGACGACAGAGACAAAGAGCTGTCCCATCGTCGTAAGCCACCACGCACCTGGGCCAACTGGTTGCCAGCATATCTTATATATATGGCAGTATACCTGAGGGCCCGGCCCGACTTGGCCATTCCAATGATCCAATACTTGGACAATATTTATAGGGCGATGGTCGATTTCCCTGGCCCGTCGTGGTTGGCTTACGATGAGGAATTTAGAATGAGGGTGGCCTTACACCCCGAGATGAGGTGGGATGAGCCTTGCCAGAAACTGTGGCTCTTGTACATGACTCCCACGCTTCCCGGCGCCTGGGGATAGGTACCATTGTGGCCATGCTGTGCAGCGAGCTGCTCCAACACAGGCTCCCTACCAGCTGGCGGGGCAGGGGATTCCAGCCCGCTTGCTGTGTTGGAGCTTCTCAGCTAACGGCGTGTGCAATAAGCGACAGTGTCGTTTCCGACACGAGTGTCCCTCTTGCGCTGGCCCCCACGCCGCCTCCACGTGCCCGCGGGCTGGAGGGTCACGGGGCAGAGGTAGAGGTGGACAAGGGGCGGTCAGGGTTTTCTCTGATGGAGCTAGTAACTCAAAAGGCCCCCTCCCCAATTAATGTTTATATGCTGGAGCGATGGCTCTCAGCTTATCCAAGAAGGGAGGATGCGAGCTACCTACTGGAGGGTTTCCAGTGGGGCTTTCGTATTCTGTTCAGGGGGGTTCGAGGACCCCAAGATGCCCCTAATTTAATTTCCTTGAAAGGCAATGAGGAGGTGGCTGCTCGGACCATTGCTAAAGAAGTGGAGGCTATGAGGGTAGCGGGCCCCTTCTCTGAACCGCCGTTCCCTAACTTGAAGGTCTCCCCTCTGGGGTTAGTACCTAAGAAGAACCCAGGTGAATTTCATTTAATACATCACCTGTCATACCCTGCGGGTTCTTCGGTCAATGACGCGATTCCTGACGACCTTTGTTCGGTCAGATATACGTCGTTTGACCAGGCCCTACGGATGGTACGCTCATGTGGTCCCGGTGCCCTCCTGGCAAGATGTGACATTAAATCGGCATTCCGATTACTGCCAGTGCACCCCGGGGACTTTGAGCTGTTGGGTTTTAGATTCCAAGGGAAGTTCTATGTGGATAAGGCCATGCCTTTCGGCTGCTCTATTTCATGTTCAGCATTCGAACGTTTTAGCACTTTTCTTCAGTGGGCCTTTGTTTGCAGGTCAGGGTCTCGGTTTGTAGCCCATTAACTCGATGACTTTTTGTTCGGGGGTGAACGGGGCTCGGACACGTGCACGTGTCTCCTCACTACATTTCAGATGCTAATGCGGGAACTGGGTGTCCCCTTAGCGGCCGAAAAGACCGAGGGCCCAGCTACTAAGCTCACTTTTCTAGGAATTGAAATTGACACGGTCGCACAGGCATCCAGGTTACCCATGGATAAGGTCACCCGGATCTCCGCGACGATTTTGGCATTGATGGCCAAACGTAAAGTGTCCCTTCGTGAGCTACAGGTACTTCATGGCCATCTTAACTTTGCCTGCAGGGTGGTGACACCTGGCAGAGCATTTGTCCGGCGCCTGTGTGATGCCATGGCTGGCCTGTTAAAGCGACACCACAGGGTCTGACCGACCAGGGCATACGGGCGGACCTTTTGGTCTGGCTTACATTCCTATGGGATTTTAACGGGGTATCTTTCTGGAGATCAGACCTTTTAGTCTGCCATAGGTTTGAAGTACAGTCGGATGTCTCCAGCTCCCTGGGATATGGGATTTATTTTGAGGGGAGGTGGGCTTATGGCCGATGGCCTCAAGCATGGCTTGGCACGGATCGTCTCCGTGATCTTACCTTCCTCGAGTTCCTTCCTATCCTGGGAGCTTTGATGCTATGGGGCGAGGAGTGGGCCGACTCAGTGGTCCATTTTTGGTGTGACAATGCGGTAGTGGTGCACATTGTCAACGCTCAGACGTCCAAATCACCAAGGGTTATGGCATTGGTTAGTCAATTCGTGTTAAGGAGCCTACGCCTCAATGTGCTGTTTAAGGCCAGACATGTTCCAGGCATTAATAATGATATTTCTGATGCTTTATCCCGCCTGCAGATCTCCCGGTTCCGTGCCTTGGCTCTGGAAGCAGAGGAATTTCCCTCGCCACTCCCGGCCGAGATTTGGATGTTTGGCGAGGAGAGGTGAACCGGGCGATCGGCATGTCATTGGCACCCCGCACGCGTAAGGCGTATCAACATGCTTTTCTACAATTTAGAACCTTTTGTCAGCAACTACAGTTGCCCAAAGTGTGGCCCATACCAGTCGAACAGGTTTTACAATTTATGGTCTATCTTCACAGTCAGGGTCTGGCTCCTCGTACTATAGCATCCAGGTTGTCGGCACTGGCATTTATGGCCAAAGTGAGGGGCTTCGCTGACTGCGTGAATGATTTCCGCATACGTCATGTTTTGGAGCGGTGGACACGGGAACATGGCCGCCGCCTGGACACTCGTCACCCGATTTCCCCAGAGGTCCTGACCCACCTTGCACGAGGCTGGCATAACTTGTGTTATGATAGGTATGAGGTGGCTCTTTTCCATGCGGCTACCATGGTGGCCTTCTTTGGAGCGCTCCACATCAGTGAATTGGTACCACTGTCTAAGGCGGATGTGACTTGTAGGGCCCTGCAACTCGACGTTGTCTATGTCACTAAGGAGTGGGCTCAGTTGAGGATACGGTCCTCAAAGGTTGATCAGCACGGCGTGGGCAGTGGAGTTAGACTGCTACGATGTTCTATTGAAGACATCTGTCCGGTTGGTGTTTTTGGCAGTGTGTGTCGCGCACCATGGCCCGTTTTTCTGCCACCAGGATGGGTCTCCCCTGACTAAATTCCAATTTTGGAAGGTGACCGGTATGGCACTAACCAGTGTTGGCCTCCCTGGGGCTCGTTACGGCACCCATTCATTTAGGATAGGCGCTGCATCAACTGCGGCTGCGTTTGGGTAATCTGAGGCTGATATACGCCGGATGGGAAGACGGGGATCTATGCGTTTTGCATTGTACATCCGCCCACTTCAGGTATGAGTACCAGTTCAGTCATTCTTCTTTTTTCTTCTTTTACAGACCCTGTGTGTACCCCGCACACCGGTGGCAGTATGGCTGGTGGGCCACAGTTTCGTGCACTGGGCTGCATAGTATGCTGCGGCGACAGAGTGGGGACCCCAGCTTGGACTACGTGCAACCGCACGTATGCGTTGGTACGGTAAGCGTGGAATGAGATGGCGGGAACTGTTGCCATTCCTGTTTTCCATCAGGGATGCTGAACCACCTGATGTCCTTGTACTGCACCTCGGTGGCAATGACCTTGCCCAGATCACTGGCCTTTCCTTAAAATTCACAATCTGCAGTGACCTAGCCTATTTGCATTATGTTTGGCCATCCACACGGCTACTATGGTCGGACATCGTACCGCGACATAATTATGGGGGAGGTATTGACCTCCGTGCCCTTGACTGCGCTCGCCGCTCGGTGAACAGGGCTGTTGCCCGGTTCTTGGCAGACAAGGGTTTGGGGACGGCCATCCGGCACCCCAGGATAAGTTTACAAAATTATGATCTCTATGCAGGGGATGGGGTCCACCTGTCGGCTAGAGGGATGAACCTCTTTCTGGAAGATTTGCAAGCAGGCCTGGTGACCGAGCTGATGGTCGGGGGGGCGGTGAGTCATCATAGATGCCTCCCCGTGTGGCGGGTAGCACTGGTAAGGTAAAGATTTATGACCCATAGGTATCCGGCAGGTTCGCAATTGACTGGCCAACACTTAGACAGGTACAGGGGTAATAGCTTTGGCAGGTCAACGACGAACCAGGCAAGGGGTGATGGCAGGAGCTTAACAGCCTGCATCACCTTGATATTTAACGGATACACGTCATAGGGTGGGGTCAGTAGATAGTTTATTGACTCCGGTAAACAATTTGTTTGTGTCAACAAACAAATTGATACAAATAGTTACATGTAGCCAATTGCCATTGGCATTTTGGGAGGAACCTTACCAGTGTTACTGTGGCCTGCTTGCCTTAAAGAATTACAATTGGATGAATACGCCAATTGAAAGTTATAATTCGGACTAGGGCATTATTCAATAAAAGTGGCCCGATGCCTTTATCCATATACCGGTGTCTGAGTCTTTCTTTGGGGGGTGCGCCTGCAAAGCAGGACAGCATAATCATGCTAGGGGATGATCATGTAGGGGACTGGAGGGGCTGCATATGGTCCGCCAGTTGGATGTTGCCTGCTTTTGGGGAAGGGTAATAAGGTACCATGGGTGAGTGGGGGTGTATTTTCCAGCAGCCAGGCAGGGGGCAAAACATATCTAATATCAGTAGTGCTTGCTGCCATTCTTTCTCAGGCTTACGTCTCACATAGTTTTATATACAACACTGATGACATATGGGGAGTATAGGGGGACCCTATGCTGCTGCTGGCCCTTGTGTAAAACTCACTGCTACCCCCACAAAGATGTTCTTTTTCTCCACACCTGTGACACTGCTGCCATGTTTGGCACAACAAGGAGTTTCACCATCTGTGGTGTTGCCTTCCTCCAAATGGCACAATGGCCATAGGTTCATGCTCTTCTCTCTCCCACCTCCCCAGCCTCCAGCCCATTCCTCACTCCTGATTTTGCGGTGTGTCCATGTTGCACAAGCACAATGCATAAAATGCCTTCATGCTGAGCCAGTGAGTTCTGGCACAACCTTGAAAAAGGCAGACATGTATATCTAAAGCCGCTTAATGAACAGAAATACATTTTTTCTTTGCCAGATCCAGTCATGTTGATATTAGTCTCCCAGCCTGAAAAAAAATAGCAATTTCCTAAATCAGTGCTCTGAGATCTGGCACTAGTTCACACCCATATGTAAAAATGGCACTGATACAGTAGCATTCACAAAATTATATGCCATAATAAACATTTCATTTTCAATGTACTATCTGATTCTTCATTATTTTAGTGAAGTGATAGCAATTTAGAGTAATTTGGCTTGCATTTCCTCCTTTATTTCTCAATCCTTAAATGGCCAACAACTGTTCCTTTCTTAAACCCACAGCTATTTCCTTTCTCATTCTCTTCCCCTTTTCTGCTTGTGTCTCATTAGGTTATAATCAACCAGGCAGCGTCCCTTTTTAATCACTATATTGTGTAATACTGCATGTTAATAGTTTATTGCAAGTATGTGTATACACCATTTCTCCTTTTGGGAGGCATTTTGTTACAATCCTTCTCCATGTCTGGGCCAATCCTTCTGCATCCTCTGTTTTCTTAGGAGGAGTGTCGGTTTTCCCACAAATGGGGAAACGCAAACAAGAATGACTTAGGATTTGGGAGTTATAATTATGTCAGAATTGTTCATCCACCTCCTCCTCAGAGAACACAATATAGTATTTATTATTTATTTCTTTAGTCAAATTTGTATCGCCGCCCAACTCAGCAAGTGACTCTGGGCGACTCACAACATTAATATTAATTATTACAATCTTAAAACTTAAAACCCCTTTAAAACACTACAAAGATTCCCCACCCCATCAATTGAAAGATTGCAGCTAAAAGAGAGGGGGGAAATGAGAGCAACCTTCCTTATATAAGCCAGCAGGGAGGAGTCACAACGTCACCGGTGCCCCACACCTGCTTTGCCAGCCAGGTTTTTAGCTCTTTCCTGAAGGGCAATATCTCTGTCTGGAGATGCAACTTGGTTGGCAAGAGGTTCCATAGGGCCAGAGCAGAAACCAAAAAGGCCCTCCTTCTGGTGCTAGAGAGACGAGCTAGAGAGTACTATTGCTGTCATTAATGAGAAGCCTTATTTATTCAAACATGATTCTTTACAGCACTGCACTTATAATAGAGAACTGAGTATAATGATTTCTGAAATCATCTATGAGCAGTTTACTACTAATTTAATGTGTAGAAGAGTAACTTTGTATGTCTTCTTCTTCTTCATGCAGCATTTCCCAGAAAAAGAGGAGAGATGAGTTTATGGGGTAACAGTCAAGGAAAAATGCTAATATGGTAGGATAATTGGGCAACAGAGACAAAGAAGTTCGCAGGCAACAAAATCTCTATACACTTTCTCACATGCTACCAATAGAAAAGGAAGAATTATTAGTTTGATAACTGTGCCAGGTTAGCATTTGTTATTTCTCTTTTTCATTTAATGCTTAGCTCTGAGGGTCCTTTCAGAACAAAGGCAAATAGGAAATGTACCCAGAGAAATTGCCTAAAATTGCAGCAGTTTCTCTGGATAAATTTCCCAACTGCATTAATTCCAGGACAACCCATTGTAACCACAATTTTTTTTAAAGAACAGACAGCTCTAATCTGAGAAAGTATGCCATCAGCCTCTTTCTTTTTGGAGGGTAGTATGAGCAAAAGGGTAGACAGTGTCTCCATTTGGAAGATTGGGTGGCACCATCTCTGGGGCTGAGTGAGATGGGGACAGTTCTGGAGAGAATGCAGTGACAGGGCAACAAGAAGCAGCATTATATTGATTTCCTCTCTGTGGCTAACAGCAAGGCCACCTATGGTGATTTCCACTAGTGCAGTCTATGGGTTAGGAATTTGGACTAAGGTTCACCCAAGGTGGGTTCAAATCCCCATTTATTTATGGTAACTCATGGGGGGTGAGGGGTAGGGAGGGAGCAATGATAACCCATTCACTAAACATCTCACATATGCCCCCCATATTAGGAATATGTAAACCAGAAGTGATTTGAGATTACACAACAGCAATGAAAAAGCAACACCTGAATTGAGTCTATATGATCAGCTCAGCAGCTGGTGAGGCCATGTTTTAGTTTCTAGCTTTTCAGTTTGCTATGGTATGTGTGTTTTGTTTGGAATAGCTGAATTGTTTTAAAACAGTTTGAAACATTTAAAGTTGCTTTAAAACATTTCTTTTCATTTCAGATTTTTTGTTTTTTGCAAAATCCAATCTAGCATAGGTCCACTACATTAAAGGGGTTTACATAACTATTGACTCACATTCATCAAATGATTCTTGCTAAACTCCACAACTGGAATTGCTGACCATAAATGTACCGTACATCCAGAATATAAAATCAGATCCATAATTATCCAGAACCAACACTGCTATTTCAGAGAGAGAGAGAAATACCACAATCGGTCCATAATCATCAGTATTTTTGTTTTATTTTGATTCTACATCCAATTATTTACTCACACCAAGCAAATTCCAGCTTCCAATTAAAAGGCATCGTTGTTGCTCAATCTTCATGAAGCTTAGTGTTATCTGCACTGTTGACATTGCATTCCAGACCTTCAGATAACCTATGTCAACAGATTCAGATACATATTAAATATATTCTCTCTTATCTTCCTGCTATGGACCTAAGGGCACAATATGGAATTAATAAATCAAGTGTCACTGCAAATATCTGAAAAATTACTTCTGTGTTGGAAAGGAAAACCAAAATAGTCTGTGTCCCATTCTTTCTTCATGAATATTTTTAAATTTTATGAAATTATGTTTAAAATTCCAGTAATAATGGATTAGAATAAATGTTTTAATAAATTGTTTTTTCTCCTGCTCCAGTTTCCGCCCAATAAATTGAGGCCTGCAGAGCCTATGGATGTTCCTCAATAGGAGTATTGCTAGGAAAGTTATCCATCTGACCCGATTACTTTTAAAAAATCTGCCAGTTAATGTTACTGATTCATTGTTAGTGCTTTTCTAACCAGGTCAAAATCTACATCATCAATGTAATTGTTCTATAGTAAAATGGTAAAAACATGCTTCAGTCAACTTGTTACAAAGTCTGCATGTTATATAACCCAGGAAATGACATAATGTCACCCTACATCTGGGCTGCCAATAATGATTCAGCTCTATGAGCTTGAAAAGAGACAAGCATTTCAGACACACAAACATTTGCAGCTAGTTACTAATTAATTGAAATATAAAGATATACAGAATAATTTGCCAGTTTCTGCTTTTTTATTTTGAATGTCAGACAATTGTGTGAACATCCCATTTCCTTCTGGACTATTTACTTATTCAGTAGGTATAGGCCCAGAACTGTTGCTTAATGTCAAATTAATCTTGACGATTGC
This sequence comes from Bradypodion ventrale, assembly GCA_035047345.1. NCBI lineage: Eukaryota > Metazoa > Chordata > Lepidosauria > Squamata > Chamaeleonidae > Bradypodion > Bradypodion ventrale. The sequence continues at coordinate 86,852,599 of JAWDJE010000001.1, read as the reverse complement.
TTTCCTTGCCATTGACACCACCACTCCACTTCTCAAACATGAGCAGACTTATACAGCCAAAGGCTCTGGGGTCCATGCCATTCTCACGGTCCTTTTCTTACAGTGACTCAGGTTGTTTGACCCTTGCCTATAGCCAGACATTCTGTTCCCTTTCTCCAAAACATGGTTGTTGTAAGTGGTTGACAAGATCAAGCAGTTCTCTTTCACAAGCTAAATTACAAAGCTACTAAGCCAAGATCATAAACACAATTCTGACGCAAAGCACACCAGATTTTACTTGCTTCCGACCAAGTGCCAGAGAGTTTGGTGACAGTGTGTACTGCTTCTTACTTGGCTGGACCATGAATGAAAGCAAAACTAGTATCCCTTCACCATGGTACTGCTACCTAGAGCTCTGTACCAAGAACATTCTGTTGGCAACCATCCCATCAACTTAGGCTACTAGGAAACCATGAAGTTGGTAGCCCCCCACCTCTGAACACAGGCACACATTGATGGGCCAAACAAAAACAGAAAGGGAAGGAATTAAATTCTCAAGATTCTCAGAATCTATTATCAGTTCTCTCATCATAATTGTCTAATAATCTCCTTCACTCTCTTGTTCACAAATAAATTGTCTTTCTTTTGTATTGGTGAAAGCTTCCTGCACACCCAGAGATGGCAAATCCTATGATGTTTGTGTGCATGGTTGTATGACGGAATCAGAGAACTCACATTAGTCTCTGTTAATGAAACAATTCGGGGACTCAGGAGGTGGAGGGACTGATCTGACAAGGTGGTGTAATCAACAGGCGTTAACATAACCTTTTCCCTTCCAACACTTCAAAAACATTTTATTGCCTATTGATTTTTATTGGAGGAACAAAACTGAACATTCTCCTCAGACACTCAAATCTTAAATAGCTTTTCTTCAGAATTAGATAAAATAAACCTATGCTTTGCTGACAGTTAAAATTCTTACACACCATTGGCAAGTGCACGGATTTGATTTGAATGTGACAAAAGCATAGGATGAATTCTCAGAAGGGAGGAAGGTAACGTCTCAAGACAGCATGCTTACAATTGGAAAAAAGAAATGAACACCTGTTGAGAATTCTGTTGTCCTCAGATAACAACTCCTATCATTATGTATTATGTGGGCATGCACCATGGCACACAATCAAAGCAATCTAACCAACCAAAGTAACTTTCTGAAACCTTAAAACAGAAAACTTATCACCCTAATCTCTCTTAGATAATTAACTTGATCTACAACTGGCACACTTTCATCAAATGGTAAGGCCAGGCTGACAATACCATTAGGCATACGGAAAGAAGACATTGCACATCTCACAGCTTCATATGTTTTTAGCGTCTGTGGATAGAGTATACAGAAAGAGTCTCCTTGAAAATTGTGGTATTTTTGAATCACAATCGGGCAACAGCCACCTTGTGCCAGCTGATCTTTCTCACACTAGCTCAAGTAAAGGGAACTACAGAATGAACTCCTCAAAGGTGGCTTCATTTTGGCAGTTTCATGACTGGCCTAGACATGGAAGAAGAAGAAGAAGAAGAAGAAGAAGAAATAGCTAGTAGTAGTAGCAGTAGCAGTGGTGGTGTGTGGATTGCCACAGAGTACAGTACAGTCAACCCTCACATAACAACGCGTTCAGATAGCATCATTTTTGCTTAACAACGTGTCGTTATGCACCACATGTTCCCCTGCATAACAATGTTTTTACTGTTGTTGTCCGGACAACAATGCTAAAATAACCGGACAACGACACTAAAAATGTTATACAGGAAACTCCATAAAAATCCGCATAACAACAAAAATCGCTTAGCAACGCTACTTGGGGAACCAAGTAATGTTGTTATGCGAGGGTCTACTGTAATACTAAAGAGGGGCATACATCAAATAGATTTTACCTAGATATGGTGCCTTAAAAATATTCAGTTCTTCAATGAATGATCAAGCAAAATAGGGCTACATGGATATAGGACACATTTTCTGTGAATGTGGAGAAATTTAATCAATGGAGTCTTTATGTGCAAGCAGTTTATGCTCCATCACATGTACAAAAGAAGATCAAGTAAATAGCCAAAATAATCCTATTGAAGGAGCCCATTCCTGGACAAAAGTAATCTAATTATTTTAACATTTTGATTTTTGAATGTTACCCATATTTTGCATATGTACATAATTTTATATTATTCAGCATTCTCATTAGTACTTTGAAGATAGTATTCCATTATTCTTGCACGGATTCCAATGTAATACTGCTGCAACTCAGTTATGGTGTCTTTTGTAGTCAGTCTGTGCAATCTTACTGTATCCACTGATAATGTGGTACAATGTTTCATCCAATGAACTGTCAAAGATCAAGCAGAACAAAGGATTGATAAGATGTTTAATATAAATTGTTTGTTTTATTTTTGTTAGTTAGTTAGTTATTTGTTATTTTAATTAATTAAATATAATGAATATTTCTTCTTTTTGCTTTTGCCATTTCTGTAAAATAGATATGGTCTGACCCTCCACATGTTTTTGCTTACAACTCTTCTTAGTCCCATTCACCATAGTCAATTCAAAGGGATTATAAATATAGCAGCTGAAACCACGTGAAGTAGGAACTGTAGAAAATATAGTTCCTAAGTTCCTGGCATACCTAGTCAAAAGTGAACAAACCCTGGTAATTATATATCCCAGGGCTCCTTACCATTGTTTTCATAATTATCACAGCATTCTAGGGCACAAAGGAAAACCACATCATCAACCCTCAATTGCTGGTGTTGGCAAGTATCTTCCTGTGAGAAAGGCAAATGTGTCACAAAAGCAAGTGAGGGCTTCTCACATTTGTATTGGCTTTGCCCTGATCATACTGAATCTGGGTAGACCAAACGGTTAATATCCATTCTGAGTCCTTTTTTTTCTTCCAAAATTCAGTCTGTCTCTAATGAGTGACAGCTACAAAGAACACATTCACTTCCATGACAATATCAGACTGGAGCTCCACCTTACAATCTGTGGCCTTTTAAGAAGAACACATTCATGTGTGCAATACCCCTCAGGTCTAGTTAATGGGCAGTCAGTCTACTGAACTAGTTTGACTTCACAGCATGCCTTCCAAGAAAACCTGTTCTGCTTTTGTGGTAAAAATCCTGTCCTCAACAAACCAAATTTAAAATATAGTCAGTGTTTGCAAAAGAGCTTGAAAGCTATTCAATTACCATCCCACCCCCTTTAGTTAGCTGACACTTTCCCCCATTATCAGCCATTAAATTTATATAATATATCAAACAGAGGCATAATGATAGCTTGCTGTTATGCCCTTTTAAAGCTCACTGGGCATTCACTAATCACTGTTGCTGTTATTAACTCTAAAAACATGAAATTTGTTTTACAACAGAAACCTCTCCCTGTGTGTATATTTGGAGGGGGCATTGTCATCATGTAAACTGTAAGCAGAAAAGCACAGAACTGTTAGAACAATTCAGAGCAAGATATTGCACGTGAAATAATTTTCCTAATTATAAATCCAACATTGGCAAAGTATCAGATTAGAATGTAACATGTAATAAGCCCTATCCATATGACTGTATTGTTCAAGCATGCACAAGCATATACCTTAGAACCAGGGTGGAAATCCCTGATGACCTGGCCAAAAATTGACAAAAATTGGTATTTCCACTCCCAGAATTTTCCCCTCAAAAAGATTTTGCCCACTTCTGTGTTTGCTTCTTAGTGTTGCACCAATGCTGCATCTTAGGGGAAGAAAAATGCCTACCCCTCCATCAGAACCCCCAGGGAACAGCAATACAGAGGAGTGTAAAAGGATGAGAGAGGAAGGGGCTTATGTGCCATACAAACATCATTGTGTGCAGTCAATTTACCATTAACTCATGACAACCCTGTGAAGGAAAGACCTCCATAATGCCCTATTACTAACAGATGTACTCACCTCTTGCAAACCCAAGCTTGTTTCTTCCCTGAGGGAGTCTAAATAATGTTCTATAAAAATGTCTTCTCAGTTTTGCCATCTATATATAGGTTAGACAATTGTGGACACAACTGTAGAGCCTGATATAACAGTACTTTAAATACTGTTTTTGGTTTGATCAAGTGTGAGAATGATTAGCTGGCAAAACAAACTTGCCATTGCCTGGGATATGTCCAATTGTGGTTCAGGAATGTAAAATGTACCCACAATCTTTGAGGAGGCTCTTTCTGTTGTGTGTGTGTTTTAGCAGCGGATACTGAGGGAACTTAACAAGAGAATGGCCCTCAACATCCTCTGAACAAATATGTGCCTCATGTCCACTGATTCAGATCCAGGAAGAACTTTATGGCAAGAACAAACATTCTTGAGGGTACGCAAGAGCAAAATCAAATAAGAAGATGGAGGAAGATGCTCACTGAAACAAGATCAACATTAAGGGAAGACATGGTTGAGGAACTTGACTCCCCTATGTGTCACTCGGAGGACCCTGAATTGGCTGAGAATCAGAGTGCCTAAAAGTAAGACTAACATGCTCAAATGGGGGCTGGTGGTAGACAACAACACGGTATGGGAATGTGGAGAGATACTGAATCCAGCTCATTTACTGATCTGCCAGTTACTACTGGAAACATGTACCAATGAGGATTTAAGTCTGGCCAATGACAAAACCAAGAAGATGGCTTCATTTTGGCAGTTTAAAGTTTGATCTGGACATGAAAGAAAAAGACAAATGTTTTTGAAAGAAAGCCATGCAGCTAATATCCTCTCCTTTCAGTCCTCCTCCCTTAAATGATTACTGTATATACTGGAGCATAAACTGACCTGAATATAAGCTGAGGTACCTAATTTTTATCTGAGAAATCAGGAATATAGATTGACTTGAGTATAAGCCGAGGGTGAAAAATGCAGCAGCTGGGAGTGAGTTTCAATAATCAAAATACATGAAAATAAAATAAAATAATTGAGACATCCATGGGGTAATGTTTTTTAATATTTACAGTACCGTATATGAGTTGGTGCCATCCAACCAGCACTCACTCTGCTGGGGAAGGAGCGTGGGCAGGCAAATAGCACCGAGGCAGAAACTATTGCTTCGAGTGAGTGAAGCTTCCCCCATCTGGCTTGGTGTGCCCTGTGGAGCAGGGACAATGAGGCAGGTAAGTAAAGCTGCAGGAGCTGAGGGGAAGCCAGCTCTGCCTCGCTACAAGAAAGCAGAGGCTTTGCACTTCTCTCTCCCTGCTGGGGCTGCACCTGAGAGAGCCCTGCTGCCCCCGCCACCAGGCAGCCGGTTTTTCACTCTGAAGCAGGGAGAGAGAACCACGGAGCTAATAGCCTTCACCGCCTGCTTCTCTCATTGTATCTTTGGTGCAAGAGAGCAGTGGCTCTGCAGTTCTCTCTCCTTGCTTCAGAGCAAAAAAACTGGCTGCCTGGCAGCAGGGGCCTCTTGCACTGAAGACACGATGGGAGAATTGGGCTGTGAAGGCTATTAGCCACCGCCGCCTTCTTCCCTTGCACTCAGTGGGGGGGGGGGGGGGATAAATGGTTTAAAGTCCACTGCCATATCAATCGGGCATGGAGAAAACTCCTTTCCTGCTGCATCTTGGGAGATGCCAGTTTTCTCCACGTCTGATTGAGATGGTGGTGGATTTCAAACCAGGTATCCCCTCATCGAGTGCAAGGGAAGAAGGTGGCAACAGCCAATAGCCTTCGCTGCTCACTCCTCCTCCCCCTGTCATCAGCACATCTCAATCGGGCTTGGAGAAAATGGCATCTCCCAAGATGCAGCAGTATAGAAGTTTTCTCCACTCCCGATTGAGATGTGCCAATGACAGGATGGGAGAAGTGGCAGTACTACTAGTACTGCCATGTAGGGCCTGGAGCTGACAGGGGCCCTGCCGCTGGCAGCCATAACTGTGACATTACTGTGGGGGCCCCAAAATAATGGCTCAGTATGGGGCCCAAAAATTTCTGATGGCGGCCCTGGTGTGCAGCATGGGTTATTAGCCACTGTCGCCTTCTTCCCTCATGCTTCGTGGGAGGAGAGCTGGTTGGAAATCTGCCGCCATCTCAATCAGGTTTGGAGAAAACTCCTTTCTTGCTGCACCTTGGGAGATGCTGGTTTTCTCGGTGCCCAATGGAGGTGGCAACGGACTTCAAACTTCTCCCATCCTGTCGTTGGTCATCTCAGTCAGGCATAGAGAAAACTCCTTTCCTGCTCAACCTTGAGAGATGTCAGTTTTCTCCATGCCTGATTGAGACGGTGGTGGACTTCAACCCAGTTATCTCTCCCCCCCGACCCATCACCCTTTCTTGCACTTCCAGCTTTGCAGGGTGCAGGAGGATGGCTTGGTGCAGTGGATGGGACAGCCTTTGCTGCCCACTTCTCCTGCTGGAACATTCCTTTGCTGCCGGGCCAGGAGGGACTCGTGTGTGTGTGTGTGTGTGTGTGTGTGTGTGTGTGTGTGTGTGTGTGTGTGTGTGTGTGTGTGTGTGTGTGTGTGTGTGTGTGTGTGTGTGTGTGTGTATGCAGATGACCCAAGTATAAGCCGAGTCCACTTTTTTTGAGCTCATTTTTTTTGGCTGAAACGTTTGACATATACTGAAGTATATACGGTACTGCTTTTATCATCAAGCAAATGCCAACATTTCTCAGAAAAGAATTTGCTGAGAAATGTGAAATGTTCTTTTTTATTCTACCTAAATTGATGGAATGTTTTGCCTTCCTCAGCAAAACTACTTAATGAAATCTCTCCCTCATTTTGCTACCCTCTAATACTATGAAAAACTGAAATTAGAATATTCTACTCACAAAACAAATGTTTTGTTTGAAAGGGTCACTTACTTTTTAAGTCATTATTTATGTTCATTACTTTTCTTCCTGCCTTCAGATTCAGTATCAAAATATTTTAACATTAAATCAACAGAGAGCCCCATGATTTATTTATTCAAGTGATCTCTTTCAAAAAGTCCTAAATTCTAAGGAGTGCCATAATAATGTTGACATGATATCTTTTATAACATCATTTTAAAATATAAGTTCCCCTATGTTTTTTATTTATTTCTTGTTGTTTAATGTTGTTTCAAACATCTGAAGAGCAAGTCTTTAACAGTAGCTATCTTACTTATTCTGTTTGCATTTTTGTAGATCTTGAGTTCATCACAAGGTAAGTCAACATTTACATGAACAATAGCTTCTTGTGGATCTTCCAATAGTATCCATCTCCTACACAACATATTGGCTAGAGTTTTATTCAATGCCAATATCATCCTGCTCTGCAAGTGATTCATAGAACAGACATCAAGATTTTACATGACCATGAACAGATATTGTTGCCCAAAAGAAATATTCCCAAGCTTCTTAGTCAAGGTCATTTTAAAGAATTCCTTCATTTTAACCAAAAATATTAAGCCTCTACTTAAATTCAGCCTATAACCACCACATAAGGGACTGTGGTAGCTCAGTGTTTAAGAAGCTCGCCTTGTTATCTGGGAAGTCAGCAAGTCAGCAGTTCAAGTTCTGAGTACTACATGATGGAGTGAACACCCGTCTTTGTCCCAGCTCCTGCCAACCTAGCAGTTCGAAAGCAAGAAATTGCAAGTACATAAATAGGGACCACTTCCATGGGAAAAGATCTTGGGGACATGAAAGGAGCTTCATTCAGGCATCCCCTGAGTGGAGTTCCTCCAGCAAAAATCCTTTCAACCCAGAAAGTACCTTTGTGTGCTTCTGACATGATTTAAAAAAACCACCACATAAAACAAGATGATGGCCCTTTTCCCTCCAGTTAATTGAAATATGTGTGGTAGGATAATTTATAAACTGTTTGTCAGCTTCTATAGAGGTGGGAGGTTATTTGGAGATAATGCCTTCTGGTGATACACTTTATGGGTTTATCTTCCCACCAAAGTGGTACCTATTTATCTACTTGCAATTTCTTGCTTTCAAACTGCTGGGTTGGCAGGAACTGGGACAGAGATGGGAGATTCGGGTCTCGAACTGCTGAGTTGCTGACCTTCCAGTCATCAAGTTCAGTGTCTTAACCACTAAGCCACTGCACTTCACTGTATAATTACCCATCAACAACAAATCACACAATTAAGCATGCTGGAGTTGCACAATATGGAAGCAAGGAAGATGATAGCCAAACATCTTTCTCCAGTTAAGGGAGCACCATTTCAAGCAATCCTTCATCATCACATTTTGTTGTTGTGCAGTTTCAGTCAAGTTTGACTTTTCATGATCTCATGGACCACAGCCCACCAGACTCCTCTGCCATCCTCCATAATCCACCCAGATTAGATAATGTCTAATCATTTACAGTAATCCTCTGCTGCCCCTTCTCCTTTTCTTTTCACTCTTTCCTAGCATCGTCATAAATAGAAAACAGAAAACCATTGGCCAAGCCTGCCTATTTGGAATTGTGGTGCTTGAGACAGTATGCCCGAAGGCTTATGAGAGAATTGACATAGATATGTGACTCTTACAAAAGGGAGGCATTTTTAATACATAGGCTTTGAATGGTCTTTCCTTTGGGTCAAATCAAGAGATGGAATTATTGTGTTTTCTATAATAACTTAAGGGGCTACTCTTGAGTAAATATGGTTCTTACCTTAAAATAAGTGGCTGTGGATACTAAATGACTGATTATTAGCTGCATTTGTGCTCTGTTTGAGATCGTCTATGTATGAAAGTCTGGGAATAGCTTCTCTTTAAAGTCAGTAAGCACAAGGAAATACAGTAGTTTGTATCAAGAGGTTTTGTGACGTGCTAAGAGGTAATGTAATACAATAGTGTATGCTGTACATATATTTGTTAATACTAATGTTATAGTGTAATCTTTTATGAATTTTTTAACATTTGAGAATATCAATTTTGTTTATAATGGTGAATGAAACTTTATTTGTACTTTTCTTGTTCTGCAGAAATTATATAAATATCTCCTGATGAAGTGTACAGGATCTTGAAAAGCCTATTTACCGGAAGGGCTTAGAGATTTTTTTTTTGAAGACTTTGATATTGTTGCCATTTTTGCATGAGATTGCTGAAATATGTTTGCATTAATGAAGATATGAATTCTCGCAATTTTTGAACTGTATAGTGAAATTAAAATAGGTTTGTGATACATCTACAGGACATTTAGTGGTGGTTTCACTGATATATTTCTGCCTCAAATGGTTTTTTCTTTGTATTTGGAATAGATTGGCAAATTAAAAGAGAGATGTGTATTTTCTTTAAAGAAAAAGAGTTGTGTATTTTTGTCCCTTCTGTCATTTCACATAATATTTTACATTATGTTTTATATTTTCATCCCACTACCTGGAAAACATGTTCTACAGGTTTATTATTAAAGAAAATGAATTCAAAAAGCAAACATCTTGTGAGGTTGCCAGCAAGGATGGCACTATAAAACATCAATACAGTACTCTTTCCCCCATCTTATCACAGGGGAATGATGACCCCAGTCCCAATGTTCAGGAATGTATCATTTCCTCTACATCAGTCACACAGGAAACAAAATTAAATACAAAGGGGGAAGGGAGGCTGGAGCCAAAATAACAATTCCATAGCAACTGGCCTGACTTTATTGATTATGTCACTTTCTGTTATCAATAGTAATAGGTTAAATCACTGATGTTTCAAAGCTTGAAATAAAAGGGCATCTAAATGAAATAAAGCTTTCACCCCTTTTGCTCTCCCTGTTTCACACAAACTCTGTCTGGGATACACAGAAAAAGCCTCCTCAAAGATTGTGATATTTTTGAACCACAATCGGGCATACCATGGTAATAGCAACCTTGTATTGCCAGCTAATCTTTCTGACACTGGGACAGACAAAATGAACTGTGGAAATGAACTGTTTGTCACACTACCTGTGAATTAGAGGGAACAGACTTTTTTGTTTCAGGCTTCTTTAATCTTCATTGTTCTTTTAATGGATGCCATTTGCTATACTTAAACTTCATCTATGCTAGTTTTTTCTTGCACAACCCCTACATATCACGTCCTCTTCTCAAATTATTCTTAAGTCATTGAAAAACATAGATGAATTAAGGATCACATACTTACAGAAAGCAGATGAACTATTTCATTAATTTGTCTCTAAGGCTGCATTAGACAGTTATAAGTATCACAAAAGTGGCTTAAATCATCTCAGAAGAAGAAAAGAGACTTAACCAATCCATTTTGTTCAGAAGACTTCTTTGAAAGAATGTTTATATTTATAATAAATTACAGGAGTCTTTCTAACCAAAAAAAAATCAAATCCTATGTTATTCTCTTTCTCCATATTCTAATGAACAGTTCACTAATAAATATTTAAGAAAATTTGCTCCCACTTCTTAACAAGAGGATAACTGAATTTTTAACTTCAAAGAAAGACCCAAAATATACCCAAATATGGTTTGGAAAACTGTCTGGAAATGAAAGCATCAAACAAAGGCTGCTGAAAGTTCCTCTTTCCCTAGAGAGTTGCCAAAGCAATTGCTAACTGAATCTAGAGTCTTATCCAGTTAAAACATCTATTCTGATTTGTCCCCCATTTTTGTGTGCAATTATGGAAGTCCTTCTTATCTCCTTAGTGTTGAACTTAGTGGGCCTTTGCACAGCTTCGTGTAATCTACCAATTGCGCCCATTCATGGACCGGGACTCCTTGCTCACAGTCACTCACACTCTGGTCACCTCCAGACTGGATTATTGTAACACGCTCTACATGGGGCTGCCCTTGGCAACCATTTAGAGACTTCAGCTGGTCCAGAATGTGGCTGCCCGGGTAGTGATGGAGCGTGGGTGTTATGCCCGTGCCTCACCACTGCTCTGGGAGCTGCACTGGTTGCTGGTGTGTCTCTGGGTGCAATTCAAGGTGCTGGTTTTGACCTTTAAAGCCCTTCATGGTATTGGACCATGCTACTTAAGAGATCGCATCGTCACAAGAAATTCAGCCCGTCCTACCAGGGCAGACAGAAGGGGCTCAGTGGTGGTCCCATCAATGAGAGAGGTACATCTGATTGGAGCCAGGAAGAGAGCCTTCTCCGTGTCTATCCCAGCCCTGTGGAACCTCCTTCCACCTGAGACGGAACTGCTCCCCTTTGGGAAGATGCTGAAGACATGGTTGTTTCAGCATGGGTGGGGCATGAGTGTCCCCACCTCTCAGGCCCTCTGGCTTGTTAGCCGAGGAGACGGACCTGTCCTGTCTTTGATCTCAGTTTTAATTGTGGGTGGTGTGGGTTGTTTTTTGAATGTTTACATAGGTTTTATGTGTTTTAATGTGGATTTTAGCTGGGGTTTCTAGCTGTGAATGTTCTTTGTTTTATATTGTATTCTATTTTTATTTTTGTTTTCCCTTTTTCCTATTTCCTCTGTTTTTGTTAGCCGCCCTGAGTGGTGTTTCCCACCAGGAGGGCAGGATATAAATTAAATAAATAAACCGAGAAAACAATATTCTGTCAGAAGAAGGAGTGTGTTGGAAAGCCTCACTTTTCCTCTTCAATGTATTCTTGGGATGATTTTGTTTTTTATTTGCAAATTTTATTCACTTTCAAAGTCACAATGTAATGGATCATCCATTACATATCTATAAAACAGAAATCCAATCTACTTTATCCCTCCTAAAGTTCTCCCAGTGTACCTTGTCATAACACAAGAGAGAGAGGCGGGAATTTCTGGGGGTGAAGTGGGGGCCTATGATTAAACTAGTGACTACGTATAGTTGTTTTCCTCACTTATTAAATGTAAGGACCTTGTTCTGGACATAAAGACAATGGAGAAACAATTGAATGGGAAGGAAGGAAGGAAGATTTAGTTAGACAGCTTTTAACATAGCAAGGGAAACTGTAACTATGTGCTTTCTCAATCTATTTTCCAAGTGCTAAATGCAGATAGGCAAGTTTAGGGCTATGATCTCAGTTCTTACAGTTTTTAATCTTTAAATCAGATTTGGATTGGATAACTCTTCAAACAGAAAGCTGTCATATGTATTGTATGGTACATTAGCACGCTAATTGTATCACCATTATGTTTTTCCTATGGTCCTACTAAATCTAATTGTTTAACATGAACTAAAAGAAATTACTGGGCAGATATTTAAACTACCATTTTGAACTCAGTTGAAGTTTCAACATGAAAAATAAAACCCAAAAGACTTAAATTATCATTGGGAATCATTGTCCAAAGTTTCACATCTTCAGCAGAAGCAGTAACACCTTGAAAAATTACTGCTTAAAGAATGGATCTGTCAACAGACACAATAAGTGGCATTGCTTGGCAATGTTCCCTGAAAGTAAAAATGCTACCAATGCCTTTCCTCCGCTAAGACACTCCCAGGTTAAAAAAAAAAGGTCAAAAGATACCAACTGTCGTAGCCTGGTAGTCTGTTCAGCATTGCGTATTTAAAAGTCACCTGCCAGTAAGCTACACCAAATGCTACAGAGCAACCCAAGAGAACCTGAACTACAACTGTGATACAGTTAGAATGCAGGAAGTAACCAACAAACAGATCAAGCCACTGTCCTTTTTTTTTTGGCAGGTTGGAACCATTCTTCTCCATTCTCCAACAAATTTCTTACCAATGTTTATCTCCATTTCCCCCCCCCCCCCACAGAGATTGCCTATGCTTGATTCATATACATTCTGTTATTAGAGCAATGCCATCAACTATATATGCATATATTTCTTCAATAATTACAGCTTTTGGAGTAGAACTGACAGAGTGCTTAAATCAGGGGTTCTCAACTTTTTAAAGCTGGGGGCCAGATCATGCTCCCTCAGACTGTTGGCGGGCTAGACTGGTGTTCCCCCACCGCTGATGCCATCTTTGGCAGTGACTGCAGCAAGGAGAACACCAATCTGATCCACCAACACTCCCCCCATGCTGCTGATACCACCACCAAAACTCCTCCCATGCCACCAGTCTGGTCAGCAAACACTCCCCTCCATGCCCACGCCCATGCTGCTGCCACTTTCCTGCTTACCAGCCTGCCATGGGTAAAGGAGGAGTCCTGCCTGTCCTTGCCAGCACACGGCCAGAGCAGCACCTGAGAAAGACACGGGCAGCCACAGGCGGCTGCAGGCATCTGCCACTTCTGCTTCTGCGCTTCCAGTGCTGGCGCTGGCATCCTTTTCCCAACTCAACAGATAGAAAAAAACATTTGAGATGAATAATGATGAATGACGACATGATATTTTCTCAAAGGATATGATTTTATGTGTTAATAAAAAATTCAACAAAAATATATCCAACTTGGTAAAGAACTAAATGAATATAGTTTATCTTCTCACAAACAAAAGGCTAAATTTGCAAAGTTCTTAATAACGAAAAGTATTCCTCTATGGGTGTTTTGTAAATGAAAGATTCACTGGTACAGCTATTGTTTCCAAAGTCGATACCAGTTATTTCGACTTTTTGAACTATTTTTTCTTCCTCAGGAAATCTGCATACAAAGGATTACAAATGACATAGTAATTAGCATAAAAATTAATGTGGCCAGAACTACTAGTACATCATAATATACCATAATATAGAATCCTTCTCAATTATTATTATTAATGAAAGTTCTAGTGCCAATCTGTAGCAGGGCGAATGTTGTAAGCCTTCTTACAACATCTGCCCTGCTATGGAGCAGTAGTAGGGACACACCAAGCCAGGCAAAGGTGAAAAGGACTGTGGCAGCGGTGTTGGTTACGGATGATGAGAACCAGGGCACAGGATAGATGGAATGGCACCATGGGGCAGATGTTGAGAACCTCTGGCTTAAACCAACATAGTTTCCCTAACCTCTGATAAATCTGGTAGCAGATCAGAAAGCACTTAATGTTTTGCATGGCTAGTGCAAACATTTAAATTTGTCTATAGGCCCTATTGGATTAATTTCTCAAAACTACTGTCATAGAATGTGATTAAATGCTACAAGATGTTTTAGCATTCCACATCTTTTTCTATAATCTAAAAGCACCATTCATTCTTCTTGTTCTTGAGAACCTCACCATCAGAAAACCCACTTTGCTAAGAAGGTTACTAACTGTTAGCATTGCCAATCAGCTGGGGAAAAACAACCATTTTTTTCTTGTTCTATGGACAACGGCCTAAAGGGTGAGACCAATGGATTCCTTCTAGTGTCCAGATCGCTCCCCATATCTAGAGGGAATACAACACATGAGCCAGTTTTTTTTTTTACAGAAGCCCTGAAACAGGAGAGAACAGACATATTGCAGAGTATATTAGTTGTAAAATATGTGAAGTTCTAAAGAAAATAGTTGAAGCAAGGCTGACATCAGAAATTTCTGGGCCCCATACTGAGCAATCCTATTGCCCCCCCACACACACACACACACACACACTTTTCTCTGTCACCACACTCTTTGCCCAAAAGATTTGTAAGCCAGCCACCACGTCAAGGTAGACTCTTTCAGCAGGATGAGATAGATTTTAGGCTGCCATTTTCTCTGCTCAAGCCAGGCATGCCTAAATTCTGGCCCGTGGGCTGGATCTGGCCCCCAACACCAATTCATCCAGCCTGCACTGCCCTCGTCACTCCTGGAAGCAGAAGTAAAACACACCCAGGCGAGTTTTACTTCCGCTTCCAGGAGCGACGAGGGCAGCATGGGCCAGAAGAATTGGCAGCAGGGGCCAGATCCAGCCCACGGGCTGGAGTTTGGGCACCCCGGCCTAGGCTTTAACATAGAACTAAAGAGTAATTGGAGTGTTATTTATTTAAACAATTGAATTGCAAAAAGGTTGATTTTAATTTACCCCATTTTGGCTGTAACATTGAGAGGCACAGAGAACTATTCTGCAACCCACAAATGACTGCTCTGAATTAAGTCAAAGGTTTGGAAAAACAATTTTATGTAGGGAGCTGAAAGACATGTTTCCACATGAAAACAAAATCAGAGACCAGGTAAAGCACCTGCTTAAAAAAAAGGTTGTGCAAATTATTTTTTAGGTCAAAGTGCACAATATAGCAGTTCGATTCCTAAGTACTGCAGGATGGAATGAGCTCTGGTCTCTGCCCCAGCTCCTGACAACCTAGCAGATCGAAAGCAAGAAATTGCAAGTAGATAAACAGGGACCCCTTCAGTGGGAAGGTAAACAGGGCTCCGTGTGCTCCGGTGTCTAGTTATGCAGCCTGCCACATGACGACAGAAACGTCTGCAGAAGCAGATAGCGCTGGCTCTTTGGCTTTGAAACAGAGATGAGCACCATGCGAGGGATGGAACAAGGTCGTGGCTCCCACAGCCGTTAGGGGAGGCAGACGGCAGTTGGGGGTAAGTCCATTGCACCCGTCGCTGTGTGTGAGGCGGATGGGCACCGTCAGGCAGAGTGGGAGGGAGGGAAGAAGGGGAGTCTTTCTCTATTTCTCTCTCTGTGTGTGTGTGTGTGTGTCTGCACACGCACAGACACACATGCACACACACACAGAGAAGGAGGGAGAGAAAGACTCCCCTGCTTCCCTCCCTCCCACTCTGCCTGACGGTGCCCATCCGCCTCACACACAGCGACGGGTGCAATGGACGGAGCACAGGGAGAGGGAGGCAAGACCACCGAGGACCCAGTCCAAGAATCAGGGGTGCAGTTGCCCCCTCCTCCTCCTCAGCAGCCACCTCCAGCCCCGGTGTGGGGTCTCTCCCGGACCAACGTGCCTCGTGGACTGAAGGCTGAAGACTTGAACCCAGATATCCAGGTCAAGGCAGAGCCCTCTGGCGAGGCATGCGCAGTGGCGCTGCCTGCTGCCGGTTTATAAAAAGTTTTAAAAAGAAAACTTTTTCAAAAATAAAAAATTAACACGCCGCTGCCTGGGCCCCTGCCAGCACCGGGCCCCAGACGGCAGTCCCCCTTGTCCCCCCTGATTGCGGCACTGCCCAGGAGTGTATGAAACACTGTATTTGATGGGTTCAGCTACAGAATTCCTGGAAGATTCTAAAGCCAATTTCTACAGCAATCACTGCATCTGAATTAGACAGTGCACTTCTGTCTGAAATTGCTTATCAAATAGCAAAAAACAAAAACAAAAAACATGTTTTTGAGACTCACATATGGACAGGTAGGGACTTACGGGCCACCCTATACAACTATAGAAGTAAGTAAAGTGAAATATTTTATTTTTAAAAGGGAAGAATGTTGTTGCAATTCAATTCATGCTCCTGAAATTGGTACAATGGAGAGTGTTAATGTGCAGGAGATTGTCACAGCACCTATCATGAACACAAACCAAGAATAGTCAATAGTTATACTCCTAAGAAAATGCAAGCAGCTATGTTGATTTTGGTTGTACTATGCAGACAACAAGACAGACAGATCTTTTTGCGTTCACATGTTTGATTGCTCAGTCTTTGGCTGAGACTAGCCTACCTATGAAAAGTATCTTGTACTATGACTAATAGTAGGCTAATTGATTATATCATTACTCCTGCAATGCAAGAAACATGTTGGAGCAGAGCTTCACCATATCCCTTGTCAACTACAGAGTTGGCAGTGACTATCCAGCCTCTCAGGCATCCCTGCATTTATCTCAAATCTTTGAGGTAACTATTTACTTGGAATTGTTACTTGGAATTGATGCCTTTTTTCAGGAAGACAGGTCCAACTAAATTACATTAGAATTGTCACTTGAGAACTACAACTTTTTGGATACTTACATCATGTGAAGAGAGGGCCGGCAGCTGTATCAAGGCAGGGAGAGGTAGCTGCAAAGACCTTCCACCCAGCCTCTTTCCCAAAGGCCTCCTTTGCTGGACCAGGAAGGAGAAGAGAGGGCCGGCAGCTGTATCAAGGCAGGGAGAGGTGGCTGCAAAGACCTTCCACCCAGCCCCTTTCCCAAAGGCCTCCTTCGCTGGGCCAGGAGGGAGAGGAGAGGGCCGGCAGCTGTATCAAGGCAGGAAGAGGTGGCTGCAGGGACCTTCCATCCAGCCCCTTTCCCTGCTCCCTGCTCGTTCCAGGAGCCCTTGCCACCGGCTCCCGGGATTTGAGGCAGGTGGGAGCCATCGCTTCTGCCTCCGCCCTCCCCACCTGGGGGGAAGAAAAAGGAGACGCCGACGTCGCGGCTTGCCAATGCTCCCTGCTCGTTCCAGGAGCCCATGCCACCGGCTCCCGGGATTTGAGGCAAGTGGGAGCCATCGCTTCTGCCTCCGCCCTCCCCACCTGGGGGGAAGAAAAAGGAGACGCCGATGCCGCGGCTCACCAACGCTCCCTGCTCGTTCCAGGAGCCCATGCCACCAGCTCCTGGGATTTGAGGCAGGTGGGAGCCATCGCTTCTGCCTCCGCCCTCCCCACCTGGGGGGAAGAAAATGGAGACGCCGACGCCGCGGCTCGCCAGCGCTACCTGCTCGTTCCGGGAGCTCATGCTTGTTGCTGGAACCAGGGGGGGATTGTGGATGGGGTGGGAAGAGAGACAGTTGGTCCTGCCAGCCAGGAAGGAGGGGCAGCATTCCATCTAGTGGGGTTCCAGGGATCCATATAGGTGTTGTGACGGGCATGGGGCGGTATGGCGGGTACCGTGGGGCAGGCCGCACTCGGGGAATGCGGGTCCGATGTTTAAGTGCGGTCCCTCATTCCAGCCCTGCAGGTACATCTCTGGGCCCTGAGCAGCAGATCCAGAGTGACCCCACCCTTAGGCAGCTGCTGGTGAATGCCAGATCGGTCTGTAATAAGGCCCCCCTGATCCAAGATTCTATCCAGGAGGGGCAGGCCGACCTGGCATGCATCACCAAAACCTGGCTGACACCTGAGGATGGAGTACCTCTTTCGGACATGTGTCCAGCTGGGTTCAGTATTTGGCACAAGCCTAGAGGTGAGGTGAGGGGCGGTGGTGTCGCCATTGTTGCCAGGGAGTCTTTGGGAATTGCTAGGGCTACTGCTCCACAAGTGTCTGGTTGTGAGGCCCTGCTTCTACGGTTGGGCCCCAAGGGTCAGTTGGGGATCTTACTCCTGTACCTGCCCCCTTGCAGGGTAAGGGATGCCCTGCCTGAGCTCCTCGAAGCTGCCTCGATGCTGGCGTTGGAGTTCCCGAGGCTTATGGTTCTGTGGGACTTCAATTTGCCATCGTTGGGGATGGCTTCTGAGGTGGCAAGGGAGTTCATGGCTTCCATGGCAGCCATGGGCCTGACTCAGGTAGTTCGGGGTCCGACCAGGGGCAGTGGCCACATGCCAGACTTAGTTTTCTTGTCGGAGCAGTGGCAGAGTGATCTGAGATTACAGGACTTAGTCATCTCACCTGTGCAATGGTCAGATCACTATCTGGTGACTCTTGACTTTCTGGGGGCGACGCTTCATCGTAGGGAGGCAGGGCCTATTAAAATGGCCTGCCCTCGGCGACTAATGGATCCATATGGATTCCAGAGGGAACTGGGGGATGTTCCTCTGGATTGGCTACACGATTCACCTGAGGCACTTGTCGACCTGTGGAACAGGACGGCAACAGCAGCCTTGGATGAAATCGCGCCACTGCGGCCTCTCCGCGCCCGTGGGGTTAGGTCATCCCCATGGTTCACGGATGAACTGCGGGAACTCAAACGGGCAAAGAGACGCCTAGAGCGCCGCTGGGTGAAGACCCAGGATGACTCTGATTGGACACTAGCTAGAGCTGCTATTAGGGCCTACTTAGTGGCGATGGGGGTGGTGAGGCGGCAATACTTCACCACCCTTATTGCCTCCGCTGATAATCGCCCAGCCGCCCTGTTCCGGGTTAACCAGGTCCCTCCTCGGTAGGGGGAGATCAGTGCCCGGTTGGCAGGGTTCGGCTGAGGACTTTGCTGACCATCTGGTGGAGAAAATTGATCGGATTCATTCAGGGCTGAATCCCGGCGTGGATGGGGAGGGTCGGGCGGGCACCGGAGCACAGTCTTTCTGTACTATCTGGGATTGGTTTGATCCTGTTGTCCCTGATGAAGTGGACAGGCTCCTTGCAGCTGTGCATGCCACTACATGTCCTTTGGACCCCGTCCCACCTGGTTGGTGAAAGCCTCCAAGGTGGTGACAGGTGGCTGGGTCGGGGCGATAATAAATGCATCATGATGGGAGGGGGTATTTCCTGCACCGCTAAAACATGCTTTGGTGCGCCCCCTCCTGAAGAAAATATCCCTTGACCCAGCTGTCCTTAACAACTACAGGCCGGTTTCCAACCTGCCCTTTCAAGGTAAGGTTTTGGAGAAGGCAGTGGCACGCCAGCTGCAGAGTGTCCTGGAGGAAGCGGATTATCTAGACCCCTTTCAATCAGGATTCAGGCCTGGGTATGGTACGGAGACGGCATTGGTCGCACTGATGGATGATCTCTGGCGGGAGCGGGACGGGGGTTATCCATCCGTCCTTGCTCTTCTTGACCTCTCAGCGGCCTTCGATACCGTCGACCACAGTATCCTTCTGGAACAGCTCAAAGGACTGGGGATCCAGGGCACCATGTTGTCCTGGTTTTCCTCTTTTCTGGAGGCCGTACCCAGTCGGTGTGGTTAGAGAGTGAGAGGTCCAGCCCTAGGCTTCTCAAGTATGGGGTGCCTCAGGGTTCGGTGCTCTCTCCTCTTCTATTTAACATCTACATGAAGCCACTGGGTGAGATCATTTGTTCCCACGGTGTGCGGTACCATCAGTATGCGGATGACACTCAGTTGTACATCTTGGCCCGTGGGGACCCCAGTGATGCTGTTGAAATCCTATCCGGATGCCTGGAGGCCATTGGGGTCTGGATGGGGGCCAATGGGCTTCGGCTGAATCCCAGCAAGACAGAGTGGCTGTGGATAGGGGGCCCCGTGTTATCCAGGGAGTTACCATCTTTGGTACTGGATGGGTCTGTTTTGCCCCAGACAGACCCAGTGCGCAACTTGGGGGTCCTTCTGGACTCGCGGCTGCTGCTAGAAGAACAGGTAGCGGCTGTGGCCAGGAGGGCTTTTGCCCAACTTCGGGTGATTCGCCAGTTGCGCACGCTCCTGGACCAGGGCTCCTTGCTTATGGTCACCCATGCTCTGGTCACTTCCCGACTAGATTATTGTAATGCGCTCTACATGGGGCTGCCCTTGACGACCATTCGGAGGCTGCAGCTGGTCCAGAATGCGGCAGCCCAGGTGGTGATGGGATGTGGGCGATATGCCCATGCCTCACCGCTACTTCGGGAGCTGTACTGGTTACCAGTTTGTCTCCGGGTGCAATTCAAGGTGCTGGTTTTGACCTTTAAAGCCCTATATGGCAGTGGGCCAGGATACCTTAGAGACCGCATCGTCCCAAGAGTGTCTGCCCGTCCAACCAGAGCGGACCAAAGGGGCTCTCTAATAGTGCCATCAGCTAGGGGTGCACATCTATCCAGCACCCGAAGGAGGGCCTTCTCCGTGTCCGCACCAACTCTCTGGAACCTCCTGCCAACAGATCTAAGACTTCATTGAGAATTGCTGCCCTTCAGGAAAGGATTGAAGACCTGGCTGGCAGGGCAGGTGTGGGGCCCAAATGGGAACACGGTCCCCGCCTGCTGGCTTATGTAAACAATTAAGAACTCTCTCTTCTTCTTCTTCTTCTTTTGATAGTGGGTGGGATGTGGGTCTTTTAAAGTGTTTTTATGTGTTTTTAGAACTTGTTGTAATGCCGCCCTGAGTCGGGTTCTGCCTGAATGGGTGGCATATATAAGTGTGACTATTAAATTAAATTAAATTAAATGTGTTAAATGTAAGCCTGTTGTTTTAATGCTATGGTTTCCCAAATGTTATATTACTGTTCTCTAAATTTTTAGTTTAATAGTCAGGGTACACAGAAAGAGCCTTGTCAGGGATAAAGTATTACCATTAGGTATTGCATAGGCTGGATGTATGTAATTATATGTGTCTATAGCTTTAAGATCTTGTGTATGACTAGCACAGCTGATCTCACTGATGTATGTAGAAATCATGTAATGTTCGATAAAATAGTGCCTGCAAAGCACTTGTTAGGAGGATGACTAAATTTAGAACTCATGTTGGAGTTCCTGGAAAACTGAAGAGGAGCTCAGGTGAAGCTCTTCTAAAACTGCACTGGATGTCTAGCAGAGGAAGCATTCTGAGTAAGCACTGTCTGTTCTCTCTTGCTGGAGTGTGTGTTTGTACTTGAATGTTAAACTGCTTTGCCAGTGTACTTGAAGCCTGAAAGGTTCTTGATTTCTATCCTTCTGAACTGCTGTGAAGGAAATTGTTTTGCTGTTGGACTATCTACTGAAGAAATGTAGGCAATCTACAAGCTTCTATCTGAACTGTTTCTAGTTAGCCTCTCAAAGGACCTTGAAAGTTTCCAACATCCTTTACTGCTGAGGCAAAGAGACTGTTTATTCCATGTATATATGTTTTGCAGAGGCTCTATCTCTATATATGTTTGACCACTGTAAATATACTAGCACAAGAGAGTAAAGCTTTTTTTCTGTTGCACAACACTGCCGTCTTCCTTGTGTGTGGGCATTCCATTGGCATACCGATCCATTTGTATAAGGCTTACACGCACTCTGCTAACCCACACAAATAACAACCTTAACAGCCTCTTTGAAGATTGTGGTAATTTTGAACCACAATTGGGCATACCCTGGTAACGGCAACCTTGCATTGCCAGATAATCTTTCTCACAATAGGTCAGGCGAAAGGAACTGCAGAATGAACTCACCAAAAGGTGCCTTCATTTTGGCAGGCCTAGACATGAAAGAAGAAGCAGTTTAATCATTGTAAAGATTAGATATGTATTTTATAGTTTTGATTTTATAAATTTAAATCACAGGGTTGAAAGGGTTTTTGCTGGAGAAACTCCACTCAGGGGATACCCCAGTAAGGCTCCTTTCATGTCCCCAATAACTTTTCCCACCCAAGTGGTCCCTATTTATCTACTTGCAATTTCTTGTTTTCGAACTACAGTAAAACCCCTACTTAAGAAAAAAGTCAATTCCATAGGTTTTTGCTTAAATCCGTTTTTTATGTAACTCGAAGCAAACCCACAGGAAATATTTTTTTACATAACTTGAAGCAAATTCATAGGAAAAATGAAAAATTTATGTAAATCGAAGCAAACCCATAGGGAAATGATTTTTTTTTACGTAACTCGGACCAAACCCATAGGAAAAAGAATCTTTATGTAACTCAAAGCAAACCCATAGGAAATTGTGTAAATCAGGACATGGTTTTAGCACAAAAATCATTATCTAAGTTGAATTTTATGTAACTCGAGGCATTTGTAAGACGGGGTTTTACTGTATAAGGTTAGCAGAGAGTAATCAGATAGGAAGAACTGTAAAAGACATTCTTTCTACCTACTGCCTGTCAGTAACAAACAGAAGATGGGAAAGTGAACTGACACAGAGGGAAAATGTCTTCTTAATTTAGTTTATTAGAGTTCAGATAAAAGTTCCTTGATTAATTATTAGTACTACTTTAGATTGTACTGCAGTATTCCTAATGGATGTGTGTAGTATTTAAGATTTTCTCATCACTACCTTCTTTTATAGAGCATCAAAATAAAATAACAAGAAACAAAATGAAAATACCCTCAGGCCTTTTTCCACTGGTGCCACCATCTCTTCCCCAAAGTAGTAATATACTGGTATCTATAAATCCTTACAGGAAAGGTAGCCAAACAGAGACCAACTTCTTTGTTGGCACTCAATTTGTCATGCAGTACCCGGTCTCAAACTGCTGACTTGCCAGCCTTCCAGCTAACAAGGCGAGCTTCTTAACCATCGAGACACCACAGCCCCTCAAATCTTAATGATTTGTAGATACCTTTGGTGTGCAGTAACATCTAGAGCAAGGATTCTCAATCTGCATCCCATGGGCCAGATGCGTCCCGTGGCATCATTTCATGTGTCCCCCCCAACTGTCGCCACCACACCAGGAAGTGCCATGTGGTAGAGGAAGGTCAAAATGGCTGTCCAGCCCCCGAAGCTGTCTGAGGGAGCGTGACCCAGTAACCAGCTTTAAAAGGTTGAGAACTCCTGACCTAGCGGTATGATGGAACGGAAAAAAAATTATGTAACAATTTTGTATATTATTTTATTTTACCTTATTCATTACTGTGGTGCAATGATCTTTTGTCTGTGCAATGAACACATTGATTGCTTGAATACTTACATAGTCACAGAGGTGTGACTCCAGCAAAAAATCTTTCAACCCAGAGTAATCTCTGACATTAAAATGAATGAACTAAATGGTGGAGGAAAAATATTACATAATGTAAGTGCTTTATTGCATTCTGATGCAGGTAATGAGACATACGCTAAGCATCTTGTTGCATTTCAGTAATTTTTAAGCAACAAAAAGGGTTAGTTACATTTGATTCAACAGTAACTAAATGTATTAATTAAAACTTAAATGCTTTTAAGAAATGGGGAACATTTTTTAAAAACTACTGTATATATAAAAACAATTTTTAGAAAACTATAAAAACATTTTGGGGTTGGAAATGATAACAACAAATACTTTACACTTCACAATGCCTGCTGTAGCCATCACCACATGTGTAAGCTATCTGTTTTTCCTTAGAAATCTCCTTTCATATCATTTGCGCTTATGTATCAGACAATGGGCACAAGGCTGCCTGCTAGGCCAATTTGTGGGTAACATTTCATTTGAATAAGCTTTTCCACTTTGCCTTGAACAGTTCCACAGACAAGGACCACTATGAAGCATCTCAGCCACAGAAGAAGTTGGCAAGAGAGGGCACTCAAAATATTATCACTTCATATGACCTACTTTCTGGCATTTTAATTATTTATTTTAATTATTTTGCATATGAGGGGGGAAAGAGTGGTTCTGCAAACAGAACAATAACTTTCTGTGATAGGATCACTTACTTCATAATGGGTAACTATTTTATTTGCCTAATAACCAGTGCTGATTGCAGAATTTTGCAGCAGAAGGAGGAGACCAGGGTAGCTGGAAAGCAGGAAGATTATTTCATGGCCACCTTGATTTGAATTAGGAACATAAGAAGGTCTATGGGACCAAAAGGTTTTCTAATAATTCTCAATCTACCTATGCATCTTTCCAGATGATGTGGTTACAGCTGAATTCATTTGCTCTCTACTTTCTTTCCAAACTGATTTAAATGCTAGCTGTGGGCGTCATGTTAAATAAAGTGACATGCCATCTAGTTCCATTTTGCAAGTAGCTCTTTATCTCTTGTTAAGTAATTTTTTTTTAAAAAAAAAATCTCTTCCAGGGTCCTCTGTGAATTACATCAGCCATGCTTATAGCTACTACAGCAACTCTTATACAACATGGCATTCATATGCCATGTTATTTATAAAAAAAAGACCAACCTGCCACACAGATGGGCAACACATTGAAGAAGGAGAGGGTGTAGGGATGTTCAAAAAACCTAATTAAAGCCACTATCAGTGACACCAGACTTGCAATAGGCTCTATATCTGTTTAATTATTGACAGTAAAGCTGCAGAGCTAATTAAACATATCCAAGGTAATCAAATGAGATGTTCAAATTGTAGAAGAACATGGTCCAGGAGTAGCAGCAGCTACATCACTGTCCTCAGTTTACATTCATCAGTTCTTCTACTCAGCTGTATTCATATAGCAGTTTCTCCAGATATTAGTGCATGTATTCAGTAATCCTCCAATCGGTTTTGTTTTATTTTATTTTTAATTTTAAATATTTCTATCCCGCTTCCCTCACTCGAAAGTGACCCGAAGCAGCTAAACAACATAATTAAAAACAGGAATGAAACAGATTAGCAAACCTCCGTTAAAAACCCATCTTAAAACCAACTAAAAATCCCAGAACCACCCAGAACACTTAAAAACAGTTGGGACAAGAACCAGTGTAGGCTAAATAAGCCAGCGGGACTGGGAAACTGATGCATCCATGCCCCATGCCCGCTGGCATAGCCATGTTTTCAGTTGTCTTCTGAAGGGGAGCAACTCCATCTGGAGGCATAGTTCAAGTGGCAAGAGGTTCCAAAGGGCTGGTGCTGACATGGAGAAGGCCCTCCTACAGGTCCCTGCAAGGTGGGCTTCTTTTGCTGAAGGGACCACAACCGAGTCCCTCTGGTCTGCCCTCGTAGGACAGGTATTACTCCTAGGGGTGATGCGGTCTCTTAGGTAACCTGGACCACTGCCACGAAGGGCTTTAAAGGTCAAAACCAGCACCTTGAATTGCACCCAGAGGCACACCGGCAATCAGTGCAGCTCCTGGAGCAGTGGTGAGGCACAAGCATAATGCCCCCGCCCCATCACAACCCGGGTAGCCGTATTCTGGACCAGCTGAAGCCTCCAAATGGTCGTCAAGGGCAGCCCCATAATATAAAAGTGGTCGTCAAGGGCCAATATCATAATATAAAAATGTAAAAGTATGGGAGAAACATTGACACCAGAAAAGCGAAATACTATTAAAGAGGTCTCGGGTTGCAGAATCTTCACAGAAACAAACAAATGGTCAGGCTGCTTTTTCAAACTCCGCCTCTAAGATTTGTTAAATTGATACACAATAACTTTAAAATGGGACATGATCCATTAGGTCCCTCTTTAGTAACATCACAATGAATGCTGATGGTGTAGCACAGGGATTCTCAACCTGTGGCCCCTGGTGGCATTTCCTGTCCCCCCCCCCCCATGCCTCCACCACACCAGGAAGTGCCATGTGGTGGAAGAAGGGCATAATGGCCGTCCGGCTCCTGAAGCTGTCTGAGGGAGAATGACCTGGGCTCTGGGCTTTAAAAGGTTGAGAACTCCTGGTGTAGTATAATGCAGGTCAGAAAACATAGATTGTTTAGAGGAAAGTATCACTTAGCAAAATTGTAAGCACAGACTGTCTCTTAGTGAGAAGCTCTCTCAGTAATGAAATGCTAAATTCTACCCTCAGAAGAAACAACATCCACTATTAGTTTTTAGTACACCCAGTGCTAAATTTCAAACTTTTGTCTTTAAATGTTCCAGCTGGTTGTTACAACCAACAGTGTACCCAGGAATTCTCAAACCTCAGTTTCCAGAAGCCCTGGTCAGTACACCTGCTGATTGAGGCTTCTGGGAATTGAAGTAAAACATTTGGGGACCCAAGGTTGAGAAACTCTGGATGTACAAACATGCAGTAGTTATGGATATATGAATAAAATCAATATCAGTAGCACTATTGTTATTAGTAAACCCCAAGAGGAAAGATGATATGGTGTCCCAAGAGTTAAAATACCTGTACATGTCAGAACATGAGAAGAGAAGTCCCCTGGTGAAGAAAGCTACAGCACACTGGTAGATTGTATGCTCCTGATTAAGTCCTGAACATTCACAGCTTAGAAAAGTTACTTTTTCAGACTTCAAATCAGATAATTTTACAGGCAGTGACAAGTTACCACAAAAGTAATCAGGTAGGAAGAACTGTAAAAGACATTCTTTCTATCTACTGCCTGTCAGTAACAAACAGAAGATGGAAAAGTGAACCGAAACAGAGGGAAAATGTCTTCTTAATTTAGTTTATTAGAATTCAGCTAAAAGTTCCTTGATTAATTATTAGTACTACCTTAGATTGTACTGCAGTATTCCTGATGGATGTGTGTAGTATTTAAGATTTTCTCATCACTACCTTCTTTTATAGAGCACTAGCATAGTTTGCCCAGCATTGCCGGGCTGTTTTAAATTGTGTTGTAAGGGATAATGTTTTTGGTAATTTATGTAAAAAAGAGGTGTGTTGGTGGTTAGGGGAGGTTTTGGGTGTGCACAACCACCACCACCCATACAATAGCACTCCAACCACCAACACACACATTAAAAATTCCTGGCAAGGCAGGAGTGTCGTGTGTGTGTGTGTGTGTGTGTGTATTGTCCCCCCCCCCCCAAACCCAGGGGAACCTGCAGAGACACCCCATTATTAAAGAGAAGAAACCAAGCTGTTTCTTCTCTTTTAAAACAGAGTGTTTGGGAGGGGGGTGGATTCGATCCCCGCTCCCTGGTCCCCTGGGTTTGGTAGGGTTGGGGGGACAAAAGAGGTCTGTCCCCCCAACCCTTCCAGAGCCAGGGGACCCAGCAGAGAGGGAATCGTCCCCCCCAAAAAAACCCAAGCGGTTTCTTCTCTTTAAAAATGGAGTGTTGGGGGGGGGATTCGTTCCTCTCTCCCAGGTCTCCTGGGTCCAAAAGGGTTGGGGGGACAAAAGGGGTCTGTCCCCCTAACCCTTCTGGACCCAGCACCTTTCAATGCCTCCCTCACCCACTCCCTAACCCCTACCAACCGCACTTACCTGTTCCTGGCTCCCTCCAGCTGGGTCTTTCAAAGTCTTTCCCTCCGGCTCCCAGCGTTGTTGTTTTTTCAGTCAGTGCGTGCGTTCCCAGCCTCCTCTATGCTCGTATCCCTCAGCCTGATTGGCTGAGGGTTTGCACAGCACAAAGGATGGTGGGACACGAAGTTTAATTTGTGATTTTACCGATCCTACATTGTAATATTTTCTACCGCTTTATTTTGATTGGCTGCGGCGCGTCTCCCAATGTTCTATTTGGTCACACTTCTCAACCTAATTGGCTATGGCGTGGCACGGCGCACAGGTTGTTGGGTAGTGAAGTCCTTTTTCTTTGTTTGCATTCATGGGGTTCCTGCCCCACTGGCGCATTACTCAACCCCCCAGTTACCTCCAGACCTGGTTCGGGCGAGTGTAGGAGGCTCGGTACGGGCTAGTGTGGCTGGGTGCGGGACTCTTTGTCACATTCTAACAGTTAATGCTCGGATTTATAGGTATAGATCAAAATAAAGTAACAAGAAACAAAATCAAAATGCCCACAGGCCTTTTTCCACTGGTGCCACCATCTCTTCCCCAAAGTAGTAATACATTGGTACAGTAAAATCCTGACTTGCATAAAAAGTCAGTTCCATAGGCTTTTACGTAAATCAGTTTTTTAGGTAAATCAAAGCAAACCCATAGGAAAAATGAATTTTTATGTAAGTCGAAGCAAACCCATTGGAAAAATGATTTATTTATGTAAATCAAAGCAAACCCATACGAAAAATTATTTTTTTACCTAACTCGAAGCAAACCAACAAGAAATTGTGTTACGTAAATTGGGACATTTACTTAAATTGGGACATGGTTTTAGCAAAAAATCCTTACGTAAGTCAACCTTTACATAACTTGAGGCGTACGTAAGCCGGGGTTTTTCTGTATGTATAAATTCTTACAGGAAATGTATCCAAACAGACACCTACTTCTTTGTTTCTCAGTACCTCAAAGGATAAGGGATACAACATGTAATCATAAGAATGCAACACAGAGTTATCATTCTTGCTATTCATGAAGAAGGCAGAATAATCCTTTCAATAGTTTTGGCCAACAAGGTTTACTGTCCTACCTTACAGATGCTCTCCCAGGAGATACTAGAACAATTTCTCTGCTCAATCATTGTTTCCAAATTAACAAATATTTTGTTTTTGTTTATATGAAGAACAACTCTCCTTCCATACCAAAGAGACAAACAGAATCGTTGTACCTCTCTCTGACTCTGTATTAACAAAAGGGGTATGTATAATTCTCCCACATTCCATTTCAAGTGGTTAAGATGCTGAACTTGAAGACTGGAAGGTTGGAGTTCAATACCTGAGTATTACACGATGGAGTGAGCTCTTGTCTCTGTCCCAGTACCTGCCAACCTAGCAGTTCGAAAGCAAGAAATTGCAAGTAGATAAATAGGGACCACTTTGGTGGGAAGGTGAAACAGTGTTCCGTGCACTCCGGTGTCTAGTCATGGCTGCCATATGTCCATAGAAATGTCTGCAAATGCAGACAGCGCTGGCTCTTCGGCTTTGAAACAGAGATGAGCACTGTACCCTAGAGTTGGATACGCCTGGCTTTCAAGCCAAAGTGACCTTTACCTTTACTATTTTATTGTATTTCTTGCTTCCAATGATATTTAAGAACCACCTCACCTCACCTATAAAACTTATTTTTATTTATTTGTTTGATTGTTTTCTTTATAAGCCACCTTTCTCCTAAACCTTTCCCAAAATTTATTTGATAAAGATGTCAAAAGGGAATGTCAGAGGCACATCAATAAACTGTCATGCATCCCAGATCCCTGACGGTCCAGTGTCTGCATGTTTAGCAAAACATGTTCAGGAAACTGATGTGGAAGGATCCATAGCACAATCTTTTCATGAAGAAAGTCTGATTGTTTACATTTCTAGTTAAAAATGCCAGTTGGTAAATGATGTGGCTGACCCCTTTCAAGATTGAGGGGAGACAGCACTATCATAAGCATCTGACACTGGATTGAGGAAGGTGTCATCTGACACAGCATACCTTAGCTTCATACCTTACTCACCTACTGTTTCCACATCTTTACCATGGGGGAGGGGGGGAAATGTAAGAGCACACAAATGAGTGTTGTGTAGAAATGTCTCTCCTAGGTGGTTAAATTAGGGACAGAAATCCTCTAATAATGGTCATAATTTTCTTGTTTTTAACTATATTTTTAATCCATACAGTAGATTGGTGAACCTAAAAGTGAGAAGAAAACCTGAGAGTGAAGAGAACATTTAATAAGTTGTAGCACAGAATAATTCAGTTTTATAACAATACAAAAGCTTCAACATTAATGGTGGTTTAGGTGGGTGGGTTGAGTCTTCAAAGAGAGTGGGTTTTTTCCTTCCCCTAGAAAACGTTAGACAAGTTTTCAGCATGACATTTGCAACACCCACACAGCCCAACCTCTGGAGGCCTACAAACCACCCTTTACCTGATTTAATGTACAAACCATGGTAACACATTGGCATATTCACCTTCTATGATAGGATACGGTGACAGGTTAGATTCCCCAACTAGAGGTCAGAAAATGCATGCCAGATCTTCCCAAGGCATAGACTATCACAACAGCAATGAATTCTTTCTGTTCAAGTCTAGTCACACTGTTTCATCTTGATACCTTTTAATACAGTGAAAACAACCATTCTAATAATGTGCAATTAATATCAGAGCTTTGAAATGTTTCCTTCACATGCCTGTGGCTGTTTGCATAACCTATTGAGAGCAAACATGCATTGCATTTACAGTAGCTATACTTTGCATACCTGAGATGTGACAATAAAAAAAAAATTATAAAAATAAACAAATGCAAATGTCAATCCCAAGAGAAAAATAAAGCCTGAAACCGACACCTGGGCATTCTCCAGGGCATTGTATAATACACAGGGGGTGTAATGTGAATATTAGTTATTATATTTTTATTATTATATTTTTACTTAAGATTTGGTAGTAATAAAAAAGCAATGTAATAGACTAAATTTTTTTTATTAAGATTGGTAAAGGAATAAAAGAATATGAAATATGAACATGATGATATTTTGAAAAATAATGAAAAATAACTATCAAGATGTTGCATTGCCAATTTATTAAGTTGATGTGTTTCCATTTTATTACACATATTTTCTTTTTTCAGTCCTGTTTTGCTGTTTCATATGTATTGTATTGATATTTGTATTTGATTCTGTTATTGTTTTTTCTATTGTTATTATTGAAAAACTTAATAAAATTCCCCGTGGTCATGCCCATTTTCCTCCCTGCGCCTCTTCCTGGGTCCACCCTTCCAGGGGCCCACTCCTACCCACCAACAAACAATCTATGGGGCAAGGTGTGGGTCTGGGGAGGGGTACCCCAACTACTTCCCCTCCCAACTCCAACCTCACCCCACCCCAAGAAAAAACCTCTCTTCAGGTGTAAACTGCTCCTCCCTCCAGTCTCTGCTCCCCCTCCCCTTTCCTCCTTGTTGTTGTTGTTCAGTCACACAGTCGACTCCGACCCTTTGCGACCCCATGGACCATTTTCCTCCAGGCGCCTCTGTCCTCTACCATCCCCCTCAGCCCTCCCAGCTCTGTGCCCATTGTGTCTATAATACCATCTAGCCATCTCATCCTTGGCCTCCCCCTTCTTCTTTTGCCCTCCACCTTTCCCAACATCAATGCCTTCTCAAGTGAATCCTCCCTTCTCATTTGATGTCCAAAGTATTTTAGCTTCATCTTTACTATTTGACCTTCCAATGAGCAGTCAGGGTTAATTTCTTCTAAGATTGACCTATTTGTTCCCCTCGCTGTCCAGGGGACTCTCAAAACCCTCTTCCAACACCACATTTCAAAGGCATCTATTCTTCTGCGTTCAGCCTTCCTAATTGTCCAGCTCTCACATCCATACATTACTACTGGGAAAACCATTGCTTTGACTATTCTAATTTTTGTTTGCAATGTAATGTCTCTGCTTTTCACTATGTTCCCCAGGTTTCCCATCGCTTGTCTCCCAAGAATCAGTCGCCTTTTTATTTCATGGCTGCAATCCCCATCTGCAGTGATCTTTGATCCTAAGAAAGTAAAATCTGTCACTGCTTCTACTTCTTCCCCGTCTATTTTCCAGGAACTGATGGGGCCTGTTGCCATTATCTTGGTTTTCTTGATATTGAGTCTCAAGCCAGCTTTTGCACTCTCCTCCTTCAGCCCAATCAAGAGATTCTTTAGGTCTTCCTCACTTTCTGCCATTAGGGTGGTATCGTCTGCATATCTCAGATTATTGATCTTTCCCTCCTTGTGGGGAAAGAGAAAAGGGATGGACCGAAAGGGAGGCATTTTAGAAAGTGACCATTTCCTTTTCCCTCCATCCTCTGCTCCCCATCCACTTTTCTCCTTCACTCTCTTGAGGAAATGTTGCCCTCAGAAGGTCTTTTGGTAACTTAGCCCTTCAATGCTTCTAAGAGCAAAACTTTTAACATGTTTTTTTTCCTGCTTCTGGAGTTTGATTCTCAGGTACTGCATGACGGAGTGAGCTCCCGTCCCTATGCCAACTCCTGCCAACCTAGCAGTCTGAAAGCAAGAAATTGCAAGTACTGTAGATAAAGAGGGACCACTTTGGTAGGAAAGGTTGTCCTTGCTCAAAAGCAAGTTGTATCTGACTCTAGGGTGCAGTGTTCATCTCCATTTATAGCCCAAGAGCCAGAGCTGTCTGTATTTGCAGACGTTTTCATGGTCATGTGGCAGGCATGATTAGATCGCCGACCCAGTCACACAGCTATGCCTACAAAGTAGGCCACACCCACAGTGTGGTAGTAAATTTTTTTGGAGCCCACTACTGGCTTAAATGTTCCTTTTCATGTACAGTATACCTGCATACATGTAATGAATTCTGTCTGATCTGGGCCCTGGTGTCCAGGCTCTTGATTTTGCAACAAAAGTGTAGCAGAGGCTGTGGCTACAATGCCAAAACACTGTTTTTTGTTTTGTTTTGTTTTTTGATAGCGGGGATAATGATACTATCTCCCAACCATTTCAGAGTTCCCTTATCCCACTGGAAACATAGCTGCAGTCTTTTTAGTAATAAGAAGAGGGAGAATTCTATTCCTCAGCAACACGGTATTAGAAACTATCCCTATTGTAATAGTTTAGTGTATGGGACCAAAGACACCAGGACAGCCGAAGAGCTGGCTTAACACAACTTTATTACATGCTGGTCAGAGGGAACATGTGGTAATGGCGGACGAACAGTTCAATATATACAGTGGCTATACATTTGAATGTGGCTCCTCGACAGTCTATTGGTTACTGTCTGCGTGACATCATAGACGGTCGCGCCCTTCTTGTCCAGGTGAAGGTGGTGGCGGGAATCTTCCCGCGCTGTTGTTCGTAGGTGAGTCTGGGCCATGAGAGCTGGACGCTCGCTATTGCCATCTAGTGGTCACTAGCTCGTGTCCTGTTGTAAGGGTTACATTGATGCAGCTGATGGTTATAATGTTACACAAGGCAAGATACATTGGATACACGTGAATAGGTACATTGTTAAAGGCACAGTAATAGAACACAACATCCCTCCCCCCTAGGATGGGACGAAGTCCCTCAGCCAAGATGGCTTATTGCAAACACGTTTGGGCCACGATGCGGGTTGCCCTGCCCCAGGGGTGTTACCGCTTCCTTGTTCCCTGGTCCCTCGTCCTGCAATGTGAGAGGGAGACTCGTTAGTGGCTTGCCGCGGCTTTGCGGCTTTAGGGGAAGGGAAAAACTCCATTGTGGGTAGACCGGGGGCACTAGGGGCTAACGAAAAACCCCTCTTCTCGCTTGGATGGGTGGGGGACCACTCCGAGAAAAAAACCCCCGGTCTTGCAACTCAAAATCAGATTCTACTGGGGGCTCAGTAAGGGAATCCCGTGGGATATTTACGAGGATAAATTCTTTCTCCTTCTCCTCCCCCCTTGGTGGGGACCACTGGCCCCCCTCTCCTCCCCCTTGGGCTGAACGGGTGGGGGAGAACCCTAACGCTGAATTTGTGTCTGCGCCGGCGGCGTCTTGCCTTCCTGGGACACGGCTCCGGAGCTGGTCTGCGTGCCGCCTCCAAAGTAGACCCGAGCTGGGCTCTACGCGGTATGACACAGGGCCGGTTTGCTCTATCACAACGCCCGGCACCCAGGCAGGCCCCGCGCTGGCGTAGTTTCTGCAATGCACAGGGGCGCCCACGCCGAAACTTTTTGTGGCTTCTAGCCCAATGTTCCTCCCCTTGTCCTCCACCCTCGTGGGATCTAGCCGGGTGAGTATGGTGGTCAGCTTCCTGCGCATTAAGAGCTCTGCGGGGGAGTATCCTGACGCCAAGGGAGTAACTCTGTACCCTAGCAGAAACTGACACACTTGCAGGTTGAGATCCCCGGGGCCCATGCGCCGTAGCGCGTCCTTGGTGGTGCTCACGAGGCGCTCTACCTGGCCATTGGTGGCCGGGTGGAAAGGGGCAGAAGTGATGTGTCGGATGGCGTTGATTTCGGTGAAGGCCCTGAACTCGGCGGATGTGAAACAACTAGCGTTATTGCTAATTAGAGTGTCGGGTATGCCGAACGTGGAGAAAACCCTCCGTAAATGCTTAATCGTCGAGGCCGAGGAGGTGCTCGAGACTGGGATGACCTCCAACCACTTGGAGTACGCATCCACTACAAGGAGAAAAAGCGTTCCTCGGAACGGGCCGGCAAAATCTACGTGCACCCGGGACCACGGCCCCTTCGCCGCGTCCCATTCCCTGTGCGGCAGGCGGGCCTCCTCAGGTCTGGAGCATTGGCACGCCTCGCAAGTGCCGACCATGTGCTCGATGTCGGCGTCTAGCTGGGGCCACCAGAAATAGCTCCGGGCCAGAGCCTTGGAGCGGACGATTCCGGGGTGGCTGACGTGCAGCAGTTTGAGCACCCGCGGTCGTAGGGAAGTCGGGATCACTACCCGCTGGCCCCATAAAAGGCACCCCCTCTCTAGGGACAACTCCAGCTTTTTCCTAAAAAATGGGTCGAATTCCGCTGCCGGGGAAGACGCTGGCCATCCTTTCTGTACCCAGGAGCTAACCTTCGCTAGCGTCTTGTCCTTGCCGGTCGCCTTGGCGAGGTCGGCGGGCACTACCGGGGGCGAGTCTAAGACCTCTATCATAAGCACCTGGCGGTCCTGTTCCACCTCGCCCAGTGGCTGCAGTCCAGGGGGAGGGGGGACCTCGACAGAGCGTCCGCATGGCTGATCTCCCTCCCGGGTCGGTACACCAACGCGTGCTGATATGCGTTGAGAAAAATGGCCCACCTGAGCATCCTCAGGGACAGGATCTGTGGCGTGGGCTTATCTGCGGTAAAAATGCCTAGTAGGGGCTTGTGGTCAGTCACGATGGTGAAGGGGCTGCCATACAGAAAATCGTGAAATTTTTTGGTCCCTGCAATTATCGCCAGCGCTTCCCTGTCTGTCTGGGCGTAATTTCTCTCCGCTTGGGACAGGGACCTGGAGTAAAACGCTATTGGGGCCTCCCTCCCATTTTCCAACACGTGGCATAACACTGCCCCCACCCCCACCGGGGATGCATCACAGATCAGTACCACCGGCCGTTTGGGGTCGAAATGGGTCAGAACGGCGTCAGACGCCAGGAGTTGTTTCAGTTCCGTGAATGCCCTCTCCTGGTCATCGCCCCACTTCCATGCCGCATCTTTCTTGAGCAACTTGTGAAGCGGTTCAGCCACCGCCGCCTTCCGTGGAAGGAAGGAGTGGTAGAAATTTAAGAGCCCTAGGAACGACTGCAACTCGGGCTTGGAGGTGGGGCGAGGGGCTTTCTTGATGGCGGCCACCTTGGATTTGGACGGTTTGATCCCCTCGGGAGTTACTCGGAACCCTAAGAACTCGACCTCCTTCGCGAAGAAGACGCATTTGTCTTTTCGCAACCTCAACCCCGCCTGTTTGAAAGCCGCCAGGACCTTGTCTAGCCTTTCAGCCAACTCAACCTCATTCCCCCCCCCCGTTATCAAGACATCATCAAAATATGGCAAAACGCCGTCCAGCCCTTTGAGGAGGCGTTCCACGAGCGACTGGAAAATTCCAGGCGCCGAGTTCACGCCGAATTGGAGGCGCGTCACCTGGAACGCCCCCTTATGCGTGACTATGGTCTGTGCAGCAGCTGCAGCAGGGGTTACCAGGAGTTGCTGATAGGCTTGCGCCAGGTCGAGCTTAGCGAAACATTTCCCCCCATGTAACCTGGCTAGCAAATGGCTGATCACCGGCACCGGATACGCATTAGGGCGGATTGCCTTATTAATGGTGCACTTATAATCGGCGCAAATGCGAACCTCCCCATTGGCCTTCAGTGCCGTGACAATTGGAGTTTCCCACTCCGCAGAATCAACAGGGACAAGAATCCCCTGGCCCACTAATTTGTCCAGTTCCGCCTCTATTTTGTCCTTTAGTGCAAAAGGCACTCTGCGCTGTTTGAGTCTTATTGGGCGGACCTCCGGGTCCAGGTCGAAAGTTACTGGGGGTCCATTGAATTTCCCAAGTCCCTTTTTGAAGACTTCAGGGTGCGCGTCGCACACCCTCTGTATTGGGTCAGTCCCAACAGCGTGTACCCCCCCAATGAATAAACCCAGGGGCTGGAACCATTGAGTCCCGAGGAGGCTGCAATTTCCCCCCTTAAGAATGACTAGGGGGAGTTCCGCGGCGTGCCACTTATACTGGACCTGGAATTTCCCAACCCCCAACACCGGGATACTGTTCCCTTGCACGTCCCGAAGCGTGGACTTCAACGCCTTGAGCTTGGGCCGTACGCGGGGGGCAATTCTCAAAAACTCCCTCTGGGAAATGATTGAATATGAGGAACCCGAGTCAATCTCCATCCTAACAGGGGCCCCTTGCACCAGTACCTCAACAAAGTAACGGGGTGTCCCATGGACACGCTGAAAACTGGGGCGTCGTCGTCGCTGTCGTTGGAGACGCGGCCCACGCCGTCCTGCTTCCTCGTGGGCCGGGCGCCATCCTTTGGTCTCGTCGAGCGGTCCGGTTTCGTCGAGCGGTCTGGCCTCACTGAGCGGTCGGGCGAGCTCCTCCGGTCCTTGCGCCATCGTCTGCAGACTTTGGCGATGTGCCCGCGTCGCCCGCAGTTGTGGCACTCGGCTTTTCTGAACGGACACCTGGCACGGTCGTGGGCCGCCCCGCAGCCGTCGCAACGCCGGTCCTCCTTCCGGACCCTCCGGACGTCCTCGTCGTCGCTGCTTTCGGCGGATGATTTCGAAACTCGCTGGGCTGCGTGCACCAAACCCTCTGTTTTGTCGGCCTTCGGCCGCCAGTCCTGGAGCTCTTGCACCCCGGCCTTCGTGGCTTCCGCGGCCTGTGCCGCTTTCAGGACCTCCTGCAATGTGGGGGGCGGCTCCTGATTCATCAGCGTGCGCTGAATTTCGGCGTCCTTCAGGCCGCATAGCACGCAGTCCCTGAGGGTGACTTCCAAGTTCTCCCATTTGCATGGGCCGGCAGCCAGACGCAGGGCCGCTACGAAGGCGGCGACCGACTCTCCAGGCGCTTGGACTCGCCTCTAAAATGCGCTCCGAGCGGGGAACATCGCCACCGAGGGCCTGAAATGGTCTCGCAACACCTTCAGGAGCTCTTTGGCCTTGAATTCAGCCGCCTTTTTGGGTGCGATGAGGTCAATCAATACCCTCTTGCCATCGTGCCCGAGCATTCTGGTGAGGATGGCTCTTTTCTTCGCCTCGTCCGTAACCTCGAACTCCACCAGCGCGCCTTGGAAGTCCATTTCGAAAAGTTCCCAATCTTGCGGTTTCTTGATGTCGAAACCGGCAGCCATGATCCCACCTTCGTCGCCAATTTAGTGTATGGGACCAAAGACACCAGGACAGCCGAAGAGCTGGCTTAACACAACTTTATTACATGCTGGTCAGAGGGAACATGTGGTAATGGCGGACGAACAGCTCAATATATACAGTGGCTATACATTTGAATGTGGCTCCTCGACAGTCTATTGGTTACTGTCTGCGTGACGTCATAGACGGTCACGCCCTTCTTGTCCAGGTGAAGGTGGTGGCGGGAATCTTCCCGCGCTGTTGTTCGTAGGTGAGTCTGGGCCATGAGAGCTGGACGCTCGCTATTGCCATCTAGTGGTCACTAGCTCGCGTCCTGTTGTAAGGGTTACATTGATGCAGCTGATGGTTATAATGTTACACAAGGCAAGATACATTGGATACACGTGAATAGGTACATTGTTAAAGGCACAGTAATAGAACACAACAAATAGAAAGTATTTTGGTGTGGAAATGGAGAGAGAGAGAGAGAGAGAGAGAGAGAAATAGGAGGGAATGGAAGATTTAACAAGAGATGGATTGGCTCAATAAACAGTGCTATAACCTATAGTCGGCAAGACAAAGCAGACTTGTTAATAGTAGTATCTTCTGGAAGGTTTTAATTCATAGGGTCACCATGAATTGAAACACAGAACAGTATCTGGAGTGAGCTCTTATACTAATGCTACTCTTCCCTCTGTTCTACCTTTTCAAACCGAAGCTTAGAAACATAAACTTTTCTGACTATAGATCCAAGAACTCTCTTTTAATGTTTGCAGATTGATACGCAGTAGGCATTATTCAGGGGGCCAAACACATCTTTATTGGACGGTATCCAATCTGAACATGAGGTAATGGTGGAGGCGCAGCTCCTTTTATACACTGAGGGACAATACATTTGGGTTTTCCACCAGAGGTGTTCATTGGTCCTTTGCTCGTTCATGAGGGGGAAGCAAGGGTGCTCATTGGCTGTTGCTGATTCATGAGGGAAAAGCAAGGGTATTCATTAGTTGTTTCTAGTTCATGAGAGGGAAGCAAAGGATGTTCATTGGTTGCAGCTGTGCGCTTGCAACTGCCATCCAAAGGCAGCTGAATCGCTTCCTAACAACTATGTTACATTCTTAACAATGTGGAGTTCCATACACAACATCCCTACAATTGGAAAATGAAGGAGTTAGAATCCAATGAAGTAGTATTTGCAAGCTCCAGTTCAGACAAGATATGAAAGAGGTGAATGTCTTCCAAACAGTATCACAACACTTTGGTCTCTCTCTTTTTTTAACTGATATGCTTGCACAGGCTTAGCATGGTTACTTCTCCAAAAATTCCAAAGAGTGTTTTCCGATTTGGAGACAGGCATATAAAGAATCTACTGAAATTGATTCCCCAGGAGTTATAGTCCAAAAGCATAGCACTGAGCCTTTAAAAATCCCCACACATTAACTATGCTGCAGATTAGACTACGCAGGATGCAGCCCTTTTAGAAATGGCAGCATTTTTGTAGCTTGCCTAAGGCCACATAGTTTGGTTGTTCTTCTACAACACCTAATAGACAATCAAACTCCTGCAGTTGCTGCCACTCAGGGGGCTATCTATCCAGTTTTCTCCACTGGTTAGATCCAATTGATCTGTATTAGGAAGAAATAAATTTTACCATGTTTTACGGATTTACAGTAGCTCTAAGTATTTAGCAAATTTCCCCCTCTCTTCAGAGCAGGGGTGTCCAAACTATGGCCCGGGGGCTGGATCCAGCCCCGATGTCAATTCTTCCAGCCTGCAAAGCCTTCATCGCTTCTGGAAGCAGGCCTGGCCCACAGCCCAAAAAGTTTTGGACACTCCTGCTTTAGAGAATCTTCTTTTGCATTTAATTGGGGGTAAAAGT
Organism: Bradypodion ventrale; assembly: GCA_035047345.1. Taxonomy (NCBI): domain Eukaryota; kingdom Metazoa; phylum Chordata; class Lepidosauria; order Squamata; family Chamaeleonidae; genus Bradypodion; species Bradypodion ventrale. Next base: position 86,813,735 of record JAWDJE010000001.1, on the reverse strand, counting down.
GGAGGTACATCACCATGCTCATCTTGAGTGAAGAGAGGATTGATGTGTAGTCTGGATTTCCCTATTTTATAAGGTATAGGACTCTGGCAGCTGGCGGGAGAGCCCCAACACCGGCGTCCCGAACAGCCCTGCCTCCCTCCGCCCCTCTCCTCGGCGGGGGTATAAGAGGCGGCCACGCTGGAGCAACGCCGACGGCGCCCTGGACTCTGGCAGCTGGCGGGAGAGCCCCAACACCGGCGTCCCGAACAGCCCTGCCTCCCTCCGCCCCTCTCCTCGGCGGGGGTATAAGAGGCGGCCACGCTGGAGCAACGCCGACGGCGCCCTGGACTCTGGCAGCTGGCGGGAGAGCCCCAACACCGGCGTCCCGAACAGCCCTGCCTCCCTCCGCCCCTCTCCTCGGCGGGGGTATAAGAGGCGGCCACGCTGGAGCAACGCCGACGGCGCCCTGGACTCTGGCAGCTGGCGGGAGAGCCCCAACACCGGCGTCCCGAACAGCCCTGCCTCCCTCCGCCCCTCTCCTCGGCGGGGGTATAAGAGGCGGCCACGCTGGAGCAACGCCGACGGCGCCCTGGACTCTGGCAGCTGGCGGGAGAGCCCCAACACCGGCGTCCCGAACAGCCCTGCCTCCCTCCGCCCCTCTCCTCGGCGGGGGTATAAGAGGCGGCCACGCTGGAGCAATGCCGACGGCGCCCTGGACTCTGGCAGCTGGCGGGAGAGCCCCAACACCGGCGTCCCGAACAGCCCTGCCTCCCTCCGCCCCTCTCCTCGGCGGGGGTATAAGAGGCGGCCACGCTGGAGCAACGCCGACGGCGCCCTGGACTCTGGCAGCTGGCGGGAGAGCCCCAACACCGGCGTCCCGAACAGCCCTGCCTCCCTCCGCCCCTCTCCTCGGCGGGGGTATAAGAGGCGGCCACGCTGGAGCAACGCCGACGGCGCCCTGGACTCTGGCAGCTGGCGGGAGAGCCCCAACACCGGCGTCCCGAACAGCCCTGCCTCCCTCCGCCCCTCTCCTCGGCGGGGGTATAAGAGGCGGCCACGCTGGAGCAACGCCGACGGCGCCCTGGACTCTGGCAGCTGGTGGGAGAGCCCCAACACCGGCGTCCCGAACAGCCCTGCCTCCCTCCGCCCCTCTCCTCGGCGGGGGTATAAGAGGCGGCCACGCTGGAGCAACGCCGACGGCGCCCTGGACTCTGGCAGCTGGCGGGAGAGCCCCAACACCGGCGTCCCGAACAGCCCTGCCTCCCTCCGCCCCTCTCCTCGGCGGGGGTATAAGAGGCGGCCACGCTGGAGCAACGCCGACGGCGCCCTGGACTCTGGCAGCTGGCGGGAGAGCCCCAACACCGGCGTCCCGAACAGCCCTGCCTCCCTCCGCCCCTCTCCTCGGCGGAGGTATAAGAGGCGGCCACGCTGGAGCAACGCCGACGGCGCCCTGGACTCTGGCAGCTGGCGGGAGAGCCCCAACACCGGCGTCCCGAACAGCCCTGCCTCCCTCCGCCCCTCTCCTCGGCGGGGGTATAAGAGGCGGCCACGCTGGAGCAACGCCAACGGCGCCCTGGACTCTGGCAGCTGGCGGGAGAGCCCCAACACCGGCGTCCCGAACAGCCCTGCCTCCCTCCGCCCCTCTCCTCGGCGGGGGTATAAGAGGCGGCCACGCTGGAGCAACGCCGATGGCGCCCTGGACTCTGGCAGCTGGCGGGAGAGCCCCAACACCGGCGTCCCGAACAGCCCTGCCTCCCTCCGCCCCTCTCCTCGGCGGGGGTATAAGAGGCGGCCACGCTGGAGCAACGCCGACGGCGCCCTGGACTCTGGCAGCTGGCGGGAGAGCCCCAACACCGGCGTCCCGAACAGCCCTGCCTCCCTCCGCCCCTCTCCTCGGCGGGGGTATAAGAGGCGGCCACGCTGGAGCAACGCCGACGGCGCCCTGGACTCTGGCAGCTGCTCTACGGCTTTAAGACTCTGTCGCTCTTGCTATGTTCTCGGACCCCCACCATTGGTGAGAGCATGGGTGGAAAGAGAGACTGGTGAAAGACTGGCCCCCAGTTGTGGGGCAACCATTGCAGCTTTACTATCTTGCCGCTGATGGAGCCGCTGGATTTGTCACTTCCCTGCCCGTGGTGAGAGTGGGGGCGGGGAGAGAGAGAGCCAGATGGAGACAGGCTGATGTTACTGCAGCTGAAGACATTGGGCAGGGGCGCCAACGGGGATATGAGTTGTGCTCCATCACCTGGGGTTTTTGTTAATATTGAATATATATATATATATATATATATATATATATATATATATATATATATATATATATATATATATATATATATATATATATATATATATATATATATATATATATATATATATGATGCTATGTAATTATGTATTATTTGATATACTGATACTATGTTTTTTGTTTTTTAATCTTATACTGTATTATTGTTGATTATTGCTGTAATTATATTTGTGTTACTGTATTTATATATGTTGTAAGCCGCTTCGAGTGGCACTTGTGCTAGGAAAGCGGGGTAGAAATAAAACTTATTATTATTATTATTATTATTATTATTATTATAGCTTGAACCATATTTTTCCCCTTGAAATAGAAGGGTGATTTGCCCCTTCTTTTTTGGCTGTGTATTATTCATCACCCTCAATTGTTACTGCAAGTGCATAAACATTTGAGTTTCCCCCTCTCTCTTGCGCTTAGAATAACCATCAGGGAAAACTTCTCACTGTTCCCAGTTCTTCATTCCTTCACAGATTACATTTTTCAATAAATTCCTGAGATAAGAAGAGATCATATCCACATGGGGAAATGTGTGTGACATAATGTTTGAAGTACAAAGGCTTTGTTTTTGTTTTGTTTTGTCTTGTCTTTTGTTCCTGCTATGGATATACATCCCAGGCAGTTATATGCATATTGCAGGGACTATAATGAATCCAGTTAGATGTACAGTCAAACATGTCAACTGCAGGAGAAATTAATGCAATTCAAAAAAAAAAAAAACTCCAGGAGGATGTGGCAAAATTCTATCCTGTTATTAATGATCTGAAACTGAATACTGCTGCAAGAATTTTGAAATCTCCAACTTTCAGAACTATTGGAAAAATATTTTTTTTATTAGCATAGACTGGAAGACCAAATATGGACTGTGACTCAAGTAGATCATTGCATAACTTTAAGAGTCATTTTTTAAAAGGAACATTCAAGAGACAAAAGACAAAATATTTCATTAGCAAAATATTATATGAAAAGAATTTCTCAGGCAAGCTTTTAAAGGCATCAGAATAACTTTTGATAACCCAGATCCTCTACCTTGTTCAAGGTTTGTAATATAATTTTATATGGAACCAAATGAAAATATTTTATTGGGAACAACAGTAAATCTGATGATTTGAGTGTTGATGGTGTGTTGACTCATACAAGGATATTTAGGGCTATCAGAGAAAATACGTTGTACAGTGGAACCTTGGTTAACAAACGGCTTGGTTAACATAAAAATTGCATAACAAAAGGAAATCCACAGAAAATAGTAGCTCACTTTACAGAATTTTTTTTCAGAACAGATTAATTTGTTTTCAATGCATTCCTATGGGAAACTGTGTTTCAGTTAAAATATTTTAGTTTTCAATGCACTCCTATGGGAAACTGCATTCAATGCATTTCTATGGGAAATTTGGTTAAAGTAATTTTCGCTGTAAGAAACATCCCAGAGAATGCATTAATTATGTTAACCATGGTTCCACTGTGTGTGTTTATTACTGTTGCTGCTGCATCTGCTACTCTTTCTGTCCTACCATATTCCTGAAGTCTAGTAGAAACTTTTTTTCACAAACAACAGTCCTGTAAGACAGCTCACTACAAAGGAAGGAAGGAAGGTGAAGCTGAGAGACAATGAAGACCACTTTGTGAGTCCACAAGCCTAGATAATGAATGCCTTTAAGAACATTGACCTCTGAAGGCCAAATCTAAGGACCATTCCACGTATGGCTTTAGCAAATATGATTGTAACAATTAGCAAGTGGCTACATCATCAAGATACTTGGGATTTACTCCTCTTACACAACAGGAGAATTTGAAAGATCCTCCCCCCCCCACGACACAAAGACTAAATTGAATTCATCTGTGGGGATTTCATCCAAAAGTGGCTTTCTTCTGTGCCACTGGAGGACTTCTTTCTTCATGTTGGTAAATTGTGATAGTTTTTTTCCCCTTGCAGATGCACTAGATGTGCTATGGAGGGAGGGGAGTGGTGTCTGTAGACAAAGTTTTAGGTGATGTCTACTCTTAGACATGATGTTGCCCCCATAGTGTCCCTCGGTCCGAATCAACCTCCATAAAAATAATAATATGTGAGAATAGCACTGTAATACCATATCACCTTATTGCTACGTCTTTATCCTTATGAGGTGAATGTTCCTGGAATGTGTTTTGGAATACTGCAACCTTTTCTGAATACACTGTAACAATTTCAGAACTAAAGGGAAATATGTTTAATTTCAACTGGATCTCTTCTATTGATGTTGTCAGGGAAACAGACAGGAAGATGAATACAGGAAATAGAACAAAAATCAAGCAATTAGATGACATGGTGTTATAGCTGGAGTCTGGCCAGGTTATCCTGCTATGGTAATAGAGTGTAGACCAGGGATGCCCAAACTTTTCGGGCTATGAGCCTGACCATGCCCCCAGACAGCTGATCAGGCCGGTCATGTGGTTCCTCACCTGCTGTGTAAGAGGAACAGAAGTAAAACCCACCTGTGCATGTGCAGAACACTGCCGCAAATGCAGTCATGGCTGTCGCAAATGCATTTATAACAGCCGCAGGTGCATTTACATTCTGCATTCTGTGCACATGTGGGTGTGTTTTACTTCCACTTCTGGGAGCGGCAAGGACATCAGGGCCAGATGAATTGGCATCAGGAGTCGGATCTGGTCCATGGCCCATAGTTTGGGCACCCCTGGTGTAGACCATACTGCCAGTGACCCAATGCCTATTGTCAGGCAGCAGTTAACTAACCTGACAATCCTGAGGACTAACAGCCGTGGGTGCTGAAGTCCACAGGGAAGGGTGGTGGTCCCCAAGTGGATTAAATCCCACTTGAATCCATCTTGATGGAGGGCAGCAGCTTCATCAATCCTGGCCTGGGGGCAATAAGGACTTTATGTGGCAAAAGAGCACAGGACCAGAAAGTGACTTGCAGAACTGAATCAGTGGAACAGCTGTCATGCTGCAATGCAGAAGGGAAATGGAAGGCCACTGCATTATATTGCTCCTAGGACAATCTTCATGGCTGATCACCATGAGGATAGCCAATATTCGGAATCAGATACAGGAATTAAAGAAGAAGAAGGTGTTATAGTACTATGTTCATCTAGTTAATTAAAAAAAATAAAAGAATAAGAAAGAAAAGAAAGAAGGGTGAAATCAGGATCACAGGAAGTCAGGAAAGACTACAAGTTGAATTGGAATAACAGTCATATCACCAGTGTAGACAATGAACTTCCAATAAATCAACAAGCCCAATGTGAGCACTTGTTACATTTTCATTTGTAACTGAGCCTGTGAATCGAACTGCGGTAGAGATGATTCACTCTGATTTAGCTTTCCAGTTCATTTATACCCTTCGATATGATTTGTGTATATACTTGTATATACTTGTAGCATGCATGCATTGAATATGTATGTGTGTTGTATTGAAATCTGTGCCAAGGTCCTACGATTGCCAATGGGTCTGGTGGTGGCCATACCATTTAGCTGAATAAGGCTGATGATTTAGGGTATCATGAAAGGCCAGCAAATAGTTCATTATTAGTTTTGTTTTTTCTGAGTTTTTACAGGGCCAGGAAGAAGTACATCTGACATTTTGCTGCTTTATCTGCCAAAATAATTTGACTGGCTTTGGTCCTTCATACCAATCTAAACATGTATAGGCTGAAGAAAACAAATTTTTGTTACTGTATAAAGTATAAACTGACCTTAACTTTCTGCCTGTGAGCCATCATTTTTCAACTCTAACAAAGGCGCAAAATGACACAATAACAATTGCCTGCCATCAAGTCAATTCTAATTTATGGCAATACTTTTCAGGGTTCTCGAAGTATAGATTCCCTAGAAATGGTTTAGCATTCCCTTCTTCTCGAGGTGCCCTGGGATTGTGCAGCTTGCCCAACATCATATAGGCTGGCTTTTCTGGACTTTACAGTGGGGAACTAAACTCCCAACCTTTGACTCTGTGGCCAGATGTCTAAAACACTGAGTTCTCCAGTAGACATAACTCTAAAGAAATTAATTATAATTATTAGTGGTCACTATGATTATGATTTTAAATATTTTTGTGGGTAACACAAAAGCTAGAATCTTATTCACTTAGGAAATCACATATTGGCCTTATGTGTGCAGAAAACATCAAGAGGATTTGAGTTAAAGCATCTATAAACAGCATTAATTACAGTACAAATGCAATCAAGAAAAACATTATGGTAAGATTGATCTGTGAAAAACAAACTGATGAAAGGGATTTGTTTAAGAAGAGAGACTTGATAGATATACCAAGAAGACCAGCATATAATAATATACTTTTGTTTTGTTTAGGGACAATATCTATTAAAGGCACCAACACTGAAATGGAATAGAGTTAGAACATAACTTTGTGCCAAATCCTTTACATCTACGTGAATAACAGAAACAATGATATGCAGAAAAACATTTTAAAGGTCAAAATGCAATGCTATGTTGACAGTCCTTCAGTCAACTTGATGGTTTTTTTTTAAAAAAAATGAAGGGGGGCGTGGCTAAGATGGCCGCCGACTAACATCTAGTTTCGGACGCTCGCGCCTAACAAAGTGGTAACTAATGTGACGGAGTGAATTGGAGAAGTTTTAAAGTGGTAAATTCTAAAGATAAGAACCTTGCCTGTCTTCCTGGAAAGTTTTGCGATCTTTTGAGGCTGGATGGTCGAAGTTCGGGAGGCTTCTTTGTGCGGCTGAAGCTGTGACGGTAGTCTCGGCTTTTCTGCCGAGGAGCCGAGAACAGGGACCAGCGTGACTGCGCAGAAGGCTTTGGAAGTCTGGAACTGGCAAATTGTTGCTTGATTTGAAAGCAGGCTGCATATAAGTGCATGAGTGGAACTTTAAATTTTTAAAACTGGCTGGGGTTCTTTACTAAATGAGCCCAGACTTTGAAATAGAAGCGGGTGGAAGTGGATGAGAGCAAGTGGTGGTTTCGTTAATGGCGGCGGTCCTGGAAAACGAAAGTGACCAGCGAGACTGCAAGGGAAGTTTCGGAGCTGGCAAGAAGTTGTTTGGCACGAAAACAGCTGCATGTAAGTGCTTGAATGGAGTACTAAAGGTTAAACTCAGCTGGAGATCTTGTTCAATGAGCCCAGGCTTTGAAATGGAAATGGGTGGAAGTAGTTGAAAGCAAGTGATTGTTTCGTTAATGGCGGTGATTCTGGAAAATGAAAGTGATCGTGTTTGGGCTATGGTTTTTTTCCACACACCAGGAGATCGCGCCATGTCTTGACGACAACAAAGTGGATTAATTATTCATGTCTGAGCTTTAATATTGGAAGCTGATTGGGAGTTCCCTGGCTTAAACAGTTTGGAGAAAGTTTTTTGTTCCTCAGAAGAAGAAGGGGTGTCTTTTTTTACCCAAAAGTTAAGGCAGCCGCTGGAAAATGGCGCTTTGATTGTCTGCTTCAAGAGAAGGATTAGGTGGCTATTGTTTTTTGGTTCCTTCACCGTGTGGGTTACAAATACTTGTTTGTTTACTGTGGAATATATTGCTCCTCACCTCTTCTCCTTGCTGGTTGGATTTTGGGCTTTTCCCCCTTCTGGTCTCCCCCCCTCTTTTTCTTTTCCAGTGGCTTGGTTTTTTTAAAGGAGAAGTTTGGGCTGACTGTTCCCTTGAAGCCTTTTTACTGCAGTTGGAAGAAGATTGATTGGATTATTTGCTTTGAGGAAACGGACCTGCTGTGGATCAACATTTTTTTTTTGCTCTTTTTATTTCTCCTAAGCTGCCTGTTGGGAGAGTCGTTTCCTTCTGTTTTATCTCAGTGGATTACAGTAACTTTTTCATCTTCTGCTTGCATAACCAGTGGCTGCAGTGCTACAAGCTTCACTTTAGTGACTAACTTCTACAACGAACTGCAGCATTGGGCTTTTTATATATCACACTATTATGGATAAAGGTACAAGAGGGAAAGCAAAGGAAGAAGAACCAGTTGTAAAGCCTAAGAAGGGAGGAAAAGCACCAATGGAGGAACCCGCTCAGTCATCATCCCCGCCCACAGTGTCATACGATCAGACTCAAATAATGGTGGAAATTGGCAAGCTGTTTCAAAAAATGGAGAAAAATGAAGATTCAAGGGTGAAAGATAGAAATGAAATGATGAAAAAACAGGATAAGATGATGTCATCAGTGGCAGATTTTGCAAAAAAGGTGGACCTAAGTTTAAAAAAAATTGACGGAAATATGAAATTGGTTCAAACAGAGGTAGATGCCATAAGGAAGGAAGTAAAAGGGACTCAGGAGGTGGTGCAGGAGAATAAGTTGAAATTGGAAGAACAAGAGAGAAGGATTGATGCTGTGGAAGATTTGATGAGAAAGCAGAACATTTTGATCCGTCAGGTGGTGGAACGCACACCGGATTTGTTAAGAGAGAGGGTGGTTCAGTGGTTAAACGGTCTGAATATGGGGAAAGAATTTGTTCAGGAGGATTTTGTAAGTGTATTTAGGGTGGGTCCAAGAAGAGGGAGAGTGGTTCAAAGAAATGTGCTGGTTAAATTTGCGAATTGGGCAGATAAGTTAAAAGTAATGGCTCATCTGAAACGAGTTGGTTCTGCTGCGTTGAAATTTGATGGTTCAGATGTTGAAGTTTATAATGATATTTCATTAAAAGAAAGAACATGGAGGTACAAGATGAGGCCTGTTACTAAACTATTGATGAGTAAAAACACAAGGTATAATTGGAGATTTCTGCAACAATTGCGTTTTTTCTATGATAAGAGAATGCGAGTTATTGATGAAGGTACTAATCCATTGGAATATCTGAGTATGTTGGAATTGGTAAGAGCAGATTCGGAAGAATGGAAAAATCTTAAGAAGGAACTGATGGACTCTGGAGCTTTGGGGAGGGAATATGAGGGGGAGGAAGCCGGTGGGGCTACAGGTGGAACACCACAGCGGGGAGAGGAGGAGGAGGAGCTGTCTTTGATCATGGTGGAGGAGGAGGTAGGTAAGGAGCAATGAGCATTAGATTGTAGTGACTTTAAAGAGCTAATAGAGGTAGAATAGGTAAAAGCGCGTAGCACCGACAGTAGGGCGCATCTTGCATGTCCCCCCTCTCCCCTCTTTGGTTGACAGAGGTGGCTTTTTGTAGGAAGGTGGGGAGAGTGAAAGTGTGTGTTTTATGTAGTGGGTACGGTGGTAGGGTTGTTGGTGGCACGCCCGATGGAGAGTTTAAAATTGGAAGAAGAACTTGGTTATGGGAAGTATTAAAATAATATCGTGGAATGTGAAAGGTACAGGTTCTGTTCTTAAGAGACGTAGATTGGAATTGGCGTTGAAAAAGGATAGACCAGATATATTGTTTTTACAGGAAACACATCAGAAGTCAAAAGATACGAATAAGCTTTATTTGGGATGGATGCAACACTATGAGATGGCGTTCGGTACTTCGAAAGCAAGAGGGATGGCAATTATGATCTCAAGAAAGTTGGGATTTGAAATTACAAAAAAGATTGCGGATCAAGAGGGTAGATATTTGCTGTTAAGAGGAAAATTGGAGGATGAGGAAATTATGTTGGTAAACATTTATGCCCCGAATGACCGCCAAGCAGAGTTTTTGGAAAAAATCCGGAAAATAGTGGAGTTGGAAAATGTTGCAAAAATTATTGTGGCTGGTGATTTTAATTTGATAAGGTCAGGATTAGATTGTACAAATATAGCTAGAAGTGCAATTGGTGTGAAAGGGAAGGTGTTGGACAATTGGATGAAGGTTATGGGTTTGAAGAATTCGTGGAGAGAGTATAAGGGCTCAGAAAGGGCTTATTCTTTTTTTTCACACGTCCATGGGACCTACTCAAGAATAGATTATGTTTTTCTTTCGGAAAATTTAATTGGGGATATAGAAGGTGTGGAAATGGGGATTATTAAGGAATCGGACCATGCTAAAGTATATTTGGAACTAAAAGCACAAAAAAATATACGAAGAGTAAGAAATTGGAGGTACGATCCTAATTTGTTTAAAGATCAGAAAAGTAAAGAGGTAATTATGGAAAGTTGGAAGGAAAGCTGGCAGTGGAACGACAACAATGAGGTTAATTTTAATGTTGTATGGGATACCATGAAGTCAGTTTTTAGGGGGGAGAGTATAAAATTGGCAAGCTTCAAATATAAAAAATACAAAGCAGAACAGACAGAAAAAGAAAGAGAAATAAAACAATTACAGGAGGAGCATGCAAAAAACAAGGACAAAAAATGTTTTACGAAATTACAAGGACTTAAGGCAGAAGTAATGGGTAAGGATATTGATAAAGTTAAACAGGATTTGATTTATCTAAATAGAGAATATTTTGAATTTAGTAATAAGAATTCAAAATTACTAGCAAGAGCAGCTAAGGTTAAAAGGGATAAAAGAGAAATTGGTGTATTGGTTGATAAGCAAGGCTTAAGATGTAATAAGAATAGGGATAAATGTAAAATTGTTAGGGAATTTTATCAGGTACTATATGCAAAAAAGGAAGTAGATTTGGAAAAGCTTAAAAAGATATTGGAGAAACAGTTAGGGAGTGGGATAAAACAAGAGCATAGGGAGAAAATGGAAGAAAAGATATCTGATAAGGAGGTTAAGGAGGTAATAAGCAGATTGAAGATAGGGAAAGCCCCTGGGGACGATGGATTATCGACAGAGTTCTATAAAGAATTCAAGGAGGTGGTGGTCCCGAAATTGGTGAAGTTATATAATTATATACTAGATGGAGGATCAATTCCGACTTCATGGTATAATACTACAATCGTTCTTCTGCCCAAACCTGGTAAGAATTTGGAAAGAGTGGATTCGTACAGACCAATTTCACTTATAAATCAAGATGCGAAAATCTTTACAGCAATATTGGCTAACCGTCTAAATAGTTTTATGGGGGAATATATAAATGTTGATCAAGTTGGGTTTTTAAAAGGACGACATATGGCGGATTTGACTAGAAGGGTATTAGATTTAATAGACAATGTAAATCAAACAAAGGAAAAGGTGGGACTATTATCATTGGATATCTTCAAGGCATTTGATTCATTGCAGTGGTCCTCAATCAAGGAAATAGTTAAAAAATATGGATTTGGGGATAAATTTAATAGGGTTATAGATTTACTATATCAAAAAGGAAATGCTAGGGTTAGAGTAAATGAGGAGTTTACGGATGTGGTAAAGCTAGAGGCTGGTACGAGGCAGGGCTGTCCATTATCTCCTATTCTGTTTATTATGGCAATGGAGATCTTAGCTAAAAGTATAAGGGAGGATTTAAATATAGAAGGGATCATGGGTAATAAAGTGAGTATGTACGCAGATGATACATTGCTTATGGTAAAGCACCCGGAGTTGGTAATGGACAGGATTAAAGATCATTTACAGATATTTCAAAATATAACTGGGTTAAAGATAAACTGGGATAAATCAGAATTGATGTTGTGCAATTTGAAACCAAGTGAGATGGGTAGGACAGTGTTGACACTTAATATACAAATTAAAGATAAGTTGAAATACTTGGGGATAATTATTTCAAACAAATTAGAAGAACTTAAACGATTGAACTATGACAGCTTGAAAGTAGAATTTAAGAACAAAATACAAGAGCTTCAGAAGTCAAAGCTGTCATGGTTCGGAAGGATTGCTATGTGTAAAATGATATTGTTGCCAAAGCTTAACTTTTTATTTGATACACTAGCGATCCATTTGAAAGAGAAAGAAATTAATGAGTTTCAAAAGATGTTCAATGGTTTTTGTAATGGAGGTAAAAAATCTAGGCTTCCAAAGAAGTTATGGTACTTGTCTCAAAAAAAAAGGGGGTTTGGGATTGCCATACTTGCTAGCATATTACCGGGCTTTTCAAGTTAAGAATGTCGTGAAGATTTTGGCAAGAGAAAAAACAATTTGGGAGCAATTGGAGATGAAAGAATATAGAAATATTGGAAATTAGATTTTTTTAGGAATAAAGGATAAGGTGAAAAGACCAAATAATACTATGATGAGAGGTCTCGTGGAGGTATGGAAGAAGGTAAAAAAGGATATGGTCCCAAATCTCTCTCCAATTTTAGAACTGACTGATATGATGTGTTTCCCAATAAAGTTAGATAAGGAAAAATGGAAATATTGGATAAAAATGGGATGCTTTTATTGAAGGATTGGTTAAAAATATGTGAGTCTTTTGTTGAGCGGAAAAAATATTTGAGATATTAAATTTGAATTGGTTTCAGAGGTTAAAGGTGGAAAATTGGAACAAAAATATAAAAAAGAAGTAGGGCTAGATAGAATGCATACAGAATTTGAGGAGTTGGTATGGAGAATTAGAAAAGGGGAAAATAATATAAAAGGTCTTGTAAGTAAGCTTTACAATATACTGAATAGAGGGGTAGATCCACAGGAGGATTTGAAACGGAAGTGGAAACAAAATTTGAATATAACAATTGGGGAGATGGAGTGGAAAAACAAATGGAAAAAGAGGATTATGAGAACAATGTCTGTAAGAATTAAAGAACATAATTTTAAAATGTTGTGGCAATGGTACTTGATGCCATTAAGACTTTACCAGATGGATAATAAAAGAGATAAGTTATGTTGGAGATGTAGAGAATTTGATGGAACATACGAACATATGTGGTGGAGTTTTTAAAAAATAAGGGAGTTTTGGGGGAGAATAGAAGCTGAGTTTGGTGAAATAATGGGTAGAAGTGTTAAGCTGGTGTCAAGTATCATTCTTTTAATGAATGTGGAAGGTTTGGGTTTAAACAAAGATGAAAAAGAATTATTGGAAATTGTATTGACAACGGGTAGACAATGTATAGCTAGAAATTGGAAAAATGACATAGAAATACAGATTGGAGAGTGGTATAAAGAAATGTGGAGTTTGCACTGAATGATAAACTGACATGGGAGATTAAAGTGAAAAGGGATAACTTAAAAGAGAACAGATTTTGGAATATATGGAAACCATTTGTGGACCATTCTTGTACGGCAAATGATAGTTCAGGACCAGTACCATCTCAAAGAAGTTTCTGGAGTTGAGCAGCAAATAAACTCTCCGGGCATTGTATATATTCACAGGGTGTTTATTATTTATCTAAAGATTAATGGTAGCACAGAAAGTTCTTATTATTTTGGATTTTGAAACAATGGTTTTTTCTTAATATTCTGTGGTTATATAGTAATTAATGAGTCTAGACATTGTTATGTGCTAACATTCAGTAATGTCTGTTAAGATGATACTATGGATTTGTTTATGTACTGTATTGTTAGTCATTGTTTTCTTTTCTTTTTTGTATGTCTTTGAAAAATTCAATTAAAAAAAAATTAGAAATTTTTTGAAGACATCCAGTCAAGACTTCACAACAGAATAATTTCAGTAGACTTCCACAAAGGAGGCCTGTGTTTTTATCTACTGTGTAAACTTGCCTTCATTCTATGTTGCTTCTACATTCCTACAAATTAAAGTCTGTTGCATGCTAAGATACCTGTTTCCCTTTTAGAATTAGTTTCCAGGATTCGTAGAGCATTCACTAGTGCAGTTCATTTTGGAAAACACAAACATGATAAATTTGTAGATAGCTTTTGCCAAAGATCTTGACAATGCAAGCGCGGCGCCAAAAGGGCCGCCGCGCTCTTTGCGGGGCCCCCCACCGGACGAAGAGCATCCGGGTAGATAGGGGGCGTGGCCAGCACCCTTATAAAAGGGGCGGCCACGAGGCAGCCGAGCTGCCATTTTGCGAAGCGACGGAGAGGAGAAGTTTTTCCCCATTGCTCCGTCGCTCTTACCTTAGCCGGGAAGCTCTTTCGGGCAGCGGTCCTTTTCGTCCTTTTTCTTCGGCTTCCCAGCACTTCCAGAATGCCTTCCAAAAAGAAGGCCTCGGCGAACGCGGTTCGCACTTCGAGGAGGTGCCAGCCGGGTCGGAGAACCGCGACTGCGCCCCCTCAACAGCCTCCTTTACCAGCGCCCACCGGGACCGGTGGGATGGGGTCGGTTGCCCCTTGGCCCAGGACTGGGCACCCTCAGACTGGCCCGGCGGGGGCCGCGGCCTCCGGCCCTCAACCGGTGGCTCCCGGCCCTGGCCCAGTTCTTACCTCGGGGCCTTCTGCCCTTGCCCCGCAGCTTCCTGCGGTGGGCTTTAATCACGGGGGGTGGTTGGGTTCCCTTCCCTGGCAGGGCATGCCGCCGGCCCCGCAAGGGCCGGTACTGGGTTCATGGCCATATTCTGGACCTGGGGTACAGAGACCTGACCCGGCGCCTCTTATCAGTGGGCCAGCCGGCCCTATGCCCCCCATCAGTGTTGGGGGCTATTTAATTTAATTAATTTAATTTAATTTTCGCGCTTATATACCGCTCACTCAGGCGAACCCGACTCAGGGCGGTTTACATAGCGGACAATAATACGAAATACAGTAACATAACATACAATAAATACAGCAAAAAATCAATCACCAAAAGTACAATTACAAATCCCTGTCCGCAGAAATTACAGAAATATATATATATATATATATACACTACAATATGCACTACATGTGCACTACAATACAGTTTCTAACAATACATCAAATAAGGTACAATACAATAAAATTAATGTTGACGCCCTTCTGGCCCGCGTAGCGGCCCTTGAGGCTTCTTTGGGGCTGGTTAATCAGCCCGGGGCGCCTTTGGGGTCACAAGTCGATGCATCGGCTGCCGGTCATCGGCAGGCGGCCGGACCGGTCGAGCTGCTGGAGGCCCGTGGGTTGGCGTCAGCCGCTGCCTCGCAGCTCCCCGTGCAACAGTTGCTGCCATCAGGTACTGACCAGGCCTCGTCCACGAGCTCGGTTGCGGTTGCGAGCTCCGACGCCCGCAGTGGGCCGGAACCCCTGGTAGGGGCAGCCCATGGGGGTGCAGCGTGTGAGTATATGGTTCAAACTAGTGCACCCACACCGCTACATACACTGGGGGGGGGGCTTCCAGTGGCCGTGGCCCCGCATGGCTGGCGCGGTGGTTCAGCCGCCGCCAGGCCATGCGGGGGCAGCGCCGCCAAACCAGGGCCCCGCTGGGGGTGGCGCCCCCTGTCCCATTGGGTACTTGCTCGGGGTGGCGGGCTTGGTCCAGGCTCCTTCGCCGTGCCCAATGCGGCCTCGCTGCCGTTATCGGCATTGCCTACGGCGGGGTATTCTCTGCCCCTAGGGGATCATCTGGCCCAGGCAACCAAGGAGAAAATATGGCGGGGGAAGTTTGTGGACATTTTCTCCCTTCTGAATAGAGAACCCACCAAGGAGGAGAGGGAGGGGCAGGATGAGAAAGATAAGGAACAGGCGCATCGTCGTAAGCCGCCACGCACGTGGGCCAACTGGCTGCCAGCGTACCTCATATACATGGCTGTGTACCTCAGGGCCCGGCCGGATTTGGCCATTCCGATGGTCCAGTACTTGGACAACATATACCGGGCGATGGTTGACTTCCCGGGCCCGTCGTGGTTGGCTTACGACAAAGAATTTCGCATGAGAGTGCCCCTACACCGGGAGATGAGGTGGGATGAGCCCTGCCAGAAGCTGTGGCTTCTGTATATGACCACCACGCGCCCGGCGCCTGGGGAGAGGTACCATTGTGGACATGCGGTCCAGCGAGCTGCTCCGGCACAGGCACCCCGCCAGGTGGCGGGGCAGGGGGTTCCAGCCCGCCTGCTGTGTTGGACCTTCTCGGCCAATGGTGCCTGCAGTAGGAGAAATTGCCGATATAGGCATGAGTGTCCCTCTTGTGCTGGCCCCCATGCTGCCTCCGCCTGTCCCAGGCCGGGAGGAGCGCGGGGCAGGGGTAGAGGTGGACAGGGGGCGGGCAAGACTGCCGCAAAGGGAGCTGGTCAGGCAAAAGACCCCCTCACCAATTGATGTGGACATGTTGGAGCGTTGGCTCACGATGTACCCGAGGAGGGCAGACGCAGCTTACCTGCTTGAGGGTTTCCAGCAGGGGTTTTGAATTCCTTTCACGGGGGTCAGGGCTCCCCAGGATGCACCCAACCTTCTGTCACTTAGGGGAAGGGAGGAGGTGGCTGCCTTGAGCATTATTAAGGAGGTCGAGGCCGGCAGGGTTGCTGGCCCTTTCCCTGCCCCCCCGTTTCCCAATTTAAAAGTTTCCCCTTTGGGGCTAGTGCCCAAAAAGTCACCGGGCGAGTTCCGCTTAATACATCATTTGTCCTACCCAGCCGGTCGATCAGTCAACGATGCTATCCCGGATGACCTTTGTTCAGTCCGGTATACATCTTTTGACCAGGCTCTGCGCATGGTGCGTTCATGTGGCCCGGGTGCACTGTTGGCTAAGTGCGACATCAAGTCGGCCTTCCGTCTCCTGCCGGTGCACCCGGGCGACTTTGAGTTGCTGGGTTTCAAGTTCCGGGGTGAATATTATTTCGATAAGGCCATGCCTTTTGGCTGTTCCATCTCCTGCTCGGCTTTCGAGCGTTTCAGCACCTTCCTGCAGTGGGCATTCGTCCGCAGGTCGGGATCTCGGTCTGTAGCCCATTACCTGGATGATTTCTTATTCGGGGGTGAACGGGGCTGGGACACGTGTGCGCGTCTCCTCAATACATTTCAGACGCTAATGAAGGAACTTGGTGTCCCTTTAGCGCCTGAAAAGACCGAGGGCCCATCTACCAAGCTCACATTCCTGGGGGTGGAAATTGACACGGTAGTGCAAGCATCCAGGTTACCGGCTGATAAGGTCTCACGGATCGTTGCACTCATATCCGACTTGGTGGCTAAACGCAGGGCGTCCCTTCGTGAGCTACAGGTGCTGCATGGTCACCTCATTTTCGCTTGCAGGGTGATCGCACCTGGCAGAGCCTTTGCTCGACGCTTGTGTGACGCTATGACAGGCTTAACCAAGCCCCACCACAGGGTACGCCTTAGCAGGGGCCTCAAGGCGGATATGCTCATCTGGCTTCAGTTCCTGAGGGATTTCAATGGGGTGTCCTTTTGGAGGTCCGACTTTTTGGCTTCCCCTCGTTTCCAGATCCAGTCCGATGCATCGGGGTCCCTGGGCTATGGGATGTACTTCGATGGGAAGTGGGCCTACGGCAAGTGGCCGCCAGCCTGGTCTGGCACGGGTCACTTGCGTGACCTCACGTATCTGGAATTTTTCCCATTCTGGGAGCCTTGATGCTATGGGGCGAGGAGTGGGCCAATTCGGTAGTACATTTCTGGTGTGACAATGCGGCGGTTGTCCACATTGTCAACTCACAGACGTCTAAATCTCCCAGGGTCATGGAGCTGGTGCGCCAGTTCGTGTTGCGTAGCCTGCGCCTCAATGTGCTGTTCAGGGCTAGGCATGTGCCTGGTGTTAATAACGATATTGCTGATGCTTTGTCCCGCCTGCAGATCTCCCGGTTCCGTGCCTTGGCCCCGGACGCAGAGGAATTTCCCTCGCCGCTCCCAGACGAGATATGGACACTTGGCAAGGAGAGGTGAACCGGGCGATCGGCATGTCGCTGGCGCCTCGCACGCGTAAGGCGTATCACCACGCGTTCATCACTTTTCAGGCCTTTTGTGCCCAGTTTAGTATACCCGAGGTTTGGCCTATCCCAGTCGCCCACATTCTACAATTCATGGTTTACCTACATGCCCAGGGCCTAGCACCCCGCACCACAGCATCCAGGCTGTCAGCGTTGGCATTCATGGCCAAAGTGGGGGGTTACGCTGACTGTACCACTGATTTCCGCATACGACATGTTTTGGAGGGGTGGGTGCGGGAGCGTGGGCGTAGCCCGGATGACCGCCACCCAATTTCCCCAGGGGTACTTACCCACCCAGCACGGGGCTGGCGTGACCTCTGTTTTGACAGGTATGAGGCCGCCCTGTTTCATGCGGCTACCACGGTGGCCTTTTTTGGAGCGCTCCGCATCAGCGAGCTTGTGATGCTGTCTAAGGCGAATGCAAGTCGTAGGGCACTGGAACTCGACGATGTCTATGTTTGCAATGATTGGGCTCAGTTGAGGATATGCTCCTCCAAAGTTGATCAGCACGGCATAGGCAGTGGAGTACGACTGCTACGATGTTCATTGGCAGACATCTGTCCGGTTGGTGCCCTACAGGAGTTTCTTGCACTGCGTGGCACGCACCACGGCCCGTTTTTCTGTCACCAAGATGGGTCTCCCCTTACTAAATTTCAATTTTGGAAGGGGACCGGTAAGGCACTAGCCAGTGTTGGCCTCCCTGGGGCTCGTTACGGCACCCATTCATTTAGGATAGGGGCGGCTTCTACTGCAGCTGCTTTTGGGTACTCCGGGGCGGAAATACACCGCATGGGAAGGTGGGGATCACAATGTTTTCAATTTTATGTTCGCCCTCTTCAACCGTGAGTGCCAGTTTAGTCACTGTATTGTTTCTCCCCCCTCTTTTTCCTTGACAGACCCTGGGTGTCGTATTACACCGGTGACAGTATGGCTGGTGGGCCACAGCTACGTGCATAGGGCAGCGTCGTACGCTGCGGCGACAGAGTGGGGACCCCGACTGGGACTGGGTGCATCCGCAAGTCTCAGATGGTATGGTAAGCGTGGCATGTTATGGCGGGAACTGTTGCCATTCCTTTTATCCAGCAGGAATGCTGACCCGCCAGATATTCTGATCATACACGTTGGGGGCAATGATTTGGGGCAGGTCACCGGTCTATCGCTGAAGCATGCGATTTGCGGTGACCTGGCTTACTTACATTATGTGTGGCCTGCCACAACCCTCATTTGGTCAGACATGGTACCGCGGCATGCTTACAGGGGAGGGTTTGACCTTCAGGCCCTTGATCAAGCTCGTCGCTCGTTGAACAGGGCTATTGCCCGGTTCCTTCTTGACAAGGGTTGGGGGCGCGTCATTAGGCACCCCGCAATCAGCCTACAAAATTATGAGCTTTATTCAGGGGATGGGGTCCATCTGTCGCAGGGAGGTATGGACCTCCTGTTGGGAGATTGGCGAGCAGGCCTGTTGACCGAGCTGACGGTCTGGGAGGGGGCGTCGAGCCTTTATTGAGCCTCTCCGTGTGGCGGGTAGCACTGGTAAGGTAAACATTTATGACCCACAGGTATCCGGCAGGTTCGCAATTGACTGGACAACACTAGACAGGCACAAGTTGATTAACGTTGTCCGGTCAACGACGAACCAGGCGATGGGGTGATGGCAAGTGCTAGGCAGCATGCATCACCCCGTTATTTTACGGATACGCGTTAGAGGGTGGGGTCAATAGTTAGGTATTGACTACGGTCAACAATTTGTTTGTTGTCAACAAACAAATTGATACAAATGGATACATTGTAACCAATTGCCGTTTGCAATTTTGGGTGGTACCTTACCAGTGTTACTTCGGCCTGCTTGCCTTAAGAATTATAATTGGTTGAATACCAACAGAAATTTATAATTCGGACTAGGGCATGAATCAATAAATGTGGCCCAATGCCGTTATCCACTTTCATCAGTGTCTGAGTCCTTTATTGGGGGGTGCGCCTGCAATGGTTGGCTGCCTTCCTTGTTTCTTTGTTCCTGCGCACATTCACTTGTAATTCAGTTCCTCCATTGTCCATGCCCTTGGTCTTGCCCCTGCTCCTTGTCCCCACTGACAGAAGAATGTCACAGACATGAAGTATCATCACTGATTGTGTAGTGGTGTCCACTTTTTGCTCTTTTCCTTTACATGAAGTTTTCGGCTTTTGTGTTATCCACAAAAATCTTTAAAATCATAGTCATAATGACTATTAATAATTATAATTAATTTTTAGATGCATGTCATTTTTAAAATTCTAGCAAAGGAAATGCATAGTGTTCCCTCTGTGCTGTCATAACTCCCTTGACCTATGTTTATAATTTAACATTAAATTGGATTTATAGTTGAAACAGCAAAAGCCTCTTCCTTTGATGGTTACAGTAGTTAAATGAAAAATGCTAGTCACATTCCTAATTTGAACTAGAATCCCTCCCTTATTCACAAGTAAGAGGATTTCAGTGACTCATAAGTAAATAATTGCTTATGGTGTTTTCTTTAACTTTCTGAGGAACCATCTTTTTTCCTCGCTACTCTAAAAAAATATGTTCTTCTTATCTCAGAGGTAGGTTTATTTGATTTTTGGGCTTGTGTAGCTTCTGGACCAGGCTGCCTGCTTTGGTAAAAAGGCATGTTTTTTAAAAACTGGTAGAATTTTCCTTCTGCAATGTGTGTATTTTATTGTACAGTTGTTGTCACAAGGAAACAGGAAGAAGTTCTCTTGCTAGCCAGTTCAAAAAGAGCTACCTCTAAGTCAGAGGTTGAAAATGTTACATTTTTGGAGTATAACTAGTCAACATGGAGGATTCAGACCACTGTAGTCCAAAGATATGACTTTATAACATTATGGATTCCTTGTACTAATTCCTCTCCAGGTCTCCGGTTTATTGCATTTTACTACTATTAATCAGACTTTTCAGTTCTAGGTACTTATACAGGTATATCATAGATTTCCAAGGGATCATATATGTGATCAGGCTGCTATATTTATGTAAAGTTACAATTACAGCTGTGCCGCCTAGGGAGTTCTGGAAAACTGTAGTCCAAAACCACTAGTTTGTATACCTCTAGTTACAGATACTGAGTCTTGTTATAGGTGAAACTTCTTCCATGGCTTAACTCCTGGCAGGTAAACTTTTCTCCTAAGCAGGCTTACTTCAGAACTCTTTTCACAGTACACTTGAGGGAAAAGTGGTGGTACAAAGGAAGACCTTTAGGAACTAATCCATGAGGACAGGATCCACTAATCTTCACCCCTCTGCTCTTTGTCCACTACCTTTTATGTAAGCAAAAGCAAGTTGAATATTAAGATGACAAAACTCATGCCTCTAAAAGAATTGTTGTTGTTCAGTCGCACAGTCGACTCCGACCCTTTGCGACCCCATGGACCATTTTCCTCCAGGCGCCTCTGTCCTCCACCATCCCCCTCAGCCCTCACAGCTCTGTGCCCATTGTGTCTATAATACCATCTAGCCATCTCATCCTTGGCCTCCCCCTTCTTCTTTTGCCCTCCACCTTTCCCAACATCAATGCCTTCTCAAGTGAATCCTCCCTTCTCATTTGATGTCCAAAGTATTTTAGCTTCATCTTTACTATTTGACCTTCCAATGAGCAGTCAGGGTTAATTTCTTCTAAGATTGACCTATTTGTTCTCCTCGCTGTCCAGGGGACTCTCAAAACCCTCCTCCAACACCACATTTCAAAGGCATCTATTCTTCTGCGTTCAGCCTTCCTAATTGTCCAGCTCTCACATCCATACATTACTACTGGGAAAACCATTGCTTTGACTATTCTAATTTTTGTTTGCAATGTAATGTCTCTGCTTTTCACTATGTTCCCCAGGTTTCTCATCGCTTGTCTCCCAAGAATCAGTCGCCTTTTTATTTCATGGCTGCAATCCCCATCTGCAGTGATCTTTGATCCTAAGAAAGTAAAATCTGTCACTGCTTCTACTTCTTCCCCGTCTATTTTCCAGGAACTGATGGGGCCTGTTGCCATTATCTTGGTTTTCTTGATATTGAGTCTCAAGCCAGCTTTTGCACTCTCCTCCTTCAGCCCAATCAAGAGATTCTTTAGGTCTTCCTCACTTTCTGCCATTAGGGTGGTATCGTCTGCATATCTCAGATTATTCATGTTTCTCCCAGCGATTTTAATCCCATATTGTAATTCCTCCATCCCTGCACTGCGCATTATGTGCTCTGTGTATAGGTTGAATAAGCATGGTGACAAAATGCAGCCTTGTCTTACTCCTTTTCCTATTCCAAACCACTCTGTTATTCCATGTTCTGTCCTAACTGTTGCTTCTTGGTTCATGTACAGATTTCTCAGGAGGCATATGAGGTGCTCTGGTATTCCCATCTCTTTAATTACTTGCCACATCTTGTTGTGGTCCACACAGTCAAATGCCTTAGTGTAGTCAATAAAACAAAAGTAAACTTGTTTCTGGTATTCCTTTTTTCTCTCCATGATCCAGAGTATGTTGGCGATGTGGTCTCTAGTCCCCCTGCCTCTTCTGAAACCAGCCTGCACCTCTGGTAATTCTCTCTCCACATGCTGCTGAAGTCTGTCCTGTATTATCTTGAGCATCACCTTGCTGGCATGTGGGATGAGCGTGATTGTTCGATAATTTGAACATTCTTTGGCATTGCCCTTTTTTGGGATTGGGACGTATACTGATCTTTTCCAATCCTGTGGCCACTGTTTTGTTTTCCAAATCTGCTGGCATATTGAATGCAGTAATTTGACGCCATCATCTAAAAGAATTACGTTACTTTAATGTTGACAGTGAAGAAATTGAAATTGTTACAGGTATTGTTTATACATACAGTACTTGGTTCACTGCTGAATCCAAATGGAGAGTGCAGCCAAGTAATAATAGTCTTTGTGGGCAGGGGTGCCCAAACTACAGCCCACGGGCTGGATACAGTCATCAAAGTAATTTCATCGGGTCCACAATGCCCTCGCCAAACCAGGAAGTGAATACGGTGTCGAGATTCCCTGTGGGATGATGTCATTTTATGTTAATTACCTGTTAGTTTAATAGGATTTTACTTAGAGATGCTAGTACTGCTTTTATTTTCTCTCTATCACTTATTCCACCTAGCATAACTGAAACAATCTTAGAACGCACACTCCACCATTTTACCCAGTTACTGGGAAATTACCTCTTGTACTTTTCCCAAGGTCAAGCTCCCTGGAACAGTACGAAGAGATGGTCCAATCTCAGATACTGAGATGAGAACACTGATAACCGGCCATCTGCTATCCCCAAGTATGCACGTAATTGTCATTTTGAGTAATTAATTAGCACAATTTTGAGACATTTTCCCATACCCAAAGGTATAAAAACCTACCCAATTTCTTAGGCTAGGAGTCGGGGGGAGTCCATTCTCCAATGCTACGAGAACCTGTATTACTTGTTATATTGAAAGGCTCCAATCTGTACACTTTCATATGGGGCGGTGACAACCGCCGCGAAATACTCTAGGCAAGTGGTAGTGTATTGCTTTCTTTTATTTTAAAGGGAAAGTAATGTTTTAGTTTAGTCAGTGATTTTTCTATATTCTGCATTTATTGAACTTTTGATACTTTTACAATAAAAACCATAAAAGGACTTAGTTTGTTGAGCTTACTCCTGTTTGCTCCTGCTGCCAACGGAGCAAATAGGGGGGAAGGGGGACTTTAACAATAAGGCCTTATTTGTGTGATGATTTTGTATCAACTTCATGGAGTCTTTGCCCAGGAGAAGAAACTTCGCCCGGCATCCTGGAGACAGCAAGTTGCTGCAGAGGTAACAGAATTACTTCCCCATACCTTTCACACCGCCAAGGCTAAAAGTTCCTCATAAAGCAAGATAAGGGTGTTTTTAATATTGGAAAGTGGTTTTCCATCCCAGGGGTCTTTGCAGCTCCATTTTCCCTGAGTAGTCTGTCCCAGAGCGCCATTTCTCTGTGAACCTATGAGCCAGAATTATCTGGACCCCAAGTCTTTCTCAGCCAAGCCTTGAGGAAACCACCCTTATGGCCTCCTAGCCAAATCTGGGGACTTCTACTTGTGCTGCGGCTGGCCAAACCTCTAGCGGAGGGGGAACGGAGCCTACCAACAGGTGGAAGCAACCCCGATATATGGGTGCTTCTGAGCATGTGCGGATGTGTCTGTATTTACTTCCTGATTCGGCGCGGACATCCTTGCACATGCACAGAACTGTCCACACATACTTCCTGTTTTGTCACAGACGTGCTCGTGCATGTGCAGAAACGTCCGTGCTAAACCAGGAAGTATATAAGGCCACTTTTGCACATGCATAGAAGCATCTGCGCCGAACCAGAAAGTAAATATGGACATTTTCATGCATGCACAGAAGCGCCTGCACCAAACCAGGAAGTGTTTCTGGACACGCATGTGCAAACTTGCCCTCTTCCAGGGGTGTGGACTGGCCCACTCAGCTGTTCCGGGAGCATGGACATAGATGAAAGCCAGCTAAAGCTTTAACAAATTGGCTCAGGGGAGGTTTTATGTGAGTATAAGCACTAAATTTTACAAGCAACTTGCTTGAGTGACAAGCTGCTTAAGTTAATTGCAAGTAAAATGAAGTTCTTTAAAAGTGAAGGACGCATAAAAACTACAGTATTGTTCATCTTAAAAGGAAAATGAAAAGGAAGGTAAAGATGATGTTTGAAGTGTGTAAAGGAATAATGGGACACAAATAGCTAAGAGTATCAAAGGTAACAATAAGGTTCTTAAAATATGCTGTGCGACTAAAACCTCATGAGAACAAGCCGTTCTGCAGGTAAAATGAAAGTTACATAAATTGTTTAAAACTAAAGAGCTCAATAGATGTAGCTGAGGATATTTTAATGATTGTTTTTTCTAACTACAAACAAAGAGATTAAGAAGTGAGACTATATTTATACTGTAGACATATCACAGTTCTCCAACATTTTACTTATCACCGATCCTGTTGCCTCTGGCCTCTGTTTGGCTACCATATCTGGATCTTTGGACCTGTATTCCAAAAAGGTCAGCATACTCACATATCCATGTTACATAGACACAAATATACATCTTTGACTGTGTGTGTGTTAGGATAAATTAATCCAAACTCCCTCCATTGACATAGAACTAGAGCAGGGAGTCTCAACTTGTGGCCCATGGGCCGGATGTGGCTTGCAGCACCATTTCATGTGGCCCCCACACTGCCTCCACCACACCCGGAAGAGCCATGTGGTGGAGGAAGGGCAAAATGGCCGTCCAGTTGAGCATCTCATGTGAAATTATGGAACCATGACTACAGCCTCTTCACATTTTCCCATATTAGACAGCTTCTTGAAGCAGAATAGTACATTAGGCATTTTTAAATCAATGTTACTATACATGCATTTAGTTCAGCCATCAAGATTTTAAGTTGCCCTAGGCATTTGAGAGGATTATAATACTGTACAGTGGTACCTCATGCAACAATTTTAATCCGGGCTTGTTGTTGTACCAAACTTTTGCTATACAATCCATGCATCATATAGCGATTTTCCCTATGGGATGCATCATACAATGATTTTTTTTTTTTTGCTAAGTAGTTTTTCCCATTGAAAAATTGTACGATTTTTTTCATGGGGAAAATTGTTATGCGGGATGCCAATTCCCCCCCCAAAACCTAATTATTATGCGATTTAGTTGCTAGATGGAGCAATTGTTGCATGAGGTTCCACTGTACTTGGTCTTACAAAATGGCACTTCTTTATTGTTTGTGGGGCCTCTCAGCAACTAAACACATGTCAGGAACTTTTGATCAACACTGATCAGTTTGTCCAGAACCGATCTGATCCATAACCCGTTACCTGGATGCGCGGCTCGCTCAGTCGCACTCTTTTATATAAGTATTGCTTTTCTGAAATGCTTTCTTATTTTCTTAGAATCGTATATTTTGGTTAGCGTAGATTAGTGAGGATTTTTATATGTTGGAATTCTCTATTTTTATTCCAATAACCCTTTTAAATGATTTCTTTGTCAAGAAGAGTTATTCTGTCTCCTTTTAGCCATGAAGGAGCAGAAGGGGAATTTTTCAGATAAGGCCTTGTTAGTTTCAACACTGGAGCTTTGCTTTTCGGCCAGCGCAGCTGAAGCCGATAATCAAAGGAAGCTAGAGGGGAGAGACTTCAGGAGGTTCGGCTTCCCAAGACTGTGCCTAACTCCCTCTCACCCAAGCTGCAACAATGAAGGCCAAATTCCCACCATATTATTTTTGACAAGGGGGTGCTAGTTCTAATGGGCAAAGATGCTACCAGTCCCAGAGGGCTTTGCAGAGTTTTTCAAACAGCGACACTTTTTAAAGGCATCGCCATTACGCATTAGAACACCCATTTTCTCGCTGGTTTTCCCTGCCCAGGTTTACCCAGTCGAGGCACCCTTTCGACAACGCTACCAAAAGTCCACCAGGCTTTTCCTGTCTGAGTCGGCAAACCGTCCCAGCATTTCGGGGATAAGGTGACCAGACCAGCCGATCAGCGGGAGAAGGTTTACTTGTGGCCGGGACGGGTTCCATGTTTGCAGGTGGCGCAGCAGACAGGGGCCTAGCCACACATACCCAATATTGAACAGCTCTCAAAACAGACAGAACCCTGAATACATGGGAAGCAAAACATATTCTGGAATTTCCCTTCCCCCCACCCCCCAAAAGGAGAACCATGCTGTGGAGACTCCTAGACGCAGCAACCCACGTGGCGGCTGGGGAAACTTTGTATGAGTTTCCCGGGTAGGGGCGATCACTGGTGATCGGCTCAGAGATATGAGGAATAGGCTTCCCCTGGGGCAGAGTGCCTTGATGCAACTGCATTTCAGTTACATCTGGAAGAACGACTTGCCCTGCCATGGGGAGACGTGACTTACCCTTCCCCTCTCCCCTTGGGGAACCTGCCGCGTAAGGGTGATGTACCCTAGTGTCAAAGTCTCAGACGAGACTGGGCCACCAAAATTGACTCCTGGCAACCGCTGTTTGGTGGGCGGCATCAGTGCACTCAGACAACCATGTATGCAGAACCTTAGCCTGTAATGCAGACGGAATTACTAGTTTGTTTTCCCAGAACAAACATCCCCCCAACACTGAAAATTTATTACAGTCCCTATAATATCCACTGAGTACTTTTGAAACTGGTGGCGGCGGTCACCTAACCTGAACCCAAAATGTAACCATTGACACAAGGGGGTATGGCTTGATACAGACACAATATCACACTTGGCTTGCAATGTAGTAATCAGCAAGGACTTCCACAGCTCTAAAAATTCTGGTTCCACACTGGTCAGTGGACAGAGTTTATCAAGTTCAGTCTTAGCACAGTCTCTGCGTGCACCATGTGCTTGGCGGATCTCCCTACGCACAATTTTGACTGTGGAATCCGAACCATCATTCCCAGCCCCCCCCCCCAAAACCCCACCCAACCTGACAGGGGTCAACCTGAACCATACCGATGCCTGACATGGCAATTTCTAGGGGTCCAAACCACTGAGTACCCACAAGGTTATTCTTGCCCACCTTGACCACTACAAGCGGGAGTTTCGTGGCAATGCCTTTGAACTACATATCAAAGGAGCCCACGCCTAGCACAGGAATGTGGCATCCCTGCACATCTCTCAACTGGACCTGCAGAGCCCACAACTTGGGCCGGTCTGCTGGCGGAATCTGGAAAAACTCACGCTGGGCAATGATTGAGTATGATGATCCCGAGTCGATCTCCATGCAGCAGCGATGACCCTGGAGATGGACGTCCATGAAGAACTGACCTCATGAACACTGGAGCTGAAACCTTTACCATGACTTTGGCTAGCATTGATCTTGGAGACCTGAAGCTTGGACATTCGGGTGCACCTTCCCTTGATGACCCCTGTCTTGGCAGGGCCTCTCAGCACGCTGACGGCCACCCTAGTTCCACAACTTTTGAGCAGTGCTGAGTGTGGAGACGTCTTCTCCCTCAGACCGGGCATGACACAATGGTGTTCCAGGACAATACGGCATGCCCAACTTGGACGTTGCCAATGTTGTCCCCCTCCGAGGTGCCGCTTGAAGACACTGGTGCACCGAACGGACCATGGCAATAGCTTGTCGGCTCCCTCTGGACCGGCACAGCAAACCTCGTCTGAAGCTTCTCTCCTCTGACCTTGCTGACTGTCCATTTTAGACACATCGAAACCTCCAAACGGCATTGAGGCAGCAGGAGATTCCACCTTTGTCACCAATGTTGAGTCCGAGAGTAATTAGCAACGCAATAGCAAGTTCAGGGTTAAACATCAGTGATTTATTATCAGCTCCTGCTAAGGCTTGTTCAGACTGGGGAATAAGGGGATGAGGTAGCAATTTATATACAAGCAGAACGGCAGCTACAGTGATACATTTGCCCGGGCTTTTGCTAACACGGGAAACCTGTGTTAAACCAATCAGATTACATTGACAACATATGAATATGGCACCTTACAGAAAAGGGCACGCATTTAGAGCAAAGACTTAATGGTGATTGCAGATTCAAAGCAATATAACATTTGGACACAACAAGTGCAAACTAGTAAGACTGCCTATGCCTTGGCACTCCAGATGTTCTTGGACTTCAATTCCCAGAAGCCCAAGCACCCTGTGAATCCACACAAATTGGTTTACTGCAATTCATCCAGCCCACGCTGCCCTCGTTGCTCCCAGAAGTGGAAGTAAAACACTCCCGTACTGACTGGTATATCTACGCATGGTTAGAGTTGTACTGGAGTGAAACTCTAGCAATACAACACTTGAACAGCTGAGGGATAGAATTGCCAGGCCAGTGTGGCAAGCCAAGCAGCATTCAATGGGGACCTGGGCAACAGGGATGCAATCCTGCAATTCAGAATGAGGGCCTTGTTGTCCTTAGTGCCTTTGTCACGCTGCAAAAATCAAAGGACTGTACAGTGCTGAAGCCCAAAGCAGGTTTGCAACATGATCTCTGACTGATTGGGGATCTAAATTAAAGGAGTAATTCAAAGTGGTACTTGTTTTATAAATGGTAAACATTTGCACTTACATCTAACCACCTCAGCCTCCAATGTAAGTGCAAAATAAACCCAAGCTGATGTAATCAGCACAGTAAGTTCAAAAATAGAATAAATAAAACAAAAACAAGTACTGTGTGCAAATAAATGAAAGGGAAGGCTTTTTATGTACTTCTTTGCCTCCTGAAACGAAAATCAATTTTGGGAAAATGTTGCATAATATGAATCAAAATGGAATGGGATGTTTAGAACTTTCAGCTTCCAGTGTTTGTAGGTGAACAGTTGCTACAGGGCTCTATGAGTGATTTCAGAAAGTCTTTGTAGTTGTACTGTACTACAAAATAAATGAAGGGCAGGGGGAAAATACAGGAGAATTAGACAAAAAGACACAGTCTTATTTTAAACTTTCCTTAACTGCTCAGAAAACAGGAAAACATTCAAATGATTGCATAAATGTTCAAAAAAAATATTGAAATTTAACATTAATTCTTTGTCCAATTTTTACAGACTCCAAAACTGAAATTAGCTCTGGAGAATTAGCTAGCAAGACTATTTTTCTTAACCTCAGCTCCTTGTCATATAGTATTACTAATCTACCTTTCAGGATCATAGCTGTCAAGTATCCCTTATTGGCCAGGAAAACCCCTTATTTTATCCTCTTTCCCGCTGTCATCCCTTATTAATTAGACTGCAATACCCTATTGCCGCCATTGGAGGGCAGCACAGGATAAGCATAGCTGTCAAGTATCCCTTATTTGCCAGGAAATTTCCCTTATTTCCAAATCCAAAACTTGACAGGTATGTTCACGATTGTTGTAAAGACTGCTGAGCTAAGCTAAAGCATATGAAACAGAAAGAATTTGGCCTAAATCTAGATTAGTTCCAACTACAGTGAAACCACTGAAATCAATGACAATTTGGTAAGTCAAAACATATGCTCCATTGGTTTAATAAGTCTCCTTTATTCCTGCCTAATCACGGAATTTAGACCACTATGTCCTATGTATTATTTTATTTGTGTGCTTGTTGTTATTGCTGCTTGCTTACCATTCCCTTCTTCTGGGGGTGCCCTGGGACTGTGCGGCTTGCCCAAGGTCACACAAGTTGCCTCTTCTGTCTTCTCCCAGGAGGCAGAGTGGGGAATTGAACTGAGCTATCAGAAACTACATTTGTCATAAGGTAGCAAGCATTACTTTCCCACACCTTTCTTTTTTGGCTGACTACATTATAAGAAACTTCCCTGCTTTGATCCAGTTTGTTCCCCGTTATTTTGGTTATGTTTCATTTAGGAAAATGAAAGGTTGCCTTACATGGGTTGACAAGTCTGAGTATGGAATGAAAAGAAGGCCATTGATATGGCAGATTGCAAAAACAAAAGCTTATTTCTTCATGTCCACCTTAATTACGTGGCTGTGCAGCTTCAACAACAACAACAAAAACAAAATGTGCTACTGCTGGAGGCACCTGGTCAGCCAAAACAAACACAAAGGCAGCTAGAATTAAGGGAAAGCAAGATAAGACAACCATAAACACCCTGTCCTCAAAGCACACACAACATCCAGTGCAATCAGGTGAGGTACTCATATGGCCTTGTTGACGCAATTGCTGACACTTTCCAGGTTTTTCAAGAGGCTGATAAAACAGGGAAAGTTAACCACAGCTGTTTAAAATGGTTTCTATTATTACCCTAAATTGATTTACCCTACAAGCACAGGAAGCTGTCAGCACCTAAAGGGTCACTTCTACTATGCTCTTACACTAATGCCTGCATGTTCAGTTTCTTTATAGGAACAAGGATGCATAATTTGGAGCTGTTTTCATAGTCAAGGAATAAGAACAATCAAGTATTATATATGACCTTGGATTGGAAACTCAGGAAATGGAAGGTGCCACACAAGCATACTCAGGTTTTAAAATGTGGAATATTTTGCTGTTGCTTGGCATTTTTGGATCCAAAAAGATCATTTAAATATTGTAAGGAAGTTTTCACTGGAAAAACCAGCAATGTTAGGAAAAGTTGGAGGAAAAGTTGGAGTCTGTAGGAAAAGAGGAAGTCCTAATATGAGATGGAGCAAGTCAGTAAAGGAACTATAGCCTCTGATTTGCAAGACCTGAGCAAGACCTGCTACTGATAAGACCTTCTAGAGGACATTAATTTACAGTGTTGTGCTAAGTTGGAAGAGACTGGATAGCAGGTGAAAACATAAGCAAGTTTTCAGATCATACCTTCTTTGGGCATAGGTGTTCAAAGAGAAAAAAGTATAAAGAGGAAGCTAGATATGGGATTGGCCAGCAGCTGTTAAAATAAAAAGGAAGGCCAACAGATGGGAACATCATGTGCTAAGTCAGAAATCTCAGTTTACACAGGCACATCACTGGCCAATTTTTTAAAAAGAGGATAATAAAAATATGTAGCTAACAAAAACATGTGTACGAAACATCAGGCTTTTGTTAGTATCCAGGCTTTCGTGCAAGTCAGAAGAGAAGATGATCATGACATAGCAACACAGGTGGTGGCTAAATAAGAAATGTGCCAGTTCAAATAAAGTTGAAATTTTAGCTGAAACTAAGTAAAAGGGTTCCCCCTCGGCCCCTCCCTCATGCCATGGTTCTGCGTAGGTGTCAACTGCCAAGAGTCACATCACTTCTACCATCACTTTAACCTCATGTCATTTGTACGTGGAAATTTCCATGTCTCTGGTTCAAAGGAAATGGCCCTGCCATTTTGCTGGCTATGGAGGGTGGAGTTGGAGATGAGGTGACAATAATGCATATGGTTTCTAGACCTGCCTTTTCTTTTGAGGTAAAAAAAGTCCATGTGATCTGACCTGAACCCTTGTTCTCTCTTCTCCATTCCCTTCCCACTCTTGAGGAAGGATGGGGGAAGATTGTTTTGCAAAACTATTTTTCCCCTAAATAAAAGCCTTTCTTTCTCCCCTAATTTTGGTGCATTGAATTGTTTTTGGTACTCACAGCCACATGAACTGTAATTTGCCCACTTTCTGCAACAAAATCAACATGTGTCAGTTCAGATAAATTTGAAATAAAACTCCCACCTCTTAAAATACTGAGAAATTTCAATATATCTTTGTTGTGTTCTCAATACTATGCCTTTAAACAATGTAACACTCGAAGGAGTGAATATAACAACCATCAGCTGTAACACTGTAACCCGCTGTAATAGGACGCGAGCTAGTGACCACCGGGTGGCAATAGCGAGCGTCCAGCTCACATGGTTCCAATTCCCCAAAGAACTACAGCGCGGGAAGATTCCCGCCCCACCTCACCTGGACAAGAAGGGCGTGACCAGGAATGACGTCACGCGGACAGTAGCCAATGGGCTATCGTGGAGCCACATTCAAATGTATAGCCACTGTATATATTGAGCTGTTCGTGCACCATTACCACATGTTCCCCCGGACCATCATGCAATAAAGATGTGTTAAGCCAACCCTTCGGCTGTTCGATTGTCTTGGTTCTCATACACTAAAATCTTCATCTGAACTTCTTTCTTCTGCAGGTATTTAGGGGCATATATGCACACATCTATGTGTGTACTCGCACACACATCAAGAAAACAAAAAAGGATGGCATGGATATTGCAAAATTTTACCCAACTCCAGAATTTCAAACAACACTAGGCCTCTGCAGTGACCTCTCTTTGCAGGCGCACCCACCCAAATAAAGACTCAGACACCGGTATTGGATTAAAGGCATTGGGCCACTTTTATTGAATAATGCCCTAGTCCGAATTATAACTTTCAATTGGTGTATCATCCAATTGTAATTCTTTAAGGCAAGCAGGCCGCAGTAGCACTGGTAAGGTTCCTCCCAAATTGCCAACGGCAATTGGCTATTATGTATCAAATTGTATTAATTTGTTTGTTGTCACAGCTCGCTGATTCTCAGAGCTCCAAAGAAAGCTACAGTGGTAGCTGCATGAAAAAGAGTCTCCTCATACCTATCATAACACAGTCTATGCCAACCTCGAGCAAGGTGGGATAGAAGATACGGTGAAACAGGGTGATGTGTGTCCGGGCGGCGGCCGCGTTCATGTGTCCACCCTTCCAAGACATGGCGTGTACGGAAGTCACCCATGCAATCAGTAAAGCCCCGTGCCTTGGCCACGAATGCCAAGGCTGAAAGCCTGGTGGCAATGGTGCGTGGGGCCAATCCCTGACCATAAAGGTGCACCATGTACTGTAAAACCTGGTCAACCGGGGTCAGCCACATTTCAGGCAACTGCCTCTCCCTACAAAACGCCCTAAATTGAAGGAGCATGTGCTGATACGCTTTACGCATGCAAGGTGCCAAAGACATGCCGATCGCCCGGTTCACTTCTCCTCGCCAAAGGTCCACATCTCGGCCGGGAGTGGAGAGGGAAGTTCCTCTGTGTCTGGAGCCAAGGCATGGAACCAGGAGATCTGCAGACGGGATAAAACATCAGCAATATCATTATTAATGCCTGGCACATGTCTGGCCCTAAAGAGCACATTAAGGCGCAAGGACCTAAGAACAAATTGGCGTACTAAGGTCATAACTCTGGGGGATTTAGACGTTTGGGCGTTAACAATGTGCACTACAGCAGCATTGTCACACCAAAAGTGAACCACAGAATTAGCCCACGTGTCCCCCCAGAGCATAAGAGCACCCAAAATCGGAAAAAACTCAAGGAACATAAGATCGTGTAAGCGACCCGTGCCCTGCCATTCCTGGGGCCATTGACCATAGGCCCACCTACCCTCAAAATAAATCCCATACCCGAGGGAGCTGGAGGCATCCGACTGGACTTGGAACTGAGGGCTGACCATACGCTCCGATCTCCAAAAGGAGACGCCATTAAAGTCCTGTAAGAAAGTGAGCCAAACCAACAGGTCCGCTCACAAACCCCTAGTCAGCCGGACCCTGTGGTGTCTTTTAGAAAGGCCCACCATAGCGTCACAAAGATGCCTGGTGAAGGCCTTACCTGGTGTTACCAACCTGCAGGCAAAGTTGAGGAGGCTGTGAAGCACCTGCAACTCCAAGAGAGACACCTTGCACTTGGCAAGCATTGCCAAAATCGCATCTGAGATCCGAGTCACCTTTTCCATGGGTAACCTGGATGTCTGGGCAAAGGTGTCAATGTCAATACCCAGAAAGGTAAGGGTGGTGGCTGGGCCCTCTGTCTTTTCAGGTGCCAGAGGAACACCAAGTTCCCTCATGAGCCCCTGAAATGTGGTGAACAGGCGTCCACACGTGCCCGAGTCGTGTCCACCCCCGAACAAAAATTCATCGAGGTAGTGAGCCACAGACCGGGATCCTGACCTTCGAACGAAAGCCCAATGAAGAAAGGTGCTAAATCGTTTGAAGGCTGAGCACGAAATGGAACAGCCAAAAGGCATGGCCTTGTCCACATAAAACTTGCCCCGGAAACAAAAACATAGCAGCTCGAAGTCGTCTGGGTGCACCGGCAACAATCGGAATGCCGATTTGATATCGCACTTTGCCAGGAGCACCCCGTGACCACATGAGCGTACCATCTGCAAGGCCTGGTCAAAGGACATATACCGGACGGAGCAAAGGTCATCCGGTATAGCGTCATTGACCGAGGAACCCGCAGGGTAAGAAAGGTGGTGAATGAGATGAAATTCACCTGGGAACTTCTTAGGAACTAAGCCCAGAGGGGATACCTTTAAGTTAGGGTATGGGGGGTTGTCAAACGGCCCAGCCACCCTATGATCTCTAACCTCTTTGGCTATCTTCTCTGCAGCAATGTCCTCATTACCCCTGAGAGACAGTAAGTTCGGGGCGTCCTGAGGTACGCGAACACCCCTGAACGGGATGCGAAAGCCAAACTTAAAACCCTCAAGCAGGTAGATTGCATCATCCTGTCTAGGATAGACGCGCAGCCACCGTTCAAGCACGGTAAGATTAATTGGGGAGGGGGCCTTTTGAATGGGTAGCAGCGTCAGAGGGAGCTCTGGCCGACCCCTGGAATCCCCTTCTCCGACCCCGTGACCCACCGGCCTGCGGGCACGCGGAGGCGGCATGAGGACCGGAACAAGAAGGGCACTCGTGTCTAAATTTACATTGGTGCCTGGTGCACACTCCGTTGGCGGAGTAGCTCCAACACAGCAGGCGAGCTGGAACCCCCTGCCCCGCCGCCTGGCAGGGGACTTGTGTAGTAGCAGCCCGCTGTACGGCATGGCCACAGTGGTACCGGTCACCTGGCGCTGGCCATGTAGGGGTCATATACAGGAGCCACAGGTGGTGCAATTCCCATGGATGCCTCAAGTGCCGTTATGCGGGCAAGGAGGGCATCCACAGTGTCTGACCCACCGGAATAAGGTGGGCCAGGTGGGCCGGACGGCCCCCCGGGCAATTGGTGAGCGGGCGGAGGGGGAAAGCCGTGTGGCAATCCCTGGCCACAATAGCGCCAGGCCTAATAATCCGGCCCGTGGGGGGCCGGTGTAACGGCGGGGCGTGATCCCATGCTGTGCCCAAATGGGCTGCTATGCCCCAGGCCGAGCAAAGGGTCGATGGGGGCGGAAACCCCAGAGGAGCAGGCCTGCACGGCCCCCGCCCGAGTCCTACGACTGGGCAGGTAAGCAGTGGCCTGGTCACTCACATTGGTGGCAGTGGTCAAGATAACCCTGCTGCCTGCCCCCGCCCCCCGTGGGGCACCCGCCCGAGCCCTCCGGCCCAATGGCGGCCCCATAGAGAAGGTCGAGGGGGTAGGACGAGCCCTCTCCCTTGCGCGCAGCCGCGGGGCCGCAGGCGCCTTCCGTTTGGGTGCCATGGCCACCCAAACACTAAAGCACTGATCGGAGGAGAGATATCCTCCAATCAAGAATCAAGGCAAAGAAGTACCAGCAGCGTCGGAGCGAACTTCTCTGCTCTGTCGCTGTTCTAAAATGGCAGCGGAGCTGCCTCGTGGCCACCCCTTTTATAAAGGGTTGGCCACGCTCCTTGACTACCCGGATGTCTTCATCCAGGGTAGCCGCGCTTTGGCGCCGCGCTTTGGTGCCGTGCTTGCCTTCTGAAAATTTGGCAGATCTAGCAATCCGGAAAGAAGGAGACCATGGGGTTAACTTTTCCCAGTGATGCTTGGAAGACAGAGCAAAGTCCAAATAATGTCAATGTACATAAACTACAGCAGCATGCATGCCTTTATGGAAATGATGATGTCTTTGTAGAGGTATTTCCTGTTGCAAAACAAATTCAACCTGGCAACTAACCCAAAGTAACTGAACAGTTAAATACTTCTCTGAAAGCATGATGTAGCCTCATGATCACTGCTGCCTTCATCTTTCTACAATCCCTGTGATTTATCCTGCAGCAGCATGAATCAAGTGGTTTTGCCAAGTGTCATGACATGTTAGCTACGCAAGTGGCCACAATAGTAGGTTATGTCCAATGGGTAATAATCGCAATCCATGATCCCGATTATAATGTGAGAGAGGGTATTCAAAATGAAGCAGTACAATTTGAAAGAACGTTTACATGCTATGGAAATGATGTCGAGCATTTGGATTGTGTAGGAAGACACTTTTGTTGTCACAGCTATGCTAACATCAAAGAATGCTAACCAGAAGCTATTAGTACTTAAACTCCACAACTGAGCTCTAGATGCACATCTAGATTTATGCGAAACAGAACAACGGGCACCAGGCTGCTTATCACATGGCAGTCCTTTGATGAGTCTCAATGCCTTTCAGTTGTTGTTTTAAAATGAAATTCCCCAAGGGTGAAGTAGGGCTGGTTACAATGAATGTACTTCTCTCCTGTTACAAGAGCTCAGTCCATTTCCTGGGCCCAATTTGAAGGGCTGGGTTTGACTGATAAAGCCCTAAATGACTTAGCTATCTGAAAAACCAGATCTCCCTAAATTTAGGGAGTTTTAAGATCATCAGGGAAGGCTTTTCTCACAGTTCCACCACTGTTAACCTGGTGCATTTGGTGAGCATTCTCTGTTCATGCTATGGAATTCCCTTCAAAGTTTCCACCTTTGATGCCCGTCCATAAGCAGGCAAGACCTTTCTCTTCAGGCAGATTTATTTTTTCCAATTAGTGCCTGCCTACGTGGTGTCTTTAAGATGGGACTGTTATGTCTTTTAATTTTTTAAATATGCTTTTAAAATTGTTTTAAACTTTTGAGGTAGTAGTCTTAATTAGGATATTGGTTGAATTGCATTTTAACTTTTAATAATTTACTATCTTTTTAAATCTTTTAATATTGTTTAGTTTAACACTATCCACTGCCTTT
Organism: Bradypodion ventrale; assembly: GCA_035047345.1. Taxonomy (NCBI): domain Eukaryota; kingdom Metazoa; phylum Chordata; class Lepidosauria; order Squamata; family Chamaeleonidae; genus Bradypodion; species Bradypodion ventrale. The sequence goes on along the minus strand of JAWDJE010000001.1, from coordinate 86,776,740 downwards.
GATACTTTTAAGGATAAAAAGTAAGGTACTTTACCTTGGATACCTTGGAGTCATAAAGTTAGACAATTAAAATGAGTGAATAAAATGTCAGCCCTGGTTTGCAATGTACAGTAACTGTCACTTGGATGGCAGCTTAACTCTTTCTACATGTGCTTTGTGGTGATCTGAACACCTCCCTCTCCCTAGAGGCACTCAGAGAGAGAGAGCTTCCCCACCTGAAATGGATAAAGTATAGGAAGCAAATAATTTTGCCCTCTTGGTAGTGTGGTACTGTGGCCGGTTCGGACCGGTTCTGGCAAACCAGTAGTAGAAATTCCAGACCACGCCCACTTGACCGGCCACACCCACCTCTTGGCCTCCCCCCTCCCAGCACCACCAGAAACGCATCCCATTTGTCTTGCCCAGGGCCGAAGGCGCGCTTTCATCTCCGCACTTCCCTTGCGCCTTGAGCCCTGAGCGAGGCAAATGGGTCGCGTTTCTGGTGGCACTGGGAAGGGGAGCCCAGCCAGCGCCAGCCCACCAACTTGCCCCACTCACCTCCCAGCAGCACTGCTGCTCTGGGACTCCTCCGTCATCCTCATCTCCACGAGCAAAGAAAGAGAGCAAGGTAGGTTTCTTTTTTTTCCCTTGGGGGGTGGGATGGGGGTTGAGGACATGCCCACATATAGCCACGCCCATAGATAGCCACACCCACCAAGTGGGTAATAAAATTTTCCACAGTGCATCACTGCCTCTTGGTGAGAAAGTAACTTGAGAGTACTGTATGTGAAACTTAAAAACACACTGGTAGTTCAAATTACCATTTACTAGGTGACCTTCAGCCACACAAAATTTCTCATGTGACCTACCACACAGAGTTGTAGGGATAAATGGAGAGGAACAGAGCTACATTAGCTGCTTTGAGCTCACTGGAAGGGATAGTGTAATATTGTACTGTATAACCATAGCAAGGTAGTAAATAACTCAGCAATTTCCCATCTTTTCATGAACTGAAAACCAGACACCCCCCCCCCCACCAAAGCAATTGCCTCATGCTACCTAATGGTAGGGCATGCCCAGGTCTTATCAAGAAAGCATGCTTAGAGATTTCTTCTACATCAGGGGTGCCCAAACAACAGCCCAGGGGCTGGATCTGGCCCCCAATGCCAATTCATCCAGCCCATGAAGCCCTCGTCACTCCTGGAAGCGGAGGTAAAATGCGCCCATACGGACGCGTTTTACTTCCCCTTCCAGTAGCGACAAGGGCTTCACAGGCCAGATGAATTCGCATCAGGGCCGGATCTGGCCACTGGGCCATAGTGACCAGCTCCCTGAACCACGTGATCGGCCTGTGGCCCAAAGTTTGGGCACCCCTGTTCTACATCTATACAACAGAATTAGTTCCAGAGCACTGCTAGACTGAAGGCAGTGACCTTAAGATCAGAACCTGTAATAACATAAATGATAGCCTTATCAGCTTTCACCTGCTCATTTCTGTCCTGACATTTCAACCAATTGCTGGAACAAATCTTGCCATTCCTGGCTCACTCTATCGAACTATGCTAAATAGGATGTTCCAGATAAGAAGGACTTCATTCTGGCCACCTCCCATGGGATCTCATGTGTAACCTCCAGAAATGCCCAATCAGCAAAATAGGTCTCATGAAAGCCTGTCAAAAGCATTGTTCCCTAGCAATTCACTTGGATTAATAAGAACATAAGAACATAAGAACAGCCTTGCTGGAACAGGCCACAGCCCATCCAGTCCAGCATTCTGTCTCACACAGTGGCTCACCATTTCCTTCAGGGTATTCCCAAGCAGATGCCTTCACCTGCTTAGGATTCCCTGGAAATGGCATTGAGAGATATCGTGCCTATCTCTCCAACCCGGAGGTTGTCCTTAGGTAGCCATAATTATAGCCATTGATAGCCTTGTCCTCCATGAACTTGTCTAATCCTTTCTTAAAGCTGTCAAGACTGACAGCTGTCACCACTTCTTCTGGCAGGCAGTTCCATAGACCAGTAATCCTCTTGGTGATAAAGTACTTTCTCTTATTTGTTTGAGAACTAGTACCCAAAAGTTTCATGGAGTGTCCCCTAGTTCTAGTGTTGTGCGATAGGGAAAACAGTTTTTCCTTATCTACTTTGTCCACACCGTGCATGATTTTATAAACTTCAATCAGGTCACCTCTTAGACGCCGTCGTTCAAGAGTGAAAAGGCCCAACCGTTGCAGCCTCAGATGGTAAGGAAGGTGTTCCAGTCCCCTAATCATCTGGTTGCCCTCCTCTGTACTTTCTCCAACTCCATAATATCCTTCTGGAGGTATGGCGACCAGAACTGTACACAATATTCCAGATGGGGCCTCACCATAGATTTATAAAGAGGCAAAATGACACTTGCTGACTTATTTTCTATACCCTTCCTAATGATCCCTAACATTGAGTTTGCTTTTTTCACTGCTGAGGCACACTGGGTTGACACCTTCATTGAGCTGTCCACCAGGACACCAAGGTCCCTTTCCTGGTTTGTTGCAGAGAGTTCAGACCCCATCAGTTTATAAATGTAATTGGGGTTTTTTGCCCCAACATGCATCACTCTGCACTTACTGATGTTGAAGCTCATTTGCCACTGTTTTGCCCACTCCCCCAGTGTCAAGAGATCCCTCTGGAGCTCTTCACAATCTCTCACAGTTTTCACTACCCTGTATAATTTAGTGTCGTCAGCAAATTTGGCTACCTTGCTTTTTACTCCTACCTCTAGATCATTTATGAAGAGGTTGAAAAGCAGGGGTCCCAGTACTGAACCTTGGGGGACCCCACTCTTTACTTCCCTCCACTTGGAGAAGTGTCCATTTAGTGCTACCCTCTGTTTCCTGTCCCTTAGCCAGTTGCTGATCCAGGACAAGACCTGTCCCTTTATTCCATGACTGGTAAGTTTATTCAAGAGCCTTTGGTGTGGGACCTTGTCAAAAGCCTTCTGAAAGTCCAGATAAACAATGTCAACTGGATCCCCCTTATCCACATGCTTGTTGACACTCTCAAAAAATTCCAACAGATTAGTGAGGCATGATTTGCCCTTGCAAAAGCCATGTTGGCTCTCCTTTAGCAGCGCCTTCTCTTCTATGTGCCTATTAATTCTATCTTTTAGGATGGTTTCCATCACTTTACCTGGGACACATGTCAAACTGACAGGCCGGTAATTTCCTGGATCACCCCTGGATCCTTTTTTGAAAATTGGTGTTACATTCGCTACCTTCCAGTCATCAGGCACAAAGCCTGATTTGAGGGAAAGATTATATATTTTGGCTAGGATATCAGCAATTTCATCTTTAAGTTCCCTGAGAACTCGTGGATGGATGCCATCTGGTCCTGGGGATTTGTTAGTGTTTAGCTTAACAAGACATGCAAGGACCTCCTCCCTGGTTATTTCTATCTTGCTTAATTCTTCAGTTTCCCTCCCTACGAAGATAGGCTCTGTTTTGGGCATGTGGTCTCTGTCTTCTTCAGTGAATACTGAAGCAAAGAATTCATTGAGTCTCTCTGCAATCTCTGTTTCCTCTTTAATAACCCCTTGCCTTCCATTGTCATCTAATGGTCCAATGGCCTTCCTAGTTGGGTTCTTACTTCTAATGTACTTAAAGAAGTCTTTGTTATTTCTCTGAGTATTTTTAGCTATACGCTCCTCAAAGTCTTGCTTTGCTTTCCTGATTGTTGCCTTGCATTTGTTCTGCCAGAATTTATGTTTCTGCCTGCTGTCCTCATTTGGACAAGCCTTCCATCTTCTAAATGAGCTTTTCTTGCTCTTGATCACTTCCCGAACAGCTCCTGTAAGCCACATCGGAGTCCTCTTGGACCTGGCAGTGCCCTTTTTCCTTTTGGGTATGCATTCCAATTGAGCCTCTGTTATTGTTTTTGTAAACAGCCTCCATGCCTCTTGGAGTGTTTGGACTCTCTCAATTTTCCCTTTCAGTTTCTTTTTTACTAGTTTCCTCATCTTTGGGAAATTTCCTTTTTGAAAATTTAAGGTCTCTGTGTTAGATTTTATCAGTGACTTGCGGTCTATGATCAAGTTAAACATAATTGAGTTGTGGTCACTGTTCCCTATTGGATCAGTCACATTAACATCTTGCACCAGATCCTGAGTATTACTCAGGATCAAGTCAAGGATTCTTGTACCTCTAGTTGGGTCTTCAACCATCTGTCCCAGGGAACAATCATTGAGCATATCTAGGAACTTTATCTCTTTATCATGTGCTGAACAACAGTTCACCCAGTCTATGTGAGGGTAATATTACACTGTCTCCCATAAAAGCATACATTTGCAAGTACAGGGCTTCTTGTTATAAGCGTGAAGCCCCTAACCACAGCAAATGCTGGGATTTGTCTGAATTAAACTATACAGCTCATTTTTCCAAGGTTGCATTCTATCATTAGTTTAATTACCCTTCTCTATTTTTCCTAGGCGACATCTCAGTTGAATCACTAAAGCATATTTTATGTGAGGCTGTCTTTGGAATGTGTTCAGAAGCAAGAAACCTCCTAGTTCTTTTTTGATGCAACCATCTGACAAATGTCTACGGCAATGGTCTATTCTTTCCTTTTTGGAATAAAGGCTTCTAAGGAATTTGACTCTTCCCTTTGATTCATTTTAAAGAGACATACAGTAATACCTCATACAAAGTCAGCTCCGTACAACATCAAATTCATACAACATCGCCTAATTCCTTGAAAAAAGTTGCCTCATACAAAGTCACTGCGACTTTGTATGAGGCATTGGGTTTTTCCCCAGGTTGCATTGTGCCTGGGCAGTATAAAAGGTAGGACGCATGCGTGCGTTGCTCTTGTGGGTTTTGCACGAGGCGAAGAGTGTTTAGGAGTGGTTTTGAGCGCAATTTTGGATTTTTTTTGAATTTTTTCGTCATAATTTTTAGAAGCATTCCTGGTTTTTTTGCAGCATTCTTCAGGTTCTTGGACAATCAGGGTTACTTGACATGTTTTTTGTAATGTATTTAGCCTTTAGACAATGATTTCTTAAAGTTATGTCAGTTTCCTGTCAGTTTCCTTGACTTTGCACTGAAGTCTGTGCTGTTACAGTACAATGTATCTCTATGGAAATGACGTTGTACGAGGCATTGCGGCTAGGATTTTGCATGCCTCATACAAAGTCCAAATCCGTATAAAGTCCAAACTTGTGGAACCAAGTTTGGACGTTGTATGAGGTATCACTGAAGTTTGTCTAAATACTCTAGGCAGAGTAAGAGTTCTCTGTATGTGGGTAAATAATCGATCATTTCTCTTGAATCATAATGCCCATCACCAGAAAACCAAACTAGAATGGAGAAAATCGCAGTTACAATAAGTGCTGTTCAAGATGGCCTGCTAGCACCAAGAATACCATTCATGTGTTGAAACACTGCAGAACATGAGAATGCTACATTTTTGGACTGTAACTCCCAGAATTTCTCAGGGACCATGATAGGTGCAGTATTCTAATCTATCTGCAGTGCAAAAAAAAATTTTTTTTGCTGAGCTTTAGTTTCAGCAGTACATATAAATGTATTAATCCCCTTATGTCTGTATGCATACTCAGTATTTTTAATACGTGCAGTACCAAACTCAAGGAATTGTACAGCATCCTAAAATCACAGGGGCAGAAAACATTTATGTAGAGTGAAGTAGCCTTCTAGGAAAAGAGTTTAGGTTATTATTAAAGGATATTTTGCTAGCTATTGAGGCAAATAGTGATGGCCATCAATTTATGCATCAGATTTTTTTTTAAAAAAAAATTTTTTAAAAAGAAATCAGAAAATATAAATTTTAAAAATATACATTTTGGCATGTTTTTGTGGAAAGTGTACATAAGAATGTGCTAAAATATTAATGGTCATTAACTCTATCCCATAGCCAATTAAACCACGCTGTGGTGGCTTAGTGGTGAAGACGTTGAACTTGATGACTGGAAGGTCGGAAGGTCAACAGTTTGAGACCCAAGTGCTGCATGACAGAGTGAGCTTCTGTCTCTGTCCCAGCTCCTGCCAAACTAGTACTGTAGTTTGAAAGCAAGAAATTGCAAGTAGATAAATAGGTACCACTTTGGTGGGAAGGTAAACAACATTCCGTGCACTCCGGTGTCTAGGCATGCCTGCCACATGTCTATGGAAATGTATGCAGACACATACAGCACTGGCTCTTTGACTATAAACAGAGATGAGCACTGAACCCTAGAGTCAGATGTGAATGGCTTTCAAGCAAGGGTGACCTTTACCTTACCTAATAAAGCATCACAAGTAGGTTCAAATCCTCCTTGAACTGAGAGCTATTTCTGATCAGTAAACACCACCTTCTTGCTATTTCCCTTTTGGAGGCTTCCTTCAATTCTTAGCATTAAAAGTACCACTGAAACTCTTGTTCCCACATGCTCTCTTCTCCAGAGAGATTCTGAACTTAATGTGTATTTTATTATGCAGAATGTTAGCCAAGTGCTTCTTGTATCACATCATGAGAAATCTTCCAGTTTCATGAATTACATCCCAAGCATTTGATTTTTATAATTGAAATTTCTCTTTGCTAGTCACAAAGGTTAAACATTCTTCCCTGTTTTGTGTCATATAGGCAGGAATTCGCTAGTTGTTGTTTTAATGTTATCGGTGCAGAACACAGAACAATGGTCATGATGCTAAAATTGTTGGGGATTGCAGAATCCCTGTGGGCTAAAAAGTAAAGGTACTCCAGTGCTTTATCTCCTTTAGTACATTCCCATTTATTTAGAGTCATCAAATGTGCAGACTGCGCAGACTGCAAAAGGGAAAATGTCTCCTGAGAAGTCTGCCAAGACCCAAGGATAGGCCACACTGTCCAAATTCTCTTCTTTTACTCAAAAATAAATAAATTTCAATTTGCTATTCTTTGTATCTCCCTCACCACATCTTGCACAGATTTACAAAACAGGCAACACAACTTTAGAAATATTTATATTACACCTCACCCTTTTGGCTTGTAAGGCTGTGACTCAGTGGACAAACTGCGTATGCTATGGTACAGACACTGATAAATTTCATGACACTTATTGTAAGATTAAAAGCTTTGTGTGTAAACTAATTTTTCATCTAAACCACTGCACTGTTTTAAAGAGAGCATAAAATTATTGCTTTTATAAGCCGAGGGGTAGGCATGACACATAGACTAGACATGACCAAACCTAGCTGACAGCAGATCTTGGCACATGATTAATTACAGTACTTCCCCCATAGACATTGTAGGCTATAATCCCCACAAAGGTAGTCCAACATTTTTCCTATTACTGATAAGAATGCTAGCTATAGGGACAAAATAATATAAAGAACAACAATAGACATTTAGACTACTCTTTGGTCTCTGAAGGCTCTCTTTCATTTTACTTTTTAAATCCAGTTCCTACGTTTCTCTCAGTACTTTTTGGGCTGTTTCATACTTTCTAAAATGTTATACATCCTACTAACTATGACTTTTATTGGTACTATTTTTGTTCTAGTTGAATTAGAAGTTCTTCAAATTCTGTTAATTTCCTACTTTGTATTTTTTTAGCAAATCCTTGTTCCATTTCTCCGCTTGTATCTTTTCAAACCAATTCAACTGGCATTATGTGTAAATCTTTCCTCTCTGTTTCTAGTCTTTCCTATCCAGTCTTTATAGTTTTCAACACTCTTTCCTCCATCCTTTTTCCATCTTTCATTTTTATGGGAAATTTTCTAACTCTTAAATTTTGACCAACAGAGAAGTTCCTGGACATAGATCTTTCCTAATTAATTGCTTGTCATATTTCTAAACTATTCCTACAAAGTGTATTTTGTATTTTTTCATGTACTTCATATGTTTTTTTTCCTCAAAGGACCCACCCTTTTTTATACTTCATACTTAGAGTTGCCATAATTCTCTCCCACAAAACCGGGATAAAAGTGTACTTAACAAAAATGGGCGGGTTATCTACAAAATAGCCTTTTTTAAAAACAAACATAATATAATGACAGCTATAAAACACTTTCACATTAAATATATCAGTATATAAATGAATTTATTTACAACAGTTAATTCTTACTGTAAAATAATCTGATGTACTTCTGAGAAGTCGCATCGCAGTCAATTCTTAATGTCCTCAGTTCCAGGAAACACACTTGCCACATTTATCTGGTGGTGATGTGAGGCTAGGATTTGTCTCTAGGTATACTCCAACTCAAATGGGGCAGGGAATCACTTGTCTGATGGCGAGAGTTTGAATTTGATGGCAAGAGTTTGAATTTATTTTAATGCTGTGTTATAATACACAATCAGTAAGTTTTAAAAATTCAGGACTTTAACATAATTTTTAGGGTGGGGGGATCGGACAATTTTTCTGATTTAGAATCTGGGACAATCCCAGTTTTCCGGGACGTATGGCAACCCTATTCATACTTCCCTATACTCTATATCTTTCCACATTTTTTAAAACATTATTCTATGTATTCTTTTAATTTGAAAGGATAGTAATTCCTAATATTTGGTTTTCCTAATCCACTATTTTGATGGGATGGAGGAGTCAGAAAAAGTACAAATTTGAAATTTTAATGGTAGTCAAAGGCAAAGGAGTACTGCCCTCTAGTGTGTCTTGTTTGTGAGAAGAGAAATAATGTGGCGTTGTTACTGGTGTCCCTTTTTTGTGTTCTTATCACGTGAAATAAAAATAAAGAAAATTTGCCCTGTGAAAGGCAATTTGAATTCACTCTATTCTAGGCATGGAATAGATGCCTATTCTAGGCATGGAATAGATTCCCCCCCCCCAAATTACATTTACAATTACCACAATTCACTAGGAATTCCCACAGCCAGAATTCTATCAACTGTAGCCAAAAAAATCCAATTCCTCAGAAGAATTCCAGCATACACACACATCAGAGATCCAGGATGCTTTCTATGAAGTCACTGCAGAGGGAGAGAATAGGTGGTACTTCCTAAGTTCTATGGGAGAAGCAATGGGTTGTGGGACAGGTAGACTTTTGAGAATTGCTGTGTAAAGCAGGGGTCAGAAACCTACGGCCCACATAGGATACAGCCTGTGGCGCTAAATCATCCAGCCCTTGCTCCAGCCACCGCTGCCACCATAAGCGGCTGCAGCCGCGTTTACAGCAGCATTTACAGCAGGGAGCCCACCAGTCTGGCCCCCTCAACTGTCTGAGGGTGTGTGACCCGGCCCCCGACCTAAAAAGATTGCAGCCCCCTGGTGTAGAGTCTGATGAGCAGAGTGACTTTTTAAAAAATGAACGCAAGACCTTAATAAAAAGTGAAAGAGCACAGTAGATGTTTTCATTTTCATTCAGTTTCTTTCAAGATGTGTATGTGATTCTTTAGTTTTCAATGGAAGGTGCTACTTTTTTTAACCATGAAAGGGGTCACCTATTTCAGGTCATTTCATTTCATTTCTACAGGAAAGCAAAAGCAGGGCTGGCAACAAATTAAGGAGTGCAGTGTTGAAAGCTAAACAAGCCACCTTCTTGGAAATATACAGTAGTAGAAGTTTAATGAGCTCTCCAGGCAGGTTTCACAAGTGATAAGCTTAATTTGTTCTTAAATTATCATAAATAGAGCAAACACATAACTAGGGTAAGTTTCAAATGTGTTGGCCTTTCATGGGCAAACTCTTCTGTCATGTGTGATTCAGTGGTCACTTTCAACTATAGGAGAATTCAGGGACTGACATTGTGAAGTTGTGAAAACATTTCTCTGTTTAAAATTTGAAATCCTAATTGTATATTGGGTAGCTTGAATGGGCAACTTGGAGAGGCACACAATGCAAGAAGCTTGAAGTCTAGTGTGAAATTTCCACAGTCTGTGTTGATTTGGGGAGCCATGTCATCTGCTGGTGTTGGTCCACTGTGCTTCATTAAGTCCAGGGTCAACACAGCCGTCTACCAGGAGATTTTGGAGCACTACATGCTTCCTTCTGCAGACGAGTTTTATGGGGATGCTGACTTCATTTTCCAGCAGGACTTGGCACCTGTCCACACTGCCAAAAGTACCAAAACCTGGTTCAATGACCATGGGATTACTGTGCTTGATTGGCCAGCAAACTCGCCTGATCTGAACCCCATAGAGAATCTGTGGGGCATTGCCAAAAGGAAGATGAGAGGCATGAGACCGAACAATGCAGCAGAGCTGAAGGCCGCTATTGAAGCAACCTGGTCTTCCATAATACCTCGGCAGTGCCACAGGCTGATAGCATCCATGTCATGCCGCATTGAAGCAGTAATTGATGCAAAAGGGGCCCAAACTAAGTACTGAGTACATATGCATGCTTATACTTTTCAGAGGTCCAATATTGTTCTGTTTCCAATCCTTGTGTTAATGATTTCATGTAATATTCTAATTTTCTGAGATTGTGAATTTAGGGTTTTCATAAGCTGTACCCCATAATCATCACAATTATAATGAAGTAAGGCTTGACTTATCTCGCTTTGCATGTAATGAGTCTATCTCATATATGTGTTTCACCTTTAAAGATGCATTACTGAAATGAATGAACATTTGCACGATATTCTAATTTTTTGAGTTTCACCTATATTAACTAGGATTAGTATTTTGGGCTTTACTTCTCTATACTTTCATTACACCATTTGCCAATTGCATCAGAAAATAATTATATTTTCATTCTACTTTATTACAAAAAAACTAACAACAACAAAATAGCATCAAGCTATTAAAAACAAAATAAGCAATAGAGGGAAGAAAGAAAAGAGTTGCTTTTTTTAAAAAAAGAAGAAATCTACTCAAACCCTTCACAGAAACCATGGAGACAGAAATAATTTTTTCCTAACAGGACTGTCCAACCTAGAAGATTGTTGTACAAAATAATAGCAACAACTCCTTTACTTTCCTAGTCAAAAATATATATATGTGCGAAAAATGTCAGATACCTCTAGTGGCAAATATTTAGTAACAGTGACATATTTACAATTACAGGCAGTTACCCATGTGACTATGGCCAGAATAAGCATTAAATCTACCAAGGAAGTCATTTTTAATTGACAGACCAGATGTGCTACTTGCGCTTCTAAGCGGTATAAGTAAATATGTATTGATTTTATTTCAATAATGAATGTAAATCTGGAAACACCAAATATTTAGCTGTTCTAATTTAGTAATGAAAATCATGCTTGATAAGGAGGGGGTGAAATGTTTGCTTCTAAACCCACCCCTACTTCTTGTTATTAAGTGCCTCTTTATTTCCTGGTAAGAAGTACTTTGATGCTATTTTTATAAAACTGGATTTTCTCCCTGAGACGTCCTTGGGTCTGTGTGTCTTCCATTTTGTTGCCCTTTACAGTATCCAAATTGACTGAACTGGGAATCATAAAGTAATTGCCATGCTGTCACAGTAGTATGTAGTCAATCAGAAGGGAGAACAAAGACAATGCTTCTCAAACCTCCTCTGGAAAAAAAATGTGTTTTTATTCTGTTCCCTTTCAGAGATTCCTTGAAGACTGCCACTTATTTTGTGAATAGTCTTTACTTCTTTGTGCTCCACTTAATGCATATTGGTCAAAATATTGTTTAATCACATGATCAGGTAAGGGCAATTGTGTAAGAGCTTCTTCCCTTCTGCTAGACTCTGTCATGTGCCTACTCCAGTGATTGTGAAATTGAGTGTGCATCTGCAAGCACACGTGAGGGAGGTTACAGGAAGAGAATAATTGCTGCAATGTTACATTGTGTGCATATTTTAATTCTAAATATTTTAATTTTTTGTTTGCCTCCTGGATTTTGGTCACCAGCACACAATCCTATGCACTGCTTAGTCCTTTTACAACCACATATTATGGTTCCCACTTCAGCACCTGAAGCACAAGTTTCCAACAAATACATGACTACAGTATATAGCCAAAATACATTCTATCAGCATGGTAAGCAAGGACCTTCAATGCCAGAAGCAGGGGGAAAACCCCAAAAACACTTAGCAGCCATGTCCATTCTCATCTCAGACCAATTAACATAGGATACAAGACCTTTTAAACCTGTATAATATATAAAGTGATGTATAAATATTTTAATTACTAAATAAAGTAATCAATACATAAACATGAACTCTCCTATTTTTGTAGTCTTTTTAAAGGCAGAGGAGAGGGGTACCAGTGTTTGGTAATGTCTTGATGGTGGAAGCCCCCCACCCCAGCCCGGATATTAGGGATATGTATTGGTGCTAGATGAAGCCAGATGTCCAAGCTGAGTAAGTCCCATTTTAGATTGTTTCTGGCCATCCCTCAGGGAAAATAACTTCATTCCTAGGCAACCATAACTGAAGCTGAAGCTGGGCTCCACATGAAACCTCATTAGCAGTGTGCATGTCAGAAAAGGAATGCAAAATTGCCTCACACCTCTTTTTACATTTCTCTTTCTCTCAGGGGTAAGGTAGTAGGAAAGAGGAAGGAAGGAGTTGAATTGATCCTTGCATCTACCCAAGGGGCTGTGCCTGCCTATCTAGGCTATAGAATTCAACAACTTGGATAGTTGCTGAAAAAGATAGACTGGCTGAAGGTGGATTTACAGTGATACCCCATACAATGTCCAAACTTGGTTCCACAAGTTTGGACTTTATACGGATTTGGACTTTGTATGAGGAATGCAAAATCCTAGCTGTGATGCCTCATACAATGTCCAAATCCTTGCCGCGACGTCTCGTACAACGTCGTTTCCATAGAGATACATTGTACTATAGCAGTACAGACTTCAGGGCAAAGTCAAAGAAACAGACAGGAAACTGACAGAACTTTAAGAAATCATTGTCTAAACTAAAGTCTAAATACATTACAAAAACATGTCAAACAACCCTGATTTTAGGGGACAAACCATCCTGGGGAAAAACCCCAATGCCTCATACAAAGTCGCAGCGACATTGTATGAGGCAACTTTTTCAAGGAATTAGGCGATGTTGTATGAATTCGATGTTGTACGAAGCGGACTTTGCATGAGGTATTACTATACAGCACTCTTATAACTGGAATTAACCAGCTGTCCCTTGGCCCACCTTCTAATCTTAGGACATGTTTTTAACATTAGAATCCTCTGCTACCTATTCTTCGAAGGATGGATTGTGATTTTGGTTAAAAACCACGATTCCAGTTTCCATTCTCTTTGTTGGATAGAAAAATTAAAAGAGCTTTATTTTGAGTAAAAAGCTATCACTAGATAGGCAGATACTATTAAACAACACCTAGACTAAAAATGATAATCTCACACAGATATCTAGTGGAGGTTTGGTGCTTGCTTTAACAGCTTTAAGCCAAAATCTTTTTGGTAATCAAAAATAGAGCAGATTTTTCTCCACTCCCCTTTTCTTTCCCCCATATCAACATTAATTTCTACAAGCTGTCTTCCTGTTGTGGGCTTTTTCACTTCTTCATAATTGTTCCTATTCCTTTCCATTAGACTTCTTCTGTGTGACTTCCTTTATGTTTGGTATTTAATTCCCCACAATATCTATCTATCTATCTATCTATCTATCTATCTATCTATCTATCTATCTATCTATCTATCTATCTATCTATCTATCTATCTATCTATCTATCTATCTATCTATCTCTAATTGTTCCATCAGCTAGAGGGGCTTGCCTCTCTAGCACAAGAAAGAGGGCCTTCTCTGTGTCCGCACCGGCCCTTTGCAACCTCCTACCAATAGAGCTACGGCTCCAGACAGAATTGCTGCCCTTCGGAAAGGAACTCAAAACCTGGCTGGTGGACTAAGTTTGGGGTGTTGGTGGACCCCAGCTGAATGGTTGGTGTGAATCAGAATCCTTCACCTCTCACTCTCCAGCACTCTTTTATTGTGGGGGGTGGGGGTGATTTTTAAGTGTTTTTATTATAATGATGATGTTTTAATGTTTCAAAATGATTGTGTATGTTCTATCTGTTATTTAGTTTTATTTTATGTTGGTAAGCCGCCCTAAGTCGATCTTGATCTAGTGTGCGGCATAGAAATTGAATAAATTGAATTGAATTGAATTATCTATCTATCTCCTCAAGAAGCTACAGGCAACATTCATTATTTAAACAGACTATGTTTAAAAGCTAAAAATGCAATACATAACATTTAAAAACTCTCTTCCATTTAGTGCCTGAAGAAAAAGGTCTTTGCCTGGCATCAGAAAGACAAAAAAGAGTGGGCCAGCCAAGCCTCTCATGGGATGGAATTCTGCAGCTCTGGAGTGCAACAGAGAAGGGACTCTTTTGTGTCCCATCAAATAAACCTGTGAGAGCAGTATGACAAAGTAAACCCACCCTCCCACAAAGATCATAAAACCCAGACAGGCTCATAAAGGGAGAAATTGTCTTTCAGATATTTTGAACCCAAGATATTTAGGGCTTCATAGGTTAAACAACAGTGCTTTGAATTGAGCCCAGAAATGGACTGGAAGCCAGTAGAACAGTTGTAACTGTGGGTTACATGTTCCCTGTAGCTCCCATTAACAATCTGGCCATAGTATTTTGCACCTGCTGGAGTTTCTGAGCATTTTCCTAAGGCAGCCCCACATAGAACAAGTTACCACAATCTAAATGAGATGTAACTAAGGCATATGTTACCATGACCTCTGCCAAAATGTCCTTAGATTTACATTGGCAAATCACCAATATTCACACAACATTCTTGCAAAGACATACATGTGTTTATCTGCATGTTACCAGGTCAACCTGGACATGTTGAGAAGAGTTTGCTGCCCAGCCAACTGACTGAATGGGCACTCTTTAGGGAAAAATACAGTAAAACCTCGCATAAAGAGCGCCTCACTTAGAGACTAACTTGCTTAACTTGCAGAATTTTATCTGAATGGTCGCCTCACTTAACAACTAAAAACAACCAGAAACTTGCTTAGCAACTAAATCGTGGTTTGCAATTCCCCCCTCCAGAAGTCATAATCGGTCACTTACAATGGCACCAGAGGTGCTTTTTCCAAGTGTTTTGCTTAACGAGCAACTTGCTTAAAGAGCAACCCCATGGAATCCATTATGCTCTTTAAGTGAGGTACCACTGTACATGTAAGATCAAACATATATCACTGCTGATAGGGCCATCCTTCCTTATTCCCCAAAAAAGAAGCACAAATTAGATTAATGGAAATAAGGAAATGTCCACAGATAAAGAGCATTGAGCAATGAAATAGCATCCACTGGACAGGGAAATTGACTTAGGTACAAAGAAAGCCAGAATATCCCCCAGAATAGCTCGTCTTTGATCTTTATGCTGTTCCTGCCATTTTATGCGACAGAGTGTAAAATAAACAGATGCTACACTGAATCTCCCAGTCTCCAAAATGGGTCTAGGTTCAAAAGTCCATTTTTTCTCTTTCCAGGACTTAGAATTCCACTGAAAGAATCTAGTTAGCCTGAGTGAAAGGTAGTCTTTACCAGATTTCATTTTTACCCACCTAACCTCCTTTCCCCCAGTTATACTGGCATAACACAATTCGCATAACATTTGGTGGCCAACTGCTTCCAAATTAAGTTAAAATAATTATCTGTTGACATTATTCTGAGTTGTGTGACTCAGAGTGCAGCTATATTAGAACCCAAGAGTCTAGGTCACAATGGGGCTTTATTAGAATGATCTAATCAAGTCCCACCATTCCAAAGACAATATCAACATGAGCTTAATAAGTGACCCACTTTGAGATACTGTATTGGCAACTTAATCACCTCCTCTGCTTGGCAGAGGGCAGGAGAACTGATTTTTTTTTCCTCGTTGAAACTATCAGTGATTTACTATGTCAGATACAGTATACAAATCTACTGTAAGTAAGTAAGTAAGTAAGTAAGTAAGTAAGTAAGTAAGTAAGTAAGTAAATAAATAAATAAATAAATAAATAAGATAGATAACTGACATAGTGTATTAGTCTTGTTATTTTTGGTTTTTTTAAATTTCCCATGCTCTCTGCAAAGCAGGGGAAGTGATTCACTAAACATAAGAAGTGTGCACACCCCTTTGATTCCCTAAACAGGATCCTTGATCCACCTACCCAGAGCCAAAGTCTTTTAAACCTAACCTCCTTCCCATAAGAAATAAATTAATTGAACTAGACTAGTAAAGATTATGTAATTGAATAGGATTGCGCTGCTAATCTGCCATTTTTAGATGCTAACACTATTAAGGCCTATTTTTGGTCTGTGATTTGAATTTCTTTGCACTACTAGATCATACCTGTCAAGTTTTGGATTTTGAAATAAGGGAAATTTCCTGGCAAATAAGGGATACTTAACAGCTATGCTTATCCTGTTTTGCCCTCCAATTGCAGCAATAGGGCACTGCAGTGTAATTAATAAGGGATGACGGCGGGAAAGAGGGTAAAATAAGGGGTTTTCCCAGCCAATAAGGGATACTTGACAGCTATGTACTAGATTGCAACTGAACATGCAACCAGCACTATATTAATTAGACCTGCAGTTTTGCTTATCCACATAATTTAAATGAGAGAAAGAAATACCATTATGGCCTAAGTTAAATTTAATTCTTTCTCTTCTTTCTTGTCCTCTCTCTCTTTCTATCTTTCTCTCTTAAAATAGAGAGAATGTGAGTGCAAGTGAAGCCACTATTAGTTATTATCAACCATACTTTAATTCTTGCTTCCAATCATTTAATCACTTTACTGCCTTTGAGTTCTGCACCTCTTTTATGATTATCTTTTAATCAGTGATGCGCTTCAAAAAAATTACTATTCCTACCATGGGTGTGGCTAACTCTGTGGGTGTGGCTAACTCTGTGGGCAACGCCCACTTGGCCTCCCTACACCATGGCTTGGGAGGTGGGTGTGGCTGGCCAAGTGGGCGTGGCCTGGGGAATTTACGCTACCTGTGCCCAGGCACCTGTGGGCACCTGTAGCAGCTCAACACTGCTTTTAATCTTTTAAAATATGAATTTAATACTCTTATATTTTCTGGAAAATACATTGGCTGTATGAATATTCACTTTTCTGAGTTGATTTGGTGCCATTATCTCCAGCTTTTCCTCCCTCCTCTGATTGTTCTTTCTTTCTCTTCCAAGATTAAGAACATGTATCATCATATAGCAAACAAGTTGATGCCATGGCACAATGGAACACAGATAATCCAAAACATGGTCAGAAAGTATAATTGAAAATTTGTACTCTGGCATAGCAAATATATATTTACTAATAAATAAGAATGGTTCCACCTCAGCCCCAATTACTTTTTTAAAATTTCCAGGTAACAAATGATTATATACTGTACCAGTTAACTGCTGCAGAGTGCGCTGCATCAGACATTTCTGTGCCACAAATGCACTTTTTGAGATTGTTCCTATAAAGATAGTGAAAAAAGAGAAGAATTACCTCTTTAAGGGATCATACTTTTTTGGTCTAGTGTCAGGGAATTCCAGCCTAGGTTTCTCCTGTTAAAACTCCTTTTTTGTTACTGATTAGCGATAAAAATATTTCTCTACTGGTAACTATTGGAAATAATCTGTTTATTGGGGGATGGGGATGAAAGAACTCAGGCGTCTTAGGCGGCCTACAGTTTCATATCTAATCATAGCAGCTTGAGTTCTCTATTTCTCAGTTATATTGATTGAATAAACATTTGTGGTATGCTCCATCTCTCAGGCCATCAATCTAGAGCACACGTATTGCTGGTAAATTATGTGCCTCCATGAAATAATCTCTGGCTACTGCAGTGGTTCACATGGCTAAGATGCTGACTGAGAGGCAGAAGGTCAGCAGTTCGATTCCTGTGTACTGCAGGACGGAATGAGGTCCTGTCTTTGTCCCAGCTCCTGCCAACCTAGCAGTTCAAAAGCAAGAAATTGCAAGTAGATAAATAGGGACCACTTTGGTGGGAAGGTAACAGTGTTCTGTGCCTTCCGGTGTCTAGTCATGCCTGCCACATGACCAAGGAAACATCTGCAGAAGTAGACAACGCTGGCTCTTCGACTTTGAAACAGAGATGAGCACTGCACCCTAGAGTCGGATATGACTGGCTTTCGAGCAAGGGAAACCTTTATACCTTTATTATACTGCCTAGACTGCAGGAACTATAGACTAAAAATGCTGAAGCTATGCCTTTCCCACCACGGATTCATATTGAATGCGTGTTCAAGCATTCATAAAACTGCATGTTAAGAAAGTCATTTTCCCTATTTTTCCCCATTTTCCAAAATGGCATTTGCTTTTCTGCTTTTTCAGATGTTTACATATTTTTCTTGTACCATTTTTCTGGAATAGTCCCAAATACCCCAACATGGTGTCTTTCCTCAGTGTAATCATTCTGATAGCAGTGGTTTGTTTTTTTTTTGTAATTAAAGATTTCTCCCTCCATCCTATGATCCCTCAATGGCTGGCCCATGACAAAAGGAATTCCATAAGAGCATCAGGACCTTCAGGGGAGAAATCCATAATGTTTTATTTTATTTTTTAAAAAAACTTTTTGCTATGGTTGATGACACCATCAGCCTTCTGAGACATAGTTTACAGAACAAGATTTCAATGTATGTTGCAAAGATTTAACATTTTAGACCAAGTGATGAAATCACAACAATCACAACCCAAACCAGATAGTACATAAATGCATGCCTTCTGAATTCCATATACTGTACCAATGAGTATAGGAACTGCTTGGAAAGTTCTAAATAATCTTTCTAATCCCAAAACAGGACACCTCTGTCTCTTTTCTTTTGTAAAGTGATCCTAGGCATAAAGGTACATTGCTCCAAGGAAAAAGCCTTAAAATCTTAAAATAAAATTAAAACTGAGACTACCGCTACAGGTAATTTGCTCCTCCCTTTCCCCTCTTCAACTGTGCAAGAACATTTTCTTACCTAAGGGTTTAATCAGGTGATGAGGAAGGATTGTGTTTGATTGCACAGGAAAAGGTCATTTTGCTGGGAGTAATCCCCCTTAATGGAACCCTCTTCCATCAATGCAGAAATTGCTCCAGCCCAGCATCCTGAAAAGGACAGCATGGGCATGAATTGAGGTTGTTGGATTACTAGAACATCATGTGTTCACAGGAAACTGTGTACACCAAGTTGTGCCACAAGCAGTCCAAAATACAAACTATTCCCCTGCCTGGTCACACACTAAATCAAAGTGCAGATTGGTTAATTCTTCTCCCCAGGGAAACAGAAGTTCTCTCCTCAACCTCACCCAATAACTCACATGATCTCATCCTTACTGGTCACATTACTTATCAGGCATAACCGAGAGTTAGCAAAATAAAAATGTTGTAGCATTTCAAGACTAGCTGCTGCATTTTAGTTTTTAAAGTGCCACAGGGTTTTGTTTTGTTTACTCTCTGATATGCCTGGAACACAAACCTACACAGTTGCTATTCCGAAAAATTACTTACTGTATTAGAACGAACCTGCAATGGCTTTTTAAAATATCTCTCACTTGCTTACCTTTGAGATAGTTTGCAACTGTGCCTTAAGTATTTCATTACTCAGCGTCTCATAAACTCTGCCCTCCTTCAGAATTTTAAACCACAGGAATTTTTTTCAACTTTCTCCTAAATTCTTCAAAATTACATTTCCTAAGGACCAAGGTGCATGTATAGCTATGGCCATGTGTTATGGGGAATTCAGGCTTGACATGGTCACTTCCACACAACATTCCCACTGCTGGTGGTTCAGCAACCATTACTTCCCCATACTGGTTGATTCATGAGAAACTGGATCAAAAGTCTTCAAGCAACAAGTTAGACAGATTCCTGTACAAAAGGAATAAGCATCAGACCTGCAGCTCTTAACCTTTGAAATAGAGTTGAGAGAGGGAGGAGAGAGAATTTTGGTTCAGCCAGTTATTTACAGAAATGTTTAAAAGGTTTTAATCCATCCAGCAATAAATTCTGTGAAATATTCAATTCTTGACATAATAGCAAATCTGCCTTCCACTCTTCTAATACAGGCTGTTTTTCCTTCAAAGCCTTCTGTGCTACTACACCGCATAAACATGTGTGTCATCCAGTTTGTCTGGCATTACAACAGATTGCTTTTGTTAGGGCAATTCAGAATGAAAAGAGAGTTTACTTGCATATCTAGAGGGTGGGTCCTTCTCTTTGGAATGCCCATGGTCCCAACCCTACAGAGTTTCAAAAACAACTGAACATGGCATTCTTCAGGAAAGCATTTGAGGACATGTTTCTAAATTAGTTTGTTTTCTCTGTGTCATGGTTTCTTTACTTCAGACTCAAAGAAATTGGTTTGTAAATTATGTCAAATTTACCACTGTCTTCGGCATGCACAGAAAGAGCCTCCTCAAAGATTGTGGTATTTTTGAACCACAATCAGGTGTACCATGGTAACGACAACCATGTGTTACCAGCTAATCTTTCTCACACTAGATCAGGTGAAGGAACTGCAGAATGAACTCATCAAAAGGTGCCTTCATTTTGGCAGTTTCTTGTCACGCCTAGACACAGAAGAAGAAGAAGAAGAAGAAGAAGATTATGATCACTGTCTTTAGGATTTGTATTTTTTAATGTGGCTGTTTATTTTACTTATGTTTGTTTGTTTTTATTTTAATTCTCCCTCAGTGGTGTACAAACAAATAAAATAACAATAAATACAGCAACCATGCTCACTTTTTGGTAGAGGGGATACATACAGAAATGTATACAAGTTGCTGTACCTTACCCACACAGGTACCCTCCAGATATGTTGAACCACAATGTCCAACAGCCTGCAGAACACCAAGTTAGGTTGGGGTGGAGGGGGGGGTGTAAAGTTCCCTTTGCTCTTGAGTAGAGCCTTGACCTCCAAATTAGTGGGAATGTACCTGAATTGATGCCCTGAAGCTAAGCAATCCAGGATTTAGCTTGCCTTTTTACAAGTCCTGACCTAAGCCAGTCTGCTAGGAAGGTAGCAGATAGAAAATTAAATCAGTCACTTCATATATATTTTTTAAAATGATGTTATAGAAACAGGTTACAGAAACAAAAAGATTCCTTAAGCAAATGAAGCATCTTCAGTTCAGAAAGCACATTCAAACAATGAAAACCTTTCTAAGTTTGGAATCCCTGTGGGCCTTCCCCTTCCTTTTATCTCCTTAGACAATACCCCACCTTCGGCCCTTCCTCTGAAGGATTCCACCCAATCACTACACAGTACTTCATATCCATAAAAACTTAGGTTTCATTTCCCCAGAACAAAGGTTAGATTGTTATGTCTACAACACAATTCTGCCCCAACAACAACCCAGAATGCAACATAATTCCTCCCTTCAATGAACAGACACTCAGAAATCTCCATTATTGTTTTTAAAAACACAAGCCCATGTTTCTATTCCTTACAGAGGGTGGTTAACATGATGCCTTAGAAGGATGTTCCACTGTATACAAAGGGGCTTGTCCAGTGTTTTTAAAATGACAACATTTGTTACCAGGAATAAGACTCATTTAATATAGTTAGATTTACTTTGGATAAAAGCAGAAACAATAGAGATTGTTGAGGCATCTTGAAGATGAGCAAGTTTTATTTGGCATAAACTTTCACCAGTCTTTAGTTTCCTAAAGCCACAAAAGTTTATGCCACATAAAACTTATTAATATTCATTGTGCCATTTTTCCTCCCACAAATTACAGGCTGACCCAGCAAACTCTTTTAGTAAACACATACAGGCTCACCTTATCTGGTTACAACCTGACATACCTTATAGCAGTGATATCCACAGAGGGGCAGGGCGAACTCTGTGCTGGGGAGAGGGAGGAAGCGCTCCCAATTGGGCTGCTGGGCAGAGGGGCGGGGTGAACTCTGTGCTGGGGAAGGGAGGAAGTGCTCTCATTGGGCTACTGGGCAGAGGGGCGGGACGAACTCTGTGCTGGGGCGATAGCGCATGTGCCCACAGAAAGGGCTCTGAGTGGCCCCTCTGGCATGTGTGCCATAGGTTTGCCACCACTGCCTTATAGCTACTTGACTCTCAGCTGACCTCAACAAGATTTAAACATTCTGATGATAGAGTACTTAATAGCAAGCAGCTTAACTATTTACTTGATCCTTTCCAAGCCACAAGTAAGACATTTCTAATTTCACCTTGTTTTGTAGAAAATACAGTACTGCTTTATCAGAAGCAAAGGCCTTTCTATTTTATGAATAGCAAAGAGGTTTTCAGAAGTAAGACCGGGTACCATCACTACTGTTTCATAAAATGTGGCCACTTAATTCTATGGAGAGCCTGGTGTTCATTTCTAAAAATCTCTCTCGCTCGCTCTCCCTCCCTCTCTCTCTCTGTCTCTCTCTCACACACACACATACATATTGCAGAAACATTCCTCACTGCCTTTTGCTGCTGACGTCTGATGGAAGAATTTGCTCCAGAACTACTGGGTGGCTATGTATCCGTCTAAAGTCTGTTTCCTGGATGGACTCTCTGTTCTTCTCTTGGCAGCCTTCAGAACTAGGCGCTGGGCTGCATATTATCATTCTGAAACTTTGCTCTTGGACTCGTTAGCATCAACAAATATTATTCAGTATAGCACAGAGGCCTCCCCTGTTCCCAGGCAAACTATTCATCCCAATGAGTTGGAAGCCAAAATGTTATTCTTACATCCAGGTTACTGGCTTTTGAAAACACACAACTGAGACTTTTCTGCATGCTAGCAATTTGCCACTGCATTATAGCAAATCCATCTCATTACTCTGTTCTGGATCTAAAATGCAACAAATGTTCAGCTCAACACAATTGTGGTTTTGGGTGCTCAGGGAAATACAGTGAAACCCCAACTTACAAATGCCCCAAGTTATATAAAATTCGACTTACATGATGATTTTGTGATAAAACCATGTCCCGATTTGCACAATTTTCTATGATTTTGCTTCGAATTACATAAAGATTATTTTTTCCTATGGGTTTGTTTCGAGTTATGTAAAAATACATTTCCCTATGGGTTTGCTTCGATTTACATAAAAATTTCATTTTTCCTATGGGTTTTCATCAAGTTATGTAAAAAAATAATTTTTTCCTATGGGTTTGCTTCAAATTACATAAAAAACCAATTTAAACAAAAAGCTACAGAATGGACTTTTTTTTCGTAAGTAGGGGTTTTACTGTACCATTATTCTCTCTGCAACAGATTTCTGGTGCTGGAAGTTTGTACGTATCCAAGCCCTGGTGAAATCAAAGGATTGAAGCATTAAATACTACTTTTTATGGCACAGGAGACATTATGAGCAATGTGGATTTGAACTTGCTATTTTTTTCCACTAAAAATGAAATTAAAAAGAATAATAATAATGTTACTTTTCTATATAGGCTGACTTTGGAACTTCTGGAATATCAACTCCAACCTCTTTTTAAATGCTAGAGAGTCTAAAACTTTCCAAGGTAGACCACTCCACTGTTGAACAGTTCTTGCTGCACAGAAACTCTTCCCACTGTTTAATTGAAACCTGCTTTCTTGAAATGTGAAACCATTAAGTTTGGGTCACAAGAGTTGTAGTGAACAATTTCCATATGCAATTCTAGACCTTGGAGGATGGCAGCTGCAATCCCTAGTTTTTCCTAGGGAAAATGGAAGGCATACTGGAAAAAGTTCCCCTTTGTCCTCCAGCTGGGATGGGGGGCGGGGAGTCCAAACAAATTCACAATGTTTGGCGATATTTGGGCTGGGTTATTGGAGGCTTTGAAACATGGTAAAATTGCTGGGAGGACAAGGGCATTTTCGGGGAAAGGGGAGGTAATGTTTCATTTGCCAGGATTGCTGGGGGAATATCTGGGCACAGAGTCTCTATGTAGTCCGTAGGCCAGTGATGGCAAACCCATGTGTGTGGATTCACAGAGAAGTTGGCTTCTCAGAATTGAAGTTCAAGAACAGCTTGAGTGCTAAGGTTCACCATCATGGCCATAGGCTATATATGGCTTACCCCTGTTATTGGAGCCACAGAAAATTAACTGGCTCCATCGCTTATGTGACAGGTCTTCACATATTTGATGATGCCCATGATATCCTCAGTCTTATATTCTCCAGATTAATCCTATCCAAATTCTTCAATCATAGGGTGTGTTACTTGCTTGGAATGCTTCCTAGTATTAATGGGCTACCAACATTTAAATGCCTTGGTGCAGTTAGCTACCAAAATTTGCCCACTATGGAGAAGTATCTGAGAAAAATGTAGTGAAATAGTTTTCCCGAGTCCCATTGAAAATCAGTAAATTATGTAACCTAGTTCTAATTTTATTGAACTACTTAGATACGACTACCTGTATATCAGTGATGGCTAACCTTGGCATTCCAGGCGTTCTTGAACTTCAATTCCCAGAAGCCCTAGTCAGCAGGAGTGCCATCACTGTACTATATCCTTTTGGGCTTATTCACTACTATAGATGCAACAAATGTATTTTATTCCTTGTCTTTGGGGGGGGGGGAGAGAAAAAAACACAGCTACGTACTGAGATACCCCATCAGAAAAAAATATTACTGTTGTCAGGTTTTTCACTCCAGCAAGAGATCAAAAAGATCAGGAATTTTTGTGTCAGCTCTAACATTCTAAAACAAAAGGGGAGAGGTAAACTGTATCTTGCACAAGGTAAATTCCAAAATGTGTGTGTGTGTGTGTGGAGGGGGGAGTGAACAATGTTTTTTTTAAAAAATTGTCATATGTTGACAGAGTTAGCATGTTTCCTTTTCCTGTCTGAGAATGAAATACAGTGGTACCTAGCATAATGCGTTCCATGGGATTGCTCTAAGTGTGTTTGCTCTTTAAGCGAAACACCATTGTAAGTGACCAATTGTGACTTCTGGCGGGGGAGATTGTGAACCCCGATTTAGTTGCTAAGTGAGTTTTTGATTGGCTTGAGTTGTTATCCGAGGCGACCATTCAAAGAAAATTCTGCTCTTTAAGTGAGTTAGTCTCTAAGCGAGGTGCTCTTTATGCGAAGTGTCACTGTAAGTGCATCCTAACTAGCATATGTCTGTACCTAAAACTGCAGTACAGGGCTGTTAAGTGGAACATAGTCCATTTATCTGAGTGGACCTTAAACCTGCCTAAGTTTCTGCAGATTGTGCATGAATGTATCACTTGAAAAAGTTCTGTTGTGGGATCATGTTTTTCAGATACACCCAGCCCAAATGGCCAATGGCATGGCACATTCAAAAGAGGGATATTCCTAAATTCTTTGGGCAGGGGCATCTGTTAGATACTATTTGCCTTCTGATGAACACTGACAAAAAATATATATAGCTGACCATTGTGTCTAAGACTGAAGATTTGTTCCAATGAACAAATAAACAGGCATGGAAGGAGTCTCCCCGAAGACTATGAGGAGCATGAACGTATTCGGCCACCCTCTGGACAACAACAGCACCCTGTCAGCTGGTTCTTCTACTCCAGAATGAGCATCAGATTGCTTGCAACATAAAAAAAGAAAAAGAGGCAGAGAGATAGGAAACACTTGCCTTTTTATTTAATGTAACTCCTAGAATATCTTGGTGTGCTTCCTAGCACTGCAATGGCGAACCTTGGCACTCCAGATGTTCTTGGACTTCAATTCCCAGAAGCCCAAGTCCCCGTGAATCCATATGAATCGGTTTCCTGTGGTTCATCCAGCCTGCGCCTCGTCACTCCTCGAAGCGGAAGTAAAAAGCGCCCATACGGGCGTGTTTTACTTCTGCTCCCAAGAGCAACAAGGGTGACGCGGACCGGATGAAAGTAAGTGGGTAAATTTTAGCTTTGAGAAAGGAGACTTTTTAAAAACCTGTCATTAAAAGGCGACAATGATTGTCATGGATAATTCTATATTATTAAAACCAATAACAACAAAATGTCAGATATTGAGTTACAGACATATGTCATTAACTCTCCTTGACACGTGCCTTTCAGTGTGAAACCGATATACTGTTATGTGCATAGGCATAATGGTAGATCAATGAATTGGTTTCTCTTGGGGAAAGGATTTTGGGAGGTGGCAAGTGGGAAAGCACCACAGATTGGAAATAGAGACACTTAGGGCTTTGCCAATTCATCGTCACCCTTCTGAGAAGTATTCTCCCTCTCTCCCAATCCCACAAAAGACCTCTAAAGCAGAGGTTACCAACCTTTTCAAGCCGGAGGCCAGGCCATGCTCTCTCAGTCAGCTTCGAGGGCTTGACAGCCATTTTGCCCTGCCTGCACATTGGGTTGGCCATTTTGTCCCAACAGCTTCAAAAGGGGCAGCCATTTTATTTCTTGAATGCCCTTGGAGAGGTGGGGGCCACATGAAATGGCACCGGGGGGCAGATCCAGCCTGTGGGCCTTAGGTTGGGAACCCCTTCTCTAAAGCTATAATTACATGTATGTAGCTAAAGCCCACAGTCAGTAGAAATTCTGCTGAAATCCTATTGTTTACTTACTTATTTATTCTTATTATCCTACCTTTCCACAAATGAGCTCAAGGTAGCATACAACACTTCTCTTCTCCACTTTATCTTGCATCAACCCTGTGCAGTAGGTCAGGCTGAGAGTGTGTGACGGGCCCAAAGTCACCCTGTGTGTTTCATGGCTGAGTGAGGATTGGAACCTGAATCTTCTAAGTCTTAATCTAGCACTTTAACCACTACAACACTCTCACTCTGCATATATTTATTTAACTTCAAAAGATACTAGGAAGTGCAACAGGAATAAAGTTCTCATTTCTTGGGCAAGGCCAATGAAGTGCAGCTTTCTCTTTGTTATTCGAAGTCTGGTTTCCCATTCTTTACTATCTTTCATTGATAAATTGCAAAACACAAGCCAATAACTGATGCATATGGTATTCCTCTTCTAAAATTTAGCAAGGTGAAGTGAGGTTATATCACTTTTGCTATTAAGAAAGCAAATTATTTAAACATCTTAGATGCCCAATGTTTCAGTGAATGTCTGTTGCTCTGCTTACCACAGGGTGGCAGCCAATGCACAAGGATGCATAAAAGAGGATTATATGGGAGAGATCACAGCTATACCACCTTTTTTGAGTGAGGGTCAGAGGGGGGGGGGAGTATTCCATGCCTGTTCATCTCTTACTGTGGGTATTTTATTTGAAATGTGTGTCTTAGGTCACTGGAAACTTTATGTGCTAATGTCTTATACACATGTCTTATACACATGTTTCTTTTTTTGGTAACTTTTTTGAGGTTTTTAATGCTGAACATGTACCATCACACTGTGCACTTATCCAGTTGTTACAGTATTATGTACAAAAAGGGGGAGATGAGGCTTTGAAATGACTCAATAGTAGAGGTGATGAACCTCTGGCCCATATAGTACATTTCACCTGCGTGGCCTCTCCACCCACCTTCCTCTCTCCTTACCATCTCTTCTTTTGCTGTATGTTTAGAAAACTGGAGGGCTCCAGGTCCCCCCTCTTCTTGTTTTCGAATCCTAACAGAACAGTTGCTAATCTTGTGTATGTGAAGAAAGATTAGAGGATAGTGTGATGTCTTCTTACAGCTGATGTTCATTCTGACTGGGTGTTGAAGGGTAGGAGCCAATTGTGGGAGGAGCCAGAGCTGGCACACAGAGCCAGGACAAAAATTGACATCCATACAGATACACAGGGGCAGAAAGGTAAGCACACATCTGTTCACTTAGCCCAGGGATTCTCAACCTGCAGCCCATGGGCCGAATGTGGCCCATAGCACCATTTCATGTGCCCCACCACCACCACCACCACCACACCAGGAAGTGCCATGTGGTGGAGGAAGGGCAAAATGATCATCCAGCCCCCAAAGCTGTCTGAGGGAGCATGACCCTGCCCCCGGCTCAAAAAGATTGAGAACTTCTGACGTAGCCCCTCCCTCCATTGCTCCCTTCACTCCTTTCATTCACTCCGCAAATCAGGGCCATAGCCAGGATTCTAGATGTGGGTGGGTGGATATTTTTTCAGGATGGACAACAAACCCTCTTTTCAACACATTCCTATGGGAAACCGCGCTTTGCCAGGGTGGGCAAACTGCTAACTAAGGATGGGCCAAGCCCACCCTGGCCACCCCCTGGCTACAGCCCTGCCACAAATAGGTTGAGGAGCAGAGAAACATACCTTATCCACAATTTAGAAATGAACCTGTTAATCTTCTCCTCCTCTTCCTCTCTTCCATGTTCTCTCTCTCACTTTCTCTCTCTCACTTTCTCTCTCTCTCTCTAGTCTATTACAAGATGAGAATTATGAAGATAGTCCATGATGATTAGAGAAAAGCACCTGTGTGTTAAGTCTCACTCATTTAAAAGGGAAAGATAGAAAAGGGAAACTTTTCTTCTACTAGGACTCCCACCATTTACTGTTGAAAAAAGGTATTATCACGTTTCCTACATTTGATGCACAATTGCAGGGAGGGAGCAACTTGTGCCCAGCTTTATAAATAACACTCCTCTGTTTGAAGCCCCGATAGACAAAGGTGTCTACAAGCCAAGTCTGAGAACACAGCGCTGGCTCTTTGGCTGTAAATGAAGATGAGCACTGCACCCCAGAGTTGGATATGACTGGCTTTCAAGCAAGGGAGACCTTGACCTTGATCTATATAATAAATAATACACCAGGGGTGTCCAAACTTTTTGGGCCACAGGCCAGTCACGTAGTTCAGCTGGCCGGTCACGTGGTTCCTCCCACCGGAAGTGGAAGTAAAATGCACCTTACAATCTGTTTTGCAACAGGATGAGATAGATTTTTAGGCTGCCATTTTCTCTGGTTAAACCAGGGGTACCCAAACTATGGCTTGTGAGCCAGATCCAGCCCCCAACACCAATTCATCTGGCCCACACTGCCCTTGCTACTCCTGGAAGCAGAAGTAAAATGCACAGGAGCAGCAAGGGTGGGGGTGAGCCAGATGAATTAGTATTGGGGGCCAAATCTGGCCCATAAACCATAGTTTGAACACCCCCTGTAATACACAAACACAGGATTATTTTGGAAGAGAGAGAACCTCTTTTGCTCCATTGTAGACACGGATGCTGGTAAAAACAAATCCTTTGTTGAAATAATTGTCAGGCCAAGTCCATTCTGAGAATCAGGCTGCATAGCATGGGGCAGGGATGAGCCTAAATGTTGCTCATCACATGCAAGAATCTGGATGGCAAATTGAAGAGACAGGTACATAGGGCGCCTAGTCACAATCTCCACCAATATGTTATAAATATTGTAGTTCTGTTTTAACTGAGTGTATGCAAATTAAGTGCAAATTCATTTTCCTTCAGGGGAAGGAGGTTTCATATATTCTTCTTTTTTGACAGTACATCTTGGCGAATTCAGTGTAGTATGTGATTTTTATGCTTTAAAACTGTTGTGTCCAAGGACAAAAAGAAATAGAGAGTTCCTGCATCTTTAATAGGTGTGCAGTTATTAAGGGGGGTGCTTAAATTCTGTCCTTAATATATACATAGGATACTGAATAAGCAGCCACTCTATAAATGTAATTTTAGGAGAAACAGGATGACTGGAATATGTTATATTCTTGTATCTATCTCTCCTTCCTAAAACAGCCATTCCATTGCTTTCATTCAGCAATAAAAAATGGTTTTTGCAGTCTTCTGCAATCTTTGTGCTGTAAAAATAGACCAAGCATGTTTGACGTCATAGTGTTGCTCAGCAACCTGTGCTGGTTGGTGTTGGTGTGGTATCCCCCCCCCCCCCAAATGTCCCTGTTCTCTCACTTCTCATTGGCATTTACACCAATCAGTCTGTAAAAGCTACACTGGCTGCTAACCTTGCAGGAGAATCCATTAGTAATGCACCCACATCTGAATAAGTTTTATTAGTGTTATTATGTTGTCGATATGTTAAAAAATGCCCAATCAACATACTTTTCATTGTTTTGGGTAAAGGTAAAGGTCGCCCTTGCTCAAAAACCAATCATATCCGACTAGGGTTCAGTGCTGATCTCTGTTTATAGCCAAAGAAACCAGTGCTGTCTGCATTTTCAGAGTTTCCATGGACATGTGGCAGGCATGCTTAAACACTGGAGTGCACAGAACAATGTTTATTTATCTACTTGCAATGTCTTACTTTCAAACTGCTGATTTGACAGGAGCTGACAGAGACAGGAGCTCACTCTGCCAAGCAGGACTCAGGTCTTGAACTGCTGCCCTGCTGACCCCGACACTGCCGGAGAAGAGGGAGGCAGCAACAGCTGTGGATGCTGGGTGGTGGAGATTCACCCCGCCCTCTTTCTCAGGGTTTTGCCCCCCTTTACTCCAAACTAGAACTTGGAAGCCACTGTGATGACAGCATTTTTTGCTTCCCTCTGGGACTTATCCGGGGTTGGGGTGAGTGGAGAGGGGTACTGCTGAGCTGGTACTGTTATGGTTTTCGCTATGGCATTTTGTATCATGTTCTGTAATACTGTAATATTGTAATATTGTATTTCTGTCTTGTGTCATATTGTATCTTTTATACAGTATTGTGTCTTATATATTGTATCTTTAAACACTGTTTCTTTGGAATTGATATTGTTTTGTTCTAAGGGATTTCTAATTTGTATTGCTTTTTTGAATTGTAGTTTGTAATTTTGTATCTGTACTGTAACTGTATTATTTATTGTATTTGTTGCAATTGCATTTTGACACTGTATACTGCATATTTTTTCATGTTGCAAAGGCCTCTTTGGGTCGCCCATTGGGTCGAGGAAAGCAGGATATAAATAATAAATGAAATGAAATGAAATCAAGTTCAGTGTCTTAACCACTACCTACCGCTGTCCATGTTTTAACCAGATCACAATAGGGAAATCTATTTTTAAGGAATCTCCTTTGCCCCAGTAAAGTGTTCTTATATCATAGATATTAAGAGCTGGTTGACAGATTGCAACATATGTTTATATCAGAAATCAAACAGATGAGACCTTTACAAGCAAATCATATGAGTCCAACAAAAACCTCCAACAATCCTTGTGATCACCCAACCATCCAGTGTATAGTTTCTGCCTGTTTCTGAATTAACTACTTCTCAGAACTTTCAGCTTAGAAACTACAAACAATAAATATTTGATGGGGGAACAAGTTGGACCTTGCTTTGCAACTGTAGAAGACAAGAAATAATTTGCAAGAGCAATGACATAATGAGAGCTTATCAAGTAGGAGGCCCTGCCAATAATATCTTCTTTACATTCACAGCAGTCTCTTTGCCTTGCTGTAATTGCCAAGTAAAGAACAAGTATGTGGAGAAAAATAGTACTAGAGTCTGAACTTCCAGAGGAAATTTCATTACATTTATTTATTTATTGTTGTTGCCTATGACTTAGTTACTTATATGAATTAGGACCTAATTTTCTTCATAATTGGTCACAGCAATTAATCTATGTACATGAAACAGAGCATATAAGAGGAACCAAAGGCCCATCTGGTCCAGCACACCATTTCCAAAGTAGCTTATTGGTTGCCTATATAGAGTCCACTGACTGTACATAAATAAAACACATTCAGTATATTTTAAATTCCCTAGCGACTGATAATATAGAACAGGGGTTATCAACCTTTTAATGCCAGGGGCTGGATCACACCCCCTCAGACAGTTGGCAGGCCAGACTGGTGTCCCCCACTGCCATTGCCTTTGGTGGCTGCGGCGGTAGTGGTTGTGAGACTGCTCTGAGCATTCCCACACACACACCTCTGATGCCAACACCACCACCAACACTCTCACACACACCACCAGTCTGACCCACCAACACCTGACACTGATGCCAACGATGATGCTGATGCCAACACACACCTCCACTGCCACCGCAAACACCGCAAACACCTCACACACCATCAATACAGCCTGCAAACATCCCCCGCATGCCACCGCCACTGCCACTTCCCTGCTTACCTGCCTGCCATGGGTGAAGGAGGGGTCCTACCTGTCCTTGCCGACACTCAGACAGAGTGGCACCCAGGAAAGATGTGGCTGGCCACAGGCATCTGCTGCTTCCATTAAAACTATTTAATGGCTTGGTGTGTCCCTAGTGTTGATCTGTATCAGGGCAGATGTTGTAAGCCTTCTTACAACATTCGCCCTGCTATGGAGCAGCATTAGGGACACACCAAGCCAGATGGAGGGGGGAAAGACAGCAGCAGAGGCAGCAAGAGTGAGGGTGCAGGCTGGATGGAATGGTGTTTCAGGCTTGATCTGGCCCATGGGCCATAGGTTAACAACCCCTGATATAGAAATACACCCCTACAATATAGTTGAAAGCCAACAATTACAGATATCTAAAATCATAACTCTAAAATCATAAAAATTAGATACATCAAAATTACAAATATCTAAACTCACCATTTAGACATTAAAATATGATAAGAGAAATACAAGTCAGAAGTAAAGGCAAATTAGGTAAAGGTAAAGGTAGCCCTTGCTTGAAAGCAGTCATATCTGACTCTAGGGTTTAATGCTGTCTACATCTGCAGACATTTCCATGGACATGTGGCAGGCATGCCTAGACACAGAGTGCATGGAATACTGGTTACCTTCCCACTGAAGTTGTACTTATTTATCTACTTGCAATTTCTTGCTTTTGAACTGCTAGGTTGGCAGGAGCTGGGACAGAGAAAGAAGCTCACTCTGTCATGCAGTACTTAGGTCTTGAACTGCTGACCTGCCAACCTTCCAGTCATCAAATTGAGCATCTTAACCATTAAGCCACTGTACAATAAGTACTGTTTCAAGCAGTGATTTATGGTTTGAAGTGATGGCAAGAACAAGTGTTTGGGCAACAAGATCTATGAAAGGAGGCAGTTATGTGCAACTACCAGGAAAGCCTTGCAAATTAAGTGCAAATCACACATGGAATTGGCAACTGAGTTAAAGCTTAAATAAAATGGATGGATTGGTGGGAAATAAGCTTCAATGAGTGAGGCATACAAGCATTCAAGTCATTCCAGCTTTACAATTCACATGGATGATGGGACTTTTCAAGAAATAACAGCAAGCTACAACCTTGTTTTTAGAGAATCTGGATTAATATATTAGGTGCTAATGAGTTCACATGGAGCCAATCTTTTCACACTAGGGCCTACAATATACAATATAACTATGGAAGAAGACAATGTTGTTCAGTCAATGCACAGTTCATTTTAAAGAGGTGCACAGGCTAGATGGCACAAGAGGCTGTTGTGTTAAGCTCTGATACCTGCAGAACAGCTGCTTTTCTAACGTGCATTTGCTGGAGATGGGGGTCAAACTTTGTGTGAAGCCTGTTTGTTTCATTTTTCCAGATGGTCCTTAAATCTATTAACTTGACTCCCTGTGAGACAGACAATCAATTTGGACATTTGCATTACTTTTAGCCGCATTCCCATGCAAACATACTTAACAGCAATAGTTTCCCTTAAAATCAAGGAGATTTACTTACTTGCAATTGTAGTTGGGCTTGGGTGATTAGTAAAAGTGAACCACATAGGAAAATAAGGAACTATTTATGCAACACATAATAGTCACAAGATAATTGTAACATGCCTGTCAAGTTTTGGATTTGGAAATAAGGGAAATTTCCCAGCAAATAAGGGATACTTGACAGCTATGATTATCCTGTGCTGCCCTCCAATGGCGGCAATAGGGCATTGCAGTCTAATTAATAAGGGATGATCGCAGGAAAGAGGGTAAAATAAGGGGTTTTCCTGGCCAATAAGGGATACTTGGCAGCTATGAATTGTAAGAGGGATTTTGTGTAATCATTTTTCACTATTTTGGAAATGAAATTTCCCTTTATATCTTCTTAACATAATGTCCTATTATTTTTTCATAGCATTTCTACACAACTCTTTGGCCAAAAAAAAAAAAAAAAAAGCACTCGGGAATCATACAGCAATCTGTAATGAGACAGGTTATGCCTAAATTTACAATAGCGAATACATTACACCAGGGGTGCCCAAACTTTTCGGGCCATGGGCCAGTCGCGTAGTTCACAGAGTCAGTCACTATGGCCCAGGGGCTGGATCCATCCCCAGACACCAATTCATCTGGCCCATGAAGCCCTCATCACTCCTGGAAGTGGAAGTAAAAGGCACTCATGCAGGCACGTTTTACTTCTGGTTCCAGGAGCGATGGGGGCTTCGTGGGCTGGATGAATTGGCATCAGGGGCTATATCCGGCCCCCAGGCCATAGTTTGGGCACCCCTGCATTACACAGAAGGAAAAGAAATAGCAGCCCTAGGTTTTATTTACAAAATGCAAGACCCTATTTAACAGTCTGCTTTCAAATAGGTTGTTATGAACAGAATAACATTTAGGGAGCTTATGCAAGAAGCTACTGGATACCTCTTTGCACAAGCAAAAGCTGCAACATTGTGAATTCCACAATCTCTACCTCTACACTAAAGGTCAGGTGGAGATGGGGAGCATGTCCAGAATGGCCCAATGGGGCAATCTGGGCGTGCTCACTTTCAGGTCATTTAAGGACAGGAGAGGGGCTAAATAATATTTAGCCAGCTGCCCCAGTCCAAACACATCAAGTGATCATTCTGTAACAATCCACTTACTCCCAAGTAGAACTTGGGTGTCCTCCGGCCTCCTGGCGATGGGATTGCGCCTGATCCTACTTCCCTTATCCAGATCAGACCCAGAGGTTCAGGCTTCTCCTATCAGTGTGTCCCGTCACCCCGACCCAAAATACAGGTGGTGAGCAAAAGGTGCATATGAAACTAGTGTAGATTGACAACAGAGCAGAAGAAAAAATTACCCTCTTATCTCATCCAATGCTATAATGATAGGCTACAGCGGGGTGGGGACTAATTTAAAAAGTTCCCTTACCCCTCCAAAAAGGAAAAGGAAAACTATTTAATGACAACATCGATATGGTGACAGGGCTGTTTAATTGCAACATCTGATACACTGACAGTGTCCAGAGGCACTGGGAGTGTATATTTCAGCATTGCAAAAAAGTAAAAATAATGTCAAGGGTTCAAAAAGAAGCACTCGGAGGGAGGCTGTGGCACTCTAGTGTTTGTGCAATCTGAACATATGGAGCCCAGACTGGATTTTGTACAGAGAGTACAAAAGAAGCACACTAAGCATTCATCTGGACATGCTTCTAGTGTAGATACTCTTGACAGAATGTAGAAGTTCACAGAAGATCAACAGAATATTGCCCAAAGTTCCTATAACAATGGACTGGAGGGAAAATAATTTAAGGAGAACAGGAGTCTAAAGTTGCTTGATGCTCAGATTTTCGGCAGGTGGTTTGGTGGTGAGCACCCCACTTTCCCCACTTCCAAATGTTGGCAAGATTTAACATGAAGTTCTTTAGCACACGTAAAACAGAATCCTCTTCAAGAGTTACACTTATTAAAAAAAGCCCATTGTGTGCATGGTATTACTTTCCCTACGTTTGTGCAAAGAGGTGTACAGTATCTACTTGTCCAAGTGAAGCTGTTTTTGTTTCAATGGAGCAAACCTTGACTTGTGCAACAGCAAGCTGGAGATATTAATGAGCTGGTGAAACGTCTGACATTCCCAGATAATAAGAGAATTTGCCTATGAAATGTGTTTGGATAGTCATGAAGAAAATTCACATTGTCTATTTTCTTTAGTCATGCATGTGCACATATATTATTTTGGAATGGATACATGAAGATCAAACTCTTGAGACATCACAAAAGCATGACCATGACAAGACTCTACCTCTTAGTCTCACATATTGACCCTCAAGCCTCAGGGAAAGGGAGGCTGTTTGAACCTAAGCAGAAAGCTATATTATTTTTACTGGCTTTCTGAGGCCATAACTACATGCCCAGGAAAATGTGAGTGGAATCCACAAAGACTAGGGTGGCTGCGTATGAAGGGGTGACACTCTACCTTTGCCCCCAAAAGTACCCCTTGAACTTAGAAGAAACCGTTAGTCCTGGCCCCCATCAGCTCCTGTTGTGTCTGGAATAGTATACCTTTAAGTAATGTAACACTCGAATGAGTGGATATAATAACCACCAGCTGTAACACTGTAACCTTCTGTATCAGAGCGCGAGCTAGTGACCTCTAGGGGCAATAGCGAGCGCCCAGCTCACATGGTTCCAATTCCCCAAACAACTACAGCGCGGGAAGATTCCCGCCACCACCTCACCTGGACAAGAAGGGCGTGACGGGGAATGACATCACGCAGACAGTAGCCAATGGGCTATCGAGGAGCCACATTCAAATGTATAGCCACAGTATATATTGAGCTGTTCATCCGCCATTACCACATGTTCCCCCGGACCATCATGCAATAAAGATGTGTTAAGCCAGCCTTTCGGCTGTTCCTGTTGTCTTGGTTCTCATACACTAAAGCTCCTGAAAGGGAGAGGCCGGGCTGTTTGCTCAGCTCAGGGTCCACCCACAAGAAAAGACCGCAACACCCGTTTGGGCACTTCCTGGCAGGAGCTGACATAAGTGTATCCCTATCAGAGCCA
Source organism: Bradypodion ventrale (assembly GCA_035047345.1). Classification (NCBI taxonomy): domain Eukaryota; kingdom Metazoa; phylum Chordata; class Lepidosauria; order Squamata; family Chamaeleonidae; genus Bradypodion; species Bradypodion ventrale. Next base: position 86,740,457 of record JAWDJE010000001.1, on the reverse strand, counting down.
TCACACATTTCCCCTCCTCAAACCTCTTATCAGCCCCTGACCATCTGGGTTGCTCCTTCTGGCAGTTATTCAATGTGCGTCCCCCGATATACTCATGTATGCAACACCCCATTCTCTGAGCCTATCTTCCTGTCAGTTTTGTCATGACCGTGCAATTGTGATATGTACGCACATGTCGAGGGTTCCTCAGGAGTAAAAGGGAGGTGCGCGATCTGTCAGTGTCGCCTTCCCCATGACCTGACCTTGCATGTGAGCGTGTGTTTTCTCATCGCTACATGCATACAATGCAAGACCTTCAGCAGTTTAGAAACAGTAATTTAGAAACAGTGCCAATCTGCCCTTTTCTATCCCTAGCCACTGGGAAATGCCCCCACTCCCTGGCAAAAACAAGGTTACCAGCAAGCCAATGCTAGGAGGCTTCCTGGCTACCTCGGGCACTGGCCAGTTCATGAGGTTGTTCTTTTCAGCAGCTCTGCTTTCACAGCATGTCAAACTGGTGTCCTGATTCTGGTGCTGTCAACAGCCACAAAGCCTTCCAGAAATGGCAGGTTGACAGCTGTTCTACATCTTGCTTTAACGTAAGAAATTGCATTTAAAAAAGGATGTGAGTTTCCAGTGTTTTTGCACCTGTTTGCAGATAACCGACACTTAAAAGCTTACTGTGGGTTATCTGCAAACATGTGGTTCCTGCCCAATTGTACTAATAGCTATTATATGTACACACAATAAAACAACAATTACTGCTGCCTTATGTTTGTGCCACTGTTTCCATTGTGTAATCAGCAGCTCATATATTGCAAAATATTTATACACGGCTTCCAATTGTGGGACTGTTCTTTAAAAATGGTTCAGCAAGGAGGGGAGAAAATACCATACTTCCAAAAATTAGAGCAGCACTCCATGTATAACATATCTCCAGCTGGCAGGAAGATTTGTCTCATTTTGCTTTGGCATGAGGCTAAGTGTTGTATCTCAAGGGTAGAGCAAACAGTTTGCACAGAAACAGCTCCAGGTTCAATCTCCAGTATCCCAGAACTAGGAAAAGCAACTAAGCCAGAGTATTATGTATTCTCCAAAATACAAGTAAATCCAAGGTCTTTCTAGAATTTTCTTGTGGTTCTTGTTTGAGTCTTTACTGCTCTTATATCCCTGTTGTTTTAATTCATTGTTTTGAATTATTTTATTGTTTAACCTAGATTTCTTTGTTTTTGATCATATGTTTTCCCCTTATAGCTTTTAGTTTTCAGGCAACTAATATATTTGTAATAATGAATTAATGCATAAACCTGTTCTCAGTGATGCGCTGCAAAAATTTTTACTACCTACTCTGTGTACGGGGCCAAATCTGTGGGCGGGGCCAAATCTGTGGGCAGGGCCAATTCTGTGGGTGGGGCCAAACATCCTGCATTATGAGCTATGGAGGTAGGCATGGCCAACCAAGTGGGCATGGCCTGGGGGAATTTCCACTACAGTACCAGTTCTGCAGAACCTGACAGAACCTGCTGCAGTGCATCACTGCCTGTTCTGGCATAGGAAACTGAAGGAGCTTTTCGAAAAATGATAAACACATTTGGGCATCTCTTGGCCAACAACAGCACTAGCTGGCTGACCTTAATTCCCCAATGAATAAAAACATGAGGTGTTATGAATGCCTGTATCATTAGATGAGTTTGACTACATGACTTTGATATTGGCCTGGAAGTGACCACCAATAACAACAAGGCTCCTGTGAGGGTCAAAACTATGATCTTTATTGACATAAGGGTTTGTCAACACCTGAAGAGAAGCTACTGCATCTGTTTTGCCAGACACACGGCCATGATAGATTTTGTGTTCAAGAAACTCATGTATATGGTCACCACTGACACTCCAAAATATCTGACAGGACATTTGCAACTGAGAGACCTTATAGAGAGCTGATGCTAAGTGTCACTGTGCAAGATTATTTGATTTATTCATTAGTTGTTCTGTGGTTCTTCTAATAGGAACAGGGAGAGAAAGAAGAATGATCTGAAATATGGACAGTGTGTGATCTCATGATGAGGTCTTTTTGACATGGGGCAATGTAAGACTAAGCATACCATGTTATTTGCAATTCAAATCTCTTTGTTATTGTTATGCACCCATTGTTTCCAATTTAAAGAAAGACCTTGCTCATATCTTGCAAACTAAAGATTCTTTTACTGAGTCAATCTATCTCATGTTAGGTCTTCCTATTTCCCCAACGCCTTCAATATTTCCTGGTTGAACTCATGAGTAACATAAGAAATATGTGGGAGCAAACTGGATCCACGCACTCCTATATATGAATAGGTTGGCATGGTGTTTTCATATTAGGCAAGACCCATGTTTCATGAATGGTAACCATTCTGTGAACTTTTTATTCGAGAATCAGGCAAGAGCGACCCATTTTTGCAAACCTTTCGCTTAAGCTGAAAACCTTTTTCTCATTTTCTTTCTTCCTTTCTCCCTTTCTTTATTTCAGGAAGTCCAAATCGCAGATAAATCATTCACGATTTTTTAAAAGAAAACTGAAGAAAAACCAGAGATAGCATGCACAAAACAAATTGAAGGATATTTTTAATTACAAACTAGAGGCTTCCTTTTCTACACATGTTTTAAAAAGAGGAATCATTTTGATCTTTTCAGTCTATATAAAGGAATCTAGGACACACACACACACACACACACACCATTAAAGTTGCATTTCAGCACCGTAACCTTCCATAGTATTTTGGCATCTGAGGAAATTGCATCTTCTTAGTTCAACACTTCTGCAAACATATTGTTTTAAGCAAGCAAACAAAGGAAAAACCAGAAAAATATTGGGAATGTTATATTATATAGACAAAGGCCTCTTTCCCCACAAGGTGTCAACATTTTCAGGATGTGTAATAATGCAGCCTTGAAGTTCCCATGGAAACATGTTTCATTTCCTAGGTGACAGTGATAGTATGTCGTCACTAGTGAGCTAAACTATCTCTAGTACAAACACACTGCATTTGCTTCCATCATTATCCTGAAATACTGTAGCTGTCTTCAGCCAATTATCATTTGGGGCAACTTATTTTGCTTTGCTACAGCCCATGAGACTTAAAGCTGAACAAAAAAATCCAGTTTAGAACAATTACTTTGTTTGTGAGATATCATATAAACTTTAGGAACTGTAGAGCAAGTTAAGCAGAAGTTATTGAAGGAAACTACAGGGCAACAGAGAGAATACCATCTTTCTAACACACCGAAGAAGTTTCAGCCTCTTTCTCAGCCATGACTGTATACAGAAGGACCTTTTCCCACCCGTCTGTGGAAATAGATGGTTATAGCAGACAAGACAACAGAAGATCCAGTCATGCAGGTTTTGAAAATTAGGGGCTACTGAAGGAAACTACGTAAGGGCTACAGCAATTGAGAGAGTAGCTAACTTTGACAGTCATTTCTGTTTCTATGTCTGACTGAATATGGGAAAGATCTAAAGTTCAATGCTGAGGGCATTCTCTACACACAGAAGGTCCCAAGTTCAAGCCCTCATACTTTCCATTAAAATAGACAAGATAACAGATCATGGCAAAAATACCTTTGTTTAGACCCTGACTTAAAGAACAACATACATGACAGGGCAGACAAATAGTCAAACTTTATGTCAAACAACTTCTATGGCTCCTGTAGAAGGCTTCTTCTTACTTGAAGGAAATAGGGCGTTGGAGAGGGTTGAAGTCTTTAATACGTCTACCTGGATTAAGCCAATTTAGCAGACCAGATTCTTTTGTGAATTGATTCATTTGTGAGACTGGATTAAAGATTACTCTTGGGCTGACTAGAATCTTTATTAATTACATGCAAAACTCATCTTCAGCAAATTTAGGATGGTGTACCTGGCCCTCCTCTTTCCCACTTAAACCTCATAGCAACCCACTGCGGTAAGTGAAGCTTAGCGAGAATGAGGGGCTGAGGGTCTCCCAGTGAGTTGCACAGCTCAGTTTAAAACTGGATCTGAACCTTCTGAGTCTCCATCCAAAACCCTATATACCAACCACTGCATCACACTATCTCTCACCTCTGTTTGGGAAAACATTATTAAGATGGGGAAGAGAGCAGGTAGCCATGAAAGAGCTGGGAGATTTGTCTGAGATGCCTTTTTTGGAGCCAGACTATGGCATAAGTTGGCTCTGACTCCTTATTCACCACCAGGTTACATTGCTGCTTGCCATTTCTTCCAGTGTAGGCCCTGAAATGGAATATTCCTTCCATGTCCAGTGAGTAACCCCATATGAAAAATTGAAAGTAGTCTTTTTCTTGTTGGGATTTTACACCATTGCCTATCAGAGTCCCAGCATGTAGAAGCAGTGCATAAATTAGCAGTTCTTAATACTGCTACATATGTGCATTGTGGCACAGCTAACATTGCTATGGGAACATTAACTTGGGAATATATAATTATATCACAGGAGAAAATAATCATTACAGATTGTGCAGGAGAATATTGCCGCCAATTCCTGATTTGCAATCTGTTGATCCAGAAGTGTGAGGTCTCCTTCAAAGCCTATGAAAAGCTAAAGTGAAATACAGCATCCACAGGACTTGGTGATCTTGGCAATTTTCACAACTACCTTCAATATATAAGTTGCACGTGGGAGAGTTATTTAATCCAAATGCTCACATTCAATCTTAAAATACAGTCACAGCAAAACTTTAACAAGAAGGGAAGGATGGTGGGGACAAATGTATAATTTAGCTCACTACGTTGGATTTTTAAAAACTGTATTCTGATATTTTACTTATTTTTGTTCTTCTTTAGGTGCCGTATCCATTCCGGATATTGGCTGTCATCATGGCAATAGTCTTCCTGTTCTTAACTCCTCAGAACTTCTGAGGACATGCTACACCAGTCTCTCAGGTTCTTCAGCCATGAAGTTTGTATACATCCAAGGCCTCTCTTCCCAGAGATCTTTCCTTGCAGAGTGAGCTGGAGGATTCTATACTTTACATTGTTCCTCATGATATGGCCAAGATATTGAAGCTTTCTTTGCTTTATGGTCTTAAAGAATTCTTGTTCTTTATCCATCTGGCGCAACACTTCTACATTAGTCACATGGTGAACCCATGATATCCTTAGCAGCCATCTGTAGATCCACATTTCAAAAGCTTCAATTCTCTTCATTTTTGTTCAGCAGAATGTATGTTAGTTATTGCCATTAGTCTTTTCCAGGGCAACTTGTTTCCAAAAATCAAATTGTTATTCAGTGGTGTCTTATATGCACAACTTTGACAACATTGACATGTTCTAAATTCCAATGGTAGAGGTTGTTATCTGCTGTCAAGTCACATCTGACTTACAGTGACCCTAACAGGATTTCAAGGAGTGTTGAGTTATGGAACAAGTGGTTTTTCCATTGTCACAGCCCACTGGATTTCCTTGGCGGAGCAAGGATTTGGACCCAGGTCTTTTGGGTCCCAATCCATCACTTTGTTCATTGGCTGTCTGAATGGTACCAGAAGGGAAAAAAACACTACCCCAGGAGTTAGATTGTATGTGTCCTCCTGTTTTAGAGAATGCAGGAGGAAAATATGACTCTGTTTTTTGCTCATTTCAAAGCTTGAACCAGAGTTGGTGACTGTGTAATCCCCTACTTGAAAGGCTGATAGGCCCATAACGCCAGGAGTGCCATATGTTCCTTAACCACTATTTGACAAAGCAGAAGAACATACAACCTTTGTCATGGCTTGGTGTGCTATGATACAGGTGCACTGCTCCATGGCTGGGTTATCTGAAAACAGCCTTAAGATCCAACTGCACAATTATTATCCAGAAATTAAATTCAATATCTATAAAATCACCACCTGATTAAAGTTCTAAAATTTTAGAAACAACAACAGAAAATAAGAGTTCCCTTTGCCCCATGAAGCAGAAAGAGTGGACTCTTGGATTTATTGAAACCCATGTCAGGAATTTGACAGCTTTATTTAACATTCCTAAATTTTAATCCACTGATTGAAAAAAATGTTAGATGATTATTGTTGTCTTTCTATAAGCTGTCATCTATTTTTATGATACTGCCTTTGTAACCACGAATTCCTTCTCTTCTACAACTGTCAGCCATGATCCTTGTACTGCCAATCGCAGATGTATATCTGAATTGTTAGTGTCATTTTTATGGCCCTATTAGCCTGTAAAATATTTGTTCTCTATTCCGAGCAGGTCCATTACATATACATAATGGGGTCTCACTAAATTGAACCGGTGGCCAATTTTATCTTCTACACACTTCTGGTCATCCAGAGTTTAAGAAAGGAACACTTGACAGTGTAACCTCAGTTGACAAAAAGGGGAAAGTGAATCTTGTCAGTTCACATTATTTCCCCATACATCTGTTGGCCATCTGGCTTGTCAACCTGCCATTTAATAATGAGGCCTCTAGACACTGACATATTCCAGTGACGTCAGACTATGCAAGTTGTAACACAAGACAGCCCTCAGAGAAGAACTACTTATTGATCTTTACTGCACAGTGCAACATAGACTCAAGATGGGAACTGGGGAGCCTTTGTCTTCCTGGATCCTACAGCCCTATCCAGGATGGCTAATAGTAAGGGGTGGTGAAATAGTAAGAGATGGTGGAAGCTGCAAGCCTAAACGTCTAAAGTGACAGCAGGAGAGAGATACAGTGCCTCAGATTTTGCTGCTCTAGAGTGGTGCCTAAAGAGCAGGCTGTGAAGCCACATGGAGGACCAGATAATCACTGTCTTACCTAATGCAAAACAGTCGTATCAGACTCTAGGGTTCAGTACTCATCTCTGTTTCAAAGCGGAAGAGCCAGCGCTGTCTGCTTCTGCAGACGTTTCCATGGTCATGTGGCAGGCATGACTAGACACTGGAACACACAGAACACTGTTACCTTCCCACCAAAGTGGTCCCTATTTATCTACTTGCAATGTTTTGCTTTCGAACTGCTAGGTTGGCAGGAGCTGGGACAAAGACAGGAGCTCATTCCGTCCTGCAGTACTGGGGAATCGAACTGCTGACCTTCCACCTCCTGGTCAGCATCTTAGCCACTTCAGCCACTGCAGGAAGTAATATATATTGTAATTCTGTTAAAATCATTTTTTTAAAATAGTTTTAACGTTGTATCAGTACATGTATGTTAGCATATACAGTTTGCAGGTACATGGGTTCACACAAGCCTTCGTTCAGTGGCACATTGCTATTTCAAATAAATATTTTTTTTTAATGATTGATGCGGATCAGCAGACAAAGGATCCAGTGAATCAGCAAATTAAGCAGGACTCATCTCAGCTGTTCATCCGGGATCCATGGGTCACCTAATAAGGACTTCAGCAGGTCTGTGGCCAATCAGTTGAGCCCTTCATCTACTTCCAGCACAAATCACCACTGCCGCTAGGTGATTGGTGGAGACTGACAGCAGGGGAAAAAAATTAAACTTTGATCTTTAAATTGATTTCACCACTACTAATTTGGGAAGAAATACAGGGGTTTTTAACTAATGTAACCATAGTCTAAAGTGACAAAAGAGGGGTAGCTGAGAGGTTCTGACAGTGGTTGTGTGAGCTATGGTTTTTAGTCTTCATTCCTGACCAATTAAAACATTGTCATCATCTTAATAACATGAAAGCTAGACTGTAATAGATTTAATTATCTCAAAATTTTATTATGCTGTAACATGAACCTCTCAGTTTGGGGTAGTAACAGGGCAACTGAAAATCTATCGTTCCATCTGACGATGATGTCTCATTTTCTCTCATGTCATACTAAATTATATATATATGCCACTGAATTTTCTTTTGCTATTACACCCAAGTAATGAAAGAAATCTGCTTGTCACTGCATATTATTTTCTACATCCATGTTATCTGACATTTAGCAGCTTTGTTTTGTCACTGGTCATTAGTAAATAAATGCAGGCAGAATTTGCATGTCTAAATGCCAAGGCCCGTATCTATGCAGAAACATTTAGCGGTTTCTTGTCCTCATGCATCAGAAAGAGTCAAGAAAGGATTTATATATAAGGCTGCAAAATGTAACACCTCTAAAAACATGTTGGCTTTGTTCTGACATTCAATTTGACACATTTTAGGAGTAAAGAAGGCAGATGTGACCCCCAATTTCATTTTCATGGTCACTTTATTTTCAAGAACAAGGATAATATTATTGATTACTGCATATTCCTGATCTAAACACGCAGATAATCCTGCTGGTACTACATATGAATTCAGATCTGTAAGCGGTTACATGTATTTGTAGGTACTGTGTATAAATGTTACAACAATGAAATAAACCTACAGTGAAGTTAAATATTGCGTATGGTTAGTTCTCTATTTGTCCACCAGAGGGTGATGTCATACACATTCAAAAGTTGCTTAAGAATTATAATTCACACGAAGGAATACAGAATTAGTAGTTGCTTCGTCAAAAATCTGCTTGTTTGTTTTTTAAATGCACTCTCTTTGAACCCTAATTATTTCTAAATACTATATTAGAAACACTAAAAAAGAATTATGAGAATACAGTAATTACAAATTTCAATGAACTAGGTGGTCTTCTTCCTCTTTCCTTCCTGCAGTTTGATTCCCCTTCAGATACCAACCAGAGCCCTGCTGAAGATTTATGCTTGGATAAGTGTAATTCATAGCAGTGAAAGGCTGTTAATTAATGAACTGACATTCTCATTTCTGGTTGTGTGCCAATCACATTAATTGGTATGCAACTAGGAATGTGAGTAGCAACACTTTAATTAGTGGTAATTCACAGCCACTGTTCATGCACCTTAATTGGATTCTGTCCATAAATCTGAGAAGTAAATTATCACAGATTACCCAACACTTATAGATATTATGAAAACCTGGACCTTAGAGACTCATTCGCAGAAGATATAGCTTGTAAACTGAAATACAATGTATGAGTTAAATCTAGGACAGAGCAAAGTAATTACAGTGGTAGTTCTAAGACACAAAGTAGTTACTTTTAGAGTTATATTAACAAAACCCTCAACTTTCCCCCATTTTTCAGAATCAACAAAAATGTTCCCTTTAAAATACTTTTTAAAAAACTTCAGTGTTTACAAGCTTGTGGTTTGAAATACATTCTCCTCCTATTTACCTCATCACCCATAACAGCAGCAAAGAAAGCATTTTGAGACAGCACTTTAATCCTGTGATATTCCACTTGCACTATTTAATGAGACCATGTCATTAAAAGGTATATTATTATACAAAAGAGTGTTGTGATTAACTGAAACAACAGATAGCAAATAAATAATTTCTTATGATGAATTCATTTTTTCCAGTAGGCTTTCCTGTAGGTTTACTGTTGCCAAACAAGTATAACTCAGCACTCACAACAAAGAATACTTACTTTTATTCATTTATTCATTTTATCTGTTATATGTATATCCTCCCTTCTCTCCAACAAGCATAAGGAGGCATATGCAGTCATTTTTTCCTCACAATGATCTGTCAAGTTTGTCAAGCTGTGAGGTTGCTATGAGTTTCATGGCTGAATGGGGATTTGAACCCACATCTTCCAATTTCTTGCCCAGCACTTTTAACCATTCCACCTCTTGTCCAGACTCTGTGTTAATATCTAAAAACAGGCACACAATCTGTGTCACAAATTAAACAGATGCATAGCTCAAGTCATTTCTGAAGACTCATGTTAAGAATGAGTGAGATCAGTCTCTTTCTTATGGGAGCAGGGTGAATGAAGGACACATTATGGCAGGAAACAAGACGAGGCTACATTTTCACAAAGAAGCTTTACTAGTTGAGCCAAGACCACTTGTCAAGAGTGTGTGCAATGGAGCGCTTAGACTCGCAGTGGTGGCCAACCTTGGCATTCCAGGTGTTCTTGGACTTGAATTCCCAGAAGCCCAAGTCAGCACACCAGCAGATCAGGGCTTCTGGGAATTAAAGTTCAAGAACACCTGGAGTGCCAAGGTTGGCCACCACTGGCTTAGAGTGTTGAACTGGAAGTGAAAGGTCCACTTCAAATTTCCACCGAGCCATGAAATTCATGGGGCAATCTCGAATTGCTCACTCTCTCACACAGTGACCCAAGTCACAGAGTTGTTGTGAGGAGAATGAAAGTGCGGCGCCAAAATGGCCGCTGCACTCTTTGCGGGCCCCCCCCCCCGGACTCAGACATCCGGGTGAGTTAGGGGTGTGGCCACCCCTCTATAAAAGGGGTGGCCACGAGGCAGACGAGCTGCCATTTTAGAAATAGCGACGGAGAGGAGAAGTTTTCTCCATCGCTGTTTGCTTTCCAGTCTTCGGCTGTTTAGCCCTTGAGCCTTTCCCGGCTGGGAAAGGAGGATTCGAGCACGCAGAGCCTTGGTTCGCTTGGCTACTGCGTGCTTTGGCGCTAGGTTTTGATCCCTCAAAGGGATCCTACTTTTTCTTTGCAGACATGCCTCCCAAACGGAAGGCACCGGCGATGAAGCCGCGGCCAAAGGGGAGGACTTTTCCTGGCCCTGCGCAGGACGGGGACAGCCAACGGGTCGGAGGACCAGGGCTGCGCCCCTGCTGCAGGGCACTATGCCAGCCTTGCCCACCGATACCGGTGGGGCGATTCAGGCTGGCACTTGGCAGCCGGGCTTGGCTGGCCAGCCATAGGCCGGCCCCTCAGGGGCTTCGGCCCTCGGCCCGCCTTTAGGACAGCGGGGGAGGGCCTGGGGCGGGCGCACAACCCGTTCCTCCTCTGGCCCCTCATGGGCCGGAGTTTTGGGCATGGCCCTATTATGGCGCTGGCTCGCCTTTCGGGTTACCTTTCCAACTGCCTAGCGGGGCCGTCCGGCCCACCCGGCCCGCTTTATGCTGGGGGCTCTGTGGCAGTGGATCCTCTGTTAGCACGTTTAGCAGTGCTGGAAGCACCCTTGAGCATCGCACAGCCGCCTGTGGAGGGGGGCGCTTCTCTTTCTTCAACAGGGGCCCCTTCGCCGACCCCGGCTACCTTGCCGGCCGCTATGCTTCAGCGGGCGACCAACTGGGTTGAGCTGTGTGAGACGGTCCGACCAGCCCAGCTGGTGTCTCGCAGCTCCCCGTTCTACCTGATGTCCAGGCTGGGAGCAGTCAGGGGTGATCCCAGAGCTCGATTCTGGTCGCGAGCTCCGACGCACGCCGTGGGCTGGAACCCCCGGTGGGGGCGACTCACGGGGGTGCACCTAGTGAGTATCAGGTTCAATTTAAGTGCACCAACACCACAGCCCACTTACAGTGGTGGGGTTCAGTGGCCCTGGCCTTGTCAAGTTGATGCGAGCGGGCATCAGCTACCATCTTATCCCAGTATCCCATGGTTTCTAAATGGTCCTTCATTAAGGGCGGGGGTGTCCACCCCTGGGGCAGTACCAAGCATCGCAGGGGCTGTCCAGGTCCTGCTGCGTATGCCCTTTATACAGAATGTGCTGTCGATGGCTTTGCCGATGGCTGGTTATTCCTTGCCCCTGGGTGATCATTTGTCGCAGGTCACGAGGGATAAGATCTGGAGGGGAATACGTGGATATTCTCCCTATTGAACTGTGAGCCCACTGAGGAAGAGAGAGAGGGACAGAACGACAGAGACAAAGAGCTGTCCCATCGTCGTAAGCCACCGCGCACCTGGGCCAACTGGTTGCCGGCATACCTTATATATATGGTGGTATGCCTCAGGGCCCGGCCTGATTGGACCATCCCGATGTTCAAGCCCTTGATATATTTACAGGGCGATGGTTGATTTATGGGCCCTTCGCAGTTGGCTTACGATGAGGAATTTGGATGAGGGTGGCCCTACATCCTCAGATGAGGTGGGATGAGTCCTGTCAGCAATTGTTGCTCTTGTACATGACTCCCACGTGACTGGCACCTGGTGATAGGTACCATTGTGGTCATGCTGTGCAGCGGGCTGCTCAGACACAGGCTCCATGCTAACTGGTGGGGCAGGGGGTTCCAACCCGCCTGCTGTGTTGGACCTGCTCAGCTAGCGACGTGTAATAAGCGCCAGTGTCGTTACCGACTTGGGTGTCCCCTTTTGCGCTGGCCCCTACGGGTTGGTGGGTTACGGGGCAGAGGTAGGGGTGCACAGGGGGCGATCAGAGCTCCATCTGACGGAACTGGCCATGTCAAAGCCCCCCCCTCCCCAATTAGTGTACTCATGCTGGAGCGATGGCACTCAGCTTATCCAAGAAGGGATGATGCGGGGTACCTGCTGGAGGGTTTCCTATGGGGCTTTTGTATTCCATTCGGGGGTGTTAGGGGCCCCAAGATGCTACTAATCTAGTTCCCTTGAAAGGTAACAAACAGGTTGCTCCACTGAGCACAGCTAAGGGGGTTGAGGCTATGAGAGTAGCGGGCCCCTTCTTGGAACCACCTTTCCTAATTTGAAGGTCTCCTCTATGGGGCTAGTACCGAGGTAGAACCAGGGTGAATGTCGTTTAATCCTCCATTTAGCTTACCCTGTGGGTTCTTCGGTCAGGGATGCCATTCCCGATGACCTTTTTCAGTCAGGTAGACGTCGTTTGTTCAGCCCCTAAGGGTGGTACGCTCATGCGGTCCCGGTGCTTTCCTGGCACAGTCTGATATGCACTCGGCTTTCCGTTTATTGCCTGTGCACCCAAGGGATTTTGAGCTATTGGGTTTTAGGTTCCAAGGGGAATTTTACTTAGATAAGGCCATGCCTTTTGGCTGCTCTATTCCATGTTCGGCATTCGAACGATTCGGTAATTTCATTCAGTGGGCCTTTGCTCGCAGGTCGGGGTCCCGGTCTCTAGCCCATTACCTCGATGATTTGTGGTTCGGGGGTGAACGGGGCTTGGACACGTGCTCATGTCTCCTCACTACATTTCAGACACTCATGTGGGAACTGGGTGTCCCCTTAGTGCCTGAATAGACCGAAGGCCCAGCTATTAAGCTCACATTTATAAGCATTGGAATTGACTCTGTTGCACAGGCATCCGGGTTACCCATGGATAAGGTGGCTCGGATCTCTGCGGCGATTTTGGCATTGATTGCCAAACATAAAGTGTCCCCTTGTGAGCTGCAGCTACTTCATGGCCACCTTACTTTGCCTGCAGGGTGGTTACACCCGGCAGAGCATTGGCCAGGCGCTTGTGTGACGCCATGGCTGGCCTGTTAAACGTCACCACAGGGTCCGGCTGATCAGGAGCATACGGACGGACCTTCCGGTCTGGCTCAAATTCCTCCAGGGATTAACGGGGTCTCTTCCTGGAGATCAGACCTTATGGTCTGCCCTAGATTTCAAGTACGGTCGGATGCCTCTGACTCCCTGGATTATGGGGGACTTATGACCGGGGGTTTCATGCAGGGCTGGGCACGGATCGCCTCCGCGATCTTACCTTCCTTGAGTTTCTTCCCAAATTGGGGAGCACTGATGCTATGGGGCGACGAGTGGGCAAACTCAGTGGTCCATTTTTGGTGTGACAATGCGGCAGTGGTGCACATTGTCAACACCCAGATGTGCAAATCCCCCAGGGTCATGGCATTGGTTTGTCAAGTCTTTGAGAAGCCTACGCCTAAATGTGCTGTTCAGGGCCAGACATGTTCCAGGTATTAATAATGATATCGCTGATGCTTTATCCCGCCTGCAGATCCCCCGGTTCCGTGCCTTGCTCCGGAAGCAGAGGAATTCCACTCGCCACTACCGGCCGATATTTGGACGTTTGGCGAGGAGAGGTGAACCGGGCATGTCATTGGCACCTCGCACGCGTAAGGCGTATCAACATGCTTTCATGTGATTTAGGACTTCTTGCGAGTAACTACAGTTACCTCAAGTGTGGTCAATTTCTGGACCAGGTTTTACAATGCATGTTTATCTTCGCAGTCAGGGTTTGGCCCCCCCGTACTATAGCCTTCAGGCTTTCGGCACTGGCATTTATGGCCAACGTGGGGGGGTTCAATGACTGTGTGAGTTACTTCCGCATGTGTCGTGTTTTGGAGGGGTGGACACGTGAACGTGTCCGCCGCCCGGACACGCGTCACCCCAGTTCGCCAGAGTTTCTGACCCACCTTGCACGAGGCTGGCATGACTTATGTTCGGATAGGTGTGAAGTGGCTCTTGGTCACGCAGCTACCACGGTAGCCTTTTTGGAGTGCTCCGCATCAGTGAGTGGGTGCCAGAGTTGGTACCATCTGTGTAAGGTGGATGTGTCTCGTAGGGCACTGGAACTCGATGATGTCTATGTCACACATGAGTGGGCTCAATTGGGGATATGGTCATCAAAGGTTGTTCAGCACGGCGTAGGCAGTGGAGTTCGACTGCTACGAAGTTCATTGGAGACATCTGTCCAGTTGGTACCCTACATGAATTTTCGGCAGTGCCTGCTGCGCGCCCCAGCCTGTTTTTCTGCCACCAGGATGGGTCTACCCTTACCAAAGTAAAGTTACTGAGGGTGACCGGTGCCGCGCTTCGCGGTGTGGGGCCCGTTTTGGCACCCATTTATTTAGGTTAGGCGTCGCGTTGATCGTGGCTACGTTTGGGGTACTCGGAGGCGGATATGTGTGTACGCGAAATTTCTTATATGTACGTCCGCTCACTGTATGAGTACCTAGTTATGTCCTTCACCTCTTCTCCTCTTTTACAGATCCTGTGTGTCTCTGCACACCGGTGGCAGTGGGGCTGGTGGGCCGCAGCTATGTACACTGGGCAGCAGTATATGCTGCGGCGACAGAGAGTGGACCCCAACTTGGGCTGTGTGCATCTGCACGTATGCGATGGTATGGTATGCGCAGCACAAGGGGGCGGGAACTGTGGCCATTCCTGATGTCCGTCGGGGATGCTGGACCGCCCAATGTTCATAATAGGCACCTCGGCGGCAATGATCTTATACGGATCACTACTATTCCTAAACTGTCGAGGGGCAGTGACCTGGTGTTTTATATCATGCATGGCTTACACATGGTCGCTATGGTCTAACATCGTGCCGAGACACCAATTTAGGGGAGACGTGGATCTCCATGGTTTGGACTGTTCCGGCAGTCAGTGGACAGGGCTGTTGCTCGGTCCCTTGGACACATGCGGATAGGCTTACAAAAATTTTGCTGGTAGGCAGGAGAAGGGGTCCACCTGTCGGCTGGAGGTATGTACCTCTTTCTGGGTGTGGTGCAAGCAGGCCTGGCGACCGAGCTGACGGTCTGGGGGGTGGGGCGGTGAGTCATCATGGATGCCTCCCCATGTGGCGGGTAGCACTGGTAAGGTAAAGATTTATGACCCAGAGGTATCCGGCAGGTTCGCAATTGACTGGCCAACACTTAGACAGGTACAGGTGTAATAGCTTTGACCGGTCAACGACGAACCAGGCAAGGGGTGATGGCAGGAGCTTTTCAGCATGCATCACCCCGTGATTTGATGGATACACATCATAGGGTGGGGTCAGTAGATAGTTTATTGACTCTGGTCAACAATTTGTTTGTATCAACAAACAAATTGATACAAATGGATACACTGTAGCCAATTGTCGTTGGCAATTTTGGGAGGAACCTTGCCAGTGTTACTGCGGCCTGCTTGCCTTAAGAATTACAATTGGATGAATACACCAATTGAAAGTTATAATTCGGACTAGGGCATTATTCAATAAAAGTGGCCCAATGCCTTTATCCATATACTGGTGTCTGAGTCTTTATTTGGGGGGTGCGCCTGCAAAGCTAAGCAGTCATGCTTCCTTAAGTCAACTTTAGGGAAAGTGGGGGAAGTGTAACTTCTAACATAAATAATAAATCAACAGGTTTCCACCCACTGCTTCTCACAGGAACACTCTCATGGGAAAATGGAGTGAATAGGCACAGTGGTGAGCTCCCAAAAAAAAAATTTACTACCACACTGTGGGTTTGGTATGGTGGGCATGGCCAGGGGGAAAGCCCTGTGTTGCACCTGAATTAGGACTACTTTATTTCAAAACTTGGATGGGCGGGGCCAGCCAGAATTACTGCTACCGGTTCTGGTGAACTGGTGCGAACCTGCTGATGCCCACCACTAAATAGGCATCCCTACCATCACCACCATTCCAGATTGTGTCTCAAACAACCGCTTCTGTTTTTATCTAACCTCTGTAGGTCAAGAGGAAGAAAGACTGGGATCTGAGCTTCCTGCTACCTGTATGCTCCTGGGCATTAATTTACACAATCTAGAAAAATGTAGAAGATAATTTAGAAATGTTAATTTTCCAAACTACAACTCCCAGCACAGCCAGCTATAATCTGAGAAAGTGATTTTTAAAACAGCTGCAACTGTATATAATTGTTCATTGTGACTTTGTGAGCTCTGTTTAATCATTTTGGAACTTAGTGCCAACCCATTCCCATTAACTTCTACACAATGGGTGGAGACCTTTTCGGAAGTTAAGGAACACACACTATTGACCTCTGGGACCTGCCTTTTAACCTCTCTCCATTCCCAAGCTATACTGCCATTACAAAACAGTTTTCAATAATATTGGATCCCCAATTAGCCAACAGAGTCTTCTCGGGGATGCAGCTGGTAATTCCCTCCATACCTGCTACAGGCCTATGATGAGGTTTTGAAGGTTTAGGGGAAAGGCTTCTATGGCATTTAGAAAACAAATTAAAACCTTGCTATTTAGAGAAACCTTCAGAGAAGAATACTCATACACTTCTTAAGTTGTATTTTGTTGACCACTGTATTATTACAGTTCTGGTATTTTGCTCTTTGTTACATCTACTTTGTTTTGATTGATTTACTTAATATTACCTGATATTTTATGTTTTTAACCATGTTAACCACCCAGAGTTGCCTTGGTACTAGATGGTTTTTATAGACATTTAGCTAACAGACATACAGAAAGACAGGCAAGCAGACAAACAATATGGAATTAGGAGGGGTGTCCAAACTTTTTGGGCCATGGGCTAGTCATGTGGTTCAGTGGGCCAGTCTCATGGTTCCTCCCACTGGAAGCAGATGTAAAATGCACCTTGCAATCTGTTTTGCAACAGGATGAGATAGATTTTAAGCTGACATTTTCTCTGCTTAAACCAGGGGTGCCCAAACTATGGCCTGTGGACCAGATCTGCACCCTGGTGCCAATTCATCCTGCCTGTGCCAGAAATGAAATGATGGTGGAGGGAGCAAAAGTAGTTTGAGAATGCCTGAAAATGGCTTGGCCATCCTAGAAATGGATAATATATTGCTAACTTTGCATTTTGCAACAATTTTGCCAGATCCACTCTTTCCAGAACAGAACATAAACTAGAGTGTAAGTAGGTGTCAAAATCTAGTATTTTCTGATATTTGAACTACAGTTTGTTTGTTTGTTTTTACCAAGGCGAGGACTGTAAAAACATCACACAAAACATTTGCATTGCATTAGGTCCTTTTGAAACAGTGCACACAGAAACTTATTTGAAGAAACTTGTCTCTATATGATTTTTTTTTTCATGAAGCTATAACCTGTAAAAAATGTGTGCAACTTGGAGGAGGGGAGAAACTTGATCCCAAAAGTATACATTTGAAAAGTGCATGAGAAAATCTGTCCAGGTTTTCATGTGGATTTAATAAAAACATGCATTCCAATGCAGATTCAGAACAGAAAGTAATTGAGAGTGGAAAGGAGAGAATCTGAACAAAATCAAGCTTGACAGATGCACTTATCTATAGTCAAAAGGATACATTTGTATATATGAAGTCTCTATGAATTCCAAACCTCTGGCAACAGCATCCTAGGTCTAAATTTCCATTCAGGTATGAAGCGCACTGAGAGACCTGGTGTGTGTGTATGTATGTGTGTGTGATGATGATTGCCTAATAGAATTGTTGTATAAAAAAATGGTGCACAAAATCCATGCATACTGCCTTCTGTTTCTGAGGGGGAAATGGAATATAAATTGTAGCAATTAATAAACATAAAGAAACTGCTACCTTTCTTGTATCCATTTTAGCACTCCCTGAAGAAGGGTCTGTGGAATAAAAAATACATGAAACATCAACAGCAATGAGAGCCATGTGGCACTTACACATTACAAATGCAGGAGAAGGTGATCTCTTTATTGCATCAATTTTTTTAAAAAAAAATCAAACAATTAG
Source organism: Bradypodion ventrale (assembly GCA_035047345.1). Lineage (NCBI taxonomy): Eukaryota > Metazoa > Chordata > Lepidosauria > Squamata > Chamaeleonidae > Bradypodion > Bradypodion ventrale. Next base: position 86,722,423 of record JAWDJE010000001.1, on the reverse strand, counting down.
GATTAACTTTCATGAACAATAATCCACTTCTTCAGGATTTTTACACCAATATTTTATGGAGAAAACTATAAATTTTTGTTGTTCATTTGCACAGTTGAGTCCAACCCTTTGCAACCCCATGGAACACCACACACCAGGCTCCTCTGTCATCTGCCATCCTCTACAGCTGTAAATAAGAGTCCCCCCAAAAAAACTGTAAATAAATGCCCCTCCCAAAAAAGCTGTAAATAAGAGTCCCCCCCCCCAAAAAAAAAACATAATAATAATATCATGATGAATGTCTGTGCCTAGTTTTCTCAAGGTGAGTTGAGAAGTTGGCTGTAAACTGCCTTTGGAGGCATGATTTCAAGGACCACCTCTGGCAGTTTGGTGGAAGACTTAGCACAGACATCTACCATGAATTTTGTGGGACCCTTACTTACAATTTTTCTGCACTATCCATAAAATATTGGTGCATAATCCTGACAACGTGGATTTTTGTCCATGAACACCTGCATTAATTGTCTGATACTTTTTAGTGGCTTAATAAATGTATCAGTTTATTCTGCAAAATAATAGTAATAATTTCATGCCAGAATTATTATTATCCTGCAAAATACACCAGATATTCAAAGGTATTTTGCATTAAATATACTCTCTCTTCCTTTTCCTATTCTGCCATTGTGCCCTACTTTCCTTCTTGTTTTCCAGTCATTGATTCCATTTGTAGCCCTTCCTTCTCTCAAGAGATAGCTCATTCATTTTGTCCTCAGAACAAGCCTTTGAAGCTGATTAGGCTGAGAGATGTTAATTGAGTCAACCCCTCCCATCTGAGTAACACTAAACTCCAGATCTTACCCAAGACAATATGAAGAATCCATACCTAGAAAGAGTGTTTTGTCAAGTGAAAAAAGAGGTGTAAAACAGGGAAGTAGGTGAAACAGTTTGATGATCAGAACTGCAAGCAACAGCTTCCGCTGCATGCCTAAGTCGGGAATCACACAGAATTAGAAGATCATACTAGAAAGAAAACTTTGTGAGACCAGGCAACTCATTTCTCTGAATGTGTGTTTTAGTCCCTCACCTCTAGGTTTATTCAAGCTAAGGATGACCTGCCACTTGGTCTAAAATCACATGATCTGATGGCAATCCTAATAAAGGTTTCAAAGTTATACAGGTATTAGATATTTAAGGAGTGGCTTTACCATCATCAGCCCCATGAACTTCCTTGGCCAACTGAGGATCTGAACCAGGTCTTCTAGGTCACAGTCCGCTACTCAATCCATTACATTGCCCTGGCTCTCAGAATAAAAATTGAGCCCTTAAATTTTAAGGGGAAAAAATATGTTTAGGTGCCAAAGAACAAAATAATGCGTTCACATTTTAAGCAGTTTCAGCTTCAGTTTGAAGCAGTCAAAGAAAGTTCACTTTTAGTTGGACTTAATTTTAAAATTAAGATTTGAAAAAGCAGCTCCACCTTCTGGACTCTGATAGGTAAATGTAAAGGTCAGTCTTACGCAAAAGCCAGTCATCTCTGACTCTAGGGTTCAGTGATCATCTCTGTTTATAGCAGTGGTTCTCAACTTATGGCCCACAGAAGTGCCCCGACATCAGTGGAAGTGCCGAAATTGCCATGTTTTTGCACCCTCCTTGAGTTGAAGAATTTTTTTAAAAAAACTGAGGCCAAGAAAAAAAATTATATACATACATACATACATACATACATACATACATACATACATACATACATACATACATACATACATACATACACAGAGAGAAAGAGAGAGAGAGAGAGAATATAAATGTATCATAGCAATGTTGTCTGACAATTTTTAAAGAATAAATACAGCTTTTCTCCCAGCAACTAATGTTCACTATTGTCATGTAGCGGTATCACAGGTTAATGGTCCCCAAGTGGATTAAATCCATCTTGATGGACGGCAGCAGCTCCTCAGCCACCGCACCCTCCTCGGCCCCTCTATTGGCCAGGAGGATGAAGAGCTGCCCCTGGCTTCAGGCAGCAGAAGACTCCACTGCGCCGCCGTGTCCTCCTCGGCCCCTCTACCGGCCAGGAGGATAAAGAGCCATCTGTGACCTCGGGTGGCAGAATATGCCACCGCATTGCTGTGCCCTCCTCGGCCCCTCCACTGACCGGGAGGATAAAGAGTCACCCGTGGCTTCAGGTAGCTGAAGATGCCGCTGCACCCTCCTTGGCCTCAGAGGCCACTATCCTCCTTGGCCCCACAGGTGGTTTTGGTTGGGGTGTCGTGACATATTCATGCAGTGACTTTCGTTTTGTTGTTGTGGGACTTCTTAAATGAGTGTTTTTCTCTTTTTGCAATGTTTTATGATACTATGATTTGTGATGATTATGATGATATGATATTGTTGATTCTATTAGATAGATAGATAGATAGATAGATAGATAGATAGATAGATAGATAGATAGATAGATAGATAGATAGATAGATAGATAGATAGATAGATAGATAGATAGATCTTTATTGTCATTGTTCTGCACAGAACAACGAGATTGAAAAGCCACTTATCAACCCAACAAAACCTAAACAAAATACAACTATACAAAATTATCAACATACTCCCACCCCACATATACACATTTAATCCCTAAAAAGCTCTAAAACTCTAAAAACTATATACAGAAGCTCCCTCATAGACTGCATTGCACTGTATTCAAAGCCAGAACCGCTTTTGGGTAGAAACTATTTCTCAAGCAGCTGGTCCTGGTCTTTATGACCCTATACCTTCTTCTAGAAGGCAGAAGCTGAAAGAGATCATTTCTGGGGCGTGCACTATCCTGCGCAATCTCTACAGCTTTCTTATAACACCTGGCAGCATAGATTTGATCTAGAGTGGGAAGAGTACGCCCAATTATTCCCTCCGCAGTCTTTACGACCCTGGACAGCATTGTTATTTCCCTAGCTGTACAACTCCCAAACCATACACACAGACCATAGGTTAACACACTCTGTATGGTACAGTGGTAGAATGCCAACAGCAGGTCCTTTGAAAGGTTGTTCTTCCTGAGGATTCTCAAGAAGTATAACCTCTGCTGTGCTCTCTTCATCAGATATTTGGTGTTTGCTCCCCATGTTAGATCATCCCTCAGCTCCATTCCCAGAAATCGAAACACCGAGACCTGTTCCACACAATTCCCTTCAATAATAAGTGGCTGGATGTTCAATTTGCATTTTCTAAAGTCCACAATGATCTATTTTGTCTTTTTTACATTGAGGAATAAATTGTTTTCCCTACATCACTCTGTCAGCATCTCAACCTCCTTCCTGTAAGCCGACTCCCCCTCCCCAGCAGTAATCAGACCCATCACCATTGTGTTGTCTGCAAACTTGATGATCTTATTGCTGGGGTAACTGGGAACACAATCATGTGTGTAAAGTGTGTACAGAAGCGGGCTCAGCAGACACCCCTGTGGCGTCCCCATACTTATACTGAGATCCGCAGAGACGTGAGAGCCCATCCTGACCCGTTGGGAACGATCTGATAGAAAATCTAGTATCCACCTGCATAAGCATGGTGGAAGCCCCAGATCTAATAATTTGGGCACCAGTCTATGCGGAAGAATAGTATTCAATGAAGAACTAAAATCTACAAATAACATCTCGCATAATTCTCTTGTTTCTCCAAATGGGACAGAACAGCATGTAGGGCTATCATATTTTATTGTATTGTGGTACTGGATGTACTGTATTGTGATTGTTGTTAGGCGCCCTGAGTCATGTAGCCAAGTGGGCGGCATACAAATCCAATAAATCAAATAAAAAAATCAATCCAAGAAAAAGTAAAACTTTACAGCTATTTAAAAAATTTCCCTTGCAGATCAATGTGAGGTGTTCAGATGAGGGTTTCAAGTTCTGATTTTGATTCAGATCTAAATACAACCAGTCCAGACCCAAATTATTCCAAAATGAGTCAGGCTCAAAGCTGAATCTCCAGTCTGGGTCCCAAACCAACTGAAAGGACCAGGATGCTGGTAAAGAAACATTTCTCAGCCAATGGTTTCTTGTATTCTCATCTCTCCTAAATTAATTTACATCAGGAAACTGCCAGTTCCACATTATGCAAAGGTATTGCATTCTGTTTCCTGTTTCACCTACTGTTTTGCAAGGCAAGAACAGATGGGAATGAATCAGTGGGCCGCCACAGTTGCCAACACTGCAGTCTTCGCCATACAACAAGCCACTCATATCACTCTTGTGAACTAACTTCTTATGTCCTTGAGAAACAATCCCCCCACTGACTATTTCCCCATTTTCCTGAGGCATTTGAACGAGTCCAGGCCAGCAGATATGGGTGGGGTGGGGTTGCCTCCCACCCTAAAGAACAAATGACAAAAACACACCACATGCCACATGCAGGAACAAGGCAAACACAGATATATGATACTCACCTTATTCATTCATTCATTCATTCATTCTCCCACCATAAATAGTGCTCAGCACTATTCTAGGTGGCTCACTGTATGGTGGAAATCAACCCGACATACAGGGAAGAATAGAGTTTGGCACTCATGTAAAAAAGCTCCTGCCCTATAGATGTGTTATTGTCATTCACCAGAGAACCTCAAAGGTGCAATGGTTGAATGTTCTGGAGTGAAACAATTCTTCACCTTTTTTTAAAAAAGCACACTTCCTACAATTATAATCCCTTATATCCACATGTGTGAGAGAGATTGTGGAGAGAGAATGTTTTGAAAGCAGTTCTAATCTGGGCACAGGTAGGTACTACCATTCCATTTGCAAAAACAAAGATCTGCAGTATTTTGTAAAGAGATTTAAGTTTTAGCAAACCCTTTATCAGATTTTCTTCAAAAATAAATGTAGAACTCTTCAGCCAGAAGTAAGAATAGCCTGCATCATAAAAGTTGCTTGTTTTGAGTGAGTGAGTGAGTGAGTGAGTGAGTTAGTTAGTTAGTTAGTTTGGAGAGGGGCAGGATTTTCAAATTTGAATTTCTGACAAGCCTAGATAGAATTTCATATTTTGGTTCATAAAAAGTATGAATGCGTCTTTAGGGTGATTCAGATTTTACAGGAATTGTCATGTCAGCTGTAAAATGACACACAGAAACAGCCTGGCCTCTTAAGAAGAACTAATTCACCATTCATGTAATTATGTGTCTTTGTTTTTGCTTTTCTGGGGATTTGGTTGGTTGGTTGGTTGGTTGGTTGGTTGGTTGACCTACTGAAGTACCACCCAAGTATGGATTTGGGGACTTCTTTTTATGGCAACAAAGATAACTAATAGTGACTTTTATCTATTTCAACTGTTTAACTGGATTAAACAGTTCTTCCTACATTAGAGAAATTCATAATAGCAGTCACCTAGGGTATCACCCAGCACAAAGGGTAAACCTAACCCAATTGGGCTACCTGTACAACATTATCTAACCTAGTACTTATATTTCCAGCATTGAAAACACTGCGTCACAAAAAATAAATATTGTCTGCTACTTGGTCTAATCCATGTGTCCCATACTAAATCAAGTGCGCTGAATCCGAACCTGAAGTCCGATTCTGCCTAGGACATAAGGATCTTAAGTTAGCAAATCTCACCCTCTTGGTTAGGTTCTTGTATTGATCATGTGTGGTATATTTGACACAAATGTAGCAAAAATTTCCGTTTTTTGAACACAGCTGAACCTACTCATCTTTAGCTCAAAACAGACTCACTATGGCCTAGCTGTACTATCCAATGAGATGGTTTTGCACGAGAGACAAGCCCTTGGTCCATCTTGCCTTATACATTATACCTATTTCTGAGGTTAGCTCACTGACTTGCCCATTTGTGCCCAGCTGCTGCTGGAACATGCATGCCACCAGGAGTCATGATTCAGCTGAGGCAGTAGCAGGCATAGTGGTAGCTGCAACTGTTATACTGTTTCCATGTAAAAACACATTACCCAATTACCAACCATTTGAACAGCTATAGCGCACCTTAAAATCTGTACCACAGATTTTACCACAGGCAAAATCTACCACAGGCAAAATCTAACACCACTGTATCATCTGAACAGTCCAATTTTACTGTTTAGATTCTTGGTCCTGCGTTATATCTGAAGATGCCAGAAATACTATCAATAATCAAGCAATTATTTCCCACTTGTGAAACATCTTGCCTGGTAAATATTAATCTCAACAATTTGCACACATTATGCTCCCCCCTCCAGTAAAAACATCACCTCTGAATTAATTTTGGATATTGTTTTGTGCCAACATGGCTGTCCCTTTATATGATGCCTTTATCATCACTATACCTGTGCTCCACAAATGTGGATTTTGTGGCACAATCACATGTACCAAAATGACCACCTAAGTAGAATCAAGAAGGAAATGCAGAGCCAATCTAAGACTTTTTGCAGTCTGAAATAAAGGACAAGATGGTGTCCAATTCCACATAAGAGTCAATTGGAGTTAAATCTACCAGTAGTCCCAATCAGAGCTTGGAAATAACAGGTTACAGGTTACTTACAACTCATTATTGGGAGATGGACAACTGTTTAGCATTTCAGAGGTAACATAAGGAGATGAAGCACTTTATTGGTGCTTCACACAATAATACTAACTTTCAAAGGACATTTTCAGCTATTTTATAAGTATTTTGACAGAAATCTTCCAAGCTTTGTGTAATTGTCTTACCAATCCTAATGGACATGATGGGTTATCCATTAGGAAAAGTTGGGTGCTTGCCCTACACTTTTCCCATTCACTGCACTCACCACTAGTTGTTACACCTTCCACTTCACCTACCACATCAGACCACCACTGCTTTCTCCTCTCCAGGGAAGGAGCGGCAAGTAATGCAAAATCAATAAGCAGTGCAAGAAAAGATAAACAAGTTATCTTTCCAATGTGCTAATGAGTACCGACAATGAGTTACTTATTAAACACCGTAAAAAGTAAGAGGAACAGTTTTCTTTTAAAAAGTAGCTTTCCAAGCTCAGGATTTTGTACTGATGACAAGACAGCATCTTTTGTTACCCCTGAGGTCAGCAGGCTAGTCCTTGTTCTTTCTTTTTGTTCCCAGCATTTACCTGCTGAAGCAGTTACCCAAATCTTCTCTACAGTCCTTTAATGGCTAGGTTAGAGCTTGTTTGTGATGCAAAAAAGTCATGACATTTAGCTTCTACCTTATTCTTTGCTCATCTTGAATATGAAATCCATGTGCCATTCATTAACGCTACACTTCCCACTTAACCACTAGGGCCAAAAACCATGTCAAATGGGTGGGCCTGTTTTCTGTAGGTCAGTGTTTCCCAACCTTTGGTTTCTGGACTTCAATTCCTAGAAGCCTAAGTCAATTCCCCAAAGCGCTGATCAACCAATGTTACTGACAAAGGCTTCTGGGAATTGAAGTCCCCCATGTTGGAAACCACTGCTGTAGGTGGAGTATAACACTTTGCCCACAATTTCTGACTTGCTATAATGCAGGCCAGACACCACCTCCTTTAGTTCCCTGTGGAAAGTATAGATGCAGTGGCTCAAGTGGCTAAGATGCTGACTGGGAGGCAGAAGGTCAGTAGTTTGATTCCTGAGTACTGCAGGATGGAATGAGCTCCCGTCTTTGTCCCAGCTCCGGCCAACCTAGCAGTTCGAAAGCAAGAAATTGCAAGTAGATAAATAGGGACCACTTCAGTGGGAAGGTAACAGCGTTCCGTGTCTAGTCATGCCTGCCACATGACCACGGAAACATCTGCAGAAGCAGACAGCGCTGGCTCTTCGGCTTTGAAACAGAGATGAGCATTGAACCCTAGAGTTGGCTATGACTGGCTTTCGAGCAAGGGAAACCTTTACCTTTACTGGATGCCTCTTTGCACAAGATCAAGGAAACCACCATTGCCTGTGCAATGGAGTGCTATGAATGTGTAACAGAGCAACAAGACACTGACTTCTGCATTCAATATGCTTTCCTTTCCTTTGAGTGCAAACAGCAGCTACTAGAGGGGCTGATAATTATTTGGACCATAGCATGTAGAAGGTGGCAACTGAATCCTATCCTTCCCTCTTGCAGTTCTGACAAAACTGGTTTTTTAGAGCTGCTATTTGAGAATCCTCTCTTGGTGCAAACAGCAGCTTCAAGAAACTATTTTCATTATGACTGGGACAGAGGAGGAAATGGTTAGACCCCTTTTCCATTGGCTAAAATCCTGATACTTATGCTCCTGCAGCTGCATCTCTTTGTATTTTTTTTTAAAAAAAACATTGGATTAAATTGAATATAATATTGTGTTAATAGTACAGTACAACCACGAGTCAAGGCAACATATCTAACATTTTTAAAAAGAATGTAACAATAACAATACCTGACAGCTTCCTGCTCAAATCTTCCGTCAGATTTTGGCAGATACATTATATACTTGGCCAAAACTTTATTGGGTGATCAGAACACCTGGTAGAGCTTGAAAGTCACTTTTTGGATTACAGTTTTCAGAATCCCCCACCCAGCACAGATTGAGAGAATTCTTGAACATATCCTTTTTCCTAACTCTTCTTAATACTCATTACACTTTGGAATTTAACTTTTACTCTCCAGAGCAAGGATGAAGAACCTCTCATTCTATAGATGTTGTCAGTCTATCACAGGGTTGCCCAAACTATGGCCTGGGGGCCAGATCTGGCCCACAACACCACTTCATATGGCCTGCGACGCCCTCATCACTCCCGGAAGCAGAAGTAAAATGTGCCAGCACAGACACGTTTTACTTCTGCTTCTGGGAGCAACCAGGGTGGCACAGGCCTCACGAAGTGGCATCAGGGCTGGATCCAGCCCATGGGCCATAGTTTGGGCACCTGTGGTTTAAGCAGCCTAAAATCTATCTCATCCTGTTGCAAAACATATCTGTTGCAAAATAGATTGCAAGGCACGTTTTACTTCCACTTCCGGTGGGAGGAACCACATGACCGGCCCACTAAATGACATGACTGGCCCACTGAACCACGTGACTGGCCCACAGCCCAATTTGGGAAGCCCTGGTCTACCACATCAATCATCCACTGGCAGTTGAAAAGAAATAGAAAACCATTTCTACAAAAGCCTGCAAACATGTGCAAAGTTCTTAATTGATTTCCTTTGTAGAGTTTGTCGGGCATTTATGAATCATCTGGAAGCAAGAACAAAAACAAAAAAAATCCCACCAACCTGTAGCCTATAAAAGTGTTTACTCAGCTGAAAAGAATATAAATTCAAGCACATTAAACACACACACACAAAATGGAATTCGAACAAATACTCTTGAATTAGCATAGATATTTAAAGACATGAACACATGTAAGTAACTACAAAGAATCCATACATATATCTAAGCCATTTAATAAAGCAAAATCTATTTTCTTAAATCAATGACATTTCCATGTGTCTCTTAAACAAATAACTGAGGAATAGAGGAACACAGCTACTGTTCAGAGATGGTGACAAATAATTCAAAATTGAGGTTTAAAAATACAATTTGAATTTCAAAACCTAGACAACATGTAACAGCTGTCAGAATACATGCTAACGTGAAGGTCATTAGATCTGGGTGATGCTTTCTTTTCAATAAAGAACTTTGTCTTTCAATAATGCATGTATTAAAATTGCTTCACTGTCAGTAGTTTGGTATTTACCTTAAAAAGGGGAGACTGCACAAGCAATGCAAGTACAGTTCCTGCTTACATTATTTTAATATTATCAGTGCATGCCTCTTCCTTAACAGCTGTTCCACATGCCTCTCAATGACTCAGCACCTTTGCTCAGAATGGAATGGGAGAAGGAAAAGTCAATTAGGCGAGATGTCTCAATTGTAGATCATGTCTGATATGTGAAATTCCATTTACCAAGAAATTAAAGCAATTTGTGGGAAAAGATACAGTGCCCTGCAGACAAGGGGACATAGTGAGGGAAGACACAAAGGTATTTTCTAGTGATGAATTCCACAATGTATGCAAATCTCTGTTGTGACATTGTCACAGCAAATTCCATTCAAATATCCATTGCAGCCCTCATAAAAGCATTCTTTTTGTTGATTTATTCTAAAATCACATGTCTCATATTTTTCAGCCAGTTTTGCATTTGAAGAGGCTTGTGAATCTTCTAGTGGGAGAGTTCTATAGAGCCATTATCCTATCTGAACCATTGAAATGTATTTAGATGTCATTCGGATCTCATTCATATGTATTCATATGAAATGTATTCTGATGTCATTCATATGACATCATCTTCCACTTGTACCTCCTGTGATTCCCCTCCCCACTACTTCTCTTGCCTTCTTTCTCCCTTATCAGATTAATATGGATGGGAAGGACAACTACCTTTCAAGTGTAGCAAGGAGAAGAGCAGTTTGTGGTAGGCCTTTTATGAGGTCATTAATTCATAGAAAAATTATAAGTTCCAAAAAACTTGATAACACATAACAGTAGAAGCTGCCTTCCTGATGCCATTTTGATAGCACAAAGCAATACAACAGTAATATCAACACTATCTGATGTAATCAGTGGTGGGATTCATTTTTTTTTTTACTACTTACTCTGTGGGTGTGGTATGGTGTGGTCTGGCAAGTGGGAAAGCCCTGTGTTTCACCTGAATTAGGACTACTTTATTTCAAAACTTGGATGAGCAGGGCCAGCCATAATTTCTGCTACCGGTTCTGTTGAACTGGTGTAAACCTTCTGAATCCCACCAATGAATGTAATCAGGGCTGCCATCAGAAATTTCTGGGCCCCATACTGAGCAATCCTATTGCCCACACCCACCCACCCATACCCACACACACACATGCCCCATGGCCAGCGGTGGCAGGGCCCCTGTCATCTCTGGGCCCTATATGGCAGTACTGGTAGTACTGCCCAGATGGCGGCCCTGGACGTAATCAACAAACACATCTATAAAACATAAGAAAATCAGAAGGCCCACCTCACGCAATCTCCAGTGACACAAACTTAATGTTGCTAATTCCTTCATTGCTGCCATTCCAAGCCCAGTCTTCTTCTGATTTTGTGGCTGCAGTCACCATTTGTATTTAGGATTGAATCAAGGTATACAAAATCTTTCACTATTTCAATTTGTTCATTGTCAGTATTAAAGTTTTGTAGCTCTTCTATAGTTATGTTTTTTGTTTAACTGAAGTCCTGTTTTGGCACTTTTTTCTTTCACTTTCACCAACATCACTTCAATTCATTTCTGCTTTCTGCAAGTAAGATGGTAAGCTGCATATTTTAAATTATTGATGTTTCTTTCATCATTTTTTCACTCCTTCATTTGATCCTGGCTTTCTGTATATGTTCTGTGAGCAGATTGAACATATAAAGGGATAAAGGGATAAGATGGACTCTTGTCTGACACCACATAGAGGAAATCATTCTGTCTCCCCATTTCTATCCTGACAATATTTTCTTCTCCACAATACAAGTTACACTTCAGGACAGTCAAGTGCTGAGGCATATCCATTTCTTTTAGAACAACCCAAATTTTCTCATGAAAGGACAGGCAAAAAGCAAAAGATGGCAGAAAAGGGTCAGAAACCACAATGCAGTTTTTCAGCAACTATCACGTAGAGACAAAGAAGACTGTAACAATAACAGTCCAAAGAGATAGAGAGCAAGAGGGGGAAACAAGAGGTCTCTTCCAGAAGATGCAAGAAATCATAGAAAAAGGTAGGCCTAGATTGGGAATGCTGAATGACCAACAGGGAAAAACACTACCTGACCAGGAGAAAATAAACAGAAGGTAAAAGCAGTATAATGCAGGCATGTACGCATGTACTGGAGAGAGAAAAAGTTGCCAGACTCTTTTGAAAAGGAATCCTATGATCAAGAACCTGCAATTCTAGAAAATAAAATGAAAGCAGCTCTGAAAGCTCCAAAAAGAAATTACCTGGGGTAGATGGAATACCAATGGAAATAATTCATGCCATAAAGACTGAATCTGCCAAAATCCTGAAAACAAATATGTCAAAAATGTGGGAAAGAAAACATTGGCCCCAATCCCTAAGAAAGTAGATGTCAAGGAGTGCAGTAACTATAGGACTATTGCTTTAATTTCTCATGCAAACTAAATAATGCTCAAGCTGTTGCAACAAAGGCTTTTACCTTATATGAGTGAGAAATGCCTGATATACAAGCTGGATTCTAAAAAGGAAGAGGCACTTGAGATCATATTGCAAATATCTACTAACTATTAGAGTGCACCAAAGAATTTCAGAAGATCAGCCTATGCTTTATAGCAGGGATTCCCAACCTATGGTCTGTGGGTCAAACGCAGCCCTCGACACCATTCCATTCAGCCCATCACTGCCTCCACTGAACCCGGAAGTGGAAGCAGGCATGTTTACGTCAGCCGTAAAACGTGCCCGCGGCTATCATAAATGTGGAAGTAGGTGCATTGCAATAAATGCACCTGCTTCCACTTCCAAAGAGCATGATCCAGCCCGCTCAGATGTCCGGGGGCATGGTCAGGCCTGTGGCATAAAAAGGTTGGCCACCGCTGCTTAATAGGCTATATCCCATTAATTCAGTGGGTCTACTTCAGGACTATCAATTAGATTCTGATAAGACCTTTCAGAGGACCAGAGAGGACCAGGCCAATTTTTTTTAAAAAAAATATTTTTTAGATTCCCGGTATATTTTTATACAATGAAGAAAATGCCAAAACAGGATTATAAAATGTGTGGCGCATTTTACTTTCATGGTCCTTTGTGAATGTGAGCCTATGCCAAATGGCCATCCTCCCCTAAACACTTTGTAACAGGTCATAGTTTCAGGCCATATTGCTCCTCTAGCACTACCACCTTAAAGTCTTGTCTACATCAGGATGTTAACTACTATCAGTCTGAACATTTTCAACATGAAGTTCTGATTATTATTTTTTGTACAATATGAGGTAGAAAATGAAACGGATTGACTGAGTAAAGGAAGCCAAATCCTTGTTTGCAAGATCTCAGCAGGGCTGTTTTGAGAGCCACTAATTCATGATCTTGCCATAACTCAAAACTGATTTGGTACCAAATAGCAACAACAACAACAACAACAACAATGACAAGAATCATGTGGTCCATGATCCACTCATATCAGTAAGGATGATTTTTGAGCCCTCTGAGCCACCCAATTACTAAAATGTTTTATCCACAAAATCAAGATTTGGAGAAGGACGAGGAGACAAGAGACTCAGCCTTCCAGAGTCTAGACCAGGGGTGCCCAAACATTTCAGGCCATGGGCCAGTCACATGGTACACCAGGCTGGTCACATGGTTCAGTGGGCCAGTTATGTGGTTCCTCCAACTGGAAGTGGAAGTAAAATGTGCCTTGCTATCTGTTTTGCAACAGAATGAGATAGATTTTTAGGTTGCCATTTTCTCTGCTTAAACCAGGGGTGCCCAAACTATGACCCATGGTCCAGATCCAGCCCCCAACACCAATTCATCTGGCCCACGCCACCCTTGCCACTCCTGGAAGTGGAAGTAAAATGCACCCGTACAGGCACATTTTACTTCCGCTTCCAGAAGTGACAAGGGTGTTGTGGGCCGGATGAATTGGTGTCAGGGGCTGGATCTGACCCATGGGCCATAGTTTGGGCACCCCTGGTCTAGACAGTGGACATTTCCTATAAAACAAGGGGAGCCTCTCATGCCTTATTTTAGAAAAAATAAGTAAATATATACATTATCTGGTTTTTTTAAAAATGGGTGAGTTTATACTTAAGACATCTAGAAGACATCTGTGTTAAGTCACACCTAGACTGGACTACTGTGATGTGATCTAGATGAAGTTGAAATTTGAAATTTTCCCTCAGCATCACAGCAAGAAAAATGTGAAAATACATTTGCTGCCAACAGCAGATTACTACACTCATTATATGTCAGCTGCATTGATTATGAATTCATTTCTGACCTCAACTTTGAGCTATTGAGTATCACCTTTGGAGTCCTGTATGGCTTGAGTCTACCTCAGCTGAGAAACTGTATCCTCCCATATCAACCTGCTATTCCTTGTGATCTGATGTGCAGACCCACTTCCACACCCCAAATATGGCTCTTTGGGACCCCCGGAGCTTTCCATATGATCACACCTGCTGAATAAAACTCCAATATCTTCCTTATAAAGGCCCATTTGACACACCTGTTAATTTCTACATCTTATTAAGAATTTGCCTGTTTTTTAAAAAAAATAGAGTATAGTATTTATTTATTTTTGTTGCCTAATTCAGATTTTAGCAGCTACAGTGAGTGATACCTCATACAACGTCCAAACTTGGTTCTACAAGTTTGGACTTTATACAGATTTGGACTTTGTATGAGGCATGCAAAATCCTAGCCGCGATGCCTCATACAACGTCCAAATCTTTGCCACGATGCCTCATACAACGTTGTTTCCATAGAGATACGTTGTACTGTAACAGCACAGACTTCAGGGCAAAGTCAAGGAAACAGACAGGAAACTGACAGAACTTTAAGAAATCATTGTCTAAAGGCTAAATACATTACAAAAACATGTCAAACAACCCTGATTTTAGGGGACAAACCTTACAACAAGTTTTTAAAGAATGGTCCAAGAACCTGAAGAATGCTGCAAAAATCCCAGGAATGCTTCCAAAAATTCTGACGAAAAAATTCAAAAAAAATAATAATCCAAAATCGCACTCAAAACCCCTCCTAAATACTCTTCGCCTCATGCAAAACCCACAAGAGCAATGCACGCATGCGTTCTGCCTTTTATACTGCCCAGGCACAATGCAACCTGGGAAAAACCCCAATGCCTCATACAAAGTCGCAGCGACTTTGTATGAGGCAACTTTTTCCAAGGAATTAGGCGATGTTGTATGAATTCGATGTTGTACGAAGCGGACTTTGTATGAGGTATTACTGTACTGTAATTCCAAAGTTCTGGGTTGGTTTAGTCAGATGCACTCATTTCAGCACTGTATGCATTGTCTAATTGTTTTGTTTTTTAATTCAGGATGATTATAAATACTTTTTTTAATATAATGAACTGAACTGTTCGAACATGGGCTTGCCAGTAGAAAGAAAACATATGTGATCAAAATAAAATAGTGGCAGAGTTTTATTATAGTGAAAACAACACTATTTTTGAATGGTCAAAGATTTTTCTGCAGTAGCCAAGAGTCTATTCATGCAAAGCATTTCCTTCACAATGCTAATCTGTTCCGATTTTCATAGCTGGCTAATTCAGAAGCTACATTTTAATTTGGCATTTCAGTTGTTCAAATTCTCCTTTCTTCCAACTACCCACCAAAAAAGGAATTATTATCTGAACATTAGGCATAAGGATCATTCCTCTCTAGAATTAGGGGGAAAAAATCAAATAGATAACAGGGTCCATGCATTTGAACTAGTGATATCATTGAAGTTCATCATCATCTTATTCTTAGTTCAGTATATGATCTTTTCCCAACTCATGATTGCCTGGCTATATTGAACAGCAAGTACCACTTTCCTAATAAATTCTTCTTCAGCTCAGAATGCTGGGTAAAATTTTGTATCTATTCTGAAGGCATTCAGTGGAGTAGGTGTTCATAAAAGCACCTTACCCGGTATCAAAACTATTTACCATGGGATTGTTTATATCATAAAAGGAAAAGATATTAATTCAACTCTGAATTAATGCATAGATTAGGCTGTGTTGGTCAGAGATTTTTATCTAGACTTAGCATACCATGCATTAGATTAAAAACTCAGAGCAGCTGCTCCAACCGCCAGCATTCATCTGTTTCTTTCCTGTTCCATTCAAAGCATCAAGGCTTCACCACTTGTGCTAGTTTTTTGTAATTTCTAGAACTCCTAATAGGCTTAATAAATAAGATCATTAAGCAAAACAAGATGTAAAAATGTCCTACACAGGATCAGAGGTATGCAGCTTTTCATTGGATTAATTATTCCCAGAAAGGAATAATATTGTTAATATTATATTATTAATATTATTAATAATATAATTGTTATTATTATTAATATAATATTGCTAATAGAATGCAAATGTGTTATAAAAATACATTTGCATTCTATTAGCAATATTATATGAATATATAACTATTTCAGATTAATCCATAGCAGTATTGTAAAGCAGATGTAAGAGAGAGGGGGATTGCGCACATTCAAATGTGTTCTCCACTATCATGGTACACTGTATATTCAAAGCGGTTTCTGCAGTTACATTGCCAGAAAATTGGCAAATAGAATTGGCAAATAGAACTGTTTTCCTGTGAACAAGGGAAAAAATTAAAAAATAAGCATATTTATTTGTGCTAAATGGCATTCTAAATTTAGTTCTATTAAGTGACCATATCGTATAGTGCCCATGGATCTGGATTAGATATACTTAACTGGCTGTGCCACCACAGTCAACTTGATTTGACTAGCATGTGGTTCTAAGATGGAAACATCACTTCATCTGCTCTCCATAATGTAGCCCACCAGATTTACAGGAGCTCTTCACCTGCACTGAAAGCCATGCAGGCATATACTCATTTCACTATTGCCCCACGTAAGAATGAACTGAGCTGATGCACATCAAGGTTGCAAAACCTTGTGTACATTAACTATGTTCTGCTTAATGCCAAGCAATGCTGAAATTAAGTGTGGCTCCAAAGTTCCTGGCCACAAAAAGCTAGCACTATTTTGAGGCTTTGGAAAAAGTAATCTGTTAATACCTTGGCTGTGTAAGAAGGAAAGTCTACAGGACAACAACAAAGGAGAGGCTAAAACGATCACACCCTACTCAGTCATTTGCATACTTAAATGATATTGATCACTCTTATTTGCATTTTGCTATATTTCCCAAATGTGGAGGATGTTCCGAAAGCAAGGAAGTTTTGTCCACCATCACGTAGCCCTGAGCTTCACATGACCAGTATTTTTTACAGACGTCACACTTTCACTGCAACCATGTTCTCATCAAGCTCCCATGGCCACGTACACCACGAGCAACCTATAACAAGGTGTATCTGGTGTATAATCCAGCTTTCAGGTTTGTGCTCAGTGAAGTAAAGGTAGAAGTTTGCTGGGTTAAGGTCAGAGAAAACCTGTTCACCTCCAAGGCAACTGCTCACAGACAAATCAACACATACACACCTACACACACCAGAACAAAAAAAGGAACAAAAGAAAGAAAAGCTCTGTGTGTGGAATGGTGCCTATAAATTCAGGCACAAGTGATTGAATTTATTTTCATAAATTAAAGATTCCAAGGCGAGAAAAGTAGATTTCATTATTATTATTTTATTTTAAAATACAAGGATTCTCCCACAAAACTGGGATTAAAATCCTAGACCAAGCTCTATTGCAAGAAGGCAACATTGTAAGAATTCTAGCAGAACATACCACAAATTGGGCTTGGTGCACTGAAGAGAGGACAAAGTCGACATTGAACCATGCCCTAAAACCCCATATGAGAATTTGGCAAGACCAGCGGTATCTGCAACATCTCAATTCCCAACATCATGAGAACAAGCGACTCCATATTGGACGGCATCCATTTCCCTCTCCTATGGGCTCTAAGATCAGGTTTTGCACTTACTAAAGCCAAAGCAGCATCTCAGTTCTGCCCTGGGAAGAAACACTTGAACAACTGACATGACAGAGGGCATCACATAACCCACAATCTCCAGTCTGGGATTCACAAAATATGTCCAACCGCTTGGAGCATGAATTCTGCCTGCCCCCGTGATCCCGTCCTTTTTCTGCACTATCCTGACAAGCCCTGCAACACTGTAGGTTGGCTTGCCATGTATTCTAGGCCCAGCCAGGTAGGATAAGCAAGAAAGAGGCAGATAGAAACGAGCAGGCAGAGAGCAAAGAGCAGAACCTCCGAGACCAAAGGCAGCTGGATTCTTAAAACAGTAACCAAGTATTTCTGCCCAAATACAGACCCATCCTCTGCCTGCACGTTAAAATGTATGGGAGCTCACAATCCTATATACATGTCGCAAGAAAAAAATGCAGCAATGCAATGGGGGAAAAGAAACCTCAACTTTCCCTAAGTAGGAAGCAAGTACAGCACTTGAAGCCTCTAGGAAAAGCAGCCGTGGCAGGGTGGGTTGAGGAGAGAGGAGCAAAACTCCAAATCTCTTCCATCCAGGAAGGTCTCCCTGCCCTTCACTGCTCCCCTGGCAGCTGGGAATACCTTCTTGATCTTGCCTATACCATTCCACACACACATACACACAAAGGCCATGATAGGGGTGAAAGCAGCAAACGCCCAACCTTATGCAACTAGAATCAAAGGAGTGGGGGACGCAATGACCAGCCCAATGCACAACCAACCGAGCTCCCATCTGTCAGTCAATCCAAGAGGCAACAGGGCTTTTCTGCCTCAAGCCACCCACCCACCCACCCCTGGCCTTTTAACCCCTTTCCCTCCCCAAAGAGTGCCTCCAGACCCCCCAGGAGACACGGCTGGCCTGGCCTATGTGGCCTGCTGTCATGTCAGGTGCTTCCACGGAGAGAGGGAGGCAGCTCTGGCGACCCAGGGATGGAGGGAGCGGACCAGCTGATCATCCCAGACGCAGGTGTGTGTGTGTGTGTGTGTGTGGGGAGGGGGGGTGTCCTTCTTCCATGCTCAACTCCCGGCCCCCTACCCCAGGGCTCCGTCCTACCTTCCTCCTCGCTGTCCCCCATCTGAGTCTGGGATTTCTCCTCCGAGGGGCCCGATCCACCGCCTCCTGCCCCTTCGGGGTTTTTGCGCTTCTTCGACATCAGGGCGGTTGGGTGGGGAGTTGAATGAGGGGGGGCTAAGTAGGGGGGGGGCTTTGGGATTTCTCTCTCTCTCTCTCTCTCTCTCCGAAGAAAACCAGCCCCGTGGATGGCAAGGAGTCACCGCTTTTTAAAAAAAAGAAGAGAGGACGCGACTTCGGAGTGGCTGGAGACCGAGCGGTAGGCAGGGACTTAGCGGAGAAATCCTACAAATCAGAAGCCCATCCGCGCAGCAGAGAGAGCCCCCACGTCGGAAGGAGGGTTGCCTGGTGAGCGGCGCGGGCCCCCCACCCCCCACCTTCGCTCGCCCTGACTGGATCCCCTCTTAGGTTGGAGGGAGGGAGGGAGGGAGGGAGGATGGATGGGGCCAAATCCAAGGAGGGGATCAAAGAGGGGGGGGGAAGGCTAGGAGGGATGGTGGCCCTCTACCCCTTTTTTTACACACACTACCAAAGAAGACTGCCTGGGGGGAGGGTTGAGGGTGCAAGAACCGCAGGGGGTGGCCAAGGGGGATCAGCCCCCTCCCCGAGGTGACAGCCACCCACCCACCCAAGGCAAAGTTCTAATGTTTTTGTGTGTTTATGTGTGTGTGACATTTGTTGCCCCTCCTGAAGAAATATTTTGCAAAGGAGCCCCCCCCCCCGCATCTAAATTCCTGGCTACGGCCATGAAGAACCGTCTGCATTGCATTTGGGGGGGGAGGGGGTTGAGGCGGGAAACACCCCCGATCCTTTCAGTGATGGAGAAGGGGGGGATCAGAGAGAAAAAGCAGCCGGGGGGAAGAAAGGAGCCCTCTCCGAAGGGGGGGGCGTTGGGAGTTCGGGACGCAGCTGGGCAGGGGTGGTGGTGGGAAAAAAGTGACTCGCCCCCGGAAAGTGAGAAGAGATCCTGGAGGGGACGATGCGGGGGCGGCAGCGGCGGCAGGAGAGAGATCTAGGGAGTGGGAAGGTCTGGCTCGCATCCTACTACTACTCCGGGGACATCTGAGCTTGGGCTGCGATCCTAAGCTTCCGTCTACATGTTTTGGATCTGGCGCTTGGGAGTCGGAGGGTGAGATTCCCCTGGAAATCCTGGCTGCCAACCTGCGCGCATTTAGCGCCGCTCCCTCTAAAAGGTGATCGAGCAGGTTGCAAGCATATATATACAGGATATATACACCATACATAACACCGTGTGACAAGCCTAGCTTACTTTCTCTCCCACTTTCCTTCCCCTCCCCACTTCTTCCCACTTTCTTTCGGCGGGGCCCCACTGACCGATCCTAGGCAGAGGATGGGGACCGTCAGCCAGCCCCCGCCCCCCAACCTCCCCTCCAACTACGCCACTCAACCCGATCTCACCTGCATCGCCCTCCTGAGACGCAACTTCGGGGCTTGCCTCGCTGTTCCGTCGGGGAGACCCAGGGTGGGCGCGGGGAAGAGAGGCGATTCAGGAGCCATGGCCGCAAAAAATGGGGGGATGTGGGGTCTGGTGGGCTCCACACGCCACGATGACCCCCGCCCCTTTTCCAGGGGTCGGTGGCACCTGCGGCCAAAGGAAGAGGCAGCCGGGAGCATCTTCCGTCCCTCTCCCAGGCTGATCAGGAGAAGATCGCGGGCACACGGGAAGCCTTCTTCCCACCGGGCTGATCGCGGCTGTCTGGATCCCTTCCTTGTCCAGGAAGAGGCTGCGGTTTCCCACGAGGGTCCCGTCATCTGGCAAGTCTCGGTGGATGGCGGCTCTCTCGTCCCGGGCTGGCTGGCTGGCTGGCCCCGCGCTGGACGCGGACGAGGCTCGGCGGTCCGACGGCTTTTGCCTGGAAGTTGAAGAGTTTGCCTTCTTTTCTTTTTTCCAAAGCGAGAAAGGGGGACTGAGAAGGAGGAGGGGGGGGGGGTTGGCCACGTCTCACGTCCAACAGGAGGCAATGACGTGCGTAGAGCTCCATTGCTATAACAGCGCCAAGGCTGCAATTGGCATGCATTGAAATGATAAGGGGCGCTCAGACGTAAGCAGCAGCCCTGGACCTTTCCGCAAAGGGACTTGGAAGCCGAGAGAGGATTGTGCTTCTCTCTCGCTCGCTCTTTCTCTTCCCAGTACAAAAGCAAAACACTTTGAAAGCGGTGGGGCTGGAGCGGGGGAGGGAGATGGGGGGGGGGGGAATATAGGAGGGCATCGAGAGGGCATCTGGGCAGCTAGGGACATTTGGGCACATCACACGAGTTCTTGATTCAGGCTAGAAGCTGCGGGGTAATGTGAAACCGACTCGAATGTAAAGGTAAAGGTTTCCCTTGCTCGAAAGCCAGTCGTATCCGACTATAGGGTTCAGTGCTCACCTCTGTTTCAAAGCCGAAGAGCCCAGCGCTGTCTGCATCTGCAGACGTTTCCGTGGTCATGTGGCAGGCATGACTAGACACGGAACGCTGTTACCTTCCCACTGAAGTGCTCCCTATTTATTTACTTGCACTTTCTTGCTTTCGAACTGATAGGTTGGCAGGAGCTGGGACAAAGACGGGAACTCATTTCGTCCTGCAGTACTCGGGAATCGAACTGCTGACCTTCCGCCTCCCAGACGATGGCGTCTTAGCCACCGTATGAAATCTTTCTCTGGATGGAGAACAAGAGAGAGAGAGACTTGTAGGAGACCTCGAGGGAGATCGCCCGAATATTTATCATCTCCCAGGTCTTCCCAGCCTTTTGATACTTGTGCAAGAGGCAGGAAAGTCTGCAGGTGAAGCCTCTGCCTCCCCATCCCACCCCCATATGAATGTGTGTTTGTCTTATGGAGTTGTGGAACAATGGTGCACCCCGCCCCCCTGTCCCTATTGAATAAATGAGGAGGGAATCGTGGGCAGAGGTGGCTCTTCTGTGTGATAGCAAGACAGCCGGAGAAGGCTAGGAAGCGTTTCAGACCACAAACCTTGGTCCCTTGTGGGTCCAGCGTTGCTTCAGGAAGGACAGCCAAAAAAAAAAAAAAAAAAGCTTAGTAAGTCTTCGAGGCTATGTGAGCGCAGGTGGTAAGGTCTGGTGTGTGACGTGGCAAGTGTGTGTACTCGAAGTAGAAGGGAGAGCGTGGGGTTTTTTTTAAAAAATAAAAAAGGGCAACAGAACAGATCTTCATCCCTGGACACGTTGAGGAAATTAATTTTATACAGCCAACCTAAAACCCGAGTACTGCAGGACGGAGTAAGCGCTCGTCTCTGTCCCAGCTCCTGCCAACCTAGCAGTTCGAAAGCAAGACATTACAAGTAGATAAATTGAGACCACTTCGGTGGGAAGGTAAACCGCGTTGCGTGCGCGACGGTGTCTAGTCATGCCTGCCCCGTGACCACAGAGACGTCTGCAGAAGTAGTCAGCGCTGGCTCTTCGGCTTTGAAACAGAGATGAGCACTGAACCCTAGAGTCGGATTCGACTGACTTTCGAGCAAGGGCAACCTTTACCTTTACTGACTGTCGTTGCGAGGAGAGACAGCAGGGCAAGAGTCCCCACCCCCACCGGCCGCCCACGAACCCACGCCCCCTCGCGGTCCCCAGAGGAAGTCCCAAGTCGGGCTGGTCTCCTCCCGCAACCAGAGCGGCGCTTGGTCTGGTGGGCCAGAAGAAACCGCCTGCCAACAGCGCCCTGCTCCAGGATAGGCGCAAGCTCGACCGCATCAGCTCGGCGGCCCAGAGCACCCATTGCATGCCCTGGGCCCGAGACACACACGCAAGCAGACACGCGTCCTCTGCTGCATTACCATACGCGTCCACCCCAGATCGATCCCCTCCCCCTTGTAGACCTCCGGACTCTCGGTGTGTCCACGGGAGATGGAGGCAAGGTTGCGCCCAAGGGCCGGGTTCCCACGTGAAGAGGTCCTTTAAACGCAGGGGTGCCCAAACCTTTTGGGCTGCAGGCCGGTCACGTGGTTCAGTGGGCCAGTCACCTGGTTCCTCCCACCAGAAGCGGAAGTTAAATGTGCCTTGCGATCTGTTTCGCAACAGGATGGGATAGATTTTTAAGCTGTCGTTTTTCTCTTCTTTATCTAGGGGTGCCCAAACTACAGCCTGTGGGCCAGATCTGGCCCCTGATGCCAATTCATCTGGCCCACACCACCTTCATCGCTCCCATAAGCAGAAGTAAAACGGGAGCAATGAGGGCAGCACGGGCTGGATGAATTGGTGTCAGAGGCCAGACCTGGCTCATGGGCCATAGTTTGGGCCATACCTGTCAAGTTGTGGGGTGAAAAAAACAAGAATCACCGCTGCGTCTGATGGATGCTCATGCATGAAGGGGTTACTGAAGCTGTGCATATGCATGAAGGGGTTACTGCGCATGCGCAGTGACCCCTTTGTGCATGTGCAGCACTGCAGTAACTCTTTTGCACATGCGCACTGCTTCCTCTGATGGGTGTGCATGCACAGTAACCCCTTTTCTGGTCATTCAAATATGGGATGGCCGTGGAAAGGACCAGGAAAGAGGGGTGAAATATGTGATTTCCTGGCCAATACAGGATACTTGACAGGTATGGTTTGGGCACCCCTGTTTTAACACCATAATATGAATGGCAGCATGAGGAACAGAAGGGGCTTGGAGCAGAGGTTGCTGCCCAAGTCAGAAACTTGGTGTTTTTCACCAGCAGCCTACTTATAAATTTAGAGCAAGGTTGCCCTTTTGTATCCTGGACTAGGAGAGGGTAGGAAGAAAAGCAATGGAGAAGAATCACCCTTTTGGCCAGAGGCCAAAGTCACAAGTATAAAGGAAGCATCTGAAACCCTGTGGTCCTCCAGATGTTGGCCAAGCTGGTGCCATGCCTAGACTATAGAGCAGTGTTCCCCAACCTTTGGGTTATGGACTTCAATTCCCAGAAGCCTAAGTCAATTCCCCAAAGGAATGATCAGCCAATATACTGACTTAGGCTCCTGGGAATTGAAGTCCCAAACCCAAAGGTTGGGGGACACTGCTTTAGAGGATAGAGGTAAGGGTAGCAAAGCTGTGATCAGCTTTGGACAATGCAGTTGAGAAGCAAACCGCCCTAGAGGGTTCCCCAAAATGAGCTGTTCAGGGGAGACCAAGAAATGTTTAAGAACACGAGTAGATCATAGCAGCAGCTCAAGAGTGGCATTTTCACTATGCAGAGATCGAAACAGATGCATTGGAATAATTTTCAGATTGATCTTCTGGTTTGAAGTGAACTTTGCTAGTGCCTAAGGACTGCAGTGGCTCAAGTGGCTAACACGCTGACTGGAAGGCGGAAGGTCAGGAGTTCGATTCCCGAGTACTGCGGGATGGAATGAGCTCCCGTCTTTGTCCCAGCTCCTGCCGACCTAGCAGTTCGAAAGCAAGACATTGCAAGTAGATAAATAAATAGGGACCACTTCGGTGGGAAGGTAAAAGCATTCAGTGCGATCCGGCGTCTAGTCATGCCTGCCAATGACCACGGAAAGGTTTGCAGAAGCAGACAGTACTGGCTCTTTGGCTTTGAAACAGAGATGAGCACTGAACCCTAGACTCGGATACGACTGGCTTTCAAGCAAGGGAAACCTTTACCTTTACCTTGCTAGTGCCTTGTGTAAATCAACTTCTTTAACTGCAAAGAAGGCCAGAGTTACATGCAAGATGTAGATTGCAATTTTGCCCTGAAAATGTAGCATCGAGTCTCTTCTGACAATAGAGAGAGGCCACTTAGTTTAGTGAAAGGGTAGCCATGTTTCAAAGAGGTTAGGTCCAGTCCATTTAAAGATCACGAGCCATCAGAAGGATGAGCAACAGGGGTATTGATATCCCCTCTCTCCATTTAGCACCTGGAGAGTCTACTGAGCAAACACAAGAGAGTTACAGGTTGCATTCTTCCCCACTATGAGGATAATTCAGTTATTAGAGTAATTATTTCCCAATTTACATCTCTCTATATAAATTATTACTTACTTGGTTACTTGGTTGATCTGTACTTAACACATCTAGTTTGATGTGGCGGATTCAAGCATCGTCTCCCACTGTTTACGATCCCCGCGATTTTAGCAGCCTCTTGCCATCAAGAAGTCCTACTACTACCATAGCAATGTCCAGTGCTGCATGGGTGACTGAGGCCCGTGTTTTTTTATGCTCCTTAAGCTATTTTAAATATGACAACTCAACTGGCCATGTTGAAGCAATGCACTGGCCATGTGCATTGCCCAAGTACCCGACCCAACTTAGCTGACCTGTGGTTCCAAAATGGAGAACCATTCGGGACCACTAGTCGATACCTTTGTGGCATGGTTGAACCTGCCAGGGGAATATACCCCCACCATAGCTGTCGGACAGCCAGGGTCACTGCTGCACCACATTGAAGTGTGTATGTAAATTGTAACATACAATGTTTATGCAGATCTGTATGCTTCCCCCGCCCCTCACCCTTTGGTGATGTGTAAAGAAGGAAGGACTGAGAAATCATGTCTGAGTAATTTATACCTGTAAAATCAAGTGAGTTGCTGTAAGTTGGCAATGATGTGACTGGACATAATTCATTAATTGGTCACGCAATTAATGAACATAAGTTTTACTTTGGATGGATTTAAATTGTAAACCTGCCAAAACTGTTGGGATAATAGCAATCTTGCAAACATTAACGGTGTGTATCGGTGGGAGGGAGTGTGACAACCTAAACTGATTGTCCTTTGCTACTAACTTAGAACATAAGAACATAAGAACATAAGAACAGCCTTGCTGGAACAGGCCTTAGCCCATCCAGTCCAGCATTCTGTCTCACACAGTGGCTCACCATTTCCTTCAGGGTATTCCCAAGCAGATGCCTTCACCTGCTTAGGATTCCCTGGAAATGGCATTGAGAGATATCCTGCCTATCTCTCCAACCCGGAGGTTGTCCTTAGGTAGCCATAATTATAGCCATTGATACCCTTGTCCTCCATGAACTTGTCTAATCCTTTCTTAAAGCTGTCAAGACTGACAGCTGTCACCACTTCTTCTGGCAGGGAGTTCCATAGACCAGGGATCCTCTGGGTGAAAAAGTACTTTCTCTTATTTGTTTGAGAACTAGCACCCAAAAGTTTCATGGAGTGTCCCCTAGTTCTAGTGTTGTGCGATAGGGAAAACAGTTTTTCCTTATCTACTTTGTCCACACCGTGCATGATTTTATAAACTTCAATCAGGTCACCTCTTAGACGCCGTCGTTCAAGAGTGAAAAGGCCCAACCGTTGCAGCCTCAGATGGTAAGGAAGGTGTTCCAGTCCCCTAATCATTCTGGTTGCCCTCCTCTGTACTTTCTCCAACTCCATAATATCCTTCTGGAGGTATGGCGACCAGAACTGTACACAATATTCCAGATGGGGCCTCACCATAGATTTATAAAGAGGCAAAATGACACTTGCTGACTTATTTTCTATACCCTTCCTAATGATCCCTAACATTGAGTTTGCTTTTTTCACTGCTGAGGCACACTGGGTTGACACCTTCATTGAGCTGTCCACCAGGACACCAAGGTCCCTTTCCTGGTTTGTCGCAGAGAGTTCAGACCCCATCAGTTTATAAATGTAATTGGGGTTTTTTGCCCCAACATGCATCACTCTGCACTTACTGATGTTGAAGCTCATTTGCCACTGTTTTGCCCACTCCCCCAGTGTCAAGAGATCCCTCTGGAGCTCTTCACAATCTCTCACAGTTTTCACTACCCTGTATAATTTAGTGTCGTCAGCAAATTTGGCTACCTTGCTTTTTACTCCTACCTCTAGATCATTTATGAAGAGGTTGAAAAGCAGGGGTCCCAGTACTGAACCTTGGGGGACCCCACTCTTTACTTCCCTCCACTTGGAGAAGTGTCCATTTAGTGCTACCCTCTGTTTCCTGTCCCTTAGCCAGTTGCTGATCCAGGACAAGACCTGTCCCTTTATTCCATGACTGGTAAGTTTATTCAAGAGCCTTTGGTGTGGGACCTTGTCAAAAGCCTTCTGAAAGTCCAGATAAACAATGTCAACTGGATCCCCCTTATCCACATGCTTGTTGACACTCTCAAAAAATTCCAACAGATTAGTGAGGCATGATTTGCCCTTGCAAAAGCCATGTTGGCTCTCCTTTAGCAGCGCCTTCTCTTCTATGTGCCTATTAATTCTATCTTTTAGGATGGTTTCCATCACTTTACCTGGGACACATGTCAAACTGACAGGCCGGTAATTTCCTGGATCACCCCTGGATCCTTTTTTGAAAATTGGTGTTACATTCGCTACCTTCCAGTCATCAGGCACAAAGCCTGATTTGAGGGAAAGATTATATATTTTGGCTAGGATATCAGCAATTTCATCTTTAAGTTCCCTGAGAACTCGTGGATGGATGCCATCTGGTCCTGGGGATTTGTTAGTGTTTAGCTTAACAAGACATGCAAGGACCTCCTCCCTGGTTATTTCTATCTGGCTTAATTCTTCGGTTTCCCTCCCTACGAAGATAGGCTCTGTTTTGGGCATGTGGTCTCTGTCTTCTTCAGTGAATACTGAAGCAAAGAATTCATTGAGTCTCTCTGCAATCTCTGTTTCCTCTTTAATAACCCCTTGCCTTCCATTGTCATCTAATGGTCCAATGGCCTTCCTAGTTGGGTTCTTACTTCTAATGTACTTAAAGAAGTCTTTGTTATTTCTCTGAGTATTTTTAGCTATACGCTCCTCAAAGTCTTGCTTTGCTTTCCTGATTGTTGCCTTGCATTTGTTCTGCCAGAATTTATGTTTCTGCCTGCTGTCCTCATTTGGACAAGCCTTCCATCTTCTAAATGAGCTTTTCTTGCTCTTGATCACTTCCCGAACAGCTCCTGTAAGCCACATCGGAGTCCTCTTGGACCTGGCAGTGCCCTTTTTCCTTTTGGGTATGCATTCCAATTGAGCCTCTGTTATTGTTTTTGTAAACAGCCTCCATGCCTCTTGGAGTGTTTGGACTCTCTCAATTTTCCCTTTCAGTTTCTTTTTTACTAGTTTCCTCATCTTTGGGAAATTTCCTTTTTGAAAATTTAAGGTCTCTGTGTTAGATTTTATCAGTGACTTGCGGTCTATGATCAAGTTAAACATAATTGAGTTGTGGTCACTGTTCCCTATTGGATCAGTCACATTAACATCTTGCACCAGATCCTGAGTATTACTCAGGATCAAGTCAAGGATTCTTGTACCTCTAGTTGGGTCTTCAACCATCTGTCCCAGGGAACAATCATTGAGCATATCTAGGAACTTTATCTCTTTATCATGTGCTGAACAACAGTTCACCCAGTCTATGTGAGGGTAATTGAAGTCCCCCATTATAACCAGGCTTCCCTTCCTGGATGCCTCCTTTACAACATTCTCCAACTGCCAGTCTCCCTCAAGAGTTTGGGTCGGATTGATAAAGTTCTTCACCTGTGTCTGGTATTTGAAGAAAATCCCTGTTACCTCTTCATGTTTCTTTGTGCTTTCACAGTCTTTTTATTATCTCATAGAATCATGGAATAACTGAGTTGCAAGGGGCCTCTTAGGCCATAGTGTCCAACCCTCTGCTCAATGCAGGAATCTAAATCAAAGCAGATCTGACAGATGGCTGTCCAATTCTCTCTTGAATGCATCCTGCGTTGGAGCGCTCATCACCTCTCGAGGCGGTTGGTTCCACTGTCATACTGTTCTAACTGTTAAGGAGTTTTTCCTAATATTCAGCATATATCTGGTTTCCTGTAGTTTGAGCTTGTTATTATGCATCCTGCACTCAGGGATGGTGGAGAACAGATCCTGCCCTTCCTGTTTATGATTATATTTCAGGCATTTGAAGAGTGCTATCATACCCCTCTTCCTAAGGCTAAACATGCCTAATTCCTTCAGTCTTTCCTCATATGGCTTTCATTATCTTTGAACTGCAGAGTTAGAAGGAACCCTATGGATCATCTAATCCAGCCCCTGCAAAGCAGCCACAGTGGCAAATCAGAGTCCCAACCTCATTAAACCACTGAGCTATCCAGCAGATAGTCCTTTCATTTCCCACTGGTTTCTGACCAAGCAACAAACATGGAGGTTCTCCCCATATGCTGATGGCAATATTCTTCTCTTTTTTCCCCTGACTGTAACTATAGATCGGTGGTGGTGAACCTTTTAGAGACTGAGTGCCGAAACTGCAACCCAAAACCAACTTACTTATCACAAAGTGCCAAGACAGCAACATGTGAGGAAAGAAATGCTCCTATTGGGCTGCTGGGCAGAGGGATGGGGTGAACTCTGTGCTGCGGGGAGGGAGGAACCGCTCCCACTGGGCTGCTGGGCAGAGGGGCGGGGGCACACTCTGTGCTGGGGTGACTGCAGGGGTGCCCACAGAGAGGGCTCCAAGGTTTACCAGAGGTTTACCAATAACTGTAATTATTCTCTTCTTCTTTGTGTCCTCTTTTACCCCTTTGGGTGTCAAGGGAGATACAAGGTTCTTGCTCTGGCACTTCTAGCAGGCCACCACTGGTGGTTTTTGGTGCTCTTGTAATATTTCTTTGATGTGATCTGTCCACCTTCCTGTGGGTCTGCCTCATGCTCTTTGTCCTTCTCCTCTTTTCACTGATGCTTTGTATGGTATGGAATTCCAAGACATTATCTCCAAAGATAACTGTAATTAAAGATACATTTTTCTACATTAAAAGCTTCTAGAGTGCTTTCTATCATGCAAAGAGCTAGTTTGTGTGAAAAGCAAAGGGGGTGTCAAGGCAAGGGTTGAGACTGAGTTGACCTTTCCACATCTCTGTGCTGTTGTTGTTTTTTTCCTACCTCATACTCTGTTAACTAAGAGGAATAGCCAAAATTCCCCAATAAAAACTGATTGCACCTTTTAAATTACTGTCCAATGCCTGATGCTTTAGGAACTTTAACTTTCAATACTAAACCATCATTCAGTTACACATGGAGTCCTACATTCAATTCTTGACATCCCTTGTAAAAAACACTCCCAAGAAATGTCAGACTTGAGAACAATGATGCAGCTTGAGGTAGTGGGAAGCCATAGCTAAACAGAGCAAATATTCCAAAGCAGTACATAGAAGTAAGACTCTTTCTATAGTTGTTTGTCCACAAATGTACAGTTAGCTTGTTTATTTCAATGACATGCTCTTAATCAACTGTTTTTTGCTAGCTTTTGTGATTTCTTTATGATAAGCTGGACCATATGGAAGGCTGAGTGCAGAAGAATAGACATCTTTGAACTATGTTGCTGGAGGAGACTCTTGAGAGTCTCCTGGACTGCAAAGAGATCAAATCAGTCCATCCTAAAGGAAATAAATCTTGACTGCTCCTTCGAAGGACAAATACTGAAATTGAAGCTCAAGCACTTTGGTCACCAAATGAAAAGAGAGGACTCACTGATGAATGCCCTGATGCTGGGAAAGATCGAAGGCAAAAGGAGAAGGGGGCGGCAGAGGATGAGATGACTAGATGGCATTGTTGACACAATGGGTATAAATATGGGTGGGCTGTGGAGGATGGCAGGTAACAGAGTCATGCATGGGGTTGCAAAGGGTTGGACTCGACTGTACGACTAAACAAAATGATTTCCTTATCTCGGTTCTCCAAATTTTCACAATTCCCCAATGCTCTTCTCAACATAGTTTGATTCTCCACATAATTTTGCAGTTTAGCACTGCCCAACTTAATTTTTCCCTTCTCAGGTACATCATCAATTAGCCACAATTAGCCACTGAAAATTATGGAAACCTTACTCAAACACCAATAGGATTTCAGTCAGTAATTCATTTAAGCTTAGTAAACTAAGCTGAGTGAGTAAACAAAGGAAAATAATATTTTGGAATGCAAAAACGCCACCTGAACACTGACATTAAAACACTTGTCATGACCATCTTTGGTTTATTGCAGAGTTTCTCAAGAGATCAAAATGCCATCTTATACTACTCCATGAATGAAAGTTCTCCAGTGATGTAAAAGAGATTGTTTCCTTCTGGACTCTCCTTGCTAAAGCTTTGAAAGGAATTATGGTAAGAATGCATTGTAGGATTTTTAAATTTTTGCTATGCCATTCTTTACATTCAAGATGACTCCAAACCAACCAACATTTTATAATGTAAAATCAAACCAAAGCCCATACTGACCAAACATAACAATAGACCAAGAGATAAAAGCAGTTCAAAACCAGTACAACAAAACATCATTTAAAGAAAAAACTAGGAAAAGCCTTCCATAAGAGATTAATTTAAGTCAGAAAGTTAAGTCAAGTAGCATTAAAGACAAACACCTCTGTAAACAGAAATATATTTAAGACCAATAAGGAGAAGTAAAATGAATTATTTGTGAAAAACGTTCCAAAATCATTGTGTGACAACTGGAAAATTCCTTTCCCTTGTTCTTGTGCTTGGAAAGTTTCCTTTAGGGGTTGCAACATCTTTACCTATAAGGAAGGACGTTAACCATTGGAATGTAACAAAGGCTCCTGCACCCAGCCCAACCATCCCTAACCGAGCCGCCTGCACTTACCTTACCCCCGCCTCACCATCACCGCAAGGGTCTGGAGGTCGCCAGTGGGGCAGCTGCCCCATGAACGTGACCAAAAAAACCCCCTACAAGTCCAAGAGTCCTCTGCGCTGCACAACCCCTCAGCCAATCAGGCTGAGGGACGCGAGCACAGAGGAGGCCGGGAACACATGGCGTGCCGACTTAAAAAAAAAAGTGCCAGGAGGGAAATACTTTGAAATACCCAGCCAGAGCCAGGAAAAGGTAAGTGCAGTTGGTGGGGGTTAGGGAGTGGTGGTGGGGAGGCATGGCCCCAGTAACCATGTTGCCCCCCCCGCCCCACTACCTAGCCCCCCTCCCTAACCCCCTTACCTTTTGCACTTACCTTTTGCCGGCTCCGGATGGGTCTTTGAAAGTCTTTCCCTCATGGCGTGGCCTTCTGCATAGGGAGAAGCACCAGCCTCTCCTTCGTCCCTGCGGGCGACGTGGCCTCGACCCATCTGGAGCTGGCAAAAGGTAAAGTGCAGTTGGTGGGGGTTAGGGAGGGGGGAGCCATGGCCCTGGTAACCACACTGACCCCGCCCCATCACCTTGCTCCCCCCCACTCCATAAACCCCACTGACTGCACTTACCTTTTGCCGGCACCAGCTGGGTTGGCTGGGAACACTTTCCCTCCTGGTGCGGCCTTCTGCAAAGGGAGAAGAACCAGCCTCTCCTTTGTCCCTGCGGGCAATGTGGCCTCGATGCCCACATGGATAAAGGAGAGGCCGGACCGCCTCCTGGCCTACTGGAGAGAAGGACTAGCTTCTCTCTGGGTTGACTGGGAATGAAAGTTCTGTTCCCAGCCAACCCAGAGAAAACTCTCTCTCTCTCTCTCTCTCTCTCTCTCTCTCTCTCTCTCTCTCTCTCTCTCTCTCTCTCTCTCTCTCTCTCTCTCTCTCTCACACACACACACACACACACACACACACACACACACACACACAATGCAGGAAACACTACCCACCCACCCACCGCGGGACAAACCACCCACCCACTGCGGGACAACCCGCCCCCACCCACCCACCAACCAACACACACACACACACACACAAAAACTTCCCACCCAACTAACCTGCACACAGCAGGTATTTGGGACACGTTTTCCACCATCACAAGTGCTTGGCTTCATGAAGTGATATCACCCAAAGGGGATTTGTGGGGTTTGTTTTGCAGATGGCTGTATGAATGAAAGTTCTGTTCCCAGCCAACCCAGAGAAAACTCTCTCTCTCTCTCTCTCTCTCTCTCTCTCACACACACACACACACACACACACACACACACACACACACACACACACACACACACACAATGCAGGAAACTCTACCCACCCACCCACCGCGGGACAAACCACCCACCCACTGCGGGACAACCCGCCCCCACCCACCCACCCACCAACCAACACACACACACACAAACTTCCCACCCAACTAACCTGCACACAGCCTCAGCAAGTAGCCTCCGCCCTCTTCGTCTGTCTCCTCTGTCTGACTGTCTCTCTATCTAACTCACTAACCCCTCTGGTGGTCTACTCTATCTGTCACTCTCTCTCTCTCTCTCTCTCTCTCTCTCACACACACACACACACACACACACACACACACACACACAAAACACTCCTGCCTTGCCAGGAATTTTTAATGTGTGTGTTGGTGGTTGGAGTGGTATTGTATGGGGGGGGGGGGTGCACACCCAAAACCATCCCTAATCACCAACACTCTTATTAAAAATGCCCGGCAAGGCTGGGCACAAATACGCTAGTACTGACTAAAATGTTCTGAGAGTTCTGATTCAAAAGAATAATGTTTCTGAGCTCTACAGAAGCAATTTTTGCAAGCCCTGCTCTGTCCTGTTAAGCAGAGTTTCAGAACCAAGAGAAAGCCCTATGCTGGTGATTATGACTGGTTCACATGGAAGGAGATAGTCCTTCAGATTCTGCAGCTGTAAACCAGCTCAGACCAAGACTCTGAATTGGACCAAAAACAAATCGAGAGACAAGTCCAGGAGATTAGACACATAGCCCAGGCTATTTGGTGCCAATCATGTAGTTGAGTACAGAATGCCAGCACACATGGTGTACAGATCACTGATGCACTGAAGAAGAAATGCACACAAGATATATGGGCACATCCATAAAAGCACATCCATACAAACACAGTTCAGAGGCTGGATGACCTGCTCTTTGGACTTCAGTCCCCAGAATTCATCAGCCAGCATAACTACTACTTTCCAGAAAGTATTTTTCAAGCTCTGAAACCACTGTATTCAAAATTAGGCCTCAAGGTATCAACTCTAAACAGCATGGCATGCTGTTGAAGGCTTTGTAACATTTAACCTGGAGACAAAACATTGCAATTGATTTTAGTTTAATTTATACAGACAAAGTCTTGTGGAATCAGACCCAAAGCCAAGTAGATCTGTATGAGAAGTTCACAAGCAGAACATAAATGCAACAACCCTCTTTTTGCTCATGTTCCTTAGTGCCTACAAACAGTTCCCGAGAGGCATAAGGCTTTGACCCTGCAGGTAACAACATATAACTATCATGACTGTTTAGGTGCTGGTATTTCTTAGCCTACATCTTTTTTGCTTCATCACCAAGGACCATCCACAAGCACAGCTCAATTTGCAAACCCTTTATTTTTCATCACAGAATGTGGTACCAGCCCAACCTGTCAGTTGTGTTTACAAACAGCAATTCACAATGTTATTTACTGCCTTGGCAGAACTAACTGCACCAACACTAGAAAGGGCATAACAATTAAACTCCAGACAAGAGAGACAAGTGACAGTGCCAAACAATTCTTGCTCTTTGTTTAAAATAGTTTGCAAATGCATAAGAAAGCTTTTAGCCCTGTAGCACAAGGAGGTAAAAATCAAATACAAAGAGCTTAAAAGTGACAGACGGGGGATCAACATTGTGCAGTGCCTCGATTTGTTGCTTTCACAAATTTAGGCATGGTCTTAGATTAGCAACTATGCCTCCCAATGTCATTTGCTAGGCAGACTGAATCTGTGTGCCTGAGGCCAAACAGGCCACTACTCTGAAAAGCAACCTAAACTAGTTTTATTCCAATATTTATTCTGGGCTTCCTCTGGCTCACTTTTGTTAGGGGTGGTAATCTCTCTCTGTGTCTCTATCATACATGTCTTAGGCTAATCAGTCACTCTCAAAACAATGCAAAAAGTTGTAACTGAGAATTTCTTGTCCTAAACATATACACCCACCACCATAGTCTGTGGTACTGACTTGGCAGAACTAATTGCACTACAGGTTATCCTGCTATGGTAATAAAGTAGACCATACTGCCAGTGACTCAAAGTCAATTGTTATGCAGCAACTAACTAACCTGACAACCCTGAGGACTAATGGCCTTGGGTGCCAAAGTCCACAGGGAAGGGTGATGGTCCCCAAATGGATTAAATCCCACTTGAATCCATCTTGATGGAGGGCAGCAGCTTCATCAATACACTGGCCTGGGGCTGAGCAGGACTTTGTGTACCAAAAGGACTCAGGACCAGAAAGTGACGCGTGGAACTGAATCAACGGTACGTCAGTCATGCTGCTATGTGGAAGGTAAATGGAAGGGCATGGCATTATATTCTCAGGACAACCTTCATGGCTGATCACCATGATGATAGCCAATATTCAGAACTGGATAAGGCACAAAAAAAGAAGACCATATACTAGGCAGAAAAGCAACACCATGGAAGGTTGATCTAAAGGCCGGAAATTATTTCTCTCACAACCTCTGAGGCCTAAAGAATTGAATTCCTCTGTGCCTCTAGATTTAACTCAGGATAATGTCCTAGCTAGTAGAATTTGGAGACGTACTGCCCTAGACAGACACTTCCTGTTCCATTGCTATGGCTAGCAGCCAAAGCTGCAATTGGCAGGTACCCTAAGGGAATTATTTATGCTTCAGTTTTTGGCCTTATCAAATTTCATCCCATTTCAGCTTTGTTTCTCAGAAAGTTTGGAAAAGTTCTCCTTGGGAGTACAATGTTATTTTCTGAGCACAAAAACTGTGAGATTCTGAGAGTTTCAGTTGAGAACAATATTGAGATCTTTTCTGAAATCTGGTTTTCTTACTGTTATGATACTATCTTTTCCTATTGTCACCATCTCATTGTCCTGATACTGACTGACCTTTATCCTTGCCAGGTCTGACTGGGGTGGGGGCAGGATGCCCCATTAAATCATTGGTCAAGCAGGCTGGACAAGCAGAATGCCAGGAACTAAGCAAACAAACACCGAAGAGTTGGCCAGTTGTCATAAGAAGCTGAACAGGGGTGAGTAATGTGATGGCAGCTTGACCTTCATTAAAAAGTGAATGGCTCAGGCTGCCAATCCTGTGTTTTGGTATTTATTTAGATGCTAATTGGATCAACAGAGATGTTCAATACTGAAAGTGTATGCCACTCCCCTTCACATCACATTTAGCATAAGAGAAATAATTTGGATAACGACCACATCGCATAATGCTAAAATTGGATAATGACTATATATATATATATATATATATATATATATATATATATATATATATATATATATATATATAGATATATATATATATATATATATATATATATATATATATATATATATATATAGATAGATAGATAGATAGATAGATAGATAGATAGATAGATAGATAGATAGATAGACAGAGATATAGATAGAGATATAGATATAGATATAGATATAGATATAGATATATATTTGGGGGGGGGAGATTGCATTGGATAACACTGTTTTAGCATTATGCGATGCACAGTTTTTCTGCGCTCACCCACCACTGCTGCGGTCAGGGAGCCGGTCAAGCACTTGACCTGCTCCCTGCCCACAGCAGCAACAGATAAGCACAGATCCACCTGCCTCTGCCACCTCTGGGAGGGTCAGGGAACCTGATCCGCGCTGTTTCCGACATCCCTCGACTTTCCCAGGTACTGCTGCAAGGCAAAATGCCGAAGGAAACTCCTTCCTCAGCTGCAGATTTTGCCTTGCAGCAGCACCTGGGAAGATTGGGGGACGTCGGAAACAGCGCGGATTGGGTCCCCCGGCCCTTCCAGAGGCAGCCAGCTTTTTTTTAGTGATAACGCTAAAAATCAGATAACAACCAGACTTGTGGGACCAAGTTTGCTCATTATCCGAGGTATTACTATATATATCTGAGGTATTACTGTATCTTTTCTTTCAAAAAATATTTTGTTTCAGTTTTAGCTTAACCCACCTGGAGGGAAAGCAGAGATGGAAGGCTACTGAATTGCTTCCAAAACAAAAATCAGCTCCTGGGTCATATCAGACTGAATTATATTTTAAAATGCTCACCAGGAGAAAAAAAAGTCGGAAAATTGTATGACAAAAATGTAGAGACATGCCATTTAAAGTTTTGTTTGCTGTATACTATCAGTTTCTCACACAGACCTATTTCGTCATCCCTCAAGGAATGAAGAGTACTGTAATTTTTTCACCTATGAATTTTTGGTGGTAGAACTGTGTGTTATTGTTTATCACGACAGTTAGTCATAATTATGCAACAATTGTTTTCTTGTATTTTTAAAAAACAGTTTTGTGCCCAGGTGACTCAAATGCAAAAAAAGGTACAAATTTTGGAAGCCGTGTTCTGGATCCATACAGCAGATTTCCCATGTACAATGATTTTGACAGATGTAAGGTTAAAGGTAAAGGTTTCCCTTGCTCGAAAGCCAGTCATATCCGACTCTAGGGTTCAGTGCTCATCTCTGTTTCAAAGCCGAAGAGCCAGCGCTGTCTGCTTTTGCAGACATTTCCGTGGTCATGACTAGACACCAGAGCGCATGGAGCACTGTTACCTTCTCACCAAAGTGGTCCCTACTTGCAATGTCTTGCTTTCGAACTGCTAGGTTGGCAGGAGCTGGGACAAAGATGGGAGCTCATTCCATCCTGCAGTGCTCAGGAATCGAACTGCTGACCTTCCGCCTCCCAGTCAGCATTTTAGCCACTTGAGCCACTGCAGTCCCTTGACATGACATGACAGATGTATAAAGGAAAAATATGCTGTAACTGAAGTTAATTTGTGATCAACAAGTAGTTCATTTCCATTGTTTCCTTTTGTTGGCTGGGTACAGATCTGGGAAAATCAGAATTTGCTCATTTATGCACTGAT
The DNA here is from genome assembly GCA_035047345.1 of Bradypodion ventrale. NCBI lineage: Eukaryota > Metazoa > Chordata > Lepidosauria > Squamata > Chamaeleonidae > Bradypodion > Bradypodion ventrale. The sequence continues at coordinate 86,685,156 of JAWDJE010000001.1, read as the reverse complement.
AAGACACATTAGCTGGAACATAGCAGGCAAGGATGATGACCCACAACCTCTGGGGCCATATTCCAACACCTTGGGTCCCAGTCCTGTGTTCTGGGGTTCCTCAGATGGCCGTATCCACTCATGCTCATAATAACATTGTGGTTTTCTGGCTTTCAAACTTCTTTTTTATTTTCCACACATTGTCAGTGATGTTAAACTGCCTGGGTGGGCAGAAGAGGAGCTGTTGGGAGGGAAAGAGGTGGCTTTTCCATCCGCACCGCCCCACCCCCACCCCCGGCACTCTCGCCCACCCAAGGCATGGGTGGGCAGAAGATCAGCCATTGGGGCCCTGTGTGTATCTAATGAAATGTAAACCACCTTGAGTAGCCCCAGGGCGAGGAAGGTGGTATATAAATGAATAAATAAATAAATATACTAGTAGTTTTAATATCCATTGTTTTAGACTAATTGTGGCCTTGACCATCATTTGCAGGCAGCTTCTCAAAACATCACATTGTCTCCTAAATGGAAATATTTTCCCACTTTTTTCTAACCACTGGTTGTTTGGTTGGCTGGTTGGTTCTTTCTTTCTTTCTTTCTCACATATATCACCTGACTGAGGGCAACTTATGACTGCCACCCAACCATTCAGTTCCCAATCAGGGAAAGAGTAATAGTTTGGAGAAGACAGTGAGAACATGTCCACTTTGCTGATGGCCATATTAAACAAGTACTCAAATAACTGAAAGCACCATTTTTGCTGGGAAATTGGAAAGACACCATTTTGGGGAACAGCCATAGTTAAGTGACGATGTACTTTCTTTCATTGGGAAAGGATCCCTGGTTTAATTCACAGCATCTCCAAGCACAGCAGAGGAATCCCTCTTCAAGAAATTCTGATCTACCTATTGAACGAGATGGACTAAGTGATTTGCAACATGTAAATCAGCATCTTCTGCTTATCGCAAATACACTTCTAAAATCAGATCAGATGAATGCTCAATAAAGACTGTTTTATGCAATCTTATTGAGGCTGAATGTTTGATACCCTAATGTGCTTCCTGGGGAAAAAGCTAGCCTGTGTGGCCATGGGCAAGCTGGACAGCCCTAGAGCACCAGCCAATAGCAAGGAATGATAAAAATAATATACAGTGATACCTCATACAATGTCCAAACTTGGTTCCACAAGTTTGGACTTTATACGGATTTGGACTTTGTATGAGGTATGCAAAATCCTAGCCGCGATGCCTCATACAATGTCCAAATCCTTGCCGCGATGCCTCGTACAACGTTGTTTCCATAGAGATACATTGTACTGTAACAGCACAGACTTCAGGGCAAAGTCAAGGAAATAGAAAGGAAACTGACAGAACTTTAAGAAATCATTGTCTAAAGGCTAAAAACATTACAAAAACATGCCAAACAACCATGATTGTCCAAGAACCTGAAGAATGCTGCAAAAATCCCAGGAATACTTCTAAAAATTCTGACAAATTTTTTTTAAAAATCCAAAATCGCGCTCAAAACCACTTCTAAACACTCTTCGCCTTGTGTAAACATTTAAATGAGACTCTGAGTCTTCTGTTCAGCAGCCATTCTTAAACTCTCCTTCTATCCTTGGGTTTATGGGGTCATCATCAGACTAGAGGTTACATTTATCACCCTTTTTGTGAAGCTGGGAAAAGGGAAAGATGTCTGTGTGTTCCTCTTGTATGTACAGTACTGTGCAAAAGTCTTAGGCCACCTCGAGCTGGTTTGAGGGAAATTCTATGAGTGATTTGTGGGGGCATAACTCAGCCTCTGATCTCCCTAGACACACCAAAATTGGAGAGGGTCTTCTGCTGACTCTCCTCTCAACATGGTCTGGTCGCCCCTGGGAGTTGCAGATGGTGGTCATTCCTGCAGATAGGATGACAGGAGCCATCGTTAACATAGTTCCAGCTGATGGCCACCGCTTGGAGTCAGCTGCGTTGGGACGGAGGGCGACGGGACTATGCGGGTATACAACTTTGTCGTCCTGCTGGGCTTTGAAGGCAGGCAAGGCTTGTTTCTTTGGTGCCTCTGGTCACTGTCTGGGATGTTGTTGGGGTGGGGGTGGGGGGTTGGTATATTGTACATTGTACATTGTTAAGTACATTAAGCTTTGCTCTGTTATGTTGTGATACTATGGTATATTTATTTTGTACTGATTTGTAATTTTGTAACTTGTACTTTGCAATTGTATGCTATTGTATTTTGTGTGTTGTTTATATTGTTATATTGTATTTCATTTGTTATACTGTATTTGATTTACCTGTTGTAAGCCACCCTGAGTCGGCCCTGGCCGAGTAGGGTGGGGTATAAATCGAATAAATGAAATGAAATGAATGAAATGAAACATTCTCCAAGTTTGGTGAAGTTTGAATTAGGGTGTCCAATTAATTCCCCCCCCCCCCCCCGCAACATCACTCATTGAATTTTCTACAAAGCAGCTGGTGGTGGCCTACAACTTTTTCATAGTAGTGTAGTTTGTTTTGCTTTGTGACTGCAGTAACTGGAGAACAGCATGTTTTTCAGCAGCAGTACTGTGAGTTATCCTATCCGTGGTCATGCCTGCCACATGACCACGGAAACATCTGCAGAAGCAGACAGTGCTGGCTCTTCGGCTTTGAAACAGAGATGAGCACTGAATTCTAGAGCCGGATACGACTGGCTTTCGAGCAAGGGAAACCTTTACCTTTACTATCCTATGATAATGCTATACTATTGGGAGGTGACTGCTCATTGGAGCAACCCTGACTGCTCATTGGAAGGTCAAATAGTAAAGATGAAGCTAAAGTACTTTGGACATCAAATGAGAAGGGAGGATTCACTTGAGAAGGCCTTGATGTTGGGAAAGGTGGAGGGCAAAAGAAGAAGGGGGAAGCCAAAGATGAGGTGGCTAGATGGTATTGTAGACACAATTGGCACAGAACTGGGAGGGCTGAAGTGGATGGTGGAGGACAGAGGCACCTGGAGGAAAATGGTCCATAGGGTCGCGAAGGGTCGGAATCAACTGTGCGACTGAACAACAACAATTGGGAGGTGAGTGAGTGTGGATGAGAGGCATAATCCTAAATGGACAATTAGGACTCATTATTTTTATAGAAGCCCTGCTCCAAATGGAGATAAGACACACATCCTGAAGAACCAATTTACTGTTTTTAAGAGAAAAGCTGCCTCTCAACTGCAATTTCAACATAGGAAATCGACATGTCACTGTTTTAAGTTTGTAGCTTTCCCATGTTTTCCCCTTGAGTTTCCAGCCTCTTTCTTAACAAAGTAAATCCAATAAGATAAGAAAAGAAAAACAGAAAAAGTGCACAATGGCTCTGAGTGAGTGAGTATGAAAGAGAGAGTGTGTGTTCAGTAAAATCTGATCTAGAAACACTTGGAATGTCTTCTTTGTATGGAAAATCTTGACCTATGGCAGTGATGGAAAACCTTGGCACTTCAGGTGTTCTTGGACTTCAATTACCAAAAGCCCAAGTCAGCACTCCTGCTGATCAGGGCTTCTAGAAATTCAAGTTCAAGAACAGCTGGAGTGCCAAGGTTTGTCATCATTGACCTATGGTCTTTCACAGTTTGGTGACTTCTTGTATCCCACATGTTCCCTCACTCAGACAGTTTCATGACTCTTCAGCCAAAATCCAACAGAATAAATGCTCCTCCAACACTCACCTCCCCCCCCCCATTAATATTCCAAAGTTATCGTTTCATCTTAGTAAGATGAGTCTTATAAATTATACTGCTGCTATTTGTAGGTTCTTGTTCATTAACACACACACACTATTCTGTATTTGTTTTAATTGCTGTTATTGCTTTGGTCATCAACAACTTCTCTGAGAGTCTTTATTGAATGAAGCATGGAGGCCAATTCCTGCCATAGCTAGATAATTTAATAGCTAGACTGGCATTCCTAAATCATGAGGATGATGTGGGCCAGATGATTTGGTGTCAGGGCGGATCTGGCCATAGTTTGGGCACCCCTGGTTTAAGCAGAGAAAATGGCAGCCTTGTGGTGCTGCTCCTTGTTTACTTTTGGTTTTTAGCTGTGACATTGTCTGGCTGTTTTCCACATTATTACATTTAAATGGAGCTTTGAGTCCCTTTGTTGTCCTTGTGCTATGTATGTGTGCTGTTCCTGTGTGAAAGTACATAGAAGAGAAACTGCACAGACTTTTTACCCAGTGTTGCAGAACAGGCTAACAAGTGAAAATGCCCTATAACTATTTTGATGTGTCATTAAAATGCCTTTGAGCCTCTCTCTCCCTGGTTATTTGTGGCATGCATAATGATCTTTCATGCATGAGGTTTGTGTGGGTTTGTGCTCAGATTAGCCTGCTGTGAAAGTATAAGACCTTTAGAGATAGAAATACATGTTCTATTTCTCTAGCTTGCATTCTGCTCCCCATGAATGCAATGAACATATTCCACAAAATGTGTGTGTGCATGTAATGCTGAAAAGCTCCAGTTAGCATCACCAGTGAAAGCACATGTGAGGGCCGGCCCTAGCAATAGACAGTGTGAGGCAGTTTGGTTTGGAACACCCAGAAAGGATGGGAGATTGGGTTATTTAATTTTCATTGTACTTCTTACTCCCAGGAAGAGAGGCTTGTGGTCCTTCCTTTCTCAGATGCCAAAATACTTTGGGCAGCAGCTTTGGGTACCGTGTGCCTTGCTTTTTTGTTACAAAGAGCGAAGTGACTTGGGTCCATCTCAATGTGAGAAAAGTGAAGGGAACATTTGTAAATTGATTGGACGTTCTGGCCAATGGGGAACATATGGCTCTTATGTTTGCATTGCAACCAGTGGTGGGCATCAGCAGGTTTGCACCAGTTTGCCAGAACTAGTAGCAGACATTCTGGCTGGCCCCACCCATCCAAGTTTTGAAATAAAGTACAGTAGTCCTAATTTGGGTGCAATGCAGGGCTTTCTCCCTGGCCATGTCCACCATACCATGCCCAGTGTGGTAGTAAAAATCTTTTGAGCCCACCACAGACTGCAACTCTCATCAACCCAACCTCCAAAGCCAAATAAAGGATGCTGGAGATTACTGTTATCCACCCAACATCTGGAGGCCACACATCTAAGTTTTCCATGGAAGAGTAAAGAAATAGATGTCTTGCATTGAAGATGCCTCATACCGTAGTATTGAAGGTGTCCATTTCCCTCTCAGGAGCAGGTTCTTCTACAAAAAAAAATTCTGGACCAGTCAGAGACAAGTTACTTTTCTGGGGAAGGATTACAGCTCTCAGAAAAACCCCGTTTCCATGCATGGATATGTCCCATGGCATCTGGGCTATTTGGGGAAAGGTCTTCTTTTGTATACAGTTCCAACTTTGGAGTGCCAAAACAAAGCCACTTTATTGGCTTTGGTGTTGACCAAACTTAAATCCTCATTGGTACATGTTTCTGGAAGTAATCAGTAGACCAGTAGATGAGCTGCATTCTGTATCTCTCCACATTTACAGCATGTGTTGTCATCTACCAGCAGCTCCCACTTGGGCATGGGGGAGAAGTATTTTTTAGAAAGGGGGGGGGGGTCTTTTCCGCTGGAGCGACCAGTTGCAACTGGCCTTCCTCTGTCGTCTTTCCTACTTTAAGCCAGGGATGCCCAAACTATGGCCCCCCAGGCCAGATCCAGCTCCCAACACCAATTCATCTGGCCCACGCAGCCCTCGTCACTCCTGTATGGGCGCGTTTTACTTCCGTTTCCGAGAGTTCTACTTCCGTTTCCGTTTTAGGGGGAGGGTAGTTTTTAAGCAGTTTTTTAAATCATGTTTTTATTACGATTGTGAACCGCCCTGAGTCGGCCTTGGCCAAGTGGGCGGTATAGAAATCGAAATAATAAATAAATAAACAAGGGCAGTGTGGGCCGGATAAATTGGTGTCAGGGAGGAGGCTGGATCTGGCCCACAGACGTTGTTTGGGCTCCCCTGGTTTAAGCAGAGAAAATGGCAAGCCTATCGCATCCTGTTGCGAAACAGATGGCAAGGCCCGTTTAACTTCCGCTTCCGGTGGGAGGCACCACGCGACCGTGGCCGGCCCGCTGAACCACGTGGCCGGCCCGCCTGTGGCGTGAAAAATTGGGGCACCCCTGCTCTAAGCGCCACGCTTGGGCCCAAAAGCATCCCCTCTCTTCCTCCCTCTCGCTTCAGCTTCCCCGTTGGGTTCCTGACCCCCACCCCCCCACCCCAGACCTCTGCTGAGCTTCATGTGGACACACCACACACGACGCACGCTACACGCTGGGAACAAGCTGTGCCTGGCCCCACAGCAAAGAGAGCCGTAGCTTGAGAAGCGTGGGGTGTGAGTGTGTGTGGTGTGGTAGTGGTGTGTGTTGTGTTGTGTTGGGGGAAGGCGAATGGGCCTGGAGTGACTGGAACGGCGGCTGCTCCTTCTCGCTCCCCCCTCCCCTCCCCGGCCTCCTCGTTTCATTCATCCACTCTCGTCCCTGCCGGGCGGTGCTGACGTCAGAGCCCGCCTGCGTCAATGCTTGCCTCAGTGACACTCACACGTGCGGCGGGCTTCTCTCGCCCCCGCCCCTCTCCGTTCCCTCCCGGCTGCCTCGCTCGTTTTTCTCAATGAGAACAACCTAATGGGATTTTTATGATCCTGCTTATAAATCAGACCCTGTCGCGGCTGGCACGTGGACCACGAGGGGTTCGTCTCCATTTGCGCCCCGGCTAGATCCGTGATGGCGAACCTTGGCACTCCAGATATTCTTGGACTTCAATTAATTCCCAGAAGCCCAAGCCTCCCCCCCCCTTGAATCCACAGGAAGGGGTTTGCTGCGATTCATCCGGCCCGCGCCGCGCCACCCTCGTCGCCCCCGGAAGCGGAAGTAAAACGCGCCAGTCACCCTTGCTCAAAAGCCAGTTGTATCCAACTCTAGGGTTCAGTGCTCATCTGTGTTTATAGTGAAAGAGCACTGTCTGTGTCTGCAGACGTTTCCATGGACATGTGGCAGGTATGACTAAACACCTGAGTGCACGGAACGCTGTTTACCTTCCCACCGAAGTGGTCCCTATTTATCTATTTGCAATTTCTTGCTTTTGAACTGCTAGGTTGGCAGAAGCTGGGACAGAGATGGGAGCTCACTCCATCATGCAGTACTCTGGTCTCAAACTGCTGACCTGCCAACTTTCCAGTCATCAAGTTCAGCCTCTTAATGGCTAAGCCACCACAGTCCCCATTGTAGGATAAGGTTTCCTTGCTCAAAAGCCAGTCGTATCTGACTCTAGGGTTCAGTGAACAATACATAATTTTCTGCTTAAATCAGCTCCACTTCTAGCTGCCTAGCTACCCATTCATCTGTTTTATGTCCATCAGACCCTGCAATAGTGAGGTGTGTGTGTGTGTGTGTCTCAGATACTCTTGGTCACCTTTCACTTGCCACTTATCAGCACAGGGCCCTGTCTGATGTGAACCTCTGCATTATCCTATTTATGGACAGCACTCCACAAAGTGCTCAGATATCAGGAACCCATAAAAGGTATTAACTGTGGGTTCTAATGGAGTGCTGAGGCTATTGGCCAACGTTGCCACATGGAGAATTGTTATGCCTGTAGTGGTTAGATCTCAGATCATGGCTTGAGGAATCTATATCCAAGGGTCCATTTAGCCACAAAACTCATCTGGTGTAAATAAATGAGAAGAGAGGACTCACTGGAGAAGGTCCTAATGTTGGGAAAGATTGAAGGCAAAAGGAGAAGGGGGCAGCAGAGGATGAGATGGCTAGATGACATCGTTGATGCAGTGGGTGTAGTTATGGGCAGATGACAGAGGAGCCTGGCATGCTGTGGTCCATGGAGTCACAACTGTGAGACTAAACAACAACAATAAATAAGTGTTAATTCTTTCTTTATTCATGTCAGCATATAATAACATACAAAGCTAAAATTAACACATATAAAAACAAAACAGATGTGGATGCGCCACATCCACAGCATTTCCTTTTGCCAACATAAGGTCCTCCTCAGTGCACATTGAGAGGCATCGTGTGCATTGTATCATATGGGAGATAGTTTGTACTTCTCTGCACTCACACATGGTGCTCATGCCACCATGGTATTTTGATAGACCATCAGGAACATGGGTTTAAATATTGTTTACGTAGTTGAATAGTTATTTGTTCTGCAATGGCTTGGCTTTGTTAGTGTGTGCTATTTTTGTCCACTTTATTGAACACCTTTCCAGAGGTCCTTGTGTGCTGAAAAGTCGTGGCAATGGAATTCAAGTAAGCAAACGTGTGGAAGAATCGGGTTTAAAAGTGAGGACAGGAATGCCCATGTGTTGCTGGCACTATCTTCTTTTCCCCAAGAGACCAAAAAGACTGTGGAAGGCTGTGTCACATCCCTGGCATCTGGGACACATTTCTTTCCCTCTGCTGTTGTCCACAAACCTTTCGACAGCTTGGCAACCTGGAATCATTAGGAGGAAGCAACTAGACGCAGCAGTGATCCTTTGGCTTTGAGACTGGAATGTATTAGCAGCTCACAGTAGGAAGACTTGCTCTACCGTTGCCCACACTGCATAGCTCTTGCAGGTTAAAGAAAAACAGCCAAAAGAGAACCAGAATCTCCAGGGTCTTTCTTTGACTCTTTGACTCCCATGCTAACAAAATACATGGGTTTTTTTTAAAAAGAAAATGCCTGCACCGAGGAATGGCCGGTGTATCGTTGTGACCCTGTAGCCTGCAGAAAATCCTGTGCTGTCATAACCTTTTGCTTTGTCCACAATGTACCTGCTGCACTTAGCCTGACACTCAAGAAACACTGTGTTCCTGCCTTGAGTTAGGAAAGAGAAGATGCTGTGTGGTGAAAGGCATCATTTGTACATTAGGAAGTCTCTGTTGCCAGATCAGCAGCAGCGCCACTGACGTCTGTACTCTTTCGCTTTAGTCCTCATGCCATAAATCAGAATGACTACAGTCCAAACACTGTACTTATTTAACTACAAATGTGCTGTTCGTCAGAAAAGACACCAGCACTGAGAGTAATCCAGATTGACTTAATATGAACTAAACTGACAGATTTGGGAACCCTTAGAAAGTGGTGGTAACTAGAGGGAGGGAGGGAGCGGGAGGGAGGGAGGGAGGGGGCAGAGAGAGAGAAAAAAGAAACCATTATTAGTGCACTGCAGAGTGTGGCAGCCCCAGGGGAAAGAGAACATGCATTGGGGAGTGCACATAAGGAACAAAGTGTATTTCAGGACAGCAGAGACAAGCTTCATCCCACATTATGTTTTGGAAACAGAATTAATGGTATGTTTCATGTATATACTCCCATTGAAAGCATGCTGCCTCCAAAATTGGTAGTTCTTTTGATTTCTAAAATTAACCTTGAGGTTGAATGTGTACTGTCGCCAGGTAAATGAGAAAATATGGACTGAATCAGGACTATTAGTGCCGTGTAAATCAAGGTCACTCATGGGACAAAGTGGAAAGCCCCACAGATCACCCCACATTAAATCTGCCATTGTTGGGGTTAAAAAAAATTAAATAAAAAGATGCCACTGATTAGAAGAGGGGGAAGGACACTAAAGCATTCCAACCATATAAGGAAGACGTTGAGCCAGTGACAAAGCAGGAGACTGACAGCTTCAATCCCCAGCTAAGACCAAAGTGTAAATATGTAGGTGCAGATGTAGACATTCACTTGCTTGTTTGCTTCCTTGTTTGCATCAGAACAATATTTGAGGGACTCTGTCAGTGTAGCATTTTACCTGGGTTTTGCTTTCTTGAACACCCCCACCCCTCCAGCCTTTATATACATATTATATAAAAGCAATTACCACTATGAGATTGTGTGTGTAGTATATGTGCATGTTCACAGATGAATGTCTGCATTCTTATATGAACTTTGAATAGTTCACTTTTGGGGACAGAATGGTCTCCCCTCACTCTGTCCTTCAGCTTCTCATTTCGTATTGGTGAGGTGGTGTCACTACAAAAGGTCACCCTTACTCGAAGGCTAGTCATAGCCGATTCTAGGGTTCAGTGCTCATCTCTGTTTCATAGCTGAAGAGCCAGCGCTGTCTGCTTCACTACAAAAGGGCCTCCTAAAACAGGAGTTCTCAACCTTTTTAAGCCAGGGCCGGGGTCATGCTCCCTCAGACAGCTTCGGGGGCCAGACAGCCATTTTGCCCTTCCTCCACCAAATGGTTCTTCCTGGTGTGGTGGAGGCAGTCAGGGGCCACATGAAATGGTGCTGCAGGCCACATCTGGCCCACAGGCCGCAGGTTGAGAATTCATGTCCCAAACTCTGTCGTACTTCTCTTTCTCTCTCTCTTTTTTTTTGTCTGAAGGTGCACAAATAGTTCTGCCTAAAATATTTCTGGTGATACTGTGTTAGCATTCTTAGAGTTGCACCCTCATCTTACATCTCTATTTTATGACTGAATTATGATTTAGATGTGAGAAGTGTATTTACTTCCAGAATACCCATGAGTAAAAACTGTTTGGTCCCCATCTGCTGGTGATATTGTAAAATCTTTGCAGAATAGTGTAGCTAGCATGTCCCAAATGATTGAAGCTGAATGTTTTTGAAATGCAAGACCTCCTCAGTTCACCTTTTGTTTCTTCTTAGTTCCTAAAGTACAAATGCTAGGCACAGCTTTAATAATAATTTTGTTTCAAAAATTATTCTGGTTGAAAGAGTTTTTGCTGGAGAAACTCCACTCAGGGGACATCCAAAAGAGGCTCCTTTCATGTTCCACAGCTTTAACAGAGGGAAAAACAATGTTTACTTACAAGGTCTGTTTTCAAACAAAGTTGTCTGGTTAGATGGCAAAAATATAATACAGCCATGCTTGGAAACAAGATCATAGTTCTTGGAAGGTGAACATGTGTTTGTTTATCTTATGAAATATAAACATAATTGTATATGAATAATATTTCTTATAATTACTTACATGGCTGCCAGCCAGTTCCTCTCACTCATAGAGTAGCAAAGAGACTTGAGCAACGCATAATGAAAAATATACATAAGCACAGCTTTAGCAACAGGCTACCACAGAATAATTTTAGCCTGGCAGAAAAGATATTTATATTTGGACTAAGCCAATAAAAGAGTATAAATCAGGCGTTCTCAACCTTTTAATCCGTGGGCCAGACCACGCCCCCTCAGACAGCTGAGCTGGCCAGACTAGTGATTCCCCCACCATAGATGCTGCTGTAAAATGCGTCCATGGCTATCATAAATGCATTTACGACAGCCATGGGTGCATTTATGGCACATTTACAACAACCGCTGGTGCATTTACAGCTGTTGTAAATTTACAGCTGTTGTAAATGCTTCCAGTGGTGTTGGCGGGCCACATGAAATGGTGCTGCAGGTTGGGGCCAGTTGAAAACCCCTGGTATAAATAATGGCCTAAAAGATAGCCAGGGGTCACAGGGTAACATATTTCAATTCTACACAAGACTTCATGAGGCTTCTAAATATCAACAGCACCAGAGGAATATAGCGACACGGATCTGACTTCTGCAGAAGTCAACAAAAGAAAATCATTATGGATTTTCTCCCATAGATTCAAGCTGTCTGGGCTCAGTGAGCATATTTTAAAACTGTAAATGTTGTGTGTGTTTTTTTAAAAAGTGCTTAAACATAAGCATTTAAACATGTTTTTTACTTTTAAGAAATGCTTTTTCCTTTATATATTTTTACTTATGAGACCTTAAATATTTGAGGATTGTATTCTCTGTTTTTGATTGGGCCATTTTCAGTTAAAAGCCCTATATTTCTCAGACTGTATTTAGGACATTATTTCAGCAATATTATTGTATTCTTCATGTTCCTACATTTTTAGAATGTAAGCTAAGGGGGCGTGGCTAGGAGCGCGATGGAGTAACACGAAGTTTGGTCTGCTCGCACTGGATAATGTGGAATTAAAGCGAAAAAACCTAAAGTAATGTGGATTTTTGTTTAAAAAGAGGGTAATCCGAAGCTCTAAATACCTGGGGCTGAACTCGGCTGAGATTGAGGTCAGAGTCTGGAGATCGGGCGGCAAGGGAGGCGCAGTGTATTCCGTGCTGACCGAGCCATTCCGAGGCTGGATGGGACCTCTATAATTAAAGTGGATTTCGGAGCCCGGAATTTAAACTGAATTAAAAAAGAATTGTGGCGGCGGCTGTTGAAGGAAGCCTAGAAGGAAAAAGTAAGTTTGCAAGAAGGAGAGCGGAGGTTGCGAAGGAGCAAGGAAGTTACAGTGGGTGAGAAGGGGAGAAGGAGTAATGGCGGCGAAGAACGAAAGTTAAAAAGGTGCTGATAGTGCCGAAAGGCGAACAAAGACTGGAGTTTGGAAAGAAGGTTTTGGGGGTGAAGTGAAAAGAGTGGAGGAGGAGTACGAAAGAACGGGAGGAAGAGAAGATTGGATTTGTTTGAGTTTGGGAAGTGATTGAAAGCTGCCACCGTGGCTTGGAGTTTTGAAAGAGGGCTGGGTTTTTTTTTTGGTTTTTTTTTTGAGCTTCTCTTTGTTCTCCTCATTGCTCTTGCCTATTTCCTCCCTCAGTTGGATCTGCTCCGATTGGATGATTTCTCTAATTGAAAACACCTGAAGTGTTGTTGGGGTTTGGAGTGGGGGGGGGATTGTTTTTCTTTTTTCTCCCCCTACCGTTCCCCCCCTCTTTTTTTTTTGTTTTGATTCTGGGAATGCAGCTGTTGGGATTTTTTTAGTTATAAAAGTGGAGTGTTTCTAGATCATTTAACTGGATTATAATTCTGATTGGAGCTTGGATATTGGGATTGCAATATTTTTTTCTTCTTCTCCTCTTTTCTCATCACCACTTTTGGAGTTACAGTAACAGCATCAGTGTTTTTAAAGTTGCTTCCTTCCCAGTATTTATTTGGTCTCGAGCATTTGGATATAATCTGTCTGGACATTTGGTTACATTGAAACAATATAGCAACTAGAAGGAAGCTTTGGAGTGCTGAAGAGCTGGATTAGTTCCAAGGGCAGAGGCCTAGAAGAGCTAAGACTGTTGCGGCAAGAAGCTGTTTGATATGAAAATACCCTGCATCTGCCTGTTGGGAGAGTTGTTTCCTTCTGGTTTATCTCTGTGGATTACAGTAACTTTTTGATCTTCTGCTTGCATATAAATTTTTTTATTGGATCTGTGGAACCAGTGGTTGCAGTGTTACAAGCTTCATTTCAGTACTATCTTTTATAACGATCTGCAGCATTGGGCCTCTTACATACTACAGTGCTATGGATAAAGGTACAAGAGGAAAAGCAAAGGAAGAAGAACCAGTTGTAAAGCCTAAGAAGCAAGGAAAAGTACCAATGGAGGAATCCACTCACTCTTCATCCCCGCCCACAGTGGAATATGATCAGACTCAAATTATGGTGGAAATCGGCAAGTTGTTTCAAAAATTGGAGAAAAATGAGGATTCAAGGGTGAAAGACAGAAATGAAATGATGAAAAAACAAGATAAGATGATGTCATCAGTTGCAGATTTTTCAAAAAGGGTGGATTTAAGTTTGAAAAAAATTGAGGGAAATGTGAAATTGGTTCAAACTGAGGTAAATGCCATAAAGAAGGAAGTAAAAGGGACTCAGGAGGTGGTGCGGGAGAACAAGCTGAAATTGGAGGAACAAGAGAGAAGGATAGATGCTGTGGAAGATATGATGAGAAAGCAGAACATTGTGATCCATCAGGTGGTGGAATGCACTCCGGATTTGTTAAGAGAGAGGGTGGTTCAGTGGTTAAATGGTTTGAATATGGGGAAAGAATTTGTTCAGGAGGATTTTGTAAGCGTATTCCAGGTGGGTCCAAGAAGAGGGAGGGTGGTTCAAAGAAATGTGTTGGTTAAATTTGCGAATTGGGCAGATAAGTTAAAAGTAATGGCCCATCTGAAACGAGTTGGTCCTGAATCGTTGAAATTTGATGGCTCTGACGTTGAAGTTTATAATGATATTTCATTAAAGGAAAGAACATGGAGGTATAAGATGAGGCCTGTTACTAAACTATTGATGAGTAAAAATATAAGGTACAACTGGAGATTCCCGCAACAACTGCGTTTTTTTATGATAAAAGAATGCAAGTTATTGATGAAGGCACCAATCCATTGGAATATTTGAGTTTGTTGGAACTGGTAAAGGTAGACTCGGAAGAATGGAAAAACCTTAAGAAGGAATTGATGGAGTCTGGAGCCTTGGGGAGGGAACATGAGAGGGAGGAAGTCGGAGGGGCTACAGGTGGAACACCACAGCGGGGAGAGGAGGAAGAGGAGCCGTCTTTGATCATGGTGGAGGAGGAGATAGGTAAGGAGCAATGAGCATTAGATTTTAGTAGCTTTAAGTAGTCAATAGAGGTAGAATGGGTAAATAGCGCGTTGCGCCGACAGCAAGGCGCATCTTGCATGTCCCCCCTCTCCCCTCTTTGGTTAACAGAGGCGGCTTTTCGTGGGAAGGTGGGGAGAGTGAAAGTGTGTGTTTTATGTAGTTGGTATGGTGGTAGGGTTGTTGGTGGCACGCCCGATGGAGAGTTTAAAGCTGGGAAAAGAATTTGGTTATGGGAAGTATTAAAATAATATCGTGGAATGTGAAAGGTACAGGTTCTGTTCTTAAGAGGCGGAGATTGGAATTCGCGTTGAAAAAAGATAGACCAGATATATTGTTTTTACAGGAAACACATCAGAAGTCAAAAGATACGAACAAACTTTATTTGGGATGGATGCAACATTATGAGATGGCGTTTGGCACTTCGAAAGCAAGAGGGGTGGCAATTATGATTTCTAGAAAGTTGGGATTTGAAATTACAAAAAAGATTGCTGATCAAGAGGGTAGATATCTGTTGTTAAGAGGAAAAATAGAGGATGAGGAAATTATGTTGGTAAACATTTATGCTCCAAATGCCCACCAAGCAGAGTTTCTTGAAAAAATTCGGAAAATAGTGGAGTTGGAAAAGGTTGCAAAAACTATTGTTGCTGGTGATTTTAACCTGATAAGATCAGGATTGGATTGTACAAACATAGCTAGAAGTGGAATTGGTTTGAAAGGGAAGGTGTTGGATAATTGGATGGATGTTATGGGCTTGAAGGATTCGTGGAGAGAATTTAAGGGCTTGGAAAGGGCATATTCCTTTTTTTCGCACGTCCATGGGACCTACTCAAGAATAGATTATGTTTTACTTTCGGAAAATTTAATTGGGGATATAGAAGGTACGGAAATTGGGATTATTAAGGAATCGGATCATGCTAAAGTATACTTGGAATTGAAAGCACAAAGGAATTTTCGAAGAGTAAGAAATTGGAGGTACGATCCTAATTTGTTCAAAGACCAGAAAAGTAAAGAGGCAATTATGGGAAGTTGGAAAGAAAGTTGGCAGTGGAACGACAACAATGAGGTCAAATTTAACGTTGTATGGGATACCATGAAGTCGGTTTTTAGGGGGGAAAGTATAAAATTGGCAAGCTTCAAATATAAAATATATAAAGCAGAACAGATAGAAAAAGAAAGAGAGATAAAACAATTACAGGAGGAACATGCAAAAAATAAAGACAAAATTTTTTTTATGAAATTACAAGGACTTAAGGCAGAAGTAATGGGTAAGGATATTGATAAAGTTAAACGAGATTTGATTTATCTAAACAGAGAATATTTTGAATTTAGTAATAAGAACTCAAAACTGTTAGCAAGAGCAGCCAAGGTTAAAAGGGAAAAAAGAGAAATTGGGGTATTGGTTGATAGGCAAGGTTCAAGATGCAATAAGAATAGAGATAAATGTAAAATTGTTAGGGAATTTTACCAGGCACTATATGCAAAAAAGGAAGTGGATTTGGAGAAGCTTAGAAAGATATTGGAAAGACAGTTAGGGAATGGAATAAAACAAGAGCATAGGGAGAAAATGGAGGAAAAGATAACTGATAAAGAGGTTAAGGAGGTAATAAGCGGATTGAAGATAGGGAAAGCCCCGGGGGATGATGGATTATCGACAGAGTTTTATAAAGAATTTAAAGAGGTGGTGGTCCCGAAATTGGTGAAGTTATATAATTATATACTAGACGGAGGATCAATTCCGACCTCATGGTATAACACTACAATCATTCTTCTGCCAAAGCCTGGTAAGAATTTGGAAAGAGTGGATTCGTACAGACCAATTTCACTTATAAATCAAGATGCGAAGATCTTCACAGCGATATTGGCTAACCGTTTAAATAGTTTTATGGGGGAATATATAAATGTTGATCAAGTTGGGTTTTTAAAAGGACGACACATGGCAGATTTGACTAGAAGGGTATTAGATTTAATAGATAACGTTAATCATACAAAGGAAAAGGTGGGATTATTATCATTGGATATTTTTAAAGCATTTGACTCATTGCAGTGGTCTTCAATTAAGGAAATAGTTAAAAAATATGGGTTTGGGGATAAATTTAATAGGGTTATAGATTTATTATATCAAAAAGGAAATGCTTGGGTTAGAGTAAATGAGGAGCTTACGGATGTGGTAAAGCTAGAGGCTGGCACAAGGCAGTGCTGTCCATTATCTCCTATCTTGTTTATTATGGTAATGGAGATTTTAGCAAAAAGTATAAGGGAGGATTTAAATATAGAAGGGATCATGGGTAATAAAGTGAGTATGTATGCAGACGACACTCTGCTTATGGTGAAGCACCCGGAGCTGGTAATGGACAGGATTAAAGATCATTTACAGGTATTTCAAGCTATAACAGGATTAAAGATAAATTGGGATAAATCAGAATTGATGTTGTGTAATTTGAAATCAAGTGAGATGGGTAGGATAGTGTCGACACTTAATATACAAATCAAAGATAAGTTGAAATATTTGGGGATAATTATTTCAAACAAATTAGAAGAACTTAAACGATTGAATTATGACAGCTGGAAAGTGGAATTTAAGAATAAAATACAAGAGCTTCAGAAGTCAAAGCTGTCATGGTTCGGAAGGATTGCAATGTGTAAAATGATATTGTTACCAAAGATTAATTTTTTATTTGATACATTAGCGATCCATCTGAAAGAGAAAGAAATTAATGAGTTTCAAAAGATGTTCAACAGTTTTTGTAATGGAGGCAAAAAATCTAGGTTACCAAAGAAGTTATGGTATTTGTCTCAAAAAAAAGGGGGACTGGGTATGCCAAATTTGTTAGCATATTATCGAGCTTTCCAAGTTAAGAACGTTGTGAAGATTTTGGCAAGAGAAAAGATAATTTGGGAGCAATTGGAGATGAAGGAATATAGAAATATTGGAAATATGATTTTTTTGGGAATAAAGGATAAGGTGAAAAGGTCAAATAATACTATGATGAGAGGTCTCATGGAGGTGTGGAACAAGGTAAAAAAGGATATGGTCCCAAATCTCTCTCCAATTTTGGAATTGACTGATATGATGTGTTTCCCAATAAAGTTGGATAAGGAAAAAATGGAAATATTGGATAAAAATGGGATGCTTTTATTGAAGGATTGGTTAAAAACTTGTGATTCTGATGTTGAGCGGAAAAAATATTTGAGATATTAAATTTGAATTGGTTTCAGAAGTTAAAGGTGGACAACTGGAACAAAAAATACAAAAAAGAAGTAGGGTTAGATAGAACATATACAGAATTTGAGGAGTTGGTAAGGAAGATTAGAAAAGGGGAAAATAGTATTAAAGGTCTTGTAAGTAAGCTTTATAACATACTGAATAGAGGTGCAGATCCACAGGAGGATTTGAAACGGAAGTGGGAACAAAATTTGAATGTAACAATTGGGGAGAATGAGTGGAAAAATAAATGGAAAAAGAGGATTATGAGAACAATGTCTGTAAGAATTAAAGAACATAATTTTAAAATGTTATGGCAATGGTACTTGACGCCATTAAGACTTTACCAGATGGATAATAAAAGAGATAAGTTATGTTGGAGATGTAGAGAAATTGATGGAACATACGAACATATGTGGTGGAGCTGTAAAAAAATAAGGGATTTTTGGGGAAGAATAGAAGGTGAGCTTGCTGAAATATTGGGTAGAAGTGTTAAGTTGGTGTCAAGTATCATTCTTTTAACGAATGTGGAAGGTTTGGGTTTAAACAAAGATGAAAAGGAATTATTGGAAATTGTATTGACAACGGGTAGACAATGTATAGCTAGAAACTGGAAAAATGACATAGAAATACAGATTGGAGAGTGGTATAAAGAAATGTGGAGTTTAGCACTGAATGATAAACTGACATGGGAGATTAAAGTGAAAAGGGATAACAAAAGAGAACAGATTTTGGAATATATGGAAACCATTTGTGGACCATTCTTGTACGGCAAATGATAGTTCAGGACCAGTACCATCTCAAAGAAGTTTCTGGAGTTGAGCAGCAAATAAACTCTCCGGGCATTGTATATATTCACAGGGTGTTTATTATTTATCTAAAGATTAATGGTAGCACAGATAGTTCTTATTATTTTGGATTTTGAAACAATGGTTTTTTCTTAATATTCTGTGGTTATATAGTAATTAATGAGTCTAGATATTGTTATGTGCTAACATTCAGTAATGTTTGTTAAGATGATACTATGGATTTGTTTATGTACTGTATTGTTAGTCATTATTTTCTTTTCTTTTTTGTATGTCTTTGAAAAATTCAATAAATTTAAAAAAAAAAAAAGAAACAGAGAGGGAGCCAAAAAAAAAAGAATGTAAACTAAATCATTTTTTTAAATCTTATAATATTAACCTTGTGTACCTATGGTTCTGATCCTGGCTTTTATAGAAAGCTAGTAATCTTTAAGGGTGCCTGCAGTGGCTTACTGATTAAGACACTGAACATGAAGACTGGAAGGTCGGCAGGTCGGCAGTTCTAGACCCGAGTGCTGCGTGACAGATTGAGCTGCCATCATCTGTACCAACTCCTGCCAACCTAGCAGTTTAAAAGCAAGAAATTGCAAGTAGATAAATAGGTACCACTTTGGTGGGAAGGTAAACAGTATTATGTGCACTCTGGCGTCAAGTGATGCCTGCCACATGGCCACAGAACTGTCTGCAGACACAGACAATGCTGGCTCTTTGGTTATAAACAGAGATAAGCACCACACACTAGAGTTGGACATGACTGGCTTTCAAGCTAGAGTGGCCTTTATATAGTACCTCTTTAAAAGAAATGATTTATAGTTTAAGCATTTTTTATTTTTGTCTTTTCATGCTCCTATATTTAGATTGAATACTTACTTAAGCATTTTCTTGAAGCTTAAGTTTAATTGTATATTTTTAAAACATTTGTGCCTACAACTTTTCATGATTGCAAGACTTTTCAATATTTACTGTTGTAACAGATTGAAGTATACCCTGTTCTTTATTCTCATTCAATATGGCGATTTCCTCCTATTCTTTTGGCCACGCTCCTCTCTCTCTCCTTCTCTCTCCGTCCCTTTCTGTCTCTCTTCCCCTCTAACGCGGTTCCAACACTCCATTTTAATCCAACTATTTCCAATTCCTTAACTTTCAATCTTGCTCTTGCTCGCCGCCATTACTTCCTCCAACAAACTTCCACCTCTTTTCTCCTCTTTCTCCACGCTCACTTGACCTTCTCAAAATCCAACCACCCTTCAAGACCTCTCATCTACCGCCGCCAGCACTTACTTATTTTCTCTTTTTCTTTTTTTCTCTTTTAAAAAGGTCTGGAGCTGGTTTTTAAAAACACCGAAGTCCCGTCCGACCCCGGACAGCTCATTCGGTGCAGCCTTCGCCGCGCCTCACTCACTGTCTGTTCCTTGAACTTCGACTCTCCACAGCAAAAAAAGTATTTCAGGGCTCCGAATTTAGCTTTTCTGAGCGTTTACACTTCCATTCTCATGTAGTTGTTCACATCAATTCTCCCATTCCAGCGCAAGCTGATCGAAATACGTGCTACTCAGGCACCATCTTAGCCACGCCCCCCCAAAAAAATGTTTTCTAAGCTTTTGCTGGACTGTATCCTGAATCTTGCTGTGCTTTCAATATATTTTGAAAATACCTGAAGAGACTTGGAGTGGTTACTTGGCACACATTACCTGAATCTACACCAGTATCACGTGCACCCTTTGCTCACTACCTAGATTTTGTTCGGGAGTGACTGGGCACACTGATAGGAAAAGCTCTGAACTGCTGGTTCTGATCTGGGCCAGGGAAGCAGGATCAGGTTTGGGGTGCGGATGGAGGGGTAACCCCCACCTGCTGGCTGGTTTAAAATAACAATTGAGAAGTCTCTCTCTTTTTATGAAGGTGGGTGGGTTTTTACATTGGGGTTTAATATGTTTTATTGGGGTTTTATGTGCTTTTAGTGATGGATAGCATCAACTTTTGTAAGCCACCCAGAGTCGTTGCCGAGTTGGGCGGTGATAGAAATATGAATAAATAATCAGGTGCAATTCCATTGCCAGGAGGCAGGAGGACTACCGAGTCCTACCTGGGAGTAAGCGGATGTGAAGTATTCTCTCTGCTAGGTGAGAGCCTTGATGGTGTGCATGGGCTTGAGCGGTCTAACTAGGCAGTGTTGCCCATCTCTTGTCAATGATGTTAGGTTGGGACTAAAACTCACCAAAGCATCCTCCATTGGATCCCTTGGGCAAGGTGAAAGCAGAGGGCACACATCATGGTCCGCCTAGCCAGCAGGTGATGTAATATCCAAATGGCTAAAATATCACATGCAAACTGACTTGAATGTGCGGAAAGTCATCACAGAGTTGTCTACATATGTGTGGACTCCTTGATGAATAACAACTCCAAGGTATCCAAGGTATTCTGTGCTTGTAGAAACAATGTAGATAAATAAAGTTTATAGAATTAGACAAACTGACAATTGCCTGGAATTACTGCAACCTTGAAAATACTTATACCCGGATATCCAGATGACTTTTACTTGATACCCAGATCAATTTTAATATGATTGCAAATGTTTGTCTTATTTCATTCTGGATTAACCTTTTATTGGGATAATTGCCAACTGTGATAGACACAGGCTTCTGATTTTTCCTGAATGTTTTTAAGCTTCTGTAAGACTACTAGGGCAATGCTCAGGCTTCAAATTCTATGACCTGATAGTATGAACAAGCAATACTCTAGTACAGTCAGGACTCAAAGCACTGGGATGTTTTGATTAACAGGGACAGCAATACCACCTGCTACTCTTTCACTCAAATCAGGCTTTTTGCCTGATGACTGGAAGGTAGCGAATATAACACCAATTTTCAAAAAAGGATCCAGGGGTGATCCAGGAAATTACTGACCTGTCAGTTTGACATGTGTCCCAGGTAAAGTGATGGAAACCAGCCTAAAAGATAGAATTAATAGGCACATAGAAGAGAAGGCACTGCTAAAGGAGAGCCAACATGGCTTTTACAAGGGCAAATCATGCCTCACTAATCTGTTGGAATTTTTTGAGAGTGTCAACAAGCATGTGGATAAGGGGGATCCAGTTGACATTGTTTATCTGGACTTTCAGAAGGCTTTTGACAAGGTCCCACACCAAAGGCTCTTGAATAAACTTACCAGTCATGGAATAAAGGGACAGGTCTTGTCCTGGATCAGCAACTGGCTAAGGGACAGGAAACAGAGGGTAGCACTAAATGGACACTTCTCCAAGTGGAGGGAAGTAAAGAGTGGAGTCCCCCAAGGTTCAGTACTGGGACCCCTGCTTTTCAACCTCTTCATAAATGATCTAGAGGTAGGAGTAAAAAGCAAGGTAGCCAAATTTGCTGACGACACTAAATTATACAGGGTAGTGAAAACTGTGAGAGATTGTGAGGAGCTCCAGAGGGATCTCTTGACACTGGGGGAGTGGGCAAAAAAGTGGCAAATGATCTTCAACATTAGTAAGTGCAGAGTGATGCATGTTGGGGCAAAGAACCCCAATTACATTTATAAACTGATGGGGTCTGAACTCTCTGCGACAAACCAGGAAAGGGACCTTGGTGTCCTGGTGGACAACTCAATGAAGGTGTCAACCCAGTGTGCCTCAGCAGTGAAAAAAGCAAACTCAATGCTAGGGATCATTAGGAAGGGTATAGAAAATAAGTCAGCAAGTGTCATTTTGCCTCTTTATAAATCTATGGTGAGGCCCCATCTGGAATACTGTGTACAGTTCTGGTCGCCATACCTCCAGAAGGATATTATGGAGCTGGGAAAAGTGCAGAGGAGGGCAACCAGAATGATTAGGGGACTGGAACACCTTCCTTACCATCTGAGGCTGCAATGGTTGGGCCTCTTCACTCTTGAACGATGACGTCTAAAAGGTGACCTGATTGAAGTTTATAAAATCATGCACGGTGTGGACAAAGTAAATAAGGAACAACTGTTGTCCCTATCGCATAACACTAGAACTAGGGGACACTCCATGAAACTTTTGAGTACTAGTTCTCAAACAAATAAGAGAAAGTACTTTTTCATCCAGAGGATTACTGGTCTATGGAACTCCCTGCCAGAAGAAGTGGTGACAGCTGTCAGGCTTGACATCTTTAAGAAAGGATTAGACAAGTTCATGGAGGACAAGGGTATCAATGGCTATAATTATGGATACTTAAGGACAACCTCGTGGTTGGAGAGATAGGCAGGATATCTCTCAATGCCATTTCCAGGGAATCCTAAGCAGGTGAAGGCATCTGCTTGGGATTACCCTGAAGGAAATGGTGAGCCACTGTGTGAGACAGAATGCTGGACTGGATGGGCTGTGGCCTGTTCCAGCATGGCTGTTCTTATGTTCTTATGTACTCAGCCTTCCCTACTCTCTTTAAGCTTAGCTGAAATCATCATTCTCACTTGATGGGGACCAATTTGTGCAGTCACAAGGTGTTGACATGAGCTGTTCTTGTTGTGATCCAGAATAGCTGGGGTGCCTTTGTTTTTAATAGGTAATTAAGAAGTCCTGCATGGTTGTGATGACAGCTACAACTTGATGATTAATATGAAGCCATGCGAGTGCCTTCATTTCCTATTCCCATTGCAACATGGCTATGAGAACTGACATGGTTAGTATGATCTTAATCAATGGTATTCCAGGTGGTAATGTATAGTTGTGGGTGCTGGACCATAAGGAAAGCAGAGCACAAAAGAATATCTGCCTTTGAAATATGTTGGAGGAGAGTCTTGAGAGTACCCTGGACAGCAAGGAGAACAATTAGGTTGATCTTAGAAGAAATCAACTCTGAGTGCTCTTTGGAAGGTCAAATAGTGAAGATGAAGCTAAAGTACTTTGGACATCAAATGAGAAGAGAGGATTCATTTGAGAAAGCTTTGATGCTGGGAAAGGTTGAGAGCAAAAGAAGAAGGGGGGGGCAGAAAATGAGATGGATAGATGGTATCATTGATGCAATGGGCACAAAGTTAGGTGGGTTGAGGAGGATGGTGAAGGATAGGAGTGCCTGGCATGCAATGGTCCCTCCAATGAACAGTCAGGATTGATTTCTTCCAGTATTGACCTAATTGTTCTCTTTGCTGTCCAAAGGACTCACAGGACTCTCCTCCAACACCACATCTCAAAGGCATCTATTCTTCTGCACTCAGCCTTCCTAAGGGTCCAGCTCTCACACCCATACATTACCACTGGGAATACCATTGCTTTGACTATGCACATTTTTGTTTTCAAGGTGATGTCTCTGCTTTTCACTATATTCCCCAGGTTTCTCATAGCTTGTCTCCCCATAATCAGTCATCTTTTTATTTCATGGCTACAGTCGCCATCTGCAGTGATCTTAGATCCCAGGAAAGTAAAATCTGTCACTGCTTCTATTTATTCCTCATCTATTTTCCAGGGACTGATCAGGCCTGTTGCCATTATCTTGGTTTTCTTGATATTAAGTCTCAAGCCAGCTTTTGCACTCTCCTCCTTCAATCCAATCAAGAGGTTCTTTAGGTCTTACTTCTTGCTTTAATTGTTGTACGCCTTTTTGGGTCCCAGCTTTTGTGAGAGGTGGGAGAGAAATCAGACAAATAAATAATAAGTGTTTGCAATTCATCACTGACCACTGAATCACAGTATGCAAAATTGCAAGGGTTGTCTCACTTGGTAGTGTTTTTTCGGTTTGTGTGTTTTTAAAATCCAGTAATATCCAATAATTTCTCTCTCTTTGCCTGTCTCTCAGTCCCAGGTTAGGAGTGTTGTGTCCAAATGTTTATTAATGTAATTTGCTTAAGTTGCATTCGACCGGCAGCCGGCCGGTGGAACGAGCGGCACCTGAGGGCTTTCCATCGCCCTCAAAAGCCGCCCCAGCCTCCACCAAGCCCGGCGGGGCTTTCGACCGGCAGCCGGCCGGTGGAACGAGCGGCACCTGAGGGCTTTCCATCGCCCTCAAAAGCCGCCCCAGCCTCCACCAAGCCCGGCGGGGCTTTCGACCGGCAGCCGGCCGGTGGAACGAGCGGCACCTGAGGGCTTTCCATCGCCCTCAAAAGCCGCCCCAGCCTCCACCAAGCCCGGCGGGGCTTTCGACCGGCAGCCGGCCGGTGGAACGAGTGGCACCTGAGGGCTTTCCATCGCCCTCAAAAGCCGCCCCAGCCTCCACCAAGCCCGGCGGGGCTTTCGACCGGCAGCCGGCCGGTGGAACGAGCGGCACATGCCAGTCCACCACGGCTCCCTCCCCCGCCCCGCCGGTGGGGGAGGTGGGAGCACAGCTGACTGGCGTTGTTGCGGCGGGACATTCAAAGCCGCACCGCCAGCGCCGTCAGAGCCGCAGTCCACCACGGCTCCCTCCCCCGCCCCGCCGGTGGGGGAGGTGGGAGCACAGCTGACTGGCGTTGTTGCGGCGGGACATTCAAAGCCGCACCGCCAGAGTTGCCGGTCCATTTCCTGGCCTCGGCTGTGTTGGGGCCGGGTTGTCTTCTTCTTTGGCTCCGTTCAATAATGTGCGGGCCATGGGATTAGTAGCCGAGGGACTGTGTAATTAAATGTCAATTGTATAATTCATTGTGTAATTTATTGTATTGTATTACTATTGTTTTCCTATTGTATTTTCATGCTGTTATATTATGTCTATATTTTGATGTGTTATGATTATATTGTATTTTTGTATTATTATATTGTTATAATTGTATGTTAATTGTATGTATATTAATTTTTTGTTGTAATTGTACTTATATTATTGTGTTGTAAGCCGCTCTGAGTTGGCCTTTTGGGCTGAGTGGAGCGGGGTATAAATCCAATTAAACATAAACATAAACATAAACATCATTAGGCCCTTTTCTTATTTTCACACCCTTTTCAGTGAGGCACCTTGTTCATGTGTTTTCAATGTACCTTGATTGGTTCCGCTTGGGCTTCCCACGTGAATTGATGTCCAGGCAAATGTATCACAGTAACTGCCTTCCTGACTCTATATAAGTTGCTACCCCGTCCCTGTTTTCAAGAGTATTATGTTAGTCCGAGATCACTCCGAACTGGGCTATAATAAATGACTTGTTGGTTAACACACACACACCCCATCTGCTGTGGTGTCACTGATTTATACTTGGACTCAACAAAGAGGTCATTATTTCAGAGTCTTTTTTTGGCATGAATGGTGTCAAAGTCTCTATTGTTCTCTTTTATCTCCCACTCTGCTTCTCCTTTAAATGTTCTCTGATGTTATATTTCTAATGATGGTGGGTATCTGATTTTGTGTGTGTGTGTTTTCATGATAGATGAAAAACCTTTAGGCCAACATGGATGGAAAGGTGGAATAAAAATATTTTAATTAAATGCATACATAGTTCACCGAAATTTCCCACAATGATTCAATATTTCTTACCAAAATTTAAAAGTTGATCTTCTTTAAAGCTACAGCAGCAACTTGATCTGGCTGTAGCTCTAATATATAGCTTACTCAGCATGGAAGTTGATTTGGTGCTGACTTAAATCAGAAACAATGCTTGCAAAATTATTTTCTCGTACTTCAGCTCCCAGTCAGTGGAAATAACTTCGAATTAACTCTACAGTATACAAGTAACACAGTTATTTGCAACTAATTACATTTTGGGCAATGAGTGGTGCTATGAGTAGCTACAAAGTTATAGTGAAGATAAAAATTGTTACAAGATTAAAGAATGATGGTTACTGGATATTTTCAAATTTTACTTTTAAATGTCGTTTTAAGGCATTTTGAAGCATTTTGGCATGGGTTTTTCAGGCTTTAAGTCAAGGATTCACAACATCTTCCCCCCCACCCCCCGCTACATCTGCCCCAACACACAGCCAGAGGTGTGGTTCCTCACATTGCTTCCGGTTTCCATGGTGGCGGTGGCACACATAATAACTGCATGGTGGCAGGAGGGTGTGTGGAGCATTTTCATTTTTATAATTTTTTGCTGCATTTGCGCACTGAAAATGAGGCATTTGGGCCCTTCTAGTTTCTACAGTGGCAGCATTTTAAGCACTTACAGAGGTAACGGGGGATAGGGTTGCCATAATTCTTTCCCACAAAACCGGGACAGAAGTAAAGTTTTCCCTTGCTCAAAATCCAGTCATATCCAACTCTAGGGTTCAGTGCTCATCTCTGTTTCAAAGCCAAAGAGACAGTGCTGTCTGCGTCTGCAGACGTTTGCATGGACATGTGGCAACAGGCATTCCAAGACACCAAAGTTTTGTGGCACATTAAAGACTAACTCCTGTTTTGACATTGACTTTCTATTTAGATAAATGTTTACCCGATCTCTTTCCTCTTTGGCCACCAAGCTGCTGCTGCTGGAATTGCGCGGTTGCTGCTAATGATGCTGGCAGCTGGTGCTTAAATAGAGGCAAGAAAAAGGCGTGATTTTTTTCCTTCAAACCAAGCATGCCCCTTGGTTTGAAAACTGAAAATTTACAATGTTTTTTATGGAAATGGGCAGGACAGTTACAACCCGGGAAATTCCCGGGTTTCTGTGATGTATGGCAACCCTAGACAAGGAGCTTCCAGGGGTGCCTAGGTACTCACCATAAATTGGATTAATTGGTGCCACAAAACAGATTAGGCTTATGGGCTGTAGGTTGCGAATGCCTGCTTTAAGTCATATCTTATTGCTCCTAAATGGCAAGTGATGTATTATTTGGTTTTGACTTGTGTATTTTTGTAAACCTTTGCAAAGTCCAGTGTCAGAAATAGACAAAAGAGGGAATCTGACTATTTCCTTATATTTATCTGACTTGCTAGGAACACCAACACATGTGTTACACAATGAATTATTTGCATAATTGAATAAATGATACAGATAATGGAAGAAAATATAAGAAGCACAATTATTATTACGTGCCATCTAGTCACTTCCAATTCATAGAGATAAATCACCGGCTTCCAATTGCCGGCTTCCTTTCATGGAAGGTGAGGCAGGCTGCCCGACTCACCTTTGCCAAAAGGTAGCTGGCATTCGGAGCGCCCAATTGCCGGCTTCCTTTCCACATTTGGGCGCTCCGATCGCCAGCTACCTTTCAGAGAAGGTGAGTTGGGTGACCTGACTCACCTTCCCTGAAAGGTAGCCTGCGATCCCTTTTGTGGCCCACCTTGCCTTCAACAAAAGGAAGCTGGCATTTGGGTGCTCCGATCGCTGGTTACCTTTCGGAGAAAGCGAGTCAGGTGGCCCGCCTTGCGTTCCATGAAAGGAATACAGTGTTTGGGCATGCTCTCTTGTCCAAACGCTGGCTTCCTTTCCTTTGGGTGAAAACAGATGTGCACCCTCTCATCCAAAGAAAACTGGTGATCCGACGCTCAGGCTTCTGGTTTCATTTGGCGGAAACCATCACGTGCCCTCTCACCCAAAGGAAACCGGCGATCCGACAGAGGCAATGCTTGCTGGAGAGCCAAGCCCCAAAGTTGGCATGGCTGGTCTCCACCTAGGAAGGCACTTCCCAGGCAGAGACCAGTCCTGCCGACTTTGGGGCTTGGCTCGATCTGCCTGCCTCTTCAGAAAGAGCAAGGAAAGAAGAGACGGCTAGGGTGCAACCATAAAGGGAAAGCAAGGGGCAACCACCCCAATCAAAGGAGTCAATCAAAGAATAAAATCAAAAGCATTTAATATGCGGAAGCAGAGCAACCCGGACAAAATCCAAATAGAGCAGCTAAGAAGTGGGATATCACAGTTAGAAATTCATGCTGGTCAGACTAAATACTGAGTGTAGTAATCAAAGAAACAATGAATAGTACAAACACAGTAAATACTAAGTGACCACAGCGCAATCATACATTGACCAATAAGTATCCCAGCCTACTCTAATGAAATACATAGAACAGTAAATACCAAACTCTCTGGACCATAGTTTCAATCAAGTTACAAATTCGATCTATACAGAATGATAATGCCCCCAGCGGGTTTAGAGAGTCCAAATAATCAAATGCGAAATGAGAGGTCCGAGATCATAAAGTCCGTATGAGTCTGTGCAATGGATAATCCGAGTGCTACTGCGTAGTTCAATCTTCAAATGTGACAGAAAGAGCTCTGGCCCAACATGAAATTACACTAAGAAGGTCTTGTAGAGCGCGTTTTTTCAAAGTTATACAGAGTCTTGATAAAGGACTACGAAATATCAATTTTACTGGAAGGATATGGACTGACTTACCTTTCTGCATGACTTTGTCCGGGTTGCTCTGCTTCCGCATATTAAATGCTTTTAATTTTATTCTTTGATTGACTCCTTTGATCGGGGTGGTTGCCTCTTGCTTTCTCTTCAGAAAGGGCAGCGGGGATTCCACGCATAATATCCCCGCTGCCCTTTCCAATGAGGGAGGCGGATCAATCCCCTGTTCCCTTTCCTCTTCGGAAAGGGAACTGGGCTGTTTTTAAACATTGTTCAATCAATGTATAACACAACATTAAAAACCGGATATCACTAAGACTTGTGGAACCAAGTTTTAGCATTATCCGGGGTATTACTGTACTGTAGATAACTAGGGACCACTTTGGTGGGAAGGTAAACAGTGTTCTGTGCACTCAGGTGTCTAGTCATGCCTGCTACATGAACACGGAAACCTCTGAAGAAGCAGATAGTGCTGGCTCTTTGGCTATGAAACAGAGATGAGCACTGAATTAGATACAACTGGATTTTGAGCAAGGGTGACCTTTACCTTTACTAGAATATTATAGTATTGTATTCTTAGTTTTTTTTTCTGGTTGAGCTATACCCGGATTTGATTTTTGTGCTTATGTGAAATGGTATAAAATAATTCTGATGATGGCGTTGGTAGTGATGGTGGTGATAAGAATGAAGGTATCATCTTCAGTTTCAAGGGGAAAGAATAAAGTTACTAAATATAAATATATTAAATAAATAAAGTGTGCATCTATTGTGTGCAGGAAGAGAGAGGTTTGTGTGGAAATGGTGTTTTTAAATGTTAAGACGAGGAAAACCTTCAGCTCTTAAATCTCAAGCTTTAGCAAGATTGGGTAGAACCAATGCTAAAAATGAAGGCTTTCAAGACAATTATTAGCACATTGTTGACCACAACAAAAGAGAAGGATGCAGCATCAGTATTATTGTTCTTGTCCAATCTCCCCTGCCAAAGCAGGAGATGCCAAATAATAAGTGGTGAATCACTCAGGATGGTTGCTGGTGCTGCAGAAAAGCAAATGACTTATGTAACATTTGCATTATTCATGCTATTCATGGGGCTTATCTGGTAGCACCAATGCTCTGGAGAGGTTTTGTGTATGGGACCAAAGACACCAGGGCAGCCGAAGAGCTGGCTTAACACAACTTTATTACATGCTGGTCAGAGGGAACATGAGGTAATGGCGGACGAACAGCTCAATATATACAGTGGCTAAACATTTGAATGTGGCTCCTTGACAGTCTATTGGCTACTGTCTGTGTGACGTCATTGCAGGTCACGCCCTTCTTGTCCAGGTGAAGGTGATGGCGGGAATCTTCCCGCGCTGTTGTTTTTAGGTGAGTCTGGACCAATGAGCTTGGACGCTCGCTATTGCCATCTGGTGGTCACTAGCTCGCGTCCTATTAGGGTTACAGTGATGCAGCTGATGGTTATCATGTTACAAGTAGACGGATACATTGGTTACACATGAATAGGTACATTGTATAAGGGTACAGTGTTTGAGAACACAACATCCCTCCCCCCTAGGATGAGACGAAGTCTCTCAGCCAAGATGGCTTATTGCAATTGCGTTTGGGCCACGATGTGGGCTGGCCCGCCCTGGGGGCGCTACCGCCTCCGTGTTCCCCGGTCCCTTGTCCTGTAATGGGAGAGGGAGACTTGTTAGAGGCTTGCTGCGGTTTTGCAGCTTTAGGGGAACGGACAAACTCCATTGTGGGCAGACCGGGGGCACTAGGGGCTAACGTAAAACCCCTCTTCTCGCTTGGATGGGTGGGGGACCACTCCGAAACCCCCCCCCCCCCCGGCTCTGAAACTCAAAATCAAACTCTGCTGGGTGATCCCGCGGGGTATCTATGAGGACAAATTCCTTTTCCTCCCCCCTCGGTGGGGACCCATGGCCCCCCTCTCCTCCCCCTTGGGCTAAACGGGTGGGGGAGAACCCTAACGCTGAATCCCTGTCTGTGCTTTCTGCGCCCTGCCTCTCTGGGACCCGGCTCAGGAGCTGGTCCGCATGTCGCCGCCACAGTAGACCCGTGCTGGTCTCCACGCGGTACGATACGGGACCGGTCTGCTCCACGACAACCCCCGGCACCCAGGCTGGCCCTGCGCTGGCGTAGTTCCTGCAATGCACGGGGGCTCCTACGCTGAAACTCTTTGTGGCCTCTAGCCCGATGTTCCTCCCCTTGTCTTCCACTCTCGTGGGGTCTAGCCTGGTGAGAATGGTGGCCAGTTTCCTGCGCATTAAAAGCTCCGCGGGGAGTATCCTGATGCCAACGGGGTCACCCTGTACCCTAGCAGAAACTGACACACTTGCAGGTTGAGGTCCCCGGGGCCCATGCACCGCAGCACGTCCTTCGTGGTGTGTACGAGGCGCTCCACTTGGCCATTGGTGGCCGGATGGAAGGGGGCGGAGGTGATGTGCCGGATGGCGTTAATCTCTGTGAATGCCCTGAACTCGGCGGACGTGAAGCAACTAGCGTTATCGCTAATTAGAGTGTCGGGTATGCCGAACGTAGAAAAAATTCTCCGCAAATGCTTTATTGTCACGGCCGAGGAGGTGCTCGTAACTGGGATGACCTCCAACCACTTAGAGAAAGCGTCCACAACAAGGAGAAACAGAGTTCCTCGGAACGGGCCCGCGAAATCTACGTGTATCCGGGACCACGGCCCCTTGGCCGCGTCCCACTCTCTGTGGGGAAGACGGGCCTCCTCTGGTCTGGAGCATTGGCAACTCTCACAAGTGCCGACCATGTGCTCGATGTCGGCGTCTAACTGGGGCCACCAAAAGTAGCTCCAGGCCAGCGCTTTGGAGCGCACAATTCCGGGGTGGCTGACGTGCAGCAGTTTAAGCACCCGCGGCCGGAGGGATGTGGGGATCACCACCCGCTGCCCCCACAAGAGACACCCCCTCTCTAGGGACAGCTCCAACTTTTTCCTGAAGAATGGGGCGAATTCTTCCGCTGGGGCAGACGCTGGCCACCCTTTCTGTACCCAGGAGCTAACCACCGCCAACGTCCTATCTTTGCTTGTCGCTTTAGCGATATCGGCGGGTACTATGGGGGCAAATCTAAGATTTCAATCATGAGCACCTGGTGGTCCGGCTCCTCCTCGCCCACGTGGCTGTGTGTCTGGGGGAGGGGGGACCTCGACAGGGCGTCCGCATGGCTGATCTCTCTCCCAGGCCGGTACACCAACGCGTGCTGGTAGGCGTTTAGAAAAATGGCCCACCTGAGCATCCTCGGGGACAGGATTTGTGGCGTGGGCTTATCTGCGGTGAAAATGCCTAGTAGGGGCTTGTGGTCGGTCACGATGGTGAAGGGGCGGCCATATAGAAAATCGTGAAATTTTTTGGTCCCTGCAATTATCGCCAGCGCTTCCCTGTCTGTCTGGGCATAATTCCTCTCCGCTTGGGACAGGGACCTGGAGTAAAACGCTATTGGGGCCTCCCTCCCGTTTTCCAACACGTGGCATAACACTGCCCCCACCCCCACAGGGGATGCATCACAGATCAGTACCACTGGCCGTTTGGGGTTGAAATGGGTCAGAATGGCGTCAGACGCCAGGAGTTGTTTCAGTTCCGTGAATGCCCTCTCCTGGTCATCGCCCCACTTCCATGCCGCATCTTTCTTGAGCAACTTGTGAAGCGGCTCAGCCACCGCAGCCTTCCGAGGAAGGAAGGAGTGGTAGAAATTTAAGAGCCCTAGGAACGACTGCAACTCGGGCTTGGAGGTGGGGCGAGGGGCTTTCTTGATGGCAGCCACCTTGGATTTGGATGGTTTTATCCCCTCGGGTGTTACTCGGAACCCTAAGAACTCAACCTCCTTCGCGAAGAAGACGCATTTGTCTTTTCGCAACCTCAACCCCGCTTGTTCGAATGCCTCCAGGACCTTGTTTAGCCTTTCAGCCAACTCAGCCTCACTCCCCCCCGTTATCAAAACATCATCAAAATATGCCAAAACGCCGTCCAGCCCTTTGAGGAGGCATTCCACGAGCGACTGGAAAATTCCAGGCGCCGAGTTCACGCCGAATTGGAGGCGCGTCACCTGGAATGCCCCCTTATGCGTGACTATGGTCTGTGCAGCAGCTGCGGCAGGGGTTACCATGAGTTGCTGATAGGCCTGAGCCAGGTCGAGCTTAGCGAAACACTTTCCCCCATGTAACCTGGCTAGCAAATGGCTGACCACCGGCACCGGATACGCATTAGGGCGGATTGCCTTATTAATGGTGCACTTATAATCGGCGCAAATGCGAACCTCCCCATTGGCCTTCAATGCCGTGACAATTGGAGTTTCCCACTCCGCAGAATCAACAGGAACAAGAATCCCCTGGCCCACTAATTTGTCCAGTTCCGCCTCTATTTTGTCCTTTAGTGCAAAAGGCACTCTGCGCGGTTTGAGTCTTATTGGGCGGACCTCCGGGTCCAGGTCGAAAGTTACTGGGGGTCCATTGAATTTCCCAAGTCCCTTTTTGAAGACTTCAGGGTGCGCGTCGCACACCCTCTGTATTGGGTCAGTCCCAACGGCGTGCACCCCCCCAATGAATAGACCCAGGGGCTGAAACCATTGAGTCCCGAGGAGGCTGCAACTACCCCCCTTGAGAACGACTAGGGGGAGTTCCGCGGCGTGCCGCTTATACTGGACCTGGAATTTCCCAACCCCCAACACCGGGATACTGTTCCCTTGCACGTCCCGAAGCGTGGACCTCAACGCTTTGAGCTTGGGCCGTACGCGGGGGGGCAATTCTCAAAAACTCCCTCTGGGAAATGATGGAATATGAGGAGCCAGAGTCAATCTCCATCCTAACAGGGGCCCCTTGCACCAGTACCTCAACAAAGTAACGGGGGTGTCCCATGGACACGCTGAAAACTGGGGCGGCGTCGTCGCTGTCGTCGGAGATGCGGCCGCCATCCTTTAGTCTCGTCGAGCGATCTGGCCTCGCTGAGCGGTCGGGCGAGCCCCTCCGGTCCTTGCGCCGTTGTCTGCAGACTTTGGCGATGTGCCCGCGTCGCCCGCAGTTGTGGCACTCGGCTTTTCTGAACGGACACCTGGCACGGTCGTGAGCCGCCCCGCAGCCGTCACAACGCCGGCCCTCCTTCCGGACCCTCTGGACATCCTCGTCGTCGCTGCTTTCGGTGGACAATTTCGAAATTCGCCAGGCTGCGTGCACCGAACTCTCTGTTTTGTCGGCCTTTGGTCGCCAGTCCTGCAGCTCTTGCACCCCGGCCTTCGTGGCTTCCGCGGCCTGTGCCGCTTTCAGGACCTCCTGCAATGTGGGGGGCGGCTCCTGATTCATCAGCGTGCGCTGAATCTCGGCGTCCTTCAGGCTGCATAGCACGCAGTCCCGGAGGGTGACTTCCAAGTTCTCCCATTTGCATGGGCCGGCAGCCAGACGCAGGGCCGCTACGAAAGCAGCGACCGATTCTCCAGGCGCTTGGACTCGCCTCCAAAACGCGCTCCGAGCTGGAAACATCGCCACCGAGGGCCGGAAATGGTCTCGCAACACCTTCAGGAGCTCTTTGGCCTTGAATTCCGCCGCCTTTTTGGGTGCGATGAGGTCAATCAATACCCTCTTGGCGTCGTGCCCGAGCATTCTGGTGAGGATGGCTCTTTTCTTCGCCTCGTCCGTAACTTCGAACTCCACCAGCGCGCCTTGGAAATCCATTTCGAAGAGTTCCCAATCTTGCGGTTTCTTGATGTCGAAACCGGCGTATGTCTTGGTCCCGTGGGCAGCCATCATCCCACCTTCGTCGCCAATTTTGTGTATGGGACCAAAGACACCAGGGCAGCCGAAGAGCTGGCTTAACACAACTTTATTACATGCTGGTCAGAGGGAACATGAGGTAATGGCGGACGAACAGCTCAATATATACAGTGGCTAAACATTTGAATGTGGCTCCTTGACAGTCTATTGGCTACTGTCTGCGTGACGTCATTGCAGGTCACGCCCTTCTTGTCCAGGTGAAGGTGATGGCGGGAATCTTCCCGCGCTGTTGTTTTTAGGTGAGTCTGGACCAATGAGCCTGGACGCTCGCTATTGCCATCTGGTGGTCACTAGCTCGCTTCCTATTAGGGTTACAGTGATGCAGCTGATGGTTATCATGTTACAAGTAGAAGGATACATTGGTTACACATGAATAGGTACATTGTATAAGGGTACAGTGTTTGAGAACACAACAAGAGGGCTTGAACCAAAGAACTACCTTCCAAAAGACTAGAGTTTCCCCTGGAATAAAATACAGCTATAAGATAAGTCATAGCCATCAGTGGTTCAAAACATGGCATTCAAATCATCTGAGAGGGAGATGTACAATTTTCCTCTGAACCACACAATTGTTCTCCTTTGCATTGATTCTGGGCCTTCTTATTTTCACCACCAGTTCAAGTGTCTGTTCATCTTACCAAGTTATAAGTATTCAAGAAATGTGAATTAAGTAATATGTTCAAATGTGGGAAATGGATCCTAGCCTTATTTGCAGAGATTACCAGCAACAACAATAACATGTTAAAATGTTGCTGATTTAGCAATTAGAAATTACACTTATATACCAACCCATAGCACTTAGTGCACTCTCTTGGCGGTACACAAGTTAATTAGCATTTTGCCCCAAAATGCTGAGTACTCATTTTACCAACCTTGGAAAAGATGGGAGGCTGAGTCAAACATTTAGGGTGACCATTCCCACATTTTTCTAGGAATAAAATGTTGGAAATGCTTTACCAGTTCCTCCTTCTGTGTCACTGCAAAACTATGAAGTCTGCCTTGAGAAAAGTGGCAGAACATGTAATCTCATGAATTACATATGCTTCAGGTGATCTCAGCTTGCTTTTCATTCTCAAAAGGCTCAGTGGAGATTTGATCTCCTAGCCTCACATCTAGACATTCTAAGACAGGGATCCCCAACCACCAGGCCATGGACTGGTGTCAAGCCGCAGGCTGTCCCGAACTAGGCCATGGGGGGTAGGTGGTGTAGCCCCTCATGGCAACCTTCTGTCCTCCCTGTGCTCTGCTTAGTCTGCCAGTGGGTGGGGTGGGGGTGGGGTGGGGGTGGGGTGGGCTTTAGACACAGATGGGTGGGTAGCTGGGCCTCTCCTCCACATTGCTTAAGGGCCATTCAACAATTTTGTGATCCTTGAGGGGGAGGGGGGTCTGCCATCTGTATTACAGTGGGGGCATGGGGGGGGTCAGGACAAAATTACATAATCCTTTTGCCACTGTTGTGGTTTTGAAACATGGCGCTTTTTTAGGTTTAAAAATGATCTCTGGGAATTTTGATCTGATGTGAGATTACTGAATCCTCACCGATACATTCTGTATTAAGCACCAATAGTGAAAAGCTATAAAAATTAGAGTTTTGATACAAAAACTCTGGGTTATGTGATTTTAAAGGGAGGGGGGTCGCAGCGAAAATTATGGTCAGATTGCATGGGGGGAGGGGGTCAATTTCCACCAAAAAAATGGATCATGTAATTGTTGAATGGCCCCTTAACTGCTCCACCACCACCCGTGCCTGTGTGCAATGTGATGCCTAACTGCCTGAGTCAGGTGGTGTGGCAGGCGGGCAGCTGGGCCCCTCTTCCTTGTTTTTGGGCTGTAGCGGGACTCCTTCCCCGCCTGTGCGCAGTGTGCGCTTTGTCATATTTTGTTGTGCACTTGTGCCGTCTGGTCCCACCACCTCCACTTGCCGGTCTGTGGAAAGATTGTTTGGCATGAAGCCGGTCTGTGGTGTGAGAAAGGTTGGTGAGCCCTTCTCTAAGACACTCTGTATTTATTTATTTTATCCTACCTTTCTACAAAAAACAACAACGACAACCCAGCACTCAAGATAGCACTCACTCAAAACCTAACACAATTCAAGTATTAGACCAGAGTGAAACTATTATTTAAAACATATCAAATGGAAAAAAAAATAACAATAACAGCACTCAACTAGTTAAAATCTCTTTAATTGCTACCTAGGTTAGGGGCCAATAACATGGCCTTTGCCTGTCAGTGGAAAGACAACAGCAAGGGAATTGTTTCTAGATGGAGCGGTTTCATTTCATTGTCTGCATGCGTCCACCAACTGCAGAAGGATGATGCACCCCTTTCACACACAGAGAACTCACAGAATCACAGCAGGTGATGATGCCAGTGTCTGTTTTACAAACAAAGACTTGCTGCCTCACCCTATCTTACAGGTGCATACAAAGCTTCCCCTGTACACTCATGTTTTCTTCTCCCCTGCTGAAAAGATAAGCATGAGAATTTTGAATAAGGCTGTGCTGTGAGGCCACTCACCTTGGGTGGAGTCCAACAACCATCCTTCTTCCATTTAGTAGACCGGACACATCAACACCATTAGGAAAACTCAATGAGTTTTATTAACATTAAACTACAGCAATGCACTCAGGGTCAGTTCCCATCATTATCCCTTGATCACTGTCCGTGTTCAACCCCTTATTCAACCACCCCTGGTTAAGGACATAGGGGGCTTCAGTCATCATCCTTTATGAAAGGTGTATCTCCCAGCTACAGTGTGGACACTGAGTTGAGCCTCTGGTAACATCCCAGTGTTCCTGGCTTATGGTTCCCTGGTGGTGATGGGGCCGGCAATAACACCTATCATCTCTTTCCCATTTGATGTTCACAGAGGGCTCCCCATGTCCCTGCTCCTAGTACCTTCACTCTGACCTCTTTTGTCCCTGTCCCCCATCCTCCCTTGCTCCCCCCTCCCCCAGTATAATGATTTCAGGATGACCTTTGTGTACAGATGCCTTCCTGCCTTGGCCTTTGGCACCCACAACTGCACGAGGACCCCTATTCAGGGATCCTCTTTATAAACATGAGTCCAATTCCCTGGAAAGGGTAGTATCTCCACCAGTTACCTCTCCAATGGTTCCTCCAAGGCATCTCCCCTGTCTTCTTCCTTGACATCTCACTCTTTGTTCCAGACTTTGGGAGGAGGGTCTTTGGTCTGCATGCCTGTCTCACCCTATAGCAAGCCTCCTTTTAACAACCATCTCCCAAGTGCCCTCTTTCCCAGTGCACTCCCCCTACTCCCTTCCTGTCCTGTGTGTTGCCCTCTAGTGCAGGGATTCTCAACCACCATTTCATGTGGGCCCCAACTGCCTCCACCACACCAGGAAGTGCAATGTGGTAGAGGAAGGGGAAAATGGTCATCTGGGCCATGAAGCTGTCTGAGGGAGCATGACCTGGCTGCTGGCGTTAAAAGGTTGAGAACTCCTGCTCTAGTGCCTCGGCCTCCATGCTCTTCTTGTGCTCTGGGTCTTGCTGGTCTGGTTCCTCAAACATGCCACCAGTCAGTAGGGCTTCTCAAAAGTCTCAAGGCAAACTGACAGTACAGGACTGTAAGGCCAATGAGGTTGGGGGTGACAGCCCACCAATCAAGCCACCCTTGCTGCCAGTCACCATTTCACATACATGCCACACACATCATATTTCAAAATTTGATCTCCTATTGCTGTGGACAGAGAAACTAGAGGGACTTTTCCACCAATTTCCTCCAGAAGAAGGGGAAATGCTCCAACAATTTCACAGAGGTAGGGGCTAATCATTAGCAGTAATTATAGTGCCAGTGTACTTTTTTCCTATTCTAGGAATTTTGAGGGTTGCCCTGCATTATGAAACTGCCAAGATTGTGCAAAACTCGTTCTGTCTTGCAGAAGACTTTATGCTTGTAAAGATTTATGACTGAGTGCATACGTAAGATATAGAAATGATGCTCTGTCTGGCTAAGGACAGAGAAGGGGTGAAATCAGTAGCTGAAAAGAAATGTCTCTTGGTCCCCAGGTGAACTTTAGATGGAAATTTCAAGAATACCTCCAAAATAGTCCTATTAAAGTGCAAATATAACCTTGATACCTCAGAAATGAACAATGCAAATGAACAATGCAAAGAAATAAAGGAAAACAACACAAGAGGCTGGACTAGAGATCTTTTTTAAAAAATTGGGGAAGTTAAGGGAACGTTTAAAGCAAAAATGACCACCATAAGGGACAAAGATGGCAAGGAGTTAGCGGATGCAGAGGAGATCAAGATAAGATGGAATGAGCACACAGAGGAACTCTACAAAAAAGACCTTAACACCCCTGAAAATAAAAATGATGGGGAATTTGAACTTGAACTAGACATCCTAAAGAGTGAAGCACTGCAAACAACAAAGCCAGTGGAGATGATGGTATCCCAGTTGAATTTTTCAAAGCCCTAAAAGATGATGGAGTCAAACTATTGCATGCTATATGCCAGCAGATCTGGAAAATGAAACAGTGGCCACAGGATTGGAAAAGATCAGTATACGTTCCAATCCGAAAAAAGGGTAATGCCAAGGAATGTTCAAATTATAGAACAATTGTGCTCATCCCACAAGCTAGCAAGGTGATGCTCAAGATAATACAGGATAGACTGCAGCAGCATGTAGAGAGAGAACTACCAGAGGTGCAGGCTGGTTTCAGAAGAGGAAGGGGATTAGAGACCACATTGCCAACATATGTTGGATCATGGAGAAAACAAAGGAATATCAGAAACAAGTCTATTTCTGCTTCATTGACTACACCAAGACTTTTGACAGTGTGGACCACAACAAGATGTGGCAAGTGATTAGGGAGATGGGAATACCAGAACACCTTATATGCCTCTTGAGAAATCTGTTCATGAATCAAGAAGCAACAGTTAGGACAGAGTATGGAATGATGGAGTGGTTTGGAATAGGAAAAGGAATAAGACAAGGCTGCATTTTGTCACCCTATTTGTTCAACCTATACACAGAGCACATAATGCACAATGCAGGGATGGAGGAATCACAATATGGGATCAAAATTGTGGGGAGAAACATCAACAATTTGAGATATGCAGATGATACTACCTTAATGGCAGAAAGTAAGGAAGAACTAAAGAAGCTCCTGATTAGGTTGAAAGAGGAGAGTGCAAAAGCTGGTTTGAGACTCAATATCAAGAAAACCAAAATAATGGCAACAAGCCCTATCAGTCTCTGGAAAATAGATGGGGAAGAAGTAGAAGCAGTGACAGATTTTACTTACCTAGGAGCAAAGATCACTGCAGATGGGGATTGCAGTCATGAAATAAAAAGGAGACTGATTCTTGGGAGACAAGCTATGAGAAACCTGGGGAACATAGTCAAAAGTAGAGACATCTCAATGCAAACAAAAGTCTGCATAGTCAAAGCAATGGTATTCCCGGTGGTAATGTATGGTTGTGAGAGCTGGACCATTAGAAAGGCTGAATGCAGAAGAATAGACGCCTTTGAGATGTGGTTTTGGAGGAGAGTCTTGAGAGTCCCCTGGACAGCGAGGAGAACAAATAGGTCAATATTAGAGATTAGCCCTGACTGCTCCTTAGAAGGACAAATAACAAAGATGAAGATGAAGTACTTTGGACATCAAATGAGAAGGGAGGATTCACTTGAGAAGGCCTTGATGCTGAGAAAGGTGGAGGGCAAAAGAAGAAGGGGACGGCCAAGGATGAGATGGCTAGATGGCATCATGGACGCAGTAGGCACAGGGCTGGGCGGGATGAGGAGGATGGTAGAGGATAGAGGTGCCTGGAGGGCAATGGTCCATGGGGTCGTAAAGAGTCGGAGTTGAGTGTGCAACTGAACAACAACAACAACAATCAGGCATTGTAGAATCCCAGTGGCTTTAGTACATGGAGTAGTATGTGACTGATTCCACCATCTTTCTTAACTATGGAGTGAGTAGCCTTATGACACCTTCTTTTGACTTTAGAATGAAGTATAGGGAGGTAGAGAAACTATCCTCTGACATGTAGATTATACTGTGAAAAATAGAACATGTACACACACACCTACTCAGCGTCTTCTTAAGTAAGGTCATAAATAGCTTTCTCCTAGGTAAAGCCTGAACCTCACCCATGCAAAAATTATCCTGAATTTCTCCTCCTTTGAAAGTCTTTTTAAAGTGAATTTCATTTCAATGAAATTGAATGAAGATGGTTAAAACTGCTATCTATGAAATGTTTAGCACTGCACTAGTTCTGAAATGCTGCTCACTGGGGGACGGGAGGGAAGGAGGTTGTTAATTTGTTTTTATTTATTTATTTATTTATTTATTTAGTGTGCTTATATACCACTTTTCTTTTCTACTGACAACTCAAAGCAGTTTCCAACACAATTAAATAAATACAAAGCAAATCATAAGTATGGGGGGGGGGGAATAGAAAAACATACAAAAATACAATTCAAAATACAGTACAGTAATACCTCATACAAAGTCCGCTTCATACAATATCGGATTCATACAACATCACCTAATTCCTTGAAAAAAGTTGCCTCATGCAAAGTCGTGCAACTTTGTATGAGGCATTGGGGTTTTCCCAGGTTGCATTGTGCCTGGGCAGTATAAAAGGCAGGACACATGTGTGCATTGCTCTTGTGGGTTTTGCATGAGGCGAAGAGTGTTTAGGAGTGGTTTTGAGCTCGATTTTGAATTTTTTGAATTTTTTGAATTTTTTCGTCAGAATTTTTAGAAGCATTCCTGGGGGTTTTGCAGCATTCTTCAAGTTCTTGGACAATCAGGGTTGTTTGACATGTTTTTGTAATGTTTTTAGCCTTTAGACAATGATTTCTTAAAGTTCTGTCAGTTTCTTGTCTGTTTCCTTGACTTTGCTCTGAAGTCTGTGCTGTTACAGTACAATGTATCTCTATGGAAACGACGTTGTACGACGCATCGCAGCAAGGATTTGGACTTCCTAGGGAGGGAAACCGAAGAATTTAGCCAGATAGAAATAACCAGGGAGGAGGTTCTTGCATGTCTTGTTAAACTAAACACTAACAAATCACCAGGACCAGATGGCATCCGTCCACGAGTTCTCAGGGAACTTAAAGATGAAATTGCTGATCTCCTAGCCAAAATATATAATCTTTCCCTCAAATCAGGCTTTGTGCCTGATGACTGGAAGGTAGTAAATGTAACACCAATTTTCAAAAAAGGATCCAGGGGTGATCCAGGAAATTACCGACCTGCCAGTTTGACATGTGTCCCAGGTAAAGTGATGGAAACCATCCTAAAAGATAGAATTAATAGGCACATAGAAGAGAAGGCGCTGCTAAAGGAGAGCCAACATGGCTTTTACAAGGGCAAATCATGCCTCACTAATCTGTTGGAATTTTTTGAGAGTGTCAACAAGCATGTGGATAAGGGGGATCCAGTTGACATTGTTTATCTGGACTTTCAGAAGGCTTTTGACAAGGTCCCACACCAAAGGCTCTTGAATAAACTTACCAGTCATGGAATAAAGGGACAGGTGTTGTCCTGGATCAGCAACTGGCTACGGGTCAGGAAACAGAGGGTAGCACTAAATGGACACTTCTCCAAGTGGAGGGAAGTAAAGAGTGGGGTCCCCCAAGGTTCAGTACTGGGACCCCTGCTTTTCAACCTCTTCATAAATGATCTAGAGGTAGGAGTAAAAAGCAAGGTAGCCAAATTTGCTGACGACACTAAATTATACAAGGTAGTGAAAACTGTGAGAGATTGTGAGGAGCTCCAGAGGGATCTCTTGACACTGGGAGAGTGGGCAAAACAGTGGCAAATGAGCTTCAACATTAGTAAGTGCAGAGTGATGCATATTGGGGCAAAGAACCCCAATTACATTTATAAACTGATGGGGTCTGAACTCTCTGCGACAAACCAGGAAAGGGACCTTGGTGTCCTGGTGGACAACTCAATGAAGGTGTCAACCCAGTGTGCCTCAGCAGTGAAAAAAGCAAACTCAATGCTAGGGATCATTAGGAAGGGTATAGAAAATAAGTCAGCAAGTGTCATTTTGCCTCTTTATAAATCTATGGTGAGGCCCCATCTGGAATACTGTGTACAGTTCTGGTCGCCATACCTCCAGAAGGATATTATGGAGTTGGAAAAAGTGCAGAGGAGGGCAACCAATATGATTAGGGGACTGGAACACCTTCCTTACCATCTGAGGCTGCAACGGTTGGGCCTCTTCACTCTTGAACGACGACGTCTAACAGGTGACCTGATTGAAGTTTATAAAATCATGCATGGTGTGGACAAAGTAGATAAGGAAAAACTGTTTTCACTATCGCATAACACTAGAACTAGGGGACACTCCATGAAACTTTTGAGTACTAGTTCTCAAACAAATAAGAGAAAGTACTTTTTCACCCAGAGGATTACTGGTCTATGGAACTCCCTGCCAGAAGAAGTGGTGACAGCTGTCAGTCTTGACAGCTTAAAGAAAGGATTAGACAAGTTCATGGAGGACAAGGGTATCAATGGCTATAATTATGGATACTTAAGGACAACCTCTGGGTTGGAGA
This sequence comes from Bradypodion ventrale, assembly GCA_035047345.1. Taxonomy (NCBI): domain Eukaryota; kingdom Metazoa; phylum Chordata; class Lepidosauria; order Squamata; family Chamaeleonidae; genus Bradypodion; species Bradypodion ventrale. The sequence goes on along the minus strand of JAWDJE010000001.1, from coordinate 86,642,391 downwards.
GATAGGCAAGATATCTCTCAGTGCCATTTCCAGGGAATCCTAAGCAGGTGAAGGCATCTGCTTGGGAATATTACCCTGAAGGAAATGGTGAGCCACTGTGTGAGACAGAATGCTGGACTGGATGGGCTGTGGCCTGTTCCAGCAAGGCTGTTCTTATGTTCTTATGTTCTTATGACGTTGTATGAGGCATTGCAGCTAGGATTTTGCATGCCTCATACAAAGTCCAAATCCATATAAAGTCCAAACTTGTGGAACCAAGTTTGGACATTGTATGAGGTATCACTGTATCAGCAAATAGAATACACATATCAATACAGTTGCAAAATACAAGTTACAATTCAAATCAGAAACTACAAAGTTAAATACAAAGTGCAAAATACAAAATACAGGCCCCGGGCAGTGACCCCTTCCAGCGGTGCTCCAACTTCCCCACGGCCAATGCCAGACTGGGGAAGGAGCTCAGGAGACAACTTCTTCCATCCCCGCGCCAGTGTTAGGGCCGGTGGGGAAATGCAGCAAAGGTCCTGTTCGCGATGGGTGTCCTCCGGCGCTGCGGGCGTTCCTCTCTATCTTCTGGCCAGGTGGGGCCAGGGGAGAGGGACTGGCGTCCTCAGGTGCAACTCGTTCCATCCACGTGCCAGTGTTGGGGGTGGTGGGGAAATGTGGCAAAGGACCTGTTTGCGGTGGGCCAGAGGATAAATGGGAAGGGGAACGTCTGAATTTGGTGGAAAGTGAGGAGGTCATGCACTCAGCTGCAGGTGGATGAGCTGCTGCTATTGACATAGATCCCATATTGGAGATCCAGACAAAAGGTCAACTTTAATTGCTGATAATGGAGGGTCATTCTGCTCTGGTACATGTTGTGGAGTGAATATGCATGTGAACACCTGTTTATGTACAGACTGAATCTCACTGGATTGAATTGTTTCCTCCTGGTATTAAAATAAGTCTATCCATGTATGGTGCCTTGAACATCACCTCACTATTAACAGTTCCTGCAGGAAGGCTTTGGAAACTATTTTCAATGTTTGCTTGAGAGGACATCTGCTCACCAGTATTCAGATCAGGGCCTGTAATTAATACGTTGTCACCTTTTGAGCTTTCTGAGTGAACTGTTAATCTTCAGCTAGATATAACTGATGTAAAGAATGGTGATCAGGCGCCTGTTTTTCAGGCGAGCACATAAGGCCATCTAGAGGCCTACCTGATCACATACAATGTGAAAGAAAATGAGAACTTTTGTGAAGTTAAAATATTTATTTCATGTTGCTTTAAATGAGTAAGCTTTTTAATGGCATACTCATTTATAGAATTTTGTGTTTGGTGAAGGGTAAGATCAGTTACGTGCATTGCTTCAGAAGACCACAAAGGTAAATAAAACACAAGCTAAGGGAAACAATCAGTACTGTTAGCCAGTGATGCACTGCAAAAAAAATTACTACCCCCACCCTGGGCGTGAGTAACTCTGTGGCCCATGCTCACTTGGCCGGCCACACCATGGCCTGGGGTAGGGAGGTTAGTGTGGCCAGCCAAGTGGGTGTGGCCTGTGGAAATTTCCTGGGATCCAGTGGGAACCTGGAACAGTACACCACTGCTGTGAGCATGAGACACTAGAGTCCTACTAATGGGCAGTGTGAGCCAACTGCTTCAGGTGGAGGGTCCTGGGAAGCAACAGATACAAATGGAAGGACAGACTAGTGTGCTACTCACACAGGTGTGTATCCTCCCCACAAACTAGCCTGCTGTTTTCAGGCATATTGGGGGGATGATGTCCTGTTATCAGAGTTGAAGAGAAATTCAATGGTTGTCAACTAATCCAACCAAGCATATCAGACAGTAAACAAAACAAAAAGACAAAAATGTTGTGGCACTGCTGTATTTTAATGTTACCTTTCGTGGATTAGGTCCACTTTATCAAACCTGATCCACGAAAGCTAACATTAAAATAGAGCACAACAATTAGTATTTAAAGTACCACAACATTTTTGTCTTTTTTGTTTTACTTTGTTTTTGTTTCTTCTTCCCTGTCTAGGCCAGACATGAAACTGCCAAAATCAAGGCACCTTTTGGTGAGTTTGTTCTGCCATTCCTTTCGCCTGACCTGGTGTGAGAAAGATTAGCTGGCAACACAAGGTTGCTGTTACCAGGGTACTCCCAAGTGTGATTCATGAATACCACAATCTTCGAGGAGGCACAGACTAACATGGCTACTAATCAAACCAAGTAACCTTTTGTACACAGAACTGGAAAATCACCCTCTTCATGGGGGTTGAGTGCCACTCATTACCCTCAGTTTTCTGCATCAGGTAGAAAAATGCATTAGGATAACCTTGCACTGTGATAATCAAGAGGCTGGAGGCAACACTATAGTTAATTACTGTTTGTCAATTGGAAAGTAGGCATTATCATCACCATATATAGAAAAGCACCAATTCCAGCATTAGCTGTTCTGATTGGTAGTATTTCCCCAGGGTCTCAAGTAAGAAGCAATGCTTCTCATTTTTAAGTGATTCCTTTTTAAAAAAAAGTTTTTAAAGGTTTGAGAAACCAAGGTTTGAACTTGAGGCTTTCTCCTTGAAATGTGCATGATGTATCACTGAGCTACAGTACCTAGTTGAAGGTCTGCTACCGTGGGAAATCATCCACTTAGCTTTCATTTATCTGTCTACAATATGGGCACAAGTGACAGTGAAGAATTTCTCAGGATTGCTATACCTTATTTAATGTGCATATAATTTGAGAATGGTATTTTAAAAATTAGTTCATGTTTCACTCACAATTTTGGAAACTATAGGGAGCTAAAAAACCTCTTTAGTATTGTGAACAGGATGCTTCTTCCTTTTCTAGTGTCTGCCCCATCTTCCTACCTCCAGGAAGAGTGTATGCTAGCACAAGCAATATAGCTGGAAGCTGTGATGGCAAACCTTGGCACTCCATATGTTCTTGGACTTCAATTCCCAGAAACCCAAGCACCCTGTGAATCCACACGATTGGGTTTATTGCGATTCATCCAGTCCGCGCTGCCCTCGTCACTTCCAAAAGCAGAAGTAAAATGCACCCATACGGCTCACACACACCAAATGGCATATCTCAGTTCACCCACTCACCCTCCCACCATCCCATTTCAAGACACCCTATTTAGAGTGCACTATAAGGACCAGCACAGTCCCACCCACCGTTGCTGTGAATGCAAATGTTCCTTTTGGTCTGTTCCCATGAAATGTAGAATGACATCCACAAGGTGGAGCACCCAGATCAGTAAAACAAAGCAGCAGCTTTGCAAACTGTTTCCCACCCCCATTTAGCAACAGTAGAATGACCTAAAATACTTCCATCAAATTTCATCTCTCATTCTTGAATCTAGATGGTAGATTTTGAAATTGTGAATGAAGCAAAGCTTAAAGCTTAAAATTAAGTTTAGTTCTTAATGAGAAAAAGTCAGAAAGTAATAAGTTGAACCTGTAACAGCATGAAACACTGTTCAGGAATCTTTAGCTGTTCTAGTGCATCCTTCCACCACTTACAACCACTCGCAAATCACTGTCATGGACATTGAGCATGCCCTGTGTTCATCAGGTTTTTGGCAATTAACCCCAAGCCCCCTGAGAAGGTTTCTGTAAAGATTTAAAGAAATAACCACGTATGGCTGGGAAAGTTGGACAGTTGGAAAGGATATTTTTCAATGATCTCCATGGATATTGCAATTTGAAAAACTTTAACAAACTTTTATCTTTAACATTAACAATATATTGGTAAAAAGCACATTTTAAAATGCAAAAGGTTGATGCATTCAATGGATATCAGAAGTATAGCCAGACTTATAGCAAAATACTTGAGTTGCTTCTTGAAATTAACTAGATGGAACTAAACACTATCTTCTCTTGCTACTGAATCCCAAAAGTTGCACTAAATAAAGGCTTGGCTGGGCTGTGAACAAACGCAGCATTCTTTGACACAGTTTAACTGGAAAGGTTCACTTTACAACCCTGACATTTTTATAAATAGGCTGAGAGAGATAATGTAATCCAGAAACCAGCTAATGGGATATCTACACTTACCCTCTCTGAAGCAAGGGCATGGGCATATGGTAGACAGAGCTGCATCAGGTACAGCAAAGGATCACCTAGACACTATGGTCTTCAGCATGCCTGCTTGATTTGTACCGAATCTAAGTGGGCAAAGAAAAAACCCTGCATCCCCCCCTGCATGTTTATAGTAGGAAGTTAGCCTCACAAGGGTTGACATTTTGTAAAGATGGCAAGCGGGGGTTGGAGGCAGAAGGTGAAACATTCCAGTAGTCCTGACAATAAGGACAGTAAAGTTTGGAGCCACATTTTCACAAGGATGGCCCTACCATCAGGCAGAGTTCATGACTGCCTCAAGAAACAGAAGCTGAAAGGTGGCAGCAGTGAGAATCTCCATGGCCATTCCTCCTGTGTAGGAAAAATACATTAACCTTGTTGTTTATATTAAATATGAAATTTCGTAGCACCCTTTCTTGGAAACAAGTCACACTATATTCAGCGGCATTTACTGTCAAACTCAAGTGGCTAAGACACTGACTGGGAGGCGGAAGGCCAGCAGTTTGATTCCCGAGTACTGCAGGACAGAATGAGCTCCCCTCTTTGTCCTAGCTCCTGTCAACCTAGCAGTTCGAAAGCAAGAAATTACAAGTAGATAAATAGGGAGCACTTTGGTGGGAAGGAAACAGCGTTCTTTGCGCTCCGGTGTCTAGTCATGCCTGCCATGTGATCACAGAAATGTCTGCAGAAGCAGACAGCGCTGGCTCTTCGGCTTTGAAACAGAGATGAGCACTGCACCCTAGAGTCAGATACGACTGGCTTTCGAGCAAGGGAAACCTTAACCTTGCACAGATATTCAGAGCATGCAGCTTTTGAAACAGCTTGACTAGTGGTCTATTTAGTCATTCAGGGGGCAAACTTGAGCAAATATACATGTAAGAAATTAGAAGACCTTTCTTAGTTGGTACACTTTACTTTTGAAACAGATAGATCTGTTAGTAGAGCTATTTTTGGATTTTTCACAAGTACATGAGATATTTCAAGCAATGAACCACCATGAATTACTTTTCCCAGGCTTAACCTCCATCAGGAGTCCTCTAATAATTACATAAAGAGTATCCAGGAAAGAAGCCTTTGGAAAAGCAATTACTGTACTACTTCCAAACGGACAATTCTCCCCTTTTTCAAATTCACTTAAGTTGTAGAGTTTAGCATGTCTTCTCCATTTATTTTGGATGGATTTTATCTTGTACTCATATATGATGCATATCAAAGACCTTCTTTGCCCTGATTCTTCTTCCACTAACTGTTGCCTCCTTGGGGATGAGAGAGGAACATATTCTAGCAAAAACCCCAAATTAAAAATAGTGGGCAATGGATATTAAGAAGCAGTAAACGGAGGCAAGGGACTGTGGTGGCTTAGTGGTTAAGTCGCTGAACTTGATGACTGGAAGGTCAACAGATCAGCAGTTTATTTATTTATTTATAATTCAAATGTCTATGCCGCCCAATCAGGCGAACCCAACTCAGGGTGGCTTACAGCAGGTTAAAACATATATTATATATAAAAACAATTAAAACCCCTAAAATACCCACCCACCTCCCCCACCCACCTCCGTTAATATTAAAAACTAACCACATTAAAACTACCCGCATTAAAAGGCTTAGTAGAGGCTTTAGAGGCCTCTACTAATTTAAATTGATAATTTAAACTGCTGAGAGCCACCTCTGTTCAAACAGAGGAAGCAGTTTGAAGCTTCCAGAAGCAGGGGGGCAGAGCCACACCAGGCCCTTCCCTGAACTGTGACTCATAGGGGCGGAGCCACACTAGCCTTTAAAAGCTCTAAGCTCTTTCAGGGTCAGCCCTTTTGACTCTGCATGTGCTCTTAAGCAGAGCTGCTGCTGAGGAGAGCCAAACAAAGGAAGTGAGCACTGGTAAGTTTTGCAGTTGGAGTAGAGCTGCTTTAGAGGCCTCTACTAATTTAAATTGATAATTTAAACTGCTGAGAGCCACCTCTGTTCAAACAGAGGAAGCAGTTTGAAGCTTCCAGAAGCAGGGGGCAGAGCCACACCAGGCCCTTCCCTGAACTGTGACTCATAGGGGCGGAGCCACACTAGCCTTTAAAAGCTCTAAGCTCTTTCAGGATCAGCCCTTTTGACTCTGCATGTGCTCTTAAGCAGAGCTGCTGCTGAGGAGAGCCAAACAAAGGAAGTGAGCACTGGTAAGTTTTGCAGTTGGAGTAGAGCTGCTTTAGAGGCCTCTACTAATTTAAATTGATAATTTAAACTGCTGAGAGCCACCTCTGTTCAAACAGAGGAAGCAGTTTGAAGCTTCCAGAAGCAGGGGGGCAGAGCCACACCAGGCCCTTCCCTGAACTGTGACTCATAGGGGCGGAGCCACACTAGCCTTTAAAAGCTCTAAGCTCTTTCAGGGTCAGCCCTTTTGACTCTGCATGTGCTCTTAAGCAGAGCTGCTGCTGAGGAGAGCCAAACAAAGGAAGTGAGCACTGGTAAGTTTTGCAGTTGGAGTAGAGCTGCTTTAGAGGCCCGCGCGCCTAATGGCGCGCGAGATTGCAAGCTGGTAACAAAGGAAGAATATAGTCTTACTAGGTAGAAAGGTAGTAAACGTGTACATTTTTGAGGCCCGGAATACTGCACTTGTTAAAATGGATTCTGAGGGAACAGTTGTAGTTACCTGCAATACTTGTGCCATGTTTGTGTTCTTGCCAAAACATATGGAGAACTACACTTGCAGCAAGTGCAAGCTGGTTGCACTACTGGAAGAGAAGGTCCAGCAGCTAGAGGCCCGCATATCTAACCATCAACAAATTAAGGAGCTTGAGCTGTTCTTGGACAGAGTGGAACAGACTATGCTGGACAAAGTAGAGATAGGGCACAGTTCTGAGGGAGAAGGCCCTTCACTAACTCAGGAGGGAGATGTTTGGAGGAATGTGACTCAAAGGAGGAAAAGAGTAGGGGATCACTCTGAGAGTCTGAAATTACAGAATAAATTTGAGGCTCTTTCCCTCATCACACCTGATGAGGAACACACAGAGGAACAACTGGTTCCACCTGATGATCTCTCCTTCATCTCACTTGATGAGATCCAGGAAGATAAACAACAGGAACAAACTGAGTTTCTCTCCCTTAATATGGTTGATGAGGTGCATGTAGATGAACAGATTGCAGGAAAGAGGCTCCTTGTACTAGGCGATTCAATAATTAGAAATACAGAGAAATGGATTTGTGATGCACATGATAACCGTATGGTGACTTGCCTGCCAGGTGCAAAAGTTGCAGACATCACAAGAAATCTAGATAGATTGTTAGAGAGAACTGGGAACGAGCCAGTTGTCATGGTACACATTGGTACCAATGATGTTGGGAAGGCCAAGCGGTCTGTCCTGGAAGCCAAATTCAGGTTGTTAGGAAGAAGATTGAAGTCCCGGACTTCCAAGGTAGCATTTTCAGAAGTGCTGCCTGTCCCTCGTGCAGGACCTACCAGGCAGGCAGAGCTCAGAAGCCTCAATGCGTGGATGAGGCGGTGGTGTCGAGAGGAGGGTTTCAGATTTGTCAGGAACTGGAGAACATTTTGGGACAAGCCAAATCTGTTCAGGAGGGATGGGTTGCATTTGAACCATGATGGGACCAGATTGCTGGCACTCAACATCAAAAAGGCTGCAGAGCAGCTTTTAAACTGATAACTGGGGGAAAGCCGACAGAAGCTGGGCAGCATCCGGTTCGGAAAAGTGTGTACTTGAGTAGTGAGGAGGATGCAAAATTTACTGAGCAGAGCGAGGAGCTAGTCACTAGCATTCTAGCAGAAGGATGCAAGAGGCAGATGTTGTGTTCTAAGGGTTGTTACCTTCCACATGGATTACAATGTATCTGAACCAATGTAACCTTGCCTATAGCAACAATGTAACCTTCAGCTGTATCACATGAACCCTGCATTAGGACGCGAGCTAATGTCCACCAGCTGGCAGCAGCGAGCGTCCAAGCTCTCTTGGTCCGAACTCATCAAAGGCAACAGCGCGGGAAGCTTTCCCGCCACTACCTACACCTGGACAAGAAGGGCGTGACTCGCAATGACGTCACGCAGGCAGTAGCCAATGGGCTACCATGGCACCACGTTCAAATGTATTACTGCTGTATATAAAGAGCTATCGATCCGCCATTACCTCATGTTCCCTCTGTCCACGATGCAATAAACCTGAGTTAACCCAGCCCGAGGCTGTGTCCTGTGTCTTGGTTTTCATACACTAAATTGGCGACGAAGGTGGGATAATGGATTCCCAAGGGGCCAGGACACAGAGCGGGTTCAATATTACCAAGCCGCAAGACTGGACCATCTTTAACATGGATTTCAAGGCGGCATTGGTGGAACTCAAAGTCAAAGACGACGAGGAGAGGAAGAGGGCCATCCTCACCCGAATGCTGGGAGTAGAGACCAAGCGGACGCTGGTGGGCATGATTGAACCAAAGACGTTGGATGACTTCAAAACCGACGACATACTGAAGTTGCTGCGTGAGCGTTTCCAACCATCGAAGGCAATGTTTCCCGCTAGGAGTGCGTTTTGGAGGCGAGTCCAAGCGCCGGATGAGTCGGTAGAGGCTTTCGTGGAGGCCCTGAGGGTGGCCGCCGTCCCCTGCAAGTGGGACAACCTGGAGATGATCATGAGGGACGTCGTGCTGTGTGGCCTGAAGGACAAGGAAGTGCAGCGCAGTCTGATGAACAGGGAGACGCCACCCACGCTGGCCGAGGTTGTAGAGACCGCGGAATCCGCGGAGTCCACGAATGCGGGAGTGGACGAAATACACGAGTGGCGTGAGTGGCGTCCTAGGGCCAGCAAAGCGGAAAGCTCGGTGCGCGGCAAGTCAGGACAGCCGGTGCACGCGACCCGACGAACCTCGAGATCCTCTACGGATGGCAGCGACGGCGAAGAGGTACAGAAGGTCCGGAAAGGGGGGCGCCGCTGCGATGGGTGTGGGGCGGCCCACGAGCGTGCGAAGTGCCCTTTCAGGAAAGCCGAATGTTACAGCTGTGGCCGGCGCGGGCACATCGCCAGGGCATGCAGAAACCGGAAAGAGGGCCGGAGGCAGTCGAAAGACCGTTCGGCCAGACCGGACCGTCCAGCGAGACCCCAAGATGGCGCCCGAACCACGAGGAAGCAGGACGGCGTGGGTCGCGTCTCGGACGGCAGTGAGGACGACGCCCCCGTGTTCAGCGTGTCCGCGGGACAAAACCATTACTTCGTTGAGGTAATAGTACAAGGGGCCCCAGTTAGGATGGAGATTGACTCGGGGTCCTATTATTCCATAATTCCCCAGAAAGAGTTCTTGAAGATCGATCCCCAAGCGCGGCCCAAACTTAAGACTCTGAGGTCCACGCTACGAGACGTACAAGGGAACAGCATTCCAGTGCTGGGGGTCGGGAAATTTCGGGTTCGTTATAAGAGACATTCTGCAGAACTCCCTTTAGTCGTTCTCAAAGGGGGGAATTGTAGCCTCCTAGGGACGCAGTGGTTTCAGCCTTTGGGTTTGTTCATAGGGGGGGTGCATGCCGTGGGCGCGGATCCGATACAAGCGGTGTGCGACGTGCACCCCGCCGTTTTCGAAAAAGGACTTGGAAAATTCAAGGGACCCCCCGTAGCCTTCGACCTAAACCCGGAGGTCCGCCCGATAAGACTCAAACCGCGCAGGGTGCCTTTCGCACTAAAGGACAAAATAGAGGCGGAACTGGACAAATTGGTGGGCCAGGGGATTCTTATTCCTGTTGATTCCGCGGAGTGGGAAACTCCAATCGTAACAGCCCTGAAGGCTAACGGGGAGGTGCGCATTTGCGCTGATTATAAGTGTACAATTAACAAGGCGATTCGCCCTAATGCATATCCGGTGCCAGTGGTCAGCCACCTTTTGGCCAGGCTAAATGGGGGAAAGTGTTTCGCTAAGCTCGACCTAGCACAAGCCTATCAACAACTCCCCGTAACTCCCGCCACGGCCGCGGCACAAACGATAGTCACACATAAGGGAGCGTTCCAGGTGTCGCGTTTACAGTTCGGCGTGAACTCGGCACCCGGCCTTTTTCAGTCGCTTGTGGAACGCCTCCTGAAGGGGCTGGAGGGGGTGTTACCTTATTTTGATGACGTATTGATAACAGGGGGGAGTGAGGCCGAACTGGCAAAGAGATTAGATAAAGTGCTAACTGTGTTCGAGAAAGCGGGGCTGAGACTGAGGAAGGACAAATGTGTTTTTTTCGAAACAGAGGTCGAGTTTTTAGGGTTTCGGATCACTCCCGAGGGTATTAAGCCGTCCAAATCCAAGGTAGCAGCCATTAAGAAGGCCCCTCGCCCCACATCCAAAACCGAACTTCAGTCATTCCTGGGGCTCCTCAATTTTTACCATACATTCCTACCGCGGAAAGCCTCCGTGGCCGAACCGCTTCATCGGTTACTTAAGAAGGAGGAGACATGGATGTGGGGTGACGAGCACGAGAAGGCGTTCAACGAACTAAAGCAACTTTTAACATCGGACGCAATCCTTACGCACTTCGACCCCAAACGGCCGGTGGTCTTAGTCTGTGATGCATCACCGGTGGGGGTGGGGGCGGTGCTTTGCCACGTGTTGGATGACGGTCGGGAGGCCCCAGTTGCGTTTTATTCAAGGTCCCTGTCCCAAGCAGAGCGAAATTACGCACAAACCGACAGGGAGGCACTAGCAATAGTAGCGGGGACCAAAAAGTTTCACGATTTTCTGTATGGCCGCCCGTTCAAAATCGTGACGGATCACAAGCCCCTGTTAGGGATTTTCACGGCAGGCAAGCCCACGCCGCAGATACTATCCCCGAGAATGTTGCGATGGGCCATTTTTCTTAACGCATACCAACACGAGTTGGAGTACCGGCCCGGAAAGGAGATCAGCCATGCTGATGCGCTTTCGAGATCCCCTTTGCCCTTGTCGGACGACCAAAAAGCCAGAATAGGAAGAGACCGCCAGGTGTTGCTAATCGAGGTTTTAGACGAACCCCCAATAGTACCAGCCGATATAGCCAGGGCGACAGGCAAGGACAGAACGCTGGAGAAAGTCAGCTCATGGGTGCAGAAAGGGTGGCCAGCATCGTCCCCAAGCAAGGAATTCGACCCATTCTTTCGGAAGAAGTTAGAGTTGTCCCTAGAAAGGGGGTGCCTGTTGTGGGGCCAACGGGTGGTGGTCCCAACACCCATGCGGCCGAGGGTGCTCAAACTGCTGCACGTCAGCCACCCGGGCATCGTTCGCTCCAAAGCGCTGGCCCGCAGCTACTTTTGGTGGCCACAGCTGGACGAGGACATTGAGCACATGGTCGGCACTTGTGAGGCATGCCAGGGGTCCCGACCAGAGGCGGCCCGCCTCCCGCATAGGGAATGGGACACAGCGAGGGGACCATGGTCCAGAGTGCACGTAGATTTCGCTGGCCCTTTCCGAGGAACCATGTTTCTCCTGGTGGTGGATGCATTCTCAAAGTGGCTGGAAGTCATTCCGGTAAAGAGCACGTCCTCCGCCACTACAATTAACCAACTACGGAGAGTCTTTTCAACGTTCGGCTTACCCGACACTTTAGTCAGCGATAACGCGAGTTGTTTCACCTCCTCAGAGTTCGGGGCATTCATGGAGGCAAATGCCATTCGGCATGTCACGTCCGCACCGTTTCACCCGGCCACGAATGGCCAAGTGGAACGGTTGGTGCGTACAACAAAGGAGGCGCTTCGGCGCATGGGCCCCGGGGACCTAAATCACCAAGTATGCCAGTTCTTATTAGCGTATAGGGTGACCCCCTTAGCGTCAGGTTACTCGCCGGCGGAGCTTTTGATGCGGCGAAAACTGACTACGCTCCTGTCCAGGCTGGACCCCACAAGAATTGAGGATAAAGGGAGAAACGTGGGGCTGGCAGTCTCGAAAGGTTTCGCCGCCGGCGACCCTGTTCATTGCAGGAACTATGCCAGCGCGGGGCCGGCCTGGGTGCCGGGGACGGTGGTAGAACAGACGGGGCCAGTGTCGTACCGGGTCGAAACCCACACCGGCCTCCTCTGGAGGAGGCACGCAGACCAACTGAGGCACCGAGTAAGTGGGCCAGTTAGTGAGGATCACCAACAAGATTCAGCGTTAGGGTTCTCCCCCACCCGTTTAACCCAAGGGGGAGACAGCAGCGGACAACAGTCCCAAGCAAGGGGGGAAGGAAGAAGCAGCGGCCCCGACTCATATCCTTTTGATAAACCAGTTCCTTCAGAGGCCGGGGAAGGGGGAGAGGAGTTCGCGACCGCTGCCCCCGAATGGAATTTTGGTTTTGATTTAGCAAACCGGGGGGGTTTTCAGGAGTGTTCCCCCACCCATCCAGGCGAGAAGAGGGGTTTTTCGTTAGTCCCCAGTGCCCCCGGTTCCTCCCTAAGTAAGAGCACACCTCCCAACAACGCCGCGGAGCCGCGGCAAGTCACTAACGAGTCTCCCTCTCAAATTACAGGACAGGAAACCAGGGGACAAAGAGAAGGTAGCAAACCCGGGGAGAGGCAGCCCGCATCGAGACCCCAGCGTGTTCGAAACAAGCCATCTTGGCTGAGAGATTTTGTCTCCTAGGGGGGGGAGTGTCTAGAAGCATGGGCTCGAGACGTTGTCTCGTCCTAGGGGGGAGGGATGTTGTGTTCTAAGGGTTGTTACCTTCCACATGGATTACAATGTATCTGAACCAATGTAACCTTGCCTATAGCAACAATGTAACCTTCAGCTGTATCACATGAACCCTGCATTAGGACGCGAGCTAATGTCCACCAGCTGGCAGCAGCGAGCGTCCAAGCTCTCTTGGTCCGAACTCATCAAAGGCAACAGCGCGGGAAGCTTTCCCGCCACTACCTACACCTGGACAAGAAGGGCGTGACTCGCAATGACGTCACGCAGGCAGTAGCCAATGGGCTACCATGGCACCACGTTCAAATGTATTACTGCTGTATATAAAGAGCTATCGATCCGCCATTACCTCATGTTCCCTCTGTCCACGATGCAATAAACCTGAGTTAACCCAGCCCGAGGCTGTGTCCTGTGTCTTGGTTTTCATACACTAAAGCAGTCTAACAATGCAACTGGACACAAAAGACTGTGTCAGAAAAGCATATATAAATGCTTGTATACAAATGCCAGAAGCCTCCGGAACAAAATAGGGGAGCTGGAATACTTAGCAATAGATAAGAATATTGATATTATTGGTATCACTGAAACCTGGTGGATGGATGATAACCAATGGGATACAGTTATCCCAGGCTACAAACTGTACAGGAAGGATAGGAAGGGGCAAATGGGAGGTGGTGTGGCCTTGTATGTCAAAGAACTGATAAAATCGTATGAATTGGAATATCTAGGTGATTTGGAGTCACCATTAGAAGCTCTGTGGGTAAGCGTACCAGGCCACAAGGATGGTCTAACAGTAGGCATATACTATCGGCCTCCGACCCAATCTCTTGAGGGAGACTGGCAGTTGGAGAATGTTGTAAAGGAGGCATCCAAGAAGGGAAGCCTGGTTATAATGGGGGACTTCAATTACCCTCACATAGACTGGGTGAACTGTTGTTCAGCACATGATAAAGAGATAAAGTTCCTAGATATGCTCAATGATTGTTCCCTGGGACAGATGGTTGAAGACCCAACTAGAGGTACAAGAATCCTTGACTTGATCCTGAGTAATACTCAGGATCTGGTGCAAGATGTTAATGTGACTGATCCAATAGGGAACAGTGACCACAACTCAATTATGTTTAACTTGATCATAGACCGCAAGTCACTGATAAAATCTAACACAGAGACCTTAAATTTTCAAAAAGGAAATTTCCCAAAGTTGAGGAAACTAGTAAAAAAGAAGCTGAAAGGGAAAATTGAGAGAGTCCAAACACTCCAAGTGGCATGGAGGCTGTTTACAAAAACAATAACAGAGGCTCAATTGGAATGCATACCCAAAAGGAAAAAGGGCACTGCCAGGTCCAAGAGGACTCCAATGTGGCTTACAGGAGCTGTTCGGGAAGTGATCAAACCAGCCAATTGGACTGGGCCGTTACAACTGACGGACCCCATACTCACTGGCACAGCCAGGTCTTTAGGGCCTTCCTGAAGGGGAGCAGCTCTGTGTGGAGGCGCAGTTCTGATGGTAAGAGGTTCCACAGGGCCGGGGCAAACACAGAAAAGGCTCTTCTTCTGGTCCCCACCATATGTGCCTCTTTAGTGGGCAGGACCACCAAAGAGCCTCTCTGGTCTGCCCTTGTAGGACAAGTGGAATAGGTATCTAGTCCCTTACTTGTTGTTGGGAAGTCCATTTGATAGGATTCAATTTCTATTTGTTAGCCCTCATCCAATCCATAAAGAGGCCAGACAGCACTTTCAGACTCAGACAGCATTCACTGCAGATGATGTAAAAGAGAAATTGAGCTGTGTGTCATTAGCATACTGATGAAGTGAACTCTAAATCTTTGGATGGCCTTCCCAATAGCTTTATATATAGATGTTAAACATCAATGGGGAGATGATCAACAGGATCCCTAAGCTGAACCATTTGGACACCATCATTGAGGAAGAACCAGTGCCAGTGGAGAGTTAGACCAGTGGTCTCCAACCCTTCCAATCAGTTCAGGAGAATACCGTGATCAACAGTATCAACAGCCACTGAGAGATCTAGGAGAACTAACAAAGTTGCGTTCTCCTGGTCAGCCTCCCTTAAGAGGTTATCATGCTGTACAACCTGTACCATGGCACAGCCTAAACACTGAATTAGAGTTTAGGGCACTCTTTGGGTGGTTCACAAGTTAATTAGCATTTTGCTTCCAACATGCTGTGTGCTCATTTTCCTGACCTTGGAAGGATAGAAGGCCAAGCCCTGTTCAGGATCAAACTCACAATGCTATGTCAGCAGTATAACAGTTTAACCACTGCACCACCAGGGCTCTGTAACTGGCCCCAATTACCAATCTGGCTGCACTGTTTTGAACCAGCACTATTTTGAACCAGCTGAAATTTATAAATACAGTGGAACCTCATACAACAATCACCCCGTATAGTAACGAAATCACTTAACAATTAGGTTTTTGGGGGAAATGGCATCCCACATAACAATTTTACCTATGGAAAAAAATCATATAACATTTTCTCAATGGGAAAACAATCGTTGTACGATGCATCCCATAGGAAAAATTGCTATATGATTGCATCATATAGCAATTGTATCGTATAGCAATTGTTTCGTATGACAATGAGCCCCATGGAATGGATTAAAATCATTGTGTGAGGTACCACTGTACTCTTCAAAGGCAGTCCCAGTCAGAGTGCATTGCAGCAATCTAGTTGGATGTAACTGAGGCACACATCACTATAGCTTTGTCAAACTTTTCTAGGAATGCATGCAGATGGTGCAATAGTTTTAACTGAAAATTCACTCCTTGTGACCAAAGCATTATTGGCCCCAAAGTTAAAAATGATACGATTGACTCAATGGAACTTTATCAAGTCAATAGATTCATAATGGGTTTTCTCTTCTTGGGACTAACAATTGCATTTAGTCCAGTAACAACAACCATAATCAGGGGTTCCTGTTTTGAGAGCCTTACCATGACAGACCTATCGTCTGTCACTAAAATGCTCACCAGTGAGCTCAGTATCATAAAGTGTTCCCAACAGAAAAAGAAGTTAAACTTCACAGATCACTCATTTTGCTTGCCTACTTTCCTCCTCACTTAAGAACCACCTCCTTTGGCCAGTTCATGTAAGTAAAATCTTTCTGGATTTTTTAAAATTAGGTTGGACTCAGACAAATGCCTCTTTAATCCTCTGACATGTCATTTTTCAAAGAATGTTTAATTGCTGCTGTTTCCTGACAGCCAAAACTCAAGGCGAGTCAAGCACTTGTTGGCAATCTCAAATAGTTTGTGTTCCCAGAGACAGACAGTTAAAAGATGAATGCCATTCCTCACCTATGCTGGAAGAATTTGCTCATAAGGAAAAACACATAGAGAAGTCATTTCAGAAGTCAGACCACCGGATTGCTCAGCTGCCCAGGCCAGGCTACTGCTGAGCCTTTGGTTTAAAGCAGGAGTTCTCAACCTTTTTAAGCTGGTGGGCCAGGTCACACTCCCTTAGACAGCTTCGGGGGCCAGACAGCCATTTTGCCCTTCCTCCATCACATGGCACTTCCTGGTGTGGTGATGGCAGTGAGGGGCCACATGAAATGGTGCTGCAGGCCACATTAGGCCCATGGGCCGCAGGTTGAGAATACCTGGTTTAAATCATCTGTTGAGGTGGCCTCCCTATGCTTAGATTCTAATTTTGTCATCTGGAGTTGATTACTCAGCTAACTACTGTGATGAATCTGGTTTCCAAGGCTTATGACAAAGTATCTTTGTCATGACTGGTCGTCTCAAATGCCAACACTCTGTTACTGAGCCAGAGTTTAGTCATCCTGGTGGCAGTTGACTATGGTGAAGAGCCACAGTAATATGGTAAAGTAAAGGTAAAGGTCACCCTTGCTCAAAATCCAGTCGTATCTGACTCTAAGGTTCAGTGTTCATCTCTGTTTATAGCCAAAGAGCCAGCACTGTCTGCATCTGCAGACGTTTCTGTGGACATGTGGCAGGCATGTCTCGACACCAGAGTGCATGGAACACTGTTTACCTTCCCACCAAAGTGGTCCCTATTGATCTACTTGCAATTTCTTGCTTTCAAACTGTTAGGTTGGCAGGAGCTGGGAAGGACAGAGATGCGGGCTCACTCCGTCTTGTAGCACTCGGGTCTCAAACTACTGACCTGCCGACTTCCCAGTCATCATGTTCAGTGTCTTAACCACAAAGCCACCACAGTCCCTACAATAATATGGGAGGAAAGCTTAAAAAGAACTGTGGAAGAACAATGTTATTGGGAACATAAGAAATGTTAAGCAAATTAGGATTTTACATAATTCTTTTTTAATGTACAATAGAAGGACAGCAAACAGGTGTCAAAATTAGCAGCAGCAACTTTCCCTCTTTAATCCACCCTTCCATGTTTTCTTCCAGAGGCTGCAGAAACATCACCAGCCTCATAACAGGTGCTTTGCAGCTGTCCTCAGGGTGCACATACACTGGGGGTGGGATAAAATACAGTGGGGCAATTTAATTGACCCCTATCAAGGTATCAGAATGGTGTGGGGCCAACCCACCACAACTTGCTCCCAAGAGCAGGCTATATGCCCATCCACCTCATGTCCACCAGGACCCCTCCTTCGCTATTTCCCACAAATTATTAATGGTAGAAATGTTCAAAACAGCCTTTGCTGACACATCCCCTAGCTGATTTCATTGGATTTGATTTCATCTGATTTCCATTTCACTTTATTTCTTTGATGCTGTGCCTGTCTATTGATTTACCACTACTGTGTTTTATCAGGTTTTAAAATGTGTTTTTATAATGGAGATTGTTGGGGATACTTCATTTCTTTTAGACCATGTTTGTTCTCATGTGCACCATCCTAGATAGATGTTTTCTTCACTTTTATGCCACCCCACTCAACTCTGCCTGCCCTTCCTCTTCCTGTCTTTTTGCTTTTAAAAACACCTCTCTCTTTGCTTTAAGAGAGAATTTTTTTACTTGGTTCAGTGGCAGGGCTGCCATTGTTCAGTCCCTGGAAATTACATCTTGGTATTTAGCATTCATCGTAGAACTTACCTTTTTCACAACCATGATGTAATCAGTGAATACCTTCACTCTGCTACCTATCATGACCCTTAGATCTTTTCTCAGGTTACCAAATGCTAAATTTATGTCATCATGTATGTGTATCTAATGCTAAACATACATGTGAGTTAAATACACCAGGAATATTTAAACCAAAGTCACAGGAACCTTAGGAGTAATCAGTTTGCACAAACAAGCAATAATAAGGAAATATAGAGAGCAGACTGTAGGAATAATCAAAAAAATATTTCAAAAAGGAGGTGCTTTACACATAATCAATAACAGACTTCGTGCAACTACTTGAACAGATAATATTGGAATGAATTAGTGGAAGGAGGGGAAGCTCTAATTCAAGATAAATATATGGGAAGGTGCTAATGAAGTGGTGGGCAAACTACAAAGAGGAAAGCCTAAAATAAAAGACAGGAGGGTTGGATTGTTATTGGTAGTCTTCTAAAAGGCCTGTCTTGTTATTGTGGCTTTAAATAACATCCAAGCATTTTAAAGATTTGGTCCTCTTTAATCTCCTTTTCAACATCTATTGAGCTTCTTGTCACAATGCCATTTTGTTGTTCAGTCGCACAGTCGATTCCGACCCTTTGCGACCCTATGGACCATTGATCTCCAGGCACCTCTGTCCTCCACCATCCCCCTCAGCCCGCCCAGTTCTGTGCCCATTGCCTCTACAATACCATCTAGCCATCTCATCTTTGGCCTCCCCCTTCTTCTTTTGCTCTCCACCTTTCCCAACATCAAGACCTTCTCAAGTGAATCCTCCCTTCTCATTTGATGTCCAAAGTACTTTAGCTTCATCTTTACTATTTGGCCTTCCAATGAGCAGTCAGGGTTGATTTCTTCTAGGATTGACCTATTTGTTCTCCTTGCTGTCCAGGGGACTCTCAAAACTCTCCTCCAACACCACATTTCGAAGGCGTTGAGCTTTCCTAATTGTCCAGCTCTCGCATCCATACATTACCACTGGGAATACCATTGCTTTGACTATTCTAATTTTTGTTTGTAATGTGATGTCTCTGCTTTTCACTATGTTCCCCAGGTTTCTCATAGCTTGTCTCCAAAGAATCAGTCGCCTTTTTATTTCATGGTTGCAATCTCCATCTGCAGTGATCTTTGATCCCAAGAATGTAAAGTCTGTTACTGCTTCTACTTCCTCCTCATCTATTTTCCAGAGACTGATAGGGCCTGTTGCCATTATCTTGGTTTTCTTGATATTGAGCTTCAGGCCAGCTTTTGCACTCTCCTCCTTCAGACCAATCAAGAGATTCTTTAGGTCTTCCTCACTTTCTGCCATTAGGGTGGTATCGTCTGCATATCTCAGATTGTTGATGTTTCTCCCAGCAATTTTAATCCCATGTTGTGATTCCTCCATCCCTGCATTGCGCATTATGTGCTCTGTGTATAGATTGAATAAGCAGGGTGATAAAATGCAGCCTTGTCTTACTCCTTTTCCTATTCCAAACCACTCTGTCATTCCGTGTTCTGTCCTAACTGTTGCTTCTTGATTCATGTACAGATTTCTCAGGAGCCATATGAGGTGCTCTGGTATTCCCATCTCTTTAATTACTTGCCACATCTTGTTGCGGTCCACACAGTCAAATGCCTTAGTGTAGTCAATAAACAAAAGTAAACTTGTTTCTGGTATTCCTTTGTTTTCTCCATGATCCAACGTATGTTGGCAATGTGGTCTCTAGTCCCCCTGCCTCTTCTGAAACCAGCCTGCACCTCCGGTAATTCTCTCTCCACATGCTGCTGAAGTCTATCCTGTATTATCATGAGCATCACCTTGCTGGCGTGTGGGATGAGTGCATTTGCCATAAAAATCTGTAAAAGCTGACATACTGTATTTTAAAACTTTCTCTATATCAGTTGGAATAGCAACCTCCCTCTGTCTAGTACCACATACTCAGTCTCATCCCAAATGAGAATGCCTGCTGCCCCACTCCTGGACTTTGTTGTTTGTTTGGGAACTTTTTAATGTGGTTGTGACTTTATCATTATATCATAGTATTGTATTGTGTTGTTGTATATTATTATGTGATGTTTGTATAGGTTGGATTTTGTATAGTGTATTATTGTGTATTTACTGTGTATATTGTTTAATTATCATGTAAGCCGCCCTGAGTCGGGTTTCCTGATTGGGCGGCATGCAAGTGCGAAAATTAAATTAAATTAAATTAATTAAATTAAACTGATTGCTCTTCTGGCACACAAATTATGACAGGAAAACATTATCATACACCTTGCACAGTTCTCACTTTGCTGAGGTAAATGTTGCCACAAAACTGTCCATTTCCTCAGATGTCTCCTATTTATGTGAAACTCTGCCCATTGCTCAGGGAGATGGATGTTGTTAATCAAGGTCACTCTTAGTAAAATGGTAAAACATGAGGAAAGTCTCCTCTGGAGCTGTAGGGGCTGTGGCTCAGTCACAGTGGTTAAGTGTTCAGTGGCTCAGTGGTTAAGAAGCTCACCTTGTTAGCTGGAAGGCTAGCAAGTCAGCAGTTCGAGACCCAAGTACTGCATGATGGATTGAGCACCAATCTTTGCTTATTTTATTTTCTTCCTCAGAAAGAAATGGAGATTTCAGCATGTTCCAGTAGTGGGATTCAGCAGGTTAGCTCCAGTTCTCCAGAACCGGTAGCAGAAATTCTGGCTGGCCCAGCCCATCCAAGTTTTGAAATAACACAGGGCTTTCCCCCTGGCCAGGCCCACCATACATCGCCCACAGAATAGGTAGTAAAAAAAAATTTGAATCCCACCACTGGGTGTGTTTTTGTTAAAAGCGTGAGAAAAGGGGGTAGGTTTGAGCCACAGCTCTATTGGTTCTACTCTGCTCTGCAAATAGTTTGTCTCCAAATATGTCAGATTGAAACCAGAAGAGCAAATGTATTTGTGTAGTTATTTACTGCACTGAACAAATCTGAGATTAGTATTCCTCCAAGCAAGGCCATAGCCCGGATTCTAGATGTGGGTGGGTAAATATTTTTTCAGGATGGGCAACAAAGCCTCTTTTCAATGCATTCCTATGGGAAATCATGCTTTGTCAGGGTGGGCAAACTGCTAACTCATGGTGAGCCACACCCACCTTGGCAACCCCCTGGCTATGGTCCTGCCTCCAAGTTGCTAGTTCTTCTACTAATAGTGACACAGCTGATATTAATGAAAAGGGCCAGGCACCAATGAAGGTCATACTTGGTTTCTCAGGGGCCTCTTTGAAGAAATCTCTCATATCCAGAGAAAAGGAAGCCTGGTTCCTTGGGAGAAATCAGGAGATAACCATGGATAAATAAAGACAATGTGGTGATTTCAAAACAAGTTTGGGTAGGACCAGCTTCATCAATTCCACTTCTTCCATATCTTCCTGAAAATGTTTGGCCACATCTGTGTGCAAAAGGTTGCCATTTTGTATGGAGCCCTCATGGCACAGTGGTTAAGTTGCAGTACTGTAGCCAAAACTGTTCATATTGTGAGTTTGATCCCGATGGGCTAAAGGATATCAGCCTTCTATTCTTCTGAGGTATGTAAAATGAGTACCCAGCATGTTGGATGGGGGCAAAAATGCTAATTACCTTGTGAAGCCCCAGAGAGTGCTCTAAGCATGGTGGTATATAATTGTAACTGCTTTTGCTATTTTCTAAATCCTCCAATATGTGATGATGGGAATCAGAAATTAATCAGGATCTGTAAATGCTCTAGAACAGTGGTAGCGAACTTATAGCACATGTGCCAGAGATGGCCCTCAAAGCCCTCTCTGTGGGCACACATGCGGTTGCCGCAGCACAGAGTTTGCCCACCCCTCTGCCCAGCAACCCAATTGGAGCACTTCCTTCCTCCCCCAGCACAGAGTTGGCTTGCCCAGCAGTTCAATGGGAGCACTTCCTCTCTCCCCCCAGCACAGATTTCAACCCACCCCTCTGCCCAATGGGAGCGCTTCCTCCCCTGATGCCACGTTGGCACTTTGCAATAAATAAGTGGGTTTTGGGTTGCAGTTTGGGCACTCAGTCTCTAAAAGGTTTGCCATCACAGCCCTAGAAGTTGGAAGGAACTACAGATCGATAACCCCACAAATGGCATCCATTTATTCCTGCCCATATCATTTCTACCACCACTACCCAGATCAAATTATGAAAAGAAATCCTTTACTTTTAAAGCAAAATTTTGGAAAATAAAGATATCAAGGGGCCCTGGATGAAGTCCTGTATCCATGTATGGATATGATCAGGCTATAGCACCTGTTGTTTACTTGTGCCATGTGCAGAATCATTACATGTATCATCTGTTTGTTCTACTCAGAAAGTTTCTGTGTTATAAGACAATCTTCGAGTACAGTATTAGGAAATATTCCTTCTAGCAGACAGCTACACATATCATTTATTAGAGAACCTTTACTATATTACAATTTAACTGAATACATTTGAAATGAGTAAAGAATACAATTACACACACTTTTGCTAATAACTAATAGATGGCAGTAAATAATAATGCACATAGTTAATGTAAAAGATTCAGCTTTCACAATAAAGCTGAAGAGCTTATTTACAGTATTGATAGGGGACACATCAATTAATGGCCATAATTCTGGTGACTGGTATATGAACAACATTATCCTAAGTCCTCCTTTGTCACCTTCACCACCATGACCTAAAGTGAAACTTTGACTCCAGGCTCTGGTGATACAAAGTTTTGGTCATCTGGATAAGATTTTAAACTAGGAACCCAAGACAACAATAAGTTTCAGTTTTACTGGTCTTTCAAAAGCCTCACAGTTTCAACATACTCAGAATGAAGTATTAAAGATGTTGGGAAATATGTCCCTAAAATGATTGTCTTAAGATAGCCCATATACAAATATACAAAAGCATATTCTATAACAAATAAATATATCTCAGTGAAGGCTAGTACTGAAATAAAATAAATTAGGGAGAAAACTTTTAAATGTGCACTTTTTCTACGTTACAGACTGGTTTCAAACCTATTATTAGCTAGTGTCTTTGAACAGCATATTTTATTACACAATGGCCTTTTTAAAAGCCTGAAAATAATTTTCAAACCATTCAAACAGACACAGCATAACAGACACAGTTTCTTACACACACATCATTTTATGTAAAAAAACTAGATATAGATTGCATGTATATAAGAACACTGAGGATGCCTGTTTGACAGTTTCACCATCTGTATGCACAGTAGTAAAATACAACAGGTTACTGGATTGCTAACAATCACTTCTGAATGTATAGGTTATGTACATGAAGCGAAACATATCTACATAGAAACTGGTTGCAATGAATCAGTTCACTGGCTATAAGCAGTAAGTCTCACTGAACACAATGGGAATGATTGTAATGAACGTAAACTTGCATAAGATTGCACTGGACAAGAACAAAACTTACAGTAGAAGAGGCACTTGAATAAACAAGAACTACTATGTAAAACTTTGAGAGTTGCAGTTTGTATGCAGGCAAGAGCTCTTTTTGATTGTCATTTTTACTTAATCACAAGGAAATATAGTTGCCTATAGTTGTGCATAAATCTGCAAATTAAAGGGGAGTTATTTGGTCAAGGCACATCCATTCTCTTAGTTCACAATACTCCCCACCCACCCAACCCCCGCAGAAATTATTCTTTAAGGCTGGTTACATCTATATCTTTTAAAAGGTAAACACGTTGATTCAAGTCATGCTTTTGCACTTTACCAAAAAAAAAAACCCTCAGGCATAAATCTAGAATTTATACAGAGTCGATGTCTAGTCATGCCTGCCACATGACCACAGAAATGTCTGCAGAGGCACACAGCAGTGGCTCTTTGGCTGTAAATAGAGATGAATACTGCACCCTAGAGTCAAATACAACTAGCTTTCAAGCAAGGAGACGTAATCTATTCATTGTAGGCCTGCAAGGGCCAGAGCTTTTAAAAGGTATTTGATTGTTTTTTAAAAAGCAGTGTTTTCATCAGATCATGGAACTGCATTGCTTAGTGCAAGTTCACACATGGGCCAAAACCCGTTGTTTTTATCTCTCTGTTTTGCACATGTTGCTCCTTCTCTGCCATGTTCACAAGAAAAGCATTTGCTAACCCTTCACGCAAGCTGAATTCCTTTTAGTTTGAGTGAGGCAGTTTCTGGATAAAAAAAACCCTACATGTTAGAGGCGGAGCAGAGTACAAGTAGAACACTCCATAATGGGGAAATTTCCCAGCAGGATTCTACCTGTGATATTTGTGTTGTCAAGGGATGAACATGCAAGTGTTGGCACACATGAAAAAGGGCTAGCTCTTGAAATAAAAAATACAAAGAGCTTCCACTGAGTGAGATACGCACACACTGAGTTTTTGTGCAAGATTTGTTTTGTTTGTTCATTCATTTCTAAAATAGCTCAGTGGCAAAAACAAACTCATTATCTACCTGCTATGTTTTTAGAGGGAAATGTTTTGTTCAAAAGTGAAAGCAGAGATTCAATTGGTGAATGTTCTGCTCCCTTAACACTAGATTGGCAACATGGCTTCAGAGACAGAAAAGGGGATCAGCAAATACTTCCAGGGTGGTCCACGCTGCTAAACTATTTGTGTACCCCTTTCATAAGGTGTCTGTGCCACTACCAATTCACTATAATACT
This sequence comes from Bradypodion ventrale, assembly GCA_035047345.1. NCBI lineage: Eukaryota > Metazoa > Chordata > Lepidosauria > Squamata > Chamaeleonidae > Bradypodion > Bradypodion ventrale. Next base: position 86,618,026 of record JAWDJE010000001.1, on the reverse strand, counting down.
GAACTCTTAGTAAAGCAATTAGTGCGGTTACTTCACCCTTAAGGTCTTCATGATTTTTTCCCTCCAATCTCCTGGGGGGAATTCTAGATCCCTAATTTTCAGCAAAAAAAAGGTCTCTGGCCCTAAGGAAAGGTCTACATAGAAGGTGTTGTGACAGGAGTCCAAGTGGAAGCCAGCCTAGCATGGACTGTAGTATCATACTGACTGTCAGCAATGTCTGCAGGTGTCCCACTGTCATACAGCGGAGATCCCGAGGAAGTGGCAGTGACTGAATGAGGAAGGGTGGGATAGTGGGTTGAAGAGCTTCGCAGAAATTGGGATCCTAACCCACCAGACACCCCACTCGATTGTGACACAGGCGAGATAGTGCTGTTGCTCACAGACCACAAGTTGGGATACTGGCTGCAAAAAAAGAAAGAAAGAAAAATGGATTTTAGAATGCAACTTAAACATTAATGCCCGGAAAAGGTCAGTGGATGAAATATTATATTTGAGCTCAGCAGTATTTCTCCAACCATCATTACACTAACCAGCCATGGGCTACCTTGGATTCCTGTACCAGCTGGAAATGAAGGGATACACACTTTTCCCATGGGATCCAGCAGAATTCTTCCTTGTTCAGCACCACATTATGGACTGCATCAGATAACTGTGATTTAATATTATTAATGGTCTCTACATCACCTACCTTTATGTTGTATTTGATTCTATCCAGTAGTACAAACTCATTTTGCCTATGCTATAATATTAGTGCACTTCTGTAGCTTGTTCTTCTGAAGATTAAATAAATATTACAAAGACTGGCTTCTCTGCACACAGTTTCTACAGATTGTTGCTGGCAATCACAGTAACAACAACAACATGTTTCATTTATACAGAGAGACATATGTGCATACTTGGCCTTTCCTACAATTTAGAGATTCAAGGCAGGGGGTGGTTGGAAAGAAAGTTTAGGAAAATTCTTATGTCTGATGAAGTGGACTTGGTCCACGAAAGCTTACATATTAATACAGGAGTTAGTCTTTTAGGTGCCACAAATTTTTTGGTTCTTGCTGTTCTGTTTTGTTTACTCTCAGATAGGCAAATTCTGTTGATAGTACTTTTAGTTTAGTTTATTGGGTTCTTTTATTCATGAAATGTTTGAAGTGGTAGCCATGTCACTCTATACAAGCATATCAGAGAGTAAACAAAATAAATTCCTTTGGTAAAGCCACATTTCCTTAATCAAATCACAAGCTGATCATGAGTCAACAGTGTAATGTAACTGCAAAAAAAAAAAAGCCAAATGCTATTTTAGGCTGCATTAACAGCCACCAAAACCGAAAGAAGTACTAATCCGCATCTATTCAGCACTAGTTAGGCCACATCTAGAGTAGTGGTAATTTTAAGTGGGCTGGGAACCAAACCCTATCAGGAAAGATTGAAAGAAGTGGGCATATTTAGCCTTGAGAATAGGAAACTGAAGGAGGATATGATCGAACTATTAAATTATTTGAAAGACAGTCATAAAGAGGAGGGGCAGGATCTCAATCATCCCAGAACACGACATGTAACAATGGGCTCAAGTAGATATAGGCTGAATATTGGGGGGGGGGGGGGGGGCTTCTTAACTGTTAGAGCAATACAACAATGGAACCAATTAACTTATGAGATGGTGAGCAGCGAAGTCATTCAAGAGAGAATGGGACAACCATCTATCCAATCTGCTTTGATTTGGGTTCCTGCATTGAACAGGGGGTTGGATTAGAATAGTCTCATAAGTCCCCCACCTTCCAACTAAAGACCCAGTGTGTAAACTTGGGGGCATCCTGGACTCACGACTCCTGCTCAATGAGCAGGTGGCAATCGTGGCCAGGAGGGCTTTCACACAACTTCATGTCATTCACCAGTTACACCCGCTCCTGCACCGGGACTCCTTACTTATGATGGTCACTCACACATTGGTCACCTCCAGACTAGATTATTGTAATGTGTTCTACATGGGACACTCTGGGCTGGCTCATATAAATGTTGCCGGGCTTCCAGATTTTAGTGTTTAAGGTTGTTTTAATGTTGGTTTTAGAAATCTAATGATGTGAGGAGAGCTTTTTAATTTTTTAAAATTTTTAAACTTCAACAATTTAATATTTTAACTTTTTTTAGCTTAATGTTTTAATAGAATTTTATCTGTCATATTTACATATGTAAGCTGCCCAGAGTCGCCTCAGTGAGGAAGCAGCGGAGAAAATGTGATTAAAATAAATAAATAAATAAATAAATAAATACCTGGAGCTGGTTGGTGGGCCAGTGCTGTGACTCATAGGCAACATACTTGCTGGGGGCGGGACTCCTAAAGTGGACCAATTGTCATGGGACTGGAGCATTGAAAGGCAGGCTGAAGAACTATCACCATAGGCTGCTGTTTTTTTAAAAAAAGAGCAGTTCTTGTTTTCAGTGTAAAAGAAAATAATCTCTGTGATAATACAGCATGCTATTGAATTTCCCAGAATCCATAAGATAAACAGACATGTGTTATAAGTGTCTAGAACTTAACTATTGGGTTCAGTTGATGATAGAAAGTGACTTTTGGTGTTTAAACTACAAATAGTCATAATTTGAGAAATGTGCCTATTGCAAGACTCAGCTGGAGAATATTAAAAAGCATGATATAGGATCAGCCATATCAGCTTTATAGATAGCGATGCTTCCTCTACATCTGACAACTCAGTATTTCCTATGTCTCATTAAAAGTGAAAATAATGAATTCAAGAAATTATATATTCTTTCACTCTCGTGTCAAAAGAGAAGTACAAAGCAGCAGAGGAAGTGACAGATTTTTTTTTAAAAAAAGTTACTTATTTGAAATATTTCTATAACATCTTTCAAAGTGAAGTGCAACGCTATTCACAAAGTAACATTTTTAAACAATAGAATATAAACTAAATTAAAACAAAATAAGACAGCCAGAACAATAAAAAAACACAGTATAAAAATTAGGTCTGCATTCATTTTCCCTCATGATAATGCTAGATAACCATTTAGAGAATATCTATTCTCCAAATTTATTCCTTTCTTTTGGTTCATGCTGTTTCTGTTTTCTTTTAATTTATTTTTGCTGTTTCTCAGCAGCCATTGTCAACAACCACCAACACAACAAGATCAAACTTTTGGCCCAGTTTCTAGATTTACACATGTGTTTGACAGTTGCTCATTGACTGCCAATGATATCGAACAACAAGAGGATAATTTTAAAATATACCACTTACTTGGAGAACTAGTTCTATGGGCGTATGGATTTGGATAAGGAGCAGCGCGGTGATTCCTCAGTGATGGGTACCTTTCACAACTGTGAGCAGGAGAGAGTGACAGAGATGTTCCAAATTGGGAGTGAGGACTAGCAGGAGGACACAGGGTCCCAGTTCCAGGAATCAGCCAACCCCCTACTGAAAGGAGAAGGGACACAGTCACTAACCAGTCTGTCTGTCCAAGAGAACAATAAGATTTACACACTCAACTCTTCAAGAATATCAGATAACAAAATATGGTATTTACAGCTGAACTATGAACATGGCTTCCACTGTAACAAGTGCTCCACTTCCTTATCTCCCACTACACATAAAAACACTGTCATCAAATTGTGCATTCTCCCACCCTGAGGTACACAAAAGTCAACATCACAAACTTTACATATATTTTCTCCAAAGGCACAAACTCATCACAAAAATGCCATTTTCAATAACATCCTCATGACGTTGCTCATATTTACTTCTGCTCTCATACCTCTTCTTTCTCTATTTCAGGGAATTGTAGGTAAGGAACATAGGTCATGAATTCTATTAGAATTAAGAGCTGTGACAAGAGTACTCACGACAAATATTAACCAGAAATTAGTAAAACCTGAACAATGCTTTGATGGTGCAAAGCACTGCCCCCCCCCACACACACACACACACCAGTCTGATCAGTGGCAGGAAAAGAACTGCCTCTTTGCACCTAATGAGGGGATTTCGCCCATCACCTACACGACAATCACCCCCACTATGACAACGATGGCAAACAGTTGACCACTGGAAGTCTGAAGGTGACCAGAAATCAGTGGTCCTGCAGTAGCATAAGCAAAGTTCTCCAGGGTCATTAGCAGCAGTAGCACCCCCAGTTTAGACGTACTCTGTATTGAACATAATGTCCTTACCATACAGTACATCTATTAATACTGTTATCTGCTTAGACAGAATTCTAATGTCCTCACCCCCCAAAAAAATCTTCATTATTGCTAGTGATCTGTAGACTTAAGGCCTTTACTTGGATTTCAGGGGTTTTATTCCAGAAGTTGTAAAATATTACCCTATTGTTTGAAATTTTGCTCTCCCCCCCCCCCCCCCATTTGAGCAAGTTAACCTCTCTGGGTGCATTTCATTTAAATTAATTTCTATGGATATGATTAACACTTCCAAATACATTTGATTTTTGTAAATACTTGCATGAGAAACATTTTTAAACATTTTATTCACACTCTAGGTCATTAAAATTAACTGGAATTCATAATACCAATTTCAGAGAGATCTAGTCATCGTCTGTGTTTTAGGTTCAGAAAGCCTCTCACTTCGGTTCTTCCTGATTAGGTTGGCCAGGCTATACTTTATTTTCCTGTTTTACAGTTTTTTATTTGGAAAACTGACAGAGAACAGTCCTTTAATCTAAGTATTATGTTTCTCAAAATGTGTCCAATTTAAAGATCAAGAACCTTTGGCGACATGACCACTATCCCATTAACAATTAGTACCTGGACAGCAAATTGAACTGGCACTAAATCACCTACTCACAGCCTTCCATATGATAATGAGATAGATGTATTTCTGCTTAAACTATAGTAAACATTCCTAAATTTGCAGAAAGATTAGAATGTGTTTCATGTAAAGTTTTTAATGATATGTTGAGTCTTTCATGCAGGGTCATGTGCAATTGGATTGTGAGCTGCCCGGAGGATATAAATAATTAAATTAAATTAAATTAAAAGGACTTCACTAATCTCTCCTGCTTCTTTTTTAAAAAATCTTTTCTTTTCTGTGGGAATGTACAAGTGGCCACCCTACTTTGGATATACAGCATATTTTGAGGAAAGTATATTGATTTGCCTTCAGTATTTAAGTTCAGAAAGACAAAGTGGCCAACAGAGTGATGAAAGTTGTTGTGTACCGCATTAGCTGTGGTGAGTAAACATACTGCAGTAAGTATAAAATAATAAAAACTCAGAGCCAAAAGGGGGCAAATAGCTTAGCAAATATGGAATATAATGTACTTAGGTGTCAGCATTTATTCTTGCATTACACTCATGCACAATATCCTTAAATACATAGGGAAAAGAGTACCTGAGAAAAAAGCAGAACTGATATTGATGGCATATTAGAAAGTTAGCTTTCAGAAGAGAGCTTAGACATACATTGTGAATACCCTGATTGCTGACCATCTCCCACTTCATCCATCATGTCTTTGTGATCACTTCTGTCAAAGAAATCACATTTTGTTATCCAAAAACATTAAATACATGGAAGAAATGTGCCTTGTAAGTGCAACTGAAAGCAGCAAACAGCTCTCACCTTTCTTTTGCATCAAGAAAAGCTTTTGCAAAGGGATTGTACTTAATTTTTAATGCTGTTATCTAAAAAGAAAATAAACACAAAGTCTCAAATCCATTTTTTTTTTGTTCTCATTTGTCATAAAATAGTCATGCAACATTTCTGCCAACTCTACAAGAGGCTGAAGATTCTAGTGGGAAATTGACCCAGAACAGAATTACCAAAAAAAGCACCTAAAATACTCACCCTGCAATATCATGGCTTTGTAATCATTCTCTTTACTACAACCTTCTATCACTGCCCCCACTTAGATGACTGGTTTTATTATCCTATTAAGGAAGTACCTAAGGGAGGCGGAATACCCTAAAAACTGTTATAAAAAGTTTCAGGTTTCTGAGGGAAAAGAGATAACACAACTGTGAGGAGAACATTCATCATGAATATAATAGTCCCTTGAGAAACCTAATGCTACAACATGTTGTTAATGAGTTTCCATTTATTAATTCAAATTTCAGACCGCAAGAGAATCATATCTTACATTCATACCACACTGCCAATTTTTTATAAGGAAAGCCAAGAACTCTAAAAGAATCTGTATGGAAAATCTCTGTTACATGAGTGATTAGAATATGAGTAAAAAAAATATGAACTATAACCGTTGTAACTATTTTCTTCATTAAATATTTTTAGATTGGTACCGGTATCAATAGACTGAAAAATATAACTATCTATGAGTTTGATTTGCATGGTACAGGACAAGTGAATAATCTGACTGGTACCTAAACCTTAAAAAAATTGTTTAGAAGAAAATATCACCTAATTCAGTGGAAATTTGCAATAAAATGGGCTCAGGACTCTAAGCAAAAGAGAAACTGATTTTATGCCAAGTTTGTTTGTTTGTTTGTTTAGTTTTATATCTCAACCATCTGGGATATGTTTTCACTCTGGGTGGTTTACAACAATTAAAAACCATCACATATAAAATTGTCTAGTTGGTATCCTATTGAGCTTTTCCTGAGCATTGAGTCTCCACAGCACAGTAAAATAGGTTCATGCTGCTTCCACAGGCATCCCATTGCCCACAGAATGAAATCTGTTTTTAAAAATCCACACTCTATTTGTACAACATAATTCTGGTGAAGCTCACAAAAGCTCACATTTAAATACAGGAGTTAGTCTTTAAAGTGTCACAACATTTTGTGTCTCTTTGTTTTATTTACTTCTGATATGCTTGCACAGACTTACACGGCTACCACTTCATTAATTTCATTAGTCAACTTATTCTACTGCTGAGGTCTTCTTTCATTTATAGCACTGTTCTGAATACTTAACATTGATCAATCTTATAAAGTTTAGCAGCTTTTTAAGTTGACCAATACTCATGGGAGATGAACAATTGTTACAGCAATTTCATAGCTCCTTTTAACATTCTTGCATACAGTCAAAATAGTCCTACCTTAGTTTCCAATTTTTTTTCTCTACAGTGATTTCCCTCATGATCTTCAAAGAAAGAAATTTAGGATTTCCCCCCATTTTGTACCTACCTCCTCATTTTGGTAAGCTGTCACAGCTATAAACTGGGTCTCTGGGAAAGAATGGCTAGTGATCATCCGTTGAGGGCCACCAACTCTCACTATATGAATCCTAGGTTCATATTTATGCAAGGAGTTCAGCATGATCTGTTAACATAAGAACAGAAGCAAGCCTTGAACCAGATGTATGAAATGTTTTGATATGACATCATCAACCTGCAACTTGTTTTTTTATTATAGATCAAAATCAAAGGACATTAGGTTAGCTTAAAGTGAATAAACAATTTTTAAAAGGACTAACTTTCTGTCTTCTCTTATTTAAGGCAATATCTAATTGTGTTAACAAGTCAAGATTAAGAAGAATCCCTTTGTCCATATGTTCAGCCATTATGGCAAGACCAATCAAACTAGAATGTTTCTAACTAACCATGTACATTGGCTGGTCAATGCTTTGGGGAATTGATTTAGGCTTCTGGGAATTGAAGTTCAAAAATCAAAGATTGGGAAACACTGCTCTAAAGCATTTCTGTGGTACTCGATGTACACTATACAGACCCCACTGCCAAGGGCACTGGGTTGCCAAACATATATTCTCAGGTCAATTAATTACAGCTTTAAAACACCATATTTGCTAAAGTTATATTGTAAAGATGTCATGAAAAAGAGCAGTGAAGATGCATTAGACATGACAAAATTGGTCTTAAATTTGAACCTTCTATCTAATTACAATTTATTCTGACATTTCCAAATCTTACCAGATTAGCCATGTGTCCTACAATTATCTACTTTATTACTGAAACCTTTCTACAAAATTCCATTGAGAAAGTGCTGCTCAGAAAGAGTGGGTCAAAGCAAGAGCCTTGGAAACACACCTGCTATTTGATCACCAACCACCAAAGCAGAGACTGAAATCAAGGCACAACTTCCTCACAACTTCTGCCCCTCCAAACAACCAGCTCCCACAGAACTCATTGGAACTATGGAAGGTGAGCAAGGAGCTACCAGGTAACTGGGCAGAACCACATGACTCTGTACCGCCTGGCCAAGAATAACCATGGCCTATGTGGAAAGCTTTAAACAGACTGCTTGCAGGGGAAGGAAGATCAAGGGCTAATCTGAGAAAGTGGGGTTTTCCTTTAGATGACAGCCTTTGTGGATGCAGAGAAGTACAAACTGTCCCCCATATGATACAATGCACATGGATACCCCTCAGTGTGCACTGAGAAGGACCTTACGTTGGCAAGAGGAAATGCTGTTGAAGTGGCCCAATATTGGGTAGAGGTCATCTAGCCCTTTTTAAATTTTGTTTTGTTTTTAGATGTCTTAATTTTAGCTTTGTATATTATTATATGCTGGTGGTGCATCTGACATGAATAAAGAAAGACTGAAACATGAGGCTAAATATTTAGAACTACAACCTAGTGAAAAGGGTGTTCAACTGTTCATTAATCCCTGGCAAATGAGCACAGGAATGCAGAAGTGTATGCCCCATGCACTAATTTTTTATGTATCAGCAAGCCTTATGGAAAATGATAGTTCTTAATCCAAAATGGCAGAAAAATGTCAGGGAAGGTCAGAGGATGACAACACTGATATAAATCACTCATAGCTCTTTCATAGTACAGTATATTTGCACTAAATTTCTTCAGTTCAGCTTTGTTTTACCTATAATTACTGCTAATAACTGTGTGGGAAACTCTTTACTGTCAAACACAACAAAGAGTTCCCCATTCTGGTTTTAGCCTTGTAGCACAACTTGAATTGAGTAACAGAAGAACATATCTCAAAGAAAAGAAACAGAACAATAAATTAAAACCAATAGAGCTAAGATTACAGACAGAATTGCTGCCCTTAGAAAAGGCTTGAAAACCTGGCTGGCAGGCCAGGTGTGGGGTCCTAATGGAGTTACGGGCCCCCGCCTTTTGCCTCACACCAAGATAATAATCAGGAGCCCCTTTCTCTTTTTCTTTTTATGTATAGGGTGGGGTGGGTGGGTGGGATAATTGGGGTTTTTTTATCTGGTTTACATGTTTTTAGTATTGATGTAAACCGCCCTGAGTCGGGTTTGCCTGAGTGGGCGGTATAGTTTGAAAATTAAATTAAATTTAAATTCCACACAACAGAATTTGTGCTATAGTACTTCTAGACTACAATCTATTGCCTACACCTCACACATTTAGATTTAGGATATGCGGGACTAGTTGAAGATGTTGGTAATCTTAAAGTTTAAAAAAAAAAACATGTAGCACCCCCACCCCCCACCCCCACATGCACAACAAGAATTCAGCAGCTGATATCCAGTAGTAAGATACAATTAAAGTAGGCCCATTGGATCAATAGGAACTTAGTGAGTCAACTTCTCCATAAATTCCACTGATTCAATGAGCCTACTCTAGTTGTAACTTGTTACTGAATGTCTGCTGCTAAATTAAGTAATTGATAGATTGCTGCTGTTTAGTTCCACCCTAGCATCATACATGGCCTTCACTCCACTTATGCTAGGACTGAACCTGCCAATATACCTCACAGATGTGACCAAATCAGCATGTGCTCCCATTATCCCTATTTACCATTGGATGGTACCTGCCCCTACAAGTTTTTGGAGGAAACATTAAAGATGGCCTCTTTCTAATGTTTTAATGCACACATGCATTTTCAAGAGCTCATTCTAGTTTCAACTCTTTTTCTTGCATGAAGAATCCATGCATAAAATATGGATACAGTTTATCTTAGGATATAGATACAGCAAATAAGCTACATTGGCAGGTTATTTCTATATATCCAATAAATACACAAAATGATAATGAAGTGGTTATTTTCTGTTCCCTCCATCACTTATTATCTAATAACCAAACTACTGAGGAATATTGTTTTGAGACGCAGCTGCTGCTTCTACTAAAAGAATAGCAATGCCTTATAAAATTCATAGTTGATTTTTTTAATAGTAGCCATGTTAGTCTGTGTTTCAAGCATATCAAAGCAAAACAAAAACACTGTTGCACCTTTAAGACTAACTGTTATATTTTAATGTTAGCTTTCATTGAGGTGAACTTGAACCACGAAAGCTGACATTAAAATATAACAGTTAGTCTTAAAAGTGCTACAGTGTTTTTGTTTTGTTTTGATATGCTTATAAAATTCAATTCTATTAAATGTTCTTAAAGTGATTATAGACTACCCAGAAATTCCGACTGTATGGACAACAGAAAAGGCAACAACATTCTAACTTCCTCTTCACACAGTCACAATTGTTGTGGGAATTTTTCTATGTGGTTCTGACTTTATCATTATATTATTAGAGTATTGTATTGTGTTGTTGTATATTATTATGTGTTGTTTTTTTGTAGATTGAATTTTGTATATTCTGTTATTATGTATTTACTTTGTATATTGTTGATTTATATTGTAATTTTTGTGAGCCACCCTAAGTCAGCGTATGCTGAGTGGGTGGCATATAAATTGAATAAATCAAATCAAATATCTGTAAAAGATGCTGATAGATAAATGTGAGAAGCAAACAGTAATATTTGTTGCAATAATAGGGGGCTTATAAGTACTGTACAAGAGAGTCCTAATTTTTCTCTATAAAGTGAAAGGATGAATTTATCTGAAGTCACACACACACAAAACCCTTGTGATTTGGACCAGTCCCCCCACCCCTCGGTCCCACCCCAGAATTATTCTGCACTATGTATGTATTTGACTATTTATTACATTTATATCCTGCCCATCTGGGATATTCACCCACTCTGGGTGGTGTACAACAGTTTAAAAAGGTTTTCAATACCAACACAAAATCAAACATAAACAATAAACCCATCCAGATAAAATTATAAATAAAATCAAAAAATAATTGTAGTTTTTATATGGGGGAATTTAATGGAAAGGGTACCAACCACTGCCGATTTTCAGGAAATTTCACATGGCTAGAACACTGTAATTGTGTGGTTAAATATCCCACCACAGACACCTGTGAGAATTCCAACTGAGCTTCTGTGGCTGTTGTTATCTGCACTAAAATTGTCTCCAACCTATGAATGAGAGATCTCCAGAATAAGTGGACTTGATCCACGAAAGCTAACATTAAACTACAGCAGGTAGACTTTAAAGTGCCACAATGTGTGTGTGTTTTTTTGTCTCTTTGTTTAGTCTCTGATATGCTTGAATCACGGACAAATACGGCTACCATATCAAAAATTCCAGAATGTCCTGCCCTCTTGTAAACTCTAGCCCTCCCCTGAATCTCTCAGCGGAAGGAATTTAGGGATTTATCCATCTCACATTTTGACTCCCTCTCTTCCTTCTGCCTTCACACTTTCCCCAGCATTAAGGTCTCTCCCAGACAAAGTTCAGCACCAGCTGAACTTTATAGGTTTTATAAACCGGGTGGAAAATACAACACACTTGCTAAGCATCCCTGAGACCCACTGGAGCAGAGAGAGAGTGTGTGTGTGTGTGTTTGTGTGTGTCCCTCGCCTCCTCTTCGGGAACGCGAGGTTGGCTGGCCTTGCCATGCCCTCATCCACCAACCAGGGGCCGAGGCTCAGTGGTTAGGAAGCGCGCTTGGAAGGCTGGCAAGTCGGCAGTTCGAGACCAGGGTGATGCGTGACGGAGTGAGCGCCCGTCTCTGTCCCAGCTCTTGGAGACATGAAAGGGAGCCTCATTCGGGCATCCCCTGAGCGGAGTTTCTCCCGCAAAAAGATCTTTTCAACCCAGATTAATGTCTGCCACGAAATTGTTCTTCTCCACCCACCCGCCCTCCAGACGCGTTTCGCCTCCTCCTCCTCCTCGCTGCCCTTCCCAGGCCGAGTGGGGGGCTTCGGGCAGGCTAAGGGGGTCACACACACACCCTCCTCCCCCTCCCCCTCCTCCTCTTCCTCACCTGCCCTCCTCCGTTGAGCTTGTTGGTGAGCTTGACCTTGCTGAAGGACACGGGCGCCTTCATCCAGTGGGCGCCGAAGTTGGGCGAGTCCGGGTGGATGTAGACGCAGCTGGGCGCCTGGGGCTCGGGCTTGCCGCCGGGCACCCACTCGCCGTTCACGTACTTCCAGCGGTGATTGTCGGCCGCCACGAAGTCCAGCAGGAAGGAGTACATGGCGTTGGGGTCCAGGCCGGACACGCTGGCCTTCAGCACCGGGAACATCCGCCTGCAAGGAGGAGGGAAGCGCAAGGAGAGGCGGAAGGAAGGAAGGAGGGCCCTGGCCCTGGCCGGAGCCCCGGGGGCCAGAGTAAGTGGTGAAGACTACTGAACTTGAGGACTGGCTCGGCAGCAGGTCAACGGTTGAAGACCGGAGGGATGGATGATGGAGTGAGCGGCTCCCATCTCTGCCCCAGCTTCCTGCCAGCCTAGCACTTCCAAAGCAATAAAATTGCAAGCAGATAAATAGGCACCACGTTGGTGGGAAAGGTAACCGCGTTCCGTGCGCTCCCCGGCGTCTAGTCACGCCTGCCCCGTGGCCACGGAAATGTCTCGGAGACATAGATGGCGCTGGCACTTTGGCTGTAAAAGGGAATGAGCACCGAACTCCTAGAGTCGGATACGACTGGCTTTTTGAGCACGGGCGACCTTTGCCTTTACCTCCCGGTGTAGGTAGGGCAGGACTGCCCACCTGTCTGCCTCACACAAGGCCTCAGGCCTCGCCAGAGCCACTAAAGCCGTGATAGCGAAGTTTGGCACTCCAGATGTTCTTGGACTTCAATTCCCAGAAGCCCAAGCACCCTGTGAATCCACACGAATGGGTTCACTGTGATTCATCTGGCCCATGCTGCCCTCGTCGCTCCTGGAAGCGGAAGTAAAATGTGCCCCGTGGGGGGGGGCGGATTTCAGGAGAGGCAACAATGTCACACTCACATATATAACATTGGCATCCCTGGGTGGGTTGGGGGGGCAGGCTGTTCTCTCAGGATGGTTTTCACCCCCTTGTGCCCCCCTGGACCTGCCCAGCAGAATCCGTGGGTCCTACTGTGGGTTCAGAAGGACAAACACCCTCAGAAACAGACCCAGCACCATAGGGATCCAAGATGGCTGGGATTGTTAGCTTTCCCATTCAGGAAGGGACTGAACCTGCGCACATGAGCTTTAGCCCTGAGCATCTCCCCAGCAGAGTATGCTGCTCCAGTGTGGAGAACAGTCTCACACACAAAGCAAGGTGACATTGCTGTTAATGAAGCCATGGGTATAGTGATGACAGGATGCCTCAAACCAACACCAGTTGGGAAACTATACCCTCTTGTTGGTATGATCAGGATCAGGGCCGCCATCAGAAATTCCTGGTCCCCATCCTGAGCAAGAGAGACATAGCAGTGGACGCTGAAAGAACTAAGCAAGAGAATGACCCTCACCCACCTCTGAACAGATACAGTATGTGCCTCAAGTCCCTGACTCAGATCCAGGAAGAGCTTTATGGCAAGGACAAACATACTTGAGGGTGCACAAGAGCAAAACCAAATTAGAAGATGGAGGAAGAAGGAGCTCACTGGACGAGGAGCAACATTAAAGGAGGATATAGCAGAGAAAGTCAACCTTTCCTTGGTCACTTGGAGGACCCTGAATAGGCTGAGGGTTGGAGTGCCTAAATGCAAGACCAACATGCTCAAGTGGGGGCTGCTGGTAGACAACAACACTGCTGTGTGAATGTGTAGACATACAGAATCCCGGTCATTTACTCTTCTGCTGATTACTGCCAGAAACATCCACCGATGAGGACTTAAAAGTATGACTACCAACAAAGCCAAGAAATTGGCTTCTTGTTGGCAGCCCATGGTTTGATTCGGACGAAAGAAGAAGGACTAAGAAAGAGGATTCCACGGGGCATCCGTCACACTTTCTTACGAGTAATGGGTTTTAGGGATGAGGTGCCAATGTCTTTAGGAAGTTACCACTGAAGTGTAAGAGCCCTGGGAGAATCAATTGCCCTCCAGCTATGGGTGTAAATTCCATTGAAACGACTAGAGCTTTTCACTTTGATCCTTATTTCCTATTTCTTTTGATGGGGGGGGGGGAGAGAAGTCCCATCGATTTCAGCCAAAGGAAGGCAGTAACTACTGTATGTGGAATCAGTCTGGGGCTGGGAGAGTTCTTTTATATTCCTCAACTGGTAAACCCTGATTACCCCAGGCTTTCTTGCGTAGTAAACCACAAGGGCTGAGGATTTAGTTGTTTATTTTTAAAAAAAGACGGGAAACAAATTGACATAATCACTTCAATGAACTGGAGAAAAATGCCAGAATGTAAATTCAGGTGAGAAATCTAATCCTCTTTGAAGACGTGATTAGGAGAAAGTTTCCCGGGGCATCGACTATACTGAAATCACTAAAAACGCTCGCCAAAATGTAAATTTGATTCTTCGTGAGTGTATTTTAGTCTTTTAAAAATAAATACATATCACGAAGCCAACTGCTTCTTCAAAGTTTTGAGGAAGTTTCTATTCCCGTTTTGGGATTAAGAACTGACACACACGTTGTACTGTTTGAACTCCCGAATGGGGCAGGAAAGCTTTTCTTCCTCCGCAGAGTTTCCAGTGGACAAAACCCGATAGAAACAGAAAAGGGTCTACTCAGAAGGAGTTTTCTGGGTCTGCACACGCAGGAAAGCGCTGCTCTCCAAAAGGTCTCCCTTGCTCGAAAGCCAGTCGTATCCGACTCTAGGGTGCAGTGCTCATCTGTTTCAAAGCCGAAGAGCCAGCGCTGTCTGCTTCTGCAAAGGTTTCCGTGGTCATGTGGCAGGCATGACTAGACGCCGGAGCGCACGGAACGCTTTTACCTTCCCACCGAAGTGGTCCCTATTTATTTATCTACTTGCAATGTCTTGCTTTCGATCTGCTAGGTTGGCAGGAGCTGGGACAAAGACGGGAGCTCATTCCGTCCTGCAGTACTCGGGAATCGAACTGCTGACCTTCCGCCTTCCAGTCAGCGTTTTAGCTACTTGAGCCGCTGCAAAGATGCCCAAAATTCAGGTTTAAAAAAGGCGCCTCCGCAAAGCGATTGACATGTGCGGGAAGATCAGGGGCCCTGAGGCAGGTGGAGCGTTATTTTTAAAAATGAAGTTAGGTCGCCCACAAAGTTTTGAAGAGTGAGAGGGCCACAGCAAAGGCTGTGTGTGAGAAATTAGGTTTTGTTTTGTTATTTTTTTTTTGCAATTTTGCCCTTTTTATTTTGAAAGGGGGGAAGACGGATTATATGAATGGAAAGGGGAATATTTTAAGGAAGAGGAAGACTGAGTCGGCAAGAAAAGGCAAGAGACAGACTAGGTAGGGCGAAGGTACTGAGTGACCAAGGAGGGAGGGGAGGAGAAGGTGGCCCAAGGAAACAGGAGACCCCGGGCCAGGAAAACAGAATCAGAGGCAGCCTCGTGGCACCTGAACGTGTGTCACGGAAGCTTTCCTGGGCCCTGAGCTCAACGCATCAGGTGCAGCAGGTACAGGTGATACTCGGAAAATTAGAATATCGTGCAAATCTTCATTCTTTTCACTTAAAAGGTGAAACAAATATATTGTATGAGATAGACTCACTCCATGCAGAACGAGAGATGTCATGCCTTAATTCGTTATAATTGTGATGATCATGGCGTACAATGTACATGAGATTATGTGATGATTATGGGGTACATGAGATTGGGGGGTCGGGGTTTTCATAAACTGTAAGCCATAAGCATCCATATTATAACAAAGTAAGGCTTGAACTATCTCGCTTTGCGTGTAATGAGCCTATCTCATATATTTGTTTCACCTTTTACGTTGCATTACTGAACTGAACGGACATTGGCACGATAGTCTTATTTTCCGTGTTTCACCTGTATGAAGAGGACGACTGCCGTCCACGAAAGCTAGTGCGAAATAAATCTTGATCGACCGAAGGGCGTTCCGAGGCCGCTGTGTTTGCTGCGCGAAGACTGGCCGGGCCCTTGGAAGAAGAGAAGAGAAGAAGAAGAAAGTGAAGAAGAGAAGAAGAGAAAAGAAACAGCAGAGTCGGGCTCGATCTTTTCTCCTCTGCCAGCCGTCGGGGCAATATTGCAGGACGGGGAAGAGGGGCGGCTTGGGGGTGTGTGGGGTGTGTGTGTGTGTTCTGGCATTGCGGTTTTCTCTCAAGGCAGGGAGGCAGGGATTTCAGCTGGGGGGGAGAGAGAGAGAGAGGACCGGGGTCTCCCCACCCCCCCACCCCCGAGGGAGACAGCCCGGAGTCCCCCAGGGGCGCCTGGGCACCGCTGGCTGCCTGCCTGCCTATCTCCCTGCCTGCCTGCCCTGCCCTGCCCTGCCTGCCTACCTGCCGTTCTTGGTGACGATCATCTCGTTGGTGAGCTCCTTGAAGCGCAGCCACAGCTCGCTCTCCTCCAAGGTGACGCGCAGCTCCCGCTCGGTGGGGTCTCCCTTCTCGCTGCCCGCCTGGAGCTCGTGCTCGACGGCGCTCAGCAGGTGGTCCACCCGGTACTGCAGGCTCTTGCCGGCGCCGCTCTCCGTGCTGGGGTTCGCCATCCCTGCCGCCGCCCCGCCTGCGGCCCCCTCTCCCTCCCTTCGCTGCCCAACCACCCCCCACTCGCCTTAGGGACCGCGTTCAAAGCCTCTTAGGGGCCTCCAGCGTCTCTCGATCCTCCCTGCGATCCAGCTTGGGAAAAGTTCTCCGGGCGGCTCAAAGGCAACGGTGGAAGGGGATCGAGGGGGGGGGGGTTGAGGGGGGGTTGGTTAGGAAGGCCTTGGAGATTTGGGGGGGGGGGGGTTTAATTCCACGCAACCTCCCTGGTTTAGCCTTTCTTGAAACTCTTCTAGCGGAGAAGTAGTACGTCGAGGGGGGGTCCTCTTATAAATACCCTCCGAATGACATCACCGTGGGGATTTGGGGCTCCCCTGATTGGAGGAGCGTCCCTTTGATGTTTCTGGCCCGCCCACCCGATAGGCTCCCTGCCTGCGGCCACATCAGAACAACGGTCCCTGTGATGTTCATTGCAGCCCCTGGGATTCAACGCGGCTATTTTATGCTAATCGGCCCCAAATGTTTGCACCTCTATCAAAGCCGCCGGGGCTGGAGCTGGGGCTGCCGCAGCCCAGGAGGAAATGGTCCGTGTCAGCCAGAGCGCCATAACTGGTGGGGCAGCGCCCCCCCCCCTCCTTGTTGATCCAAACAGCAGCAGCGCCGCGTCCGAGCCACCCGGCTTGACTCCACTCCGGCAAAGCTTTGGGTCGAACCACAACGGCGGGCAGGCAAAAGTTCCCCCCCCCCCCCCGGCCAAAAACGTGTCTCCCCACGTCCAATCTTCCGTCTCCAGTTAAAAACACATGGGTGCCCAAACTACGGCCCCCGGGGCCGGATCTGGCCCCAACACCAATTCATCCAGCCCGTCACTCCCGGAAGTGGAAGTAAAACACGCCGAGCCAGATCTGGCCCCCGGGGTGTAGTGAACAGCCCCCTGAACCATGTGAATGGCCTGCGGTGCAAAAAGTTTGGCCACCCCTAGTATACATTATCAACACTACTCAAAGCCTTCGAGGTAAAGTGGATTCTGGCCATGGTGCAAAATGACAAAGGCTGCCAGCGATGGTTAGGTAATGGTCGCCCAGCATTCAAATCAATTATAGCACCATTGGATTTTGTTATTATAGGAATGATGTGGGTGGAGGTTAGAGGAATGTGTTCTCTTTTGTTTGTTTGCACACTGCCCAGAGTAGTGTGTACTCACTAATCAGGTGGTATAAAAATAAATAAATTCAAAAGGAATAAAAAAACCAGCTATTTGAATTAAACTTGAAAGCACACAGGGAACTGATAGAATTTTGGACCGGTGAGGTAAAGACCACCCTTGCTTGAAAGCAAGTTGTATCCGATTCTAGGGTTCAGTGCTCATCTCTGTTAATAGCCAAAGAGCCAGTGCTGTCTGCATCTGCAGACGTTTCCATGGACATGTGGCAGGCATGACTAGACCGGAGTGCACGGAATGCTGTTTGCTTTCCCACCAAAGTGGTATCTATTTATCTACTGTTCTTGCAATTTCTGACTTTTGAACTGCTAAATTGGCAGAAACTTGGAAAGAGACGGGAGCACACTCATCATTCAGTATTCAGGTTTCAAACTGCTGACCTGTCAACCTTCCAATTGTCAAGTTCAGCGTCTTGACCACTAAGCCACCGCAGTCCTGCAATGATGGTTATGAGACAGTTTTAAATGGGTAGTGGAGAGCCCCAGGTCGTTGATACCTGGCATCTGCACCAAGACTACTTTCTCGGGGTCTTCAGGGAGTAAACAAAACAACAAGAAAGACAAGAAAGGTTGTGGCACTTTAAAGACTAACTCTTGTATTTAAATGTCAGCTTTCGTGGATCAAGTGCACTTTGTCAGAACAGATCAATCAAAAATCACACTTTGGTTTTCTGTGATGAAACTAGTAGTGAGGTTTCTTTCTGTCCATCCAATTTTTGTCATTCTTAATTTAAAAATTCATAAGGGGTTAAAAACAAACACGAAGCATTAAATTTCCTATTTACTGTACATTGTATCTTCCAATAAACTGTAATTGTAAAAAAGCTTGGGTGGGCAAGCTTGGCAGAAAAGCCTGGGATAAATACACTTCATTTGTTCTGTTTATTCTCCTTTATACTTGCTTGCAATCCAACTCCTAGTTTAAGTAAAATTTAAGAGTGCTATTTTTACTTAAATCAGCTCCAGAATGCTACATCAATGGAATAAAAGAGTTTTTGCTCTTTTCTAAGTAGAATTAAGAAAGCAGACAGATTTAAAGTGTACAAATTAGGTATATTCTGAAATCTATCCAATCTGTAACAGTGCTTGGGGTTGTCTCTTTATTTAAAAAAACATGCTGAACTAAACATATCAGAGAATAAACAGAACAAAACAAAAAATGTTGTAGCACTTTTGTTTTGTTTATTCTCTGATATGCTTGAAACACAGACTATTCCAAAACATTCAGTGTTGAATTAAGTTAAGATACTTCCAGATATCCTTTAAAAACCTATCCTAATTTATGCTTATCTGAATATTTTGATTTGAGGGTTTTTCCACCACACTGCAAGTTAGTAGCCACGGGAACTCTCCATATTCCAAATCAGAAGTAAGATTAAATGGAATCTGTGAAAGTGAAAAGTCATAGCATACAATGTTTGCTGAGCTTCAGAAAAATAATTTTTAAAATACTTCTGTTCCCTCCTTTCTACCACACATCACAAGCTGTCATCCATAAAGGTGTGTAAAAATCCTTTGAAAGTATCAGACAATCAGGTATAGACCAATGAGCCATCAACCAATCATTGAATATAAGTGAACTGTATGGTTCAAAACATTTTGCAGATTACCAGATTGTTGCTACCTCTCACCCCAACACAGCCAGTGGACTATGCTAATGTTAACATTTTCTTGGTTGGAGTGCATCATTTGTTTTCACTCTCTGATGCATTTATACTCCAAAGAAGATTTGGCTGCATTACAAATGAAATAAATGGATCTTGTACCAGAAAGAACTTCCTTGAATGCTATCAGCTCCTCATCTGATATTGTCCAAAGAGGTAAGAGAAGGACTGTCTACTCAATTTCCTGCCACATATAACTTAAGAAAGGTAATAATACTTTGGGTATCAAAATGTATCCACATATATTCTCTTCATATTTTTATAGATATGTAATTGTTAATCTTGCTGTTAAAAAGATGATGATGAGGTCTCAGGTTTTCTTTTAAAAAGTAAATAAATATGTGCCCCCTGGGGCATCCTATAATCTTCAAGTTACCTAGAATACTATTCTCCTCTTCATCAAGTTTCTAGAAATGTTGGTGATGGATCAAATCCAGGGAGTCTGGAAGAATACAGACTATTTAGATCCACTCCATTTCAGCCTCAATGCTAGGTGAAGCAGCCCTTGTCACTGCATCCAATTGTTAGCCCCAACAAGTATGGACTCACTCACTCAATAGAACTTACATAAGTGTGATATAAGAAAACTCATCAATTCAATGAGTCTTCTATAGGTTGGACTAATTATTAGATTATAGCTCTCTGGCTTTTGGGGTACCACCTTGCTCCCTATGCTTTTTAACAGGGATATGCACTGGTTTCTAAGAAAGATATCCAGGCAGTGTGAAGCAGAGATATTTTTGCATTTTTGGATCAGTTGCAGAGCACTTCAAGCTTAAATTTATACACCAACTGCTACCTGATATAGGGATTGATTAATTAGAATACAGTATTATTCATGTCCAGTAGGTCATATATAGACTAGAATATTGCTGTCATTTGTTCTGTGTGTTTTTATCTTTGAAAATGTTTCAAAAAATTCAAAAACTGCACGACAGAATAAGTACCCGTCTCTGTCCCAGCTCCTGTCAACCTAGCAGTTTGAAAGCAAGAAATTGTAAGTAGATAAATAGGTACCACTTCAGTGGGAAGGTAAACAGCATTCCATGCACTCTGGTGTCTAGACATGCCTGTCCATGGAAATGTCTGTAAACGCAGACCGTGCTGTTTCTTTGGTTATAAACAGAGATGAGCACTGGACCCTAGAGTCAGATACAACTTGCTTTTGAGCAAGGGTGACCTTTACCGTACCAGTCCAAAATTCTATCACCTGCCTTTGTGCTTTCAAGTTTAATTCAAATAACTTTTTTATTCCTTTGGAACTTATTTATTTTTTATACCACCTGATTAATGATTACACACTATTCTGGGCAGTGTACAAACAGACAAAAGAGAACAGATTCTTCTAACCTCTACCCACATCATCCCTATAATAATTTATAATCCAATGGTGCTATAATTGATTTCAATGCAGTAAATTATGGGAAACCTGGGATTCAAACATCAAAATTATCATGTTTCAAAAATATATTCTTAAAAGTTGCTCTAGGAGGGAATGAGCTAGCACACCTCAACTTATAGTTTGTTCCACAAAATGGGGGCTATTGCCAAGATACCCCAATTCCTCCCTGTTGCCTTTCTAGCCTCCCTCAGTGTGGAGTTAAAGGAGTGTGTGATATGGGGAGCTATTTTGGGAGAAAGACACAGGCCCTTAGCCAGGGGTGGCCAGGGTGAGATACCCCCCCCCCCCCCAGCTAACATCTACCCCACCCTGGGCAAAGTTCCAATGGTGTGTGTGTGTGTGTGTGTGTGTGTGTGTGTGTGTGTGTGTGTGTGTGTCAAGGTCCCAAGCCCTTAGGGATTTTTAAAGGTCACCAGCACCTTGAATTGAGCACGGAAACAAACACAGAGCCAGTGTAAGCAAGCTAAGACTTGAATACATGACTGAATCTACAAGTCCTGGAAATCAGCCTGGCTGCTGCCCTTTGAACCTGCTGAGGCTTCCTTAAGGCTTTCAAGGGCAGCCCTGCATAGAAAGCATTACATTAGTCTATTTTGAAACCCTCCAATGTTTGATACTAGGTTATTCTATTAGGCAACCTCTAAAGACATTTGTATTTCAGTCTGCTCTGGATTTAGGTTCTGTTTAATTACCTTTTCTTATTAAATATAGGAGTATTCTTGACTGGTTATTAGACTTTGTTTTAATGTGTCTCAGTTTTTAGGGATATTTTTCAATTGTCTACAATTTTAGTAATTGGATAGTTTATAGCAGTGATGGTGAACCTTGGCACTTCAGCAGTTCTTGGACTTCAATTCCCAGAAGCCCAAGAGTCTGTACTCTCAGTAAACCCATTCTTGTGGATTCACAGGAACTTGGGCTTCTGGGAATTGAAGTCCAAGAACAGCTGGAGTGCCAGTAAACCCATTCATGTGAATTCACAGGTACTTGGGCTTCTGGGAATTGAAGTCCAAGAACAGCTGGAGTGCCAAGGTTTGCCATCACTGGTTTATAGTTTAACACTGCAGGTTTTATCTTTGGTGGAACTCTTTGTAGCTCTGAAAAGTGACCTACAAATCTTTTAGGTAAATTTTTGCGTGCCACCGACACTGTTTTCATATCAGGACAACCATTGACTTGATTTAACTTCAGGAAGATTATTTTTCTTTCTTTCAGTTCTTGGACTTCAATTCCCAGAAGCCCAAGTCTCTGTACTCTCAGTAAACCCATTCTTGTGGATTCACAGGGACTTGGGCTTCTGGGAATTGAAGTCCAAGAACAGCTGGAGTGCCAGTAAACCCACTCATGTGAATTCAGTGAACCCATTCATCACTGGTTTATAGTTTAGCACTGCAGGTTTTTTCTCTGGTGAAACTCTTTTTAGTTCTGAAAAGTGACCTATAATCTTTTAGGTAAATTCTTGTGTGCCACCAACACTGTTTTTATATCAGGACAACCATTGACTTGATTTAACTTTGGAAAGATTACTTTTCTTTCTTTTCACAGTTATTTTTAAGAACACCGAATAATGTCGAACAGAGTGTTTCCAAGGGGATAGTATCCCTCCAATGTCCTCTGCAGGAATTTTAGCCCACTTAGAAGCTAGCGTTAGAGCTGCAATGTGAAATACACTCCCTACCTCTAATGGCGCAAGTTCTACTTGTGGAAGCTGAGATCAGTAATAAGCCTATGTCCGTGATGGCGAACCTTGGCACTCCAGGTGTTCTTGGACTTCAATTCCCAGAAGCCCCCCGGGGATCCACACGAATGGGTTTACTGCGATTCATCCGGCCTGCGCCGCTGTACAAGCACATTTTACTTCCGCTTCCGGGAGCGATGAGGGCAGCGCAGGCCGGATGAATCGCAGTAAACCCATTCGTGTGGATCCGCGGGGGGCTTCTGGGAATTGACGTCCAAGAACAGCTGGAGTGCCAAGGTTCGCCATTGCGGGCCTATGTGTATGTAGTATTACAAGTCTGGAGGTGACCAAGGGCCGAGTGAAATGTGTAAGTTTTTAAAGGGACCCCAGGCTTTTTCTTTGTTGTTCCCGTTGGCCTTCGGTTCCGTCCGGGAGGCGCTGCTACCTGCTGCCCAGCCAATTGCCCCATTTTACAGAGCGCAGCTCCTCTTTGAGTGTTGGTGTGTGGGTGTGTGAGTGTGTGTGTGTGTGTGTGTGTGTGTGTGTGTGTGTGTGTGTGTGTGTGTGTGTGTTGTTGTTGTTGTTGCTCCCCTTTAGCGAGACCCTTATTGTCTCCCGCCGCCGTGCCAGCCTATTTCCTGTCCATTGTCACCTCCCCTCCCTCCAGAGATTTCCCACCACTTGGGTCATAAAAAGCCTTTTCGCTCCTGGGAAACGCGAGGGGAGCTTCCCAGTTTCTCTTTGGGGGGCGCAGACGGCAGAGGCCCGGGTGGCGAAGCTTCGACGGCCTCCTCCTCCTCCTCCTCGGAAATCGGAGCGACTTCGGCTGAAGAGCCTTTGAAGTACCAAGGCTGCAATTCCGTCGGCCCTTAATTCGGAGTAAGGCCTCTTCACTCCAGTGGCCTTTACTTCTGAGTAAACAACTTTCCCAGAGAAGTAGTCTTGCGAGTCTGTTTCAGAGACAGCGAACATGAAGAAAATTCAAGTACTTTGGCATCTTGTAGGAGGAGGAGCAGTAGCAGCACCAACAACAGCGATAGCAATTAGACTTATATACTGTCCATAGCACTTAGTGCACTCTCTGGGCAGTTCGCAAGATAATTAGCATTTAGCAGTTGTACCGGTACTACTACTGCTGCTGCTGCTGCTGCTGCTGCTACAACAGTAGTAGTAGTAGTAGTAGTAGTAGTAGTAGTAGTAGCAGCAGCAGCAGCAGCAGCAGCAGCAGCAGCAGCAGTAGTGGTAGTGGTAGTGGTAGTAGTAGTAGTAGTAGTAGTAGTAGTAGTAGTAGTAGTAGTAGTAGTAGTAGTAGTAGTAGTTCCTTCTCCTGCTGCACAGTGTCCGTCTCCACCACTTCACTCAGCCTATCGGGAAATAAGGCTCCTTACTGTTTGTTCAGCAATAAAGATTTAAGGGGCCGGGTGCCCCTGAAAGGAAAGAAAATAAATTGGCTAGTCTTGGAGAATCCACAGTTGTTGTTGTTTCACCAGGTAAAGGTCACCCTTGCTGGAAAGCCAGTCGTATCCGACTCTAAGGTTCTGTACACATCTCTGTTTATAGCCAAAGAACCAGCGCTGTCTTCGTTTGCAGACATTTCCGTGGACATGTGGCAAGCATGACTACACACTGGAGTGCACGGAAGGCTGTTTACCTGCCCTCCGAAGTGTTACCTATTTATCTACTTGCAATTTCTTGCTTTCTAACTGCTAGGTCAGCAGGAGCTGCACAGAGACGGGAGCTCACGCAGCTGTCGACCTGCCGCAACCTTCTAGTTTTCAAGTTCAGCGTCTTGAACTTGGCAGGGCACCACCAGGGCAGCATAGTAATAGTTTTGGGTAAAAAAAAATAACGTTTGTAAAAAAAATTTTTTAAAAAACTTTAGCAGGTTGTAAGGTTGCAGTGGCTCAAGTGGCTAAGACGCTGATTGGGAGGCGGAATGTCAGCAGTTCGATTCCCGAGTAATGCAGGACGGAATGAGCTCCCGTCTTTGTCCCAGCTCCTGCCAACCTAGCAGTTCGAAAGCAAGACATTGCAAGTAGATAAATAGGGACCACTTCGGTGGGAAGGTAACAGCGTCCCGTGCCAAATAAATGGAGAAGACCCAAGTGGATTTCATCCTGATTTTGTTCCTCCCCATGCCAGCTTTTCAAAATATCTTCGTATGAATCGGTTTTGTACCGGAGATTTTACTCTGCCGATGCTTTCTTTTGCCACTAAAAAAAAACCTTTCCTAAAGGGGGCATAGAAGCCCCACCGCCTTCAAGTAACTACTGTATTTCCTCCCATCTCGGTTTCCGATGGAAGTGTGGAGAGGGTGCCGTCTATTCCTGACTTTTCTTGTTATTCAGTCGCATAATCGAGTCCGACCCTTTGTGACCCCCATAGACACGTGATGGCGAACCTTTGCACTCCAAATGTTCTTCGACTTCAATTCCCAGAAGCCCAAGCTCCCGCATGTGCGTGTTTTTCTTCCGCTTCCAGGAGCGATGAGGGTGGTGCGACGCAGGCCATATGAATTGCAGCAAACCCATTCGTGTGGCTTCATGGGGGCTTGGGCTTCTGGGAACTGAAGTCCAAGAACATCTGGAGTGCCAAGGTTCGCCATCACGGCCATAGACCATCGCGCGCCAGGCACCCCTATTCTCCACCCTCCTCCTCAGCCTGCTCAGCTCTACGCCCATTGCATCAACAATGCCATCTAACCATCTCATCCCCTTCTCCTTTTGCCTTCGATTTTCCCCAGCATCAAGGCCTTCTCAAGTGAGTCCTCTCTTCTCATTTGGTGGCCACTTTGGCTTCATCTTCAATATTTGTCCTTCCAAGAAGCAGTCAAGATTGATTTCCAGGATACTCTCAAAATTCTCCTCCAGCACCACATTTCAAAGGCGTCTATTCTTTTGCGCTCAGCTTTCCTTATGGTCCAGCTCTCACAACCATTACTACTGGGAATACCATTGCTTTGACTATGCAGACTTTTGTTGGCAAGGTGATGTCTCTACTTTTTATTATGTTCCCTAGGTTTCTCATAGCTTGCCTCCAAAAGCCTGTTCTATGGATCTCCGTAGGATCGTGATGGCGAACCTTGGCACTCAGGATGTTCTTGGAATTAAATTTCCAGAAGCCCAAGCACCCTGTGAATCCACACGAATGGGTTTACTGTGATTCATCTGGCCCGCGCTGCCCTCGTCACTCCCGGAGGCGGAAGTAGGTGCTCGGGCTTCTGGGAATTGCAGTCCAAGAACATCTCGAGTGCCAAGGTTCGCCATCACGGCCGTAGGAGAAGACTTGATACTTATGTTACGAGGTGTTGCCCTTTTCCGGGATAAGTAGTCCATATTTTAGAGTAAATACTCAGTAAAAACTCTACCCCACGGAGGTCTCAAAAGAGTCGCGTTGCGCCTCAGATTGCAGCTAGACCCCCCAAATCTCTCCATAGGGTTTGCTTATTATCACAGCTTGCAGTGAGTTGAAGTAAAATGCACATTGTTGATGAAGCCAAGAGCCTAATTCAGCCTCGCAAATCAAACCATTCGTCTCAGCTTCTACCCCTTGAATCCCAAGTGCACAACAGCCCGCGTGAGCGAAAGAAATCCAGCGCAAAAGTCCTTCTCAGGAAAACCCTATACACCCGTGATGGTGAACCTTGGCACTCCAGATGTTCTTGGACTTCAATTCACAGAAGCCCAAGAACCCTGTGAATCCTCACCAATGGGTTTACTGCAATTCATCCGGCACGCGCTGCCCTCGTCACTCCTGGAAGCGAAAATAAAACGCTCCGGACTGGGGCTTCTGGGAGCGACGAGGGCAGCGCAGATCGGATGAATCGCAGTAAACCTATTCGTGTGGATTCACAGGGTGCTTGGGCTTCTGGGAATTGAAGTCCAAGAACATCTGGAGTGCCAAGATTCACCATCACATCTGTACACTGACTCCTCCATCTTGACATCTGATGGGGCTCTCAGACTTTCCCCCCTCTTTTACTGTTCCTGGTTTTCTTCTGCTTTCGAAGACTTTTGGTTTGCACTTTTATTGGGTTTTATTCTGGTTTGAAATTTTGATTTTCAAGTCCTCAAATAACTCTGCTTATTGTATGGAATCTGACTATGGTAAATAAATATCGGCATATTTAATCTCGAGCGTAGTTACGCGTAAAAACACGCGTCAGTCACGTTAGAGAAAGGTTATATATTTGGTGGGACGCACAAGCGTGGAGGAGTAAATCATCGAGCAAGAGAGAGAGAGAGAGAGAGAGAGAGAGAGAGAGAGAGAGAGAACGATCTTGCTTAAGCAGAGGGTAAACTCATCTTCACGGAATTCACCAGAGGAGCAAATGAGGGGTGGAAAAATCTGCCTGGCTGGTACTGCTGATCACCCCAGCAGAGGTGGCGTTTGTGCAAAGAATCCAGAGAAAGAATGAATTCGGGAGAGCCGTCGATGGTGAGTCCTGGGGGTGGGGGGGGTGGGGACTCGAGTCCGCTCTTGCCTCGCCCTGATTCTGGCGTTTGTGGAGAGCGAGGCCACCTGCTTCCCGGACTCCTCTGTTTAGTGCACAGGGCGAAGCGAGGAGATGATGTATTTATTTCCCTTTTCGTTTGGCTGCCCCTGTCAAGCTCACCGGTTGGCCTATTGGTTTTGTTCGACGGGGCGTCCAGGACCCGAGGGGGGCCCGCAGCAGTGGTGGGCTCCAAATTTTTTTTACTACCACACTGTGGGCTTGATATGGTGGGCGTGGCCAGGGGGGAAGCCCTGAGTGTCTCTCTCTCTCTCTCTCTAACACACACACACACACACACACACACACACACACACACACACACACACACACACACACACACACACACACACACACACACACACACACACACACACGGTCAGCCCACTTCGCCTTGGCGTCTTTTCTTTTGATTCCCAACCTCGACGGCATGAAGCCCCCTCCCCTCCTCCTCCTCCTCCTCGCTGGCAGAAGGAGGGACCTGGCCCACAACGATGGAGGCGGCAAGCTGTGCCCCCGCTCACCCCCAGGTCCCTCTCTCTCTTCCTCGATGAGCCCTTCGGAAGACGTGTCTGTAGGGACGGGAGGGGGGCGCCCACTCCCCCCCCCTCCCAGGTCTTTTCAGCGGGAGCCGCCGGGCATGACCGTTTATAGGCCAAGGCTTCCTCCTGCCCCGACGGCTATAAAAGTCTCCTTCTTTAAAGGAAGGTTCCCCTCCTGACCCTCCTGACGGAAGGCGACTGGCCTGGCCACCTCTAGCTCTTTGTTTGCCTGCCTTCCTAATGTTTGAGTCCCTTTTAATTGAGCCTCCTCGAAGATTGTGGTATTTTTTTGAACCACAATCAGGCGTACCCTGGTAAGGACAAACCTTGTGTTGCCAGCTAATCTTTCTCACGCTAGACCAGGCGAAAGGAACTGCAGAATGAACTCACCAAAAGGTGGCTTCATTTTGCCAGTTTCACATCTGACCAAAAGGTGTCTTCATTCTGCAGTTCCCTTCGCCTGGCCTAGTGTGAGAAAGATTAGATGGCAACACAATGTTGCTGTTACCAGGGTACGCCCGAGGTAATCTTTATCAACTGGCTTTGAATAAAGGTGCCCGGCCCAGCCCCTGCAATTACTGCTCTCCATGCAGATGGAGCTTTGTGCTTCTCCCAAAGATGCTCTGGAGCACACAGGCAGATGTGGGGAGCAAGGGTGTGTGATGTGTGCCTTTGGTATTGCAGGTAGCCTAACAATGCAAGGATCATAACAATTATAAACAGGTCCCCATCTATCTATGTTAATAATTGTTGTTACGTGCTGCCAAGCCATCTCTGACTTATGGTATCCCTATGAACGAAAAATCTCCAAAATGTCCTGTTCTCAACAGCTCTACTCAATTCTGCAAGTTCTATCCTATGGCTGTGATGGCGAACCTTGGCACTCCAGCTGTTCCTGACCTTCAATTCCCAGAAGCCCTGATTAGCAGGAGTGCTGACTCGGGCTTCTGGTAATTGAAGTCCAAGAACACCTGGAGTGCTAAGGTTCACCATCATGGTCCTATGGCTTTCCTTAGGGAATTTATTGATATCATGTTTGTCCTTTAACCTTTTACAGAATTATGGCAAATGTTTCCAGGGTTTTCTAGGTACAGAGTATTCAGAAGCAGTTTATCATTCATTTCTTCTGAGGGTGTTCTGAGACCAGCGTTTGTCCAGGGTTTCACAAGTTTGGTTCTCCTCCTGGGAGGATCATTGTGAACCTGAACTCCTAACTTACGGTCAGCAGTCATATGCCCTGACAGCAGTCATATGCCCTGACGACTGAGTTACCCAGCCAACCTAGCTCTCCAGCCAACTATCCTCTAAATACATGTCGCTTAATTAAGAACAGGTGAAGAACAGGGAGGAATTTCTTCCACTTTCATATCAGAGTCTAGAGCAGTGGTTCCCAACATGGCACCCACACCCCACAGGGGTACTTCAATTTCCAGAAGCCTAAGCCAGTACATTGGCTGATCAGTGCTTTTGGGAATTGACTTAGGTCTCTGGGAAATGAAGTCCAAAAACCAAAGATTGAGAAACACTGGTCTAGAGTCATCCACTGAAGGTGAATGGTAGATTTCCAATATATTTCCTACAATACCAAAGGCATTTTATCACTGTACATCAGTTACCTCTGTGTATGTATTTTCAGACCAGGATTTACTGTCAAACCGAGTTAGACAATGCTCTCAAGCTACACAGAAAGAGGAGAGAGCAATAGAGCCGCCCATCTGTTCCTCATGAACTTGCCGGCTCTTCCCTTTTGCTCCTCCTGAGCCTCTTAAACTAATGAAGTCCTGTCCTATTATGTCCTGAAGGGAGGATCAATTGCCAGTCCAGTTGACTCCCATGAGTAGGAAGGATGGGCAAGTCACCGTCTTGTCCTTTGTCTTGCGAAACGGAATCTCTTGGGATGATCTTGAGGTACCTGGTTGGCCACTAGATAAACAGGATGCTAATTTAAAAGGCTTCTTTTTATCCCACGTCACAACTGCGAGGTTACCTGGCACAAGGGGCCTTCAGCCTAGAAGAGACCAGGAAACTGAGGAAGAGTGAAATGCAAGCATGGGCAATCAGGGGAATCCAATATCCAATCCATTCCAACCAGTGGTGGACTAAAAAAAAATTAACTACCACATGGTGGGCGTGGCCAGGGGGAAAGCCCTGCATTGCACCCGAATTTGGACTACTTTATTTCAAAACCTTTTGTGGCACTCTTTAAAGGAGGGCATACTTATTATGGTATAAGGTTTGTGCTATAAACATTGATGGACTAGGGCTTACTTAATCAGTTGCTACTATAACATGGAGCATATTATTCTGCAAAATGCAAATGAATTCTCAAGATGAGACTCATGTTACTGCCATCATTCCACCAAGACCAAAAGTTAAAGAGAATCAATGGCATGTCTCCCTTCTTGCCAAAGCCATCACACACAAATACACATCAATCCTTCCTGCTCACTAGATGTAGGTAGTATGAGTGTGTGTAGGGACTCCTTGCCTGTAGAGCTGTGCTAAACCCTGTCTCTAGGCATAGTGACGGAAAGCCTCAAAATGTTACTGTTTAGGGAGGTTTTCAAAGGCCATCTCCTAACAGCCAATTAGTTTAGTTTAGTTTAGTTTAGTTTAGTTTAGATTGTTTATTGTTTACTGGACATATTATGGAGGATTGAGTAATAGCCATTAACTAAATTTATCATATTGCTGCAGGGGGATTCATTTTTTTTACATTTGAAATATTATTTTAATGTTGTACAGTATTATGTTTATGCTTTTTTCATAATTCTGTTTGGGTTCCATTGGTTGGTCCAAAACTCTAAAGAAGTGCCTGCTTTATTATCTTGGAATGACTTTTATCCTCTTTCTTTACTGCAATTTGGAACACACATATTCATTCATTCATTCATTCATTCATTCATTCATTCATTCATTCATTCATTCATTCTTTCTTTCTTTCTTTCAACATTTATGCTTTGCCCTATATCAAAGGATCTCGGGATGGGTTACAAAGTTGTATAAAAGCAATTTTAAAGCATAAGATATTTAAACAATGTTTGCCCTTCTAATTCTATGTTGATGGTGATGACTTGAGAGCAGCTGTCTAAGTATAAAGCATAGGGCAAATCTGCAGAAGGCTACAGAACTGTCACCTTCTCTAGGGGGGTAAAAGAATCTATAACTTTAACAGCTGCATTTCAGCAAGCACAGCTTTCGAGCTGCGGAAGCAACAGAACTTTGAAAAGTTTGTTGTGTTTTTAACTTCAGCTCCCTGAATTCCCTGTTTTGTGCTCATACTGCTGGGGGGGATCCTGGAAGCTGTCACCCAAGAAGATAGCTGTTCAAATGCTTTGGAACTGGAGTGATACCTTCACTGCTTGGCACAAATATCAAATGTTTCCAACCATGCACCAAACTCAAATTGCATAATACCCAAAGCCAGTCCAATTGTTTCAGAAGATGAGACAGAAAATCCACAAGTGCCTCTCCCCATTTCAGACAATCACAAATATAACTAATTCAACAATTTGCTGCCCGTTTCTGATACTCCAGATCTGCTTATTGTGATAATTGCCTCCCTTTGTCTAGGTCTCTACACTCAGAATGGCTAGCCTTCCTTCAGGTAGCAAGATGGGTACTGTATAAAAGCATCCATGGTCTCCTATGCCAGATGGTTGGAGTTTCACTTCTGAGAGTGCCATCGGAAGTGACAACTATTTCTCCAATGAAAACTGGCCTCTGGCAATGATTTTCAAAAGTTACTTCTTAAGGCACATTTGTTTGGAAAACAATTGTTGCAGGTTTGCCAAGGATCCATGTTGAGTTAGTTATATACAATGATATATTTTGGAAGGTACCATAATGTGGGTTCTTGGCCAGCTCTGTTGAGGATCATTATTACTGTACTATGAAATTGCCAAGAGGAACAGCCATCAGTGTAATGTAGCAAAGCTAATAAAAAGTCTCAAGTTGACACTTTAACAACTACTGTAACAGGTTTGATTTGACATTGCCTTTCATGGACTGCAGCCCACCGGCATCCACAAAAAATGTTGGTCAGATAAAACATAGTTGTCCTTTGGATATAAGAAGACTCTTTTCTATCATTATTGCAAATACCTAAAACTGCACAGGAAAGTCAATTGTAGCAGGCAAGATGTTTTGCAGGGAAGCTACAATCACTAATCTATAATGGGGTAAACTCACTTTGTACTAAGGGGTAAACCTATGACTACAGTATGCAATGTACAATGACTGAATTGTTGTAAGAATAAAGCATGCTCGAATTTCATTTAAATAAGTGGAAATAGGTATCCAACATGGTAAATATTGTCCTGTTCTGAAGAAACCCATGAAACACTCTGGACCAGTCACCATTTCTCAGTCTTGATGTCAGGATAATGTGGTGGTGAGGCAATACTAAGTACAGTATACTGAATTTGTTCTTCTTCGATGAAGGACACACTAAACTGTCATCTGTTAAAATGGAGAGAAATCTGTGCCAAACTTCCAAAGAATACCATTGTTTCCTACATGCATTTCAGAGCTTCTACCCTGTTACTTTTAGCAACTTCAGCTAAAGCTGAAGAATTCCCATAAAGAAGAACCCATATAGATAATTTTGACAACAAGAGATTCCTTAGGTTTTCACCAGTCTTTCCTTTCTACCATTTCTTTCATTATACCAGTAAAGCCTTTTGCTACAAAATCCAGTTGTATATTGGTTCAAAAGTGAATCTTTTAAATATTTATATTGGCATTTATATGATGCTTTCTTGTCACACATATGAATTTCACCTCAAAGTGATTTAAATATTTATGCAAATGTAGTATTCAAATACAGTGGTACCTCATACAACAATTTTAATCCATTCCATGGGGCTCGTTGTTGTGCGAAACAATTGCTATATGATGCATGCATTGTATAGCGATTTTCTCTATGGGATGCATCATACAATGATTTTTTTCACTAAGTGGTTTTTCCCATTGAAAATTTTCCATAGGGAAAATTGTTATGCGGGATGCCATTTCCCCCCAAAACCTAATTGTTATGCGATTTCGTTGCTATACGGGGCAATTGTTGTATGAGGTTCCACTGTAAAGAGTGGTGCTTGCACCAAAAGGACAGCCCGGGGTATCAAAGTAAAAAGTAAAGTAAAGTAAAGTAAATGTAAATGTAAATGTAAATGTTTCATGGCATCTGGTTTAAATATATAATAAGGAAAAGAGAGGAAACACCCCGAAAGAGAGAATGTACTACAAAATATGTATTTAATAGGTGAGAATACGAGTAAAAAGATACTAAGAAACCGGACAAACAGTAAAAATACAAAAATACAATTTTACTGTATGGGACCAAAGACAACAGGACAGCCGAAGGGTTGGCTTAACTCAGGTTTATTGCATGAGGACCGGGTGAAGCATGAGGTAATGGCGGTGATACATCTCTATATATACAGTAGGGTTTTACATTTGAATCTTGTAGCACGGTAGCTCATTGGCCGCTACCGGCGTGGCCTCGCCCAGGCACGCCTCTCTTCAGTAGTTCTTCTTTCCTGCTGCTGAATGCGGGGAAGGATTTCCCGCGGCTGTCCGTGATTGAGCAATGTGAACCATGTGAGACTGAACGCTCGCAGCTGCCCTCTATGGGCTGCTTGCTCGCGTTCCTTTACAGCTGAGATTCATTGTAATTGGAGTGGTTACATTCTATCAGTACAGTGACATGCATACACAACATCCCTCCCCCCTAGGATGGGACGAAGTCCCGCAACCAATGTGGCTTGCCGCACATGCGCTTGGGGCGTGCTTGCGCCTGCCCTACTACAGGAGAGCCTGTGATCCCTGACTCCGTGGGTGCTTGTCCTGCAACGGAAAACGGGGATTCATTAGTGGCTCTGTGGGGCGTCTGTGCCTGCCTTGCGCTGGGGGATGGGAATGGGATGAACAGCTGAGAAGTGAACCCCTGCCTGCTTCCCTCGGACCCCGGGGACCCTCCTATCGTGAACCGCGGGACTGATGAGGATGCCCTTGTGGTTCTGCTACCTTCTGTCCCCCGCTCGGGGGACCTTGAGACTGTGGCAGATGGACTCGCCGTCGCCTCCTGTCTTGGGGGTGTCGGTCTCCGGGACATTGGCGCTATGTTGCACTCTAACACACAGGGGCTACTGGGGCTGGAAGTACCAGGGGCTGAACTGAAACCCCTCTTTTCGCTAGGACGGGTGGGGGACCACTCCGCTAACTCCCCCTGGTACTGTAAATCAAGGTCTAAACTTCTTGGGAAATCTGTATTTCTTGGGAAATCTGTATTTTGGGGACGCTCCCGGGGGATGTGTGTGGGATCGGGGCCCTTCCTTTCCGCCGCAAACTCCCGCAAAAGATTTCTGAGGATCGATTCCCTTTCCTCCCCCCTTGGTGGGGACCCATGTCCCCCTTTTTCTCCCCCTTGGGTTAAGCGGGTGGGGGAGTACCCTAACGCTGATTCGTTGCTGCTCTCGCCTTCGTCCTGCTTTCCGGGGACCCTACGCCTGAGTTGATCCGCGTGCCGCCTCCACAGGAGGCCCGTATTGGTCTCTACGCGGTATGAGACGGGGCCGGTTTGTTCTATCACAATGCCGGGCACCCAGGCTGGTCCCGCGCTGGCGTAGTTCCTGCAATGCACGGGGGCGCCTACGCTGAAACTCTTTGGGGAATCCATCTCTACATTTCGCCCTTTGTCTTCTACTCTGGTAGGGTCTAGCCTGGAGATTACCGTGGCCAGCTTCCTGCGCATTAGCAACTCCGCGGGGGAGTACCCTGACGCTAGTGGGGTGACCCTGTACCGTAGCAGGAATTGGCATAGTTGTAAGTCAAGGTCTCCGGGGCCCATGCGCCGCAGCGCGTCCTTAGTGGTACGCACGAGGCGCTCCACTTGGCCATTGGTGGCCGGGTGGAAAGGGGCGGAGGTGATGTGCCGAATGGCGTTGAGATCCATGAATGCCCTGAACTCGGCGGACGTGAAACAGCTAGCGTTATCGCTGACGAGGGTGTCGGGTAAACCGAACGTGGAAAAGACCCTCCGTAACTGTTTAATTGTTGTGGCCGAGGAGGTGCTCGAGACTGGGATGACCTCCAACCACTTTGAGAACGCATCCACCACAAGGAGGAAAAGCGCTCCCCTGAACGGCCCTGCAAAGTCTACGTGTACCCGGGACCAGGGCCCCCTTGCTGTGTCCTACTCCCTATGTGGTAAGCGAGCCTCTTCTGGCCTGGAGCTTTGGCACGCTTCGCAAGTGCCGACCATGTGCTCGATGTCGGCATCTAGCTGGGGCCACCAAAAGTAGCTACGGGCTAGTGCCTTAGAGCGGACGATTCCGGGGTGGCTGACGTGCAGCAGTTTAAGCACCCTCGGCCGGAGGGACGTGGGGATCACTACCCGCTGTCCCCACAAAAGGCAACCCCTCTCTAGGGACAATTCTAATTTCTTTTTGCAAAACGTGTCGAATTCCGCTGCTGGGGAAGACACGGGCCACCCTTTCTGTACCCAGGAGCAAACTGTAGCTAACGTTTTGTCCTTACCGGTCGCTTTGGCGATGTCGGCCGGTACTACTGGAGGGGAGTCTAGGACCTCTATCATTAAGACCTGGTGGTCCCTCTCTTCCTCGCCCACGTGGCAGCAATCCCGGGGAATGGGGGACCTCGACAGGGCATCTGCATGGCTGATCTCCTTCCCGGGCCGGTACACCAACCCGTGCTGATACGCGTTGAGAAAAATGGCCCACCTGAGCATTCTCGGGGACAGGATTTGGGGTGTGGGCTTATCTGCGGTGAAAATGCCTAGCAGGGGCTTATGGTCAGTCACTATGGTGAAGGGACGGCCATACACAAAATCATGAAATTTCTTGGTCCCCGCAATTATCGCTAGTGCTTCCCTGTCTGTCTGGGCGTAGTTTCTCTCCGCTTGGGACAAGGACCTAGAGTAGAATGCTATCGGGGCCTCCCTCCCGTTCTCCAGCACGTGGCATAACACCGCCCCCACCCCCACCGGGGATGCATCGCATATCAGGACCACTGGGCGTTTGGGATTGAAGTGGGTCAGTACAGCATCTGATGCCAGGAGTCGCTTTAGGTCATTGAAGGCCTTCTCATGGTCGTCGCCCCACTTCCATGCCTCGTCCTTTTTTAACAATTTGTGTAGCGGTTCCGCCACGGCTGCCTTCCGAGGAAGGAAGGAGTGGTAGAAGTTGAGCAGCCCAAGGAACGACTGCAGCTCGGGCTTGGAGGTGGGGCGAGGGGCTTTTTTGATGGCGGCCACCTTGGATTGGGATGGCCTTATTCCCTCGGGAGTAACCCGGAACCCTAGAAACTCAACCTCAGTTGCGAAGAAGACGCATTTGTCTTTCCGCAACCGCAACCCCGCCTTTTCGAACTTTTCCAGGACCTTTCCCAACCTTTCTGCCAATTCGGCCCGGCTCCCCCCTGTAATCAATACGTCATCAAAGTAGGGTAACACCCCCTCGAGCCCTTTCAGGAGGCGTTCCACGAGTGACTGAAAAATCCTGGGTGCCGAATTCACGCCGAAATGGAGGCGCAATACCTGGAACGCCCCTTTGTGGGTGACTATTGTCTGCGCAGCAGCTGCGGCGGGGGTGACCGGGAGTTGCTGGTAGGCTTGGGCCAGGTCGAGTTTGGCAAAACACCTCCCCCCGTGCAACCTGGCCAACAAGTGGCTGACTACCGGCACCGGATACGCATTGGGGCGGATCGCCTTATTGATGGTGCACTTGTAATCAGCGCATATGCGGACCTCCCCATTGGCCTTGAGCGCTGTTACAATTGGAGTCTCCCATTCTGCAGAATCAACAGGAACAAGAATCCCCTGGCCCACCAATTTGTCCAACTCCGCCTCTATTTTGTCCTTTAGTGCGAAAGGCACTCTGCGCGGTTTAAGTCTGATTGGACGTACTCCAGGGTCCAGGTCGAAAGTCACTGGGGGGCCCTTGAATTTTCCGAGTCCCTTTTTGAAAACTTCGGGGTGGGCATCGCACACGCTCTGTATTGGGTCAGTCCCGGCGGCGTGTACTCCCACGGCGTGCACCCCCCCCCCCCCAATGAACAACCCCAGGGGCTGGAACCATTGAGTCCCGAGGAGGCTGCATTTACCCCCCTTGAGGACGACTAGGGGAAGCGTTGCGGCGCGCTTTTTGAACTGGACCTGGAATTTCCCAACCCCCAACACCGGGATGCGGTTCCCTTGCACGTCCTTTAGCGTGGCCCGCAATGCCTTGAGCTTGGGCCGCACGTGGGGGGCTATCTTTAGGAACTCTCCCTGGGAGATAATAGAGTAAGAAGAACCCGAGTCCACCTCCATCCTGACAGGGGCCCCTTGTATTACTACCTCAACGAAGTATCGAGGGTGCTCCGAGGATACGCTGAAAACCGGGGCGTCGTCCTCGCTGTCGTCGGAGATGCGTCCTACGCCGTCCCGCTTCCTCGTGGTCCGGGTGCCGTGGTCCTTGGGCCTCGTGGTGCGGTCCTGCCTCGCCGAACGGTCCGGGGAGCTCCTCTTGGCCTCGCGCCGCTTCCGGCAGACCTTGGCGATGTGCCCGCGCCGGCCGCAGTTGTGGCACTCGGCCTTGCGGAACGGGCATTTGGCGCGGGCGTGGGCGGCGCCGCAGCCGTCGCAGCGCCGGCCCTCCTTGTGGACCTTCCGGACGTCCTCGTCGTCGCCGCTCTCCGTGGACGAGTTCGAACCCCGCCGGGCCGCGCGCACCGAGCTCCCTGCCTTGGCGGTTTTTGGTCGCCAGTCCTGGAGCTCTTGCACGCCGGCCGTCGTGGCTTCCGCGGCCTGCGCCGTGTCGAGGACCTGTTGCCACGTGGGAGGCGGCTCCTGTTTCATGAGCGCGCGCTGGATCTCGGTGTCGCTCAGGCCGCAGAGCAGGCAGTCGCGGAGAGTGACTTCTGGGGTCTCCCACTTGCAGGGGCCGGCGGCCAGCCGCAGGGCCGCGGCGAACTCGGCGACCGATTCCCCGGGCGCTTGGACTCGCCTCCAGAACGCGCTCCGAGCGGGGAACATCGCTATCGCAGGCCGGAGGTGGGCGCGCAACACAGCCAGAAGCTCTTTGGCTTTGAGGTCGCTCACCCTCCTCGGCGCGATCAGGTCGACCAGGGTCCTCTTTGTCTCGTGTCCGAGCATGCGGACGAAGATGGCCCTCTTCTTGTCCTCATCTGAGACTTCGAGCTCCACCAGCGCCCCGTTGAAGTCTATCTCAAACAGCTCCAAGTCTCCCGGCTTCCTGATTTCGTAGCCGGCGCATGTCTTGGTCCCGTGGGCAGCCATATCCCACCTTCGTCGCCAGTTTACTGTATGGGACCAAAGACAACAGGACAGCCGAAGGGTTGGCTTAACTCAGGTTTATTGCATGAGGACCGGGTGAAGCATGAGGTAATGGCGGTGATACATCTCTATATATACAGTAGGGTTTTACATTTGAATCTTGTAGCACGGTAGCTCATTGGCCGCTACCGGCGTGGCCTCGCCCAGGCACGCCTCTCTTCAGTAGTTCTTCTTTCCTGCTGCTGAATGCGGGGAAGGATTTCCCGCGGCTGTCCGTGATTGAGCAATGTGAACCATGTGAGACTGAACGCTCGCAGCTGCCCTCTATGGGCTGCTTGCTCGCGTTCCTTTACAGCTGAGATTCATTGTAATTGGAGTGGTTACATTCTATCAGTACAGTGACATGCATACACAACAACAATATAATATAAGTAATATAAGTACGCTAACACCACGAAGGAACCCACGCAACCGGGGTTCCTTCGTGGTGTTAGCGTAGTTATATTACTTATATTATATTGTATTTTTGTATTTTTACTGTTTGTCCGGTTTCTTAGTATCTTTTTACTCGTATTCTCACCTATTAAATACATATTTTGTAGTACATTCTCTCTTTCGGGGTGTTTCCTCTCTTTTCCTTGTCTTCTCGACACCCCTGCCGTCTCCCTTCCCCTACTGCTTAAATATATAATAGTCAAAGATGAGAAGAATACATTCTGCCTTCATTTTGAAAGAAAGCGTGCAATGTTTTGCAATAGATGCCAGAAGTTTTCACCATAAATTCACATGGAATAAAATCTTATTCACACCATATTTCTACCGATTTTAAATAGATTTCCTACAACATGGAAGAGTGCTGCCTAAAAATGGTTCATTCTAAATTTTCTAAATACTTAAGAACATATTAAGAGAGGGGACACATTTTATAAAACATGGGAGAATCAAAGGATAGGAAAGTACTGCAGCAAATGGAGAAGATATTTTTTAAAAAGCTTTGTTAAGATCTGAATGTGGCTTATTTGTAACCCTCCTCAAATGCCGTGGTTCTGAGCTTCTCTGTGTAGACAATATCATGCCTCCTTTCTTATCAACTGTTGCGACATATGTGCCAACATGTGGCATCCACCTTAAGTACAGGTAAAGGTCACCCTTGCTCAAAAGCCAGTTGTATCCAACTCTAGGATTCAGTGCTCATCTCTGTTTACAGTCAAAGAGCTGTCTCTGTCTGTGTCTGCAGATGTTTCTGTGGACATGTGGCAGGCATGACTAGACACTGGAGTGCACGGAACGCTGTTTACCTTCCCACTGAAGTGACATCTATTTTTCTACTTGCAATTTCTTGCTTTCAAACTGCTAGGTAGGCAGGAGCTGCGTCAGAGGTGGGAGCTCACTCCATCATGCAGTACTTGGGTCTTGAACTGCTGACCTGCCAACCTTCCAGTCATCAAGTTCAGCATCTTAACCACTTGAGCCACAGCAGCCCTGGCATCTGCCTTACAGCAACACTAAGTGTTTCCAAAGTAAGTGAATCGTTTAAAGAGTGGTTTTATACCAGGACCCCCGGGTGAGGTTCAATGGGTAAGCAGGGATTCGTTACTTGC
Organism: Bradypodion ventrale; assembly: GCA_035047345.1. Taxonomy (NCBI): domain Eukaryota; kingdom Metazoa; phylum Chordata; class Lepidosauria; order Squamata; family Chamaeleonidae; genus Bradypodion; species Bradypodion ventrale. The sequence goes on along the minus strand of JAWDJE010000001.1, from coordinate 86,578,577 downwards.
ACTATCTACTGCACCACACTAAATAGACTTTCTGTCTCCTGCCTCACAACGAGATCAACAAGCTTGGTCTTCAATCTTGCCTGAACACAACTGGGTTGTGCTTCTGGCTAAGAACACAGATTGGATTCCTGAGCTACATGGATGCAGTGTAGAGCTTGAAAAAGCTCCTCAGGGTCCATGCTAGACGGAGTCTAAAAAAGAGAAGAAAAAAAACTTTTTCAAGTTACAGCCCATAAACCATAAATGGTAGAATACCTGCTAACAAATAGTCACTTCTGACTATAGCTAGGATAGTTATCCTATAGCTAGGATAGTTACTTAGACCCAGCCATTCAGTCTTTCTAGTTGTCACAGCAACACTGCTTTAATCAGCAACTTGTTTAGCTTGGGCCATAGTAGAATTTGCTTTAGCTCTGGAGTTCTCAACCTTTTAAAGTCAGGAGCCTGGTCACGCTCCCTCAAACAGCTTTGGGGGCAGATGGCCATTTTGTCATTCCTCCATCACATGGCACTTCCGGGTGTGGTGGAGGCGGTCCCCCCTCCCCCCCACACACACACAAAATGGCACCATGGGCTGCATCCGGCCCACGGGCTGCAGGTTGAGAATCCCTGCTTTAGCTCATCAGCCTCTCTTTCTAATCAGGCACGACAAGATATTTAATATTTTTTTGCAATGTTCTTTTTCTTTTCAAAGAATAGCTTTAGCTCATCTCTGGGAACTTTTTACTTTCTTTCTCCCATCTCCCCTTCCAGGACTTTGCAGTGGGAGAACTTTGTAAAATGTTTGAGGAGGGGCAGGGGACGGAGGAGGTGGGTGGGTGGGTGGGAAAAGAGAACCTGGAAATCCTCACCTTTTGGCTGTCTCACGTACTTGTCTGCCTCAAAGCTTAATATGATGCAATTAATGGACAGCCATCCTCCACCCTTCCTGCCTTGTCACAAGACAGATGTGTTGACAGTATAGCACCTCCTTTAAAGAGCATACCGTTTTATGGAAGGTGATGGGTAAAAAAGCAAAGCTCAATGTCCTGAAATGTTTTTAGTTTCTAATGCAGATGACTTAAAACAGGGTTGCCCAAATTAAGGCCCATGAGCCGGATCTGGCCCCTGACCCCAATTCATCTGGCCCATGCCGCCCTCATCGCTCCTGGAAGCAGAAGTAAAATGCATGGGCACATTTTACTTCCACTTCCAGGAGTGATGAGGGCAGCGCAGAATGGATGAATTGGAGTCAGGGGCCAGATGCAGCCCACATGCCTCAGTTAGAGCACCCCTGGTTTAAGCAGATGAAATGGCAGCCTGAAATCTATCTCATCCTGTTGCAAAACAGATTGCAAGGTGTGTCTTACTTCCGCTTCAGGTGGGAGGAACCACGTGACTGGCCCGCTGAACCACATGACCAGCCCATGGACTAAAAAGTTTCGTCACCCCTGACTTAGAAGAATGGTAGAAACTAGAAACAGAAAATACCTGTACTTTGTTTGTATATACAGTAAATCACATCTGTCAACATTTGTAAGAATGAAATGGCTTTTATTTATAACCTATTGCATTTTTCTAAGACTAAATTCATGAACCTGTAAAACAGGGGTTTCTAACCTTTTCAAGCTGGGGGCTGGGTCTCGCTCTCTCGGTCATCTTCAAGGGCTGGATGGCCATTTTGCCCTGCCTGCATGGTGGAGGTGGACATTTTGTCCCAACAGCTTCAAAGGAGTTGCTATTTTATTTCTCGAATGCCCTTGGAGGGGTGGGGGCCACATGAAATGGTGCTGGGGGCTGGATCCGGCCCACGGGCCTAAGGCTGGGAACCCCTGGTGTAAAACATAGATACAGTAGAACCTCATACAACAATTGCCCCGTATAGCAACAAAATCGCGTAACAATTAGGTTTTGTTAAAAAAAATGGTGTCCCACATAAAAAAAATTCCTATGGAAAAAAATTGTGCAACAATTTTTCAATGCGAAAAACCACTTAGCAAAAAAAAAAATCATTGTGCGATGCATCCCACAGGGAAAATCGCTATACGATGCATGTAAGGTTAAAGGTTTCCCTTGTTCGAAAGCCAGTCGTATCTGACTCTAGGGTTCAGTGCTCATCTCTGTTTCAAAGCTGAAGAGCCAGCGCTGTCTGCTTCTGCAGATGTTTCCATGGTCATGTGGCAGGCATGACTAGACACCGGAGCACATGGAACGCTGTTTACCTTCCCACAGAAGTGGTCCCTATTTATCTACTTGCAATTTCTTGTTTTCTAACTGCTAGGTTGGCAGGAGCTGGGACAAAGACGGGAGCTCTGTTTCGTACATTAACGAGCCCCATGGAATGGATTAAAATCGTTGTATGAGGTACCGCTGTATTTACAAGCACAATTTGTATTCTTCAGCTGTGTGTACATGAAGAAACTCTTTGTCTCTGTGGGCACATTTTATATATTACGTGTTCCTGGTAAATGTGCACAATGTAACTAAATCTACTCTACCTTTTCCCTTTGTGCTAGGTTACACCTATATACAACTATAAACCATTCTCCTCTGAAGTTATTGCACTTTTACACAGGCTTAATGGGCCTGGAGCACTTTCCCTGTGAATCTGACCAAAGACAAAGGTCAGAAAGCCTTGGGGGAAGGGGCTTCTCCCTGACCCTCCACAGGTCAGATGATATGAGCAGGCAGGGCCATGTTCCCTGATATCATCCAGTATCCAGCTGAAGTGCCCACTGAAGCATCTAAAGGCTTTCTTCGTGAAGATGCTGAATTATAGCAGGTAGTTTCTTGCAATGACAGTGATAGCACATGGGAGCTACAAGGATGACAAAAAACAGCAAGAAAGCCTATGTTGGCCACATTTGTGCTGAAGTATTTATGGCTCAGAAGCAGTTCATGTTGCCATAAGATTCTGAATTGACTTGCTGCTCAATCTTATATCATTCTTTCACTCACTCACTCACTCATTCATTCATAGCCCACCTTATAGAGCAAGATCTCAGGTGAGTTAAAGAGCTATATAAAACAATTTTGAAACATAAACTCCTTTAAAACAATTTAAACTGAAATGATCTGAAAGATTAAAACATTGAAACATTGCATAAAAACCAGTGAATGCCAAGATCCTCAACCTAAAAGGTCAAATAAATAAGCATAAGAACATAGAACATAAGAACAGCCTTGCTGGAACAGGCCACACCCCATCCAGTCCAGGATTCTGTCTCGCACAATGGCTCACCACTGTTTTGACTTGATGCCCAAATGCTATCAATGGTCTTCTTCTTTGTCCATGTCTAGGCCAGACGTGAAACTGTCAAAATGAAGACACCTTTTGATGAATTCATTCTGCAGTTCTCTTCTCCTGACCTAGTGTGAGAAAGATTAGCCAGCAACACAAGGTTGCCATTACCATGGTATGTGCAATTGTGGTTCAAATACAACACAATCTTCAAGGAGGCTCTTTCTGCGTACCCCATATCAATGGTAATCCCAGCCAAGTTTCCAAGTGAGGGCATTCCATAGTCAAGGTTCTGAAAAAGCCCTCTCGAGTCTCCATATAATGAACAAATTTCAATGGTGGAAAACAGAAGGTGGCCTCCCCAGCAGATCTTCATGATCATGTAGGTTTATATACTGTATTGATAAGTGCTTCTTCAAATATCCAGGTCCCAAGCTGTTTAGAGCTTTTTAGGATATTGGTAACATATTGAATTCAGACCAGAAGTGCAATTGCAGCCACTGGAAATGTTTCTGAACTCATGTCATGTGGGCTCTGAAAGATGTTTTTGTTTAGCAGTCAAGCTGATGCATATTGCACCAGCTGCAACATCTATACTTTTCAAGTGACAAAGTACACAGGAAGGTGACTAAAGGATAATAAATCATGCCAAGTACCAACTACCTTGGTAGCCACAGCCTATATGCAAAAGTAAGAACACACACCAGTGTTACTGTCTGTATATAGCAATGCACATTTATTGTGACCTTTGACGTGGCAAAATATTCACTTAGTACCATCCTTTACAAGATGGGCTTAGTGAAATTCCAGTTTTTTTCACATAAGATTACTCCATTTATTTAGCTTTTCTTATGGGGACGGATAACATATCATTTGGGTGAAGCGTTCATAAATGGCTCTCTCTGAAAAGGAGATTGGATTGGGGTAAAATTCATTTATATTACACTACAGCTTATTTTATGGCACATCAAACATGATTTTATTGTAGAGATCCATCTGCAATTGCCCCAAGATGCATCTTCTTCTTAAAAAAACAACAACACCATTCCTAAGGTTCTTTCAAGGCAACTTAGAAGATGATGAAAGATGAAAGGGCAGATAGTGAAACCTCCCAATATATCTGTTTCTTAGCACTTTCAGTACTTTTGGTAGTTTAAGTGTTCAATTTTCCTTTGCTTTAATTGCATATAGTCACAGCCCAAATCACAGGTACAACATAGATACTCAAACCTCTAATTTCCAGAATGCCTCAACTAGTATGGTTGTTTGGCATATACTGGTTGAATCCTGACTAATATATTTACTGTCTTGCCTTTGCTTCTGGAAGCCCTATGGAGCTATAAAGCTTATTATATGTACTCAGTATTGTACATATTGAGTGTTCTCTAAAGCCAAACAGGACATGACAGCAGGAATTCTATGTGTTTGAACTTAGAACTGCCTCATCAAGAAAATAAGAATAATAATTTAATGGCCCAAAAATTAAATGGGTGAGAATCCTTCCCAGACACTGCTTAATTTTCTGCAGCCAATGTATATGCCATGAGGAGAGGAATGGGTTCTATGCTTCCAACTCCTGCTATTGTCAAAAAATGACACACCCTCTTTCTACATTATTACAGTAGATTTGTGCTTAAACCAATAAATTAGTCACTATTGCATATCACTTGGCCCAAAAGCTGCTCTTGCTTTAAACACTTCAGCACCTATTTCAGTGTTCAATTCCAGAGTATAATCTTATTGCTTCAAGAAGGTTTCTTCTACAGTATGCGTTCCAAGCAAATGTTCAAGTTTTTACATTAACTGCAACTCATTGAACTCATTTTTTCCTTTTGCTATTAGTTCTCTCACTGCAGGTTATTTGTGAATGTGTGAAGTGCATATTCCTTTCTGCAGGTCCTTGTTGCCTGGTGTGAAAAAACTTAATCCTAACTCAGAGCTGCATCACACAGCACTTCTCACTCCCTTAATATCTCAACTCCAGCCATTTACAGCCCCTTTGCCTTTTCTTTAAAGAATTAGAGGTGTTTCCCTAAATCACTTACTCTAGAGCATTCCTATTGTATTCAGTACTTATTTTCTTCTTAATATTAAGATAATCCAAATTTTATACATTTTCTTTTGACTTGTCCTCTAGTGATATAGTAAATTTCAGGGTGGTAGACAACAGATCTTAAACTGTGTATATTCCACAGCCACTTTCACCTGCTCTACCAGTAATATCTCATTAATTTCAAACCCCTTGTATTAGCACTGCACTCCAAAGAGGAAATTTTCAATTGTCTAATTTTCTTACAATACTTGTAATTTCTTAAGTATGTAAATAATGGTGCCATTAGAATTTACATTTTAAATCTGGACATTTTTGCTTCTAACACGGATATTTGCTGGCTCAAAAACACACATTTTTGTTTCCTGCTGTGTGTGAGTATATTTATCAAAAAAATCAAGATAAATGAGCACTCCAGTGATGAAGAGAGAGGGATTGCACAGCTTTCAGAGCACTGAATAAAATCAAACAATGACTTTGTTGTGGTCGACATGGTTTCTGTAAAGTGTTTCATTCTTGTTCTGTCTGTAGCTCTGAGTTACATAAGGAATATTAGAGCTCATGTATGGTTGCTATTAGACTTCCAAATAATATGAAAGACAAAGGTTGAAGATATGTGTTGGCCTGTTCACACCATGAATAGAAATGTCATTATGTTTCTCACATGTTTCCTGTATTGTACTGCTATAATTGTCTACAGAATGTTTGTACTGTCCAAGGATCAATCTGGTCCAAAGGAAGGAAAGCTGAACTTGGCTTCTTGCTACTGTGAGGAGGAAAAAGAAAATTTGAATAGAAGTGGTAGAACAGTAGCAACCTAGATAAGTAGGGACATGGAAACAGTGGGACCAGGGAGCAAAACAGAAAGTGAGGTTGTAATTACAGGAAATAGCCAGGATGCATTAAAGTACTTAACATACCCAAGGACAATATACTGCCAAACCTTCACACATCTCCAGGATCTGGGGGTAGCTTCTCTCAGACCTACCCAATGAAAGCATTTCTCCTCCATAGGCTATTTAAGGGTTAAGAATTCTTCATAAAGGGGACAGTTTTGGGCAGGCTTTCCTTGGAAGTTTCTGCATATTGTTTTACTTTGTTCAGAACAAATATTCAGAGCTCTTATTTTACTTACATTGTTTATTTTAGGTAAACCTAGAGAATAAAGTATAATATTCGGAACTGACCCATACAAAAGTGCTTGAAGTTGTTTGAAAGAAGGAATGAGCAAAGGTGTGGGAGGAGGGTAGATGAGAAGAAAAAGATGGAAACATTATCATGACAATTTCCTTGTGAACTTGAAACTTTCTATGGCATGTTAGTGATGCAGATTGCCTGGGATGGATTTTATTTCCAATGCATCTGTAAATTGGTCCAGGTCTAGATAAATCCATCCTAAAGACATACAGTATATGGATTCTGCAGTCTCTTTTGCAGAATGAAATATCTGTGCTGTAAAGGAGAAGGCAACTAGGAAAGTAACCAGGGCTATTTTATTGGGGTGGGGTAGAGACTGTATAACATGCTTAGAAATGAGACTAAATTGTTGCTTTCCCCTTATGACAGTTTAACAAAATAGCCACTAATGATAAACAAAGGGCCAGGTGAGCCCAGAGGGTATCAGAGTGTTAAGTAAGGATAATCAGCTTAATTTTCAAATGAAAAGTTATTTGTTACATCTCTCCCATGTAATTGCCCCAATGAGGTCAAGGCAACTTAAAGGGGCTTTCCTTCTTTCTGCTTCATCCTCACAGCAACAACAATGCTGTGGGGTAGATCAGACTATGAAAAAATGATCAGATGATAATTACCCCAATACGTAGTTTAATGGCCCAATAAGGTGTTCAACTTAGATCTCTCAAGTACCCATTTAAAATGCTATCCACTATATCATAAAGCTGGAGTAGATTATAAACAACTATTCTTTAATCATAATTCATAGAATAATGGAGTTGGAGGGGGTCTATAACACCATCAAGCCCAAGCCAATGCTAAATGCAGGAATTCAAATCAAAGTACTGTATATCTGACAGATGGTCGTCTAATTTTCTCTTGAATGACACTTAAGTTGGAGTGCTCACCAACTCCTGAGGGAATTGGTTCCATTGTTGTACTGCTCTGTCAATTTAGAAGTTTTTTCCATACCTGTCAACCATCCCGATTTAGCCAGGATTACCCCGCAATTTGACGTCGATTGACGTCATAACCCGCCTCGTGCTGCCAAAACCCCGTAATTTGGCAGCGGGGGGAAACACTTTCCATGCATGCGCAGAAGTGCTATGCCGCTTGCGCAGCCCCTACGCAAGTGGCGTAGTGCTTCCGCACATGCATGGAAGGGGTAAAACCCTTCCACGCATGCGCGGAAGCGCTACACCGCTTGGGTAGGGGCTGCGCAAGCGGCATAGCGCTTCCATGCATGCGTGGAAAGCAACCTGCGCACAAGCGATCTGTGCAGGTCCCATTTTTCCAGAGCCGCAGGTTGACAGGTAAGGTTTTTTCTGATATTCAACTGAAATCTGGCTCTCTGTAACTTGAGCCCATTATTATATGTCCTCCTCTCTGGGATGATTGAGAACAACAGTTCCTGCCCTTCTTCTGTATAACAATCTTTCAAGTACTTGTAAAGTGCTATCATATCCTCTCTCAGTCTCCTCTTCTTATTACTAAAAAAAGCCCAGTGTTCCTTCCCTCACTGTTTTGGCAATTAATAATAATAATAATAATAATAATAATAATAATAATAATAATAATAATAATAATAATAATAATAATAATAATAATAATAATAATAATAATAATTATTATTATTATTATTATTATTATTATTATTATTATTATTATTATTATATTCACATTTCTATACTGCTTTACTTCCCCTAAGAGAACACAAGGCTTGTTTTTTATTCATTTCCACTAACTGCACGTGTTGGGAACAAACCAAAATACAGTGGAACCCCAACATATGAACGGTTCTACTTACGAAAAAATCCGACATACAAATTTTTAATAGGAAAAATTTGACATACGGAAAAATATAGGGTGACATCTACTGGCCTCTTCTGGTAATGCAATGTGTTTTTCGACATACAAATTTTATGACATGCAAATAACCTCATGGAACGGAAAAATTCATATGTAGAGGTTTTACTGTGCAGCAATCTTGCCTGCGCCAAGCACTAATAAAATAAAAATAAAAATAAAATAAAATCAAGGTGTTCCCATTGGGCTGCTCGGCAGAAGGGTGGGGCAAACTCTGTGCTGGGGCAATGGTGCACATGTCCACAGAGAGGGCTCTGAGTGCCTCCTCTGGCACATGTGCCTTAGGTTCGCCACCACTGGTATAAGTCATTCTTAAAGAAAATAATTTTGGAACATTTCAGCAAACCAAAAAAAATCAATAAATGTTAGATAGAAATCTTTTCAAAACAATTTTTAATTTTAATTAGAGGAAAAGAAAGAAAAGAATGGTAGGATTTCATACATACTGTACTTTGTCTCAATCTGACAGCAACACTAATCATAATACTGTAATCTATCTAATACATTCACAGAACGATAATTACTGTTGATATTTTTCACTGTTATTGATGGAATCTCTGTTAATGTAGTTCATCCAGTAGTTGCCTGATGGTCTGGATTCCTAAAAATAACCATATAAAGATAAGTTTTACATTTGCTATTTAGTTGAAACTAGAAAAAATTGTTATGAGTCCAAACACACTGCATGGTGGTGCAAAGAGGTCAAAGAAGCAGTAAAGCTTTAAAAAAGAATTATATAAATATTGGATAAAATCAAGGAGGGAAGAAGACTATATAAACTATGGTGGTACATCATCATCATTCATTGTTGTTGTTGTTCTTGTTGTTGTTGTTAATGTTTAACTCTAACTAAGTCTAATGTTCCAAGTTGTATAAAATTACTATATTGCAAATACCGTTTGAGCAATAGCTAGTTGAGAATGCCAATACTTACAGTATTAATTATCTATGTAACTAGCTGAAGAAAATCCATGTTCTAATTCACAAGAATTAATTTTCTATCTTCGATGTAAGATCACAGGGAGAACAATACAATGGGGCAAGGAAATAGAGGAACCATAGCAGAGAAAATATCTTTTCCAGTGCACCAGGAGCGCAGGAAGAATGTTTGTGGAGAGTCCTTTTTATTCTACCAAAACTATTATCTTTCTTTTCTGTTCTTTTTTCTTTTCTTTTCCATGGCTGAGAAGGGATTCAAACCCAGGTCTCCTGAGTCCATGTCAGTCACTCTATTCACTATACTGCACAAAATATCCTCTCAATTAAAGTAGCAATTGGGCTGCCATGGCTCAATGGTTAAGAAACCCATTTTGTTAGCTGGAAGGCTGGCAAGTCGGCAGTTCAAGACCTGGGTACTTCATGATGGATTGAGTGACCATCTCTGTGCCAGCTCTTGGGAACAGGAAAGGAGTCTCATTTGGGGATCCCCTGAGCAGAGTTTCTTCTGCAAAAATCCTTTCAACCCAGAATAATTTCTGACACAAAATTATTATTATTAATTAAAGTAACAGTGGCCAGATATATATGAAACATCAATTAATGGTTTAGGATTGTGTTATTTGCAGGAGTACCTCTTCTTAAGAAATTGGAACCAGAGCACCCAAGTTCTTAAATTACATATTATCATGCCTAAAGAAGATAGAAAGGGTGTGACCAGAGCAAGCTCCGTGGTTCCTTTATTATTATTATTTTTATTTTATTTAATAGATTTATATACCTCCCTAATCCATGGACACTGGGTGGTGTACATAGGCCAGCAAGCACCTCAATGACCATACAATGAAACAAGTTAAAACCAATATAAAAATAAATAAAAACCCTTAATAACATTTGGTAATATTTCCCACCACTGTGCCATTTTGCTATCTAAAACCAAATATAAAATCAGCATAACAATAACATTAAAATTGGTTACAGGAGGGGGGAAACCTCAGACGAACCAGAAAGGGGAGCTTGTTGACATTCCCAGCCCCAGACCCATTTTGCCAACCACGTCTTCAGCTCTTTCCTAAATGGTAGCACCTGGGCCCCTGGAAGTGTAGTTCTACTGGGAGGTGGTTCCATAATGTGGGGACTACGACCAAGAAGGCCCTTTTCCTCATGCTGAAGAGGCAGACCTCCCCAAATGATAGTATCTGAAGGGTGCCCTCTCGGTTTGCTCTTGTGGGATGGGTCGATGTCCTAGGGATGATGCAGTCCCTGAGATATCCTGGTCTCCTAAAATGAGGGGCTTTAAAGGTGGGCTTTATGGAATGAGTTGCCAGTGGAAATTAGATCTTCCACTTTAATTTGCCTTTCGCAAACAACTAAAAATGTTCCTATTTGACCAAGCTTTCCCCTCATTAGTAAACTGATGTTACATCTCCAGTATTCCCCTTATCTGTTTGGTTTAACTGAGTTCAGCAAGCTATGAACATGATAATATAAACTATATATTATTGGTAGGGTTTGTTGATTTATTGGAATGCCATCTTGGTAGGTATTTTTAAAATATATTTTTATGATTCTATTTAAGTGTGTTTATTTGAGGTTATTTGTCTTTTTTGTTAATTTTGAAATGTCTCAAAGATGCCCAGAGGTGTTTTCACCAGTTGGATTGGATGGATGGATGGATAGATAGATAGATAGACAGATACCTACCTACTTACCTACAGGCATATTGAAAACTATTGACATAATGTGCAATTGAATCAGAAAAGAGAAGGAAGAAAAATAAATAAAAATAAACCTACAACAAATGGATTGTGGAGAGCAACATCTTCCAGAGTTAAAGGGACACGAATCATTTGATGCTGGCCAAAGGTAGTGATGTTGCATTTTCCATCTTTAGGACTATAAGGGAAATTAGAAAAACTTCAGCATCATTAACAAAAATTGCAACTCCCTTTAAGTATAATATCCATTCATCAGAATATGAAATATTGCTGCAGTAGTATAGGGATTTTGTATTCTAGAAATCCTGTTCTTGCACATTATGTTCCGTATACTTTCCAAAATACAAATGGAGTTTATTGTTCATAAAATTAGCTGATATAAATGAAAACTGAAAACAATCTGAATCAGAAAGTATAGAACTTCTAGTATGTTGTACATGACAACTCTTAGGCAACATATCTAAAAAATTTCCAGTCTTATTCTGAGATGTTTTTATTTGAATATTGAAATGATATACATATCAAAGAAGTATTCTTAGGGTATGTATATGTTATTCAAATTTAGAAAACAACACTGGGTTGTGAAGTTCTGCATTTTCCTCAATGAAGATGAACTGCTAACTTACTTTGGAATGCATCAAGCCTTATGAAGTAAAGTACTGATCTACAGGAACTCTATTAACAACTGGTTTATTCTAATGTTAATAATGTCAGGAAAACATCAGCTTGGTCCTCAAGCTATACTCACATAGTATAGTGGAATGAAAACAAAGATTCCTTACATTTCAACAATATCTATCTCTTGGTTCATCATCTTCTTGTCTTTTGGAATTCTCAATATTCTGGAGGACAACTTATGACGTGTCTTCTGCTGGTGTTCTGCACTTACTGAACCTAGAACTTTTTCTATAACCTTTTTGTTTTGTTTCCTTGAAAATCCTTTATGCTCATTTGGATACAAATATTCCATCTTGAGATAATAAAACAAACATTAGTATAATACAATTTTAAAACAACATGTCTCATTTTTAATAAGGTTGTCAGAAAGAAAACAAATGTCTCAACAATTTGTGGAAAGTCATAGTAGGATTAAAAAGACAGAAGTGAAAAAGCTATTAGGATGTACAGAAATCCGATGAAGTAAATTGTTCTCAGAGCCTCAGAAATTACTCTTTTGAACTATAACTTCCAGAATCACTGGTTGGAAGATCCTACAAATTGCAATTCAAAATGTAACTTTTCTATGTTCTGACTATGCTACATGTGACACACTAAATTATCCTTGTATAATATTTGGCACTTAATTAATCACACATAGGATTTAGGAGAGAGATAGAGATATTGCTGGACGGCAACTCCCATCATCCTTTTCTATTCACCATACAGTCTGAGGCTGAGTTGCAGCCTACCAACATCTAAAATTTTATTGCTTAGCAATAATAAGTTGCACTATAGCTTATTTTATTACTTACTTTAGCATAGTAACTTGCAAATAGAGTAGACCCATTTAAATCCATGGTAGTTATGGAGGAGTTGGTTCATCAAAGCTTCACTGATTCAGTGGGCCTATGTTGATTCAGAAGACCATACTGCCAGCAACTCAACGCCAAGTGTCAGGTGGTGGTTAACTAACCTAACAACCCTGAGGACTGCCTTGGGTGCCAAAGTCCACAGGGAAGGCTGATGGTCCCCAAGTGGATTAAACCCCACTTGAATCCATCCTGATGGAGGGCAGCAGCTTCATCAATACTGGTCTGGGGCTGTTGATGACTTTGTATACCAAAAGGGCTCAGGACCAGAAAGTGACTCGCGAAACTGGATCAGTGATATGGGGGTCATGCTGCCATGCAGAAGGCAGATGAAAGACCACTGCATTATATTCTCAGGACAGTTTTCATGGCATATCACCATGAGGATTGCCAATATTCAGATTCAGAAGAAAACGAATTACATTGCAACTGACTACACTAAAGAACAGAATTTCAGCCACTGTCTGGAGGCCCACATGTCCCATGCCTCAGTTTTTTAAGTGTCAGAGATTTGTGAAAGATCAGAATGTTCTCCTAACTTATCTAAGGATTCAAGATGCAATGAAATTTAGTTTATTCTTTAATCAAAAGTCATAACACAGAATGTCAAAATAGAACACTCCAAAAAAGGCTTAATTTATATTTTCATGGTTATGATACAAACATGCCAGAGAAACTTTTACATATATACAATTGTACAAGGAAAGTAGTGACTACTGACCATATCATGAACATATTCTTCTTTTCTGATGTTTGAAAATTGACCATTTTGTTCTAGCAGCCTATTTCAGTTAGCAAGAAAGAAAAGCCAGTTTAGAAAATGATAATGCTTTCCAAAAAAATTTAAATACAGCACATTTCTTTTCATTTCATATTTCTATACCACCTTTCTCAGACCGATGGCCGACTCAAGGCGGTTTACATAGGACATGAAATGACAAAACAAAAATTGCATATACAAAGTTACATAATTCAATTAATCAAGCATACACAATAGAAATTCAATTATAAGCAGCATCACAAGATATCAGCAATACAATACAATTTAAAACATTTCAAAAAATGAAAGGGAGACCTCATCCTGAAGTCCCAAACAAAGTCTGGGATACAGAGCCAGGAGGGGCGTGGCATCACGGCGTCAGCGTTTCGGAGCTCCCCGTGGCCTCGGGGGCTGCCTTTATCCTCCCCCCTGGCAATGGAGAGGGCAGGAGGGGCGCGGCAACATGGCATCAGCGGCAGCAGCGTTTCGGAGCTCCCAGTGGCCTTGGGGGCTCCCTTTATCCTCCCTCCGCCGGTGGAGGAGGCGGGAGGGGCACAACTTTATTTTCACATTATTTTGCTGTCCACGTAACTTGTTGTGCTGGCAAGATAGCTAGAAAATTGCTCTTAAGTACATTTAATAGTATTATAGAATGGCAGAGATGGAAGGGACACACAGGTCATTGACTTCAGCACCTTGCTAATTTGTAGGAAACCCAGAGCTAATAACATGCTCTCCAATCTCTTTTTAAAAACCTAAAAAAATGAGACTCCAACACTTTCCAAGGCAGTCCATTCTACTATCAAAAGACTCTAATTGTCAGAAAATCCTTCCTAACGTTTAACTGGAATCTCCTTCCTTTTAATTTAAATCCACATGTTTGGATCCGACCCTTTGGAGAGAGAAAAGGCTTCCAAAATGGCACCTCTTCAAATATGTGAAGACAGGTATTATACCGCCTTCCAATCTTTTCTTCTCAAGGTTAAATGTATTGCTTACTTGTCAACTATTTTTCATACAGCTTAATTTCAAGATAATTTCCTTTACCTTATTGGTTACCTTCCCCTTGACATTTTTCAGCTCCCTGATATCCTTCACAGACTTATGTCTAGAACTGAACACAATATTCCAGATGATTTCTGAGCAAAACAGAATAGAGTGATGCTCTTATTTACGTTTTAGCTGGCGGGGTAAGCTCAATGGGAGAGTTTGAAAGTTCATGGGAGAAGAGCCCCCACCACCACCATCACCACCCATGTAGTCATAGGCAAGTTGCAGTCCCAGGATGCCCCCAGAAGAAGGGATTGGTAAACTACTTCTAACTACTCTCTATCTAGAAAATCCTGAAAAGGCTCACCATAAGTCTGATCTGATTTCTGGGCATTAAAAATATTTACTCTATTTCCCTGATCTGGTCACAGTACATCTGTTCATATATGATACTGTTCAGTATTACATAAGTTTTTGCTGCTGCATCATACTGTTGGCTTAGTTTACTGTTTAGACCAGTGTTTCCCAACCTTTGGTTTTTGGACTTCAATTCCCAGAAGCCTAAGTCAATTCTCCAAGGCACATTATAAAAGCCATTATTAAACCTTCTTAGTAAACTACAGTCAACCCTCACATAACAACGCGTTCGGATAGCATCATTTTCGCTTAACAACGCATTGTTATGCACCATGTGTTCCCCTGCACAACAACATTTTTAGTGTCATTGTCCGGACAACGACGCTAAAATAACCATCATTATCTGGACAACAATGCTAAAAACTTTGTTATGTGGGAAACTCCATAGAAACCCACATAACAACAAAAATCGCATCGCAATGCTACTTGGGGAATCAAGTAACGTCGTTATGCGAGGGTCTACTGTACTAAACAAAAACACACAAGTTGTCTCTAAATGATAGTTATGCAGCTTGGTGTCAGTTTAACTTACCTCTTAGATAATGCCATATTAACCAGAGAAAAGTAGTACATATGCCGCAAATGGTGAAGCTGCAATTCACCTTTTATTCGTCTTTTGTATGTTATGTCCTATCAATGGGGAAAAAATGTTAACATGTTTCTACATGTTGGGATTGTGGAGCCCTAGCATTATTTCCTGAGCATTAAGTGAAATTCACATGAACTTTCACTGTGAAGTTGTTTTGTAATGACACAAGTTGTATGCCTTGTCCATAATGATCTCATAATTGATTTTCAAGGCAAGTTCAGTTTATACAGCAATGAATAAAGTATTTGTTTAAACCTAATTGAATCCTAGTGGGCAGAATAAGAGAAAAAACAGATCTTCCCTCATATCCATGGGACATATGTTTTGAGGCTTTCTATGGATACCTGAAACTGTGGATAACTGAACCCTATATTTAGCACACATGAGTCATAAAAACAGGGGAAGGGTTTCAAATGCTTCTGTCATTTTACACGAGAGCTACCAAAATGTATGCCTCAATTCCTTGTAAACATTACATTACCTTTAGTGGCCAGCTCTGGTAATATGCCATAGAAATCTTAAGTATTTCAGGGATTTTTTTTTAATTGAATACTTTCATATCTGCAGATAATTGAGCCTGTGGATATGGAAAACTACCTGTATAGTTTGCTAGTACTGAGGCAGTCCTACCATTAGACCAAACAAGACAATTGCTTCAGACAGCAAGTTTTGGATGTAATGAAATGGCACCAAATTGTTATTTACTGTGTGTTCATCTGCCATAGATGGGAGGAGATGTTTTCAAGGTTTTCTGCTTGATATGCCAAAATCACTCAGCTAGCTTTAGGTACTATCCACCCTGACCTGGATGAGTTGAGGGGAACCACCTGATGTTGGGTAGCAAAGTGCCTTGGGCCAGTTCAAATAAAATGGTAAATTATACAGTAGTTTGACACAAACCAGGAAGATATAGAGTGATATAACTGAATCAGCTCTATGATAAACAATGTGTTTGTTCAAAGTATTTATCTGTGTCGCCAAATACTACTGTACAGTATATGAATGATAATATTGACAATGGCCCGAGTCTAAGACACATATAGGGTTAAAGCCAAACTTGCCCTTACTTAAAAGTGGTTCCATTAAAAAATGAGACTGAGAAAATTAGCATAATTTCAGTCTGATGTAAGTCCCATTCATTTCAATGGATCCACCTTAAGTATGATTAACTCTGAATTGAACATATCAATACTAACAATAATGGAAAATATTATTGCCTTCCAGTTGAAGAAGCTTACACAGAAACCTTCAGATATCACAGAGAAGGTCATCTGTTAGAGAGAAAGCAAGAAAATCCTCAGTGGCCAGGATAATAGATATTTTGTCATTTCATTCATTGTTCCTTTAATCTGCAGTTGAAAGACTACAGGCAACTTGACCACACATAATAATAGTCATAAACGGCAGACAGTTCTCTATTTGCCTAATTAATAAGGAAGCTGGATTACAGCTTTTAAGAGGCCCAAAAAGTGTTGACGCTATAAACTAAGCTTGCCTAAAAATTAATTGACCCTTGTCCTTCTTTACAAGCCCATGGAGGCCATCTTGAATTTAAGGAAGCTCAATAGCAATTACTATATCTTTCACTCTGCTGCAATGCTTAAATTTCCTTTCAAGACAGAGATAGCCTTTGTTTTACATAGTTGCTGGTCCAACTTAAGAGAAAGAAGAAAAATCATTTATTGTACTGAGACTAATGTTAATATCAACATTTAACATAACCTCACAGACCAGACATATAATAACAGCTATCTTAAGGACCACCTAATTCAGGTGGGTTCCAGATAAGAGGGTGAAACCTACCGCTCCCCTTGACTTTGTAGTTCTCTAATCATCCTAGTGAAGACAGACTTGTGAATCTCTCTAGCAGGAAACTGCTGATGGCACAGTAGCCTAGCCTCATCGTGTAGGCTCCTTCTATCTAGCTACATTTTTATCTTCACAACAAAGACAATATGCTTTCCTTTCTCTTCCTTCAGATCTCAGCTTGATCTTCAGAAATTCTCCTTCTGACTCTAAAGGCCCTGGCTTCTCTTCCAGACAGAGAACAAATAACAAGATCTAACCCTCCCTCCCCCAGCTTCTCTTTCACACAAATAACCTTCCTGCTTTGGAGATGGAGGGATGGGAGTGGGAAGATGCAAACCTGATTAAGATGAGCTGAAGATGTCACCACCTGCTGAGTTTTGGATGGCTCCCCATGCATCCTCTGCATTTCAGAAAGCCAAGATAGCAGCAGCTGAGGACAGGAAATGAAACAACATCTATTCTCCAATTATATATATATAATATGAATAAAGTCACTACGGGCTATGCAGACTCTCTTTATTTAATTATTTAAAACATACATTGCCTTTCAACCAAAAAATAGTCGCTCAAACTAGCTGGCGGTTAATAAAATAAAGTGCTAAAGGTACAGGTTGTCCTTGCTCGAAAGCCAGTCATATCTGACTCTAGGGTTCAGTGCTCATCTCTGTTTATAGCCAAAGAGCCAGCGCTGTCTGTGTCAGCAGATGTTTCCATGGACATATGGCAGGCATGACTAGACACCAGAGTGCACAGAATGCTGTTTACCTTCCCACCAAAGCAGTACCTATTTATCTACTTGCAATTTCTTGCTTTCAAACTGCTAGGTTGGCAGGAGCTGGGATAGATATGGGAGCTCATTCTGTCTCAAAATGCCAACCTGCTGAGCTTCCAGTCATCAGGTTTAGCGACTTAACCACTTGAGCCACCACAATGCTAAACCACAGCAGTACTAAACAAAACTCATAAAAACACAATCAAAAGCACAACATAACATTCTACTACCCACCACCCCTCTGACAGCAGACTAGCTTGTATACCAAAGCTTAAGTGAAATACTGTAGAAAGGTCTTTGCCTGCTGATGAGACAAAAGTGGCTATGGTGGCATCCTTTTCCTTACCAGAGAACTGCTATAAGGCCCTTTCTCACCTATCCACCATACATGACTCTGATGGCAGACAGACTCAGAGAAGGGTCATGTTCATCTGTTTTAAAGTTTTGTCAGGCTTGCACAGGAGAACAGAGTATTTGAAACAGTCTACTTGCCAGCCAATTTCATCCTTACTTTCTTAATTTCATTCTTACTTTCAAACTAGCCTAACACATTTTTGCAAAACAAAACTTTGCTTTAACAACCCACTTAAGCTCATTCCAATACAGTAATACCTCATACAAAGTCCGCTTCATACAACATCGAATTCATACAACATAACCTAATTTCTTGAAAAAAGTTACCTCATACAAAGTCGCTCAACTTTGTATGAGGCATTCAGTTTTTCCCAGGTTGCATTGTGCCTGGGCAGTATAAAAGACAGGACACATGCGTGTGTTGCTCTTGTGGGTTTTGCACAAGGCAAAGAGTGTTTAGGAGTGGTTTTGAGCGTGATTTTGGATTTTTTTGAATTTTTCATCAGATTTTTTAGAAGCATTCAGGGATTTTTGCAGCATTCTTCAGGTTCTTGGATAATCAGGGTTGTTTGACATGTTTTTGTAATGTATTTAGCCTTTAGACAATGATTTCTTAAAGTTCTGTCTGTTTCCTGTCTGTTTCCTTGACTTTGCCCTGAAGTCTGTGCTGTTACAGTACAATGTATCTCCTTGGAAACGACATTGTATGAAGCATCGCAGAAAGGATTTGGACGTTGTATGAGGCATTGCAGCTAGGATTTTGCATGCCTCATACAAAGTCCAAAATCGTATAAAGTCCAAACTTGTGGAACCAATTTTGGACGTTGTATGAGGTATCACTGTAACTTGAAACCAGTCTCAAGCCTTACTGTGCATCTCTTAGTCATTTGTATAGTAAAACCCCTTCTTACCGAAAAAAAGTCTGTTCCATAGGCTTTTGCTTAAATCGGTTTTTATGTAACTCGAAGCAAACCCATAGGAATTTTTTTTTACATAACTTGAAGCAAACCCATAGGGAAAAGGAATTTTTTAATGTAAATCGAAGCAAACCCATTGGGAAATGAATTTTTACGTAACTCGGAGCAAACCCATGGGAAAAATAATCTTTATGTAACTCGAAGCAAACCCACAGGAAATTGTGAAAATCGGGACATGGTTTTAGCACAAAATCATTATGTAAGTCGAATTTTATGTAACTTGAGGCATTTGTAAGTCGGGATTTTACTGTATTTCTCTAATGGACATATTTTTAAAATTCAATTCTTTAAATAAATAAAAAAACTCCAGTTAATAAATGTGGGATAATGTGCTTCTGAATCCATAACTCAGAATGCCAGGAAATCGCCCAATATTGCCCTCTGTATCAGCAAGGGAAAATATCCTGTAGACCACCTTGATTGTGGACATTATTGTTGTTAATATCAAACTGTCCTTAGCTAAATAAAGCCTGACATCCTTTTTCTGCTGGTAATGTGATCACAGTATTGTGCAACAGTATCAGACCATTTTTTAGCCTTTTATTTGTGAATCCATAATTTCACACCTTAAACAAGTGACCTTCTGAATATGTGTCTTGTATCCCCCCCCCCCCCACTATATACAGGTCACACACACACATACCTGATGGGGGAGACATTCCAAGATCTAACATGGATACCTGAAACCACGGTTAATAGAGAACCCTATATTTACAAGACAGACAGTGGTCTCTAGTGGCCAGCTCTGGTAATGTGACTATAAAAATACATAGGTTTTTCAGGGATGTTTTATTGAATATTTTTAGACCTGCAGATAACTTAAACCACAGATTCTGAATCTGTGGATATGAGGTTTGACTTATATTTTAAAAATATTTTCAACATCTTCCATATTTTTTTAAAAAAATTCTTTTTCTGTCTCCATTTTCACAGCCACACACAGAATCCCCTTAGAAGCATGATTCCAATAAGCTTGTTTGCCCATGAAGGAGTTAAATTCTTACTGATAGGGGCAGTTCAGACTGCCCCAGATGTGGAGCTGGTTTTCACTTTGAAAACTTATTTGAGGAGACGGTTTGGTCAGATAAATGCTGACAAAATATTCACTGAAAATGCTAGAACAAGACACAAGTACTATCTATTCTAAGATAAGGGGAAATACTTTGAATATATCTTACCAAATTGTCTGATGAGTCCCTGAGCTACATGGCAAAATGAAACCCTGGCTAGTTTTTAAAACTCTTTAAAGAAAACCTATTTTTTTTTCAGTGTGTTTTTATGATCATTCTCTCCAAATAGCTCCCTCTCTCCCACCTATGAATATACAGTTTGACTTCACAAAGCTCCATCAGGCAAGCCCATACTATGCCTCCTGAGTCTTGTAACAAACTGGTTTTTTTCTTTTTTGAGGCTCAATATTCTAGTATCTCCAGCCTGGATTTTTTTTCCAAACATAAAAGGGGTAGAGCCAACCTTCTCTTTAAAGACAAATAAGATTTTCAATTTATTTGATCTGATTAAAATTTAGGATCTTTTGGGGTCATCTCTTTCTGAATGGGATTTTAAAAAACAGTTTTAACTTTTTTTTAAAAAAACCCACAACTCTAAAGTCCTTTGTCCAAACTTCCCAGAATTTAGCACTGAATTTGGTGCTGATTTGAAGTCTGGTTTCAAAGTTATAATTTTTGTTCAACTGCCCCCATTCTTCAAATTTCCTTGTGGAATGTTGATTTGTTTTACTGCACAATCATAACTGTATAATAGCTGCACTATAAAATTTAAACCAATCTTCACTTTTCTATCTAAATTCAGAGTGTGCCATCTCATTTAAGTACTGAAAAATCTATACAATCGTGGGAAATGCCTTACATTTGATTCCACAGTAAAATTTTGCTATATAACCTTGGATAGTTTTCTATAGAGGTAGAAAGCACTTCTACTAATATAAACCACAACTCCATATTTTCTCTAGTTTCTTCCTCGGCAGTATTCCATACTGTCTACTATTCTGGAAGATCCTTCAAACAGCTTGTCAGAGGGAATGTAGCTTTTCTGTTTGTACAAAAGCATACTGGATACAAACCACAGACATGAATTATAACAAAATTATTATGGAAAATCTTGTTTTTCCCATTGCCTTCCAAATGTGGCTTCTCTTTTTCTTCATAATATTTCAATCTTGTTTTGAAATACAGAGAATTTAGCTAAAAATGTATCCTTTGTCACATTTTTGAAAAAATAGCTTTTCAGAAAAAAGTATTATCCCAAGAATATAATAGTTGCAATCCAAGCATTTCAAAGTCCAAATTAAAAAAAACAACAACTTATACTGTATTCAACTGAAAACAATGGGACACAGAAATGTTTATTTCTGTATGTTTCCCAATCACATTAGATTCTTTGTTTAAACATTTCCATCTTGTTATATGACTAAGTAATGAAGAATATAATTATGAACTTGGAAAAATGTGCATGTATACATTTTTTTCTTCAAATTATTGCAGTCTATGTGTCTGCCAGTTTTGGACTGACTTGGAAAAGTCTTAGCATGAAAAGGATCTCCATAATGTGTAATTCTGAGGTTTATAAACAGCTCTTTATGAATTCTCACAGATGAAAGCTGGTATCTTCAAAACATTGGATCACTATGTGGATATTGTTGTGCTTTTTATTCAATCAATTGATATATTTGTTTGTATGTTTCATACAATTTCTAAGCTAATTAAATCATTGCCCAGACAATTTTTAAAATTTCCGTATGAGCTTCAAACTTGCCCTCCTAACATACAAAGGTAAATGTCACTGAGCTTTCCATTTACTTATGATAGCCATTAAAAACAGTTTCCCCAAAACTATGCCTCCTTGTAATTCAGTTCAATGCAAAGGGAAATAGATGTTGGGGTACAGCATGTCTTAAAATTAAAAATGCAGCCCCATCTCACATTTTTTTCACCTATAGCTATAGAGAAAACTTTTGTAACGAAAGGTAAAGGTAAAGGTTTCCCTTGCTTGAAAGCCAGTCATATCCGACTCTAGGGTGCAGTGCTCATCTCTGTTTCAAAGCCGAAGAGCGAGCGCTGTCTGCTGCTGCAGACGTTTCCGTTGTCATGTGGCAGGCATGACTAGACACTGAAGCGCACGAAAATGGAGATAAAATTTGGCCAAAAAAATTTAACTAAACTTGAAGTAATATGCTACATATGCACAATTCAGGGGAGTTACTGTTACCTTAGAAACTATAAACTAAAAATGTCCCACCCTACATGTGATTCCTACAACTGTTTCCATACTGAATAATATGGGGCTGGCAGATTTGCTTTTAGCCAGGAAAAGTGTAACAAAAAAGTTCATTTCAATATTTTCCACAGCTTATGGTAATATTTTAAAGCAAAGCCCACTTTAAAATTTACACATAGAAAACCTCAGTACTGTGCCTGTTCCTTCCCCCTACCACCCCCCCCCCCTGACCTGGTGGTTAATATCTTAATGTACCTGAGACAGCTAATTGAAAAAGGAAGTGGTCAAAGTCATTCTTTTTTGTAAACTTCAAAGGTGATCTCGCTGCTTCCTCCTCTTTACATTTTACTGTCTGCAGTTCTGCAGCTGTCAGCTTACCCTGAGTTTCATGGCGTCAAACCTGCCTCCTCATGGTCCATAAAGTTACAGCAGCAGGGATCATGGTATGCAGGTGTGGAAAAGTGCGGGATGAGTCTGTTTAATGATTTTTCTGTCACCCCATGCTGTGCTGGCTGAAGAAAAACAGCATAATGCAGAAGGGCATCACTCTTTGTTTGGAAACCTATTCTGATTTGTATTGCTTCT
The DNA here is from genome assembly GCA_035047345.1 of Bradypodion ventrale. Lineage (NCBI taxonomy): Eukaryota > Metazoa > Chordata > Lepidosauria > Squamata > Chamaeleonidae > Bradypodion > Bradypodion ventrale. The sequence continues at coordinate 86,555,595 of JAWDJE010000001.1, read as the reverse complement.
CTCTGTTGTAAAGGTGTCGATTTTCCACATTTAGACCTGTTTGTTGAAACAATTCACCTTAAAAATGCTTGGAAGCTTTAATTAGACACAGAGATGGAATCACACCACAGCAAAGACTTTTACTTTCTATTTAGCTTCACCTTGCCAATGTTTTCTTCTTTATTAATTCCATGCAGGTTAAGTTTGTTGTATAAATGAAGGGCGAAAGGTAGATAAAAATCAATTTTTGGCAGATTTTAGATATGTTCCACAAGTTGAGACTACAATTGAAAACACAACTACTTGGGAGTAAGCTTCAACACAACAGAGCAAGATAGCAAGATAGTCAAGCCCTCTTGATTTCAATAAGATTTATTTCATCTGGGCTTCCTATATTCAATTCATTGTAAAACAGCCCTCCTGATTTCACAGCTTTTAGGATGGGGTGGCTGGCAGACCAAGGGCTTGTTTACCTGGCTCAGTCAGAGTGGGCTGAGCAGGCTAAATAAAGTTGTTTAAGGCCCAGTAGAGGTCTACTATGCCATTTATTGCAAGACTTGCATGTAAATGACATGCAACCCTATTTGGTCCAGCTCCTTTAAAAGACAAGGGGAAAAATCTCCATCATTGCCCACTCCTGTCATCTCCCACTTTCAAAAGGAAGATTTCAGTAATTTGGATTTTTATAAGTTTCTTAAAGTGATACTGTGCATTAGCATTGCCCTGATTTTGTGTGTGTGTGTGTGTGTTTAAATTGCTTCCTAAACCAAGAAAAACTCTCTCTCTAGTCTTCTCCTACTTCAAGGAAAAATATTTCAATTTTCAATTTGTTAAAAATATTGTCCTTGAAAGTCACTTTTGTGGTTTGTTGGTCAGTGCGAGCCACTGCAAGTGTTGGCGGCGGCAGCAGCAATAGCCAGTAGTCAGTGGTGATTTCAGATGTGAAGAAGCTCATGACCTTACCTGATCTGAAGAAGTGAAGCCAAAAAAAAAAAGGGGGTGGTGGTGGAATCCCCTCCTTTCTCCTCTCATTTCCACACAAAAAGTGTTCTAAAAATCAGGAGATTTATGAATGCACAAGAAATCTCCAAAGTCCAAAGCATCTGGCTCGACGTTATGCTATAGTTCTTACTTGAGGACTGCCAAAGAAAGGCACCAAGTTGCAGGAAAATGGAGTGAATGTTGAAGATCAACACTCTATTTGACACTAAGAACATAACTGTACCCAGCTAATCTCACCATAATATATATACACACAACAAATAATTGCACAAATTGTGCTGTCCACATCTAATCCCATGCCTCATAAAACAGGTGCTAATTTTGCTGCAAGCCGCTAAAATCCTCCATACATTATGGCATACAACTCAAACCATCTCTTCAGATATGAAACTGCCAAAATGAAGTCACCTTTTTGGTGAGTTCATTCTGCAGTTCCAGAACAACGCTTCTCCATCCCTCGTCTGAGGAAGTGGACTTGATCCACGAAAGCTCATATTAAAATATATCAGGTAGTCTTTAAGGTGCCACAACGTTTTTGTCTTTTTTGTTGTTTTTGCTTTTGCTTTGTTTCTTGTATGATATCCTTGTTCAAAGGCTCTGCCATTTTCTTCTTCTATTGTAACAAGCTTATTTGCAATGTTAACTCTTAAATCGGGGATTCTCAACCTGTGACCCATGGGCCGGATGTGGCACATGGCACCATTTCGTGTAGCCCCCCACTGCCTACACTACAACAGGAAATGCCATGTGTTAGAGGAAGGGCAAAATGGCCCTCCGGCCCCAAAAGCTGTCTGAGGGAGCGTGACCTAGCCTCCAGCTTTAAAAGGTTGAGAACTCCTGTCTTAAATCATTGCTAACCTGGCACCTAAGGAGTTGAGCTATGCATTTAGAAAATAAATTATGATAAGATAAAACCTCGTATGAGAAGGAAAGATAACACATTTATCAAAATGCCCAAACAAAATAAATATATTTCGTGAACATTGGGAACAACCAACTCTGGGATAAGAGAGGTCTAAAAGTTTCTGGAACCTTTCTCCTTGATAGTCAATCTTTTTAGATTCAATAATATTTATCTATTTTATTAGGGACAGAATAAGAAAATGTGATTCCTTTTCACATCTACATCAAAACAATACATTTACAGAACAACTCTAATGAATGCTTTTGCTAAAGCAGTGCAAATAATTTAACTTTGCTCCATTCTTCTACATATGTACTGAGTTTGTTATTTATGCATTGAAAAGCAGACTTGTTGCCAAGCTTAATAGTGTTAGCAACAACTTGTCAGGGATACATTGTTGTCAGATTCTCCTGACAGGCTGAAATCATGAATGGCTAACAGTGGCTCACTAAATGTTTTGGATTTACAACCCACTGCCCCAGGTTTGCCTAGGCAAAAGTAAAGAATTGTGGGAGTTGCAGTCCAGAAACATCTGGAGGGCAGCAGTTTTCCAGTCATGATATAACTGAACTTGGGCAAAGGAATTCTATAGGCTTAATGGGCCAAGCCTTCACTCTGGCTATTTTTGCTCCTCGTATGACTTCACCATCAATGACAAGGTACCCCTGATACAACAGTAACACTTTCTATGGCACAGTGGAATTTAATAGTTATCCTAGTAGCCCAGTAGGCATAATGTAAGGATAAGACCTGCTAAATAGTGACATGTTTTTTTAAATACTAGCATTTTTTGCCCGGCCTTGCCGGGCAGGTATGGATTCTGTGTTGGTGGTGGGGTAGTTTTAGGAGTAATGCAAAGGCGGCAACCAGTGATCTGTCAGGGGTGGCGCTCTCCCTGATGGATTGCTGGCTGCCACCTTTGCATTTCCCCCTCAACTGTTTCAAAGGTTGACACGAAACAGTTGAGGGGGAAATGCAAAGGCGGCAGCCAGCAATCCATCAGGGGAGGTGCTCTCCCTGGCGGATCGCTGGCTGCCAACTTTGTATTATCCCCACTGCTGTTTCATGTTAGCTTTCGAAACAGCAGTGGGGATAATACAAAGGAGGCAGCCAGCGATCCAGCAGAGAGAGCGCTTCCCCTGACGAATCGCTGGCTGCCGCCTTTGCATTTCCCCCTTAACTGTTTTGAATGTTGTTTCGTGTCAGCCTTTGAAACAGTTGATGGGGAAATGCAAAGGCGTCAGGCAGCGATCTGTCAGGGGAGGTGCTCTCCCTGGCAGATTGCTGGCTGCCTCCTTTGTATTACCCCCTCCGATGTTTTGTGTTAGCTCTCAAAACAGCAGTGGGGGTAATACAAAGGTGGCAGTCAGCGATCTAGCAGGGAGAGCGCCTCCCCTGATGGATCGCTGGCTGCCAGGGCAGCAGGCAGACTGTTCCCTCACACCGGGCTCTGACAGCTTCGGTAAGGCAAGGCCCTGGGCTGAGCTGTTTTGGGTGCATGTTGGCCTTTTTTTTTTACGTGTGCGCCGGCTGATTGGCTGAGGGGTGGTACAGCATGGAGGATGCTGGGAAGCGTAGGTTTTTTTGTTGTTGTTGGGGTTCATGGGCCGTTGGCCCCACTCTCGGCTTCCAGACCCTTGCGATATTGATGTCCGGGAGTTAAGGTTGCTGGGTCATTACGGGATAGGCTGGATGTGTGCTGACACACATTCTGGACACACACGGCCAATCCCATTTTCATAGGTATAGATTCAATTCCAGTAGATCTCTAGAATATGGGAAGCTGCTTTTTTACTAAGTTACAGTACTGCCCCATTTAGAGTGTGGCATAGTGGAGAGAGTGACCAACTTGGATTTAGAAAACCTGCGTTCAAATCCCCACTCAGCCATAGAAACTCACTGGGTGTGTCAAACTGGTAAAGCCACTCTTTAAATATCCCACTCACATTGGCAACCCTGTTAGGGTCCCTGTTAGTTAGTTCTGACTTGGCAGCACTTGAAAATAACTGAGTCATCTAGCCCAGATTTCAGACAGAACCCTTTTCTAGTTCTACCAGGAACCAAGGTGCTACCTAGTGGTCCCCGAATCCATGTATTAACCAGGTCATCCCTGGCAAGCTTCTGAAATGAGATGAGATCAGATTACTTTAGAGTGGCAAGGTAACGTTATTTATCTTCCATCAATAAAGGAGTTCCTGACCTTTGTGAAATGGAATGGAATTTATCATAGGCTGTTGTTAGAGGGAAGGGAATCCATTCTGTGTACATCAGCTTTGGCCTTGAACTTCTCCACAGTAGAGTATGCTGTTTCAGTATGAAGTGCATCCACACACGCAAAACAAGTTGACATTGCTGTTAACGAAGCCATGCATATAGTGACAGGATGCCTCAAACCTACATCAGTTGAGAAAATATACCCTCTTTTTGATATCACTCCACCTAAGATAAGGAGCACCGGACACAGAGAGAACTAAGCAAGAAAATGACCTTTGACATCCTCGGAGCTTATATGAGCCTCAAGTCTCCCAGCTCAGATCCTGGAAGAGCTTTATGGCAAGAACAAACATTCTTGAGGGTACACAAGAACAAAACCAAATGAGAAGATGAAAGAACTCACTGGACAAGGAACAACATTAAAGGAGGATATAGCTGAGGAACTCAACCTCCAGTACGTCACTTGGAGACTTTGAATAGGCTGAGAGTTGGAGTCCCTAAATGCAAGACCAACATGCTCAAGTGGGGGCTGCTGGAAGTCAGCAACATGCTGTGTGAATGTGGAAAAATATAGAATTCAGCTCATTTACTGATCTGCTGATTACTGCCAGAAACATATAGTGATGAAGACTTAAGTTTGGCCAATGACAAAGCCAAGATAGTGACTTAATTTTGGCAGTCCAGGGTTTGATTGGGACATGAAAGAAGAAGATCAATTCTTCTATTACTGGGTAGCCTCCACACCACTCCCCCTTTTCAGAATGTCCATCCGTTTTTCAGAGCACCTTTTCAAGGGCTGCTGTGGAGAGAATCAGCAAAAATAATTTCCTTCTTCCCACAGTGATTAATTGTGTGTGGAATTCTGGTCATGAGAACTCAGGATTCAAGCCAATATGGATTTCTTTTCTTTGCAATTGATTTCATTTTGGACCCCAAATGTAAGATGGAGTTTTAAGTTGTAAAAATGTGAGAATGCAATGCATCTGGAGGATGGGAGAAAAACATATGACCAAAGCATCCATAATAAGAAGTAAAATGCCTACAACAGGAATAGTACTTATGCCAAGGTTTTAGATCACTGAGAAAATGCAAAGGGAAGACTATGGAATAAGGTTTGATTACCTCCTCCTTATTGTGAAATATTGCAATTCCGATCCTCATTTGAAAAGTAAAATGTTGCCATGAGTCATTGTGTTTACCAGTCCTTGCCCATCCTCTGGCAATCTGTAATTATCTTTTTTCCATCCATCTCACTAACTGAATGTTAACACTGACTTGTGAGGAACAAAATCTCAGTTTTGATCCTCCACCACTCCTTTCCTTTCTACCAAATGCTGCTAATCATTGCAGGCGCACCCCCCCAATAACGGACACAGACAACATTGAAAGTGGATAACAGCATAGGGCCACATTTATTGATTCAATGCCCTAGTCCGAATTATAAATTTGTATTGGTAAAACGACCAATCATAATTCCTAAGGCAAGCAGGCCGAAGTAACACTGGTAAGGTACCACCCCAAAATTGCCAACGGCAATTGGTTACAATGTATCAATTTGTTTGTTGACAACAAACAAATTGTTGACCGTAGTCAATAACTAACTCATGACCCCACCCTCTGACGCGTATCCGTGAAATCACAGGGGTGATGCATGCTGGTTAGCAATCGTCATCACCCCATCGCCTGGTTCGTCGTTGACCGGACAACGTTTAACTAATTTATTCCTGTCTAGTGTTGTCCAGTCAATTGCGAACCTGCCGGATACTTGTGGGTCATACTGTTTACCTTACCAGTGCTACCCGCCAATGTGACCAAAGTCAACATCAGGAACACAGAAAGACCCCTATATCAAACCATAGCAACAGTGTGGGATGGGCAAAAAAGCCAGGACCCGGAAGCCAATATGGGTCCCAGCCAAAAATTCCCACCCAGCCCCGAAGCGACCAAAATATCACACTGTTAACTAGGGAGGGGGTGGAGGGGAAAAGACTTCTCCGCTCCGTCGCTGAGGTAAAATGGCAGCTCGGCTGCCTCGTGGCCACCCCTTTTATAAGGGAGCTGGCCACGCCCCTAACTACCCGGATTCTCTGTCCTGTGGGGGGGGGCCCGCAAAGGGCGCGGCGGCCATTTTGGCGCCGCGCTTGCATTGCAGGCGCACCCCCCCAATAACGGACACAGACAACATTGAAAGTGGATAACAGCATAGGGCCACATTTATTGATTCAATGCCCTAGTCCGAATTATAAATTTGTATTGGTAAAACGACCAATCATAATTCCTAAGGCAAGCAGGCCGAAGTAACACTGGTAAGGTACCACCCCAAAATTGCCAACGGCAATTGGTTACAATGTATCAATTTGTATCAATTTGTTTGTTGACAACAAACAAATTGTTGACCGTAGTCAATAACTAACTCATGACCCCACCCTCTGACGCGTATCCGTGAAATCACAGGGGTGATGCATGCTGGTTAGCAATCGTCATCACCCCATCGCCTGGTTCGTCGTTGACCGGACAACGTTTAACTAATTTATTCCTGTCTAGTGTTGTCCAGTCAATTGCGAACCTGCCGGATACTTGTGGGTCATACTGTTTACCTTACCAGTGCTACCCGCCACACGGAGGGGCTTCAAAGAAGACCTGACGCCCCCCCCCCAGACCGTCAGCTCGGTCAACAGGCCTGCTCGCCAATCACCCAACAGGAGGTCCATACCTCCTCGCGACAGATGGGCCCCATCCCCTGCGTACAAGTCATAATTTTGTAGACTAATATCGGGGTGATGACTGACCCGTCCCCAAGCCCTGTCGGCAAGAAACCGCGCCACCGCCCTATTGACCGCGTGCCTAGCGCGGTCAAGGGCCAGGAGGTTAACGCCCCCTCTATAAGAATGGCGCGGGACAATGTCCGACCAAACCAGGGTTGTGGCAGGCCAGACATAATGCAAGTAGGCGAGTTCCTCGCAAATCGCATGCTTGAGCGATAAGCCGGTGACCTGGCCCAAATCATTGCCCCCCAGGTGGATGATGAGAATGTCAGGCGGGTCAGCACCCAGGCCAGAAAAAAGGAAAGGCCGCAGCTCCCGCCATAACATCCCAGGCTTACCATGCCATGCGAGACTGGCGTGTTCACCCAGTCCCAGTCGGGGTCCCCACTCTGTCGCCGCAGCGTAACGCGCTGCCCTGTGCACATAGCTGTGGCCCACCAGCCATACTGTCACCGGTGTAATACGACACCCAGGGTCTGTAAGAAAATTGAGAAAAAAGGCGGTAAGGTGACTGGATTGGTACTCATGGCGGGAGTGGGCGCACATAAAACTGAAAACATTGCGAGCCCCACCTCCCCATGCTGCGTATGTCAGCCCCAGAGTACCCAAAAGCAGCTGCTGTAGAGGCTGCACCAATACGGAATGAATGTGTGCCATAACGGGCACCTGGTAGGCCCACCCTGGTGAGGGCTCTGGCTGTCACCTTCCAAAACTGAAATTTAGTAAGGGGAGACCCATCTTGGTGACAGAAAAACGGGCCGTGGTGCATGCCACGCAGTGCCAGGAATTCCTGTAGGGCACCAACCGGACAGATGTCTGCCAAAGAACACCGTAGCAGTCTTACACCACTGCCTACGCCATGCTGATCTGTTTTAGAGGACGTATCCTCAACTGGGCCCAGTCTTTGGCAACATAGACATCTTCGAGTTCCAGTGCCCTACCACTTGCATCCGCCTTAGACAGCATCACGAGTTCGCTGACGCGGAGCGCTCCAAAAAATGCCACCGTTGTGGCTGCATGAAAAAGGGCTGCCTCATAATGATCAAAACAGAGGCCTGGCCAGCCCCGGGCCAACTGGGTAAGAACCCCTGGGGAAATAGGGTGCCGGTCGTCCGGGCAACGCCCGCGCTCGCGCACCCACCCCTCCAAAACATGTCTCACACGGAAGTCAGAGGTGGTATCCACATGACCTCCCACTTTGGCCATAAAAGCCAACGCCGAGAGCTTGGATGCTATGGTGCGAGGTGCGAGGCCCTGTGCATGCAGGTGAACCATGAACCGCAGAACATGGTCCACCGGGATAGGCCAGGTTTCTGGCAGGTGACATTGAGCAGAAAATGCCCTGTAAGAATTGAATGCTTGTTGGTACGCCTTACGCGTGCGTGGCGCTAGTGACAGGCCAATCGCCCGGTTCACCTCTCCTTGCCAATAGTCCACATCTCGTCTGGGAGTGGCGAGGGAAATTCCTCCGCATCCGGGGCCAAGGCGCGGAACCGGGAGATCTGCAGGCGGGACAAAGCGTCAGCAATATCATTATTAATCCCTGGGACATGCCTGGCCCTGAACAAGACGTTGAGGCGCAGGCAGCGCAGCACAAAATGGCGCACTAGTTCCATAACCCTGGACGATTTGGAAGTCTGTGCATTGACAATGTGGACAACAGCAGCATTGTCACACCAGAAATGCACCACCGAATTAGCCCACTGTTCGCCCCATAGCATCAAAGCCCCCAGAATAGGGAAAAATTCCAGGTATGTGAGATCCCGCAGGCGACCTGTGCCTGCCCATGCCGGTGGCCACCCACCATAGGCCCACTTCCCATTGAAGTACATCCCATAACCCAGGGATCCTGAGGCATCAGACTGGATCTGGAAATTGGGGGATGCCAGGAGGTCAGACCTCCAAAATGAGACCCCATTGAACTCCCTCAGAAATTGCAACCAGACAAACATGTCTGCCCTGATACCCCGGGTAAGCCTGACTCTGTGGTGGGGCCTAGATAACCCTGCCATGGCGTCGCATAAGCGCCGGGCAAAAGCCCTGCCCGGTGCGACCACCCTGCAAGCAAAATTGAGGTGACCATGTAGCACCTGCAGTTCCCTCAGGGATGCCTTTCGCTTGGCCAGCAATTCCGAGATAAGGGCTACTATCCTGGACACCTTATCGCCCGGCAACCTAGAAGCCTGCACTACTGTGTCAATCTCAACCCCCAGGAATACTAGCTTGGTAGATGGGCCCTCGGTCTTTTCGGGCGCTAAAGGGACACCAAGTTCCTCCATTAGCGTCTGAAATGTGTTGAGGAGACGTGTGCACGTGTCCCAGCCCCGTTCACCCCCGAATAAAAAATCATCCAGGTAATGGGCTACAGACCGGGACCCTGACCTGCGGACGAAAGCCCACTCAAGGAAGGTACTAAAACGCTCGAAGGCCGAGCATGATATGGAGCAGCCAAAAGGCATGGCCTTATCAAAATAATATTCACCCTTAAATTTGAAACCCAACAACTCAAAGTCGCCTGGATGCACTGGCAAGAGGCGAAAAGCCGACTTAATGTCACACTTGGCCAGCAGGGCACCCGGGCCACACGAGCGTACCATGCGCAGCGCATGGTCAAACGATGTATACCTGACTGAACAAAGGTCATCAGGAATAGCATCATTGACCGATCGGCCGGCTGGGTAGGACAAATGATGAACAAGGCGAAACTCACCTAGGGACTTTTTGGGGACCAAACCCAATGGCGACACCTTAAGATTGGGAAACGGGGGTGCAGGGAAAGGTCCAGCGACCCTGCCCGCATCTAACTCCTTTCTAATGCTGGCCGCAGCCACCTCCTCCCTTCCTCTGAGGGATAAAAGGTTGGGAGCATCCTGAGGGGACCTATCCCCCATAAAAGGGATACGGAATCCCTGCTTAAAACCCTGAAGGAGATACTCCCCGTCCTCCCCCTTCGGGTACGATGCGAGCCAACGCTCCAGCATGTCCACATTAATTGGGGAGGGGGCCTTTTGGAGAACCGGCTCCATCCGTGGCAGTCTTGCCGGCCCACTGTCCACCCCTCCCTCTGCCTCGTGCCCCCCCAGGCCTGGGACAGGCAGAGGCTGCGTGGGGGCCCGAACATGTGGGACACTCATGCTTATACTTGCAATTCTTTCTATTGCAGGAACCATTGGACGAGAAAGTCCAGCACAGCAGGCGGGCTGGAACCCCCTGCCCCGCCGCCTGGCGGGTAACCTGCGCTGGAGCCGCTCGCTGGACCGCATGTCCGCAATGGTATCTATCTCCTGGGGCAGGGCGTGTGGGCGTCATATACAAAAGCCAAAGCCTCTGGCACGGCTCATCCCATCTCATCTCGGGGTGGAGGGGAATCCTCATACGGAATTCCTCATCATAGGCTAGCCATGAGGGGCCCGGGAAATCAACCATCGCCCTGTATATGTTGTCCAAATATTGGACCATGGGAATAGCTAAATCCGGCCGCGCCCTCAAATACACCGCCATGTATATTACGGCGGCGTGCCTGCTCCTTGTCCTTCTCATCCTGTCCCTCCCTTTCCTCCTTGGTGGGCTCTCTGTTCAGGAGTGAGAAGATATCTACGTATTCCCCCCGCCATATCTTTTCTCTGGTAGTCTGTGCCAAGTGATCACCCAATGGCAAGGAATACCCTGCCATCGGCAAAGCCGAAAAAGGCACAGCCGGCCTAGGAAAAGGGGCCTGAGCTAACCCAGCCACCCCCAGAACATTCCCCGCAGTGTAAGAACAAGTACCCACCCCAGTGCCCAAGGTGGCAGTCATCGTCGCCGGGTGGGTTGCCGACAGCGTGGCCCCCGCACCACCCGCGCGAGGCCAAGGCCATTGAAAGGCCCCCCCTATATTGGGAATGTGTGTTGATGTACTCGCTTGCACCGTATACTCACATGCTGCACCCCCGCGGGCCGCCCCCACCGGGGGTTCCGGCCCACTGGGGGCGTCGGAGCTCACGACCGACGTAGAGCTCATCACCGGGGCTTGACCCGCACCTGGCTGCTGGCTGGGGAGCTGCGAGGCAGTGGCCGAAACCGCGCCACGCGCCTGCAGCAGCTCGACCCTCCCTGCCGGCTGTTGTCCTCCTGCCGACAGCGCCTCGAAAGGGACCCCGAAGGGGGCGCCCGCCTGACTGGCCCGAGCCAACGACGCTTCCAGGGCCGCAATGCGGGCCAGTAAGGCGTCCACGTTGACCAGGGGCAAAGGGCCGGCCGGCCCGCCTGGTCCAGGCGTGGGTACAGGTCCCTGTACCCCAGGACCCGAATATGGCCATTGGCCAGCACCGAAGCCCGGCAGGGTCGGTGGAGAAACCTGCCAAGGCAGGGGGCCGCACCACCCCCCAAGGCTAGAGGGCCCCGGGAGAGGCTGCGACCCAAGAGGAGTAGGCCCAACAGGGTGGGCAGGTGCAGGAGCGGTGTCCACCGCTCGCGGGCCGCGGGCCGAAACCCCTTCCGCGCCCGCATTCTGGTTGCCCACTCCGGGCCAAGGGGCAATAGCCCCCATTCCGCCGGCCCCGGCAGGGGCCGGCAAAGGCGGCTGCTGAGGAGGCGGCACCGCGGTCCTCCGACCTGGGTTGCGCCTCCTAACCGCGCGAGCTGCACTCGAAGCTGCCTTCTTCTTCGAAGGCATCTCCACCGAAGCAAAGGGAAGCCAGCAAGGCAGAATCGCTACCAAAAGGCTTCCCGGTAGGCTCAAGAGCGACGGAGACACAGGGGAAAAGACTTCTCCGCTCCGTCGCTGAGGTAAAATGGCAGCTCGGCTGCCTCGTGGTAACCCCTTTTATAAGGGAGCTGGCCACGCCCCTAACTACCCGGATTCTCTGTCCTGTGGGGGGGGCCCGCAAAGGGCGCGGCGGCCATTTTGGCGCCGCGCTTGCATTGTGCCTCTGGCACCGTCTTTTACATTTTCTTTTGGTCAGGTTTGTAAATTATCATCATCATCATTTCAAGTAATTCTCATCAATGTACCAAATAATTATCCCCCCCCCACCGGGCGGGGAGGTTAAAAGGGCTCCCTGGCCGAGGGAGCCGAAGGACGCCGCAGCCGCCGCAGCCGCCGCAGCCGCCGCAGCCGCCGCAGCCGCCGTGCGAAGCCGTCCCTCCCCGCCCCCTGCCACCGGGCGGGGAGGTTAAAAGGGCTCCCTGGCCGAGGGAGCCGAAGGACGCCGCAGCCGCCGCACGAAGCCGTCCCTCCCTGCCCCCTGCCACCGGGCGGGGAGGTTAAAAGGGCTCCCTGGCCGAGGGAGCCGAAGGACGCACCACCTGGTCGGCGTTCCGGCCCCGCCCTCCACCCCTCGCCAGGACTTAAAAGGCGAGGGGGTCTGCCGGGCGAGTCCACTGCCGCAGCGCTCCCGGCCCCGGTGGGGGCGAAGAGGCCCTCCGGCCACACCACCGGCCGGCGTTCCGGGCCCCGACCTCCACCCTTCGCCAGGACTTAAAAGGCGAGGGGGTCTGCCAGGCGAATCCTCCACGTAGCGCTCCCGGCCCCGGTGGGGGTGAAGAGGCCTTCCAGCCATGCCACCGGCTGGCGTCCCAGGGCCCTGTCCCCCCCTTCATAAGACTCTGGAGGCAGGGTTTTTCGTGGGTGGCTTCAGGTGAATTGTTTTTTTTTTTCCTGATGTGTGCTGATATTTTGTATTTTGTGGATTGTTTTGCTTAATATTGTAATTTGTATTATTGTACTTATGTGAAACACTGTATTGATTATTGTATTTTGAACACTGTATCTTGTATCGTATATGTAAACCCGTTGAGTTGTCCTGGGGTCATTTATATGTTGTTAGCCGCCCTGAGTCGGCCATGTGTTGAGTAGGGCGGGATACAAATTGAAGTGTGTGTGTGTGTGTGTGTGTGTGTGTGTGTGTGTGATGTCATTATGATGCAGAAGTAACCTTTTTATTTAAGTTTATGAAATCTATAAATGGTTACCAACTTTCACAAAATTGTGTGGTATCATAACCTCATCATACAACCTGTACTTATGCAATTAGCTTTTCTACACATCTTGTATACCAATTACTGTATACATATTTTTTTCATAGGTATCTCAGGCTTGTGCACAAAACATTTGCCTGGTTACCTCTGGTGAATAAAAGGCCTTTCTGGCCTAGAAGTAAATACAGTAAAACCCTGACTTACATATGCCTCGAGTTACATAAAATTTGACTTACATAATGATTTTGTGCTAAAACCATGTCCCAATTTACACGATTTCCTATGGGTTTGCTTCGAGTTACATAAAGATTATTTTTCCTATGGGTTTGCTTCGAGTTACGAAAAAATTATTTTTTTCCTATGGGTTTGCTTCGAGCTACATAAAAAACTGATTTAAGCAAAAGCCTAAGGAATGGATTTTTTCGTAAGTAGGGGTTTTACTATATATACATATGTGTATATATATATATATATATATATATATATATATATATATATATATATATATATATATATATATATATATATATGTATACATATGTATACATATGTATACACACATACACACACAGAGCTTCTCCAACGTAATGTTGAATATTTAGCTATTTGATTTAATTTTACCCTCATTAAATTCTTATTATGTTTTATAAACAAAATATTTTCAAGATTCAAATTCAATTCCTGTGCTTTTTGCTCTAACCATATTAAACCTTTGGATTGTGAAATAATATCTAGTACTATATGCCTTAACTGATTGGTAGAACATTTGAACCTTAAGAGGTAGTGTTGTGAAACCCTAAAGAATGCAAGCGCGGCGCCAAAATGGCCGCCGCGCTCTTTGCGGGCCCCCCTCACCGGACGAAGACATCCGGGTAGTCAGGGGGGCTTATAAAAGGGGCGGCCACGAGGCAGCCGAGCTGCCATTTTGCGAAGCGACGGAGAGGAGAAGTTTTTCCCCAATTGCTCCGTCGCTCTTACCTTAGCCGGGAAGCGTACCTTGGGCAGCGGTCCTTTTCGCTCCTTTTCGCTCCTTTTCTTCGTCTTCCCAGCACTTCTACAGATGCCTTCCAAAAAGAAGGCGATGGCGAACGCGGTTCGCACTGCACGGAGGCGCCAGCCGGGTCGGAGGACCGCGACTGCGCCCCCCCAACAGCCTCCCTTGCCGGGGGCACCCACTGGGACCGGTGTGATGGGGTCGGTTGCCCCATGGCCCGAAACCGGGCATCCTCAGACTGGCCCGGCGGGGGCCGCGGCCACCGGCCCGCGATTGGCGGCCCCCGGCCCTGGCCCGGTTCACTCCTCGGGGCCTTCTGCCCTTGGCCCGCAGCTTCCTGCGGTGGGTTTTCACCAGAGGGGGTGGTTGGGTTCCCTTCCCTGGCAGGGCATGCCTCCGGCCCCTCAGGGGCTGGTACTGGGTTCATGGCCATATTCGGGCCCCGGGGTCCAGAGACCTGGCCCGGCACCTGCTACCGGTGGGCCGGCTGGCCCTATTCCCCCCATTAGCGTTGGGGGCTATGTTAACGTCGATGCCCTTCCAGCCCGCGCGGCGGCCCTTGAGGCGTCCTTGGGTATGGTTAACCCACTCGAGGCGCCTTTGGGATCACAGGTCGATGCATCGGCTCCCGGTCATCGCCAGGCGGCCGGACGGGTCGAGCTGCTCGAGGCCCGTGGGTCGGCGTCAGCCGCTGCCTCGCAGCTCCCCATGCAACAGATGCTGCCGGCAGGTACTGACCAGGCCCCGTCCACGAGCTCGGTTGCGGTCACGAGCTCCGACGCACGCAGTGGGCCGGAACCCCCGGTGGGGGCGGCCCATGGGGGTGCAGCGTGTGAGTATACGGTTCAAACTAGTGCACCCACACCACTGCCTACATTGGGGGGAGGCTTCCAGTGGCTGTGGCCTCGTATGGTTGGCGCGGTGGTCCAGCCACTGCCTGCCCAGCCGGGGACGGCACCTTCGACCCAGGGCCCCACTTGGGGTGGCGCCCCCTATCCCGTTGGGAATTTACTCGGGGTGGCGGGTTTGGTCCAGGCTCCTTTCACCGCCCCCACTGCTGCCACTGTGCCGGTATCGGCGTTGCCTACGGCAGGGTATTCTTTACCCCTTGGGGATCATCTGGCCCAGGCTACCAAAGAAAAAATCTGGCGGGGGGAGTACGTGGACATTTTCTCCCTTCTGAATAGAGAACCCACCAAGGAGGAGAGGGAGGGGCAGGATGAGAAGGATAAGGAGCAAGCGCGTCGTCGTAAGCCGCCTCGCACGTGGGCCAACTGGCTGCCAGCGTACCTCATATACATGGCTGTGTACCTCAGGGCCCGGCTGGATCTGGCCATTCCGATGGTACAGTATTTGGATAACATATACCGGGCGATGGTTGACTTCCCCGGCCTGTCGTGGTTGGCTTACGACGAAGAATTCCGCATGAGAATGCCCCTACACACGGAGATGAGGTGGGATGAGCCCTGCCAGAAGCTGTGGCTTCTGTACATGACCCCCACGCGCCCTGCGCCTGGGGAGAGGTACCATTGTGGACATGCGGTCCAGCGAGCTGCTCTGGCGCAGGCACCCCGCCAGGTGGCGGGGCAGGGGGTTCCAGCCCGCCTGCTGTGTTGGACCTTCTCGGCCAATGGTACCTGTAGTAGGAGAAATCGCCGATATAGGCATGAGTGTCCCTCTTGTGCTGGTCCCCATGCTGCCTCCGCCTGTCCCAGGCCAGGAGGAGCGCGGGGCAGGGGTAGAGGTGGACAGGGGGCGGGCAAGACTGCCGCAGAGGGAGCTGGTCAGGCGAAAGGGCCCCTCACCAATTAACTTGGACATGTTGGAGCGTTGGCTCACGATGTACCCAAGGAGGGCAGACGCAGCTTACCTGCTTGAGGGTTTCCAGCAAGGGTTTCGCATTCCTTTCACGGGGGACAGGGCTCCCCAAGATGCACCCAACCTCTTGTCACTCAGGGGAAGGGAGGAGGTGGCTGCCTTGAGCATTACTAAGGAGGTCGATGCCGGCAGGGTCGCCGGCCCTTTCCCTGCACCCCCGTTTCCTAATCTCAAAGTTTCCCCCTTGGGGTTAGTGCCCAAAAAGTCACTGGGTGAGTTCCGCTTAATACATCACTTGTCTTACCCAGCCGGCCGATCGGTCAATGATGCTATCCCTGATGACCTTTGTTCGGTCAGGTATACATCTTTTGACCAGGCACTGCGCATGGTGCGCTCATGTGGCCCGGGTGCACTGTTGGCTAAGTGCGACATCAAGTCGGCCTTCCGTCTCTTACCGGTGCACCCGGGCGACTTTGAGTTGCTGGGTTTCAAGTTCCGGGGTGAATATTATTTCGACAAGGCCATGCCTTTTGGTTGTTCCATTTCATGCTCGGCATTCAAGCGTTTCAGCACCTTCCTACAGTGGGCTTTCGTTCGCAGGTCAGGCTCTCGGTCTGTAGCCCATTACCTGGATGATTTCTTATTCGGGGGTGAACGGGGCTGGGACACGTGCTCGCGTCTCCTCAACACATTTCAGACGCTAATGAAGGAACTTGGTGTCCCTTTAGCGCCCGAAAAGACTGAGGGCCCATCTACCAAGCTCACATTCCTGGGGGTGGAAATTGACACGGTAGTGCAAGCATCCAGGTTACCGGCAGATAAGGTGTCACGGATCGTTGCACTCATATCCGACTTGCTGGCTAAACGCAGGGCGTCCCTTCGTGAGCTACAGGTGCTGCATGGTCACCTCAATTTTGCTTGCAGGGTGATCGCACCTGGCAGAGCCTTTGCTCGGCGCTTGTGCGACGCCATGACAGGCTTAACCAAGCCCCACCACAGGGTACGTCTTAGTAGGGGCCTTAAGGCAGATATGCTCATTTGGCTCCAGTTCCTGAGGGAGTTCAATGGGGTGTCATTTTGGAGGTCCGACCTTCTGGCCTCCCCTCGTTTTCAGGTCCAGTCCGATGCATCGGGGTCCCTGGGTTACGGGATGTACTTCAAAGGGAGGTGGGCCTACGGCAGGTGGCCGCCAGCCTGGTTGGGCACAGGTCGCTTGCGCGATCTCACTATCTGGAATTTTTTCCCATTCTGGGAGCCTTGATGCTATGGGGTGAGGAGTGGGCCAATTCGGCAGTACATTTCTAGTGTGACAATGCGGAAGTGGTCCACATTGTCAACTCACAGACGTCCAAATCTCCCAGGGTCATGGAGCTGGTGCACCAGTTTGTGTTGCGCAGCCTGCGCCTCAATGTGCTATTCAGGGCTAGGCATGTGCCTGGTATTAATAACGATATCGCTGACGCTTTGTCCCGCCTGCAGATCTCCCGGTTCCGTGCCTTGGACCCGGACGCAGAGGAATTTCCCTCGCCGCTCCCGGACGAGATATGGACACTTGGCAAGGAGAGGTGAACCGGGCGATCGGCATGTCGCTGGCGCCCCGCACGCATAAGGCGTATCACCATGCATTCATCACTTTCCAGGCCTTTTGTGCACAGTTTCGACTACTCGAGGCTTGGCCTATCCCAGTCGCCCACATTCTCCAATTCATGGTTTACCTACATGCCCAGGGCCTAGCCCCCCGCACCATAGCATCCAGGCTGTCAGCGTTGGCATTCCTGGCCAAAGTGGTGGGTTATGCTGACAGCACCACTGATTTCCGTATACGACATGTTTTGGAGGGGTGGGTGCGGGAGCGTGGGCGTAGCCCGGATGACCACCACCCAATTTCCCCGGGGGTACTTACCCATCTAGCACGGGGCTGGCATGACCTCTGTTTTGACAGGTATGAGGCAGCCCTGTTTCATGCGGCTACTACGGTGGCCTTTTTTGGAGCGCTCCGCATCAGCGAGCTGGTGATGCTGTCTAAGGCGGATGCAAGTCGTAGGGCACTGGAACTCGACGATGTCTATGTTTGCAATGATTGGGCTCAGTTGAGGATACGCTCCTCTAAAGTTGATCAGCACGGCGTAGGCAGTGGTGTAAGACTGCTACGATGTTCATTGGCAGACATCTGTCCGGTTGGTGCCCTACAGGAGTTCCTTGCACTGCGTGGCACGCACCATGGCCCGTTTTTCTGTCACCAAGATGGGTCTCCCCTCACTAAATTTCAATTTTGGAGGGTGACCGGTAAGGCACTAGCCAGTGTTGGCCTCCCTGGGGCTCGTTACGGCACCCATTCATTCAGGATAGGGGCGGCTTCTACTGCAGCTGCTTTTGGGTACTCCGGGGCGGAAATACGCCGCATGGGAAGGTGGGGATCACAATGTTTTCAGTTTTATGTCCGCCCTCTTCAACCGTGAGTACCAGTTTAGTCACTCCACTGTGTCTCCCCCCCCCCTTTTTTTCCTTGACAGACCCTGGGTGTCGTATTACACCGGTGGCAGTATGGCTGGTGGGCCACAGCTACGTGCATAGGGCAGCGTCGTACGCTGCGGCGACAGAGTGGGGACCCCGACTGGGACTGGGTGCATCCGCAAGTCTCAGATGGTATGGTAAGCGCGGCATGTTATGGCGGGAACTGTTGCCATTCCTTTTATCCAGCAGGAATGCTGACCCGCCAGATATTCTGATCATACACCTTGGGGGCAATGATGTGGGGCAGGTCACTGGCCTATCGCTGAAGCATGCGATTTGCGGTGACCTGGCTTACTTACATTATGTGTGGCCTGCCACAACCCTCATTTGGTCAGACATGGTACCGCGGCATGCTTACAGGGGAGGGTTCGACCTCCAGGCCCTTGACCGAGCTCGTCGCTTGGTGAACAGGGCTATTGCCCGGTTCCTTCTCGACAAGGGTTGGGGGCGTGTCATTCGACACCCCGCCATCAGCCTACAAAATTATGAGCTTTATTCAGGGATGGGGTCCATCTGTCGCAGGGAGGTATGGACCTCCTGTTAGGTGATTGGCGAGCAGGCCTGTTGGCCGAGCTGACGGCCTGGGAGGGGGCATCGAGCCTTTATTGAGCCTCTCCGTGTGGCGGGTAGCACTGGTAAGGTAAACATTTATGACCCACAGGTATCCGGCAGGTTCGCAATTGACTGGACAACACTAGACAGGCACAAGTTGATTAACGTTGTCCGGTCAACGACGAACCAGGCGATGGGGTGATGGCAAGAGCTAGGCAGCATGCATCACCCCGTTATTTTACGGATACGCGTCAGAGGGTGGGGTCAGTAGTTAGATATTGACTACGGTCAACAATTTGTTTGTTGTCAACAAACAAATTGATACAAATGGATACATTGTAACCAATTGCCATTTGCAATTTTGGGTGGTACCTTACCAGTGTTACTTCGGCCTGCTTGCCTTAAGAATTATAATTGGTTGAATACCAATAGAAATTTATAATTCGGACTAGGGCATGAATCAATAAATGTGGCCCAATGCCGTTATCCACTTTCATCAGTGTCTGAGTCCTTTATTGGGGGGTGCGCCTGCAAAGAGAATCACAGCATATGCTCCAAGTTAAATCCTGTAGCAAGCAGCAATCGTTAGTGCAATCTCAATTACAGTAATGCATTTACTTTATATGATCATTGGATTAGATATTTTGACCATTTAAAATTAAAGATTGACTGAATTAAGGAAGTAATAATTAGCTGGCACTTCTTATACTTTCACTGCACAAAGTGCTCCACAAAACTCGAGATTTATCATCATAGCAAAGAATTGATCTTATGGGATCATATAATGTTCTGTAATGCTAGGGAATAACTCTCTTTTCAATTGTGCCAGAATTATAACTACTCCATAGCCTCATCAACTTTAATCTAGCTCTCTCAAAGCAGAGTTGTAGGAGTTTTGCATCTACCTGGGGAAATATTTGCTCAGTATCTTGCTGAGAGCTCATCTGTTTACTCATATCGTAAGCGGGAGGCTGACAGGTGCCTGAAGACTGGAACAGGGAAGCAGCATTTTGTCATGAAAAATGGGGAGGGGAACAAATAGGTTTTGTGAACCAGCATGCAAACCCAATGAGTAATAATTAAATACATATTATTTTCATGAGTGTACCTTCTTGAAAACAATATATAAAAATGAAGAGGAAAAACTGATAACACTTTGTTTTAAACAATGACGAGTTTATTTATAATTTAAGCTTATTCTTCTAAATTGTCAAAATTGGTATATGCCATATTTTGCATTAATGAACCATGAAATCCATGTTTCCAGTATAGCTAAGGCAGTGATGGTGATCCTTGGCACTCCAAGTGTTCAATCCCTAGAAGCCCTGATCAGCAGGAGTGCTGACTTGGGTTTCTGGTAATTGAAGTCCAAGAACACCTGGAGTGCCGAGGTTGGCCATCACTGGGCTAAGGTATGTCTGCTTCCACAAAGAAGAGTGAAAGTTGGATCTTGATTTAGGTGTATGCAACTGAGCTAGTTGAAAGTAGACTTCTCCAGCCCATCCTTCTCATGGCAGCAGTCGCAGCCACCAAAAATGATACAGAGATTGTCTGGGCAAACCTTGCAAAAGTTTCACCAGTTTGGGAATTCTGGGAGCTATATTCCAAAGAAATAATTTGTCTGTCTTCTTGGTTTTGGTACTGGGTTGATCAGAATGAAATGTGAAGGCAGAAAGCCTGAAAATCAAGTAAAGGGATCATCTACAAGAGTAGATCTTCATCTGCACAAGGCAAATTTCAGATCTAATCTCATATTTACTTGAGCTCAATCTCTAGGAGTTTAGTTAACCATAGTAGCAGTACAAGTCTCTGCATGTCTCTCTAAACGTAAGCCCCATTAACTTCAGCGGGATTCATTTTTTGATAAGAATACATAGCAGTGGTATGAGAATCTGTAGTCCAAACGTCACTTCCAACACCCAGCCTGAGTGAGACTGGATCATTCTTCAAATGAATAGCATCAGCATGAAGTGGCAACTGGCCTGAGGTAGAGAAGCAATAATCCCATCTCTTCTAATATCACAGTTTTTCATAAACGCCAGGTTTCCCGCTTCAATCTCCATAACAAATCAAAGCTATGAAGGGTCTGAAAGAGTGAATTATAGAGAAATGTCTGCTCCTGCTCCATTTCCAACCCTGAATTCATAAACATAACATTTGGGCATACCTGTACATGTAAAGTCAAACAGAATCATATCATGTACAAACAGCAGTACAGGTAAAAAACCACTATATTTTATTTATTAATTTTAAAACTGAAAATACTTTAATATTGCTTCTAAAGCAGGAGTTTTCAACCTTTTTAATCTGGGGGCTGGGTCACGCTCCCTCAGACAGCTTCAGGGGCTGGACGGCCATTTTGCCCTTCCTCCACCATATGGCACTTCCTGGTGTGGTGGAGGTGAGCCACATGAAATGGTGCTGAGAGTCACCTCCGGCTCACAGGTCGCAGGTTGAGAATCCCTGTTCTAAAGCAAACCCATTCTCTTTTGACTGAGAGAAGCTGTCCTCCATGCATCTGTATACATGTACATTTTCACACAGCTGTTAAGTGTGTGACCAGAGTACACATATAGCTGGCACAGCTGAAACCACCACCTGTAACCTTTTCATGCCTTCTTTCAATGTGTGAAAGTGTCTGCCTGTCTCCCCTTTTCATGTTTCTAGGCTACAACAAGTCTCTCCCCAAGACTCTTATTTTCAGTCTCTATCGTACAAAGAGAGGAAGATCTATTCAATTGCTTGGTAGAGAATAGCTCTAAATATTGTGGGAAGGAAAACAGAGATATGAGATTAATTCAAGAGACAAGACTGTCATAAAACACTAGATTTTCTCTTATTTATTTATTTATTTAAATTTATATGCCGCCCAATCAGGAGATCCCGACTCAGGGCGGTGTACAACAGTTAAAAATGTATAAAAATAGATTTTAAAATCCCAAATCGCCCGCTCACTTCCCCACCCTACTACCCCCCACCCCAATTAAAAGAATAAAAAGAAATAAAAGGGAATGGGGGAGGGGGGAATACAACAACACAAAGGGAGGGATATTAACTAAGTACTAACTGGGGATGAGCCAACAGGCTGGAGCCGTATTCCAATTAAGGCCCCACACCTGTCCTGCCAGCCAGGTTTTCAGACTTTTCCTGAAGGGCAGCAGTTCTGTCTGTAGCATACCTGTCAACCTTCCCAATTTGGCCGGGATTACCCCGTAAATTGACGTCGATTGACGTCATAACCCAGCCCCCACTGCCAAAACCCCATAATTTGGCAGCGGGGGAAACACTTTCCGCGCATGCGCGGAAGGTTTTTACCCCTTCCATGCATGCGCGGAAGTGCTACGTCACTTGCGTAAGGACTGTGCAAGTGGCGTAGCACTTCCGCGCATGCGTGGAAGGGGTAAAACCTTTCCACGCATGCGTGGAATGCGACCTGCGCACAAGCGATGTGCGCAGGTCCCGTTTTTCCAGAGCCGTGGGTTGACAGGTATGGTCTGTAGCCTCAATTCTGTTGGAAGGAGGTTCCAGAGGGCTGGTGCGGACACAGAGAAGGCCCTTCTTTGTGTGTCAGAGAGGCGGACCCCTCTAGCTGAAGGCACAACTAGGGAGCCCCTCCGGTCTGCTCTGGTTGGACAGACAGACACTCCCAGGACGATGCGGTCTCTCAGGTATCCTGGCCCACTGCCATATAGGGCTTATCCTTTTTTGCACAGAGAAATGGAGAGAAGATACCCTCTTTGGCACACACACACACACACAAACCACCAAAACAAAACTCCAGCACTGTGAGAGTACACAAATTTGTGGGATTTTAGAGTACAGCCTCTAGGACACTAGTGGGGGTCCCGAGACTGATGGGACATACATTTTAACCCCTAATATGGCCTTGGGGAAAATCCTTTAAGGAAGCATTATTTTGCAAGCAGAAGCTGCAGTTTTCAATTAATTTACAAGCATCCTGGAAGTGGAGTGTAAAAAACAACAACAAAGACAGCAAACTACAAATCAGATGATGAGTCTTGAGAATTAGAAAGCATTTAAAAAAGTGCAACAAAGGCATTGCCAGTGATGACACCATTATTATCTAGCATTACCAATGGTATCTTGCACATAACCAATAAACTGTGTGGAATCCCCATGGCTGCAGTGTGTGGGATGTATGTGTGTGTACAGAACTTTCTGCATGTCTATGACATCATGGTATGTTAACTGGTTTAATCATAAACTGGAAAGTCCAAATCAAACACATCCACAATAGGAATTATTGGCTGAAATCTAGTATTAAGTCACAACTAGAGCAGGCCCATTGAACCAATTGAACTTAAATAGATGTTGATGCATCAAATTCCAGTTCAATGGGCCTAACTCTAGTTGCAACTTACTATTGGATTTCAGTCAATATTGCAAAATAAATTAAATACTGAAACCGTCAACCTAGCTCTGTTTTCTTTTAAACTGAGAATGCCCTGTAAATGAATTAAAACAGTATCAAAATTTCCAGAAATGCTATAGACATGCAAGTAGCTTGCCTTTGATTTCTTTATACATCCATATCCATCATGTTATAATTTTGAAATTGGAAAAATTGACAAGTCCTAAAAAAAACTTTCTGAAATGGTAAATGATACTGTTTGAATACTAAAAGAATAGATTCCAATGTTTTTGGAAATTAAGTGGTAAAAGTCAAATCATAAATTTAGGTTTCCTGTTTCAAGAAAACTCAAGCAACAAGGTTGTTGTATCCTGACTCTCTATCCATATAGGAAAACTACAAATATGTTTGTTAGAACAGGTTGTTTACCTTAAGTACAACCCAGCTGAACAAAGAGAAGACCGTGTATTCGGCATGTTGGCCATCTGTGTTACTGTTACTCTGTAAACAGTAAACTTTTCTCTGAGAAGCAACCTATATTCTACCTATCGCAGCATACATTTTACAAAGTGAAAGAAGCAAAAAGGTTTACTTAACTACTCAGAAAGTCTATGCATATGGTAAGACCTCTGGTGCAAAATACAAGGCAGAATCTTATTGTGGATTTATGGCAGAATAAGTATCATTGCATAAATTAGCAGGCAAATTCCTACTACTTAACAAGTTCCCATTTGCACTCCTAGCTATGCAGGAAATCAGAGAACTGGTATGTGACTACACTATAGTTTACACAGTCATCTCTTAATCTGATGCATACTGAATACTGTATAATGACTGCCTGTCATTGCAGGCGCACCCCCCAATAAAGGACTCAGACACTAATGAAAGTGGATAACGGCATTGGGCCACATTTATTGATTCATGCCCTAGTCCGAATTATAAATTTCTATTGGTAAAACGACCAATCATAATTCTTAAGGCAAGCAGGCCGAAGTAACACTGGTAAGGTACCACCCAAAATTGCCAACGGCAATTGGTTACAATGTATCTATTTGTATCAATTTGTTTGTTGACAACAAACAAATTGTTGACCGTAGTCAATATCTAACTAATGACCCCACCCTCTGACGCGTATCCGTGAAATCACGGGGTGATGCATGCTGTCTAGCTATAGCCATCACCCCGTCGCCTAGTTCGTCGTTGACCGGACAACGTTTAACCAACTTATGCCTGTCTAGTGTTGTCCAGTCAATTGCGAACCTGCCGGATACCTGTGGGTCATAAATGTTTACCTTACCAGTGCTACCCGCCCATGTGACCAAAGTCAACAGCAGCAACAGAAACCCCTATATCAAACCATAGCAACAGTGTGGGATGGGCAAAAAAGCCAGGACCCAAGAGCCAATGTGGGTCCCAGCCAAAAATTCCCACCCGGCCCCGAAGCGACCAAAATATCACACTGTTAACTAGGGAGGGGGTGGAGGGGAAAAACTTCTCCGCTCCGTCGCTTTGTAAAATGGTAGCGCAGCTGCCTCGTGGCCACGCCTTTTATAAGGGAGCTGGCCACGCCCCCTAACTACCCGGATGCCTTCGTCCGGTGGGGGGCCCCCGCAAAGAGCACGGCGGCCATTTTGGCGCCGCGCTTGCATTGCAGGCGCACCCCCCAATAAAGGACTCAGACACTAATGAAAGTGGATAACGGCATTGGGCCACATTTATTGATTCATGCCCTAGTCCGAATTATAAATTTCTATTGGTAAAACGACCAATCATAATTCTTAAGGCAAGCAGGCCGAAGTAACACTGGTAAGGTACCACCCAAAATTGCCAACGGCAATTGGTTACAATGTATCTATTTGTATCAATTTGTTTGTTGACAACAAACAAATTGTTGACCGTAGTCAATATCTAACTAATGACCCCACCCTCTGATGCGTATCCGTGAAATCATGGGGTGATGCATGCTGTCTAGCTATAGCCATCACCCCGTCGCCTAGTTCGTCGTTGACCGGACAATGTTTAACCAACTTATGCCTGTCTAGTGTTGTCCAGTCAATTGCGAACCTGCCGGATACCTGTGGGTCATAAATGTTTACCTTACCAGTGCTACCCGCCACACGGAGGGGCTTCAAAGAAGGCCTGACGCCCCCCCCCCCCCGACCGTCAGCTCGGTCAACAGGCCTGCTCGCCAATCACCCAACAGGAGGTCCAAACCGCCTCGCGACAGATGGGCCCCATCCCCTGCATACAGGTCATAATTTTGTAGACTAATAGCGGGGTGACGACTGACCCTCCCCCAAGCCCTGTCGACAAGGAACTGCGCCACTGCCCTATTCACCATGCGTCTAGCGCAGTCAAGGGCCAGGAGGTCGAAACCCCCTCTGTACGCATGGCGCGGAACCATGTCCGACCAAACAAGGGTTGTGGCGGGCCAGACGTAATGCAGGTAGGCGAGGTCCTCGCAAATCACATGCTTCAGCGATAAGCCGGTGACCTGGCCCAAATCATTGCCCCCTAGGTGTATGATGAGAATGTCAGGCGGGTCAGCATTCTGGCCTGAAAAAAGGAAAGGCAGCAGCTCCCGCCATAACATCCCAGGCTTACCATGCCATGTGAGACTTGCGTATGCACCCAGTCCCAGTCGGAGTCCCCACTCTGTCGCCGCAGCGTAACGCGCTGCCCTGTGCACGTAGCTATGGCCCACCAGCCATACTGTCACCGGTGTAATACGACACCCAGGGTCTGTAAGGAAAAACGAGGAAAAGAAGGTAAGGTGACTAAACTGGTACTCACGGCGGAAGTGGGCGCACATAAAACTGAAAACATTGCGAACCCCACCTTCCCATGCTGCGTATGTCAGCCCCGGAGTACCCAAAAGCAGCTGCAGTTGAGGCCGCCCCTATTCGGAATGAATGGGTGCCATAACGGGCGCCCGGGAGGCCCACACTGGCCAGCGCTTTGCCTGTCACCTTCCAAAATTGAAATTTAGTAAGGGGAGACCCATCTTGGTGACAGAAAAACGGGCCATGGTGCGTGCCACGCAGTGCAAGAAACTCCTGTAGGGCACCAACCGGACAGATGTCTGCCAAAGAACACCGTAGCAGTCTTACACCACTGCCTACGCCATGCTGATCCGTCTTAGAGGAGCGTATCCTCAACTGAGCCCAGTCTTTGGCAACATAGACATCCTCGAGTTCCAGTGCCCTACGACTTGCATCCGCCTTAGACAGCATCACAAGCTCGCTGATGCGGAGCGCTCCAAAAAATGCCACCGTTGTGGCTGCATGAAATAGGGCTGTCTCATATCTATCAAAACAGAGGCCAGGCCAGCCCCGGGCCAACTGGGTAAGAACCCCTGGGGAAATCGGGTGGCGGTCGTCCGGGCAACGCCCGCGCTCGCGCACCCACCCCTCCAAAACATGTCTCACACGGAAGTCAGTGGTGCTGTCCACATGACCTCCCACTTTGGCCATAAAAGCCAACGCTGACAGCTTAGATGCTACGGTGCGATGTGCAAGGCCCTGGGCATGCAGGTAAACCATGAACCACAGAACATGGGTTACCGGGATCGGCCAGGTTCCTGGCAGTTGAAATTGGATACAGAATGCTCTGAAAGAATTAAATGTGTGGTGATACGCCTTACGCGTGCGTGGCGCTAGTGACAGGCCAATCGCCCGGTTCACCTCTCCTTGCCAATGGTCCATATCTCGTCCGGGAGTGGCGAGGGAAATTCCTCCGCATCCGGGGCCAAGGCACGGAACCGGGAGATCTGCAGGCGGGACAAAGCGTCAGCAATATCATTATTAACCCCTGGGACATGCCTGGCCCTGAAAAGAACGTTGAGGCGCAGGCTGCGCAACACAAACTGGTGCACTAGGTCCATAACCCTGGGCGATTTAGAAGTCTGTGCATTGACAATGTGGACAACAGCCGCATTGTCACACCAGAAATGCACAACCGAGTTGGCCCACTCCTCGCCCCATAGCATCAAAGCACCCAGGATAGGGAAAAATTCCATATATGTGAGATCACGCAGGCGACCCGTGCCTGCCCAGGCTGGTGGCCACCCACCATAGGCCCACTTCCCATTGAAGTACATCCCATAACCCAGAGATCCCGAGGCATCGGACTGAATCTGAAAATGAGGGGAAGCCAGGAGGTCAGACCTCCAAAATGAGACCCCATTGAACTCCCTCAGGAACTGTAGCCAGACCAGCATGTCTGCCCTGATACCCCGGGTAAGCCGAACCCTATGGTGGGGCCTGGATAATCCTGCCATGGCGTCGCACAAGCGCCAAGCGAACGCCCTGCCCGGTGCGACCACCCTGCAAGCGAAATTGAGGTGACCATGTAGCACCTGCAGTTCCTTCAGTGATGCCTTGCGCTTGGCCAGCAAGTCCGAGATAAGGGCCACTATTCTGGACACCTTATCCCGCGGTAACCTAGACGCCTGCGCTACCGTGTCAATCTCCACCCCCAGGAAGACTAGCTGGTTAGATGGGCCCTCGGTCTTTTCGGGCGCTAAAGAGACACCGAATTCTTCCATTAGCGTCTGAAATGTGTTGAGGAGACGTGTACACGTGTCCCAGCCCCGTTCACCCCCGAATAAAAAGTCATCCAGGTAATGGGCTACAGACCGGGACCCTGACCTGCGGATGAAAGCTCACTCTAGGAAGGTACTGAAGCGCTCGAAGGCCGAGCATGATATGGAACAGCCAAAAGGCATGGCCTTATCAAAGTAATATTGACCCCGAAACTTGAAACCCAGCAACTCAAAGTCGCCCGGGTGCACCGGCAAGAGGCGAAAAGCCGACTTAATGTTGCACTTAGCCAGCAGCGCACCCGGGCCACATGAGCGCACCATGTGCAGCGCGTGGTCAAAAGATGTATACCTGACTGAGCAAAGGTCATCAGGGATAGCATCATTGACCGATCGGCCGGCTGGGTAGGACAAGTGATGAATGAGGCGAAACTCGCCCGGTGACTTTTTAGGCACTAAGCCCAAGGGCGATACCTTAAGATTGGGAAACGGGGGTGAAGGGAAAGGGCCAGCGACCCTGCCCGCAACGACCTCCTTCTTAATGCTGGCAGCAGCCACCTCCTCCCTCCCCCTAAGGGATAAAAGATTGGGGGCATCCTGAGGGGACCTATCACCCATGAAAGGGATACGGAACCCCTGCCTAAAACCCTGAAGGAGATAATCCGCATCCTCTCCCTTCGGGTACAATGTGAGCCAACGCTCCAACATGTCCACATTAATTGGGGAGGGAGCCTTTCGGTGAACTAACTCCATCTGCGGCAGTCTTGCCAGCCCCCTGTCCGCCCCTCCCTCTGCCCCGCGTCCCTCCAGGCCTGGGACAGGCAGAGGCCGCATGGGGGCCAGCACAGGTGGGACACTCATGTCTGTATTTGCAATTCTTCCTATTGCAGGAACCATTGGACGAGAAAGTCCAGCACAGCAGGCGGGCTGGAACCCCCTGCCCCGCCACCTGGCGGGGAACCTGTGCTGGGGCCGCTCGCTGGACCGCATGTCCACAATGGTATCTCTCCCCGGGCGCGGGGCGCGTGGGCGTCATGTACAAAAGCCACAGCCTCTGGCATGGCTCATCCCACCTCATCTCGGGGTGCAGGGGAATCCGCATACGGAATTCCTCGTCATAAGCCAACCACGATGGGCCCGGAAAGTCAACCATCACCCTGTAGATGTTGTCCAAATACTGGACCATCGGAATTGCCAAATCCGGCCGGGCCCTAAGGTACACCGCCATGCATATGAGGTAGGCCGGCAACCAGTTGGCCCACGTACGTGGTGGCTTGTGACGACGTGCCTGCTACTTATCCTTCTCATCCTGCCCCTCCCTTTCCTCCTTGGTGGGCTCTCTGTTGAGGAGTGAGAAGATATCCACGTACTCCCCCGCCAGATCTTCTCTTTGGTGGTCTGTGCCAAATGGTCACCCAGTGGTAAGGAATACCCCGCCGATGGCAAGGCCGACACAGGCACAGCAGGAACTGCTGGCATCTGAAAAGGGGCCTGTACTAACCCAGCCACCCCCAAAACATTCCCCACAGGGTAGGAAACACCCCCCACCACGGGGCCCTGGGTGGTAGTTGTCGTCGCCGGGTGGGGCGTCAGCGGCTGAACCGCCGCCCCACCCACGCGAGGCCAAGGCCATTGAAACCCCCCCCCCCAACGTGGCCACGTGTGTAGGTGCACTAGTTTGGACCACATACTCACATGCTGCACCCCCATAGGCCGCCCCCACTGGGGGTTCTGGCCCACTGGGGGCGTCGGAGCTCACGACCGCCGTGGAGCTCGTCGATGGGGCCTGACCCGCACCGGTCTGTTGATTGGGGAGCTGCGAGGCAGTGGCCGAGGTCGTGCCACGCGCCTCAAGCAGCTCGACCCGTCCTGTCGCCTGCCGCTGCCCAGCAGACGACGCGTTGAAATGAACCCCAAAGGGAGCCCCAGAGTGGCTAGCCCGGGCCAAGGATGCCTCGAGGGCCGCAACGCGGGCCAATAAGGCTTCCACGCTGACATGGGGCAAAGGGCCAGCCGGCCCGCCTACTACAGGCATGGGTACAGGTCCCTGTACCCCGGGGCCCGAATAGGGCCACAACCCCACACCCGGGCCCGGTAGGGCCAATGTAGCAACCCACCAGGGAAGGGGACCAGACCACCCCCCAAGGCTGGAAGGCCCCGGAGCGAGCTGCACCCCTATAGAGGAAGGCCCAGCAGAATGGGCAACACCAGGAGCGGTGTCCACCGCTTGCGGGCCGAGGGCCGCAGCCCCTACTGGACCCGTGCGTGGGCCCCCATTCTCCGGCCAAGGGGGAATAGACCCCATTCCACCAGTCCCGGTGGGTGCAGGCAAAGGCGGCTGCTGGGGAGGCGCAGCCGCGGTCCTCCGACCCGGATTGCGCCTCCGAACCGCACGAGCCGCGCTCGCAGCCGCCTTCTTCTTCGAGGGCATCTCAGCCAATCGCTGGGAAGCCGAAAACGAGAAAATTCAGCAACCTAAAGGCTTCCCGGTAAAGGTAAAAGCGACGGAGGTAAGAGGGAAAAACTTCTCCGCTCCGTCGCTTCGTAAAATGGCAGCGCAGCTGCCTCGTGGCCACCCCTTTTATAAGGGAGCTGGCCACGCCCCCTAACTACCCGGATGCCTTCGTCCGGTGGGGGGGGGGGCGCAAAGAGTGTGGCGGCCATTTTGGCGCCGCGCTTGCATTATATTTTTAATTTTAACTACCTGAATTGCAACAGTACAATGCCTGGCAAATGTGAAAACTAAGGTATGGAATTGCCCAGAATGGCAACTCGTCACTCCCGGAAGTGGAAGTAAAATGCGCCCATAAGGGCGTGTTTTACTTCCGCTTCTGGGAGTGATAGGGCAGTGTGGACCAGATGAATCACAGTAAAACCATTTGTATGGATTTACGGAGGCTTGGGCTTCTGGGAATTGAAGTCCAAGAACATCTGGAGTGCCAAAGTTCGCCATCACGGTCATAGGATGTAGGGCAGTGCTAACCATTCTGTCCTCCTTGATTAGAAACACAAGAAAAAGGGAAAGAGCAATAATAATCTGAAACTTTGAAAAGCTCATATTGGATGAGTTGGAGCCACATTAGTTGAAATTCATGAAGAGGACAGAAAGGTTAGCCAATGCTTGAAGACTAAGGAAATGTGGAACATGGGAACAGAATCTCTGCTACTGGTTCTGGTGAACTAGTCCAAACCTCCTGATTCCCACCACTGGGTCTAGGATTGAATAAAGGCATTTGAATTCTGAGAAAAGAAAACAGAGAAAGAAATTGTAACATCCAATTAATTGTTTCAATACACCATTTCCAACAGTGTAATTTTTCTTAATAGGGCAGTGTGGAAGGGCTTTCTACTACTGAACCTACAAGAAAGGAATTCTGCAGCTTGTAGGTGTTTGTCTAGTTGTACAAGCTTTTGTATGCTGCAACCCACAATTGCAAAACTACAGAAGAAATGCCAATGTTCATGACAGTATTAAAAAGAAAATATAATTTTAGAAAACATAGTTATCTAAAGTGTCATTTTCTAGAGATGTCCAGGTGAATTTCCCAAACTTAAATAAACTATCTCCTTGTTTTCTTATTTAGGATCTCCTCGGTGACAGATTTTTGCACTAAGCAACAAAGTGTGCCAACACTGGAGTGAGTGATATGATCGGGTGTTAGCTGCAACACTCTGATACATCATTGAGAACTAGCACATAATTAGTGATACCTTCACAACTAAATGTTCAGCCATTAGGTCATATGTCAGATAAAACCAAAAGTACTCCTTGGCTCTCTATTTCTTCTTCACTTAATTTCTAGTTGTTCTATTTGTCTTGTTGCCCTTTTGGCTTCTCATTGAGATTAATCAATGTAGTTTATCCACACTATGTATGCATGTATATCTCTCTCTCTCTCTCTCTCAGCAGATTGAGACCCAGGTACTGCATGACAGTTTGAGCACCCGTCTCTGTCCCAGCTCCTGCCAACCTAGCAGTTCGAAAGCAAGAAACTGCAAGTAGATAAATAGGAACCACTTTGATGGGGAAAGATCTTTAGGACATGAAAGGAGCCTCATTTGGGCGACCCCCGAGCAGAGTTTTTCCAGCAAAAATCCTTTCAACCCAGAATTTCTAACATGAAATTATTACTATTCACCAAATGAATGCCTATCATTCCTCCATTCATCTAACATAAATATAATATTCAAGACAAAATAAAGCCATTTCATATGTTCATATGACTGAGGTTTGGGCAAAGGACTCCCTAAATCACAAAGTAACTGTTAGTGCAGCATAATAGTGCAGCATAAGTATCTGTACTACAATACCAGGATACCTAAGAGGCCGCATTGCCCCAATGTTTTCGACCCGTCCTACGAGGGCGGACCGTAGGGGCTCCCTGGTGGTCCCATCAGCTAGGGAGGCACACCTCAATGGTACCAAGAGGAGAGCCTTCTTAGTATCTGCCCCGGCCCTTTGGAACCTCCTGCCACCAGAATTGTGCCTCCAAGTGAAGTTGCCCCTCTTCAGGAAGGCTTTTAAAAATATGACTTTGCCAGCAGGTGTGGGGTGCATCTAGCACCACAATCCAGTCCTGCTGACTTATTTATCCCTGTTCAGATTTTCTTTCTCCTGCCTAGTTGCCCCTCTTTTAAAGGAATCAGTGTGGGGGGGTTGTAAGATGTTTTAAATGTTTTTAAATAGTTTTAATATTCGGTTTTAACTGTATGGGGGATGGGTTTTTAACCAATGCTGTGAGCCACCTTGGGTCACCTAGGCGAGAAAGGCGGCCATATAAATAAATAAATAAATAAATAAATAAATAAAGAAATAAATAAAGAAAGAAAGAAAGAAAGAAAGAAAGAAAGAAAGAAAGAAAGAAAGAAAGATGAGTTGTTTGGATTTTTGCTTTCTTCCCAATACTCCTCAAGGAGAATCTAAACCAATGTGAAATAAAGCAATAAGATGCAACTGTAAAATTATTAATAAGTAGTTGGATTAAGAATTTGCTACTAAGAGGGCTTACAGCCATTGCATGCTTAATCTTCTGAAAGGATGTTGCTTATACATCCAAAAAACTTTAGGAGAAGTGAAACAGATTTTTCTCTCCTAATTTGTCTTCTTCATGTCTAGGCCAGACTTGAAACTGCAAAAGTGAAGGCATCTTTGGGTGAATTCATTCATCAGTTCCTTTCGCCTGACCGAGTGTGAGAAAGATTAGCTGGCAACACAAGGTTGCCGTTACCAGGGTATGTCCTATTATGGTTCAAAAATACCACAATCTTCAAGGAGGATCTTTCCTAATTCAAGTGTGTGGATTTGCCCTCCTCCAAGTGGATTGCTACATGATTGACTTCTCTGCCTATTTCTATGTTCTGTCTAATCTCTAGACTTTCTTACTAGGAAGTAAATTCCATTGAGCTTGGCATGGAATATGAGGGAAGACCAAACCTTAGTGTCATGGAGTATGTTTTCTAAACCAAAGTGCACAGCCTGGAATCCTCCAGATGTTCTAGACTCTAGCTATCACCAGTCCCAACCAACCTAGCCAATGACCAGGGATGGCAGGAGTCATTATTCATAATTTATATGGAAGACATCTTCTTGCTTATTTCTATTCTGTACAATATCTACTCAGTTTCATTTCTTCTTCTAAAAACATCTATCTACAAAGGAAGCCAACCAAATGTTTGAACAAGAAAACAATATACTGTACTGGTGTCAAGTTCATTGCATCACAGAAATAAATGCTAAAAACAAACACAGTGCAAAGTAAAATGATCAGATTTGAAAATCAACATTAAATTTCAATAACTAAATATAAAAAGATGGAATTAATTAAGCAAAACATTTTTTTTCTTTTTAAAAACATTTTCTCATATGTTTGTCACTGCAAAGTAGTTCACTGATTTGGCCTCTCTCTTTCTTCTCTATCATACTATAATCTCAAATTAGTTTTGAATTACAGTATATTCCAAAATGCACTTAACTGTTCTAATGTATAAAAGTGAGCTTTTTCATTTCTCCATTTTATTTTCTTCACACATATCTGTAAATAATTTCCTTTGCTTCAGTCAGGCTCACAGTAATAAGGATTCAGCCAAGATATATTTGCCTTAGGTCAGGCAAACAGGGGCCCATGTGGCCTACCTTTGACTGGAGCGGGATGAAAGACTAGCAAGGTCTTCTAACTGTTTGGTGACACCTCCACTAATCCTCCTGCTGTTTGCAAACAATTACAGAAGTCACCCAAGAGCAGCTATTGAAGTTTCCAAGATACGGTGTTGTTTCTTTAAAGGGTTCACTTTCAGATCCAAGGTGAATCAATTTGTCATAATCCTGAATAATTCCATTGGGCATGTTAACATACAGTAACTCAAAATCAGTGTTGATGAAAGTCTATTCTACATTTGATACGTAATTAACACATGAAATTTGGTATGGTAAAGTATAATATCAACTGATCAACCTTGGACCCTTTTTTTTTACAGGAACATACAACTGTTAGAATTATGATTTCTCCCCTTATCAATTGAACCTAATAGTTAAAACAATGGAACCTCCCATTTTGGAGAGTATATACCTCTATACGCCTGATGCAAGGGTTCAAAAACCAAAAGAAGTCACACCTTCCTAATGCTCTGTTTGTCTGATGCTTGGGAGACAAGCTATGAGAAACCTGGGGAAAATAGTCAAAAGTAGAGACATCATCTTGCAAACAAAAATTTGCATAGTCAAAGCAATGGTATTCCCAGTGGCAATATATGGTTGAGCTTTAGGAAAGCTGAGCACAGAAGAATAGACGCCTTTGAAATGTGGTGTTGGAGGAGAGTTTTGAGAGTACCCTGGACAGTGAGGAGAACAAATAAGTCAATCCTAAAAGAGATCAACCCTGACTGCTCATTAGAAGGTCAAATAGTAAAGATGAAGCTAAAGTACTTTGGACATCAAATGAGAAGAGAATATTCACTTGAGAAAGCCTTGATGCTGGGAAAGGTGGAGGGCAAAAGAAGAAAGGGGTGGCCAAAAATGAGATAGCTAGATGGTATTATAGATGCAATGGACACAGAGCTGGGCAGGCTGAGGAAGATGGTGGAGGACAGAGAGGCCTGGAGGACAATGGTTCATGGGGTCGCAAAGGGTCGGAATTGACTGTGCGACTGAACAACAACAAATCACTTCTCTAAAGTTGTTTGCTGAGTACTGCATTGTAAAAGAGAGGTGCAGGAATTCAATGAAGTGTGAAAAGACTCAAAAAGACTCGTCATCATTGGCTTATTTTGGTGGGCAAGAAACATACCTGAGGAACTATACATTGGTGGCAGCTGCAACTCAATCTGAGTATACATTTTTTCCTGCCCCAGGGCACCCTGAGGCCTGGTCTTGGAGGCCAGCTGGTTCTGGGCCCCATCTTCACCCTCTTAGGCAGGCAGGTTAAATGTCATTGGTGTGAATTTGTTTAAGGTGAATCCCAGATTGCCATAAAGTGACCCACACACTATGATCTCGGAACCATCTTCTGCAGCACATATGAAATGAGACATGCAAGATTAAACACCAGGACTGCAATGGATTGCCACAGCCCTGAGAATATTGCCAAGGTGTGCCTTCACAGCCAGTCCATCTAGCATGCTGATGCTCTTCCGACTCTATGACCATTGGGAATCAGAATGGTTCCTCCACCACTCATTTTGCCATTGGGTTTCCAGTGGCCTTTCCTCCACTGAGAGGACCATCACCCCACCCATAGCTGTTGGCCTCTTTGGGGAGTCAGGTTATTTCCCACCACCCAACACTCAGCGTTGAGTTGCTGGCTGTACTTTAACCATTACCATAGCGGGATGTCTGGACAGAACTATCTACACTGAGGTAAAGAAGACCAAACAAAAAGAAAGGATCTCGGGTAATACTGGAGAATCCTTTCACCCATATGCAGTCAATAATTTTGTTCATGCCCTTTCTTCTAAGCAATCCTGAGTGATACATTTTGGAAATAAACACTTCATTTCCAAGCTATATTCTGTAATGTGGTGAATTGCTTTGTTGATACAGTACTTGAAATCCTGAGAGTCTGATTCTAGAAGGTGCCTCTGTTCCATCCTGGATTTTGCCACTAGTGTGGTTTTTAGTTTTGTTCTTTTTGAGATGCAAGACCAACTGCGATGACTGTTATTTATACTATTAATTAAAAATTATGATAAAACAAGTTCAGCAAAATATGACATGTTTATAAGTACTGTACTGTATATACATACAGTATTTTCTATAAATGTGTACAGTCGTATCCAACTCTAGGGTTCAGTGCTCATCTCTGTTTCATTGTTGAAGAGCCAGTGCTGTCTGCATCTGCAGGTGTTTCCATGGTCATGTGGCAGGCATGACTAGACACCGGAGTGCATAAAATGCTGTTTACCTTCCCACCAAAGTGGTCCCTATTTATCTACTGCACTTGCAATTTCTTGCTTTCAAACTGCTAGGTTGGCAGGAGCTGGGGCAGAGATGGGAAAAGAAATAAAAATAGAACCATCAAGAATCATCTTTTGCAAGAAGAATCATATGGGAAACAACTTCTTGACTACAGCTTCTTTTAAACTGATGGTTGCTCGCCCTAGACGGGGATTCTGTGGGGTCTGAGAGCTGCGGTCTCCGTGACACACGCACAGTTCGAAGAATGCAATGATGTCACATGGCTGTCCCGATTTGGTGGGAGAGAATTATGGCAACCCTATATCAGAGTGATTTCCTCACCTACTCACTTAATAATGATTTAAGAAGCAAAAGAGAAGTAACCTCACAATGTGTTCTTTGCTGTAATGAAAAGCCTTATAAATTGAAACAAAATATTTAACAATCAACAGTTATAAACAGAAAAAACCCTAACCTTTATTTACTTACTTTTTTCAGTCTGCTACTGTTTGTAGAGCCATTAACAGGCTGTGGTTGGTTGGTTCTTGCTGAAGTGGAGAGAAGCAAAGACTTGGCTGCAAGCACTGCAGAGTAAAAGCACAAAACAACTTTTGAGTATCCCAATAAGTCATTTTTCACAATTCTACTAAATAATCACTTGATGCTGAATCTTTATTATACTTTGCCAGTAGATTTAGCCTTTCCAAAAACTATTTATTCAAGGGAATTCTAAAGGGATAGCTGTGTTAGTAAAGGTAAAGGTTGCCCTTGCTTGAAAGCCAGTTGTATACGACTCTAGGGTGCAGTGCTCATCTCTGTTTCAAAGCCAAAGAGCCATCGCTGTTTGCATCTGCAGATGTTTCTGTGGTCTTGTGGCAGACATGAATAGACACTGGAGTGCACAGAACTTTGTTACATTTTCCACTGAAGTGGTCCCTATTTATCTACTTGCAATTTCTCCTTTCGAACTGATAGGTTGGCAGTAGCAGGGACAGAGACAGGAGCTCACTCTGTCGTGCAGCACACAGGTCTTGAACTGCTGACTTGCTGACCTTCCAGTCATCAAGTTCAGCATGTCTCTGTTGTTGTTGTTGTTCAGTCGCACAGTCGGTTCCGACCCTTTGCGACCCTATGGACCATTGCTCTCCAGGCGCCTCTGTCCTCCACCATCCCCCTCAGCCCTCCCAGCTCTGTGCCCATTGTGTCTACAATGCCATCTAGCCATCTCATCCTTGGCCTCCCCCTTCTTCTTTTGCCCTCCACCTTTCCCAACATCAATGCCTTCTCAAGTGAATCCTCCCTTCTCATTTGATGTCCAAAGTATTTTAGCTTCATCTTTACTATTTGACCTTCCAATGAGCAGTCAGGGTTAATTTCTTCTAAGATTGACCTATTTGTTCTCCTCGCTGTCCAGGGTACTCTCAAAACCCTCCTCCAACACCACATTTCAAAGGCATCTATTCTTCTGCGTTCAGCCTTCCTAATTGTCCAGCTCTCATATCCGTACATTACTACTGGGAAAACCATTG
Source organism: Bradypodion ventrale (assembly GCA_035047345.1). Taxonomy (NCBI): domain Eukaryota; kingdom Metazoa; phylum Chordata; class Lepidosauria; order Squamata; family Chamaeleonidae; genus Bradypodion; species Bradypodion ventrale. Next base: position 86,518,065 of record JAWDJE010000001.1, on the reverse strand, counting down.
CTTTGACTATTCTAATTTTTGTTTTCAGTGTGATGTCTCTGCTTTTCACTATGTTCCCCAGGTTTCTCATTGCTTGTCTCCCAAGAATCAGTCGCCTTTTTATTTCGTGGCTACAATCCCCATCTGCAGTGATCTTTGATCCTAAGAAAGTAAAATCTGTCACTGCTTCTACTTCTTCCCCATCTATCTTCCAGGAACTGATGGGGCCTGTTGCCATTATCTTGGTTTTCTTGATATTTAGTCTCAAGCCAGCTTTTGCACTTTCCTCCTTCAGCCCAATCAAGAGATTCTTTAGGTCTTCCTCACTTTCTGCCATTAGGGTGGTATCGTCTGCATATCTCAGATTGTTGATGTTTCTCCCAGCGATTTTAATCCCATATTGTGATTCCTCCATCCCTGCACTGCGCATTATGTGCTCTGTGTATAGGTTGAATAGGCATGGTGACAAAATGCAGCCCTGTCTTACGCCTTTTCCTATTCCAAAACACTCTGTCATTCCATGTTCTGTCCTAACTGTTGCTTCTTGGTTCATGTACAGATTTCTCAGGAGGCATATGAGGTGCTCTGGTATTCTCATCTCTTTAATTACTTGCCACATCTTGTTGTGGTCCACACAGTCAAATGCCTTAGTGTAGTCAATAAAACAAAAGTAAACTTGTTTCTGGTATTCCTTTGTTTTCTCCATGATCCAGCGTATGTTGGCAATGTGGTCTCTAGTCCCCCTTCCTCTTCTGAAACCTGCCTGCACCTCTGGTAGTTCTCTTTCCACATGCTGCTGAAGTCTATCCTGTATTATCTTGAGCATCACCTTACTGGCGTGTGGGATGAGCGCGATTGTTCGATAATTTGAACATTCTTTGGCATTGCCCTTTTTTGGGATTGGGACGTATACTGATCTTTTCCAATCCTGTGGCCATTGTTTTGTTTTCCAAATCTGTTGGGATATTGAATGCAGTAATTTGATGCCGTCATCTTTTAGCGCTTTGAAAAATTCAACTGGGATACCATCATCTCCACTAGCTTTGTTGTTTGCAGTGCTCTTTAGGGCCTTTATGACTTCGCTCTCCAGGATGTCTGGCTCAAGTTCTACTTCTTCATCATTGTGATTGTCAGGAGTGTTGAGGTCCTTTTTGTAGAGTTCCTCTGTGTACTCTTTCCATCTTTTCTTAATCTCTTCTGCATCAGCTAGCTCCTTTCCTTCTTTGTCCCTTATCATGGTCATTTTTGCTTTAAATGTTCCCTTAATTTCCCCGATTTTCTTGAAAAGATCTCTGGTTCTGCCTCTTTTGTTGTTTTCCTCCATTTCTCTGCACTGTTCTTTTAGGTAGTTTTCCTTATCTCTCCTTGCTTTTCTTTGAAATTCTGTGTTCAAATGATTGTAGTTTTTCCTTTCTCCTTTGACTTTTGCGTTCCTTCTTTCCTGTGCTATTTTAAGAGCCTCATCAGACAACCACTTTGCTTTCTTACTCTTCTTTTCTTTTGGTATGGTTTTCTTTGCTGCTTCCTGTATGATGTCCCTCATCTCTGTCCATAATTCTTCTGGCACTCTATCTATTGAGTCTAAGCCATTGAATCTGTTCATCACCTCCACCGCGTATTCTTTAGGGATGCTGTCTAGGTGATATCTTTCTGGTCTCCGTGTTTTCCTTATTTTCTTTAATCTAAGCCTGAATTTTGCGATCAATAGGTTGTCTCTGTAATTCACAGTATGCAGCACAACAGAGTCTTGTGGGCAGACTATTATTGTTACACACTGTCAAGTCTCTCCTCTGACTTTTAGCTCCCCTATGTACGAGAGAACTCCAAAATGTCCTGTTCTCCACAGCCCTGCTGAGCTCCTGCAAACACAAACCTGTGGCTTCCCTCACAGAGTCAATCCATCTCATATTTGCTATAGTAAGGACTAGCATGAGCATTGGGCTCAGAGAGGTAGCAGCTTCCAACAGGAAAATTTCATGAGCAGTATTGAAATCAAATTGGCTAGATAATTGAAAGCAGGAGATAAGAGATATCTGAGAGTAAACAAAACAGAACTGCAAAAAAAAAAAAGACAAAAATGTTGTGGCACGTTAAAGAGTAACTACAAGAGAAGCTCTCTCTGACAAAACAAGGCCATGATTGGATTGTCATACTGATCATGAATTGTTGATATCCAACATTAGAGTAAAGCCTAAAAAGAACAAAGTGCCAAATTTAAATAATTTAAACAGCATTCCTGATTAATTTAAAGTCCATATAAGGAACATAATTGCATTGTTTGTTGGTTTGTTGGTCATGAGACAGAACAGTAGAATGAAACCAGAAATATTATTAGGGAAGAATGGGGGGAAATCTGTAGAAAAGAAAAGGAAAAAATAGATGAAAAAACACTTAGCATTGTAAGGGACAGGAGAAAAGCAAAGGTGAAAGATTTGAAGCAATGTTACATTATATTGGAACAAAAGCAATCTTGCAGAAACTTAAGCTTATAAGGTACACAGACGCAGACTGGGCAGAGGATAGGTCAGACTATTCATTCTCCGGTAGGTTCCTGTTTATGAATGATGATGGGCTTATCTCATGTCCTAGTCATAAATGAGTGCAAACTGGGATCGAGGACAAGTGAAGTCACCTCCTCCTGCACAGCTCATTTGGCCATGGAATGGGTTGAGGAACTGAGACTCTGGCAACACAGCACACATTGATCTAGTGCCAACTCAGCCTTGGTGTCTTTGATGCCCAACAAGAGCAAACAGCAACAGGCACAGCAAAGGAAACTATGGGAGGAGCAGCAGCAGATTGCCTTTGTTAGCTCCCCCCAAAGGACTTCATCATTGACTAGTCCCGTGATGGCGACCTTTGGCACTCCAGATGTTCTTGGTCTTCATTTCCCAGAAGACCAAGCACCCTGTGAATCCACATGAATGGGTTTACTACGATTCATCTGGCCCGCGCTGCCCTCATCGCTCCTGGAAGCAGAAGTAAAACGTGCCCATACGGAGGAAGGGTTAACCCGGAAGAATCTTAACCGTACGGGCGTGTTTTACTTCTGCTTCTGGGAGCGACGAGGGCAGGGTGGGCTGGATGAATTGCAGTAAACCCATTTGTGTGGATTCACAGGGGAATTTAAGTCCAAGAACATCTGGAGTGCCAAGGTTCACCATCACAGGACTAGGACTTCTACTTCCCACCCACTCCTTGAGATCAGGATTTTCAGGGACTCTAATGAAGTCAACGGGGGCCTTAGCCAGATGGACTGTGAACCAGGGGGGTAGTGTTGGAAACAAGAAGAAGGGGCAATTGTGGCTGACTTTGAGAAAAATTGCCTTGAAAGACAAACCCAAGCTGAAGCTCAAAGAATTACTGCCTGGGGATTCCTCAGCCTCCAGACTCCTAGAAATGTGTGTGTGTTAGGGTGGGGGTGGGGGGAGAGCAGGATTCATAGGACAGCATGGGTATAGATACTCAGCTTTTTGCTTTTATGCTTGGCAGCTTTTCTTTCAACTTTGAACCATGAATGTCTTCTTGGACAAGATTCCAAAAATTTTCATAATCTTGCTGGGTTTTTATGATTCCGAGTTTAGTTAGTTCATTCTGCAATCCTATAATCTTAAAAGAGAACAAGGTTGGAGGAAGAAATAGATAAAGATAAAGGTCACCCTTGCTCGAAAGCCAGTTGTATCCGACTCTTGAGTTCAGTGCTCATATGTTTATAGTCAAAGAGACCTTTCCATGGATATGTGGCAGGCATGACTAGACAGAGAATGGTGTTGACCTTCCCACGAAGTTGTACCTATTAATCTATTTGCAATTTCTTGCTTTCAAACTGCTAGGTTGGCAGGAGCTGGGGCAGATATGCAAGTTCAGTCCACCATACAGCACACAGGTCTTGAACTGCTGACCTGCCGACCTTCCAGTCATCAAGTTCAGTGTCTTAACCCCAAAGCCATTGCAGTTTATAAAAAAAATAGGGAGGAAAATAAATGCTTTTATCAAATATTAAGCATCAGAAGCAAACATAGTGCTATTTATTTCACTATTTACCACATCCTGTCATAGTCAATCAATTGGTCCTAAGCAAGTAGTGATGCTTTTGAATACAATATTTTCACAATCGATTGTTGTCCATAATTTAAGACTTGAAAAATTGAGACATTCTACTAAAATGTACTCATAAAATCTCTCTCTCTTTCTCTTTCTCCAACTTTCTTTATAGCTCATGGTATCTGCAATAGCTCGTCCCTCTGAACCTATCTAAAACAAAATGCTATCAAATCAATATTCTAGTTCATAATATGTACCAAGAAAGGGAAATAGGGCTCTCTCATATAGGAAATGTTGATTATAAACCAGTTCCTGCAGATAACAAGCATTTTCACAAAGGACTGTGTGCTGCTCTTTAGGATCTATTTGTAATTCAAAGGAAAAAAAACAAATCTCCAGAGGGAGAGATTACTAGTGTGACTTCTAGCAGAACCAGAACCATTTTGAAATGAAGAAATTCATTTCTAAGTTGCAAAAGTTGTATTTCAAAGTAAGCTAACTGAAGATCCACACCCTTTCTTATCTGGATTCTAACAGCATAAAGAGACAGAGGCTTGGCCACTTGTTTACAAGTAAACCCCTTTGCATGCAAGATACCAATAAATTGATTTCTATTTTCTTCTCCAAGCAACACTCTGACTACTTTTTCTTATTCCTGAATTAAGTATTTTTAAAGGCTTGTCATTATTAAGAGTTTGTAGTGACACTAGGAAAATCTGCATAAAAGTCAAAGGCATATCCACTTCTGTAGGAATCGGGGCCGCTAGGACGGCCGTTGGGTCCCGGAGGAGACTGATCAAGGAACGACACGAGGCAATATGGAGCGAGATCAGATCAGTGGTTTATTGGGGAAAAGGCATCATCATTTATAGATCAGAAGGCAAGGCAGGGAAAAACCGTCATCTGACAGAAAATCACATCACCCATTGACTCGGGTTAATGGGGAATCTCTCTTGGGGAAGTTAATTAACTTGGGCAAACACTGACGGGGGAAAACTATTGTCTAGGGCTTAGACCAGGTTAAATATGGCATCTATTTGCACCAGAGATTACGCTTAACTCAGAGATGAGTGATTGCCTAATGGGTAACGGAGGTTAGCAATCTGCCTTCTCGGCAGAACTGTCGGTCAGGTCAGAAGCGGGTGAATCAACCCTTATTATTAATCCACCCCCCTTAATTTCTGTGCCCGCAGAGCCCACGGGCCAAGAGCCTTCTCGACTGAAAGTGGCCTCTGCGAGGGCCGTTCCATGCCAAATGGGCATGGGGAATCCGCACACTTCTATTTGGTAATTAAAATATGCTATAACTTAAACCAAATACAGTAACTTCCAATACTGATGAAGTACTCCAGTTTAAATTAGATGCAGTACTCTGGTTTAAAATTATTTTCCTTGTGGTAAGAAAATGTTTGCCTTCCTAATGATTTAAATTTAGGATGGCTAGATGGGAAGTACAGGAAGTGGCTTTTCTTTGTAGCAGGTACCTTGAACTGGAAGCTTGGGAAAGCTGAAGTCTTTGTAAACTGGTACTGTGACCGCTGTCTGTATAAACAGAAGTCTTCAATACCGAGAATTTTACATATAGCTCAATTAAGCTAAGAGTACTTCCAGACATTCAAGTAAAGCTCAGAGTAGGGAGGGAACTTCTAGTACCCCATAGCTATATACAGTTGAAACTCGGAAAATTAGAATATTGTGCAAATGTTCATTCAGTTTAGTAATGCAACTTAAAAGGTGAAACAAATATATGAGATAGACCCATTACATGCATTAGGGGTTAAATGTGTATATGTGGGGTGGGAGTATGTTGATAATTTTGTATAGTTGTATTTTTGTTTAGGTTTTGTTGGGTTCATAAGTGTTTTTACCCCCCAATCTCGTTGTTCTGTGCAGGACAATGACAATAAGGTAAGTGCGGTGCCAATATGGCCACCGCGCTCTTTGTGGGCTCCCCCACCCCCGGACGCAGACATCCAGGTCCTTAGGGGGCGTGGCCACCCCTACATAAAAGGGGTGGCCACGAGGTGGCTCGCCACCATTTTGAGAGAGCGACGGAGTGGAGAAGTTTGCTCCGCCGCTCTTTTCCCTGCTTTCCCTGCTCCTTGCAATTTGAAAGCAAGGAATTGCAAGCGGTTTGGCTCGCGACCGATGGAGTGGGGGAATCCGCTCCGCCGGTTTGCTTTCGCTGGGTGGCCATGCCACCCAAAAGGAGGAAGCACGCTGGCCGCCTGGCCGCGCACTGGGGACGGGCTCGCCCGACCCCCCACCCAGTTCACCCTGGCGGCCCCCCGGGCCGAAGGGCTCAAGCAGGAGTGCCAGGGAGGATCGGCGCTGGGGTTCTCCCCCCCACTGCCACCAATGAGGGCAGTCAGGTATTTGCCCCCATGTACAGTCAGAGGACTCGCGCGGAGGCTGTGCAGCCTGGCTCCCTGGGGGCTTCAAGCCCCATGGACCTTGGACCACCCAGCATGGGCCCAGGATCATTGCTGGGACCCAGCATGGGGCAGGGTGGCCCAATGTGGCCCAGCGCAAGATTGCGCCCCGCCCTTGCCCCTCCACCCATGGGCCAGATTACTTGGCCTAGCCCTACTGCAGCCGTGGGATGGCACGCGGCCCCTCTCACCCACCTGCGGGTGGCCCTGGGCTTGGCCAAAGCCAATGGCCCCTTCCAGGGCATAGACCGCCTATGGGGCCATCTGTCGCATCCGGCCCACATTATTTCGGTGGGCCGGACACGATCGATCATTCGCTTCTGGCACGCGTTGCTGCCGTAGAAGCCTCCATGGGAATTGCTTCACCACCTCAGGACCCTGGGGCAGAGCCACATCCGGCCACTCCCCCTTTGCCTGCTGATGCTCCGCAGCAGGCCCTTAGCTGGGTCAAGCTGCTAGAGGCCATCAGGCCTACGCCTGTTGGTGCTCTGCAGCTCCCCGTGCGGCCGCCCTGGCGGGGCCTTCTGCTGGTGCCCGGTGCGACCTGGCCTGGACCTACGATGGCTCAGAGCTCGACTTCCATCGTGAGTTACAACTCCCCCCAGAGGCCAGAACCCCCGGTGGGGGGCAGCCTAGGGGGGGCACCATGTGAATATTGTGGTCAAATTAGTGCACCATTCACACTGCCGCATATGACTACGGAGGTGTAGTGGCCCTGGTCTCAGCAGGTTAATACGGCATGGCAGCCTACTGCCCCGCCCCCTCTTGCTATGTGGGGTGCTCCCTATTCACAGGGTTTGCCGGGGATGTCTGCCCCGTCCGCACCAATGCTATTGTCTACTGGGCCATATGGCCCGTTCTCCACTCCCTCACTTAGCTCCGCGTCGACTCGGGCCATGCCGACAGCCGGCTACTTGCTTCCCCTGGGTGACCACTTGTCTCAAGCCACCAGGGAGAAGATATGGCGGGGTGAGTATGTTGACATCTTCACCCTCCTTAACCGGGAACCAACCAAGGAGGAAAGGGAGGGACAAGACGACGGGGACAAGGACTTGTCCCGTCGTCGCAAGCCCCCTTGTACGTGGGCTAACTGGCTACCAGCCTACTTGATCTGCACGGTGCGAGGTGGCCGGAACTGATCCCATTCCTTACATTCATTAGGGACGCACCACCTCCGGATATCCTAGTAATTCACCTGGGAGGTACTGATCTTGCACAGATCACCGGCCTTTGGTTGAAGGTATCCGTGTGCAGGGACCTGGAGGTTTTACACCGCATGTGGCTGCGGCCGCAGCTGCTATGGTCCCAGAGCATACCCAGGCAACACTATAGAGGAGGACTTGATCCTCGTGGTTTGGACCGTGCCCGGTGGTCGGTGAACAGGGCTGCCGCCTGGTTCCTAGTTCTGCACGGTTCAGGGACATCGGTCCCCCGAGGCATGCTCCTCTTCCCTTTGGCGCAAGGCTCCCCCACGCATGGGGGTACTCGAGGCATGCCCCCCTTTTACTTTTAGCACTAGGTGGTGAGCCCCCTCAGTGTGCCCAAGACATGGTCCTACTCTTTTTGACGCTAGGCTGGGCACCTCATTAGAGTACCCGAGGTACCATCCTCTTACTTTATGCATGAGGCAGGGCACCTTCTCCGGGTGCCCGAGGCATGGTCCTTTTCCTTTTGGCACAAGGTAATGCCCCCCTTTTCAATGTGCCTGAGGCATGGTCTTCTTCCCTGTGGCATGCGGCAGGGCACCTCATGGGAGTACCAGAGGCATGGTCCTCTTCCTTTGGTCACGAGGCTGGGTGCCTCATGGGTTCACCCAAGGCATGGTCCTCTTAATGCGGCATGAGGCGGGGCACCTCATGGGAGTACCAGAGGCATAGTCCTCTTACTTTGGCATGAGGCGGGTCACCTCATGTGAGTACCCGAGGCATGGTCCTCTTACTGCAGCATGAGGCGGGGAACCTCATGCGAGTTCCCGAGGCATGGTCCTCTTACCGCAGCACCCGAGGCATGGTCCTCTTACTGCAGCATGAGGCGGGGCACCTCATGGGAGTACTTGAGGCATGGTCCTCTTACCGTGGCATGAGGCGGGGCATCACATGGGAGTACCCGAGGCATGGTCCTCTGACTGTGGCATGAAGCAGGGCACCTCATGGGAGTACCCGAGGCATGGTCCTCTTACTGCAGCATGAGGTGGGGCACCCCATGCGAGTACCCGAGGCATGGTCCTCTTACTGCAGCATGAGGTGGGGCACCTCATGCGAGTACCCGAGGCATGGTCCTTTTACTGTGGCATGAGGCAAGGCACCTCATGGGGATACACGAGGCACGGTCCTCTTATTGCGGCATGAGGCAGGGCACCTCATGGGAGTACCTGAGGCATGGTCCTCTTAAAACAGCCTCCGGCCAGCTGAGGTGAGCCCCGCCCCTCCTCCCTTTGCCAGGAGAGGTAAAGGGCCATCTGGGCCGGCAGAAGACAACAGCCTCCGACCACCTGAGGTGAGCCCCACCCCTCCTCCATTTGCCAGGAGAGGTAAAGGGCCATTGGGGCCAGCAGAAGACAACAGCTTCTGACCAGCTGAGGTGAGCCCCACCCCTCCTCCCTTTGTCAGGAGAGGTAAAGGGCCATCCAGGCCGGCAGAAGACAACAGCCTCTGCCCCTCCTCCCTTTGCCAGGAGGTCATTGGGACCACCTTCACCATCGGCGTCCCAGGCTTCCGCCTCCCTGCCGGGGGCTCAAAAGGCTGGTGGCCGTGATGAACTTCCACCACCGCCCTAGAGACACCTGCAGCCAGTTTGGAGCTCACCAGGACCATCCCACCATCGGCGTCCTGGGCTCCCACCTCCCTGCGGGGTCTCAAAAGGCCAGCAGCCATGGCAGGATTTCCACCCCGCCCTGGAGACACCTATGGCCAGTTGGAGCTCGCTGGGACCACCCCACCATCGGCATCTCGGGCTCCTGCCTCCCTACAGGGGGCTCAAAAGGCTGGCGGCTGCGGAGGAACTCCCACCGCCACCCTGGAGACACCTGCGGCCAGTTGGAGATTGCTGGGACCACCCTCATCATCAGCATCCCAGGCTCCCGCCCCCCTGCGGGGGGCTCAGTAGGCCGGTGGCCGCGGTGGAGCTTCTGCCACCACCGCCCTGGAGACACCTGCGGCCAGTCGGAGATTGCTGGGACCGCCCCACCATTGGCGTCCCGGGCTCCTGCCTCCCTGTGGGGGGTCCAAAGTGTCGGCAGCCACGGCGGAATTTCCACCGCCACTCTGGAGACACCTGCAGCCAATCAAAGCTTGTTGGGACCACCTCCACCGTCGGTGTCCCGTGCTCCCACCTCCCTGCGGGGGGCTCAAAAGGCCAGCGGTCACACCAGAATTTCCACCGCCGCCCTGGAGACTCTTGCGGCCAGTCGGAACTCGCCGGGACCATCAACACGGGTAGAGATACTGAGAGGGTATGTTTTAAGTGTTTTTACCCACTGTTGTGAACCGCCCGGAGTCGGTTTTGGCTGAGTGGGCAGTATAAAAATTTAAAATAAATAAATAAATAAATAAATAAATAAATAAATAAATAAATAAATAAATAAATAAATAAATATTGTGGCATGAGGTGGGGCACCTCATGGGAGTACCTGAGGCATGGTCCTCTTTCAGCGGCTTGGGGCGGGGCACCTCATGGGAGTACCTGAGGCATGGTCCTCTTTCAGCGGCATGAGGTGGGGCACCTCATGAGAGTAACCGAGGCATGGTCCTCTTACTTTTGGCATGAGGTAGCACACCTCCTTCGTGTGCCTGTGACATGGTCCTCCTCCTTCCGTTGTGAGGCTGTGCGCCTAATTAGAGTACCTGAGGTATCATCCTCTTCATTGTGGCATGAGGTAGTGCTCCCCCTCAATGTGCCTAAGGCATGATACTCTTCCCCCCCCCCTAGGAATTCGGCAGGGACACGGTTGATTGGCCATCGGATAGGACAAGAGACAGTGAGACTTGGGCTGGCCAATCAAGGGTGGACCAAAAAAAAAACCAAGGTGCTGATATGATCTATACAGCATGCAACACCTTGGAATTTGTTGACGCTTTATCCCACCTGCAGATCCCCCAGTTCCAAGCCTGGGCGCCAGACAAAGAGGAACTTCACTATCCACTTCTGAGCGAGATGTGGACCTTTGTCGAGGAGAGGCGAACCGGGCAATTGGCATGTCTTGGCCCCGCGCATGCGTAAGGCATATCTGCACATGTTCCTCCAATTTAGGGCTTTCTGTAGGGAGGTGCAACTGCCTGACATGTGGCCGATCCCAGTTGAACATGTTTTGCAGTACATGGTGCACCTTCATGATCAAGGTCTAGCCCCACACACCATTGCCACCAGGCTTTCCGCCTTGGCATTCATGGCTACAGCACGGGGTTATCCTGATCACATGGGCAACTTCCGAGGGGTGGACACGTGGAGGGGTGGACACGTGAACGCGGCGGCTGCCTAGACAGACATCAGCCTGTTTCACCTTTTCTGCTGGAAAGCCTTGCCAGAGGTTGGCATAGCCTTTGCTATGATTGGTACGAGGAATCTCTTTTCCATGCAGCAACCACCGTGGCTTTCTTTAGGGCTATTAGAATCTGTGAGCTGGTCCCACTTTCCAAAAGGGACATGTAGGGCACCGGAACTGGAGGATGTTTCTCTCAACCAGGAATGGGCTCAGTTGAGCATTCACTCCTCAAAGGCCGATCAGCACGGAAAGGGTAGTAGCGTGATGCTTCTACGATGTACATTTGCTGATATCTGTCCGGTTGGTGCCCTACATGCGTTTGTGGCAGCACTTGGTTCACGCCCTGGCCTGTTGTTTTGCCACCAGGATGGGTCCCCACTTACCAAATTTCAATTCTGGAGGGTTACCGGGATGGCACTTCACTGTTTGGGGCTCCCGGGGGCTCGTTATGGTACCCACTCATTTCGGATAGGCGGTGCTTCAACGGCGGCTGCATTCGGGTACTCGGAGGCCGACAGACGTCGGAGGGCAGGTGGGGATCTGCGCATTTCTCTCTATATGTTCGTCCTCTCACTGCATGAGTGCCTTCCCTGCCCTCACTTTCTTTTCTTTTCTTGCAGACCCTGTGTGTTTACGCACACCAGTGGCAGTCTGGCTGGTGGGCCACAGTTACGTGCACTGGGCGGCACAGTATGCGGCTTCGTCGGAATGGGGACCCCATCTCAGGCTACGTGCAACCGCGCGTATGCAGTGGTATAGTGTGCGCGGCATGAGGTGGTGGGAACTGTTACCATTCTTGATGTCCATTAGGGACGCCGGACCTCCGGATGTTTAAATTATGCACCTCGGAGGCAACGATCTTGCACAGATCACCGGCCTTGCTTTAAAGCCATCCGTGCGCAGTGACCTGGCAGTTCTCCATCACTTATGGCCGTACACGCGGTTGCTATGGTCAGATATCATACCGAGATACCACTATAGGGGAGGACTTGATCCTCGTGGTTTGGACCATGCCCTGCGGTCAGTGAACAGGGCTGTTGCCCGGTTCCTTACTGAGAATGGTTTGGGAACAGCCATTCGTCATCCGGGGATAGGGTTACAGGACTACAGCTTGTATTCTGGAGATGGGGTTCACCTGTCAGCAAGAGGTTTGAACCTCTTTTTGGATGACGTGCAAGCGGGCCTGGTGACCGAATTGGCGGGGGGGTGTAGTCATCATGGACGCCTCCCCATGTGGTGGGTAGCACTGGTAAGGTAAACTTGATGACCCATAGGTATCCGGCAGGTTCGCAATTGATTGGCCAACACAATGATAGGTACAGGGGAAACAGGCTTGGCCGGTCAAGGGCGAACCATGAACGGGGTGATGCTAGGAGCTTGACAGCCTGCATCACCTTGATATTTTACCGGATACACGTCAGAGGGTGGGGTCAACAGATAGCATATTGACTTCGGTCAACAATTTGTTTGTGTCAACAAACAAATTGATACAAAGTGATACATGATAGCCAATTGCCATTGGCAATTCTGGGTGGGACCTTACCCGTGCTACTGCGTTCTGCTTGCCTTAAATATTCACAATTGGGTGAAACACCAATTGAAAGTTATAATTCGGACTAGGGCATTATTCAATAAAAGTGGCCCAATGCTTTAAATCCAATACTGGTGTCTGTGTCCCTTTTTTTTTTTGGGGGGGGGGTGCGCCTGCAAAGATTTATCTATCTATCTATCAAAGCAAGATAGTTCAAGCCTTACTTTGTTATAATATTGATGCTTATGCCTTACTGCTTATGAAAACCCCAACCCCCCAATCTCATGTACCCCATAATTATCACATAATCTCATCTACACTGTACACCATAATCATCACAATTATAACGAATTAAGGCATGACATCTCTCGCTTTGCATGTAGTGAGTCTATCTCATATATTTGTTTCACCTTTTAAGAGAAATGAATGAACATTAGCACGAAATTCTGATTTTCCAAGTTTCACCTGTATATAAACAGCACTCTTCCTGACAACCCATAGGAAGTAAAAAGGAAACAATTTTCCTGGTAAACTTTTCAGTATTTGCAACATTTGCTAAAACAATTCAATCACAATTCAAAAACTAAGCAAAGACTTGGACCTTACCAGGTAATTACTTGGTTGTGGTATAGATTCCAGGTACTTCATATTGTGAGACAATTTGCAGAAAGGCATTTTATGACTGGGAATATGCTTTTGGGAGGAAAAAAAGATTAAATTTTGGTCAGTATTCCCTCCCCCCCAGTGCTGGGAAACAAAGCTCAAAACAAATGACAAGTAAACACCCAACCACAGGAAGCCATTAACAACCAGTGGGCACCAATTAGGACTCAGCAGGTATTCCTAACACTGCCTGGTGTTTTTGCTCCACCCCAAATGCTTTGACATAAGAGTCACAAACTGGGGCTTAGGAAGCAGGCTATTTCATTTACTCAGCAATTTGTGGCCACATATTCCTGCTGACAGGCTTATAAAACTTATTGTAGTCTTTCTCTATTCACCTTCAACTTTTTTTCATTAGATGTCACAAATACTGTCTGCCTAAAAAAAATAAATTTGAGACGAGAAGAAATGAGTTGCAGGGATCCTTCTTTTTCCCTTCTTTTTTCCTCTGTGTAATTAATAGTGGATTCAGTGCAGTATATTTATAAGTCATATGTTGCGGAACTGAAGGATAACTATTTAAATAGGACTCTGAGAGAGACTGGAGTTTGTGGAACAAATCTATTTTCAATGTTATTGTCAAATAATTTTCCATCATTTAACTTAGCCTTCCATAATAAATTCACAAAATGTCCTGAGATAAAAGTGATATAACAAATACTGTACTAACTTTCCCATGCTGCTGGAGAAGTATTGCTCATTGACTTCAATTAAATATACTTTTTAATAGTTAAGCATAGAATTGTGTGAAATGTCTAATTCTGTAATATTGGCTTTGGTAAAGTCTGGAATCTTGCTAGACAAGAGCTAAAGAAATAAGGGGGAAATGACACTGTTCTAGCATTTAAAATTAAATGTATAAACTCTAGCAAGCATTATTCTTGCCGGGTCAATTATAATTCTAAAGAACAATTCCAACTGAATTTTTTGTTTTATCAGACAGTCCTTCAACAACAACTCCATCCACATAGCTGAGGCAAAGATCTGTAGGTTTAGTCTGCTGCTTCTGAATTATTTTTAGAAGTCCCAGAGTGGTCAATGGAACTTACTTCCTAGTAAGAAAGTCTAGAGATCAGACAGAACATAGAAATAGGAAGAGAAGTCAAGCATGTAGCAAGCCACTTGGAGGAGGGCAAATTTGGATATAAAAATATGTTTCATTTCTCCCAAATTTTTGGGATGTTCATTGGTACCTCATACAACAATTTTAATCCATTCCACGGGGCTCATTGTTGTACAAAACAATTGCTATATGATACATGCATCGTATAGCGATTTCCCTATGGGATGCATCATACGATTTTATTTTTTTTGCTAAGTGATTTTTCCCCATTGAAAAATTGTTGTACGATTTGTTCCATAGGGAAAATTGTTATGTGGGATGCCATTTCCCCCCAAAAAACCTAATTGTTATGCGATTTCGTTGCTATGTGGGACAATTGTTGTATGAGGTTCCACTGTATAAGCAAGATCCTTTCAGAAAGTTAAGCATGTAATGGCTGAAAGCCCTCTTACTAGCAAATTCTTAATCCAATTACTTATTAATAATTTTACAGTTAGATCTTATTGTTTTATTTCACATTGGTTTAGAGATTCTCCTTGAGGAGTATCAGGAAGAAAGCAAAAATCCAAACAACTCATTAAAGGTGTTGTAGTACAGTACATATACTTGTTATACTGCACTAACATTTATTTTGTGATTTAGGGAGTCCTTTGCCAAACTTCAGTCATATGAACGTATGAAATTGCTTCATTTTGTCTTGAATTCACATATTATCTTCATGTTAGATGAATGGAGGCAGGGTAAGCATTCATTTGGTGAAGAGAGAAAAAGAGTGAGCAACAAACCCATGCTTAAGGAGAATTCCTTTTGAAGAAAGGCCACGATGAAAAATGAAGCAATTTGTTAATACTGTAAAAAGAACCTGCTGGTAAATTATGAAAAGGAAAGCAAGCCCTTCTGCTGGGGGTGGGGCAGGGACAGAGCTGTAGCCTTTTTACTGCTGCTTCATTGTTTTAACTTTCTCTCTACACTTTAAAACTTTATAGTACCAATAAAGTTACTGAAATTCAAATGGTATGGAGAAGAGCATTTGCCTGCATTTCCTTGTTATTTCACCATGCCCCAGCTCTGCTTTATTAGTCACTGTGGGCGTAGTAGTATCCTTTCATCAATACAAAAAAGCGAAAGAAAATAGAAAATTGAAAAATAAACAGTTTTGTTGTCATGGTTGTTTAAGTAGAAAAGATGCAGTTGTGCAGGGGAATTTTTACTCTCCTTGGCATATATAGCCTCAGAATGCACCATTAACATAAGTAAACATGTTTAATACATATACGTATCAATGCATTGACACCACAGTACCAGTACTTATTTGAACAACCATTCACAATCACACTTAACCCATCCTGCATCCTCCCACATAGCTATATACTACTACTGTGGGAGCATTTATGTTCCCGCAATTACATCTGAATCAGTCAGCCAGTGTACTTACTTTGATGCCACACACTCAAAATACGGGTTTCCTCAGGAGAAAACAACAACAACCCAAAGACAGACTAGTTTGATTTTTTTTTTGTGATACAATAAAGGTATCACCTTTCTCCTGCGTCAAAATACAGTAAGACCCCGGGTTACAACTGCCTCAGTTTAAGTTTGCTGCCGTTTACAATGGCAAATCCTATGGAAATGCCATTCTGGTTTACAAATTTTCAATGTATTTTTCCCCGGTTTACAATGATCACTTCAGGACCATTTTTTTTTATTTTTCAATACATCCCAATGAATGTTTTGGTTTCCATTTTTTTTTTGGGGGGGGGGGGTTTACAACGGAGGCTGTTGGAACAGACCTCCATCGTAATGCGGGTTTTTACTGTACTGGATGTGCTGTCTTTTTTATAGCAATAACAAACATAAAACTGCAGCTCCTCCGGTGGCTTAGTGGTTAAGATGCTGAGCTTGGAGATTGGAAGGGCTGCACTTAGGGACATGAAAGGAGCCTCATTCGGGCATCCCCCGAGTGGAGTTTCTCCAGCAAAAATAATTTCAACCCAGAGTAATCTCTAACATGAAGTTATTATTAACATAGTTTCATCCATAAACATGCTGACATACTGTATTTGTATTTATTTGATCATCTTTATATCTATGTTGTGGGCTTAGTCTTATTATAAAATTCATTGTAGGTTGTTTTATCAATCTTTTGAGGACTTGTCTGTACAAAGTCACTTTTAATCCAGCTTTAACATTGGTTTCTTGGTAATCAGTGCCACCCAATAAGTGTTGATCATAAAATGAAGTTGAAATAACCCAAGGAAACTTATAGAAGCCGATACAATATGCTATTGAGCCATACAAAGTTATGAATGGGTTTAAGTTCAATTACTGCAACTCTCACACATTAGTCAGCCTGACTCTTAGCTATCTAAAGTGATTCCTCAGTTAGTAATTCAACTGGCTCTCTCCATTCCAGCCCCTGGAAGTATTAAAGTGTTATTTATACAATGTTTTTCAAATGGTCTATTCTTCACTCTAAGAGAGAAAACTGTTGTTCAATATTATTACTCCATTGCAGGCAACACTCACTGCAGTAAAAAATTCATGAGATCACAGTTAAGAATGTTTCTGTTGCCTCTTGTGATCACATAGTTGTAAAGAGAATTTAATGCAGGATTCGCCTTTTAAATATGGAGAAGTGTTTCCTTCAGAGGAGGAAATTCTTTTAAAGAAACTGCTTTGAGATAAAATAAAAGTAAAGGTGTGAAGGTTTTCTCTTTGATTTCCCAATTTGTGTATTTGGGTTGAAACACAGGCTACATTTTATGTACATATTAATAGCATGCTAATAAGACTATAACTTGTATTTTAGCTCTGATTTGTAGAGACTGCCTTACATTTCAGATTTCTTAAGACAAGAGGTGTCTTTCTTCTTGTTGTTGTTGTTGTTCAGTCGCACAGTCGATTCCGACCCTTTGCGACCCTATGGACCATCGTTCTCCAGGCACCCCTGTCCTCCACCATCCCCCTCAGTCCTCCCAGTTCTGTGCCCATTGTGTCTACAATACCATCTATCCATCTCATCCTTGGCCTCCCCCTTCTTCTTTTGCCCTCCACCTTTCCCAACATCACGGCCTTCTCAAGTGAATCCTCCCTTCTCATTTGATGCCCAAAGTACTTTAGCCTCATCTTTACTATTTGACCTTCCAATGAGCAGTCAGTGTTGATTTCTTCTAAGATTGACCTATTTGTTCTCCTCGCTGTCCAGGGTACCCTCAAAACCCTCCTCCAACACCACATTTCAAAGGCATCTATTCTTCTGCGTTCAGCTTTCCTAATTGTCCAGCTCTCACATCCGTACATTACCACTGGGAATACCATTGCTTTGACTATTCTAATTTTTGTTTTCAAGGTGATGTCTCTGCTTTTCACTATGTTCCCCAGGTTTCTCATGGCTTGTCTCCCTAGAATCAGCCGCCTCTTTATTTCATGGCTGCAATCTCCATCTGCAGTGATCTTAGATCCTAAGAAAGTAAAATCTGTCACTGCTTCTACTTCTTCCCCGTCTATTTTCCAGGAACTGATCGGGCCTGTTGCCATTATCTTGGTTTTCTTGATATTGAGTCTCAAGCCAGCTTTTGCACTCTCTTCCTTCAAACCGATCAAGAGATTCTTTAGGTCATCTGTAAAAATAGACTCCTTTATCATGCCACTCTGTTGAATACCTAATGTAGCCTTCTTGTAAGGCAGCAATGTAAGGTCAACTCAAGTTATGTTTTCCTTTCTATAACTAGGATTAATTGGTAAACAAGGAAGATTAGCCATGTGATCCATACAGTGGTACCTTGCTTAAAGAGCATAATGCGTTCCACGGGATTGCTCTTTAAGCGAGTTTGCTCTTTAAGCAAAACACCATTGTAAGTGACCAATTATGACTTCTGGTGGGGGAAGGGATTGTGAACTCCCTCCGATTTAGTTGTTAAGTGAGTTTTTGGTTGGTTTTAGTTGTTAAGTGAGGCGACCATTCAGAGAAAATTCTGCTCTTTAAGCGAGTTAATCTCTAAGCAAGGCACTCTTTATGCGAGGTTTTACTGTATTCAAATTGTACAGATGCAAGATATGCAGGAGGCAGATGATACCTTTATTGGATCACTAAGAAAAACAAAATATTGTGCAAGCTTTGGTGGTTCAAGAAGTAAAGAAGTGGTCTTGAACCACAAAGGTTCGTGCAAAGTTTTGTTTTTCTTAGTGATCCAATAAAGGTATCATCTGCCTCCTGCATCTTCTGCATCTTTAAGATTAATTGGACATTTATTGTGCACAGCTAGTGTAGATGCTAATTCTGGTTTTCATTCATGCAATAAAATTGAAAACATGATATTTAAATCCCAGCTAAGAAATTCTGATATGGTAATTCAAAATAATGTATAAGTGTCAGATAAACTAAACCATCATTTTTTCTTTAAAAATATTGTTCAAATTTTCTTTCTAATGATAAATTTGGAAGTTTCAAATTTAAAAAGAGACTATTTGCATAATTTTATAATGCATAATAATCTTATTATGAGTTACGGGCTGGAGTAGAGGAGAAGAAAATAGAAACAAAGGAGAAAAAACGTTCCCTAAATAAACCTTTCGACATTTTTTTAGTAGATGTAACACTCCAAAATAGATAATGTAAGTAAAAATATACATTGACAAAGAAATAAAAGCACTCTATTAAATTAGAAGCATAGTAACATCTTTGTCTACTTTGGAGTGCATTCTACTGAGTTCAAGGGGACCTAAGTTTGTTTAGGACCATAGATTTAGTGTTTCACATTCACAGTTTAAATTTAAAGCTTATACTATGCAGTTAAAATATTTAAACCACAGATTTTCTACAATTTTCTTCTTCTCAGGCATTTACTTTTCTTCCTTTATAAAACAATAAACTTATAATATTTTCAATTCTGTGCTTTTTTTAAAAAAAAAATTTGCCAACTCAATTTTATTTATTTATTTAATCATATTTCTAACTCCGCCCCCTCGCCAAGGCGACTCCGGGCAGCTTACAATAAAACAGTAAAAACACAGAAACACCTTAAAAATCAAAAAAATTAAACTTGTCCTTTTATACTAATATAATGAAAACAGAGCAACTTTGGGTGACAAATCACTGAACATTTCCAAATCAGCATCAATATTATTTGTTGTGTGTTGAATTGTGTGAATGGGCACATAAGAAATTAGATCTACACTGCATGTTTAACTTCATTTCCAAAAGGTATGCAACAAGTGTTACAAAGTGGGTGTAACTAATACTATTTTGGCCATTATTTGTTTCACTTTCTCATTCTTAATCTGCATAGCATATAATGGGTTACAAAAGTTACTTTGGGCATGTGAATGTGAACACCAATGTGAACATCCTGACATTTCAGAGCTGTAGAGATTTCTCTATGAAGATCTCAAGTTGTTTGAGATCTCTGCTGTTTGATTCCTTGAGGCCATCATTTCCTTGGTCTGCACATTCTGTAGAGCATGATTGTGCCTGATTTCTGCAATTATGTATAACACCTCAAGCATTTTACAAAACAAGTATATCACTCCTTTATTATGTGCTTCTAAACAAAAAAGACATTCCTTTTACCAGATAATTCTGTTTCTAATAAACATACATTTTAGTGAAAATTTCATTGTGAAGCACACAACTCCCTCCAAAACATACAGAGAGAGAGAGAGAGAGAGAGAGTTCAAAACAATATTCTCTCCATCTATAACAGTAATGTACAATGTTTGATGTACTGTACTGGAACATTGCCTGGGGGTGACTGGGGGCAGGATGAGGGGGAACAAGCTGAGATTGAATCCTGACCAGATGGGGGTCCTGTTGGTGAGAGTAAATCCTGACCGGTCGGATGGATTCCTCCCTAGACTGGATCATGCCAGCCTTTCATTTAGGGATAAGGTATGAAATCTGGATGTCCTTCTTGACCCAGCTTTGTCTATAGAACCACAAATACCTCCTGTGGTCAGTGCTGCTTTTTACCAGCTGCAGGAGATTGCCCAAGGCCACCAATATCTGATCACCTTGGTCCATGATTGGCAAATGAATCTCTAAAATAGATTACTCTTCAAATGGGGCTATACTTGAAGCTGGTAAGGAAACTTTAGTTAAAAATGCAGTCACCAGACTAATCCTATATTTCTGCCAGGCCAACATTGATTACCTGTTGTGTTCTGTGCCAGATTCAAGGTGCTTGTACTGACATACAAAGCCATGATTTCAGACCTTGTTACCTGACGGAGCGACTGTCCCATAGAAATACCTCCCGTTCTTTGAAATCTTCAAAAACCATATTGCCGAAGGTAGCCATGCTGAGAGAAGCTAGAGTGACACTTGGAGAAAGGTCTTCTCAGTGATGATTCCCTCCACCTGGAATGATCTCCCAGTTGAGATCTGTCAGGCATCCTCCCTCCAAGTCTTTAAGAAATTATTAAAAGCTCACTTATACAAAGAGGCCTTTCCTGAATTTCTTCCTTATGGAAAGATATTTTAAACTAGGATTCTTATCTGGTAACTCCCCTGACCTTATAAGATCTATGATTAGCTTGCTGTTGCCTCTGTAATTCTGTTACCACTTGGGTTTTAAATATATGTATTACAGTACTGTATTATTATTAGGTTATAATTCCCTTTTTCTTTGGGTGTTGGTTTGGTTATTGTTATGCTATGTATGCACGTTGTCAACTGCTATCACTCATGCCTTATACATATTAAACCCAGTAGTATATAAATATTAGGTAAAGGTCTCCCTTGCTCGATAGCCAGTCACATCTGACTCTAGGGTTCAGTGGTCATCTCTGTGGCAGGCATGTCTAGACAGCGGAGGGCATGGAACACTGTTACCTTCCCACTGTAGTGGTCCCTATTTATCTACTTGCAGTTTCTTGCTTTTGAACTGCTAGATTGGCAGGAGCTGGGACAAAGACGGGAGCTCATTCTGTCCTGCAGTACTTGGGAATTGAACTGCTGACCTTGCACCTCCCAATCAGCATCTTAGCCACTTGAGCCACAAATAAATAAGAATGAATCAAAACAAGAGACTATAATGAGACCTCAAAGTCAATAGATTTACCGGGCAATTTCTCTTTCTCCTTATATGGAATAGTACTTCCTACCTTTTTTGCATTGCGTTTAAGATGATTTTGGGATCTCAGATGAGACAGCTGGATCTGACTCCGTTGCTTTTGAACTTTCTCATTCAACAAAGTCCTGTAACGCTCACGTAAGATATTTCTCAACTTGTACAGGTTGTTGTAGGTTTCAAGATCATGCTGAAAGAAATATATACATTACATTTTCTTAGTACTTAGACCAGGGGTGCCCAAACTATGGCCTATGGGCCAGATCCGGCCCCTGGCACCAATTCATCCAGCCCACAAAGCCCTCATTGCTCCTGGAAGTGAAAGAAAAATGTGCCCATCCAGCCCACGGGTCAAGTGATTGGGCCAATGAACCACGTGACCGGCCCACGGCTCAAAATGTTTGGGAATCCTTGACTTAAACCAATAACTCATCTAGAGCAGTAATGGCCAACCTTGGCACTCCAGGTGTTATTGGACTTCAATTACCAGAAGCCCAAGTCAGCACTCCTGCTGATCAGGGCTTCGGTGAATTGAAGTCCAATAACACCTGGAGTGCCAAGGTTGGTCATCACTGATATAGGGTAATTCTGCACTGCCACCTGCTGCTTTTCCTTTGCACTACACTTCCACCCATTTTAATGAAGAAATACAAACCACTGTAGTTCAATATACAGTAGTATAAATAAATACAATCGTTCTAATGCTATTCTACTACGGCTTCCTCTCATCTGAGGTGAGAAAGATCTGATGAGTAGACAGCTATATTCTCCCTCTCTCAGCCAGCTAGAGCTGCATCCAGGTGCTATTGCTGAATTGTAGTAGGAGCAGGACTGCAGTTCTCCGTTAAAACTAGTTGTCTGTTTCTCTTTTACAGCAAAAATGTGCCACTTATAGAAATGCAAGCTGTGTGGGTTGTTTAGCATTTATTTCAACAATCACAGTATTTTCTTTGTGATGTGATTCTATCATTTACAACACATCAGTATAATGTCTATAAGAAAGCAACTATACTCCAAAGGAGAAAATGTACTATGAACTACATTATATTACTGAAATATTCGTCGTCCACTGCAACTCGTTTCCAAGAATGCATTTTTTCCCTGAGGCAGGAAAAATGTCACTGGCATGAATTTGTTTAAGGTGGATCCAAGCTTACCATGAAGTGACCCACACACTGTGATCACATAGCTATCTCCTGCAGCACACATGAAATGAGACATGCGTGATTTAACAACGGGACTGCAATGGACTGCCACAGCCTTGAGATTATCAAGGTACACCTTCACAGCCCGTCGATCTGGCACGGCCTCTTCCACCACCAAGACTGTTGGGAATCAGAGTTCCTCCTATGCTCATTTTGCCGTTGGCCCTAAAACGATGGTTTCCAGTGGCATTTCCTCCAGTGAGGGAGCCATCACCCCACCTAAAGGGGCTTATCTGCCCAAAGCCATTGGCCTCTTTAGGGAGTCAGGTTAGTTAACCGCCACCTGACACTCAGCGTTGAGTCACTGACTGTACGGTGTACTCCATTACCATAGCAAGATGTCCTGCTTAAATGTGGCCTGGTCCTCAAACTCTGCATGATGTCAATGTAGTTTGTAAAGTCTTCCTGTTCCTTCTTGCTCTGCCATCTGTTCATTATGTTAATAGATTATCTACATTATAAGTAATACTAGCAATCCGTATGCATTTAAAAAAACTGGATTCCCAAGCATTAACATATTTTTATTTCTTCATGCTCATGAAGTAGAATATAATAATGTGCACTGTGTAAAATACTTTCTGACATAATGAGATTTCCAGAGGATTTTAGGATACTAAAATGACCCATGTCTAAAAGAGTGTTTGAATGTACAGAATTAAATTCCCAGAACTAGAAGACACAGTAATTCCCTTCGTGCTTTATGTAGTGCCGAGGCATGGTAGCAAAACACGACACAAGTAAGTCCCACACTTGGCAGTTTCATCCTACTCAGACATCAGGCAGAATTTTTCATGTGCACAGCAAATATCTGCAGCTGTATTTGTAAAGTTCTTTTTGTAAATGCTTCCCCAGCATTGTTGCAACAGGAAGATGTAGTAAGGCAAGGCTTACACAAAAAAATGAACACTTAAAATTTGTCTGACTTCTGGGTGAGATAGAGATATGGAATTACGGATAGCATGTGCACCTCACCCTCTCCCATGCTGCAAGTCTTCCATGGTTTCACACTACAGGTATAATGCTCGTGTAAGTGGAGCAAAAGTGAAATAAAATGAAGTGAAATAAAATAAAAAAGTATTTCAGAATATTTTCCAATCTTAATTAATTCCAGTGTTCCCCTGATGGAACAAATTTCACCTTCTCCCAAGTGCCAGCATACTGGCAACCAGAGCATGTTATTTCTGCTTCATTATGTCAGGTTTACTAAAAAAAATTACCTACAATTTATTTTTATCTCTTTCTTTCCTCCCAATATATCACATTGGCTAGTATTTTAAAAACCCTGCACCCCAATAGTAAAAATCAGAAGCTGTATATATTCTGCAAGCTGAAAGTGCCTCTGGAGCACTAAAAATGTCTCACTGGAGCACTAAGATTTAAGGAAATAAGAAGCACAGCTATTGTAATCCTCCAAAGGATGGCACTGTTAACAGCTTTTGTGAAAGCCTCCTGAATTCTTTCAAAGTGTACAATAGACTCAACATATCTGGGGGTGGGGGGGTGGGGGTGGGGGTGTTAGGTTCCAAGACCTACCATGAGTGCCTGAAACTATGGACAGCATCAAACCCTATTTTAAAGTCTAGTCTCTGTTTCCCTCTAGTGAATGGCTCTGGTATTGCATCTTGGAAAAATAAAGGTAAAGGTCACTCTTGCTCGAAAGCCAGTCATATCTGACTCTAGGGTACAGTCTCATCTCTGTTTATAGCCAAAGAGCCAGCACTGTCTACATTTGCAGACGTTTCCATTGACATGTGGCCGACATGACTATAGTGCACAGAAAGCTGTTTACCCACCTACCGGAGTGGTACCTGTTTTGTTGTTGTTCAGTCGCACAATCGGTTCCGACCCTTTGCGACCCTATGGACTATTGTTCTCCAGGCGCCTCTGTCCTCCACCATCCCCCTCAGCCCTCCCAGCTCTGTGCCCATTGTGTCTACAATACCATCTAGCCATCTCATCCTTGGCCTCCCCCTTCTTCTTTTGCCCTCCACCTTTCCCAACATCAATGCCTTCTCAAGTGAATCCTCCCTTCTCATTTGATGTCCAAAGTACTTTAGCTTCATCTTTACTATTTGACCTTCCAATGAGCAGTCAGGGTTAATTTCTTCTAAGATTGACCTATTTGTTCTCCTCGCTGTCCAGGGGACTCTTAAAACCCTCCTCCAACACCACATTTCAAAGGCATCTATTCTTCTGCGTTCAGCTTTCCTAATTGTCCAGCTCTCACATCTGTACATTACCACTGGGAACACCATTGCTTTGACTATTCTAATTTTTGTTTTCAAGGTGATGTCTCTGCTTTTCACTATGTTCCCCAGGTTTCTCATCGCTTGTCTCCCAAGAATCAGTCGCCTTTTTATTTCATGGCTACAATCCCCATCTGCAGTGATCTTTGATCCTAAGAAAGTAAAATCTGTCACTGCTTCTACTTCTTCCCCATCTATTTTCCAGGAACTGATTGGGCCTGTTGCCATTATCTTGGTTTTCTTGATATTGAGTCTCAAGCCAGCTTTTGCACTTTCCTCCTTCAGCCCAATCAAGAGATTCTTTAGGTCTTCCTCACTTTCTGCCATTAGGGTGGTATCGTCTGCATATCTCAGATTGTTGATGTTTCTCCCAGCGATTTTAATCCCATATTGTGATTCCTCCATCCCTGCACTGCACATTATGTGCTCTGTGTATAGGTTGAATAGGCATGGTGACAAAATGCAGCCTTGTCTTACTCCTTTTCCTATTCCAAACCACTCTGTCATTCCATGTTCTGTCCTAACTGTTGCTTCTTGGTTCATGTACAGATTTCTCAGGAGGCATATGAGGTGCTCAGGTATTCCCATCTCTTTAATTACTTGCCACACCTTGTTGTGGTCCACACAGTCAAATAAATGCCTTAGTGTAGTCAATAAAACAAAAGTAAACTTGTTTCTGATATTCCTTTGTTTTCTCCATGATCCAGCGTATGTTGGCAATGTGGTCTCTAGTCCCCCTTCCTCTTCTGAAACCTGCCTGCACCTCTGGTAATTCTCTCTCCACATGCTGCTGAAGTCTATCCTGTATTATCTTGAGCATCACCTTGCTGGCATGTGGGATGAGCGCAATTGTTCGATAATTTGAACACTCTTTGGCACTACCCTTCTTTGGGATTGGGACGTATACTGATCTTTTCCAATCCTGTGGCCACTGTTTTGTTTTCCAAATCTGCTGGCATATTGAATGCAGTAATTTGACGCAGTCATCTTTTAAGGTTTCCCTTGCTTGAAAGCCAGTTGTATCCGACTCTAGGGTGCAGTGCTCATCTCTGTTTCTAAGCCGAAGAGCCAGCGCTGTCTGCTTCTGCAGACGTTTCCGTGGTCATGTGGCAGGCATGACTAGACACCGGAGCGCACGGAACGCTGTTACCTTCCCACCGAAGTGGTCCCTATTTATCTACTTGCAATTTCTTGCTTTCGAACTGCTAGGTTGGCAGGAGCTGGGATGAAGACGGGAGCTCATTTCCATCCTGCAGTACTCGGGAATCGAACTGCTGACCTTCCGCTTCCCAGTCAGTGTCTTAGCGCTTTGAAAAGTTCAACTGGGATACCATCATCTCCACTAGCTTTGTTGTTTGCAGTGCTCTTTAGGGCCTTTATGATTTCGCTCTCCAGGATGTCTGGCTCAAGTTCAACTTCTTCATCATTGTGATTGTCAGGAGTGTTGAGGTCCTTTTTATAAAGTTCCTCTGTGTACTCTTTCCATCTTTTCTTAATTTCTTCTGCATCAGCTAGCTCCTTTCCGTCTTTGTCCCTTATCATGGTCATTTTTGCTTTAAATGTTCCCTTAATTTCCCTGATTTTTTTGAAAAGATCTCTGGTTCTGCCTCTTTTGTTGTTTTCCTCCATTTCTCTGCACTGTTCTTTTAGGTAGTTTTCCTTATCTCTCCTTGCTTTTCTTTGAAATTCTGTGTTCAAATGATTGTAGTTTTTCCTTTCTCCTTTGGCTTTTGCGTTCCTTCTTTCCTTACCTGTTTATCTACTTGCAATTTCTTGCTTTTGGACTGCTAAGTTGGAAATATGTAAGTATTTTGTAATTCAAGGATTTTCTATTTAGTATTTTCAGGTCATGTGTAACTACAAGCAAGTATACAATAGATTACAGGTCAACCGTTTACTTGTTTGCTTAATTGTGAAGTAAAATAACTGTTTTTTGAGAGATTTCAAAAGATATTTCAAAATCAATGATGGCCATTTCAATACTATCCTATGATTCACATCTTGGAGACCTGCCATTTCAATACAAGAAAACAAGACTTCCCTCAGAGAATTCCAAAGATCTCTGGTAAATTTTCAGCCCCTTCCTTCAGTCTCACCCATGACCTTCTAGAGATACAAGCAAAACATACTGGTAACAGGTATTACTTCAATAATTAAACCAATTCATACTTTCCAATATTCTGGCCACTGAGTACAAAAAGGCTGGGAAGACTAACAATTGGCTTAATTTCTATCCACTGCATTTAGTGACCAACTGGTCACTCACTATGCTTTATCTCTGCAAGCAGAGAAAAGCTCTAAACACATTATTTAGAATGGCAGGCCATATTACCTGTTCTTGAAGAGCTTTCTTTATGAGTTCTTCTTTCTTTTCACCACTTAAAGCTTGGCTGTCCTTCATCTTCCTTTGATTGTCTGTTTTTATCTTTTGCTGGTTTGTGCCATTTTAGGTTAAAAGAATAAGAAAATATGAGCAACTGTTGTTAGAAATTTTGCATTTTTTACTAGTTCATTAACTTTTTGCATCTCATCGTTACAATTTAGTAATTAGTGTCTTAGAACAACAGTTAGAAAAAAATTTGATCTGCATTATGCAGACCTAAAGTTGTGCTCCTGGCCTGGGGTTTCTAATTCATGTAGAAAACACTGTATTTTTAACATATTCACAGGATAATTGTGCAGATTTATATTCATTCCTAATCACAGAACGGGACAGATACAAAAGGCAACCAATTAAGAAAGCACCTCCTTGAATATTGTGGTATTTTAAAACCACAATTATATATAAATATGAATATTAAATTAAATTAAAATTAAATTATTAAATACCCCAGACAACAGCCCCCTTTGTGCCAGCTAATCTTTCTCACACTAGGTCAAGTGAAAGAAACTGCATGAAACTATGTCTTTATTGGGCCAGCAGGTATTTGAATATATTAGAGTTGCATATAAACTGATTAAACTATTCTTCAGGTTACATTCAGACTACTGAGTATCCAGTCTGATGTATTAAGCTGATAAAACTTGATGTTCTTAGTTCAACACAAATGATTTAAGCAATGACTTCTACATTGGATTACAATCAATTGTGTTATTTGAGACACTGTGTGGAAACCATTAGTAAGTCCACTCCAGCTTTTGTAGAGCACAATAAACTTTACCAGCTCTCCAATCAAAACAATCCTAGAACCAGTGAAGGGCCTTTTAGGTAGCATGTGGACAGTCAAAAATTATGATCACCTCAGTTTAATGGAAATAACAGTATTATTCATGTGAGCAGTTTATTGACTTGCAGGCAGAATAAATATTTTTAATAATTTAACCTAACTTCAAAATTTGGGATGACTAATTTAAATGAGAAAACAACTTTTTGGGCATCTGAACTATAAAGTTTCTACTAAGATTTAACACAGCCACAGAAGGTTGCTTCGAGCACTTTCCTTGAATAAGACATGGGTTATAATGGTGTAAAAGAATTAAGGGCACCGAGGTTTAGTCAGAAATGATTTGAATATATGTAATAAGACATAAGGGCAATGACAAAGTTGTGTAAACCAGACATTGCATACAACAAGAAATTATTTGCAAATAAAAAGACCAAGCTATAAACTTCTTCAATTATTTTTTCCACCCTTTTTTGTCAAACCTTTGTCGCTGGATGAGAGCCAGCCTGTTGCTTAATAAGCACATTGCTCAGACTGGCAAGAACTCTCCTCACATTGTGTGTCATTCTTTGCTACCAAGGACACGCTGCAAACATGCATAATCCTGGCCATTTCCAGAAAGGACTACTTATGCAAAGCCAAGAGTTTACAAAAGCAGCAGAAGGGATCAGAGCAGCCACTGCAGAGGCAACAAAAGCAACAGCCGGGAGTTGGAAATTTTAAAGTTGCCAAGATGTTCAGACTTGCCAGACGGTAGTTAAGTGTGTATTGAAGTTATGGAACATCTACGGTTCAGTGCATACAGTTTTACTGGGGTTTTTACTGGGGGAAAGAAAGGCGAGGGAACATTTTGATGAGCCCTGAATAGTGGTAACCATATTTCTTATCCATGGAAACTGATTCTAAAAGGTAATTTTTTATCAGGCAAATTATTTTTTTTCACCAACAGCTAAAATAGGATCATTCATCAGATCATCAGTTTATTGTATCAGATGAGGTCAATTTAAAAATTCAGCAATGTTTTTCAGTGACCACAAAAAGTCTGAAAAGATGTCCAAATCTGGGGCTTTCCTGATAGCTATGTACAACCTGTATCTTCTTCAGCAATTACTGCCATTGTGCTGGCTGAGGAGGGCTGTGACAATGTAGTCCAGAACACCTGGAAGGCTTTAGATGCAGTTTTTTTTAGTATCATAAGGACTATCCTTAGAACAAACTAAAAGAACTAGGGGATGTCTATAAATCATGGGTGGCCAAACTATGGCCTGTGGGCCAGGTCTGGCCTCCGACACCAATTAATTTGGCCCATGCCACCCTCGTCGCTCCTGGAAGCATTTTACTTACACTTCTGGGAGTGACGATGGTGGCATGGGCCGGATGAATTGGTGTCGGGCCAGGATCTGGCCCATGGGCCGTAGTTTAGCCACCCCTGATTTAAGCAGAGAAAATGGCAGCTTAAACTCTATCTCATCCTGTTGCAAAACAGATTGCAAGGCGCGTTTTACTTCTCTTCCGGTGGGAGGAACCACATGACCAATCTGCTGAACCACGTGACTGGTCTGCTGAACCATGTGACCAGCCCGCGGCCAAAAAAGTTTGGGCACCCCTGCTATAAAATCATAAGTTTTTTTTTAAAAAAAAGAGGAGCAAGCTCTATTTCCTCATTCAAGCCTTAAGGAACTGAAGAAGGTAGTATAGAAAACCACAATTCTTTGAAAAGTTGATGATTCGCGGCAATAAGTACAATCCACACAAATAAGATTCTGCTGAAGAGAGAAATGCAATGGATACCGAGACTGTGAATGCTGGTGTTTCAAGGCCTTAATGAGAAATTAGACTTGTTGATCTAATTTAGAACTAAATGTTTTCAGTTTCTTGTGAAGAAAGCGTATTTGGGGGATGAGCCCTGATAAGGCATTCAATTTGAGACATTCAATTAAAGAGTCATCCTTAGCCCAGGAGTTCAGATTTGTCCTGCAGTTGACCAAACAAACCAGTCTGTGTTTTCCCCATTTTTTCTCTGCCATTCTTTTGTCAACTCCTGTTTGAGGATGAGTATTTAGGAAACAAATTCAAAACAAGCCACAGAGCTGAGTTCAGATAAGCTAACAATAATAACAATGGCTTATCTGTGGCTAACAAACCACCGTTTGTGGGATAACATGCAACAACTCAGTATTCAACAAATACAAATGTTGTGTACAAGCCTGTCCAATGTCTGCAACTGAGCATGGGTTTTAGAAGGTGCAGCATTAAGATTCATTATACAAAATGCTGAATCCTGTAAATTATCCTGCAAGAATACATCTTAATAAATTATAGTACTAAATATGTAAGTCATGACAACTTCTATGATACTAACAAAAAATATTTCAGCAACATTTAACTTTAATAATAATAAACACGACACAGCCATCCTCCACATTTTGCAATGAGTGGCTACAATTAGCAACCTAATACTCTGGCAGTATTGTCAGATGTATGCCAACATATTGGTACTTTCACCTTCCTCTTCACTTTTAACATATCCTTTTCATCTACTGCTTTGAAGATGGTCTGCTTTTAAATGTGTATTTTAGTTACCTTTTTCAGTCAAATTCTTCTCCCTCTTACTGTTTAAGCCTTTGCATAGCTCAGAGGTTCACAACCTAAGGGCCCGTGGGCCGGCCTCGACCTGCAGCACCATTTCATGTAGCTGCTGCCACCACCGGAAGCGGATGTATTTACAGCAGCAGTAAATGTGCCCATGGCTGTTGTAAACGCGTTTAAAGGTAAAGGTTTCCCTTGCTCGAAAGCCAATTGTATCTGACTCTAGGGTTCAGTGCTCATCTCTGTTTCAAAGCCGAAGAGCCAGCACTGTCTGCTTCTGCAGACGTTTCCGTGGTCATGTGGCAGGCATGACTAGACACCGGAGCACACGGAACACTGTTACCTTCCCACCGAAGTGGTCCCTATTTATCTACTTGCAATTTCTTGCTTTCAAACTGCTATGTTCCCAGGAGCTGGGACAAAGATGGGAGCTCATTCCGTCCTGCAGTACTCAGGACTCGAACTGCTGACCTTCCGTCTCCCAGTCAGCGCATTAGCCACTTGAGCCACTGCAGTCCGCATTTACAACCCCATAAATGTGCCCACGGCTGTTGGTAAATGCACTTACAACAGCCATAAATGCACCCGTGGCTGTCATAAGCACGTTTACAACAGCTGCAGGTGCTTTTTACAGCTGCATTTACAGCCGGGGAAACCACCAGTCCAGCCCACTCAGCTGTCTGAGGGAGCATTGTCTGGCCTGAATCATGAAAAGGTTGAGAACCTCTAGCATAGATGGATAATTCTGATTCTCCCAATGGTCCATAAATCGTACACTAACATTTCATGGCATGGAGACAGAAACATTTTTTCAGATGCAAGTGTTCAGAAATGAGCTTCTGAAGTTCCCTAGCCTACTTGTGGAAAAAGAAATGACAAGGAGCATTGTACAGACTTTCTTCAGATTTAGGAGGAAATCTCCAACATTTTCTCTGAAGAGAGAGGCTCAGCATGTGCAGTGCATGTAGTGTAGCTTTCTTTTTCTTTTCTCCAAAGGATGTGCTTTGCAGTGCCACTGCAAATGGCAATAGCAGCAAGTGTGTTGGCCAGCCAGGCCTCTATTTTACTTCCTCCACAGTGCCTCTGCCTAGTGCCACTTGATTCTTCTTCTTTTGTCTCCTGATGAAACCCTGGACTGCCGAAACAAAGCTACTTTCTTCAGTTTGTCGGTGCACAGAATTGGTTTACTATTCCCTTCTTCGGGGGAGGAGAGCATCTTGTGTCTGTGCAACTTGCGCAGGAGTTTCTCATAGGAAGCACAGTGGGGAATCAAACTCCCAGATCTCTATGATTTAATCCAGGGATTCTCACCCTGTGGCCTGTGCGCTGGATATGGCCCATGACACAATTTCAAGTGGGGGCCCCACTGCCTCCACCGCACCAGAAATTACCACGTGGTGGAGGAAGGACAAAATGGCCATCCAGCCCCTGAAGCTGTTTGAGGGAATATTACCCGGCCCCTGGCTTTAAAAGGTTGAGAACTCCTGACTTAATCGGTTCCCTTGCCAGGTAACATCCAACTCAACTCTTGCCTCTCGGCTTCGAAGGTGGAAAGCACACACTTGAGTCTTGCTTGGATTAGGCTTAAAATGGTCAATGTTGTAATATTGTCCAAATCTTGATACAGTTTGATAGCATACATGTAACTGGATTCCATTCCTTTTTAAAATAATCGAGATTCCACCTCATACCAGATCTCAGCTGTCTCTGGCTGTTTTGATATGTATATAAGTTTATACTAAATTGAAAGCTAGCCACTTTGGTTCTTGATTCTCAGAGTTTTAATCCAAAGAAAGGTAACTATTCCAAATTCTGCACCTACAGCAAGCCGTAAACAGAAAGAATTATTTAAGTAGTACTTAGACAATTTCTTGATTACTTGGTAATTTCCAAGGTATTGGATTTGGGTTTAAATTTTAGTTGAATTTGTTGTTGTTCAGTCGCACAGTCGATTCCGACTCTTTGTGACCCCATGGACCATTGCTCTCCAGGCACCCCTGTCCTCCACCATCCTCCTTAGTCCGCACAGCCCCATGCCCATTGTGTCTACAATACCATCTAGCCATCTCATCTTTGGCCATCCCCTTCTTCTTTTGCCCTCCACCTTCCCCAGCATCAAGGCCTTCTCAAGTGAATCCTCTCTTCTCATTTGATGTCCAAAATACTTCAGCTTCATCATTGTTATTTGCCCTTCTAAGGAGCACTCAGGGCTAATCTCTTCTAATATTGACCTGTTTGTTCTCCTCGCTGTACAAAACTCTCCTCCAACACCACATTTCAAAGGCATCTATTTTTCTTCGCTCAGCCTTTCTAATTGTCCAGCTCTCACAGCCATACATTACCACCGGAAATACCATTGCTTTGACTATGCAGACCTTTGTTTGCAGTGAGATGTCTCTACTTTTCACTATGTTCCCCAGGTTTTTCATAGCTTGTCTCCCAAGAATCAGTCACCTTTTTATTTCATGGCTGCAATCTCCATCTGCAGTGATCTTTGAATATGTGTACCTTTACATTCAAGATGATGATTATCTGTACGAACAATTCCCAAAACTAAGACTTATCCATCATACTGTTATAAGAGGGAGAATAAGGACCTATCCCAGCATTCAAATGCAACCAGCACAATATGATAAAAAGCAGCAGTTGTGGCTTGTAACATCTTTTAAAAGAATTACCTGGTTCCTGTAATTAACTGGCAGGTAGCTGTCCAAAATTGGAGGAAGTGTACTCTTTCTGTAAGGCTGCAAGTAGGTGGCCATCTTTTCTTACTGCTTCTCAAGTGAAGTGTTATGAAAGAAAAAGGCAGACAAACGTATGTATTGCAGAGAACACAACATTGCCCAATTTTAATTAGGCAAGAATTGCTGAACTCCTAAATCAACATTAGGTATTGTCTACACAGGCTTCTGTTTCAGAACATACTCTTCACCTGAGTAACACTGCAGTTACCTGAGCAACTCAGTCCCTCAAAGTACTGCGCTAGCCAAGATTAAACAAAGGAGGTGCAGCTAGTGTGAACTTCACTACCTGAAAAATGCCCTGCTAGGTTTAATGAAGTGACAATTCATCACTCTTCTGTCTGACAAAGTGGACTTGATTCATGAAAGCTAACATTAAAATACAGCAGTTCGTCTTTAAAGTGCCACAATTTTTTTGTCATTTTGTTTTGTTTTGTTTTCTCTCTGATATGATTGAAACAGACTAACACGGCAACTATTTCAAAAATTAGTCATCAGTTGATCAAGAAGCCAGCCCCCTTTGTACAATTACATTTTTCTTTGGGAAAATACTGAATTCTAGTTCAAATTATTCATCTTAAAGGAGAATTCAAAAAAACCAAAGGACAGTATGAGTTCAAATGTGTTTATTCAGTTAAGTAACCTACAAGTCCTTCTTCTTCTTCTTGTGCTGTATCTGATTCTCAATATTGGTGATCCTCATGGTGATCAGCCATTAAGACTGTCCTGAGAATATAATGCAGTGGCCTTTCAACTGCCTTCTGCATCGCAGCATGACACCCATACCACAGATCCAGATCTGAGAGTCACTTTCTGGTCCTGAGCCCTTTTGGCACACAAAGTCCTCCTCAGCCCCAGGCCAGCATTGATGAAGCTGCTGCCCTCTGTCAAGATGGATTCAAGTGGGATTTAATCCCTTCCATGTGGACTTCACCACCCAAGGCTGCTTGTCCTCAGGGTTGTCAGGTTAGTTAACCGCCGCCTGACACTCAGTGTTGAGTTGCTGGCAGTATGGTCTACTCTATTACCATAGCAAGATAACCTGGCCAGACTTGTATGTCCAACTTGACTATGGTAAACCCATTCTGTCTGTATTATAACTAATGTGCTGGAATTTCCCACACAACACATTAGCAGTATCTTGTGGCCAGTACATCTGGTTCAGGCAGAAGGGATACCTCTGAGTTTTGTGTGTGTGCATTTTTAAACCCAGACATTCAGCATTGCATATTTAAGAGGTTGGCAAAGGGGGCACTTAGGCTTTGCTCTTTGGTTTGGGGTACTATTTGTATCCAAAGGGCATGTTCCTATTTATCTCCATGAAACTTTGAGGAGTTTGCAGTTGAGAACTTTGAAAAGATAACTCCTGAAACAGCTCTGGAAAGGGAATGTATGGCTAGCAATGTAAGTTACCTTATCTTTTTCCAGGCAAAAAGACTTGCTTTCGAACTGCTAGCTTGGCAGGAGCTGGGACAGAGACGGGAGCTCACTCTGTCATGCAGTGCCCTGGAATCAAACTCTGACCTTCCATTCACTGAGTTCAATGTCTTAACCACTTGAGTCACCGCAGTCACTTCAGGGTGAGTTTTCCTGGATCATAATCTACTTCCGCACACAGCACTAAGAGCTCACCCACAAATAAATCGGTTTGTTGTTAAAGTGCAGTAATCTTTTGTCCTCTTTCTCTCCCCCCCCCCCCCAATACTGAGAGGGATGATGGCTAAGGCTACCTCTTCGGAAACTGCCTTATAGCGGAGTTAGATCAGGGGCCACACTGACCGCAGGGCTGGGGCAGGCATTGTCCAAGAAAAAGTAACGTCTCCAAGTGCTATACCAGGGGTGCTCAAACTTTTTGGGCTGTGGGCTGGTGACGTGGTTCAGGGAGCCAGTCACTATGGCCCGGGGGCTGGATCCGGCCCTGATACCAATTCATCTCGCCAACAAAGCCCTCGTCGCTCCTGGAAGCGGAAATAAAACATGCCCGTACGGATGTGTTTTACTTCCTCTTCCAGGAGCGATGAGGACTTCGTGGGCCAAATGAATTTGTGTCAGGGGCTGGATCGGGCCCCAGGCCGAATTTTGGGCACCCCTGCGCTACACCTTCGGGCATCCTCGGCTGCTGGTGCCAAGACTAACACCAGGCATTCCCTCTGTCAAATGCCAGGTGCCAAGCAACGAGCTGAATAGCAATTCAGAGTACTCTAATGTCTTATTCTGGCCACGG
Source organism: Bradypodion ventrale (assembly GCA_035047345.1). Classification (NCBI taxonomy): domain Eukaryota; kingdom Metazoa; phylum Chordata; class Lepidosauria; order Squamata; family Chamaeleonidae; genus Bradypodion; species Bradypodion ventrale. Next base: position 86,482,637 of record JAWDJE010000001.1, on the reverse strand, counting down.
GAACAGCTCCAGGCTGGAAAAGATTCTGGGAAGGAAGAGGTCAGGGTCCCCCTTGCTTGAAAGCCCATCATATCCGACTCTAGGGGTTTGGTGCTCATCTCTGTTTACAGCCAAAGAGCCAGACGTTATCGTGGCCATGTGGCAGGCATGACCAGACGCCGGAGCACACGGAATGTCGTTACCTTCCCCGCCAAAGTGGTACTTCTTTATCTACTTGCAATTTCTTGCTTTCGAACTGCTAGGTTGGCAGGCGCTGGGACAGGCGACAGGGCACTCACTCCGTCGTGCGGCACTCAGGTCTCGATCTGCCGACCTCTTCCAGTCGTCAAGTTTAGCATCTTAACCACTGAGCCACTGCAGTCCCGGGAAGACAGGACTCAGCTTCAACTCTGGCTCTGGACTGACGGGGAAAGGGAGAGGGAGTGAGACTGGGACAGAACCACCACCACCATCACGAGAGGAGTCTCTCCAGCAAAAATCCTTTCAAGCCAGAATAATGTCTGACAAAAATTATTATTACTGTCCCTGAATCCACCACACTCTTCCTCCTCCCAATACCATCCTGGCCTCCTCAGCCCAGTGGTGCCGCACCTTTCCCTCCCATCAGAGAGACCCCCACACTCTGCTCACCAGCCAGGCTGTGTTGGCAGGACGGTTCCCCTGCCCAGAGCCTCACCAGGGCTGTGGCGCCTCACAAGGCACGGCTGCTCCCACCTTTGGTCCTTGCCTGGCTTTTGGGCAGAAGGGAGCTCCAGTCCCAGCAGAACGAAGGGCGCTCGCCTGCCCATCCCTTTCGGCGGGGACCGACTTCACGCCCCCCACCCCAGTGCCTCTTGGCCAGGGAATAACAAAGCAAAGCCTGTAGCCCACTCCAAGAGGCCGTGTGGATTCCTGCCAGTCAAACCAAAATTCAAAACCCACAGGTGGCCAAGATATTCCCACCCACCATACACCCACAGGGTCAGCTACAAAGTCACAGAATAGGCAGGCTTTCGTGTAGGCCAGAGCTCTTCATTGGGCTAGAATAGGGGTGTCCAAACTTTTCGGGCCGCGGGTGGGTCACATGGTTCCTCCCACAGAAGCAGAAGTAAAACATGCCTTGCAATCTGTTTTGCAACAGGATGAGATCGATTTTAAGCTGCCATTTTCTCTGCTTAAACCAGGGGTGCACAAACTATGGCCCAAGGGCCGTATCCTGCCCCCAATGCCAGAATAAGACATTTGAGTACTCTGAATTGCTATTCATCTTGTTGCTTGGCACCTGGTATTTGACAAATGGAATGCCTGATGTTAGTCTTGGCACCAGCGGCTGAAGATGCCCAAAGGTGTAGCACAGGGGTGCCCACAATACAGACTGGGGGTCGGATCTGGCCCCTGACACCAATTCATCTGGCCCACACTGCCCTTGTCGCTCCCGGAAGTGGAAGTAAAACATGTCCATACAGATACGGCCCTCAGGCCATAGTTTGTGCACCCCTGGTTTAAGCAGAGAAAATGGCAGCTTAAAATCTATCTCATCCTGTTGCAAAACAGATTGCAAGGTGTGTTTTTCTTCTGTTTCCAGTGGGAGGAACCACGTGAGTGGCCTGCAGCCTGAAATGTTTGGACACCCCATACAGGCTCATTTTACTTCCACTTCCGGGAGCAACAAGGGTGGCTTGGGCCGGATGTATGGGCGTTGGGGCCCGTGCCTGTAGTTTGGGCACCCCTGGGCTAGTAAAAAGACAGGATGGATGGGCAGCAGGGAAGTCAAGGGTCTGACTGTCATCTAAGAGCTCTTTGGCTTATAATGCCAAGCCAGATTTTTGTCACTCAGTGTTTTCTATCCCACTCTCAATTTTACTTTTAAAAGTGAGCAACTTGCAGGATACCAGGGAGCAAGCAAGCAGTTAAAATGCTCCCACTGAAATGAGTAACAGATTAAAGGTGACGTTGAATTCCTTCAAACCGATTCTCGTAGAATAAAAAAAGATACATCGTCTCCAAAAATGACCGCTTCATCTCTGACACTTCTTTCGTGTCTTGACCATACATGAAACTGCCAAAATGATGGCACCTTTTGGTGAGTTCATTCTGTAGTTCCTTCTGCCTGACCTAGTGTGAGAAAGATTGTTGTTGTTGTTCAGTTGCAATTGAGTCCAACCCTTCGCGACTCCATGTACCACTGCATGCCAGGCACCCCGATCCTCCACAGCCCACTCAACTCTACGCCCATTGCATCAACAATGCCATCTAGCCATCTCATCCTCTTCTACCCCATTCCCTTTTTGCCTCCCATCTTTCTCAGCATCAAGGCCTCCTCAAGTGAATAGTCTCTTCTTATTTGGTGTCCAAAGTACTTTAGCTTCGTCTTCAATATTTGTCCTTCCAAGGAGCAGTCAGGGTTGATTTCTTTCAGGATGGACTTATTTGATCTCCTTGCTGTCCAAGGTACTGTACTGTACTCTCAAAAATCTCCTCCAGCACCACATTTACAACCTTCCTTATGGTCCAGCTCTCACAAGCAGACACTAAAGGTAAAAGGTAAAGGTTTCCCTTGCTCCCGGACATACCATTGCTTTGAGAAACCTAGGGAACATAATAATTCATAGAGACATCTCCCTGCCAACAAACGTCCATATACTTTTGTTGGCAGGGTGATGTCTCTACGTTTTATTATGCTCCCTAGGTTTCTCATAGCTTGCCTCCCAATAATTAATTGCCTTTTTATTTCATGGCTGCAGTCACCTTCTGCAGTGATCTTGGATCCTAAGAAGGTAAAGTCTGTCACTGCTTCCAATTCTTCCCCTTCTATTTGCCAGGGAGTGATAGGGCCTGTTGCCATTAACTTGTTGTTGTTATTGTTGTTGAGTCTTAGGTCAGCTTTTGCACTCTCTTCTTTCACCACAATCAAGAGGTTCTTGATTTGATTAGAAAGATTAGTTAGAAAGATTAGCCGGCAACACACAGTTCAAAAATACCACAATCTTTGAGGAGGCTCTTTCTGTGTACTGATATAAAAGGACTGAGGTCTGGAGATTGTATGTCCCACTCACCTACTAAGAGTCAGCCCTGTCTCTTACACCCCTCTTTCCCCCCTTCCTTTCCTATTCCTTCTTCCCAATCCCAGACTGCTGATGTTCTTTCCCATCCTTTCTGGAAGCATATTGAGAAAATAAGGGATATCCATGACTACCCTCAACATACCCCACGATCTCTCTTTTCACCACCTATGCAAATGGGATCTGATGTGAGAGTAACTTATGTCACCCCTCCAGGAAAGACACCCCCCCCCCCATAGATACTTCTCTGTGTGGAGAAAAATGAGGGCTGCATCACACACCCTAATAGTATTGCTCCCTTACATGTATTTATTACATGTCTATCCCATGGACTGCAGTGGCTCAAGTGGCTAAGACACTGACTAGGAGGCGAAAGGTCAGCAGTTTGATTCCCGAGTACTGCAGGACAGAAAGAGCTCCCGTCTTTGTCCCAGCTCCTGCCAAACTAGCAGTTCAAAAGCAAGAAATTTCAAGTAGATAAATAGGGACCACTTCGGTGGGAAGGTAACAGTGTTCCGTGCGCTCCGGTGTCTAGTCATGCCTGCCACATGACCATGGAAACGTCTGCAGCAGACAGCGCTGGCTCTTTGGCTTTGAAACAGAAATGAGCACTGAACCCTAGAATCAGATACAACTGGCTTTCGAGCAAGGGAAACCTTTACCTTTATCCCATCTTTCTTCCAAAGCAGTGTGCATACCCCTCACCCCTTATAAGAGTCCAGCATTTTACTGCAACCTCTTTGCTACTAAGCCACGTAGTAAGCTTTTTAAAGATTTCTTATTTAAAACAAGAGAAAAAGTGATAGATCGCAGCTTAACACCAAAGGATACTCTCATGGAACTCAACTACAGCACAGGCAAAAATGGTTAGCTATGAAATGCAACCCAAACATGCAGTAAATACTAATGCAATTTAGTCACGTGACAGGAAATGCTCTTTTCTAGGCAAAACTAACTTGTTTGTTAGTCTCTAATTAACCAATCAACAAGCTTTTTGTCTATGCCGCCACTGGATTGCTTGATCTCAATTAGCATGCCTTGCAATCTTCTAAGACTGCTGCCTAGCAAGAACCCAAAACTTGCAGGGTACACTGATGTAGTCTGGGCAGAGGACAGCATAAGACACAGATCCACTGGTGGCTTCCTATTCTTATACAACAATGCACTTATTTCACGGGCAACTCATAAACATAATCTGATTTCATGCAGCCAAAGAAGCATGCAGATGACTGCCAAGGCTGAAGAAACTGCTGAGAGACTTTGAGGTTGTTGAGAAGATACCCAACCAGATTAGGGTTAGGGTTGAAGATAACCAGAGCTGCAGCATCGACTAAGAAGATGAATGTGCGCACCAAGCACACTGACATAAGACAACATCTGATATGTGAATTGACAAAAGTCACCATGCAGATGACCTACTGTCCAGTTGCAGAAATGAGAGTAGATATCCTGACCAAGCCCCTGCCAGGAGACTGTTTCCAGAAACTATGAAGAAAGATGGGATTTGTTGATGATGCATGCTGGGCTGAGAAGGGAGCGTTAAACATGTTGCAACCCCAGCATCCCTTGAATACTTACATAATTAGTCACATGACAGGAAAAGCTCTCTTTTATTTAAAACTAAATTGTTTGTCTTTAGTTCATCAATCAATCAATAGGGGTTGAGCCCAATTAGCATGCCTTGACCTTCCTTTGTTCTGGTCACTAATTTTTGCCTTCTGTACAGACAGATGCTTTCATGAGCATCTGGATCCTGCTGGCCACATGGCTAGGAAGAAAAGAACCATTTTGCCTTTTATTTGTTCACCTAAATTTCCCTTCTTATACTGTACTAACAACCTGATGCTATCCTGCAAAGTTTTCTGAACAAATGTAGTGAGTAAAGATTTTTCTTTTAACCTTAAACATTTATCTGAGCAGTTATTAGCTTGGCTATAAGGAATTTTGCAACTCGCTTCAGCTTCAACCCTAAACTGTCGCTCTTTCATTGTACAATTACAAAAAAAAAAAATCACCCACAAAGCAACCCACTAATGAAAATTACTCTTTATTTATTGTTTCACTGCAGCAATTAACATTTTGAAGCAAAATGACCTCATTTGTTGACAGCGTCCTTGTTGCCATCTTTCTCAGTCACACCATTTTATTTTGTAATGTTGTGCTCCTAACTATTTACCAGCACGTGCTTCTAACAATTATGGAGTTATTGAATTGGAAGAACCCAAGCTTGATGTTCAAAAGACTAAAAACAAAGTACACCAGTGTTTGGAATAATGCCTCAAAAGCCCCAGAGTTTTAAACCCTTATATGCTCAGCATAGAACAAATGGAGAGGCGGAGGCAGGGGACTATTATCCTCAATACTAAAGATACTGTCTTTTATTCAGGATTGTCTCATTTACTCATGCTCTACTAAACTGCGTTTATAAAACTTTAAAATGCAGCTGTTTAAATATTGGATCATGCAGTACAGAACATCTATTTTATGGCTGATATCTTCAGGATACATAAATCTTTATTGTCATTGTCCTGCACAGAACAACAAGATTGGGGGAAGAGAAAGAGAAGATGCTTAATTTCTGAAAAGATCACTGCAGATAAAGATGCCATCAGGTTTTTTTATGGCCATGACTTATAAAGACAGTATTTCAGCCACTATCAAAGTGATATGACTTTAAAATGCTTAACTTCAAGGGGGCTCATGTATTTAATACCTTGAAACCTGTGGAAAGAGTTGGTAGCACACAATTATTATGATATAACTTTTATTTCCTTGTCTCATCATTCCTTATCTCTTTGGAGAATAAATAATGATCATTCTTAAGAAAATCACAAACAAATGTTAATTGTTTATTCAGATAAACAAAAATGTTACAAATTTACAAAACCACTGTACTTTATTTACAATGTATTCCATCTTTAAAAAAATATTCTGCTAAGAAATGCATTGTGCTAGTTTAACACACCTTTCACCTCTCTCTTTTTTTTGTATCACCAGTGTGTTGTGTAAAACAAAAGCTATTTTGTAAAGTTTACAATCATGTCCAGGAACAGGGAAGAAACCAGTTCTGCAATGCTCCTTTCCAGGACCTCTGATTGCAAGCTAAGATTAACAAGAAGGAGGAAGAAAAGTATTACAGCTTCTTTGTGCTCTCAATATGTTTACATAGACTAAAAACTAAAATGCAAATTAACCATGTGTTGCGATGGTACCAAGATAAGTTACACACAATGACATTAGAAAAATCAACACTAACATTTGACCAGCCACAGTAAAATCTATACAGTACATCTAAATTTCATCCACCCTTCTTTTAAAGTTTTCAAAGTGATAGTTGTGTTAGTATGTGCAGGTATATCAGACAAGAACCAAAACAAAGGTTAAAAACAGCTTTAAAAGTGGCATTTTAAAGACTAAATGCTAAATATAACGTAACCTTTCCTCATTGACTCTTTCCTTTTCTGTAAGATTTCTGAACAAATATTTTTTGGAAAATAAAAAAGGAGTGGGGGAGGGGAACCCCCAAACACTACTTTAACACTGGAGAAAAAGCCAATTTTAAATGTGCTGTAGATGTGATCTTCAAGGTGTTCATGGCTTAGGAGTATTGTACACCTAAGCATCTCTCCTTAAACAGGCCACTTGACTGTGATGAGTAACTCACCCAAACGACATCTTGGTGCCATTCTTTAGAAGGGAGAGACCTGTTTATAAAGGAATGTCACGGCTTTCTAACGCTGGTTTTTGAGAAAAAGCAATCGCAATCACACTTCTATACCACCGCACAACGCCGTGATGGCGAACCTTGAGACTTCAGATGTTCTTGGACTTCAATTCCCAGAAGCCCAAGCCCCCATGAATCCACACGAATGGGTTTGTGATTCATTTGGCTCGCGCCGCCCACGTTGCTCCCAGAAGCGGAAGTAAAACGTGCCCATACGGAGGAAGGGTCAACCCAGAAGAGTCTTAACCATACAGGCACGTTTTACTTCCGTTTCCAGGAGCGACGAGGGTGGCGCGGGCCGGATGAATCACAGTAAACCTATTCGTGCGGATTCACGGGGGGGGGGGGGGCTTCTGGGAATTGAAGTCCAAGAACATCTGGAGTGTCAAAGTTCGCCATCAAGGGCATAGCACTTAGTGGGCGGTTCACAAGGTTATTAGCATTTGGCCTCCAACATGCCTAGTGCTCATTTTACCAACCTCGAAAGGATGGAATGCCGAGTCAACCTTGGGTCCCGGACAGGATCGGACTCACAATGTTCTGGCTGTGGTGTACAGCAGTTTAACCACTGCGCCACCAGGCAACCCACCCCATCCCTGAAAGGAAGACCCTCTCCAGATGAGTGCAAAGGAACAGGGAGAGGAGGAAGGCCTTCCCCCAAGGAATAAAAGTACAGTACGTTGCAAGTTGAAGGGAGAGAAGGAAGCCAAGAGCGTTCTCGTCCTTTCCACCCTGCCACGGGAAGACTAGGGGCTCTAGTACTTCGCCGGCCAGCAGCAGCAGCAGCAGCTCACAGGGTACTCAACTCAAGTGCGGCAGAGTCTCCAGCTTCTCGGGCCGGTCGCGGGCAGCAGCGCTCTCGACGCCTCTTAGCCATTCGGTGCACTTGCGCACCAGCCCTTCGTCGTGGTCCGGAGGAGAAGAGACCACCCCGGGGTCACCCTCTCCCTCCTCCTCCTCCACGTCCTCGTTGTCGCCGCGGCGGCGCTCGTTCAGCAGCGAGACCTGGAGCAAAGCGCGCAAGTCACCGGAGCCTCCCGCCAGGGGGCGCTGCTTGGCGGCAGCCGCTGGCCCGCCTGGCCGCTGCGGCTGCTGGAGGCTCCGCCGCTGGAGCACCCGGAGCGCCTCCGGGGGGAGGCTGAGCGAGAAGCGGCGCGGCGCCGAAGAAGAAAGGCTCTGGCTGGCGAGGCGGAGTCCGGGGCCCGGAGAGCCCAGCAGCGGGCGGGCCCGGCTCAGAGGAGCCTGGGCTGCGGCGGCTCCCGCTTGCGGCTGCGCGGGGGGGTCCTCCTGCTGCCGCCTGCTCTTCTGCTGGGCGCCTGGGCTGCGCGGGAGGAGGAGCTGCCTCTGGAGGGCGCTGCTGGCGAAGGGGGTATGATGGCGCTCCGTAGGGGGCCCCCCGCGCCCTCTCACAGGCGCCTTGGCTGCGGTGGGCGGCGTCATCAAACCCTTGCCGGGCGCTGCCAGGGTGGGGGCTAGTAGGGGCTTCTTTTTCTTCCTGGGCGGGAGCCGTGGCGCCGGTGGCGGGGCGAGCGGGGGGAGAGACATGGCGCTGCCTGCCGGAGCCTCGTCCCTTCCGCTTGGCTTTTAGGATTCATCGCATCCTGTAGTCGAGAGGGATCGGGTGAGAGCCGGGGCGGGCGAGTGAGTGGCCACTCTCTCGGACTGGGGGCCGGCCGGGCCTCTTCCCCCCCCCCCCGTCAGAAAGAGGCGGTCCTCAGGCCACTCACTGCCTTGGCGACGCCAAAAGCACGAACGACCCTGCCTTCGGGCAGCTCCAGTTTCATAATCGGGATTATTCGGGACACACACCGCGGAGGTTGCTTGAGAGCAAGAGAATGCAGCGCTCGAAAGAGCCTCCTTTGTTTCAAGACAAGCCACCTGTGGTGGCGAACCTTTGCACTCCAGATGTTCTTGGACTTCAATTCCCAGGAGCCTAAGCCCCCACACGAATGGATTTACTGCAATTCATCCGGCCCGCGCCGCCCTCATTGCTCCCGGAAGCGGAAGTAAAATGCGCCCAGATGGAGGAAGGGTCAACCCAGAAGAGTCTTAACCATACAGGCGCGTTTTACTTCTGCTTCCGGGAGCGACGAGGGCGGCGCGGGCCGGATGAATCACAGTAAACCCATTCGTGTGGGGGCTTAGGCTCCTGGGAATTGAAGTCCAAGAACATCTGGAGTGCAAAGGTTCGCCATCACAAAGCCAAGCTGTTCCGGCGCCTCCCCCTTCGGAGGTGAGACCTACACGGGCCCACATAGGAGAGAAACGGTTCCCCGAGCTGTGGCCTCAGAAGAGTCAGTCCAAGGACCCAGAGAGGAAGGAGCTGCTCTATCACGAAGCCCCCCAACACCACCAAGACACCCAGTAGCCCAATCCCGTTTGCATACAGAGCTGGTCCACTAGCAGAGCTGCAATGGCCATTGGCTTATTCCAACCCCACCCCCCACAAAAAGTTTTGTTTTCCCATTATTCAAACACCAATATCAACATTTACACCATTAACAACAGCAGACACCTGTTCTACTCTCCTTCAACAACAACAAAAACACCCATTTTTTTAAAAAAAACTGGTTTCTTATGTGTAAAGGCAACTGCAGTGGCTCAAGTGGTTAAGACGCTGAACTCGTTGACTGGAAGGTTGGAGTTCGATTCCATGGTACTGTGTTGGAGTGAGCTCCCGTCTCTGTTCCAACTCCTGCCAACCTAGCTGTTCAAAAGCAAGAAATTGCAAGTAGATACATAGGGGCCACTTTGGTGGGAAAGTAAACAGCGTTCCATGTCCATGGAAACATCTGTGGGTGCTGGCTCTACCCATAAACAGATGAGCACTGAACCATAGAGTTGGATATGACTGGCTTTCAAGCAAAGGTGACATACAGCAGGGGAGCCTTGCAGGATGGTGTATTTTCCCTTATAGGGAGGGCATTTGCCTATACAGTACTGTATAGTATTACAGGGGAATCTAATAAATGGCTAATATTTGGAAAACAAAACAGTGGCCACAGGACTGGAAAAGATCAGTATATGTTCCAATCCCAAAAAAGGGCAATGCCAAAGAATGCTCAAATTATCGAACAATTGCGCTCATCCCACACGCCAGCAAGGTGATGCTCAAGATAATACAGGATAGACTTCAGCAGCATGTGGAAAGAGAATTACCAGAGGTGCAGGCTGGTTTCAGAAGAGGCAGGGGGACTAGAGACCACATTGCCAACATACGTTGGATCATGGAGAAAACAAAGGAATACCAGAAACAAGTATACTTTTGCTTTATTGACTACACTAAGGCATTTGATTGTGTGGATCACAACAAGATGTGGCAAGTGATTAAAGAGATGGGAATACCAGAGCATCTCATATGCCTCCTGAGAAATCTGTACAGGAACCAAGAAGCAACAGTTAGGACAGAACACGGAATGACAGAGTGGTTTGGAATAGGAAAAGGAGTAAGACAAGGCTGCATTTTGTCACCCTGCTTATTCAACTTATACACAGAGCACATCATGCGCAACTCAGGGATGGAGGAATCACAATATGGGATCAAAATTGCTGGGAGAAACATCAACAATCTGAGATATGCAGACGACACCACCCTAATGGCAGAAAGTGAGGAAGACCTAAAGAATCTCTTGATCGGTTTGAAGGAAGAGAGTGCAAAAGCTGGCTTGAGACTCAATATCAAGAAAACCAAGATAATGGCATCAGGCCCGATCAGTTCCTGGAAAATAGATGGGGAAGAAGTAGAAGCAGTGACAGATTTTACGTTCTTAGGATCTAAGATCACTGCAGATGGGGATTGCAGCCATGAAATAAAAAGGCGACTGATTCTTGGGAGACAAGCCATGAGAAACCTGGTGAACATAGTGAAAAGCAGAGACATCACATTGCAAACAAAAATTAGAATAGTCAAAGCAATGGTATTCCCAGTGGTAATGTACGGATGTGAGAGCTGGACAATTAGGAAAGCTGAACGCAGAAGAATAGACGCCTTTGAAATGTGGTGCTGGAGAAGAGTTTTGAGGGTACCCTGGACAGCGAGGAGAACAAATAGGTCAATCTTAGAAGAAATCAACACTGACTGCTCATTGGAAGGTCAAATAGTAAAGATGAGGCTAAAGTACTTTGGGCATCAAATGAGAAGGGAGGATTCACTTGAGAAGGCCGTGATGTTGGGAAAGGTGGAGGGCAAAAGAAGAAGGGGGAGGCCAAGGATGAGATGGATAGATGGTGTTGTAGACACAGTGGGCACAGAACTGGGAGGACTGAGGGGGATGGTGGAGGACAGAGGTGCCTGGAGAGCGATGGTCCATGGGGTCGCAAAGGGTCGGAATCGACTGTGCGACTGAACAACAACAAAATTCATAACACTAGTTACTTCAACCAAGCCTTGCATTTAGCGGTTTGCTTAGTCACTCATGGCAACAAGGGATTCTGTGTAGGTGAAGGACAGAGCATTGCATTTGGAGCAGGCTGCTTGGTTTTTTCACTGGCCACAGTAAAGCAAACAGCAACTTCTTCCGTAGTTGTTATCTGGCTGCAGAGCCAGAGGTTGAGAGTTTGATCCCTGACTGTGCTTTCAGGGAGAAGAGCCAGCCTATGTAGTCGCAGGCAAGCACCCCCAGAAGAAAACCACTTCTATGTATTTTCTAGCTAAAACCCCAGAAAGGGTCACCATAAATCAGAACTGACCTGATGGCATATAATTATATTATCATTAAATAAAAATATAGTCTAGCATTTTTATTGATTAGTATACAGTACTAAGCTGCTTCAAATAATTGAGCCAGTCTACAGTAATTTTGCTTGTTACCAAATGAATATGCTATCCACATTACAATGTTCTGTGATTCTTTCTGCTCTCTATTATTTTTATTAGTTCTCAGTGATAAGGTCTGTTGTTGACAGAAGAAGGTTGCTGCACTGTCCCTTTGCTTATCTTGTATTATCATTTCTACAGTGCCTCAACACACATGGAAAGGTTGAGATTCAAATCCTGCTAGGATTTTTGCCAGTGGACCAGCAAAAACACCTGCTCAAAAACATTTTTGAAGAAACTTCACTGTACTGTACAGTAATACCTCATACAAAGTCTGCTTCATACAACATCGGATTCATACAGCATCGCCTAATTCCTTGAAAAAAGTTGCCTCATACAAAGTTGTGCGACTTTGTATGAGGCATTGGGGTTTTCCCCAGGTTGCATTGTGCCTTGGCAGTATAAAAGGCAGGACACATGCGTGCATTGCTCTTGTGGGTTTTGCATGAGGCAAAGAGTGTATAGGAGTGGTTTTGAGCGCAATTTTGGATTTTTTCGATTTTTTTCGTCAATTTTTAGAAGCATTCCTGGGATTTTTGCAGCATTCTTCAGGTTCTTGGACAATCAGGGTTGTTTGACAAGTTTTTGTAATGCTTTTAGCCTTTAGACAATGATTTCTTAAAGTTCTGTCAGTTTCCTGTCTGTTTCCTTGACTTTGCCCTGAAGTCTGTGCTGTTACAGTACAATGTATCTCTATGGAAATGACGTTGTACAAGGCATTGCGGCAAGGATTTGGACGTTGTATGAGGCATCGAGGCTAGGATTTTGCATGCCTCATACAAAGTCCAAATCCGTATAAAGTCCAAACTTGTGGAACCAAGTTTGGACGTTGTATGAGGTATCACTGTATTTGTTTTTTCCTGACATAACAAAAGGTGTCTTAAGGCAAGAGCTGGTAACCTGTGGCCCTGCAGATGTGACTGGGCTGAAACTTCCAACAACCCTTGCAGTCAACCAACACTTTGGAGACCAACTATGTTGCTCATCTTGATTTTGATCTAATACAAGCCCTATTTCTCAACTTTGCAGCATATGATTCTGCCGAAAACATGTTCTCTAAGCAAGGTAGGAAATCCAAGAGGTTCGAGAGCAACATACCATAGTAACTGAATCTGTATGACATCCATTTTCCAAAAAGCAAGCAAAGAGTCTATCAGGGCTACAACACAAATGAATGCTTTAATATTTTCTTATGCCAAATTACTAATGCAAATTCTGTCCCACCAACCGGCCCACCTATCAGTGATAAGAGCACCTCATTGCACAGTGAAAGGGTGAGATTCAATCCCTGGCTTGTCCTAAAACTTTGTCAGGTCCTGCCAGTCAGGGTCCACTATCCTGAGCCAAAAGAACCAATGGTCTGACTTGGCATAAGGCAGCTTTGTTTGTAAACATACAACCATTCATTTTGCTGGAATGTTTTAATCTATCAGAGCTAACGAGGATGGAAGATGAGAAAATGTGCACTGCTGAATCAGTGCAAGGGAAAAGGTTAATTACTCCTGGTATCCTTGTTTCAGATTACTACCTTCTCAGAGTCACTCACAGATTTCCTGTGCCACATGTTAATTTTTCACTGTCGACCCGTCTACAGAAGAAGAGAACCGTACCGTAGTTAAAATCTAGGGAGAAAGTATATAGGGGAAATTAAATGGTCAGTGAGCCAAATACATATTACTGTAGCCCAGGGGTGTCCAAACTTTTCGGGCTGCGGTCTTCTCATACGAGCGCATTTTACTTCTGCTTCCGGGAGCGGCGAGGGCCTCACGGGCTGGATGAATTGGCATCAGGGGCTGGATCCGGCCCCTGGGCCGTAGTTTGGGCAGCCCTGCTGTAGACTCTACAGAACTTATGTACAACTTCAGATCAGTACTACAAAATGTGTTCTGGGCTTCAGTCTCCTCCCCCCATTGGTCTTAGTTCAATTATTGTGGTGTTGCAGCTAAACTGACAACTCCTTTTGTGCTGCAAATGAGAAGCAATTAAACCTGGATGAGTGCATGAGCCTAACAAAAATCATAATGTGAAGACTTCCTTTGGGGTTATAGTCAGATTGACTTTCCTACTTACTAAAATATGTTACTTATTACCTTCCTACTTACTAAAACATGTTACTTATTACTTTCAAAGGAGCAAAGAATGTTTTAAATTATATTTATTCTGTAATTATTCATTTAATATATTACTCATAAGCACTTTCAGAGAAGTGAACTTTTAAGTATCACAGTATAAAAAGTTGGCATTACAAAGAGAGTTCATGTGCTTCAAAACAGCCTTGGGTCCCCAGATGTTCCTGGACTCCAATTCACAGATGTCCTCATAGCAGGCGTGCTGATTTCGGCTTCTGGCAATTGAAGTTCAACAACACCTGGAGGCCCAAGATCAAGCATACATTTACACTCTTTCCATATTATACACGTTTGACCATCGAAGAGAGCCACATTTGCTACTTAGTAAAACACTTCATTTAAATTTTGTAAAAGTTCTTTGGAAAGGATACAACAAACAATGCAGAAACAGGACAGATAAATAGCAAAGATATTTACATGCATTTTACTTGAAATCAACTAATTATGAGATTAAACTACGTTAGCGGAATCTGATTGGCAGTTTTAAGACAATTATGTGAGGTAAAAAAGTAACAAAGAACAAGGATCAATTTAAGGCTTTCCTGATATGCCAGTCAATGCATGGCTGTTGAAAACTAGTTCTGCTAACACAATTTAATCCCTGTACGGAAGAAGGATGTCACTGTTTCAGAACCTGAAACAAACGAGTAAACTTTGAGAATCCTAGTATCATTGAAAAGTTCTTCTTGTTCACTTCAACCTAGGCAGGATGTGAAGCATTTCATCACAGCATCCCTTTAAAGGAAAAAAATAATAATTTCACCATGTAAACTAAGTATGCATATGTTATATGAGATCACGTGGGAGGTCTAGTCTCATTAAACCTTAGGACCGTGATGGCGAACCTTGGCACTCCAGGTGTTCTTGGGCATCAGCTCCCAGAAGTCCAAGTCTCTGTGGATCCACACAAATTGGTTTACTGTGCGTACACCCATTCGTGTAGATTCACAGAGACTTGGGCTTCTGGAAACTGAAGTACAAGAACACCGGGAGTGCCAAGGTTCACCATCACTGACCTAGGAAATCATCCCATGAAAGACCCATCTCCCAGATAGCCTGGGAGAGCTTCTTTTTCATGAAAGCAGACTCATGTTATGCCATGGAACTTTTAAGCTAAGTGCTTCTCCATATAGAATATGGGTGTGGGTCTGTGGGCTGGAACTCCCAAAATTCTACCTGCATAATTTTTGGAGAATTCTGGAAGTCAGAAATAATAATCAAATTATACATCCCTACTACAGTAACAGTCACTTTTACATTACCCTACAAAAACTGGTAACAAAGTCTAGATACCAGGAACAAGTTTGTTCCCTGCAAACATGATCTATACCAGGGGTTCTCAACCTTTTACAGCTGGGGGCCGGGTCACACTCCCTCAGAGAGCTTTGGGGGCCGGTTGATCATTTTGCCCTTCCTCCACCACATTGCACTTCCTGGTGTGGTGGAGGCGGTAGGGGCCACATGAAGTGGCATTGCGCCTCACGTTTGGTCCGTGGGCCCCAGGTTGAGAATCCCTGATCTATACCATTCTTAGCCAAATATGCCTATCTGCACATAGGACAAATAGGACAATGATTAATTAATAGAATTAATAGACAAAAAGACAACAACAACTTAGAAGAAAAGCAGCTGATAAAAGGTACATAAGATACTAGAGACGGACTCAAAAGGATTAATCAATCAAGGATTCCTAATATTGTACATTAAAAAGTGTAAACTACATAGATATTTCATTTGCAACTTGTATCAACAATGCTATTACACTGTAGGGTTGATGTGGTTCAGTGATTAAGAAGCTCACCTTGTTAGCTGGAAGGCTGGCAAGTCAGCAGTTCGAGACCCTGGTACTGTATGCCAGTTTGAGCACCTGTCTCTGTCCCAGCTTTTGGGGACATGAAAGGAACCTCATTTGGGCGTTACCTGAGCAGAGTTTCTTCTGCAAAATCCTTTCAACCCAGAATAATTTCTTACATATAATAATTTATTATTATTATTATTATTATTATTATTATTATTATTATTATTATTATTATTATTATTATTATTATTATTATTATTACACTGTAGACTCACTGATAACTGAAATTATTCACAGCATGAATGGCCTACTCCTTTATTAAAAAATTGTCTCTTTATCCAACATCTGTATCTTCTTGCCTTGACATGAGGCCATGTATAAATATGACAGTCATGCAGTATCATCATAATATCCCCAGAAGTGGACCTAACCCACTAAAATTCACATAATTTTTTAGTTTTTGTCTCCTGTTCTTTATTTTTGTTTTTCTGTGATATGCCTTTTTGTTTGGTATGAAGTTAACTTTAATGCAAGAGGAAATGTGTTCTCTGATAGCAATGGTAAAGAATAATTACTGTTTTCAAGACATGCTAGGCAACTTTTACAAAGTTCTAGAAAACCATTTCTACCAATTTCTTTTTTAAAAATCTGCAAGATGACTACAAGCTCTCTTTTTTGACAAACAGGATAGCAAATTGACTTACCTTGCATAAGGGATATATGATAGACTGTACCTGAAAGAGAAAGAGGAATGTTTTTATATACTAGATTATTTGTTCTGTTTTTTGTCAAACCTCAAGCAAGTATGTCAAGGATACTAAACTTTCACGATTAACTATTCTGACCATATACCTCAGAATAAGGTGTTTTTTTTAAAAAAAAAGAATGGAATATACTGCCAATAGTTTCTTAAGTCCACTCTCTATTTCAGTTTTTTTGTGTGTGAATATACACCTCAAACTCTCCAAAGAAAATGAGCCTCATGCAAGTGTCACAAAACTAAAGCAATGATGTAAGCATACAGTACATTTTATGGATGCATGTTTCATTGAGGGAAAATACATAAATAAGACCAGGGGTGCCGAAACTATGGCCCGTGGGCCGCATCTGGCCCCCAATGCCAATTCATCCAGCCCACGCCGTCCTCGTTGCTCCTGGAAGCAGAAGTAAAATGCGCCTGGTGTTGGGGGCCGGATCTGGCCCACGTTTGGGGCTCCTCCGGTTTAAGCAGAGAAAATGGGAGCCTAAAATCTATTTCATCCTGTTGCAAAACAGATTGCAAGGCAGGTTTTACTTCCGCTTCTGATGTGAGGAACCTCGTGACCGGCCCGCTGAACCACGTGACCGGCCTGTGGCCTAAAAAGTTTGGGCACCCCTGAATAAGCCTCTTTCTGAGGCTTAATCAATTAATTATGAACAATATGGACTGAGAAGGAGCACTACTCAAACAGATCAGGCAGGCAAAACTGCATAACATAATGACTCTGAGGTCAGGCATTTTAACTTCACAAAGAAAACAGATACTCTTTTTGTTCTTACTTTTAAAATGAGAAAGTACAAGATTCAGTTCCTTTACAAAAAAAAATCAAAAAAGTTTTGTATGAGTCCAATTTTGAACTTCTATAAAGTTAAATCACCATTTAACATTGGAATATCACTCCGAGGATGCAAATAAAAACTAGACACCGGACAGTGTTCTAGAAGTGAACACAGGACACTGTACTCTTGGTCAGATCTAAATTGTGAGAAATTGAGGCAGCTATTTTAAAACTGCTTTTGCCTAAAGATACCTGTTTCGAATTACACAGCAATAGTTTGCATTTAAAATGTATCCGTTGTCTTAAGAGCTGTTAAAAAGAGTATAAAAATAACCTTGCACACAAACTGTAAAAAACAGAAAAGGCATACCTGTGACACAAACATCAAAAATAGTAAATCTCTGTATATCATCAGCTTTCACAGCACTTCTCTAAAAGAAATGGCTGAGGTTTTTAATGTACCACTATTTTAAAAATGCATGTCTAATGAATGCTTTCAACATTGGTTCAGTAATATACAAGTCAATACAAGTCCTAGAGCAGTATTTCCCAACCTCTGGTTCTTGGACTTTGATTCCCAGAAGCCTACGTCAGTACACTGGCTGATCAGTGCTTTGGGGAATTGACTTAGGCTTCTGGGAATTGAAGCCCAAAAACCAAAGGCTGGGAAACACTGCTTGAATATCACGGGAATAAGGCAACCTACACAAAGCCAGCTAGCAGCAAAAACAGGCAGTGAAGAGAAGGGAGAATCATTGGTCTCGGAAGCCTCTTGGACTGGCAATGACTGTATCTTGCAAACTACAGTAATACCTCATACAAAGTCCGCTTCATACAACATCGAATTCATACAACATCGCCTAATTCCTTGAAAAAAGTTGCCTCATACAAAGTCGCTGTGACTTTGTATGAGGCATTGGGGTTTTTCCCAGGTTGCATTGTGCCTGGGCAGTATATAAGGCAGGACACATGCATGCACTGCTCTTGTGGGTTTTGCACGAGGCGAAGAGTGTTTAGGAGTAGTTTTGAGCGCGATTTTGGATTTTTTTGAATTTTCTCGTCAGAATTTTTAGAAGCATTCCTGGGATTTTTGCAGCATTCTTCAGGTTCTTGGACAATCAGGGTTGTTTGACATGTTTTTGTAATGTTTTAGCCTTTAGACAATGATTTCTTAAAGTTATGTCAGTTTCCTGTCTGTCTGCTTGACTTTGCCCTGAAGTCTGTGCTGTTACAGTACAATATATCTCTATGGAAACGACGTTGTACGAGGCATCGCGGCAAGGATTTGGACGTTGTATGAGCCATCGTGGCTAGGATTTTGCATGCCTCATACAAAGTCCAAATCCGTAAAGTCCAAACTTGTGGAACCAAGTTTGGACGTTGTATGAGGTATCACTGTACTGGAATTTGCTTTAGGCTGCATGTGTGAGAAATTCTGAAAGCTTTATTTTTATAAATCAATTACTACTTGTAGTTGATTCCACAGGAGGGAAAAACTGATCCCTGGAATATTGGACCTTGACCCTCTCTGGTGCAGAGAATTTTAAAACATGTTGTAAGGTTGATGTAGGAGTTATTCCTTGACAATCTCCCCTTCTGCATACAAAACACACCTTGAAATGCACTCAATGCTCCCCCATGTCTGTAGACTGAAGAGAAAAATAGTAGCTAACAATACAGAATTATTACCACCTCCTAGTCAGACCTGAAGAAATTTGAAAGCTACAAGGAAAGGGACAGAGAAATACACTCTGATTTTCAGCACTTGAAATGCCTTCTAAACTGAAGGAGATATATTTGTAAAGCCATAAAACATTCAAGATAACCACAGCATCCCACACTTGCATGTCTTGCAATATAATCTATCTCCTTTGTTTCTCTGACAGAATCTTACATGATGGTGAGAAAAGATAAAAAACCACAAAATGTTTTACCATGTCATTGCCAGGAACTGCATAACACAGAACAGCAAAGCTAGTCCTTTCTTATGCCACTAAAAAGGAGAAGGGAGATATATTGAGCACAGTGGTTTTTTTTTATAAATCAACATGCATACAATCAGTCTTGGAATTTCCTGTAGCATATTCATATTTATCTGAAGTAGAGGCATGCTGCTGCTGATCATGTCCAGTAAAGGGCATGAGTAGCACATTGTTTATATTCTCACATGTAGTTTAATTCATATAACACAGTGATGATGAACTTTAGAGACTGAGTGCCCAAGGAGCAGGAGGCACTGCACGTGCCCATGCACCCATGTGACATTGCTGGTGTGCCTCTGGCGATGTTACATGGGTGGGTGTGCTGCTGCCGTCTTCTACTCCACATCCTAGGATGGGTGGGTGTGAGTACCTGGTTGCCTCACCTCATCCCCAACGGAGGTGGGATTTCAGCCTCCCCTTTGGCAGAGGGGCGGGTGGGGAAGTGGTGCTGCTATTAGCGCCCACAGCGCGGAGCAGGACTTGCCTGCAATGGCACATGTGCACACAGATAGGGCTGTGCATGCCACTTCTAGCATACACTCCTACACTGATATAACATGTACATTTAAGTAAACATATATATTTACTTGGAACTTCTCTTTCACAAAAGCCAATCAGTTTACACAGGATTGCAGTATGAAGAAAGGCACACCCGTAAACTAGACACCACTTGCAGACCACTTGTTATCATAGATACTTTTAAAGAAAAAGGAAAAAGAAGAAATAGTCTATGGCTAGCATTACATAATTAAAAAGCAAAGTCTGGAAATGGGCTTGTGTAACACTAAATAAGAATGACACAGAGAGATCAATCAAACAAAGCAGAGTTTATGGTCACAGCTTTGAATATTAAGTCAGTTCATGCCTAGGAAACAGAAATTATTATTACTTACCCAAAACACAGCACACAGGGTGAGTATGAAAGTAAACTGTAGAAAAGTTTTAAATTCAATTAGTATAAACATACTTTCTATATGTTGCATGCATTTATGTCCTCCCACCCCTATGCCCAAGTAGATCTGATTTTAAAAAATCATCTCAAGGTCGAAAGATACAGTTAAAAATATTAAGCAATCTCACTACAGAAGTGAGGAAGCCTAAATGACTTATTCTGTCCATTTAATAAACCTACCAGTGTTAAACCACCCTCTCTAAAGGCTATAGAGTATATCTATCATATTCTGATTCCGGTTACAAACCATTGTTTAAAATAAAGTAGAGAAAATCCCTCCTTTCTCATACAGTACTTTAAAGCACTTTGGATTAATTACTGTTATAATCTGGTATTAGTTCCTACACGTTCTTATAATCTTACCAGCTAATCTTAAGAAATGCTCAATGTTATATTTCACTGCTTCCAAAAAAAAAAAAAAAACCAACAGACGTTACTTACTAACATAACAATTGTAGCAAGTAATCTTGTTGGCTCAAACATCTTTTTCAGCTGCTTCAGAGGACCCATCAAGAAGCAGGTGCTAGTGTAGAAGAAAGTAAAAACCATTATTAACTAAGCCAAAGTTATTTTGTCTTTTTATTATTAAATAGCACATTGGCTGAACAGGGACCGGGGTTTAGAATGACTAAGCAGAGGAAATCAAATTCAAAGCAAACAAAAAGACACCAATGTCAATCATATAGAGCAAAGGAAATACGCTTTTCTCAAGGGAGGAAATGAATCAGGACAAATTAACCTTAAAACAAGAGAAGATAAATGACAGCTTGTTGTTATCAGTGGTGAAAGCATAATTGCCATTATCAGTGGTGAAAGCTGATATCAGAGTGTCCTAACCTTGAGTTTTAGCTAGATATGGAATACTATGAAGTAGTCTTTTTGTGTAGCAAGGGATTTCTACTTACTTACTATAATACAAACAATTTAAATTATTTAACTATTGTATGACTATAAGACATGACTTCATGTTGAATCTTGAGAAATTGCCAGAATCCCATTTGGCAATTTTTTAAAACAAACTGAAAACACACTACTGTTTGTTATTTACAGTATTTCATTATCTAGTGATGAACACTGTTCTAGGTAGTTAAAAGTACTGTATTTTCTGGCGTATAAGACTACTTTTTAACCCCGAAAAATCTGTGCCAAAGTCGGGGGTCGTCTTATAGGACAGGTACTTAACTGCAGCTTGTTTCCCCTTGCTTCATATGTCCGGCGCATTTGGTGGGGGGTGCCGCGGCCGAGTCCCTGCTCTGTGCGGGGAGTATGAAGCAAGGGGAAGCAAGCTGCACACATCTTCCTGTACCTCGAGGAGGAGAACGTGAGTGTGGATTGGCTCTCCACCAGAACCTGCCCATTCGACTCGGAGGGCGGCACGTCTTCGGGTTGAGTGTGGGTTAATTTTTATTTGGTGTGCATTGGAAGAGAGGTAGTCTTATACGGCAAGTATATTCCAAACTCTATATTTTAACTGGAAAAGTTGGGGGTCGTCTTATACGCCCAGTCGTCTTATACGCTGGAAAATACGGTAACATAAAAACATTCATACACGCACTCCAACCCTAGAAAACAGTGACAAACAAGAATCAAAATACACATGGCAACAAATTTTGAAGTGAACCAGAGTCTTAGAAAAACAAAACAAGATCACTGAAGGGATAAGATATTACTAAACATATCTCTCTATAATTCAGAAATATTGGAAGGAGTAGCTCTGGAGAAGACGAGGTGATAAGAGTTCCATAATGACAGGGCCACCACCAAGGAGGCTCAGTTCCTTATAACAACTTTCTGAGTCACATTTAAGGCAAGAGCCTATGAGGACCAGGTGGCTTGGACAGCATTTCTGTGAGAAAGAGGCTCTAACAAGTACCAAAGTACCAAACCAAATAGGGCTTTATATGCCATTATCAAAACTTGAATTTGGCTAGGAAGCCTAAGGAAGCCAATGCAGGCAGGCCAGAATCTCAGAGACGTGGTCAAACTTCCATGACCCCAAGACAACAGAACAGCCATATTTTGGACCTGTTACAGCTTCCATACCATCTTCAAGGGCAGCCCCACATACAGTGCATTACAGCAATCAATTCTCAAGATTACCAATCCATGAACAAGTTCAGAAAAGGGTTTAACAGACAACAATTTCATTTTGGAACTATAAAATGATTTAGTAAACATTAAACCACCTACTTTTGCTGCCAATACAATCCCATTTTTAAATTACATACATACATACATACATACATACATACATACATACATACATACATACATACATACATATCTTTATTCGACCGTCAGTCAGCACAAAATAACACACAGAGATTTAAACCAACATTTAAGCCTAACAATCTTTACCTTCAGGATATACATACTCTATGTTAATAGGCCCGAGTCAATACTGTCAATTTTAATCTTGCGACGTTTGAGTGCCAAAAATAGGAATTTAGAAACTCGTATGCCTGACAAAGCAGCAACGCTATTCAAGAGAAATCGAACCTGACTTTCTCTAGGCTCAAATCTGATTTGGCAAAGAAGAGGAGCTATGAGTATTTGTCTAATGTCAGCATAGAAAAGACAATTCATAAGGATATGCTCAGTTGACTCAACCGCTTTCTGGGGACAGAGACAGGTTCTTTGGGCATATGGTACACGTTTGTATCTTCCCAACAGAACAGCTGTATTGAGGGCGTTCAATCTAGCAGCTGTATAAAGCTTGCGATATTCCACATAACAAATTTCGGCCAAATATGGAGCTGGAGTGCTTTGCCAAATCTGGTCCTCCAAATACATCTCCAGTTCCAAAAAAGCAATATCCTCTTGCTTGCCGATATCGCTCAGCCTATTATGGCTCTAGCTTGGGTGTAAATCATGGATTTTAGGTACAAACGAGACAACCAGCAAACTTGAACTCTATCAATAATGTCCCTTTCCCAGGATGATTGGAAATTATCCCTTACTATTAAAGGGGCTAGGCCCACAGGTTTAAAACATAGCTTGAGCCACAGCCACCTTTGCTTTCCAGGCTACATGCCGAAAAGCTTGCCAGCCAACTTCCAATCTCATAACTGCTCCTGCTATTGACAGTGGAATCCTAAGTATATAGATCTAAGGAACCGTGATTGAATTGACTCGTTTCAAGTAATCTGAATGGGAACCCAGGGGGCTACCCACCAACATAAGAGGGAGGACTTTCATTTGGAACAATCTCAGGACAACCTTCACAGATTGAGCTTGTTTCTTAGCATACAAGGATCTAATTGATAGGGCAGCTTTAGATGCATTTGTACATACATAGTCTCTATGGGCCAGAAAGGACCTATTAGATTGAATTACCTGGCCGAGGTATTTAAAGCAATGGACTTGCTCCAATGTAACTCCATTCATAGCCCAGGTATAAAGTTTCGGCCGGGGAGAGAAGACCATTATTTTAGTCTTGACATAATTTAGTTGGAGCTCCTGTTGCTGGCAGAAATCATGGAGTGCTTGAAGCATTCTTCTTAGCCCAATGGGGGTTCTGGCTAAAAGTGCAGCATCGTCAGCGTGCAAAAGTACATTCAAAGGCTGGCTCGCTAGCTTTGGAGGATGGAAATCATTATTCGCCATGTGAGACACGACAGGGTTAATAGAGAAATTAAACAAAGCTGGAGCCAACAGGCAACCCTGCCTCACCCCTATAAAGGTTTGAACAGGATTAGAGGTGAGACCATTATTGTCCAACCTAATTCTTAGGGAAGTGTCCATATGCAAGTTGATAATCAGATACAAAAGCCATCGATTGATGGCTGTAGCTGCCAATTTTGAGTTTTCTAGAAATTCAATCGGAGGCCTGTTTATTTTTAAATTACATTTGCTCATCTTTCTAGTAAAAATACATATTTGGACTCATGTTTTACTGGGATGAAGGGAAATGGCCAGTTTACCAAATGCAGTGGCAGTACAAATATTACAGAACTCATGTGCTAGGCTGCCAAAATTATTCAGAGGCTAGACTACTGGAACCTAAGTAAATACCAACATTCTCCTAAATTTGGTGTCCTACATACATTTGTGAGACAACTTCCATCACCCCCATAAGCATGACCAGAGATAGGAAAATCCCCAGAATAGAGAAGGCTGTGCTACACGCAGAGATCTAAATATAATCTATCAAAATGTCCCATATAGTGTCCCTTTCCATTCCATTTTTGTCTCCTTATGTGACATGTCATGTTTTTCTGAGATACAGTAGTGCTGTAGAATTCAAAATGAAATCCATTCTCTCTTTTTAAAAAAAAATGTACAGACCACCTGCAGGCAGTCAATATTTTTATTACAGGAATGATTTCAAAATAACACACAATATTATTCTCAGTTTGAATGTTATTTGCAATTCTCTCCAAAAGAAACAAAACATACAGACATTAGCTTCGTTTGAGAACCAAAACAATGGGGGAAAACCCCTCTCCTACCTGGCTAATGCGGCAACATTTCCCAAAGTATAGAACACGGCAAAAAGTTTCATACCACTTCCTGGGAGCCAGAGCATTATCGTCCCCTACAGAGAAGAAAGGAAATTGCAAACTCAACTTGTGCAATGAAAGCAAAGCAAGAGGCATGGATTTTTCATTAAAACCACATGACAGCAAACTTCTAGCACTCTGTTCTTATTTTTATTTATTTATTTTTATTTATTTCAATTTTTGTGCCACCTACTCAGGTAAAAAACCGACTCAGGGCGGCGTACAACAGTTAAAAACATAAAAAACAGGTTAAAACCCCGTAATCCACCCATCTATCCACCCTCTTACTCCCACCCCATTTAAAACTAAAAGGTAAAAGGGGGGAATACAAAAACACAGGAGGGCACAAGCTGGACTCTAGCTGGAGATGAGCCAACAGGCTGGCGCCGTATTCCCATTAGGGCCCCACACCTGCCCCACCAGCCAGGTCTTCAAACCTTTCCTAAAAGGCAGCAATTCCGTCTGTAGCCTCAATTCTGTTGGCAGGAGGTTCCATAGGGCTGGAGCGGACATGGAGAAGGCCCTCCTCCGTGTGCCAGAAAGGTGAGCCCCTCTAGCTGAAGGCACAACTAGGGAGCCCCTCCGGTCCGCTCTGGTTGGATGAGCAGACTCTCTTGGGACGATGCGGTCTCTCAGGTAACATGGCCCACTGCCATATAGGGCTTTAAAGATCAAAACCAGCACCTTGAATTGCACCCGGAGGCAAACTGGCAACCAGTGCAGCTCCCGGAGTAGTGGGGAGGCGCGGGCATAGCACCCACACCCCATCACCACCCGGGGCAGCCGCATTCTGCACCAGCTGTACCCTCCGAATGGTCATCAAGGGCAGCCCCATGCATTGCAGTAATCTAGTCTGGAGGTGACCAGAGCATGAGTGACCATGAGCAAGGAGTCCCGGTCCAGGAGCGGGTGCAACTGGCAAATTACTCTAAGTTGAGCAAAAGCCCTCCTGACCACAGCCACCACCTGCTCTTCCAGCAGCAGCCGTGAGTCCAAGAGGACCCCCAAGTTGCGTACCGGGTCTGTCTGGGGCAGAACTGTCTCATCCAAGACCAGAGGTAGTAACTCTCTGGATAACCCCAGACCCCCAACCCATAGCCACTCAGTCTTGCTAGGGTTCAGCTGAAGCCCGTTGCCCCCCATCCAGACCCCAACGGCCTCCAGGCATTTGGACAGGACTTTGACCACATCACCCCACGGGCCGAGATGTACACCTGGGTGTCATCCGCGTACTGATAGTACCGTGCCCCATGGGAACGGATGATCTCGCCCAGTGGCTTCATGTAGATGTTAAATAGGAGAGGAGAGAGAACTGAGCCCTGCAGCACCCCATATTTAAGGGGCCTAGGACTGGATTTCTCCCTCTCCAACCACACCGACTGGGTACGGCCCTCCAGAAATGAGGAAAACCAGGATAACACTGTGCCCTGGATCCCCAATCCTTTGAGCTGTTCCAGAAGGATACTGTGGTCGATGGTATCGAAGGCCGCTGAGAGTTCAAGGAGGGCAAGGATGGTTGGATGGCTGCCATCCCGCTCTCAGCTGAGATCATCCACCAGCGCGACCAATGCCATCTCTGTACCATGTCTGGGCCTGAATGCTGATTGAAAGGGGTCCAGATAATCCGCTTCCTCCAGAGCCCCCTGCAGCTGGTGCGCCACCGCCTTCTCCAATACCTTCCCCCAAAAGGGGAGATTGGAGACTAACCTGTAGTTGGTTAGGACAGCTGGGTCAAGGGTTGGTTTCTTCAGGAGGGGGTGCACCAAAGCATGTTTTAACGGTGTAGGAAACACCCCCTCCCACAAAGATGAATTTATTATAGCCCCGACTCAGCCTCCTGTCACCACCTTAGACACTTTCACTAACCAGGAAGGACAGGGGTCCAAAGGACATGTAGTGGCCCGCACTGCTGCAAGGAGCCTGTCCACTTCATCAGGGGCAACTGGGTCAAACTGGTCCCAGATCACACAACAAGACTGTGCTCCAGCCCCCCCCCCCCCCGGACCTTCACTGCACACGCCGGGGTTAAGCCCCGAGCGAATCCAATCGATTTTCTCCACCAAATGGTCAGCAAAGTCCTCAGCCGAATCCTGCCAATCAAGCAGGAGGGACCCGGGAGGGACCCGGTCACCCGAAACAGGGTGGCTGGGCGATTATCGGCGGAGGCAATAAGGGTGGCGAAGTATTGCTGCCTCACCACCCCCATTGCCACTAGGTAGGCCCTAATAGCTAGTGTCCAATCAGAACCGCTCTGGGTTTTCACCCAGTGGCGCTCTAGGCATCTCTTGGCCCGTTTGAGCTTCCGCAGTTCATCAGTGAACCACAGGGATGGCTTAACCCCCCGGGCTCGGAGAGGCCGCAGTGGTGCGATTTCATCCAAGGTAGCTGTTGTCATCCTGTTTCACAGGTTGACAAGCACCTCAGGTGAATCGTGTTGCTGATCCAGAGGAAAATCCCCCAGTTCCTGCTGGAATCCTATCGGATCTATTAGTTGCCAGGGGCGGGCCAATTTAATAGGCCCTGCCTCCCTATGGT
Organism: Bradypodion ventrale; assembly: GCA_035047345.1. Classification (NCBI taxonomy): domain Eukaryota; kingdom Metazoa; phylum Chordata; class Lepidosauria; order Squamata; family Chamaeleonidae; genus Bradypodion; species Bradypodion ventrale. The sequence continues at coordinate 86,455,620 of JAWDJE010000001.1, read as the reverse complement.
GAAGCGTCGCCCCCAGAAAGTCCAGAGTCACCAGATAGTGATCTGACCATAGCGCAGGTGTTATGTCTAATTTCTGTAATCTCAGATCACTCTGCCACCGCTCTGACAAGAAAACTAAATCCGGTGTGTGGCCACTGCACCTGGTCGGGCCCTGAATTACCTGAGTCAGGCCTATGCCTCTAGTCTAACAGCATTTTGATGTAATGACATTAATGGCCTCTAACATTTTATAGGCATAGACTTAAATATTTGAAAGTAACAAAAGCCTATATATAAGCTAAAAAGGCTTATTAGTTTCTAAAGAAGGTTGAATTAAATGGCATATATTTAAGTCACATCAGAAAACCACATATTCCAAGCATGGAAATAAATCATTTGGGGGGAAAATTGCAGACCTGTGTGTCACAATTAAAGGTTTGTGTCACACAGTATTGTAAGCAAGGTTTTTTTTTGGGGGGGGGGATATTAAGGAGTCTACTCTTCAGACATTTATATGAACTCTTGCATGTTTTGAGATGTAGAAGAGAGTGCTGAACCAAGACAGTACTATGCCTTGGCTGATATGTCTTAGTGATGTAACTAACAATTTAAGGAATCAAAATCACACGCATGAATTAATGTTTTAGGATTAGCATTTTCTTCTTCTTCCGTGTCTAGGCCAGACATGAAACTGGCAAAATGAAGGCACCCTTTGGTGAGTTTATTTTGCAATTTCTTTTGCTTGACCTAGTGTGAGAAAGATTAGCCAACAAGCATTATAATTATGAACTAGAATAGGAAATAGCACGGCTCCTGCCAAGTGGAGGGGGCTCTTGTGGGTGCTGTGTGTACACAAAAAAGAAACTTGTCTCAAATTCTTTATAGTGATACAGTAGAACCCCACATAACGAAAAAGCTCCATGGAACGGAGCTCTTCACTATACGGTTCTTTTCGCTATGCACACCAAATGGCCGATACCCCGCATAACGTAAAAAAAAAGTTTGTTATATGGGGCTTTGTTAAGTGAGGTATTCCCTGCTAAACAAAAACCCTGTATAACGAAAACATTTTTCGTTATGTGGGGTATCGCACAGAGCACACGAACGCTTAATTGTACGAATTTTTTGTTATATGAAGCGTTCGTTATGTGGGGTTCCACTGTATATGTTTTCAATAGGCAGAGAGATTCTGACGTGAAGAGTATTCAATCATATATTCTCATCATCTTCATTCAGAAATGAAAAAGTGTCAAGGATGTATTGTTTATTTTTTCTGAAGAAGCGGATCTACAGTTGCTTACTTGGTGTCCTTTTATATATGGAACTTTTGCCCCCAACAGGAACAAAACTAAAATATAGACTTACAGATCCAAATACTATCTTACTTTTTATTATATTGCAGAAAGTATTTACTTACAAAAATTGAACACAGAATGCCACATGCAAAACATATGACAAACCATTTCACTCGGGTACCGAAACTAAGAGATGAAGCATCAAGCACCTTTGGATAAACAGAGCAAAAATTAGATTATAGCTGTCAAACAAGATTTTTCACTTTTAAGCCTTTACCAATGCATGAATCATAACATTCAAAGTACAGCAAAATACATATATACTGTATCTGTATGATCTGAAAGTTTTCAAGAAAATTACAGTAGGCTCCTGATATTCATGGGTTTGGTAACTGTGATTTCAGTTATCCATGAGTTCCACAATATTCAGTGGAAAATCTATAAAAAGTATGTATTTCCAAGGCAAATTCCCTTAGTTTTGGGCATATGTGGAAGATCTTGGAACATATTCTCAGTGGATATGGGAGACCTACTGTAATATTCTTCCCAGCACATAATTTTTTTCAGCCTAGCAGAGTAACATTAAGCAAGGTAAATGACATCTAGTAAAACAAACAAAATTCTCTAGTAAGAGAATTTAAATGCCATTGATTTACAATTAAGTAAGAACACACATACTGTCTAACAGGATATCCATCGTCATAAAAATAAAGAAATATTTATTTCCAGGGTTGCCCTTCTTGGTCATGTCTGTTCCTTCTTTTACATTGCAGAACAATCAGGCCTTACATCACAGGAAACAAATTCTAAAAAACATTTGCTCATCCAAAACCTGGGATCACAAGCTTTTAGTCTCTAAAACGACATCTACTGTTTGCAGGGGAGACTACACACGAGAAGGTCCATGCATATGCACATAAACACCCCACCTCCTTAATTTCAGTGCATATACTGTAGATTTAAAAAATCTAATCCCCTCCATCCCTGATTGTTGAAATCTAGGGATCATCCTCAAACTTAAGTCATCACAGCAGACAGTTTGCAACAAACAGAACAACAAGGGGTTGTGAGACCTACACTGTATTCACCACCATGCATCTTTCTCTCTAAAAAGGCCTAAACAAATATAATTAAGGGTACAGCAATTTATAGAAAGGACTGAGCACAGCAGTTAACATGAAAAGGAGATTGTCTTGGTCTTGTTTGCTTTTAGAGCTAAACAAGTTATAGAGGTCGAGTAGTTACAGATCATAAAAAGAACAAAATCAGCCAAGTGGGTGTAATGGATGATTCCCCACATCATCTACAGGATCCAGTGTGTCTGACAGCTGTTAACCTGTTCTTTATATTAGCTCTATACAGAAATACTGCAATTGTTACCCTTGATCTTTAGTGAAAAATTCTGTCATGATTACTTATGTCAAAGAGCAACCTTTACATTTTGATCAGGTGTAAATGTAGACTTACAATGCATACATTCGGCTTTAACAAAAAATAATAATCAATTGCTTGAATTCTTTGGAAGTTCATATATAGTTTTGTAACTTGTTCAAGTTACCGTAACTGATAAAGTGCCCAGATGCATCCCAGTTGTACAGTCAGGTCCATGACCAAGGCAAAACCTCCACAATTAGCCGCTGAAGTTGTGTAAACCCAAAATGGACATTGATAGCTTTAAAAATATGTCAGCCAGAATCCTAAGCAAGATTCATACAGGGGAAAAAACCCATTAAAACCCATCAGTTTTCATTTATCTAAGAGCAAGAAAACAATGCTAAGAAGCACCAAAAAACATCTGATGTCTCTTCCATGGCCATACTGCCTTCCTGCTAAAAGGAGACCAAGTAACCAAAAGAAAGATAGTGCTATCTCTTCTCACCAGTCAATTCTCTCAATTCTTGCAATTTTATTAAAGACTAGATATTTCTTTGGAAGGAATTCTCCAAGACTGAGGACAGGGTGCTAGGAACAGCCTCTCATTTTAATAACAAATCATAGTTACCTTTTTTGATCCAAATCCTTATCCTTATATAGGCAGCATGGAAAAAAGATTTAAAATTCAAACATCACAAAAAACAAGGCAGAAACATTCATACTCCTAAGTAAAAAAAAAACCCACATACTTTGAGAAAAAAGTCTATGCCTTTAAGTTAAATATTCTGGAGTTTCTCTCTCACACATAAATGTGCAATGCAAATCAGTTCTTATTTAAATATATAATCAGCAGACGTGTCCTTTGAAAATGCCAAACAGGAATGAGGAAACTAGTGATCTGCTGAGTAGGTTTTACTGAGTCGTACATTGGATATGTGAGCAGTTTTATCTCCTTTCCTCCAGCTCCTCAAACCTGCCGATATTTTACTCCTAGACCCCCAGGTCTCAGCAGAAGATGCGAATGGTATGGCAGAGCCACATTTGTTCTCTTGGCTTTTTCTTCCTTGAGGGCCATTCAACAATTATGTGATCCATTTTTTGGGGGAAATTGACCACCTCCCCCCCACATGCAATCTGACCGTAATTTTAGCTTTGACCCCTCCCCACTTTAAAATTACATAATCCAGAGCTTTTGTATCAAAACTCTAATTTTTAGAGCTTTTCACTATTGGCGCCTAATGCACAACAGCTCCAAATGGATTACGCAAACTTTGACCTGACCCCCCCCCCGACCCCCACGTAATTTTTCCGTAATTCAGATGGCAGAACCCCCCCTTTCAAGAATCACGTAATTGTTGGTCGGCCCCTTGTCTAAACCAGATGTGAAACTGCCAAATTGAAGCCACCTTTGGGTGAATTCATTCTGCAGTTCCTTTCCCTTGACCTAGTGCTATGATGGCGAACCTCGGCACTCTAGATGTTCTCACACTTCAATTCCCAGAAGCCCAAGCACCCTGTGAATCCACACGAATGGGTTTACTGCGATTCATCCGGCCTGCGCTGCCCTCATCGCTCCTGGAAGCGGAAGTAAAACGCGCCTGTAAAACTCTTTTGGGTTAAGCCTTCCTCCGTACAGGCGTATTTTACTTCTGCTTCCGGGAGCGACGAGGACAGCGTGGGCCGGATGAATCGCAGTAAACCCATTCGTGTGGATTCTGGGAATTGAAGTCCAAGAACATCTGGAGTGCCAAGTTTCGCCATCACGGACCTAGTGTGAGAAAGATTAGCTGACACAAGCTTGCCGTTGCCCCAGAGTATGTCCGATTGTGGTTCAACAATGCCACAATCTGCGAGGAGGTTCTTTCTGTGTACCCTCAGAAGTAATAAACAAACAAACCAAACCACCACCGCCCCCGTAAACCTTTTACGTTAAATTAAGCAACGTTTTAACGCTAATTTCCCCCCTTTTGGTTCCTTCAACAAGATACCTCTGTTGATTAAAGAAAGGCAAAACATTTTGGTGAGTTTGGTTCAGGAGAAGGACGGATTAAGGCACCACGGGTGGGACCTCGTCTTTGGTGGGAAGCCGTGCGTCTGCACCCACCCAAAATAATTAATTAATAAATCTTAATTAATTCATTATCATTCATCGTGTTTGCAGCCCTCAGGAACGCATTTTGCCGCCCCTGAGGGGACAGGGAGATGCCTTGTGTGCACCCCGACCCGAGAGGGAAAGGGGGACCCCCAAGCCACTGGGCTGGCTCAGTGGTTAAGAAGCTCGCCTTGTTCGCTGGAAGGTCGGCGGTTCGAGACCCGAGAGTACTGCACGACGGAATGAGCGCCCGTCTCTCTGCCCTAGCTGCTGCAACCTAGCCGTTCAAAAGCAAGTAGACAAATAGAATTGCAAGTAGATAAATAGGGACCACTTTGGTGGGGGGAAAAGATCTTGGTGGGGACATGAAAGCTGGAGCCTCTCATTCGGGCGTCCCCTGAGAGAGGTCCCGATCCAGCAAAAGGCCTTTCAACCCGGAAAGCACCTTAGTGTGCTTCTCAAGCTAAAGGTTTCCCTTGCTCGAAAGCCAGTCGTATCCGACTCTAGGGTGCAGTGCTCATCTCTGTTTGAAAGCCGAAGAGCCAGCGCTGTCTGCTTCTGCAGACCGTTTCCGTGTGTGGTCATGTGGCAGGCATGATTAGACACCGGAGCGCACGGAACGCTGTTACCTTCCCACCGAAGTTGTCCCTATTTATCTACTTGCAATTTCTTGCTTTCGAACTGCTAGGCTGGCAGGAGCTAAAAGGAAGGAAAGCCCCCCCACTGCCCCCTTCCCCGCGGGCCCCACCTGAGCCGTCAGCCCCTGCTCCTCGTCGTCCTGCCCGCTCAGCACCCGCCGGAGCTTCTCCATCGCCGCCCCTCCTTCCTTCCCCTCAGCGCTCCGGATAACCAACGGTTTCCTCCTCCTTCGCCTCCCGGCAACACGGCCTCGGTCCCCGACGGGGCGGGGGGCGGCTTCCTTAACCGAGAGCCGGAAGCTGGGCTGCCAGGAAACCCGGAAGCACTTCGCGCAGGTCCGCTTCAATGCCAGAAGTTCAGTGCTGCTTTGAGCCTGTAGTCCCAGTCAGTGTTCCCGAAGCTTCGGGTTTAGGAACTTCAATTCCCAGAAGCCTAAGTTATTTCCCCCAAAGCACTGATCAGGCAATGTACTGACTGAGGCTTCTGGGAATTGAAGTCCATACGCCAAAAGGTTAGGGAACACGGGCTCTAGGGGACTCAATGGCCAATTAAAGAGCCAGTGCAGAATTGCGGCTCCGGCGCTCGACCGACCGCTGGCATGATTGGCGGGGAGAATCTTAAAATGGAGGAAGCTGCAGATGGGCAGTACCTCTTTCTTAGGTCTTCCTTGATTGAAAGCCAGCCGTGTCCGACTCAGGGGTTCGGTGCTCATCTCCGCTTATAGCCAATGCTGTCTGCGTCTGCAGACGTTTCCGTGAACATGTGGCAGGCATGATTATACGACGGAGTGCATGGGACACTGTTACCTTCCCCACCGAAGTGGTACCTATTTATGTACTTCCAATTTCTTGCTTTCGAGCTACTAGGTCAGCAGGAGCTGGCACAGACGATGGGTGCTCTCTCCGTCGTGCAGCACTCATGTCTCGAATTGCTAACCCGCTGAACTTCCGATCCTCAACTTCATCGTCTTTATTAAGCCACTGCAGTCCCTACCTCTTTATTAAAGGTAAAGGTTTCCCTTGCTCAAAAGCCAGTCGTATCCGACTCTAGGGTACAGTGCTCATCTGTTTCAAAGCCGAAGAGCCAGCGCTGTCTGCTTCTGCAGCCGTTTCCATGGTCATGTTACAGGCATGACTGGACACCGGAGCACACGGAACGCTGTTACCTTTCCCACTGAAGTGGTCCCCAGTTATCTACTTGTAATTTCTTGCTTTCGAACCGCTAGGATGGCAGGAGCTGGGACAAACACGGGAGCTCATTCCGTCCTGCAGTACTCGGGAATCGGACCGCTGACCTTCCACCTCCCAGTCAGCATCTTAGCCACTTTAAGGCCAGTTAATTGCAAAACCGTGTCCAAGGGTCAGGATCTCTGAAACTCTTCATTAAACTAGAACAGGCGTGCCCAAACTACAGCCCAGGGGCCGGATCCGGCCCCTAGCGCCAATTCATCCAGCCCATGAAGCCCTCATTGCTCCCTGAAGCAGAAGTGAAACATGCCCATACAAGGGCTAGGGCATTGTAGGCCAGATGAATTGGCGCTGGGGCCCAGATCCGGCCCCTGGGCCATAGCACCCAGAACCACGCGACTGGCCCACAGCCTGAAAAGTTTGGGCACCCCATGACTAGAGGAACGTGAAAAGGCCAGAAACGGGGCTACGTCAGTTTTCAAAGTCTGCGAACCAGTTTTTGTAAACCCACGTTCGATAAGGAACCCGAAGTGCTGTTCTGCTTCCCCTTGGCTGCCTCGAAGAGACACCGGCAACGTGGGTGGCGCGGGACAACGTACGTGTGCCCCATTGAGCCACATCCGGGTTGATCTCGACTGGCCTTCCCTGGCACTGGCACAGGGCAGAGGGAAGGTGGACTCGAGGGCCCAGTTATTCCGATCCACTGAGTTACGCCCAGGCTCATTATGATTAGGGTGATGCTCCGCACTCAGCAGCTTTCCATCAAGAGGAGCATGTGATGATCGCCTGGTGAATGGCTCCATTGTTCTCTTCTACGGCGGCTAAACAGCTTCGTGCAGAACAGAGGTTGGCGTTGAGCAGTTCTTCCTTGACTTTGCCATTGGCCAAAATTAATTCTTCATTGGTATATGTTTCCGATAGTTATCAGACTAGCAAATGAGCTTGTAGAGAACTCCAATGGTTGATGCGAATAACTCATGATCAAAAAGTTCATTTAAAGTCTTTATTTGGGGAAAAGGTATCCATGCTGGGTTCCGAGGGGTCTCGGAGGGAGGTTAAAGGTAGGGTGAGGTAAAGTGGGAAAAACATTCGTGTATATGCATGGGATACATCATAGGAGCATTACATTCTGGTATACTTGAGCATGCTGGTCTTGCATTTAGGGACTCTGATTATGTTTATTCAGGGTCCTCCAAGTCTAGTAGGGGAGGCTGAGTTCCTTTGATGTAGGCAGATTGATTGCACACGGAGCCAGCAGGCGGGCCAAACACTTCTTTATTGCAGCATGGTCAATCTGTACATAGCAAAACGGTGGAGACGCAGCTCCTTATATATCATACAGGACATTTGAATTTCGCCCCAAGGGCACCCATTGGTTGCGGTAGCAGTGACATCATTGGGACGTACTGCATACCTGACTAAGGTCCGATTAAGGTTTACCTGTGGCGGGAAAGGTTCCCGCGCTTGTTACTGGTTGGGTGATTTGAGCCACGTGGGCTGAGCTCCTTTCGCTGTTTATAGCTGGCAGCTGAGCTGCGTGCAGTGGCTGATGAATTCATGCATAAACAACAGTTCCTCAGCCATATTCTCCTTTAATGTTATTCTTTGTCCAGCCAGCTCCTTACTCTCCATCTTGTTATTGCTCTTGTGTAACCTCAAGAACCTTTCCTCTCCTCTTGCCGTAAAGCTCTTCCTGGATCTGAGCGGGAGGACTTAAGGCACATATTCATTCAGAAGATGTTGAGAGTCGTTCTTTACTTCTTTCAGCGTCCACTGCTATTTCTCTCATCTTGGGTCGATAGCAAAGAAAGTGGCTTCATTTTGACAGTCCAGGGTTTGACCGGACATGAAAGAAGAAAATCTTAGGTGGAGCCATACCAACACGAGGATAGGTTTTCTCAATTGGTGTAGCTTTGAGGCATGCTGTCACTATGCACGTTGCTTCATTGAATTGAGCTTGCAAACATGTTTCTAAGCAGGACTGCTAGCAGCAGGAGCGCTCAAACTGGATTGCTTGAATTCTTTCTAGCACTTGCTGCTAGTTCTTTTAAGTAAAAGGACCTGATCTATCATGTTTATGGGCAGTGGCATGTTGTGCTTCAGCAAAAGCAGGATGTCCGTATCCTTAGTAGCAGTAATAAGTAATCTTCCACTTTTTAATGTATGGGGGTTTTTGCGGGGTAATTTGTTTTAATGGGGTTGTTCTTGTTTTAAGGGTGTTAAGATTGTATGCCACCCAGAGTCTTTGTGAGTTGGGCGGCTATATAAATATGAATATAAATAAAAATAAAATAAATAAAATCACTGTTTGCTGACAACCATTCTGACTAGTGGTGACACTTTCCAGTTTTCTAGATAAGACAGTGCTTGGAAAAGGCGTACCATTCCCTTCTGGAGGTGCCCTGCAACTGTGCAAGCCGCCCAGAGTCGGTGTCGAGTTGGGCGGCAATAGAAATTTGAAAAATAAATAAACAAACTTGCCCAAGGCCACACAGGGTGTCTCCTTTTATCTGATTCTCTAATAGAAAGCTTAGGAAAGACACATACCCATACTTGAAGAGTTTGACTCTGTACCTGCCACCTTAGAGTTGCACTGTAAGGGAGTATTGAGCTTTCTAACATTTGTTCCTCACATTGCCAGCCTGTTCTTCTCTGTGAGGGTCTATTTTCCAAGAACATCAAAAAAATGTCACCTGCTGCATAACACAGCTTCAGTTGTCAGGACTCTGCAATTATACCACAGTAGCATCTTGAGTGGTTTGCAGTCCATTTCTGAGCTCAAACCAAAGTGATGGTTATTACTTTGAAGGCTCCAGATAACGCAGTGGATGCCTAAAGTTCTTCTTACCACATTAACCTGCTTACACTCTTAGGTCACGCTTAGGCAAGTGGAAGGTGTGCTTCTGGAGACAGGACTGGGAAGTGCAGAGCTGCTACCCTACTCAGGCCATAAAAGGTAACAATGTGAATTTCTGCCTCCTTAACCCAAAATTATCTCACTAGTGAAGTGAAAGGTTTACAATGTTCAATGGCTTTCTAGCCCACCTGTCTTACAGCTCTGGCTCTTTGGCTGTAAACAGAAATGAGCACCGCTCCCTAGAATAGAGTCTGACAAAACTGGCTTTTGAGCAAGAGAGACCTTTACCTTTATTCATTTTTCCTGCTCTCAGAAATTGATAACATTGAAGCTTTTATATTGCTCTTGAAAGATGCAATATAAATCAAACCATTGGGCCAAAGAACAAGCTGTTTTGTTATTCATGCTTATGCTAGTGTTGTTTCCACCACACACCCCAAAATTGTTTTTGAGGAAAATAAATTACAGGACTTTTAAAAAGAATGCCTTTCTTTCAAAGCATAGGAGTCCTCTATTGATTTGCTATTAAATCCTCAAGCCACCCAGTTTGTAATTTTCAATTATATATGCATATCTTGTGCTTTTTTTTTAAAAAAAAGTTCTGTAACTTAACACTTAGAATGTTTGTTATGCCTTGTACCCAAATTTTAAACAAATACAGATACACACAATCTACTGTAGAAATATGTTTGTGGAAAAGTGGTATTTAAAATGTACCAGTATCCTTGTTAATTGGTACAAAACAGTTTTTATTCTGTATGTCAATGTCTGTATTAAAGTTATGTATGTCAAGTAAACAGTTCCTCTGTCACCAATGAATTCAAAATCCTGGTTACATATAAATTCTAACAATAGGCCTTTCATTTATAATGGTGAACATATTTCCCCCTTTCATGACTGTAGAAGTAAATAACATGAACTGTGTATCACAACACAAAGATAGCATACTGTTCTTATCATATATTCTGATATCATTATTGTAACCTAATATAAGAACATAAGAACAGCCTTGCTGGAACAGGCCACAGCCCATCCAGTCCAGCATTCTGTCTCACACAGTGGCTCACCATTTCCTTCAAGGTATTCCCAAGCAGATGCATTCACCTGTTTAGGATTCCCTGGAAATGATATTGAGAGATATCCTGCCTATCTCTCCAACCCGGAGGTTGTCCTTAAGTATCCATAATTATAGCCATTGATACTCTTGTCCTCCATGAACTTGTCTAATCCTTTCTTAAAGCTGTCAAGACTGACAGCTGTCACCACTTCTTCTGGCAGGGAGTTCCATAGACCAGTAATCCTCTGGGTGAAAAAGTACTTTCTCTTATTTGTTTGAGAACTAGTACCCAAAAGTTTCATGGAGTGTCCCCTAGTTCTAGTGTTATGTGATAGGGAAAACAGTTTTTCCTTATCTACTTTGTCCACACCGTGCATGATTTTATAAACTTCAATCAGGTCACCTCTTAGACGTCGTCGTTCAAGAGTGAAGAGGCCCAACCGTTGCAGCCTCAGATGGTAAGGAAGGTGTTCCAGTCCCCTAATCATTTTGGTTGCCCTCCTCTGCACTTTTTCCAGCTCCATAATATCCTTCTGGAGGTATGGCGACCAGAACTGTACACAGTATTCCAGGTGGGGCCTCACCATAGATTTATAAAGAGGCAAAATGACACTTGCTGACTTATTTTCTATACCCTTCCTAATGATCCCTAGCATTGAGTTTGCTTTTTTCACTGCTGAGGCACACTGGGTTGACACTTTCATTGAGTTGTCCACCAGGACACCAAGGTCCCTTTCCTGGTTTGTCGCAGAGAGTTCCGACCCCATCAGTTTATAAATGTAATTGGGGTTCTTTCCCCCAACATGCATCACTCTGCACTTACTAATGTTGAAACTCATTTGCCACTGTTTTGCCCACTCCCCCAGTGTCGAGAGATCCCTCTGGAGCTCCTCACAATCTCTCACAGTTTTCACTACCCTGTATAATTTAGTGTCGTCAGCAAATTTGGCTACCTTGCTTTTTACTCCTACCTCTAGATCATTTATGAAGAGGTTGAAAAGCAGAGGTCCCAGTACTGAACCTTGGGGGACCCCACTCTTTACTTCCCTCCACTTGGAGAAGTGTCCATTTAGTGCTACCCTCTGTTTCCTGTCCCTTAGCCAGTTGCTGATCCAGGACAAGACCTGTCCCTTTATTCCATGACTGGTAAGTTTATTCAAGAGCCTTTGGTGTGGGACCTTGTCAAAAGCCTTCTGAAAGTCCAGATAAACAATGTCAACTGGATCCCCCTTATCCACATGCTTGTTGACACTCTCAAAAAATTCCAACAGATTAGTGAGGCATGATTTGCCCTTGCAAAAGCCATGTTGGCTCTCCTTTAGCAGCGCCTTCTCTTCTATGTGCCTATTAATTCTATCTTTTAGGATGGTTTCCATCACTTTACCTGGGACACATGTCAAACTGACAGGTCGGTAATTCCCTGGATCACCCCGGATCCTTTTTTGAAAATTGGTGTTACATTCGCTACCTTCCAGTCATCAGGCACAAAGCCTGATTTGAGGGAAAGATTATATATTTTGGCTAGGAGATCAGCAATTTCATCTTTAAGTTCCCTGAGAACTCGTGGATGGATGCCATCTGGTCCTGGTGATTTGTTAGTGTTTAGTTTAACAAGACATGCAAGGACCTCCTCCCTGGTTATTTCTATCTGGCTTAATTCTTCGGTTTCCCTCCCTACGAAGATAGGCTCTGTTTTGGGCATGTGACCTCTGTCTTCTTCAGTGAATACTGAAGCAAAGAATTCATTGAGTCTCTCTGCAATCTCTGTTTCCTCTTTAATAACCCCTTGCCTTCCACTGTCATCTAATGGTCCAATGGCCTTCCTAGTTGGGTTCTTACTTCTAATGTACTTAAAGATTACAGGGCCACGTCAGTAAAATAAGTAAAAATAAAGAGAAAACACCCATGTCTTTTTACAAATATATTATTAATTGGGAGATAATTTCAACAGGAATAGACCTTATATACGAGAAGCCCAATCCTTCTTAGGCTTTATAACAATGGCATCCTTCAAATGATCCAGTTGTGCATACAAGGTTACCATTTGAATTTATATGAGTGAAAAAGGTCATTACAAAATTACCTCCATATAGTTTTATTGTCATTAGTGTGATTAAAATGACCTTATAACTTCTCATTGGAAAGCTTATATCCAAAATATGCGGCATCGGAAATAATTTCTTAAGGTCTGTTTATGGTTTTTCACAACATACAAAAGTTATAAATGAGTAAGAATAAATTGAATTTCAAGTTACACCAAAAATATGCTGTTGATATTTCTGTCTAGAAGTTTGCGTTTATATCGTTAAATAAATTTTTAGCATTAAATATAGTTTTACAAGAAATCTCTTTATGGGCAAAATCCTGTTGTGTAACATTGCCCTTGGCAGAACTTGGATCAGGTGCCAGAAACAGTTAATTTATATTGATTATAAGCTTTGTATCTTCTTTTTAAATTCTGAGGCTCATTCAGGCTCCCTTTTGCCTTGCCAAAGCCTTCTAGAACAGTGTTTGGGGTTTTTTGGACTTCAATTCCCAAAAGCACATATCAGCCAATGTACTGACTTAGGCTTCTGGGAATTGAAGTCCAAGAACCAAAATTTGGGAAACACTGATTAAGAGCTTTTGCAAAAAATGGGATAAGTCAAATGAATTCTCAGAGATGGCGAAGCCAACACACTGGGATATAGGATTAAAATCATTTTGCCACCGGCCACCCAGAGTACCAATATGCACACATTAGTCCAGATTGTGTGGCTGTTAATGCACATAAGAAATTGCCCCATGTATTAGCCCAAGATAGGGAGCTTATAAAAGAAGGTTCTGCACAGAAAGGATGGTCCATCTCTAGATGCCTGATGGAACTGAGACAGAATGAGTGATTTCTTTGAACTGGCACACAAATCATTAGGAACTTTCATTGCCTTCCTTCAGTTTCTCCAAGGATGGGTGTCTTAAATGCAAATATTATTTCATGGTAACTTCAATGCATTTCAGTCAGAACCACAATTTCCAAGTACAGTCATATGTCTAATAGCCAAGCACCCAAAGTTAAATTTACATTATCAAATTGTACAAATCTATATATATAAAGCAGAAATAATATTCAATGAAGTGTTTCAAATTGTTTATATTATACTTTTGTAGAAGGCAGACTAAAAAACCCAAAAACTAATAGATGACATCCACTTATGGCCAGAATGTTTTAACAATAATGATGAAGATGGTGATGATACAAAACTGTTTGTCACAACAATTGTGTATGGCAAAGAGCTTCCTTTGTTGCAATTTGAAGAGAAGCACCATTTTCATTTTTCCCTTTTTAAATTCTTAATTCTTTTTGTTCAAACTGTCGAAATGGGGAAAAGAGGAAAACCAGAAATTATTCAATGAACTAATCAGAGTTGGCTTTCAAGGATTATGAATAAAAATAGAAAAGTGATTTAATTTCTCTTACTTGTGATATCATATTTTAAAACTAACTTACTTGTATTTGATCAGTCTTCCTCCTTGAGTAAGTTGTGCTATCTCATTAGTAAAGTGACAAGCAAATAACAACCAATTTCTGGGCTGGACTTTGTATGCAAACCTCATGAAGGTCAATGAGTAACAGCAAAGTGCTATAAAGCAAATTTAAAAAGAATTTAGTGAATTCAGAAACCCTTACCTTCTGTAATACTATTTTATTACATTCTAAAGCAACTTCAGTTCATACTGGCAAATAACTGTACCTTTTTAATCACTTTGAAATTGCCACTACTAGAATCTGCATAAGAGACTCACAATAAAAAGTTGCAGTATACTTGCTGCAATTATGCCCCTCTTCAGGATTCCCATCAGCCAGTCATATTATCCAAGATACATTACATTTTAAAGAGCTTATGTAGGGAATCTGCAGCTTCAGATGTTGCCAGTCTGCAATTCTTACCAGTCCGAACCAGAAAAGTATTTATTTATTTCTCACATTTCTACCGCCGCCCCATCACCGAGGCAACTCTGGGCGGCTTACACATAAAACATGACAAATAAAAACTTTACAAAACATTGAAAATAGCATTAAAAATTAGATTTGTTTAAATTTTTAAAAAATGCCTTCCCAAATGCCGCATCACAAAATTTACTAAAACTGTCAGCCAAGGCAATACTTAAACAAGCCAGCCCAGGATGGCTATCTCCCCAGCCGCCCCACACACCTGCTGCGCTAGCCAGGTCTTAAGGCTCTTGCGAAAGAATAAAAGCTCTGCCTAGAGACAAAATTCAGTTGGCAGGAGGTTCCACAGGGCTGGAGCAGACACAAAGAAGGACCTCCTTCTTGTGCTAGAAAGGCAAGCCTCTCTAGCAGATGGAACTATCAGAGAGCCCCTCCGGTCTGCTCTATTGGGACGGGCAGAGGTCCTTGGGGTGACGCGATCTCTTAAGTACCCTGGTCCACTACCATGTAGGGCTTTAAAGATAATCACCAGCACCTTGAATTGCACCTGGAGGCACACTGGCAACCAGTGCAGCTCCTGAAGCAGTGGGGAGGCATGGGCATAACACTCGCACCTGAGCAGCAGCATTCTGGACCAGTTTCAGCCTCCAAATGGTCATCAAGGGCAGCCCCATGTAGAGCACATTGCAATAGTCAAGTCTAGAGGTGACCAGAGCATTCAAGGAGTCCCGGTCTAGGAGTGAGCATAACTGGCAAATCACACGAAGTTGTGCAAAAGCCCTCCTAGGCACGTTGAGCAGGAACCGTGAGTCCAGGACCCCAGTTTATGCACCGGGTCTGTCTGAGGCAAAAAAACTCCATATTCCAGAACCAAAGATGGTAACTCCTGTGATAATGCAGGGGCCCTAATCCACAGCCACCGGTCTTGCCAGGATTCAGTTGTAGCCCGTTGTCCCCCATCCAGACCCCTACAGCCTTCCACGCCGATCCACGCTGTTTCCGACCTTCCCTGACCTTCCTGGGCAGTGCTGCAAGGCAAAACCTGCAGCCGACAAAGGAGTTTCCCCCAATGTTTTACCTTGCAGCAGCGCCTGGGAAGGTCAGGGGACGTCGGAAACAGCGCGGAATGGGTTCCCCGACTCTCCCAGAGGCAGCGGTTGGTGGATCTGCACAGAGGCAGCGGCGGAAGGTGAGCGCAGAAAAATGATGCATTGCATAATGCTAAAATAGCATTATCCGATGCAATTTTTTCTTTCAAACTATCTGGTTGTTATCCGATTTTAGCGTTATGCGATGCGGTCGTTATCCGAGGTATTACTGTATAATAATTTTGTTTCAGAAATTATTCTGGATTGAAAGGATTTTTGTGGGAGAAACTCCACTTAGGGAACACCCAAATGAGGCTCCATTTATGTCCCCGGGTTTCGAACTGGTTAGATAATTGCTATGCAAATACCAATTCACCACCAATTGCTACACATGGTTCATTGGTGCAAAAATACTGTCCACTCTGTTGTATAACATGTCTATTCCATATCAGAGAGTAAACAAAACAAAACAACAAGAAAGACAAGAAATGTTGTGGCACCTTAAAGACTAGCTCCTGTATTTAAATATGAGCTTTCATAAATCAAGTCCACTTTGACTGACTTTAAGATGCCATGACATTTTTGTTGTTTTGTTTATTCTCTGATATGCTTGGACAGGTGGGACTGCAGTGGCTCAAGTGGCTAAGACGCTGACTGGGAGGCGGAAGGTCAGCAATTTGATTCCCGAGTACTGCAGGATGGAATGAGCTTCCGTGTTTGTCCCAGTTCCTGCCAACCTAGCAATTCGAAAGCAAGAAATTGCAAGTAGATAAATAGGGACCACTTTGGTGGGAAGGTAACAGTGTTTCGTGCACTCCGGTGTCTAGTCATGCCTGCCATATGACCATGGGAACATCTGCTGAAGCAGATAGCGCTGGCTCTTCGGCTTTCAAACAGAGATGAGGACTGAACCCTAGAGTCAGATACGACTGGCTTTCGAGCAAGGGAAACCTTTACCTTTACTTATGCTTAAACAGACTAACATGGCTACCACTTCAAAAATGTCTATTCCAATACAGTTAAGATTAGGGATTCTCAACCTGTGACCCGTGGGCCGGATGGGGCCCATGGCACCATTTTATGTGCCCCCCCTGCCTCCACCACACCAGGAAGTGACATGTGGTATAGGAAGGGCAAAATGGCCATCTGCCCCCCCAAAGCTGTCTGAGGGAGTGTGACTTGGCTCCCCGCTTAAAAATGTTGAGAACTCCTGGTTTTGATACTACTAAATCTATGATGAGGCCCCATCTGGAATACTGTGTACAGTTCTGGTCGCCATACCTCCAGGATATTATGGAGTTGGAAGGAGGGCAACCAGAGGAGGGCAACCAGAATGATTAGGGGACTGGAACACCTTCCTTACCATCTGAGGCTACAATGGTTGGGCCTTTTCACTCTTGAACGACGGTGTCTAAGAGGTGACATTGACTGAGGTTTATAAATTCATGCACGGTGTGGACAAAGTAGATAAGGAAAAACTGTTTTCCCTATCACATAACACTAGAACTAGGGGACACTCGATGAAACTTTTGGGTACTAGTTCTCAAACAAATAAGAGAAAGTACTTTTTCACCCAGAGAATTACTGGTCTATGGAACTCCCTGCCAGAAGAAGTGGTGACAGCTGTCAGTCTTGACAGCTTTAAGAAAGAATTAGACAAGTTCATGGAGGACAAGTGTATCAATGGCTATAATTATGGATACCTAAGAACAACCTCCGGGTTGGAGAGACAGGCAGGATATCTCTCAATGCCATTTCCAGGGAATCCTAAGCAGGTGAAGGCATCTCTTTGGGAATACCCTGAAGGAAATGGTGAGCCACTGTGTTAGACAAAATGCTGGACTGGATGGGTTGTGGCCTGTTCCAGCAAAGCTGTTCTTATATAAATGGAGCCCATAGATCTAACCGCTTTGGCTTGTGGGCACATCTCAATGCATCCCTAGATCACAATGCTACTTACCAAATGTCATTCGGCCACTGATGATTTCTGGCGATTTCTTCATGTCATTAATAGCAGCAATAGGCAGTCCCCAGTTGGCTACAGGCCCCCAGAAATGCTATAATAAAGAGATCACACCAAAGTTTATTTCTCCCCTGATTCTCACTTTAACTAGTTTCTAGAATTAGTAGTTATCATGGTCATGTTACAGCTTGATAATTATACCTCTTATCCTCATTGGTAAGAGAAGAACGTGATGGCAATAATGGTGTTTGGCATCTTTTATTTGTGCATCTCTATACATACACACCAGTCTCACTTAGCTGCTGGGATGTGTTTTGCCAGCAGTGTTAGAGGGTGGTAGCATGGTAGCTCCCATTTTGGGCCAGGGTTTCACCTTCCTATAGGCCACTGCAGTTTATACATGCCTTTCCCTCATTTTGGCTGCTGGCCAATCAGGTGAGCCAGTCCAGGTTAGTCTTCATGCCAGTCCATCTGGGAAGTAATGCCCTAGATAACATTGCCCTATATAGCTGTAGTGCATATGCTTGGGTGGCTATTTTGTGCTGCTTCACAGTACATATATGTATTGGGCAGACAGCAAAAGCAGAGGACTCAAAAGTTCTCTAAGATGGACTATACCCAGCTCTGCATGTTTGGCAGCTGTGTGCAAACCCAACTTGGAAGCTATTGTACACTCTGCACTCCTGGGTGGCAGAAAGGTGGCATATACCAAGATGGTTAACTCTGGTTACTGTAGCTATGGCTACATCAGCTTGGCAGGTGGTCTGCTGATGAAGGATTCAGCCTTTAACACAAGGTCCATTAGCATCTGTAACCAATACAGTTGTGTTTCACTTTATTCCACTTATACTATATTCCTGTTATATTAAATGCATTGTGGTTATTACTTGTGCCTTAGCCTACAATAAAATTATGCATAACCAAGAAAGAGTCGGGCCATCCTGAGTCGGGCTTGCCTGAGTGAGCGGCATAGAAGTTCAAAAATTAAATTACAGTAAATTAAATTAAAGAGATAGCCAAATGTTGGTTGCTTGAATTTTGGTGCATTATGGCAGAATCAAAATTAAATTCCTACTCATTTCTACTTCCACGAGCAAGTTAGCATAGTAGAATTCTTTCTCTCTCTCTTTAAAGCAGCTATCTGTAGTCATTTAGCTCACCATCAATTTTAATTAGCTTTTAAAAACAGAAAATAACACAGCTTATTTGAAGAAGCATTATTGGACACCTTTTTGCAAGTTTCTAACCAAAGCGTAACACATTTTTAATGAATCAAACTAACAAATTAGTAAACTACTGCTTCTTTTAAACTAGAGATTAAATACCTTCCCCCCCCCCCCCCCCACATTAGTAACTGCATGGTATAAGGATACTAACTGCCAAACACAAGTGTAAATAACAAACATGTAAAATTTTGTTTCTTTACAGGAAAATGCCTGATAAATAAGACTACCTAAATATATGTCTCAGATAATCTGTGCAAATCTTCCAAGGAAGAGTTGTTGGACAGATAGAAAGGATGTGAATATGACAGAACTGGAGCAGGAAAACCAGGATACTGTATTGTCCAGTTCATAAGCCTTGGGAAAAAGCACCATGCCAACAGCAGTAGGTTTTAAGATCAAATCCTATTGATACAAGAGTGGTAACTAATTAGTCATGGCTTTTTTTTTAAAAAAAAGTAGAAACATTGCCTTACCGTACTTTTATGAGAAATTATAGTTGTTCACCATGCAAGAAGGTACATGAAAGACAAAAAAACATGTATTCATGATATAAAATTTGGTGAGTATACAGTATCAGTAATACCTTATCAGTAAAAATAAATACATTTCTTCAAAAGCAAGTCTAAGTATTTTAGTATGATAACTCTGAAACCAGCTACTAAAATCAATTTATATTCACGCTTAAAAGAAAACATTTAAATCATTCAAGACCAAGACAAAATTAGTGGTGAGTCCTATTGAAGTAACAACTAGTTTTAATGCAATATTTTACTATTATTTTTCATTGGAGGAAAAAAACCATACAACACTAAATTATATTATTGTAATTCTTAAGAAGTTTTCTTTAAGTAAGTGTAGAATTCAGGTAATATTTGAGCTGAATTTTCAAACAAGAAATTGCAGAATAAAACTTGGAATCAATAAATTTCTATCAGTGCTAAAGGAAGTGGGTAAGGCAGCAATTTTTACTAATTTCTTCTTCCTCTTGCCAGTCCAATACCCACAGAAAAGGTTAGGTGGGAAACCTAACTAGAAACCTTCTAGAAAAATACAAAGCACTCCCAAAGGGAGGGAAGTGAAAGTGACTACCAATGGTCATCTTAAATTCTTCATCAAGGAGGACTCTACTAGATTCTAGTTAACCAAACCACAATGAACTAAAATCCCAATAATTATAATAGAATGTGGCTACTACTCAGTTTTATTTGATCAGACATTTAAAAAACCAAAAATATTCAAAACATTTTTAAACAAAACTCTTAAACAAATTTCAATTACAAACAGACAACTGTATAAGAAATTAAAATCAGAATGGATAATTACAGATGTCAGATCATGTCTTTTTAACCAGTCTACCAATGTATAGGTAATTTTGATTTTAGATCCTCAAGGACAACAACTTATGCTGAGAAGTGAATACTACTTTTGGCAGCTCTGACTTTACAGTGTGTGTGTGTGTGTGTGTGTGTGTGTGTGTGTGTGTGTGTGTGTGTGTGTGTGTGTGTGTGTGTGTGTGTGTGTGTGTGTGTGTGTGGGTGGGTGGGTGGGTGGGTGGGTGGGTGCGTTTGAAATGTATACTGTAATATATACAATAAAAATAGTTTTATCAGTGTAAGTTGAAAAGCTCTGACTTTACAACAACTGTGTGTGTGTGTGTTTTAAATGTATAATATAGAAAATAGAAAATAGCTTTATCAGTGTAAGTTGAAAAAAATGTACCTGCCTGGGGTTAACAAAAAATTTCATACACTACTCCTGCCAACCTAGCAGTTGGAAAGCAAGAAATTGCAAGTAGATAAATAGGGACCACTTCAGTGGGAAGGTAACAGCGCTCCGTGCGTTCCGGTGTCTAGTCATGCCTGCCACATGACCACGGAAACGTATGCAGAAGCAAGACAGTGCTGGCTCTTCGGCTTTGAAACAGAGATGAGCACTACACCCTAGTCGGATACGACTGGCTTTCGAGCAAGGGAAACCTTTACTCTGTATGTTATACAACATCGCCACCTAGTGGTTTTGAACAACATTGTTATCTGTCCCAGCTCCTGCCAACCTAGCAGTTCAAAAGCAAGAAATTGCAAGTACTGTAGAGATACTGTATAGGGACCACATTGGTGGGGAAATTTTGGGGGGGATATTAAAGGAGCCTCATTAGGGCATCCCCTGAGCGGAGTTGCTGCGGCAAAAATCCTTTCATCACAGAATAATTTCTGACACAAAATTATTATTAATATATTAATTATATTTACCTATATTTGGCCCATGTCTAAGGTAAATGTTATAGTGTTATCTACTGTATTTTTATAAACCATACAATAAAGAATCAATAATATAATGAAGAGAATAGCCTTACTTAGCAGCTATATCAGACATAATTTCTTTTATGTCGTGTCTCACTTTGCTTAAAAGCAACTGAAGAAAACAAATCGGCAAAGAAGCTAGAATATAAATAAACTGGATTCTGAACACAATAAAGCAACTTAACATTTTCTGAGTGACTTTGGATTTACAGAACTTTGCAACTAATAATTCTTTTAAAGCAGTTTTTACAATTTTACAATTTATTACAGTGGTAAAGTTTTTCTCATATTATATTTGTAAGAGGTTCTATTAAAGCCACAATACTGTATTAGAAACCACATTAAGTATTGCTCTGTACCATAACACGTTCAAAGCATATTTCTGTTTTCGTTCATCCTCTTCATGAATATATGAAGATTTATATTAAGATTTTAAATTTTTAAACTATATATTCTTATATATACACTCTTATATAATCTCACACTATTTGCTGTGCTTTGCTGCTTGCTGAATAAATATTGAAAAAGGAGAATCTTATCTGAACATTCAGTCTATTTTGCTAGATGCATAGAACTCAAGAATAAAGGTACAGTATATTCAGCACAGAATAATTTTACTGAAATGCAAAGAAGAGAGGCTTTTGCCTTGAGGCTCACTGTAATTTTAAAATATTGTCAACTGTGGACCATAGGCTTCTGAGTTTTCTCTGGAAGTCTGCTCTTGTGTAGGACGTCTAATGGTTACATTCAGATAATCCTTCATGGATCCTGACAGTGTAACACATTGCTATTTTATTATTTTAGGGCATTTTAAATTCTAAACACTTCTCTGACCTTTATACCATTTTATTACACGTGATGGCTTCTGGGTTTCAACCTGTCTTTTCCTCCTACGAAACAACAGTTTTACCAGTCCTGCAAGGTTTCTTCACGACTTGAACTTGCTCAATCGCATTAGGTAATGTGTATCCAAAAACACTGTAAAGAGAGTGGCCACATATATATAAAAAGGACAAGGCAAGACAAACTACACTCCCTGAAATTCACTCTTCTTTCAGCAATTAAAGATACACCTACCCTATTCCCTTTTTGCTTCTGGCCATACCCTAACTGCAAGCTCAAAAGGCAGACAATTATCAAACCTAACCATCCACATAAAGCTTTTTAGGGAGCAGGGCAACAGCTTTTCCTCATTAAGTTTGAAAACATTAAACACAACCACCACCTTGCAGCTGTAAAAAGTTACAGATAGATCATGGCTATATATCTGGAGATTGTTGCCTTTATTAGATCATCCAAGATCTATAAGAAGGCTGTTACCCTAAAAAATAAAAGACCAATTCATTTAGAAAACTGATTCTGTTAAACTATAGTTTGTTGGTATTGTAGGGAAATGAAAGAAGTAAAGATCCAAAACCAATAATAGAATTCAAAGATTTCATTACAGTACTACGTAATATTCCTTTTCAATGATTAGCCAACATTGACTTAAAAATCACGAGTCCTATACAGGTAATTGTAGGTAAAGGTAAAGGTTTCCCTTGCTCGAAAGCCAGTCGTATCCGACTCTAGGGTGCAGTGCTCATCTCTGTTTATAAGCCAAAGAGCCAGCGCTATCTGCTTCTGCATGACGAGACACCGGAGCGCACGGAACGCTGTTACCTTCCCACCGAAGTGGTCCCTATTTATCTACTTGCAATTTCTTGCTTTCGAACTGCTAGGTTGGCAGGAGCTGGGATGAAGAGGGGAGCTCATTTCCATCCTGCAGTACTCGGGAATCGAACTGCTGACCTTCCGCTTCCCAGTCGGCATCTTAGCAACTTGAGCCACTGCAGTACCTGCAGTGTAATTGTACATATATATTTTTTCTGTTGTTGCAGCCCTGAGTGGTGCGTTGCACTAGGAGGGTGGGGTAGAAATAAATAAATACCCACTATATAAGAAATATGAAAAGGAAACTGAATTTTATAATGAACTACATATTGTATGGAATATTTTCAACTTTAGAGTTAAATGGAAGTTCAGTAAAGAATTGCTAATAAAAAAAAGAAATGGACAGATTACACAGGTCTGCAACCAAAAAACTGCATAGGTTTTTTTTACTGTTTCTTATAGATTTTTACTTTGTGAAACTGAGAAAAATACTTTAAAAATTCCATCTCATCATGTTTCCTTGCAAAACTGGACATGGTTTTTTTTTTTTGGGGGGGGGGGGTGTAATCAAGCTCATTTCTGGATTCAGCACACTAGAAAACATAAAATTTACCCAAAAAAAACCTATGCAGGTGATTTTTTTTTTTGCAGACCTGTGTTACCAAACAATAAAATACACAATGCTATTTCTCCATTAGATCTAACTTTCCTTCACTGACATAACTTATTTTGATTATTTTAACTGGTGTGCAATGGGGTACTGTATTTTGGAATTTAGCATAAATTAAAACCCATTTAATTTCCTGCATTTTAAAAATTCTTGTAATGGCACCAAAGGGATACACATAAAGAGCCTCCTTGCAGAGTGTAGTATTTTTTTTTAACCACAATTGGGCATGCCCCAGGCAACAGCCACCTTGTGCAGGCTAAGCTTTCTCACACTAGGCCAGGTGAAAGGAACTGCAGAATGAACTCACCAAAAGGTGGCTTCATTTTGGCAGTTACACATCTAGCTTAGACACAGAAGAAGAAAAAGGATGTCACCAAAAGAAATTAAATCATTACTCTTCATTTAACGGTACTAGTAACACGCTTGTAACAAAGGCCCAGAAGCACTGTGGTGAGTATTCTCAGAAAAGGAGACTATAAGTGTGTGACAATGTGTTTAAGAAGAGATAAATGGCAAGGAGAAATAATACTAATGTATGTTTACACAAATGTATGTCTCACAGAATCCCAGTTAGTACAGACTTAGTACAACATGCACCACACACAGTTTATTTGTCTCTGTCTAGGACATAACCCAAGCCAGAACAGCCTTAATACAACATGCAGTTTATCCTTCTACAACCCTCATTGCCTGTAGTAAGGACTCAACCTCCTTGCAATCTCAGCTCAGCGGCTCTCACTCCTCTGCTAAGGGTAATAACTGGCCTCATTGTCCTAAACTAATACTAACTGAACGCTGCTGCTTCTTCTTCCTCTTCTGTGTCCAGGGCAGACATTAGGCTGACAAAATGAAGCTACCTTTTGCTTAATTCATTCTGTTCTCCCTTTCGACTGACCTAATGTGAGAGAGATTAGCCGGCAGAACATGCCTGCCCTTGCTCGGGGCACACCCGATTGTGGTTCAAAAACTACAGTAAAGGTAAAGGTTTCCTTTGCTCGAAAGCCAGTCGTATCCAACTTTAGGGTGCAGTGCTCATCTCTGTTTCTAAGCCAAAGAGCCAGCGCTGTCTGCTTCTGCAGACGTTTCCGTGGTCATGTGGCAGGCATGACTAGACACCAGCATGCACGGAACACAAGCGTGTGTGTGTGTTTTAACCTGTTGTAAGCCGCCCTGAGTCGCGTTCGCCTGATTGGGCGGCACAGAAATTTAAATTATAAATAAATAAATAAAGTAGCCTCTTATAATTAATTAATTAACCAACCAACGGTGCTTAACTGGCTGAGGGACGACGGTGGGGAGCAGAAAAGGAGGCGCCGGGTCTGGTCTTGCGGCCGCCTTCTCTCCTACTCCTTCCTACCTACCTACCTACCTACCTCATGAGGTAATCCCTGAAGTCCTTGCTCCGCACATAGTCCGCGGCCTTCCGCGCCAGAGCCGCCGCCATGGCGAAGGAGGACGGCGGTGGGGAAAGAAGAAGAAGAAGAAGGGAGGCCAAGAAACGACCTTCCCACCCCGCCGCCGCCGCCGCCGCCGCCAGCCGCTCGCTCGTAAGGAGGACAAATCACCCCTCCTTCAGCCGCTGCCTATCACAGTGGATGAGCCCGCCTGCGCCTCCCAGCCGGCTCTGGCTTTTACGACGGCGTCGCCGCTCGCCTTCGGCCGCGGGTTGGTGCAACGCGACACACCCTTTTCTGAATAATAAATCCAGTGGGCGGGAGGAGGAGGGGGTCTTGCCGTAAAGCAAAGAGGTTCGACTCGGAGGGGGTATCCGTATGCCGAAAGAACGCTTTCGCCCTGGAGCTGGGCAGTGATTGGTACGCCAAGGTGGGGGAAGCGCTTTTCGGAACAGCGATTGGCTGAGCGTCCGCAGTTCCTTGTTTCCTATTGGCGAACAGCGCCGGTCCGAGGCGGGTTATTGAGCCCTCCCTTTCCCCTTTACTTCTTATGACTTTGGCTTTGCCCCGGGCCGTGAAGGGCAAATGGGAATGTAAACGTAGAGGTTTCCCTTGTTCGAAAGCCAGTCGTATCCGACTCTAGGGTGCAGTGCTCATCTCTGTTTCTAAGCCGAAGAGGCAGCGCTGTCTGCTTCTGCAGACGTTTCCGTGGTCATGTGGAAGGCATGACTAGACACCGGAGCGCATGGAACACTGCTACCACCGAAGTGGTCCCTATTTATCTACTTGCAATGTCTTGCTTTCGAACTGCTAGGTTGGCAGGAGATGAGACAGAGATGGGAGCTCACTCCGCCGTGCAACACTCGGGTCTCTTAATTGCTGACCTGCCACATCAAGTTCAGGGAAGGCGTTGTCAAATTCAAGGGCAAGGATCCCGAAGAGGGTATAAAGGTCGCCCTTGCTCGAAAGCCAGTCGTGTCCGACTCTAGGGGTTCAGTGCTCATCTCCGTTTGCAGGCAAAAAGCCAGCGCTGTCTGTCCGCGTTTGCAGACGTTTTCATGGACATGTGGCAGGATCAGGAATGACTAAACGCCAGAGGTTACGGAACGCTGTCACCTTCCCACCGAAACGAAACCTATTTTATCTGCTTGCAATTTCTTCGAATTGCTAGGTTGGCAGGAGAGGAGACAGAGATGGGAGCTCACTCCGCCGTGCAACACTCGGGTCTCTTTAATTGCTGACCTGCCGACATCAAGTTCAGTGTCTTAACCACTAAGTCAACGCAGTCCACTGAATAGGGTATAAAAACTGTGAAATGTGAAGAGAGAACTCTTGGTCTCTGCCAGGAGACAACCCTGGTTTGGCCACATTTAAGCCAAGCATATTGAGGCCACTGTCCCTTTTTTAAATGTTATGCATGGCTAGTAGGGCTGCAAGTGCAGAAGCTCCTGCAGATGCGATTATCGGGAGGTGCTGATCATGATCATGTAGGTACCCGAGACAGAACTTGACGCCTCCTCCTTGGTAGCTTCTTCATTTGAAGTTCCTTTCCTGCAAATATTGGAACAACTTGTCTGGAAATTTAAGATAGCTGTTGGATAACAGGCTCCTGAATGACTTTCAAAAGCTTTCAGTTTCAAAGATTATTTATCTTGAAAAGATTATTCTAATCTCGGTAATGCTGGCTTTTACATGACTTTTAGCCTCTTACAAAGCAAATAATCAAGCTGGACAACTCCTGTTATCTTTGCTTATAAGCAAGAGATAACAAAATTGTTATTTTCTTCCTGGCTTTTTAGGTTACTCTTCTTTTTAAAGGCATAAAGTGCCTCTGACATGAATAAAGAACACTCTTTAATGGTATAGTTTTGATTTGCTTCAACTCTTCAAAATAAATTTTAAGAAAATACTTTTTGCTAATAAAAGAGATGTTTAACTTAACAGAGATGTGTCCACAGGAATTATTGATTAGAGTTCTGTAAATCTTTGCCACCCAATAACTAGAGACAGAAAAATAACCCTTTCACCTAATTTTCTTCACCTTTGCCTCCTTTGTATAGTACCTTGAGAAACAAATGTTTAAGTCAATACATGGTGTAATTAAACTATGTATCCCTGGTTGACCAACCTAACCATTGTAAACATGAGTGTTTATAAAATAATGAGGATGAAACGGAAAGTGGCAAATGATTTGGAAGGGCAGAACTACAAATCTTTTAAAATGTGCATGCCACTTGGAATATATATGAAGTACCATGTTTTGCTTATGTCCACTGACACTTATGTACATTGATCAAAATGCTGAAAAGAAACAATCTCAGGAACATGAGCTCTCCTGGATCAAACAATCCTTTGTTTCCCACAGTGGCCAAAGAAATGTGTGAAAACACCTGCAGCTAAGGCATGAAAATACCCTAATCTTGATCCCCAGAAAATAGTCTTCATACTGCTTCCAAGTCTAGAGACTCAAAACAGTCATAGTTCATGAATACATCTTTGGTTAACACATTTCCATGAATTTGTAAAGTTACAACAAGATGTGTGACCTTTTAGAAATGTATTGAAATGTATGTATTTTTAAAATTTCTATACCACCCATCTGGGATATTTTCCCACGCTGGGTGGTTTATAAAAGTTAAAACCATAAATATTCATACAGCAATGGATGGAATCCAGGGGGTGGCACAGTCCAATTACACACTTATTAATTGGCTATAGGGAGAAAGTTCTTACAGTATCAGCCTCTTTAAAAAGTACAGTTTTAAGATGTTTCTTGAAAACATCCAGTGATGGATCCAGGAATAACTGTACAGGAGATGATTAAGCAAGCACATGGAAATAAAATATGTTGAGGATAGTGTGTGAGTCCACCACCACCCCTCCACTGTTGCATCAAAAATGAAAGCATAGCATTCTGAAGGCATGGGGGCTACTTAGTCTGTAACTTCTTCCCATCAGCCAGAATACCTGTTCTGAGGGTGTTATGCTCAGGTGGAAAGGCTACGCAGGCTTCCTTGCTTAAGAACTTAATAGGGCTCTAGAGTTGATCCATTCTTATTTCAGTTTAATGTACTTGACTAACTTCATTGATTTAGACCATCTGAAGTTCCCAAGATGGCCCTAAAATCTTACATGGGGATATCTCCACAAAGAAGAAATAAATAAGGCCAATATATAATCTATTCACACATATTTCATGT
Source organism: Bradypodion ventrale (assembly GCA_035047345.1). NCBI lineage: Eukaryota > Metazoa > Chordata > Lepidosauria > Squamata > Chamaeleonidae > Bradypodion > Bradypodion ventrale. The sequence goes on along the minus strand of JAWDJE010000001.1, from coordinate 86,427,715 downwards.
GACTTAAGGGACCTAGAAGATGTGTGTCAAGAGATGTGAAGAGCTGTCTGGGAAAGTATCTAGGTTCACATCAACTGTGGGGAGATTCTTACTTTGGGAACAAGGTTATGACTGTTGTGTTTGTGCCTTTGAAAGGAAACAGAAAAGCAGGAACGAAGAAAAAGAAACTGATTACTGTATAATTAATGACTTCAGTACATATCCCTAAACACAGATAATGCTCAGTATTTGAGAGTGAGTAAAATCAACAACTGAGGTATGATAGATTTTATTTTTATTTCTCATAAATAAAGATGTACAGATGAAGGCCAATACTGAGGTTCCTTCCCAGGAGCTCGTCACAGTAAAACCATGCCCCATTGAACTACATTTTTCCTGTCAGCACACTTAACACAGATCTGTGAACCTCTGAAGATCAATTCAGACAATTTCACGATAACATTCACCCAGCAGCTGAAGCCAGCAGCTGTAGCAGCAGCAACAGTAGACACAGTACACAGAAAATAGGATCAAGAAGCTTCTCTAAAGACAGCTATGTCCAGCGAGGTACAAAGTCCCAAATGATTATTGTGCTATAAAAATATTACATTCCATAAAACCATTTTTATTTAAAAAATGACTCTGGTACATATAATATACACCAGCACTGGCAGCTGCTTTCAAACATGAGACCTTGAAGCATGGACACCTTGAAGCATGACCATTTCAAATCAAACAATTCACAAGCATAGATGTGGAATCTATAAATGAAATACTGTGCCATAGTCTAGAAATACTAATATGTAATTCTAAACCCTCAACATGAAGCCCTTACTCTAAAAAAATGGTGTTCTGCTGTTTCCTATAGGTCAGGTGCTACACCTGTTTGATGGTTTTAAGTCTTTAAGGCATCACACAGGTTTATTTACAGAAGACTGTAAATGTCACATCACTGGCACTTGGAACTCGTGGGTCAGTTTATTTTACACTGGCTCAGGGACTGATTTGTGCAACTAAATATGCACTAAAGATCTAGTCTTGCACCTGGGAGTAGAACATGTATCTTCACACAAAAGTACCCAAGCTATCACCAAAGTGTCTGAAAATTTCAAAATGATGTGGATTTTTAAAAAAGCTGAATTAAATTTAATTATAATACTGCTTTAAAATCTAGACTTGCTGTGGCAAACCTTGGCACTCTATCTGTTCTTGGACTTCAGTTCACAGAAGCCCTAATCAGCAGGTGTAGTGACTTGGCTTCTGGTAATTGAAGTCCAAGAACACCTGGAGTGCCAAGGTTCGCCACCACCGATCTAGATTCTATTACACTATAGAGTCTAACTCTGAGTGATTGCAATCCTATTCATGTCACCATAACGTTTTTGCAACTTCCTGTGGCTAATTGGCTAAGTGCTGGGATGTGTCTCAGTTATTCAGTTGGCTGTAGATCACAGATGAGACCAAGACGCATCCTGGTACAGTGTCAATTAGCCATGGAAAATTATGCAAACCTTATTCAAACACCAATAAGTTCTGGCCAGCATATCTAAGAGCCACTGGAGGGCCAGGCTAAAATGTACCAAGATTCCTGTTGATGGAAAGAAGAATGCGATAAGCTAAAAAGTCTAGCACTGGGGTTCCCAACCTACGGCCCACAGGCCGGCCCCACCCCCTGACACCATCCTCATCCAGCCCATCGCTGCCTCCACCACACCTGGAAGTGGAAGCGGGTGCATTTATGTCATCCATAAAACCACCCACAGCTGTTGTAAACGTAGAAGTGGGTGCATTTACATCAGCCATAAATGTGCCCGCTTCCACGGGGCATGGTCCAACCCGCTGCACCGTCTGGGGACATGGTCAGGCCCATGGCAAAAAAAGGTTGGCCACCCCTAGTCTAGTGTCACTGAGGAAAAGCTGTGATATACCATGGCAATGATCCCATTAGCCTAAGCAAGACTAGCCTGCCACTGTCCTTTTTAAACTATTAGAAGCTCTAATACTCTGCCTGAAGCAGGGTTTCAAAGCAAGTGAGGAGGTCCATTTCGCTGCTCAAGGTGAAGGAGAACCTTCAGTAAGAGCCACTTGTTGAAATCCAGTAGTAAGTAGCAACTAGTGTAGGCTCATTAAATCAACAGGCCTACTTTAGTTATGACCTGCTGCTTGGATTTCAACTGTTGAGTACCACAGGATTGAACTACGCAACAAGGTGGTGAGATTTATAAAACCTGAAATGCTTTTTAAGCTTAGCACTTAACCAGCTATCATCAGACTTATCCTTTCTGATAATTATTTTGACTAGCCATTGTTTTGAATAAATAGCATCTTAAGTGTAGAAAGCCTATTGGTAGATTAGGTTTATGGACTGTAGATTACACTGATCAGATTGACATGTTCAAGATTTCTCTTATCCATAAGACTCTCCTGCTAAGCAAAAGGATGACCCATACATATGAGTTTCACAGCATTATATGATTTGAAAAATCAAACTTGAGGAGCAATTGCTCTGCTGCAATTCTGTGTGCACGGCACATAAAAATGAAATACAAAATATAATTTTAAAATCAAGAACAAGATAATATAAATAAAATATACAATATATGTTGAGCACAGACAAAAAGCCCAAGGAACATATTACAGTAGATAATGCAACCATTTGCTCTCTTTTGTGTACAGAAATAATTGTCACAATTTTCTTGAACTGTTTAGTATCAGAAGGACTTCTCTCCCTATGAAAATAATCTAGACTAACTAAACTAAACTAATATTCTGAAATCAGGGCTGCTCTGAGACTATATAGCCGTGATAGTGAACCTTGGCACTCCAGAAGTTCTTGGACTTCAATTCCCAGAAGCCCAAGCACCCTGTGAATCCACACAAATGGGTTACTGCGATTCATCCGCCCCATGCTGCCCGCATCACTCCCGGAAGCAGAAGTAAAATGTGCCCCTACGGGGGCTTGGGCTTCTGAGAATTGAAGTCCAAGAACATCTGGAGTGCCAAGGTTCACCATCACGGTCTTAGGGTATAATCCTTTTTGCACTTTCTTTGGACATAAGCACAATTAAACTCAGAGGTACTTATTTTGGAATCGCAGACATGTACAACATATTGCTGGCATGCTGAAGTCTGTTTTGGGTTGTGGCTCCTGGAGGCAGTTAAGTTTACTGGACAAACAAAAAAAACTTGCCAGTGATATCTGTAGGAGATGCCTCATTTTATCAGCCAGGTTATACTCAAAAGGCCAAGAAAGTCATGAAATACATTAAGGCTGCAATCATATATACACATATGCATACCTTCATTAGAATAAATCCTACTGAATTCAATAGTAGTCATGTCTTTACAGACACACTCAGGATTGCACTTGTAGTTCAACATCACCCTTCTACCTGTTTTCTCTGACATTTCATTGTGTACTGACATTTCTCCACTACTGGTCAGAAGATGCTTCTAGATGAAGGACTCCTCCTACAGCTAACACTCAAAAGGTCTTGTGCAGGGGTGCCCAAACTATGGCCCACGCACTGGATTCGGGCACCAATGCCAATTCATCTGGCTCACGCCGCCCTAGTCGCTCGTGGAAGTAAAACGTGCCTGTGGGCCGTAGTTTGGGCACTCCGGTTTAAGCAGAGACAATGGCAGCCTAAAATCTATCTTATCCTGTTGCAAAACAGATTGCAAGGTGTGTTTTACTTCCAGTGGGAGGAACCACATGACTGGCCTGGTGAGCCAAACGACTGGCCTGCAGCCCAAAAAGTTTGGGCACCCCTGGTCTTGTGTAACAATTTCATCCTTTTTTCCTTATCAATTTTCTTCTAGTAAGAAAAAACAAGAAACAAGTGATGGAGAAGCACATAACAGCTGCATCTAAACTCCACCAACATGTTCTGGGAATGAGGAAGTGTAGTTGCCCAGGAAAAGTCTCATCTAGAAGCATCCAAGATCAATTCTAGAGAAAAAAAATTTTTTTTTTTAAAGCAGGTTTTTACAGAATGACACATCTCTTTATTTTCAGCTCTTTGGAGATGAACTTCACTGCAGTTAAATAAATTTTGTGTCAGAAATTACTCTGGGTTGAAAGGATTTTTGCTGGAGAAACTCCGCTCAATGAATGAGGCTCCTTTCATGTCCCCAAGATCCGTCATGCAGCACTCCAAGCTCAGCATCTTAACCACTAAGCCACTGCAATGCTGCTTCACTGCAGTTGACGATGGGTAGCTGGTTCAATTCCTACCTGTGACATTTCATCACATCACATATGATGGTAGAACTGATATCTGAAATAAAAACATGTTTCCTACTGTAATATGCTTACAAAAAGTGACACTACTGAGCATCTAAAAAAATTACAAAAATAGCATTTGGAGAAAGGGGGAAGCCAGGAGAGAACAGGATTTCAGCAGTGTATATGTTACAGTTAAAACTAGTTTTCAGTGAAAACTAGTTGTCCCTAGTTGAAACCAGTTTTAATTGAATGCCTTAGTTAGCACTAAAATAAACTTCGAATTAGGCACGAATGTCAGTTAAAACCAGTTTCTAGTTCTAACAAAAGCGGTCAGTGAAAACGGTTTCAACTAGAGAAAACTAGGTTTCACTGAAAACTAGTTTTAACTGTAACATATACATAAATAAGCAATACAGTGGTTGAAAATTGGCACATTTTTGAGTAACTGCTAACTAAGGAATTAACTAATTAATTAATTAATTAATTAACTAATTAACTAACTAATTAATTAATTAATTAATTAATTAATTTAAAAATAAAGGACACCTTTGCCTTATGCAGGAATACTGCTAATTCTAGTAATTCATGTGCCATTATTCCAGAGTCTTGCAAAATTAGTAGTACAGATCAGCCATTCTGATAAACATACAATGTGTCTCCCCCGTTTGGTTGTTGTTGTTGTTTTTGTCAGACATACTTTGGGACCATTACAATCTTGTTGAGGTCAGTCTTTTCATCCCCCTTCGCTGGGCCAGGTTAGAGGACAATACAGGTTCTAGCCTTGGTGCCTGAGGTGTTCGGTTTAAAGCGAAGTAGGTGGCTGCCATGGCACCCTACAAAAATAAAAATAAGACCATGCAACAGTTACAAACAATCCCATCTTTCCCCTTGTCTGAATTCACCTGTGACTTCCATGATATATTTAATAAAGAGATTCCAAATGGCAAAGAAACTGTTTTGGCTTGGCTATACCCTTTCACAGCACTTTCAGGGTCATTCACTGCACTGCTCTTTCTAGCTGTTAGGAAAGGTATCAATTGCTTGTGCAGCAGGTATCCATTAGAACTCATTCAGAGAGATAATGCAGATAATAGTGTAGATCGCTGAAGCCACAGATAACAGTGAACTCTATATTTTAAATTGCAAACAGTGGCCTCTAGGGGCCAGCTCTGAAAATGCACCATAGAAATAGTTACATACAGTGGTACCTTGTTTAAAGAGCATAATGCGTTCCACGGGGTTGCTCTTTAAGCAATATGCTCTTTTAGCAAAATGCATTTTCCCATAGGAATGCATTGAAAACCAAATATTCTGTTCCAGACAAACCTAAAATGGCCCCCACACTCCATTTTAATACAGTAATCCCCCAAAAAAACTCCATTTTTTTAAAAAAAAACCTTCAACACCCCACCCCACCCACCCCAATTCAAATCCCCACAAACGTTGAATCACATACTCCTTACCATTCCACTGCTCGGGAAATGCAAAACTGTTCCAAAAAAATCCAGGAATGGAACTCCAAAAATGGCTGTGTGTTTCTTCACGGCTTTTGCATAGTCTCCGCTGCCTCCCAGGGTGGGAACAGGATTTGCAGAGCCCAATCAGTCTGGTTTGAAACTTTTCCACTGCCTCCCCATATGCCCAGGACTTATATTTCCATTGTCATCGGGGATGTGTGGGGGCAGGGGTGGTGGTGATCGTGCATTTCTTCAGTCTTGGCTGCCTCCCAGGGTGGGAGTAGGCTTTGTGGAGCCCGAGCAGTCAATTTTTAAAAATTTCTGCTGCCTCCCCACGCACCCAGGATGTATGTTTCCATTGTCATCGGGGATGCGCGGGGGCAGGGGTGGTGGCAGTGGCGATCGCACATTTCTTCAGTCTCTTTGGTGTATGAAGACCAAGACACAGGACACAGCCTCGGGCTGGGTTAACTCAGGTTTATTGCATCGCGGACAGAGGGAACATGAGGTAATGGCGGATCGATAGCTCTTTATATACAGTAGTAATTCATTTGAACGTGGTGCCATGGTAGCCCATTGGCTACTGCCTGCGTGACGTCATTGCGAGTCACGCCCTTCTTGTCCAGGTGTAGGTGGTGGCGGGAAAGCTTCCCGCGCTGTTGCCTTTGATGAGTTCGGACCAAGAGAGCTTGGACGCTCGCTGCTGCCAGCTGGTGGTCATTAGCTCGCGTCCTATTACAGGGTTCATATGATACAGGTGAAGGTTACATTGTTGCTAAAGGCACGGTTACATTGGTTCAGATACATTGTACTCCATGTGGAAGATAAAACCATTAGAACACAACACCCCTCCCCCCTAGGATGAGACAACGTCTCGAGCCCACACTTAAACGCACTCCCCCCCCCCTAGGAGACAAAGTCTCTCAGCCAAGATGGCTTATTTCGAACACGCTGGGGTCTCGATGCGGGCTGCCTTTCCCCGGGTTTGCTACCTTCTCTTTGTCCCCTGGTTTCCTGCCCTGTAATTGGAGAGGGAGACTCGTTAGTGACTTGCCGCGGCTCCGCGGCGTTGTTGGGAGGTGTGCTCTCTCTTAGGGAAGAACCGGGGGCACTGGGGGCTAACGAAAAACCCCTCTTCTCGCTTGGATGGGTGGGGAAACACTCCTGAAAACCCCCCCGGCTCGCAAAATCAAAATCAAAATTACATTCGGGGGCAGCGGTCGCGAACTCCTCTTCCCCTTCCCCGGCCTCTGATGGAACTGGTTTATCAAAAGGGTATGAGTCGGGGCCGCTGCTTCTTCCTTCCCCCCTTGCTTGGGACTGTTGTCCGCTGATGTCTCCCCCTTGGGCTAAACGGGTGGGGGAGAACCCTAACGCTGAATCCTGTTGTTGAGCCCCACTGGCTGGTACGCTCACTCGGTGCCTCAGCTGGTCCGCGTGCCTCCTCCAGAGGAGACCGGTGCTCGTCTCGACCCGGTACGACACTGGCCCCGTCTGTTCTACTACCGTCCCCGGCACCCAGGCTGGCCCTGCGCTGGCATAGTTTCTGCAGTGAACAGGGTCGCCGGCGGCGAATCCTTTCGAGACTGCCAGCCCTATGTTTTTTCCCTTCTCCTCGACTCTCGTCGGGTCTAGCCTGGACAGAATCGTGGTCAGTTTTCGCCGCATCAAGAGCTCTGCCGGCGAGTAACCTGACGCTAAGGGGGTCACCCTATACGCTAATAAGAACTGACATACTTGGTGATTTAGGTCCCCCGGGCCCATGCGCCGCAGCGCATCCTTTGTTGTACGCACCAGCCGTTCCACTTGGCCATTCGTGGCCGGGTGAAACGGCGCGGATGTGACATGCCGAATGGCGTTTGCCTCCATAAATGCCCCGAACTCCGCGGAGGTGAAACAACTAGCGTTATCGCTGACTAAAGTGTCGGGTAAACCGAACGTGGAAAAGACTCTCCTCAGTTGGCTAATTGTAGTGGCGGAGGACGTGCTCCTTACTGGGATAACCTCCAGCCACTTGGAGAACGCATCCACCACCAGGAGAAACATGGTTCCTCGGAATGGGCCAGCGAAATCTACGTGCACTCTGGACCATGGCCCCCTTGCTGTGTCCCATTCCCTATGCGGAAGCCGGGCCGCCTCTGGTCGGGATCCCTGGCATGCCTCACAAGTGCCGACCATGTGCTCAATGTCTGTGTCTAGCTGTGGCCACCAAAAATAACTCCGGGCCAGCGCCTTTGAACGAACGATGCCCGGGTGGCTGACGTGCAGCAGTTCGAGCACCCTCGGACGCAGGGACGTAGGGACCACCACCCGTTGGCCCCACAACAGGCACCCCCTTTCTAGGGACAACTCTAGCTTTTTCCGAAAAAATGGGTCGAATTCTGTGCTTGGGGACGATGCCGGCCACCCCTTCTGTACCCATGAACTAACTTTCTCCAGCGTTCTGTCCTTGCCTGTCGCCCTAGCAATGTCGGCAGGTACTATTGGGGGTGCGTCTAAGACCTCAATTAACAACACCTGGCGGTCTCTTTCTACTCTCGCCTTTTGGTCGTCCGACAAGGGCAAGGGAGATCTCGAAAGTGCATCAGCATGGCTGATCTCCTTTCCGGGCCGGTACTCCAACTCGTGTTGGTATGCGTTGAGAAAAATAGCCCATCGCAGCATCCTCGGGGACAGGATCTGCGGCGTGGGCTTGCTTGCCGTGAAAATCCCTAACAGGGGCTTGTGATCAGTCACGATTTTGAACGGGCGGCCATACAAAAAATCGTGAAATTTTTTGGTTCCGGCTACTATTGCTAATGCCTCCCTGTCGGTTTGTGCGTAATTTCGCTCCGCTTGGGACAGGGACCTTGAATAAAACGCAACCGGGGCCTCCCTTCCGTCATCCAACACGTGGCAAAGCACCGCCCCCACCCCCACCGGTGATGCATCGCAGACTAATACCACCGGCCGTTTGGGGTCGAAATGCGTTAGAATTGCGTCAGAAGTCAAGAGTTGCTTTAGTTCTTTGAACGCCCTCTCGTGCTCGTCACCCCACATCCATGTCTCCTCCTTTTTAAGCAACCGATGAAGCGGTTCAGCTACGGACGCTTTCCGCGGAAGGAATGTATGGTAAAAATTGAGGAGCCCCAGGAATGACTGTAGCTCGGTTTTGGATGTGGGGCGAGGGGCCTTCTTGATGGCTGCCACCTTGGATTTGGATGGCTTAATACCCTCGGGTGTGATTCGGAACCCTAAAAACTCGACCTCGGTTTCGAAAAAGACACATTTGTCCTTCCTCAGTCTCAGTCCCGCTTTCTCGAACACCGTTAGTACTTTGTCCAATCTTTTTTCCAGTTCGGCCTCACTCCCCCCTGTTATCAACACGTCATCAAAATAAGGCAACACCCCCTCCAGCCCCTTCAGGAGGCGTTCCACAAGCGACTGAAAAAGGCCGGGTGCCGAGTTCACGCCGAACTGTAAACGCGACACCTGGAACGCTCCTTTATGTGTGACTATCGTTTGTGCCGCGGCCGTGGCGGGAGTTACAGGGAGTTGCTGATAGGCTTGTGCTAGATCGAGCTTAGCGAAACACTTTCCCCCATTTAGCCTGGCCAAAAGGTGGCTGACCACCGGCACCGGGTATGCATTAGGGCGGATCGCCTTGTTAATTGTACACTTATAATCAGCGCAAATGCGCACCTCCCCGTTAGCCTTCAGAGCTGTTACAATTGGAGTTTCCCACTCCGCGGAATCAACAGGAATAAGAATCCCCTGGCCCACCAATTTGTCCAGTTCCGCCTCTATTTTGTCCTTTAGTGCGAAAGGCACCCTGCGCGGTTTGAGTCTTATCGGGCGGACCTCCGGGTCTAGGTCGAAGGCTACAGGGGGTCCCTTGAATTTTCCCAGTCCTTTTTTAAAAACGTCGGGATGCGCATCGCACACCGCTTGTATTGGGTCCACCCCCACCGAATGTACTCCCCCTATGAACAGGCCTAAAGGCTGAAACCACTGTGTCCCTAGGAGGCTACAACTTCCCCCCTTGAGGACAACTAGGGGCAGTTCCGCAGAATGTCTCTTAAAAGTAACCCGAAATTTCCCGACCCCCAATACCGGAATGCTGTTTCCCTGTACATCTCGTAGCGTGGACCTCAATGTTTTAAGTTTGGGCCGCACGTGGGGGTCGATTTTCAAGTACTCTTTCTGGGGAATTATGGAATAGGAGGACCCTGAGTCAATTTCCATCCTGATAGGGGCCCCTTGTATTAGTACCTCAACGAAGTAATGGGACTGTCCCGTGGAGACGCTGAACACTGGGGCGTCATCTTCGCTGCCGTCCGAGACGCGGCCCACGCCGTCCTTCTTCCTCGTGGTCTGGGCGCCATCTTTGGGCCTCGCGGGACGGTCCGGTCTGGTCGAACGGTCTGGTGACTGCCTCCGGCCCTCCTTTCGTTTTCTGCATGCCTTGGCAATGTGCCCCCGTCGGCCGCAGGTGTAACATTCAGCCTTTCTAAATGGGCATCTCACGCGTTCGTGGGCCGCTCCGCAACCATCGCAGCGGCGCCCCCCTTTTCGGACCTTCTGGACCTCCTCGCCGTCGCTGCCTTCCGAGGACGATTTTGAGGCCCGTCGAGTTGCGTGCACCGATTGTCCGGACTTCCCGTGCACCGAATTTTCCGCTTTGCCGGCCCTGGGACGCCACTCACGCCACTGGTGCATCTCGTCTACTCCAGCATTCGTGGACTCCGCGGCTTCTGCGGCCTCGACGACCTCTGCCAGCGTAGGTGGCGGCTCCTTGTTCATCAAGCTGCGCTGCACCTCCTTGTCTTTCAGGCCACACAGCACGCCGTCCCTGAGGGCCATGTCTAGGATGTCGCCCCATTTGCAGGGGACGGCGGCTACCCTCATGGCGGCCACGAATGCCTCAACCGACTCGTCCGGCGCTTGGACTCGCCTCCAAAACGCGCTCCGAGCGGGAAACATCGCCCTCGAGGGTTGGAAGCGCTCCCGTAGCAGCTTCATGATGTCGTCCGCCTTAAATTCGCTCACCTTCTTCGGAGCGATGATGCCCACCAGCGTCCGCTTGGTTTCCACCCCGAGCATTCTGGTGAGGATGGCCCTCTTCCGCTCCTCATCGTCTTCCTTGACTTTGAGTTCCACCAGCGCCGCCTGGAAGTCCATCTCCAACAGCTCCCAGTCTTGCGGTTTGGTGATGTTGAACCCGCTCTGTCCCCTGGCTGCTCCTTGGGGATCCATGATCCCACCTTCGTCGCCAATTTGGTGTATGAAGACCAAGACACAGGACACAGCCTCGGGCTGGGTTAACTCAGGTTTATTGCATCGCGGACAGAGGGAACATGAGGTAATGGCGGATCGATAGCTCTTTATATACAGTAGTAATTCATTTGAACGTGGTGCCATGGTAGCCCATTGGCTACTGCCTGCGTGACGTCATTGCGAGTCACGCCCTTCTTGTCCAGGTGTAGGTGGTGGCGGGAAAGCTTCCCGCGCTGTTGCCTTTGATGAGTTCGGACCAAGAGAGCTTGGACGCTCGCTGCTGCCAGCTGGTGGTCATTAGCTCGCGTCCTATTACAGGGTTCATATGATACAGGTGAAGGTTACATTGTTGCTAAAGGCACGGTTACATTGGTTCAGATACATTGTACTCCATGTGGAAGATAAAACCATTAGAACACAACAGTCTCCGCTGGCTCCCAAGGTGGGAGCAGGCTTTACAGAGCCCAAGCAGTCCATTTTTAAAACATTTCCCTGCTTCCCTGCTTGATTCAAGCAGCAAATTCATGGCACTTGGAGTCTTCTATTGACACACAGCGCTGACATCAGTGCCTGGTTTCCTGGCCCTTGGATACTTCCTGGTTCTGCGCTGGGAAACCAGGCACTGATGTCAGTGTTGTGAGCCAATGGAAGTCTCCAAGCACCATGGATTTGCAGCTATGACCAAGTGGGGAGGCAGCGGAAATTTTTTAAAATTGACTGCTTGGGCTCCGCAAAGCCTGCTCCTATCCTGGGAGGCAGCAGAGATTGAAGAAACATGCAACCACTGCCTCTGCCCCCATGCGCCCCAATGATAATGGAAATGTAAGTCCTGGGCGTGTGGGGAGGCCACAGAAAATTTAAAAAATAGACTGCTCAGGCTCCACAAAGCTTGCTCCCACCCTGGGAGGCAGCAGAGATTGAAGAAACATGTGATCGTTGCCACCCCTGCCCTGCATGCCCCTGATGACAATGGAAACATAAGTCTTGGGTACGTGGGGAGGCAGCAGAAAATTTTAAAAATTGACTGCTCAGGCTCCACAAAGCCTGCTCCCACCCTGGGAGGCAGCTGATAGTGAAGAAACATGTGATCGTCGCCACCCCTGCCTCCACGTGCCCCCCACCCCGATGACAATGGAAACGTAAATCCTGGGAGCTTGGGGAGGCAGCAGAAAAAGGTCACCCAGTGCTGAAGCACAAGTTCTCAAAACACCGAGCACAAGCCTCCCACTACCTTGGGATATGGCAGAGGCTATCCAAAACACTTGAAAAAAAGTGCCAGCACCCCCGCCACTGAGGTAAGTGACATATCATGACTTTTGGCGGTGGGGGTGGTGGGGTTGCAAAAGCCTGCTCTAGTCACTTAGCGAGTGTTTGATGGTTCCAAGAAAACCCAACACGCTAAGTGATTTAGTCGCTCTATAAGGCACTCATTCAGTGAGGTTTTACTGTGCTGTATTATGTATTTTAGAAAGTTGATTGAATATTTGTAGACCTGCAGATACTGAAACCATGGATACTGAACCCACAGAGGTGTGTGTGTGTGTGTGTGTGTGTGTGTGTGTGAGAGAGAGAGAGAGAGAGAGAGAGAGAGAGAGAGAGAGAGAGAGAGAGAGAGAGAGAGAGACCTGTGTATACAAAGCCCCAAACACTTCAATATTTGGATTAGTTATTTTTGAAACATAAACACTGACCTCCCTCTTTTGGGTCCTCCCACCAGAGGTAAGAAACATTCCTCACTGGCCACACTCACCCCAGCATGCAGAGAAATGTGGGCATTCATTAGGGACAACCAGACAGGGATTAAGCTGCCATCTCAGAACTCACCTTGATCTGGCTCAAAATTGTTTTAAATGGCAGGACTAACCAAATGTTCTCCCATTGCTGCAGAATAATGCTAACTGAAAGATTTGAGTGCTAATTGTGTGTGCTTGTCACATTAGGAACTTTTCTTGCCTCCCACAATTCGCAATTACAGTACTGTATCTTGCTTTTCTCTGACTGGTCTTCAGAACATAAAAAAAAATCTTCCTTTTAAAGCCTGATTTTTCAAATATGAAAGACTGCCTCAACCCCTCCTCCTAACCATTAATGTCACTTCAACTTTAGTTATATGCATGGCTAAAATCTAGTAATAAGTTGCACATAGAGGAGACCTGTAGAATCAATGAAAGTTACATAGATGTTGACTCATCAAATTCTCACTGATTCACTGTGCCTGATCAAGTTATTTCAGCTAATGTGAAGTTTGGCTCCCAGTCAATATTCACTAAACATTCTTGGCTATGGGATCCAGCTACATCATTAGCAGTGTGTCACACTGTACATGATTATGTTTTAAGTGGCATTACAACACATACACACAGAGAGCTTCAGACTGCCAGGCAACAGAAGTTTACTCCCACGGTAGGCCTGTGAAAATATCTGGTCTGAGCTGCTTTCCTTTGCCCTTCGCCTGGGTGACTCTCAAGGTCTTGCAATGGGAGTCCTGCAAGATCTCACACTTCCATGTAGCAAAATTATCTTGATGCTTGGACCAATAATCCAGTTCACAAAACTAACGTCCCTTTTTGTCTTTTGCGGGAAACCAATCCTTTGCTTCTCATCCTTGAAGCGATGAGAAGCAAAGCATAACCCAATGAAATATCCAAATGAAAAGCATAGCTAAACTTAAGCTAATACACTCATAACACACTCTAGAAATAAAATTCCCCATTCCTGGGTTCCTAATCTAAATCTAACCTAACACACAACTTAAACTTCAAAATAAGAAAATGCGCAGATTCTAAGAATTGTCCTGGACTCATCTCTCCCCAGAGTTAAAGTCCAGCCTTGCTGTAAATCCAGCTAAGTGTCAGCCTGGTGAGATTTTGTCTATCTCCCAACCAGTGGCCTGTCTTGGCCCCATGCCTCAGAATTACATCTTCCTGATGTTTTCCTGATCTTATCTCCTTTTAGCGAGGGCTTCGCCTCCTTTGAAGTAGCTCTTTTCTAACTTAACAAAATGTGGGGGTTTTATACACAATTTCCCCTTCTTACTCCCTCCTTAGGAATTTCCAGGTGACCTTGGCTACAGATCTTGAGATAACACGTATCTCCCCAAAATCTTTCAAGGTCAAGGCACTTTGGCAAAATGCTAAGCTCTCATTTTGTCCCCCCTCCCAACTCTCTGGTAGGGTCATTGACCCATGGTTTGAAAGTACAATGAACTTGAGTTAGAAATTTCACTCCAATTCATTGAACTTTGAGAGCCCCTCAGGTGTTTCTTTGTCCACTAGAGGCACTTATCCTGAAGACATCATGCTTCCAGGATTCCCTTGAATTGCTGCACTTTGAAAGCTCTGTTTCTCAACCTAGAGCCATGGCGACAAGTAACTTATAATAAAGAAACTTTTCCAAGTTCATGACACAAACTAGCAGCACAAGGTGTCCCAAAATTCACCATATGTAGGGAAAATGGGAAATTATAGCCAAATGTACCTCTATTGACAAAATATTCTTTACAAAATATTAGCAATTCTTTGCAAAACATTCACAAAATGTTGGCCACTGCTTTCTACAAAAATACAAAATCTTCTAGCCCACTCATGGTGAACACTTTTCAAAATACCTGTTATTATGCAAGTAATTTTTTCTATGTATGGCAACTTTTGGGCACCCTGTAGTTTGTACTCACCTTTACCAGGTGAACATCCTGTCTGCTGAGCTGATCCTGGGATAAATATTCCCTGTTTATTATCCATGGGTGCCTTAGAACTTGGGCTGCTGTTAAGCGCTGATGGGGATCTACATGAAGCATCTTTGACACAACATCCTGTTGAAAAATAATTACCAGTAAGACAAAATTTGGCAGGTTTGCTAGTTTTGGTGTGAATATATTTCAGTTTTAAAGCCTAGACAATGGCAAGTTAAAAACATGGATTTCTGGAATTGAACATGCCCATGAAAAGTCATTGTCCAAAGGTTGGTGTGCTGCATCAATTTAATATATCTACTGCAATGAAGTTGTGCTACAAGAGGAAGGTGAAGAGAAGGAAACACAAAAACCCTTAGACTTCTGTTTGGATTTCAATGTAACTCAAGCCAAGTCATTGTTGTCATCCTGTGGTTGCTTTTAAGCCAACCAAAGCCTCCAACTACACAATTCTAATGGATTCTATAGTTACATGTGACAACCATGAGATGCACTAGATCAAGCAGGCATTTTTGACATGTTTTATAGCAATCATAATATAGAACTTTTAACCATGTTAATTTAAGTTTATACTTTTACTGGAGTGGCCACAGGGCAGGTGCAACCATGCTAGACAAATAACTCTTAACTTGGAACAGACAGGGTTTTGTATATGGGACCAAAGACACCAGGGCAGCCGAAGAGCTGGCTTAACACAACTTTATTACATGCTGGTCAGAGGGAACATGAGGTAATGGCGGACGAACAGCTCAATATATACAGTGGCTATACATTTGAATGTGGCTCCTTGACAGTCTATTGGCTACTGTCTGCGTGACATCATTGCAGGTCACGCCCTTCTTGTCCAGGTGAAGGTGATGGCGGGAATCTTCCCGCGCGGTTGTTTTTAGGTGAGTCTGGACCAATGAGCTTGGACGCTCGCTATTGCCATCTGGTGGTCACTAGCTCGCGTCCTATTAGGGTTACAGTGATGCAGCTGATGGTTATCATGTTACAAGTAGAAGGATACATTGGTTACACATGAATAGGTACATTGTATAAGGGTACAGTGTTTGAGAACACAACATCCCTCCCCCCTAGGATGAGACGAAGTCTCTCAGCCAAGATGGCTTATTGCAATTGCGTTTGGGCCGCGATGTGGGCTGGCCCGCCCTGGGGGCGCTACCGCTTCCGTGTTCCCCGGTCCCTTGTCCTGTAATGGGAGAGGGAGACTTGTTAGAGGCTTGCTGCGGTTTTGCAGCTTTAGGGGAACGGACAAACTCCATTGTGGGCAGACCGGGGACACTAGGGGCTAACGTAAAACCCCTCTTCTCGCTTGGATGGGTGGGGTACCACTCCGAAACCCCCCCCCCCCGGCTCTGAAACTCAAAATCAAACTCTGCTGGGTGATCCCGCGGGGTATCTATGAGGACAAATTCCTTTTCCTCCCCCCTCGGTGGGAACCCATGGCCCCCCTCTCCTCCCCCTTGGGCTAAACGGGTGGGGGAGAACCCTAACGCTGAATCCCTGTCTGTGCTTTCTGCGCCCTGCCTCTCTGTGACCCGGCTCCGGAGCTGGTCCGCATGTCGCCACCACAGTAGACCCGTGCTGGTCTCCACGTGGTACGATACGGGACCGGTCTGCTTCACGACAACCCCCGGCACCCAGGCTGGCCCTGCGCTGGCGTAGTTCCTGCAATGCACGGGGGCTCCTACGCTGAAACTCTTTGTGGCCTCTAGCCCGATGTTCCTCCCCTTGTCTTCCACTCTCGTGGGGTCTAGCCTGGTGAGAATGGTGGCCAGTTTCCTGCACATTAAAAGCTCCGCGGGGGAGTATCCTGATGCCAACGGGGTCACCCTGTACCCTAGCAGAAACTGACACACTTGCAGGTTGAGGTCCCCGGGGCCCATGCGCCGCAGCGCGTCCTTCGTGGTGCGTACGAGGCGCTCCACTTGGCCATTGGTGGCCAGATGGAAGGGGGCGGAGGTGATGTGCCGGATGGCGTTAATCTCTGTGAATGCCCTGAACTCGGCGGACGTGAAGCAACTAGCGTTATCGCTAATTAGAGTGTCGGGTATGCCAAACGTAGAAAAAATTCTCCGCAAATGCTTTATTGTCGCGACCGAGGAGGTGCTCGTAACTGGGATGACCTCCAACCACTTAGAGAAAGCGTCCACAACAAGGAGAAACAGAGTTCCTCGGAACGGGCCCGCGAAATCTACGTGTATCCGGGACCACGGCCCCTTGGCCGCGTCCCACTCTCTGTGGGGAAGACGGGCCTCCTCTGGTCTGGAGCATTGGCAACTCTCACAAGTGCCGACCATGTGCTCGATGTCGGCGTCTAACTGGGGCCACCAAAAGTAGCTCCGGGCCAGCGCTTTGGAGCGCACAATTCCGGGGTGGCTGACGTGCAGCAGTTTAAGCACCCGCGGCCGGAGGGATGTGGGGATCACCACCCGCTGCCCCCACAAGAGACACCCCCTCTCTAGGGACAGCTCCAACTTTTTCCTGAAGAATGGGGCGAATTCTTCCGCTGGGGCAGACGCTGGCCACCCTTTCTGTACCCAGGAGCTAACCGCCGCCAACGTCCTATCTTTGCTTGTCGCTTTAGCGATATCGGCGGGTACTATGGGGGGCGAATCTAAGACTTCAATCATGAGCACCTGGCGGTCCGGCTCCTCCTCGCCCACGTGGCTGTGTGTCTGGGGGAGGGGGGACCTCGACAGGGTGTCCGCATGGCTGATTTCTCTCCCGGGCCGGTACACCAACGCATGCTGGTAGGCGTTTAGAAAAATGGCCTACCTGAGCATCCTCGGGGACAGGATTTGTGGCGTGGGCTTATCTGCGGTGAAAATGCCTAGTAGGGGCTTGTGGTCGGTCACGATGGTGAAGGGGCGGCCATATAGAAAATCGTGAAATTTTTTGGTCCCTGCAATTATCGCCAGCGCTTCCCTGTCTGTCTGGGCGTAATTCCTCTCCGCTTGGGACAGGGACCTGGAGTAAAATGCTATTGGGGCCTCCCTCCCGTTTTCCAACACGTGGCATAACACTGCCCCCACCCCCACAGGGGATGCATCACAGATCAGTACCACCGGCCGTTTGGGGTCGAAATGGGTCAGAATGGCGTCAGACGCCAGGAGTTGTTTCAATTCCGTGAATGCCCTCTCCTGGTCATCGCCCCACTTCCATGCCGCATCTTTCTTGAGCAACTTGTGAAGCGGCTCAGCCACCGCAGCCTTCCGAGGAAGGAAGGAGTGGTAGAAATTTAAGAGCCCTAGGAACGACTGCAACTCGGGCTTGGAGGTGGGGCGAGGGGCTTTCTTGATGGCAGCCACCTTGGATTTGGACGGTTTTATCCCCTCGGGTGTTACTCGGAACCCTAAGAACTTAACCTCCTTCGCGAAGAAGACGCATTTGTCTTTTCGCAACCTCAACCCCGCTTGTTCGAATGCCTCCAGGACCTTGTTTAGCCTTTCAGCCAACTCAGCCTCACTCCCCCCCGTTATCAAAACATCATCAAAATATGGCAAAACGCCGTCCAGCCCTTTGAGGAGGCGTTCCACGAGCGACTGGAAAATTCCAGGCGCCGAGTTCACGCCGAATTGGAGGCGCGTCACCTGGAACGCCCCCTTATGCATGACTATGGTCTGTGCAGCAGCTGCGGCAGGGGTTACCATGAGTTGCTGATAGGCCTGAGCCAGGTCGAGCTTAGCGAAACACTTTCCCCCATGTAACCTGGCTAGCAAATGGCTGACCACCGGCACCGGATACGCATTAGGGCGGATTGCCTTATTAATGGTGCACTTATAATCGGCGCAAATGCGAACCTCCCCATTGGCCTTCAATGCCGTGACAATTGGAGTTTCCCACTCTGCAGAATCAACAGGAACAAGAATCCCCTGGCCCACTAATTTGTCCAGTTCCGCCTCTATTTTGTCCTTTAGTGCAAAAGGCACTCTGCGCGGTTTGAGTCTTATTGGGCGGACCTCCGGGTCCAGGTCGAAAGTTACTGGGGGTCCATTGAATTTCCCAAGTCCCTTTTTGAAGACTTCAGGGTGCGCGTCGCACACCCTCTGTATTGGGTCAGTCCCAACGGCGTGCACCCCCCCAATGAATAGACCCAGGGGCTGAAACCATTGAGTCCCGAGAGGCTGCAACTACCCCCCTTGAGAACGACTAGGGGGAGTTCCGCGGCGTGCCGCTTATACTGGACCTGGAATTTCCCAACCCCCAACACCGGGATACTGTTCCCTTGCACGTCCCGAAGCGTGGACCTCAACGCTTTGAGCTTGGGCCGTACACGGGGGGCAATTCTAAAAAACTCCCTCTGGGAAATGATGGAATATGAGGAGCCAGAGTCAATCTCCATCCTAACAGGGGCCCCTTGCACCAGTACCTCAACAAAGTAACGGGGGTGTCCCATGGACACGCTGAAAACTGGGGCATCGTCGTCACTGTCGTCGGAGATGCGGCCCACGCCATCCTGCTTCCTCGTGGGCCGGGCGCCATCCTTTAGTCTCGTCGAGCGGTCTGGCCTCCCTGAGCGGTCGGGCGAGCCCCTCTGGTCCTTGCGCCGTTGTCTGCAGACTTTGGCGATGTGCCCGCGTCGCCCGCAGTTGTGGCACTCGGCTTTTCTGAACGGACACCTGGCACGGTCGTGAGCCGCCCCACAGCCGTCGCAACGCCGGCCCTCCTTCCGGACCCTCCGGACGTCCTCATCGTCGCTGCTTTCGGCGGACGATTTCGAAATTCGCCGGGCTGCGTGCACCGAACTCTCTGTTTTGTCGGCCTTCAGTCGCCAGTCCTGCAGCTCTTGCACCCCGGCCTTCGTGGCTTCCGCGGCCTGTGCCGCTTTCAGGACCTCCTGCAATGTGGGGGGCGGCTCCTGATTCATCAGCGTGCGCTGAATCTCGGCGTCCTTCAGGCCGCATAGCACGCAGTCCCGGAGGGTGACTTCCAAGTTCTCCCATTTGCATGGGCCGGCAGCCAGACGCAGGGCCGCTACGAAAGCGGCGACCGATTCTCCAGGCGCTTGGACTCGCCTCCAAAACGCGCTCCGAGCTGGAAACATCGCCACCGAGGGCCGGAAATGGTCTCGCAACACCTTCAGGAGCTCTTTGGCCTTGAATTCCGCCGCCTTTTTGGGTGCGATGAGGTCAATCAATACCCTCTTGGCGTCGTGCCCGAGCATTCTGGTGAGGATGACTCTTTTCTTCGCCTCGTCCGTAACTTCGAACTCCACCAGCGCGCCTTGGAAATCCATTTCGAAGAGTTCCCAATCTTGCGGTTTCTTGATGTCGAAACCGGCGTATGTCTTGGTCCCGTGGGCAGCCATCATCCCACCTTCGTCGCCAATTTTGTATATGGGACCAAAGACACCAGGGCAGCCGAAGAGCTGGCTTAACACAATTTTATTACATGCTGGTCAGAGGGAACATGAGGTAATGGCGGACGAACAGCTCAATATATACAGTGGCTATACATTTGAATGTGGCTCCTTGACAGTCTATTGGCTACTGTCTGCGTGACGTCATTGCAGGTCACGCCCTTCTTGTCCAGGTGAAGGTGATGGCGGGAATCTTCCCGCGCTGTTGTTTTTAGGTGAGTCTGGACCAATGAGCTTGGATGCTCGCTATTGCCATCTGGTGGTCACTAGCTCGCGTCCTATTAGGGTTACAGTGATGCAGCTGATGGTTATCATGTTACAAGTAGAAGGATACATTGGTTACACATGAATAGGTACATTGTATAAGGGTACAGTGTTTGAGAACACAACACAGGGGCACTGGAAAGAGTCTGGAAAGACTACCAAAGAATATAATGCACTTCTTTACCTTAGCTGATTCAGATATTGAATCCCAGTTTCCGCCTGTGAGTGAGAATTTCCCACTGCCAATTCTAGCCAGAATCTCCTCTGGGGTATCATCTGGTCCATTTGCAAAAGGAGTGAATCTTTTAAGCAACAAATAGTATTTTAAAAAGATGTTTCTATAAAGTACAGAATTGTCATAACAATATATGAGGTCTCTGGTTCAAATTTACTCCTACTGAAGAAAATAACAATGTACTGTAACTGGTGGAAATGCTATTAATAAAAATTCTTCAGGATTATGTCCTTTACATCAGTGTTTCCCAACCTTTGGCTTTTGGATTTCAATTCCCAGAAGCCTAAATCAATTCCCCAAAGTATTGATCAGCCAATATATTGACTTAAGCTTCTGGGAATTGAAGTGCAAAACCCAATGGTTGGGGAACCCTGCTTTACAGGAACACAACTGAACTGTGTCATTTGTTGTTTTAAGCCTTTAAGATACAGTGATACCTCAACTGAAAGAAATCCAAGCAATATGAGGGGGGATTTTATAAGACAGGGCACGTGAAAACTTTTTAGTATAAGATTTTTTTTTTAAACAAAGGTAGAGAGGAGGTAACTGTAATTGTATTATTTTTTTGAACTCAAAACTAAGAAATTGTAATAATATTACTCATTGTACTGTTCCATGCGTCATTTCCATCTTTAGAATAAAAATAGTAAACAATCCTCTCCTCCCAATTGTTGCCGATATAACTGCCCCATCAGCCCAACAATTAGCCTCTAGACACCCTGCTTGGCGCACTGCAATCAACCTACAGAATAACCATTTTAATATCTCAGATGCCTGGATGGAACTCTGTCAACCTCTCTCTATCTCTGATTCCCCATCATCACATAATCAAGAATCCCTGCGAATGGCCAGCTGGATTTTCCCTTCCAAGACAGCAGTGGAGGATGCTGAACAGAGTGAGGACTGGCTGTGGTAGATGCGACGCCACTCTGTTCACATGGGGATGGAAGTCCTCTCCCCAATGTAACTGAGTAGAAGAACACCAAACCATGGACCACTTTATATTTAGGTGTCCTATACGTGCATTTGGAAGCACATTGGAGGACTTGCATAGTGTCACAGATGAAGCCCTTCAATGGCTTTCAAACTGGGACATGGAACTCTAGCTAGAAATTTGAGATGGAAAATTTGCCTTTACTGTATATATCAGTGGTTCCCAAAGTGGGGCATACGCCCCATGAAGGACTTCAGTTCCCAGAAGCCTAAGTCAGTACACTGGCTGACCAGTGCTTTGGGGAATAGACTTAGGCTTCTGGGAATTAAAGTCCACAAACTAAGGTTTGGGAAACACTGGTATATATCAACATTAGTGTAGACAACTGAAGTTCATCATACGATAAATAAATAAGTAAAATTATTCAGAATACTTTTTGATCTCTGACTTCCAAAGTCTATCAAATGCCAGGAAACCTTTGTACCTACCCTGCTAACATGGTGTACAGCAGAATCCCTAAGCTCCAGATGTCACAAGCTGCATCATAGCCTTGACGTTTCAGGACCTGCATAAAAGAGAGAGTGGGGTGGAACATATTTTTATTTTCTTCTCTTTGGATAATTGTGAAATATTTAAAAAAATACTTGGTTCATATTAGCTTAACCTTCCAGAAATGGTAGTTGTCTCTGATAAGTAATGTTTCAGGGTCTTGCAAGGTGAGTTACGCATACCAAAAGCATGAACAATTTTACTTCTGATTTTTCTAGCTCTGTATATGCCATTCTTGTTTGCCAAAGACACAGAAAAGACATCAGAGAAGGGAGAGGTGGATGCCAGGGAGAGCATATTTGTGGCTCACAACCTGGCTCCTGGCTCCAAATACATTTCATTTGTATCCCAAAGGCCTTTTGCAGAAAGTTTCACTAATAAGAAGAAAATATGTAAGATAAACATTTGTGGGATAAACATACAAAAGTGATTTTAAAAAATCCTCTCTGTTCTGCACAGTAGTGTAGTGGAGCCAGGACTCCGGGCTTGAAAACCTGGGCTTTCTTTATTAATTATTAGCATGGGTTATGGCATCATCTCTGTTTCCAGGCGTTGCTTTGCCTCTGAACTTAGCTACAAGGTATTTAAGGGTGGAATGGTCTGCAATGGCCATTTAAAAACGATTAGACGTGCTACTAATTTGTGGATATGGGCCAGTTGCCTGCATTTCTGGACCCCTAAGGGCTAGCTACAGGGACTGTTATGATAAAGAGTCCCTGCACTTCTAAATTGACTAACACAACTCAGTTTCATGTTACTTTGTATTCTCTAATGATAGGGTCTTAGCTTTGTTACTCTGTTGCAGCAAAAGCAATAAATAGTATTTGGGATACTTTAAAGTTAACCTGTTTAGTAATGTTTATGCTTTTGCAGCTGCATTATCTGTGTGTGTGTGTGTGTGTGTGTGTGTGTGTGTGTGTGTGTGTGTGTGTGTGTGTGTGTGTGTGTGTGAGTCAGTCAGTCAGACAGACAGACAGACAGACAGAGGGAGCGGGGGTGGGAGGGGTCCTTGTTTGAAACTAAATAAGCAGAGCCTAGGCACCCAACTTAGAGAGTCTACTGTGGCAACAAAGACCATGTCCTATTCTGGCCTTTCTTGGCTTGATTTAGTATGCAACAGTAAATAGCCATGGACACTGGTTTTCAAAGTCTGGGAACGCATCATCCAAGGGATGTTCAGAGAATCTAGCAGAGTGGAAGGTATGGAAGTTTTAATTTTTAATCTAGAAGACTGAATTGATTTTTTTTTGTCAAAAATAGGCTAAATGATGATGAGGAGCTGCAAAAAGTTTCTTCAAAAGGGTCATGATGCTGAAAAGTTTAACAGCTAAGGATTCAGAACATGGCATCTTTCCAAAACATGTTGAATCTTGATAAGAACTTTCTGACACCTAATTAGAGATAATAATAATTTCATGTCAGAAATTATACTGGGTTGAAAGGTTGTTTTTTTTTTTGCTGGAGAATCTCTGCTCAGGGAATGCCCAAATGAGGCTCCTATAATGTACCCAAGAGCTGGGACAGAGACGGGTGCTCAATCTGTCATGCAGTACCCGGGTCTTGAACTGCCGACTTGCCAGCCTTCCAGCTAACAAGGTGAGCTTGTTAACTACTGAGCCACTGCAACACCTAATTAGAGATAGGATGATAACATGTTAACATTCAAAATAAAAAACTATCTAACACTGAATTCTAATATGATATGTGACTGTTTTCCTAGTGATGTATATTATATTTCTTCCGCACAGAATAGAGCTTTTAGAATTATTATTTTACTAAGTATTGTACTGATATTGTGATATTTTGATTGTATCATCAAACTAGTTAGTGGAAAAGCAGGTGTGTGTGTGTGTGTGTGTGTGCGAGAGAGAGAGAGAGAGAGAGAGAGAGAGAGAGACAGACAGACAGACAGACAGACAGACAGACAATTGCATTCCCTCGCACACGACAAACAATTACCACAGACTGGTGGCTTTGTTCATATGTTTGCCTCAGGAAAATAATGAGGCTTTGAAATATATTATAACATACTGTATAATGTGATGCTGATTGTTATTCTGGTTTTGGATTTCAAAAGCTGTTTTTCAAAAACCAGCTCCATTGAACAGTAAAACCTTGAATATTTGGGGAAAGAAAGGATGCAACTGTATCTCAAGCTTGCAAATGAATTTTGGAACAATGAGTGTGACAGCGTGATTTTGGCAGATTTGATTTATTGATGGTATGAAACTGCTGTGTGTGTGTGTGTGTTTTACTGTTATTCAGTTTTAAGGATTATTATCTGTTGAGGCATGCTGAGTTTATAAATAAAATACACAGGTAGCCGCGTGAATTGCACATAAGGTAAATCTTCCTTATGCAGAGCCAAAGAATATGGTGAGTGCTACCTGGAATCCAAAGTAGGATGTCTTGCAGGGAATTTAATGAGAACATGAATAAATTTCACCTGGGCATCCGTAAAAATTTAGGAGAAAGAATAAAATAAAACTTCCTTGAGACGAGATCAGTAGTCTTTGTATATGTGGCCAACCTGTTGCTGCTTCCACTAGATGGCAGGCCAATTCCTCCTGTCAGATATATTTGGCTGTCTCTAATATTTCATACTGTAGCTATCCCGTTGCTCATCACGAAGTTGGCCATGTTAGAACAATGCACTGGCCAGGTGCCTTGCCTGAGTACTCAACCCCAATAGATTATTACTGCTAACTGTAGGAAGCTGTAATGATATGTGTGCTTGTCTGTCATTCTGCTTGATTACTCATTGCTTTGTTATCCTTTTTTCCTTGTGACATCTTGACCCCTGCATCTGGAGTATATAAACCCTGCCTGGAAGTTTTACTCCTTGTCTGAAGAAGTGGACTTGATCCACGAAAGCTAACAGTAAAAATATAGCAGTTTTGTTTTTGTTTTCTGATATGCCTGAACCACAGCCTAACACAGCTACTATTCCAAAAATCCAAGGAGAGGTGGTAGCTTTACAACATGCATGCACTTTGTCAGCTTCATCAGATGTTACAAGTTGTAATTGGGGTACACAGAAAGGGCATCTTCGGAGACTGTGGTATTTTTGAACCACAATCGGACGTACAGTACTCTGGTAATGGCAACCTTGTGTTGCTGGCTAATCTTTCTCACACTAAGTCAGGCAAAAGGAACTGCAGAATGACTTCACCAAAAGGTGCCTTCATTTTGGCAGTTTCACATATGGCCTAGACACAAAAAAAAGTGTCAGAGATCAAGCAGACATTTTTGGAGATATGATGCACTATATCTTTTTGTATTCTACGAGAATACGTTTGATGGACTTCAACATCACCTTTAATCTGTTACTCATTTCAGTGGGAGCATTTGTAACCCTCTACTTGCCCCCTGGTATCCTGCAAGTTGTTCACTTTTAAAAATAAAATTGGGAATGGGATAGAAAACAAAGTTGCCTTCATTTTGGCAGTTTCATGTCTGGCCTAGACATGGAAGAAGAAGTTGTAAGCAGTGGTGGGCATCAGCAGGTTCGCACCAGTTCGCCAGAACCGGTAGCAGAAAATCTGGCTGGCCCCATCCATCCAAGTTTTGAAATAAAGTAGTCCTAATTCAAGTGCAACACAGGGCTTTTCCCCTGACCAGACCCACTATACCACACCCACAGTGTGGTAGTAAATTTTTTTGGAGCCCACCACTGGTTGTAAGTGGTCCCACAACATTGGATCAGACAGTGCACTGGACATTATAACCTGGGCTACCAAAGAGTCAAAGTCCCAATGGATGACCTTGCTGAATCCTGGCAAGACTGAGTGGCTGTGGGTAAGGGGTCCTGTTTTGTCCAAGGAATTACCATCTTTGGAACTGGATGGGTTTAGTGTTCTTGAAATAATGAGGAGCAGCCAGCAAACGGGCCAAACACATAACTTTATTTGGTAATATGAACACACTTTCAAATGCGCCACAGTGACTTATATACAGGTAAGGGTAGTTACATTTAAGTGGGAATTAACTGGATTGGTTAACAGTACTCAGGAGAGAATGAGGTGATCCTGGACTAGATACAATTCGTGCCTCTCAAAGCATAATGGTGCGAACCCCCAATCTCGCATTACTTTTAACTGAGGAAGAAACCAAAATGGCAAATACATTTTAATTAAATACACAACAATGGCACTATCTTGCCCCAGACAGACCCGTTGCATAATCTGGGGGTCCTGTTGGACTCACAACTTCTGCTTGGGGAGCAGGTGGCACTCATGGCCAGGAGGGCTTTTGCTCAGGTTCAAGTGATTTGCCAGTTACACCCATTCTTTGACGGGGACTCCTTGCTCATGGTCACTCACACACTCGTCACCTCCCGGTTAGATTACTGTAATGTGCTTTACATGGGGCTGCCCTTGATGACCATTCAGAGGCTGCAACTGGTGCAAAATGTGGCGGCCTGCATGGTGATGGGGTGTGGTCGTTATGACCATGGTGCACCCTTGTTGCAGGAGATGCATTGGTTGCCGGTGTGCCTCCGGGTGCAATTCAAGTTGCTGGTTATGACCTTTAAAGCCCTACATGGTAGTGGGCCAGGTTACTTAAGAGACCGCATCCCCCCGAGAACATCTGCCCATCCCACTAGAGTGGACCGTAAGGGCTCTCTACTGGTACCAACGGCTGGAGAGATTCGCCTCTCCAGCACTAGACGGAGAGGCTTTTCGGTATCCGCTCCAGCCCTTTGGAACCTCCTGCCGACTGACCTCCACCTTCAACCACAATTGCTGGCCTTTAGAAGAGATTTAAAGACATGGTTGGCCCAGTGGGTGTGGGGTTCTGCTACTCCCCCCCCCCCAGTTGGCTCATATGATTATTGGGCAATTCTGCCATCTGGATTTTAGATTTTTAATTTGAGATTTTAAGATTTTAGAGTTTTATGATGTTTTATTTACGCGTATTGTGTGCCGGAGTATTTTATGTTAGTGTTATTTCCTGCATTGTAAACCTCCCAGAGTTGCCTTGGTGAGGGAGCGGTTAAATAAGTCCAAACAAACAAATAAAATGTGTAGCAAAATGCTTACAAGTTGATCTATCATGCTGAGGCTCACTTGTCCAACAAGCACCAGTGAGGTCGCAAAGTATGTGGTGCAGTTCCACTTGTTGATTTGTGGCATCCCTAATTAACTTGGTTGCTCTCTTGAAGTCTGGGGTGTGGTTTCGTGGGTTTTTCAAGGAATTTTAAACTAATTTTTAAACTAAATTCGGATACTTTCAAATGTTTGATGTATTTTTACTATTTGTAAGCCGCCCAGAGTTGCCCTGGTGAGGGAGCGGCATTAGAAATTCAACTAAATAAATAAATAAATAAACTTCATCTTATATTATTTCTTAGTTCTTTTGAGGGAGTTTGAATTAAAACCTTGTTGGTTGTTTTCTTTATTAAAGCCAAGTTAAGATCCAAGGGAGCTTGTCTCTACTTGATCTTTAATCTTCTCCTTAGCTTTTTCATCACTCAGAGTCCATCCATGAACCAAAGAGCCAGACTGTGGGAATGCATCTGGATTCTGTCAGGCTGCCTCTGACACATTTTGTAAACAAAAGCCTCTTTACTTGCTATTCTCCTTATCTCTCCTTATTTGGGTTCTGACTTTCTGATTGATTATCTAGCTTAAGTTTCGTTTCTGGTATACTCTGCTTGAATAAGTTTCGTTTCTGTGATTCTCTGCCTGAATAAAGAGTAGGAGTAGTATCGTTTGTCAGCCAAGGACTGGAGACGTGTTTTCTCTGACTCTCTCTGTTCCTTTCCTTACTCTGAGCCTAATGAAGCTGGACTTCGTGGACTCTTAAGTTTCTATCTCAAAAGATCTGAGGATATAAACTGCTGCTAATGAGGCTGGCTGATTGATTATCTTTACATGAATCAGATCCCAACAAGTGGCGCCCCTCGTGAGGCAATTGAATGAAATTCAAAGGAATGCTTTGAACTCTGCTTCAGCAATTAGCACCTCATAATCGACCGGACAAGGTCTTCACTCACTCCGACCAGAGGAAAGGTCCAATCAAGCGCTTGATAATCAGGGTGAGTGGAAAATACAATTTAATTATGGGATGTGTGCTGGCGTCGCAAATGCAGGAACTTTGTAAAGATATCTCAGATCTTTTGGATAACAATGGGCGAAAGGCTGATGAGAGGGAGATACAAAAGCTAGTTAAAGCTATAGAAAAAATCAGTCCTTGGGTTAAATTTGATGAATGTCTGGACTTACAACAGTGGAATCAAATAGGAAATGCATTGCAGAAGCATAATGGAATTTCTGTATCAGTATTATTTACATGGGAGGAAGTTAGAGACTGCCTTCAGAGACTCACTCCAAAGAATATGTTATTCTCTCAGAGGCTTGATGGCCCCCTCACACAGCTTTTGCCTTCAGCCAAGGGGGGGGGGGGCTATGGCAACTGCCACTCCATCATATGAGCAACAACAGCTTAAGCCCCCTGATGTGGGTGGAAATGGAGATGGGACATTATATCCTGCCTTGCAGCAATCAAGCACTTTTAGCCCTACAAAGACACATTTTTCTGCTGCGTTAACTGCAGCTGCGCTGGATGTGGAATCTCCTGAGATATATCTAGTGAACAGAGAGGCGCTGGCAAATGAGACTGATGCAATACTGCCTGCAGAGTCTAAAAAACAACTAGTGCCGGCTGATGGGGAACAAATGGTGGGGACCTCATCACAGATTGAAGCTGTTAATGCATGCAGAGTGGCAGGAAGCAAGGACTGTGTTTCAAAGAGCAGCTTAGGGGATCTCAGCCCCCCCGTGAATCAACCCTCATCACAAAAGCAGGAGAAGCTGAGTAGTAAATTTGATACCTCACGTTTGGGCAGGAAGATCCTGCAGAAATGGAAGGATGGCCCAAAGGAGGAACGCACAAAACCCAAGACAAAAAAGGGGTGCAAGTACAAACTAACAGATGCAGTTTGTCATAAGGTTGAGAATCAGATGCTGGAGATGAAAGAAATACAGAGGAAGAGGGGGGGGTGAATCTTTCCTCGATGGACAGCAGGCTGTTGCAAAAATACAAGGAGGAAGAAGACATACAGTTTTTGGCTGATTTTGAACTGCCCAACCCTCAAACAAAGAGATCCAGAGTGAGCTGTCCCAAGTTTCAAGCATCAGGATTGCAGGGAAAGCAACTTGGACTTCCCTGTGATTTTCTTCTGTGTGAAAGCTGCTTGCAACTTCTGGAGAATTTGTTCTTTGTGCTTTCACACCTCATCGGCCTGCCTTAATGCAGATGGGTGTGGCTGGAGCATGAAGGAATGTGTGTTTGCCTGAAAAGCTGAAAAAAGGGGGGTTGTGTGGGATCGTCTTGTGAATTCAGTGAGACTTAATTTATGGCTTAATTTCAACTTGCCATGCCAAGAACTGTGCTGGAGAGAAGATAGTGTTTCAGAGAGCTTCAATCAACATTTGGACTTTTAATTTGGACATTTTAATTGGACTAAAAAGAAAAAAAAAGCTTGTGTGGATTGTAAACAAGAATTGGCTTTGTTTGCATTATAAAACCTGACAGCCTTTATAAGAAATTGTCTACCTGCTCATGCTAATGAGATTTGTACTGTATTTGAGTTACCATGCTATGCTGATTATAAGTTATTGAATGCTTCTTTCACTTACACCAGTGGGAGAAGAAAAAATTTAATGCCTTACTCATGTAATTGGGGAAGTGAGAAATGCCTTCTAAAATGCAACCAGACCTCCTTCATGTAAGGAAGAAAAGAAATGTTCATGTTTTGTTTATGCTTAAATGTTTGCTTATTCTCTTGCAGGAGACAGACCTGTCTTTGCTTATGTTATGTATTGTGTTATGAAACTGCATATCTCAAGGTACCTTCAGAAGTACATGGAAGAGTACCCTACACATGTAAATGGGTTTGTGACATTGCATTCGTGTTATGCATCAGGCATGTTTCATGTTTAGTTATATGGTACTAGTAATAACAGGGCATGCTCCTGTTTTTTAGGGGAGTGTCTTCCTAAGCCATTGGTCGTTTATTAGCAACAAGGGGATCCTGAGTAGAAGGATTTCTGCTCGAGCGATCCGCCCATGGAGAGAGGAGAAGGTTACTCAGCTCCAGGATGGTGGTTCACCAGTAGACTAAATGTGCTGACATTTGTTCTTTTCTTTCTTACTGTGCTTCCAGCTGTAAGAACAATACCTCATGGGGGCAACCCCAACTTTTGGATTCGTCATGCTAACTATATGTTTGAGGTTCATGGTAAGAATGCAACGTTATACTATGAGCATCCACTGGCAGTGTCTCAAATGGCCTTTCTTCCGGCATTGTTCAACACGCCTGAGTTGGTTATTGGACATTTGCAACATATTGATAGGTCTACACTCTTCTCTAATCCTCCAGAACAATTTAACAACACCCGCTGGCGAAGGATGACATTCAAGAAATACACTAAAGGACTTTGTTTCTGCTGTCATAGTTCTGGAGTCTGGAATAGTAAATGGAAGTACTGGACTCAAGCAAAAAGGGTTTTGCAGAATGTAGGCAATTATACGGGTTGTGATGATTATTTTTGGTTATGGTGTAGTTATAACAGTTCTTATAAGCTTAATTATACCTTGTTTAACACTACTATTGAAGATATATATGATGTATTTCCTATGTTTACTCCTGATTATTCTGCTATAGATAGTGGTTCAATTTGCAATGGATGGCAAATCAAGGATCCCAACATGTGGTTCTTTTTTAATGGAGTTGCCACGAATTTCCATCCAGGACAATATCAATGTGCAGCATTGGGTTATTTTACCTTACAGACTGGCCATAGATTACCTGTTAGCAAAATCCAGAGGATTTTGTAAACTGGTCGGGAACCAGGGATGTCGGGTAAAATTCCAGGATCTGAATAATACTATTGAGAAAGAACTTCAGAATTTACAGGAGAGCATTACTAACAATGTACGCACTGATATTAATCTCTTTGATTGGGTGACTTCTTGGTTGCCTGATTTATCTGTCCTTAGACAAGTTTTCTTTTATGGGTTTATTATTATTATCTGCCTTATACCTTTGTGTTTTTGCATTACTTGTATTCCTAATCTTATTTCTATGTGTAACACATGTCCATTGCGTAGAAGGGAGACATCGAGTTTTGCACGACGGCAATTGTACTCAATGAGGTATCATCCTCCGGAACAAGGTACCATGAGTCAGGAGGGGTACGATGTCCAGGAGGACAGTGATGATGTATATGGAGGAGTAGTTATGGAGTATGATGACATGCAGGGGTATGATTAGCCGTCTCTCTCAAATTTAAATGAAAAAGGAGGACATGTGGGAATGCATCTGGATTCTGTCAGGCTGCCTCTGACACATTTTGTAAACAAAAGCCTCTTTGCTTGCTATTCTCCTTATCTCTCCTTATTTGGGTTCTGACATTCTGATTGATTATCTAGCTTAAGTTTCGTTTCTGGTATACTCTGCTTGAATAAGTTTCGTTTCTGTGATTCTCTGCCTGAATAAAGAGTAGGAGTAGTATCGTTTGTCAGCCAAGGACTGGAGAATTGTTTTCTCTGACTCTCTCTGTTCCTTTCCTTACTCTGAGCCTAATGAAGCTGGACTTCGTGGACTCTTAAGTTTCTATCTCAAAAGATCTGAGGATATAAACTGCTGCTAATGAGGCTGGCTGATTGATTATCTTTACATGAATCAGATCCCAACACCAGACGAGCTCTACAGTGGAGAGGGTTGTGATCCTGTTAACCCTCTAGGTTGCCTCACTCAGTGTATCACTTAGAGATCTGTGCGGTCAATTAGAAACCCTCCTAAGACATCTTGGAAACCAATGGAATCCAGTAGCTTCTGAGGGTGGACCATTTTAATCAGCCCTGCCTCCCCGCAGAGATGGAGTGCTGTCTTTAAATTAAATTTCAGCAGGGAATGATCCAACTATGATAAATTGATGGACTTTATTTATTTTATTTATTTATTTCAATTTTTATGCTGCCCATTCAGGTAAAAACCCAACTCAGGGCGGCGTACAACAGTTAAAAACATATAAAAACATGTTAAAACACCCACATCCTCCCATTCATCCACCCTCATTACTCCCAACCCATTTAAAACCAAACTAAAAGCTATGAAGGAGGGGGAAATGCAAAGACACAGAAGGAGGACACAACTGGGCTAGTTGGGGATGAGCCAGCAGGCCGGGGCCATATTCCCATTAGGGCCCCACACCTGCCCCGCCAGCCAGGTCTTCAAACCTTTCCTGAAAGGCAGCAATTCTGTCTGTAGCCTCAATTCTGTTGGCAGGAGGTTCCAGAGGGCTGGAGCGGACACGGGGAAGGCCCTTCTTTGTGTGCTAGAGAGATGAGCCCCTCTAGCTGAAGGCACAACTAGGGAGCCCCTCTGGTCCGCTCTGGTTGGATGGGCAGACACTCTTGGGACGATGCGGTCTCTCAGGTAACCTGGCCCACTGCCATATAGGGCTTTAAAGGTCAAAACCAGCACCATGAATTGCACCCGGAGGTAAACTGGCAACCAGTGCAGCTCCCAGAGTAGTGGGGAGGCGCTGGCATAACGCCCACACCCCATCACCACCCAAGCAGCTGCATTCTGCACCAGCTGTAGCCTCTGAATGGTCATCAAGGACAGCCCCATGTAAAGTGCATTGCAGTAATCTAATCTGGAGGTGACCAGAGCATAAGTAAGGAGTCCTGGTCCAGGAACGGGCGCAACTGACGAATTACTCCAAGTTGAGCAAAAGCCCTCCTGGCCACAGCTGCCATCTGTTCTTCCATCAGCAGCCGTGAATCCAAGAGGACCCCCAAGTTGCACACCGGGTCTGTCTGGGGCAGAACTGCCCCATCCAAGACCAGAGATGGTAACTCTCTGGATATCCCCGGACTCCCAACCCATAGCCACTCAGTCTTGTTAGGGTTCAGCTGAAGCTTGTTGCCCCCCATCCAGATCCCAACTGCTTCCAGGCCATTAAAAAAACATAAACAACATATATTATACATAACAGTTTAATATCTATGTGCTCCCTCCTTCCATGGGATTTATAAACAATATCACATGATTACTGTATTTTCTATATCATTAAATTGCCATATTTGCCCCTTCACCTACAAAAGGATATGTTTTGTTCCACCTTTATCCCTTTCCTTTTTTACTAATATATAATCCAAGAATTCTCCCCATATCTCTCTAAAATAATTTGATTCACTAATCCTTTTTTACCTTTATTTAATGTGTTAATTTGCCACTAATAGCTATATTCCATACCTCTTTATACCAGTAATCAAGTTAAAAACCGAAATATTCAATCTTGCAGCTGTAACTAATATTGTAATCATTTCTTTCTTTTTCCACTCTATCTCCGTGTTTCCAAAATTAGATAGTTATGCTATTTTAGGACACAAACTCTCCTCATTCTATGCCAGGTATTCTCAACTTGCGGCCTGTTGGCCGGATGCAGCCCATGGCACCCTTTCATGTGGGGGCCCCATCGCCTCCACCACACCAGGAAATGCCATGTGGTGGAGGAAGGGCAAATTGGCTGTCCAGCCCCCGAAGCTGTCTGAGGGAGCATGACCCAGCCCCCAACTTTAAAAGGTTGAGAACTCCTGTTCTATGCATTTGGTCATTCCCTATGCATTCCAATAAGAATGAAGGTGATGCCAGTAGGAAGGCTCTGGTGGGATCTTTTCCTCTTTAGTTCTTTGTGCTTGGGAAGCCTTGTTGAGTTGGTCCAGTGGATCAAAACAACAGTTGGCTGTTCATAACTGGAGGTAGCTTAGCCCTTTGAAAGTTCCCCTCCACCAGTAACTCAGAGTAGACAGATCTCTATAATGTTTAAAATTTATTGTGTGAGTGAAAAGCTCTAGTTTAGTAACCTTGCTCTTATCTTCGACAGTAAGGTGTGTGACTCTCAAGTCATAATAAAAACATAAGATATAACCTTATAATTACTAGGAAAGAGTTTGTTTTCCAACATACCTCAGGTGCTACAAAATTAGCTGTATAACATGGTGTCATCAGCAAACCGTTCTCAGCTCTCAGTTGTTTGGCAAACCCAAAATCACAGATCCTAATGGAGTCTGGGTCATCTGATTCATCCATGTAGAGAATATTACTGGGCTTCAGATCTCGGTGAACAACCTGAAAAGGAAGTTTTAAAATTGTGATTCTATTTTGTAAAATGATTGTTTTACAGTGAATACTTTTTACTGATGTGCCACATTGTGTTAATTACTGAATCTACCAAATAATATTTTTAAAAAGCATGCCTTTATATCATAAGCTGGAGGAACTGGGTGATTTTTTTAAAAAAACTTATACAGCTGACCTTCACTCTATAAAAAGAGGAATAATTTTTGTATTAGTAAGAAACACAAATCATAAAATATTAACTAAAAACCATTGATAATTTCAACTAAGAATGTTATAAGAAGTCTCTGGTACAAAATATGACATAGAAGGCTTGGAAGAAGTGATGGCTAACCTTGGCACTCCAGCTGTTCTGAAACTTCAATTCCTAGAAGCCCTGATCAGCAGGAGTGCTGATTTGGGCTTCTGGTAATTGAAATCCAAGAACACCTGGAGTGCCTAGGTTTGCCATCACAGGCCTAGAACCATGCCAGTCCATTCCATATAGATATCTCTTTTTCAAAAGTAAATTAATCTCTTCAAAGCTTCTGTGTATTTATTAGAAACTATTTGGAGTTGAACCCTCTCACTATTCAATATCTCTGAGAAATAAAATGATCATTTGAGAAAGCTTATTGTATTCAGAGGAAAATAGGAATGGTACTTACTCCCTGGAAATGCAAATAGTCTACAGTCTTGGTAATGGTAGAAAGGACAGCACTAGCCTCTCGTTCAGAGAAACACTTCTGTCGAAGTATCCGGTCTAAGAGTTCTCCTCCTCGCATCAGCTCCATCACAAGGTACACATATTTTCCATCATCATA
The DNA here is from genome assembly GCA_035047345.1 of Bradypodion ventrale. Taxonomy (NCBI): domain Eukaryota; kingdom Metazoa; phylum Chordata; class Lepidosauria; order Squamata; family Chamaeleonidae; genus Bradypodion; species Bradypodion ventrale. The sequence continues at coordinate 86,392,797 of JAWDJE010000001.1, read as the reverse complement.
GACCTGTAAGTGCATATGAGGCCATTAGATGCTTATTTCCTAAGAATTCATAACATTATTTTTTTAAATGGTTAGAGTTATACAGTCTAATGTGTGGATCAATTCATCATTAGTGTTCTTGCATTTGCAGCTGCAAAATTTGCATAATATTACAAAATTCATGGCCTTTCAAGACTTAAACGAAGAGAAAAAGGGGGGCCAAACGGTGTAAAAATCTGAAATCCAGAATCCGCTTTCAAGACTTAAAAGCATGGACTGTGTTGTCTGTATCATTTTGAACAATCTTGCACACCATCTGTACGTGTTCCATGGATAATTAGCTAACTCAAGGGTCTTTATAACAGGACACAGACTGTTGACTACATGACTTATGGATTAAGGTAGTGGAGATCCCAGTGCTACCTAATAAGTAGAAAAGGGCATTTGGATAGCAACCTCCATTTCCACATGTAACGTAGAATACAATATATTCAGCAAAAGATTAAATACGGATTGTTCTGGATACCCAAGAGACTTAAAATCAGAGAGCAAATTTGGCTTGTATTGCTGATACATGAACCTGGGGATACCAAACTGTATCAAGGATACAGAGAAGGTCTTTTACAAAGGGCGGATTTGGTCCAGAATTCCAAATTATTTAATTAAATGTTCAGCCATATTATCACGAACACAGTAAGATAGGTTATTATAACCCCTTCCAGGGTGCTGGTAGGACCCTGAGATAAACTCCATGGCTGCTGCAAGGTTACTTTCCTTACTTGAAACATCTTTTATTATAATAATTTCGTGTCACAGATTACTCTGGGTTGAAAGGATTTTTGCTAGAAAAATTCTGCTCAGGGGACGCCTGAATGAAGCTCCTTTCATGTCCCCCAATGCAGCCCTTGAGTACTGAAACCCGACCTTCCATTCTCCAAACTCAACATTTTAACCACTAAGCCAAGACACAGCAGCTTCTCCTTTGGGTTTTGAACTTCAATTCCCAGAAGCCTAAGTCAGTACATTGGCTAATCAGTGCTTTGGGAAATTGATGTAGGCTTCTGGGAATTGAAGTCCAAAACCCAACACTGCCTTAGAGTCCTTTCCCCCAGAGTTTCAGAGGGTTGAGTTACAGTCATTAGTCCTTTGGGCATCTTCTGCCTGTTTGGTGGGTCTCAGTTATCCTCATTGGAGTTTCCCCAAGTTCAAGTCCTGGGCAGCAGCTGAAGGGAATGAGTTTAGGCCAGGGGATGCCCCTTGCAAAGGCAGCTTGTGCAGACAGATGGAAGGAGGCAGGCTCTGCAGTCCCTCCCCGTCAAACCTGTCATTTAAGAATGCCCCTTCTTACTTACCTTTCTTGTGTTGGGGCTACATAGGGATGGGAGATGGAGAGGCTAGTTCTCAACTTGTGTTGGTTGTTGTAGCCAGCCAACTTTTCCCATCCTTTGTTTCTGCTCTTGCACACACACAAAAAGATTCCCAGTCTCCTCCTGCATCTTGCTGCAGATCCTCTTCTTCTACAGCCAGCAATGACGATCATCACCCCTGGCCTCCCCCACTCTTATCTCTGTGAGTCCAGCCCCATCCAGCTGTTTCTCATCAATAAGCTTCAGCTGCGTCACCACGTTCTGGACAACTTGTTCCCAAGGGACCCTGCCCTCCCTTGGATATGCACATATAACACTCCTCACACTGCACTTGTTTTGTTTTGATGAAATTGCATGTGCACACACCTTTAAATGAAAAACAGAAACAGTGTCTGATGCTCCCAAAGAGCCTAACCATCTCCATTCACTGTAATGTTAAGGAGAGCTCTATTGGTGTGTAATAAGGATTTGTAGCTATAGCAGGAAAAACTTTTCTATATACAGTAAAGCTTTTCTATCCACTTCACTATTTCACTGGAATGCATTTTCATTGAGCCAAATGTAAAAAAAAGTCATGTTTCTGAAAAATGTATTAATATGAGTCTAAACTTAGTAATCTGTATCCAGTGTGGTATAGTGGATAAAGCAATGAGAAAGTCCTGGGTTTAAGTCTCTGCTCAGCCATGGAAACTCACTAGGGAGGTGCACTGGTAAAAAAAAAAACACTCCTTAAATATCTCATGTATCTTGAAAACTATTAATTACTGTTATGTACTGGCAAGTTGCCCAATTTGAATGAGTGACCTCCAAAATTTCCTATCATTAATAGCTTTGCTTAGTTCTTACAAACTCAAGCCTGTTGCTTCCTTTAGGCAGTTTGTCCAAATGTCACTCCTTTAGTCCTACTGCCTTCAGCGTTTCCTAGCATTATTGTCTTTTCCAGGAGATCTTGTCCTGTCACTATGTATCCCAAGAACAATCTAGGATTGATTCAATCTTTGTCTTTCTGGAGGTCCATGGGATCTGCTCTCCTCCAGCACCATATTTTGAATTAATCAATCATTTTCTTCACCGTCCAGCTTCACATCCATATATAGTAATTGGTAATACAATAGTGTTCATTATCCTGCCCTTGGTCTCTAGGCTGTATTAGGGTCAATATAAATTGAATGTGGCTTGATGCACATAATGCACACAAACCTAGTGATACTATGAACTGCAACAATTCACAAAATGCAGCTGGAATGGGCTTTATACTTATTCACCTATCAAGAGCACTTATTTCTCTGTCATTGATTTTGTTGATGAAGTGATGCCTCCAGATGGAGTCGTCAGAACCTACTTACATCTTTCAAAGTGATAATGTTTGGATGCTGTCCATATCTCAGAAGAATCTCAATTTCTTCAGATGGATCCCTTTTGCTCTTATCAATTATCTAAGGGGTGCGGGGGGGATGAAGAACACAATATGAAGCTATGAGAAAAAAGAAATCTTACTAAGGAAATGCCATTTATACAAAAGAAGAATGAAAGAGGTAGTTTTATATTACTTCTGCTAAATTTATCTCACACCAAAAGGGGATGAAATTTGTTTGGTTCAACATTTTCTTCAAATTGATGTAATCCATATTTCTTGAATAAATTTGATGATTGAATGCAATTGTCTTTTGCTTTTTCTACTGTTACAAACTATGCAATGCAATTCTTGTCTCAAAAATGAATGAAAAGTATGTACATTTTGGGGAAACTATGATGAAAAAGGCAAACATTAAGCGAGATTCCAAAAGGTTCACATTAATGAAAAGTGCTACAAAAATAATATTTTCATTTGTGGAGATTTTTTAAAATTGCAAATTGTTGCACCAAAAGAAAAGAATAAAATTATGCTTGAAAATAAAATGCAGGAGTTCTAAGAAATGAAACACATTAATTGGGATGCAGTTGCTTGCAAATGAACAGATGTTTTTGGTCAGTGATAAGAGTTCTACAGGATTCCATTCAAGTTTTGCAGGATATCTGTCTAGCACAATAACCTGCCATGGTATACCAATATGACACTGTATACCATGTACAAAGACATGTATGGATAAATTTGTATTTTTCACAAACCATTTCATATTTAAGTAATGCTCTAAGAGTGTAGCTTCACTAAGTACACTAAGACAAATATAACTTTCCATGTGGAAAACATGGTAGCAACCATCTAATGCAGGAATTTTAACCTGACAATTTAAGATTTTCTCTGTATAATGAAGTCAGTATGCAAGAAGAATAGCAAGAGTTCTGTGTAGGCAGGAAAACAAGTGCAGTATATCTCCTAAAAATAAGTCCTCTGTGATTCATATTTGTGTTTTAATGTGTCTCCCTCCTCTTTATCAAATTATGAAGGATATAAGCAGTGGTGGGCTCCAAATATTTTTACTACCTACTCTGTGGGCATGGTATGGTGGGCATGGCCAGGGGGAAAGCCCTGTGTTGGACGTGAAATACTACTTTATTTCAAAACTTGGATGGGCGGGGTCAGCCAGAATTTCTGCTACTGGTTCTGGCAAACTGGTGCGAACCTGCTGATGCCCACCACTGGATATAAGAGGTTATCACAGGATTACTAACATTATTTTAAAAGAGAATGGCATAATTATTTCAAGATGTCTTGAAAGAGAAGTAATATAATTGTAATTGTTTTCCGGGGGATCGCACTTTGCACAGTTCGGTTTGATTAGCTTCAGTGATTCATTCAATCCATGGTCAAATCTTCCATAAAATTAAGTAATGTTTCTTTTACAAAGAGAGGAATAAATGACATTTTAAAAGGAGGTCATATAGCCTTCAGTAGAAATTATGCTGTTAATTCCACAGGCAGTGCATGCTCAGTTACTTGTGCTATTCATTAACAAAATTCACCTCCAGCTGTATGGCTGTTTGGCACTCTAGCACTAATGTGCTGGGCCATATCATTACCCAATTCGCAAAATATCTACCGATTGGACTGAATTAACTGTTATGTTCAACATGGATCCTGTATAGTATAATTAAAAATCTGAGAACAACTTCTATGCAAATCAAATAAATGAAATGAAATGAAATGAATGAAATAAGGAGGTTCTACATGGTTTTCAGAGTCTAGAGTGGATGCTCTGTTTAATTCCTTTAAAATGCCTACAGTGCGTGCAAAATGTCAATAGTGGAAAGTCCCACTAGCTCAACTTGGCCTGAAGAATTTTCTGGAGTGAATGCCCTTTCTTACAAATCCCATTCAGACACTTCTGTGAGAGGTAGCTGCCCAAATCCTGTTGTTGAGCATAGTAAATCACATTACAGTAGGCCCACTGAATCAATGGGGATTTGTTGAGTCAAGAACTTTGTAGGTTCCATTGATTCAAGTGGGCCTCTTGTAACTGTGACTTACCTTGGCACTGTAAGTCACATCTAGAATAGGCCCATTTGAATCAGTGGAACTTATGGAGGAAGGGACTCACTAAATTCCCATTGATTGGTGGGCCTACTGTAGTGCAGTGGTTCTCAATGTGGAGCACACACCACACAGAGGGACTTCAATTCCCAAAAGCCTAACTCAGTACATTGGCTGATCAGTGCTTTGGGGAATTGACTTAGGCTTCTGGGAATTGAAGTCCAAAAACCAAAGTTTGGAAAACACTGCTGTAGTGTGATTTACTACACTAAACAACAGGATTTTAGCCATTGATTCAAAGTACATGCTCACAGAGAATAACCTGAATATTGATTCATATATTTCAGGGCTGAAATGAGAAACTGAAGTGTTCTGTTCACCTTATATTTCAAGGACAGCTTTTCCTAGCCACATGACACAAGAACAGTGATTCTTTCCCCCAGTTGCTGGGAAATGTAAAATGATAATAAAATATATGGCATGAGAAGCAATACATTTCTCTGTACATAGAATCCTATTCCGTATGTGACAATAGATTTGTTGAATTAACAGGATAGGCAAGGATCTCTTCAGTTCTGTGGGTCAATTCACATACAAAAATAAGCGCATTTTAAACAATTATGTGTGAGCTGCTTATATGAGTGGCCATAACAGATAGGTCAGAAATTGACAGTGTCTGTGGTATTCCATCTGTAACTTTGTTCAAGGAAATAAACTATTTTTACATCAGATGACAAAAGGGAAAATTAACTAACAATTAGAACAGGGGTGCCCAAACTATGGCTCATGGGCCAGATTGGCCACCAATGCCAATTCATCTGGCACACACCACCCTTGTCACCCCGTACAGGCATGTTTTACTTCTGCTTCCGGGAGTGACGAGAGCTGTGTGGGCCGGATGAATTGCATCCAGCCCATGGGCCATAGTTTGGGCACCCCTGGCTTAAGCACAAAAAAATTGGCAGCTTAAAATCTATCTCATCCTGTTGCAAAACAGATTGCAAGGCATGTTTTACTTCTGCTTCCAGTGAGAGGAACCATGTGACCAGCCCACGGAACCATGTGACCAGCCTGTGACCCAAAAAGTTTGGGCACCCCTGAATTATAACATGAAAATTGGTCTTCTCCCTATGAATCACTATAATTATCTCAGTAATGTATAAATAATAAAGGAGGGGAGATAAATTAATTTGTTTTGCATTTTAATACAATCTAATCTACTTTACACCTCCCAAGGTAAACAAAATTAATCTTCATTTTGTGCACTTCTTCAAATTTTGCAATGCATGTGTTTTGATTTAAAATCCATATGTATTGGAGAGATTGATTATTTTGGACTGCCTAGGATGCACACACAAAGCTGGGAGCACTGATGAAATGATCCTTCCAGTCTCCTGGTCATCCCTGTCTGCTATGCAAATTGTGTATTAGGGAACCACTACACTGAGTGTCAGAGATGTTACAGTTTCAGATTAGGACTCTGAGGATCCCCTGGCCAGCATGCAGCTAGCTATGCCACTCAGTCCTGAGAGTTGTTCAAAAAGTAACATCTGTAAGATCTACTCAGTCCACAGAATGACTGAGGGTGCATAATAATTTATAGATGATACAGACTGGTAAGATTTTATTTATTTATTTAATTGGATTTATATCCCGCCCTCTTGCCCTAGGGCAACTCAGGGCAGCACAATTACACCTAAAAACTGTAAAATCCCCTTTAAAAACTGTAAAATCCCTTTTAAAACTTCCATAAAAACAAACCATGACCCTCTCACAGTTAAAAGATCCTCCCTTCCCACCCAACAATAAAAAGGGGCCACTGCTTCTAGCAGAGCCAACGGGCGGGAGTCATCACCCTGTCGGCCCCCCATACTTGCTCCGCCAACTATGTTGCGCGACAAGAACTACCACACAAACCAGCAATTTGTGACGACTACAATTACTTTTGGCACATAAAGTCCTCTTCAGCCCCATGCCAGTATTGATGAAGCTGTTGCCCTCCATCAAGATGGATACAAGTGGGATTTAACCCACTTGGGGACCATCACCATTCCATGTGGACTTCAACACCCAAGGCTGTTAGTCCTCAGAGTTGTCAGATTAGTTAACCACCACCTGACAATTGGCATTGAGTCGCTGGCAGTATGATCTACTCTACTACCCTAGCAGGATAACCTAGCCAGATCGAAATTATAGGAACTGGGAAAGTTAATTATATTTGAAGCTTACTTATTCACATGGAAAAGTCATACCCTAGCCATTAAAGGGAAAAATATTTCCATTTTGTTAACTGTCAGTGAATAAAATTGCACTGAGAATTAGCAGGTAAGCAGAAATTGTGTATATATTTGATAGTTCAAAATAATTTGTATTTGTAATTTTTTGTACTCCAGCTTATCTTCTCATACCATTTGCTCTTGACAGGTTATGACCAAGTGACAAAGCAGGGTGACTCCTTACCTTCACAGCAAACTCTGCATCTGTGGCTTTATGTACACACCTCTTGCAGACTGAATATGAACCGATGCCAATGTCCTCCTTGATTTCATATCCATCTGTAAAGTGAATATTGTTCCCATGTAATTGCTGTAGAGGAAAATAAAACAATAGCAATTAAGAAGGCCAGTCTCAGGGTAGCATCCATCAGAAGGTTTGGTGGTGCTGAAAATTAAAAGTAATTTCCTTTCTACCCTCCAGTTATTAATCAGATATTATGTTTCTCCAAACCTGATAGTTCTACAACACTGCACATTTAATTGAAAGTATTCCCAACAGAACCCAATGGAAATCACTTGCAAATATATATAAATGACCTTAAATTGTAAATAGTTATGATATTTTGAAAAGAAAACACATTAATATTAGTAAAAATAATTTTTTTTACTGTGATCATTTCCCCCCTGTTGTACAGAAGATGTGACCCAATCATAATATATGCCTGGAAGTGACCAAATTTAAGAATACAGGAAGCTGTCTTATATGAAGTTGGACTATCATTCATTCTGCTCTATACAGTATTGTTATTCTCCATTGAATTGGTAGTGAGGCTTCATGGTTGCAGGAAACAGTCTTTCTCCCCAATAATATCTGGGGATATTGACAAATGAAACAAGAAGCTTTTGTGTGCAAAGCATGACTAAACTTAAGCTTTTCTCCTAATACCAACTTCTGCTATTAGCCATCATTGCTTTGGTAGCTCTTTTTCCCTGGACATTTGATATGGCTTCATCAATTTTGCTGTCTATGAAAGTGTATTAAGCACTTCTATGCATACACTCACACCATATATTTCTGAAAAATGTCATATATTATAAAATACCATAAGCCTTCAATGACCTACCTCTAAAAGACGAGCCAACTTGAATAAACACTGAGTCTCAACAGTATCTTGCAGTTTGATGACACAGGAGGAACACAGCAATAATATACCCAAACCCTTAAGATACAGTCTTACCTGGACAATTGGGTGAATTGTCATTTTCTGCAGCTCTTGCTGTACAGGTTCTTGCATCAGGTTGCATGCAACAAAGCTGAATCCTCTGAAGAGATTATGAGCATTTGCACTTGGAGGGACACCAGGAGAATCTGCACCGAGGGCAAAAGACAATGAATAAGAGAGTCCAACAAAGCATAACACTTCCTTCAGTAATGCCCATACTACTTCCTAACCAATGTTGTTAAGCAGGGGTTCCCAACCTTTCATGTGGCCCCCAACCTCTCTAAGGGCATTCGAAAAACAAAATGGCCACCCCTTTGAAGCTGTTGGGACAAAATGACCACCCCCGTTGTGCAGGCAGGGCCAAATGGTCATCCAGCCCTTGAAGCTGACTAAGAGATTGTGACCCTTGAAAAGGTTGGAAACCCCTGTTGTTAAGGAATAGCTCCTATGTAAGTGTCACCAATGCTCATTTCTACATTGCAACAAGTAAGCCTTTCTTGATACACCTTGGTCTGAAAATATAAAGCCATTATCTGAATATCCTGGAGTACCAGTTTTTTACATGGCTGAAGGGAAAACCACATTGTATAGGCTTGAGCTGTGCTTTGCAGTCTAGGAAGCTGTTGCAGGACTTATTAATTCCTACATGGACAGGTGCAGAATTAAGTGCTTTCCATGATGTGAAGCTCTTCCTCAAGAAATAGGTGTAATAAAATTGAACTGTGTTACAGTTAGCACGGAAGGATCCAGATTGGTAAGAATGACACCTGTCTCTATCTCATTCTGTTCTTAAAGCTTTCCCCATTGCTAAAACGAGATTCTCGAGTCTTTCCTGATCCTGGAACACAGACCCTGGCCAAACAGTTGCCTCACACCTGAGGCATGTTTTTTTCACCTGACTCAACAGGGTTCTTAACAGGATGCCACAAAACTCTGAATGTGCATGAACAAGCAATGATGAATCGATCAATACCTGTTGGTGTTCGTGAGGTGAACTCTGGGTCAAAATGAAAGGTATCCTCAGGCCGTCCCACTGCAGGTTTAAAAGGAGGCTTTATTTCCTTTCTGTATAGCTTCTGAAAAACAAAACGACAACAACAAACAATAGTGTCTTACAGACTGGTCAACCTGCTCAATTTTTTAAAAAATGAGCAAATTAAGCAAAGTATTTATATGTTTCTTGCATCCCACACTTGAGAAAACAATAGGAACATTGAGAAGCGATGTCTTAGGGACAAGTCGATGACAACTGATGGATTTATTTCAAAGAAAGTTTGAGGTTTCAGTCCTTTCCCATTCATCTTGGCCACAACTGTTTTCCCCCATTTATCTTACACACATAGACTAGCACTCGGGAAGCTTGGGTTTGAATGCCTGCTCAGACATGGAAGCTCACTGGGAATGTAGAGTTATTAGAAAGTTATTAAAAGCTGAGCTGTTTGTGGTCTTGATGCATACAAATGCTACAAGAGATCTAAGGGGAAAAGCAACAAGCAAGCCATGGAGTGTGTGGTCAACAAATGAAATAAACTCATTACCGATCTTTTTCCTGTAATACAGTAACTACAGTCAGCACTCATCTAAGCACCATTCTTTTTTTCTAACCCTTTTCTACTTGCAGAAGATAGCTGTCTTTTAGCAACTGACGGTATTATTATATGGCCATAAAGGCTACCGCTGCAGTGGCTCAGCGATTAAGAAGCTCGTCTTGTTAGCTGGAAGGCCAGCAAGTCAGCAGTTTGAGACCTGGGTACTGCATGATGGATTGAGTGCCCGTCTCTGTCCCAGCTCCTGCCAACCTAGCAGTTGGAAAGCAAGAAATTGCAAGTAGATTAACAGGGACCTCTTGGGTGGGAAAAGATCTTGGGCACATGAAAGGAGCCTCATTCTGGTGTCCCCTGAGTGGAGTTTCTCTAGCAAAAATCCTTTCAGCCAGAATACTTTCTGATACGAAATTATTACCAGTCTGAAACAATAACATTGTGGACCAGTTCATGGTGGATAGAATTCTGAGAAGCTTTATCTGAATGATGTGTAAACATGATTCTCTGGTTTCAATAAAATGTGCTTCTCTGGATACAAGGTCAATCAATTCTCCAGATGAACAAACATTTTCTCACGGAGGTATATGAAACTGATGCCCCCCCCAATGGGGAGAGGGGCACAATGATGACCACATCCTCAAATACCAAGACGTACTGTCACATTGTTGCTAAATGAACTCAGACATTGGAGTGCAGCAAAAGTTCTGCAGAGTGAAGCTGCACTGGTATGGGACTGCCTCTCGCCAAGGAGTGTATTGCTAATTCATCACGTGTTATAAAGAACTAACATGAGGAAATTACTTACATTCCAGTCTATAATAGCAAAAAAGGGATGTCGTTTGATTTCTTCAACTCCATCAAGACCAGCACCTGCCAGAGACACAAAACAGAAACAGAGAGGGTAGCAAATGTAGCTTCTGAAGCCTTCTTCTTGATTTTCCTCCAAACAAAGTGGTTAGTAGTTGCTTTCAGCATGGGAGATGGTATTTCACTTGTGGGACACGCTTCCGGGAGAGGTTTGTGTGGCCCCTTCTTAATCTGTTTTTAAGCCAAAACATTGCAGGGAGGTGGTGAGGAAGCATCTTCATCATGTGACTTTTAAAAAAATCAACCATCGTTGATTTAGTTGATTTAGTTCCAAAGGTGAGATATAAAATTAATAAGAAGTAAATATATAAATAAATAAATAAATAAGCAAGCAAGTGCCCCACACTGATGAGCCAAGTTCATCCTACTTGCTTAATTGTCCAAGTGCCAAGTTTAGCTTCATTCGTCTCCAAAAAATTTATTAAAAAGGTATAAATAGATTCCTGGCGGTAATGTATGGTTGTGAGAGCTGGACCATTAGGAAAGCTGAGCGCAGAAGAATAGATGCCTTTGAGATGTGGTGTTGGAGGAGAGTTTTGAGAGTACCCTGGACGGCAAGGAGAACAAATAGGTCAATATTAGAAGAAATCAACCCTGACTGCTCCTTGGAAGGTCAAATAGTAAAGATGAAGCTAAAGTACTTTGGACATCAAATGAGAAGAGAGGATTCACTTAAGAAAGCCTTGATGCTGGGAAGGGTGGAGGGCAAAAGAAGAAGGGGATGGCCCAAAATGAGATGGCTAGATGGTATCGTAGACGCAGTGGGCACAGAGCTGGGCAGGTTGAGGAGGATGGTGGAGGACAGAGGTGTCTGGAGGGTGGTGGTCCATGGGGTTGCAAAGGGTAGGAATCAACTGTGTGACTGAACAACAATAAAAAATTTCTCTAAAACATATACAGTAGACCTTTGCATAGCAATGTTACTTGGTTCCCCAAGTAGTGTTGCTAAGCGATTTTTGTTATCATGCGGGTTTCTATGGAGTTTCCCCGCATAACAATGTTTTGTCTGGATAATGACAGTTTTTTTAGCGTTGTTGTCTGGACGACACTAAATACGCTGTTATGCGGGATAACACGTGGTGCATAACGATGCGTTGTTAAGCGAAAATGATGCTATCCGAACGCGTTGTTATGTGAGGGTTCACTGTATCAGTTGTGGATCAAAATGACATGTCTGTGACACATTGGGTTTGTTTCTTCTACTAAAAGTTAAAGATATTGTCTTCTTTGCCTCAAAAGCAGCTTTCACTAGTCCAGTCCTTTCCAAAAGTCAATATAATTTATTTGTTTAGGGTTAAAACTCCCAGAATCTCTAACCTCCCTTGATCATGACAGCTGAGAATTATAGTAACTGCAATCCAACACATTTGTAGGATATCTGCTTAGGAAAGTGGGGCAGATATGTTGATCCTCCCTGACTACAAAGGAGAATGGGATAGCTCGAAACAGTCATCTACTTCTTTGTTTACCTTAGGTGATACCGTATTTATCTTTCTTAGTTTCCCACTCCCCTCCATTTCAGTCTGTTTGCCTAATATATTACAGCACTTTGAAAAATCAAAAGGAAAAATGAAACAGAACCAAACCAGATGCTCAAAAATAATTAAGCAACTGTCAGATTTGATTGAGACAGATATTTATTTAAATAAGAACGTCCGTTTTCCTATTAGAGAAGGAAAGAGTTGGAGTCAAAAGATATCACACTGATCTGTTGGTTATTTCTGTAAGGTGCTGCTTATTCCTAGCAACAGTAACTACAACAAAACTCTGGAAACCAAGCAGAGCACTATGTATCACAAAACCTGCCTTCTTCTTGTTGTTGTTGTTCTGCTGTATCCAAATCTGAATATTGGCGATTCTCATGGCGATCAGTCATGAAGACTGTCCTGAGGATATAATGCAGTGGTCTTCCATTTGCCTTCCACATCACAGCGTAACACCAGTACTACTGATCCAGTTCTGCAAGTTACTTTCTGGTCCTGAGCCTTTTTGGCAAACAAAGTCCTCATCGGCCCCAGGCCAGATTTGAGGAAGGTGCTGCCCTCCATCAAGATGGATTCAAGTAGGATTTAATCCACTTGGGGACCATCACACATTTCCTGTGGACTTTGGCAACCAAGCCATTAGTTCTGAAGGTTGTCTGGTAAGTTAACCACATCTGACACTCAGCGTTGAGTCACTGGCAGTTTGTTGTTGCTGCTGTTTTGTATAAAACAGTGGATCCCAACCACAGCCCACGGCACAATTTCATATGGGCTGTGCCGCCACCACTGCCGCACCAGAAGCGGATGCATTCACGACAGCCGCAGGCACATTTTATGGCAGTGTTTACACCGGGGAAAACCACCAGCCTGCTCAGTTGTCCAAGAGGTGTGGTCCAGCCCCCAGCATAAAAAGGTTGGGAACCCCTGGTTTAGAGGTTTTTTCCAGCCCTATAAAATGTGGCTTAGCTGATGCATCCATGGTAGCTGGCTATTGATGAGCACTTGAAGTTTTGATTTGGTTTTCCTTGGTCCTTGAAACACAGATAATCTTGAATGGAGATCAATGATGGTAGCAACCTAAAGCAATCAGAAATACTGGTGCACATTTCCGATACTCAGTGTGAAGCTGATCTTTTTTAGTTAAAAGTACAGAAGCACTGCTTTGCTAGCATCACAGCTTGGTCCATGTTCATCACATTAATTAATTCAGTGAGTAATAAATAGGTCACTGAAATTGTATTCTATGCACACTGCACAACAATTTGGCTTATACACACAAAAAGTAGTCCAATATTCTAAGGAAGCATTGGATGTGTGAGGCCATAAAGATGTTGCTGTGATTACAACCTCCATCTTCCCTCCAACTATAGTGGCTAAGGATGATGGGAGTTACAGCTTGACCTTCTGGATGACACACCATCTCCATCACTATCTTATCGGGAAAATAATTCTCAGCTTCCAACTAGTTGATCTATGACTCAGATGACATGCGGAGGTTACTTCATATATAGAGCCAAAAATAGAAGGGAAATTTGCTAGCTACATTCGAACAGGGAGAAATGTGTTTAAAAACATACACAGCTACCATAACCTTCAAACAATGGGGAACATAAAGGAGGCTAAGTTTGACTCAGGAAATTTCGAAACAATGGTAGCTCCCAAGAGGCTGCCACTGAGAAGAATAGCACATTACATATTTTAAGCTATGCCATATACAGCACAGTTTTTAAAAATGAAATAAGAAGTGGAGGGAACATCTTTTGTCTCTGTCCTTCACTTCTGTTTCCTGCTAACACACAATCAATACCTGGTTTAGCTTTAAGTGAATGTTCTGTGAAATCTAACCAGACTAATCCTGGAAAGGACTATTAATTGAAATAATTTATGTAAACCTGAAAGGGCCACAAATCAGAACAAATTGTTTTCTCTAGACCAGTGGTTCCCAACTTTTTTTTTTTTTGGCCATGAGTCACCTAAGCATCTCTAAAATCCTGATTACCCACCCCACCCCCATGACATATAATTCTTATTATTCAAAAAGTGAACTCCTATTCACGTAGAGGAAGGCTAAAAGGCCATTAACTGTTAATACAGTAACTCATTCTTCAATTGTCCCCCTTAAAAATCAAATTGTCCCCCTGTGGTGCATGTGCCCCACATTGGGAACCATGACTCTAGATTATATAGCTAGGTTAAAGGTCTCCTGCAACTTTCCCTTCATTGTATCATAGCTGATTTAGTTTCAGAGCTATAATTAGCAGTTTTGAAACCAGGGGAAAGCACACAGTTTCCCATCCACTCTGTCCTGAGGTAGAAACATAACAGACACAACCACCCCCATCAAAGGCAAAAAGGAAGAAAAAACACGATATCAACTCAAAAGAAAGAAACGTTTTAGGGCCAGGCAGCTTTGCCATTCATTTTCCTAACACTCTTCAGGAGATCTGCCTCTAGATGTTGGTGTCCTCTCTAATTTGGTGCCCTGAGATGAGTTCCGAGCTGTCCCATCCTTTTTTACACACCTATTTAATTCTGCACACTTTGTACCAGACCCTAACCCAGTGGTGGTGAACCTATGGCACATGTGCTGGAGGGGGCACTCAGAGCCCTCTCTGTGGGCACATGTGCTGTTGCTCCAGCACAGAGTTTGCCCTGCCCCTCCCCCAGCAGCCCCATGGGAGTGCTTCTTCCCTCCCCGCAGCACAGAGTTCACCTCATCCCTCTATTTGGGCACTCGGTCTCTAAAAGGTTTGCCATCACTACCCTAACCCAAATTCTATTACTATTCTAAAGACCTAACTAGATAAGACATTGTTCATCCTGAGAGTGGGATCTGAAAAGTTTATGACAGAAATGAGATTCAAAGTGAAGACTTCCTGATTCACTATTGAGATATATCTTTGGGAAAGCAATCCACATGGACCTGAAATACCAACGAAACATTTTCTATGTGCGTTTGAATCATCCCACAAGCATCCCTAGGAAAAGATAATAGAAAATCTCTTTTAAAGTTTTTTGAGGGGATGGACAGTAAACTGGACATTATTATAGCTAACTCAGTGGGACAAGCTCTTTGGGGTTAAAGTCATTAGGCTAATGTAAAAAATTGAAGATGGGCCTCTTCACTTTGTAAGGGACTTTTCCTACTTTATGAAAAGTGTATTTATATTTGTGGCTTGTAAAAGAGAAGATTGATGCAGCTTATAAATACTGTACTAAGAGACCAATAAGTATTTAAAATATTGCTATTTCTTTTTCAAAATATGGTTAAGAATTAAGCAGAAACAAAGGGAAACAAAATACTTGAGTTTTCCTCTTTCTCCGCTGCTATGCATACAGTAATTTGGAAAGCATGAGCCACAGCTCAGCCAGATGGCGATGAAATTAGGCTGCCAAGAATCTTGTTAGCAACCCTCTGTCAAAGGACTAATGGTGAAGCTACCTGGTATACGATCAAATGGTGCTGAACAATAGCAGAAAATAATCAGGCCACTTTCAGCAGTTCTTTAGCTACCTTGTAAGCCTCTGGGAAAGCATCTTTCCTCTCTAGATCAGCCTGAATCAAATAATTTACTTCATTTGGTTTTACATGTTCATTTTGATTCCAGACCATAAAGTTGGTAATGGACCTTAATCACGGAAATAATATTTCATGTCTATCTGCATTTATGGTACACTATATTTGGATTGTGGGTGGGGTGGGGGGCAAAGTAAATCTAATTACATGTCAACATAATTCAGAATGTCACCATCAGTTAATGTTTTAGTCAAGCATGGTTCTCTAATTATTTTTATTCCATGTGACAAATTATACAGATGCCAAAAGTTTAGTCTCCTTTGCCTATGGCAGTGATGGTGAACCTTTTAGAGATTGAATGCCCAAGGAGGAGGAGGAGGTGCGCAGGCAGGCAATGTGTGTGCCCACGCACCCATGTGACATCACTGGTGCGGTAAGGGTGAGTTTTTTGTAAAGAGAGAAACAAGCCAAGATCCTAGGTGTGGTCAATGTAGTAACATTTCAATTTCTGCTTCATTTAGCTATTGCCAATAATAGGAGGAATTTGGCTAAACCAAAAGAACATTAGACATGTACTTGTTCACAGTATATCAGGATGCTCCTGGGGTACACAGAAAGAGCCTTCTCGAAGATTGTGGCATTTCTAAACCACAATCGGGCATACCCTGGTAACAGCAACCTTGTGTTGCTGGCTAATCTTTCCCACACTTAGCTAGGCAAAAGGAACTGCAGAATGAACTCACAAAAAGCGGCCTTCATTTTGGCAGTTTCACATCTGGTCTAGACACAGAAGAAGAAGAAGGATGTGCGTATGTTGCTAGTCATTACTAGAGAAGTTTGAATATGTGGGTTTCAAAAAATATTTCACATTCCAAACCTGTTAACAGAATTTCATCAATTCATTCCAGAAAGCAAACTGATTGCATGTGGAATAAACTTTTGAGAGTTCTGTTCCTTCTTCATGAACTCCATCTGATGGTTTGGCAGAGGGAATCCTCACTGTAGCAGCTAAGATCCCATACTTAACATTTGCAAAATTCAGGACTTGATCCTAATACAACAAAGTAGCTGGATGGGAAAACATTTGAAAGATTTAGCCCAATCCCCCTCCCCCCTACAACGGTAAGGCAGATGTCTCTGTGAAAAATCACAGGCAGGACACAGTAGTGATATATGTCTCTGTTCTGTTCCTAGCCTTATGTACTGACAGATTGAGAAAGTTGCTTTTTCTGACTATAATTCTGCTCAACACATGTACTTTCCCAGTCTCTACTTCAGGGGTGGCCAACCTTTTTTCACCACTGGCTTGACCATGCCCCCTGGACAGCCGAGCGGGCTGGACCACACCCCTGGAAGCAGACATATTTATGGCTGTTGTAAATGCGCCCACTTCCGCATTTACAACAGCGGCAGACGTGCTTACGCATGCGTGGGCACATTTTATGGCTGATGTAAATGCACCCAGCTCCACTTCTGGGTGTGGCGGCAGCAATGACAGGCCAGATGGAATGGCACCATGAGCCGAGGCTGGCCCTCAGGCCATAGATTGGGAACCCCTGTTCTACTTCAATAGGTGAAAATTACATATAGTTATCAGGGCTATGAAACCCATTCATTGATCTGAGTAATCCTTTCTCAAGTTATCAAGCACATCAAGTAATTATAGCATGATTGCTTCACAGCTTATCCCATTACAATGCATAGCTGAGTCATATATAAATGAGGACCAAGAAAAAATAACTATCAGAGAAAACAAGCTATAGATTAATTTTGACTTAAATTTATCATTATGCAGGAAAGCAGTGACATTAATTACCATACCTAATCTGTTGGAAGGATTCCTCTTGAAAAGAGCTCGTAGCAAATTCTGAGCTTCTATGCTCAAAAACTGTGGCATTCCTAGCTTCAATCTGTGGAGAACAAAAAGCTGAATGTAGGAGGAAAAGTTCACACTCTATTTAGCAATGGAAATGGATGAAAGCACATACAAATATCTATGGCAGGGCAAGTGTGGAGGGCTGATGGGGAAGTGGTCCCCGCCTGTTGGCTCTTTTAAGATAAAGTACCTCTCTTCTTCTGATGGGGTGTGTGTAAGTTTTTAAAACTGTTTTAATGGGTTTTTACGGGTCTGTTTTTTATTGATTTTATGGGGTGATTTTATTTTTTATGCTTGTCATAAGCTGCCCAAAGTCACCTTAGGGTGAGAGGGCAGCATATAAATTTAAATAAATAAATAGATGTGCAGTAGATATATACACATATCATCAAATGAATGGCACAGCATGTTAGATACAGTATGAACTACTTCATGACACTGGCATTGTGTTGATTCTTTGTACCAAGTATCTAGAGTGTTTACATAATTCCTCACAACTGTACATTGTACTCCTTTCAGAGAAGGAGGTCTGTGATGGATTTTCACCTTAAAGGGTCCAGATCCAGAAAGCAAGACTCTTCTTAATTTCAGGGAGTTGCAATAGGGACAACACTACCTCCTGCTGGAAACCAGTGTAATGTGGCAAACAGAGTGTACTGAGTAGGCAATGGCACTCAGGAAGCCTTGGTTCAAATCCTTGCTTGGCCAGGGTCATGCTGTTGGTGCTGTCAAAGCTACCTTTTGAATAATCCATGCACCTTGAAAACACTGCTAGGACTGCTTTATGTGAGACACAACTTTGCAGCACATAACAAAAACAATTTGGAAGCAACCTGCCGGTACATTAAGCATACACACTTGGGAGCCCACCACCTACTGGATGCTCACTTTGATCTAGAAATTCTTCTTCTTAATTAAGATATCCCACTGCCTTTAGCTCAAACATATCAAATGAGTTCTGTATATTTTAACCTTTCCATGTATTTCTCCTGTATGTTTCATCTGGCAAATCTATTTCTTCCAGAGGTTTGTTCTGAGAAAAAGAACCTGAGTTTTGAACAGGCAAAATTGGAAGTGATAAAGGTAAACTAATGATTTTTATTTTTTTACTCACTTCAGAATGAGAGCCATCGTCTCTTTTCTGTCCTTTCCCTGGAAGGGTAACGACCCCGTCAACATTTCAAACTGTAAACAGTGAAAACATGAAACAGAATAAGAAATGAAGGACATAAACTACACAAGTGCATGCTTTCTGAAAGGTTCCCTCTCAAACTTTGCTCTGTACATCTCCAGCACAAAACGAACACTTCACTAAATATAGTGAACAAAAAGAGAAGGGCTGTTGTTGCTGCCTTCAGAAAGATATTGTGGGCTTCCGCAAAACATGTTACTAGGGATAGGCCAGTGATGGCGAACCTTGGCACCCCAGCTGCTCTTGAACTTCAATTCCCAGAAGCCCAAGTCTCTGTCAAACCACATGAATGGGTTTACTGCACATACACACAGTAAATCCAGTTGTGTGGATTTACAGAGACTTGGACTTGTGGGAATTGAAGTCCAAGAACAACTGGAGTGCAAAGGTTTGCTATCACAGAGAAAGGCTATTAGATGAGTTGTACATGGGTGGATTTTCAGTGTGACTCAGCAAGGTGCTTATTTTCTATGCATCATTTAAAATAATTTCTCTAATACTATCTGGAAATGGTAGGAACTTTAGTCTCAGTCTAGCACACCTGAAGGCTGCCAGGTTAAGGAAAGCCAATCCAGAATCAGTAGCTCACCTTGTGCCTTTTTGTGGGATGTGATTCTGCACTGGGCCCTTTGAAATGAACATGACTTGTCCCAGGAATAAAGTCCCAGGAATAAACACTATTATTTGCAACAGAGGGACTTGCAAAGTCCTTTACCAATATACCTGATTAAATCTATGTATGACAAAAGTAGAATACTAGGAAAGCAAACCACATTTACACCCTGTCAACCCTTCTCATTCAGTGTTAAGAAAAATGACATTTGAGAAAGAAATAATGATATGTGCCATATGGCAACACCGAATTTGAAAATTTTTGGACTTAGACATGCTAATTGTCAGTATTTTAAATGAATGTTAAGGAAGCTGGGAAACTAAAAATATTAGTACCTATTAAGCTGAACGTTTACTAAAACCACTCTGATGTTTAACTATGGAAGTAATGCTATTTGTTCTTGCATAGTAATAAATGAAATCATCACAGGTGCAATGCGGTTAAAGATTTTTGGGTAAAAACAGAAAGAGAAATATTGGAAATAATGGGTATGAGCTTTAAACTAGAGTCGGGTGCGGCTTTATTGACTGAGGTGGATAATATGAATATAGATGAGAACAAAAAAGAATTGTTATCTATAATATTGACAACAGCGAGACAATGTATTGCAAGGAATTGGAAGAATGATTCTTTATTGAAAATAGAAGAATGGTATAAAGAAATGTGGCAAATTGCATTAAATGATAAGTTAACATGGGAATTAAATTATAAAAAAGGTTTGATTAGTGAAAACAAATTTGGGAATATATGGAGACCTTTTTAAAATTATATGTTGAAGGTAAAGGTGGCAGGCCAGCACCAGATCAATTGAGATTTTGGATATAATATGAGAAGGCTGTGCAGGACCGCAATCACCAAGGCATTGTAAATATCATAGTTTTTTTTAAAATTTTTTTTATTGTGTATAAGATAGTATTAACTTTACAGAATAATAATGAGATTGGTTTATAGATATAAGAATGTTCATTATAAGCATAATAAATATGAATTGAAACAAATATATAAATAAGACATTGATATATGCAATATTTTATGAAGTTCAAATTAAGAGTAAGTTAGGAAAATGAGAAAACAATGAATAAATGTTATTTTTATCATTATTGCTATTATTAGTATTATTGTTGTCTTTTTTATTAGTATTTTTTTATTTTGTTCTTTTCATTTTTGTATTGTATCCTAAGTGTTTTTCTTTTGAGTATCATTCTCTTGTTTATTGTAAAATTAATTAAAAATATTAAAAATAAAAATAAAAGTAAATCATATTAACTTGGAAGCATTCTGGAAGCATGAAAATCTTTTCACTCTTGAAAAGTGAATGAATATATTGTTTTTGAATACTGAAAATATTGTTTCTGGATACTTTTGTGAGCTACTGATCAATAGTGAATGAATATATTGTTTTTGGATACTTTCATGAGCTACCGATCAGAAGTGAATCGGATATTAAAGACATATAAAGGATCTTTTTCCATAAATCATTTTTCACTACAGCCAAGCTTGTTATATTGTCTTTTCACCTCAAACGGTTCCCTCCCCCCCCCTTTTCTATATGGTCCAAAATCCAGCCTGTTGCACACATCTCTCCAAGCCCTAAAATGACACCAGTGGCCAGAAGCAACAGAAGTATGTCACCAATCCTCGGTCAAAGAATTGGGGCCTTTCCCTCTTCTTCACTCTCCTCAATCATCTAAATCAGGGGTGTCCAAACTATGGCCCATGGGCTGGAGCCAGCCCCTGATTTCAATTCATCTGGCCCACAAAGCCCTAGTCGCTCCCAGAAGCAAAAGTAAAATGACGTCCGGGCGCGCTTTACTTCCACTTCCAGGAGCGATGAGGGCTTTGTGGGCCAGATGAATTGGCATCAGGGGCCAGATCCAGCACGTGGGCTGTAGTGACCAGCCCCCTGAATCATGTGACCGGCCCACAGCCTGTAAAGTTTGGGTACCCCTGATCTAAATGCTTTCACTTACCAAGTTTGCCAGTCTAGGTATGCTCAGTAGCATGCTAATATCTGGTCTGCTTTGATTAAAATAAAATATAATTGGAAGGAACACTAAATTTAATTTAAATAGCTCAAGAGTATAGCTTTCTTCTACCTTTGATTTGACAGGTAAATGGCTTTTTAAAATGACTGTACCAAATTCAAAACACTTAGCACAAAGCACCACCTAATTTCCATAAAGGATTACAGTTTTTTTCTTGCTGAAATTAATTGGGGAACCCTTAAAATGTAATTTACTCAGTTCTGCAATTGTTCTGCATTCAGTGCTGCATCCATGGATACTAAAAGACAACAATTGGGTTCACAGATAATTGGAAACCATGGTTCCCCACCACTTGAAAGAGTCAACAAAAAGCCTTATTTTCCTTTGCTTACTCCTACTATTCTCTACCAGAAAGGCTTCTGATTTCAACTGTTATTTATTTCAACCAGGCTTACCCTATTTGTAACTTACTGTTCAAAATAAATTACAGTTAAGAGTAAGGTAAAGGTAGAGGTCAAGTTGTATCCAACTCTAGGGTTTGGTGCTCATTCCCATTTATAACCAAAGAGTCAGCACTGTCTGTATCTCCAAACATTTATGTGGACATGTGGCAGGCATGACTAGACACTGGAGTGCACAGAACACTGGTTACCTCCCAACCAAAGTGGTACCTATTTATCTACTTGCAATTTCTTGCTTTCGAGCAGCTAGGGTGGTAGGAGATGGGACAGAGATGGGAGCTCACTCTGTTGTGCAGCACTTGGATCTCAAACTGCTGACCTTCCAGTCATCAAGTTCAGCTTCTTAACCACTAAGCCACCATGGCCCCACAATTAAGAGTAGGCCCATTTACATCAATGGATATTTACTAAGTGATCCACTTAATCAATGGGGATTTGGAGAATCAAGACCTCAGTAAGTCCATTCTAGTGTGAGATGCTATGCTAAACAACAGCTTCCAGCCACTGAATGCCTTCTATATGGAAATAGAAGGGCAGGGGTGGAAAACTGCAGGCTGAAATCTAAATAAAAGCACTCTGCATTACAATACCTTGTTGCAGCCCCAACTTTTCATTTGAGAATACTTAGCCCCATTTTCAGAAGAATGAATTAAAGAATTACAGAACAAAGTAACTGGAAGGAGACTACCAGACCATGGAGTGCAATCCCCTGTTTCAAGGTAGGAATCCAAATAAAAACCGATCTGATAAATAATTATCTAATTCTCTCTTGAGTGCTCAGTGCTGGAGCAATCACCATCTCCCATGGTAATTGGCTCCATGGTTATACTGTTCTAATAGTTGGGATGTGTAAGGAACGTATGGATTTAGAGTGGACAAAAGAATGAGAGCATGTGCAGAGTGTGAAAATGAATGGATTAAAAGTAGCATGGGTGAAAGTGAAGTAAAGGTGAGGCAGATTCAAAAGGTGAGTCAAAGCAATGGTTTTCCCAGTAGTGATGTACGGATGTGAGAGCTGGACAATTAGGAAGGCTGAACGTAGAAGAATAGATGCCTTTGAAATGTGGTGTTGGAGGAGGGTTTTGAGAGTCCCCTGGACAGCGAGGAGAACAAATAGGTCAATCTTAGAAGAAATTAACCCTGACTGCTCATTGGAAGGTCAAATAGTAAAGATGAAACTAAAGTACTTTGGACATCAAATGAGAAGGGAGGATTCACTTGAGAAGGCATTGATGTTGGGAAAGGTGGAGGGCAAAAGAAGAAGGGGGAGGCCAAGGATGAGATGGCTAGATGGCATTGTAGACACAATGGGCACAGAGCTGGGAGGGCTGAGGGGGATGGTGGAGGACAGAGGCGCCTGGAGAACAATGGTCCATAGGGTCGCAAAGAGTCGGAGTCGACTGTGCGACTGAACAACAACAACAACAAGATTAATAGCAGAGCCTGGAAACAGAATGTTGGAGAGAGCTGATTTGCATGGTGGACTGTGATTGGGTGAGAGTGATTGATTGATGGGGAATGTGTTAGATACCTGAGGTGAATAGTATAAAAGGGAGAGCACTGAGGTAAAATAAAGGGGGAATTGAACAGAGGTTAAAAATGAATAGAGAGAGGGATATTGAAACTGAAAATGAAAGTGTTTGTGAAATATAGAGGAGGGGTTCTCAACCTTTTAAAGCTGGGGGCCGGGTCACACACCCTCAGTCAGCTTCAGGGGCCGGATGGCCATTTTGCCCTTCCTCCACCACATGGAACCTACTGGTGTGGTGGATGCATATCTGTCAACCGCTGCTCCGGAAAATACGGGACCTGCGCAAATGGTTCTGCGCAGGCCGCCTTCTACGTGACCTGCGCAGAAACGGTTCTGCACAAGTCACCTTCTACCCATGAGTAGAAGGCTTTTACACTTGCGTAGAACCATAAAAGCCATCTACGCATGCGTAGAAGGCGATCTGCATAGAAGGGATGCGCAGTACCCAGGAGAACAGGGAGAACAAACTCCGTCTATTTATGTAAATTTTTTTGGCTTGGCTGTTATTAACTGTGATCTGCTTTTTTGGGTTTTTTTTAGGATTAATAAAATAACAAAGTATGATATCATTTTTTATGTAAGCGAATAATGTTTTAGTTTTTTGAGTTTTTTTAATTAGTTGTACCACAGGTAATAATTTTAATAATGTAAAAGTAAATGTTTATTACATTCAATGTTTTTAAAATGTGTTTAGATGCTTTGTGTTTTAATTTGAGTTAAAACTCAACTCAGGATTTTTAAAAGTTTCTATTGTATTTTATTGACATATGTTTGTGATTTGTGTTAAAGTGTGTTTTAGTGTAATTTTTTTGACTTGTTTTTATTGGTGTGACCTTTTGTGTAAAATTGTGAATTTGTATTGTTTTTGATTTGTTTTTACTCTTGTGGCCTTTTGTTTGGGGGCTGTTGTGTGTTTTTGAATTGTTTTTACTATTGTGGCCAGCAGGTGGTGCTGGTAGGGGTTATTGTATTTTGACTGTTTTTTCTCTCCTGGCCTCTGGGTGGAGCTTCTGGTAAGTAGTCTCTTTCTTTATTCATTTCTTTTCCGGTCCTCGTAGAGGTAGGACATCTTTTGGTAAGTTTGCTTGTTTTCTTTCTTTTGTGTGTGTGTGTGTGTGTGTGTGTGTGTGTGTTAGAATTTGTATTTTGCGTCTGTTTGTTTTGTTTTTGATTGTGTTTTTGTTTACTTTGCATTGTTTTTGGTGTTGTTTTTGTTTGTTTTTGTGTATTTTTGGATGTTTTTGACAGTGTTTTTAGTAATTTTTTTAAAATTATTTTTTTATTTGGTGGTGGGGAGCGGTCATGGTCGTTGGGGGTTAGGAAGGGTGGGCTAGGTGGTGGGGAGGGGGCATGGTCATTTGGGGTTAGGAAGGATGGGCTAGGTGGTGGGGACGGGGGCGTGGTCGTTGGGGGTTAGGAAGGGTGGGCTAGGTGGTGGGGAGGGGGGCATGGTCATTGGGGGTTAGGAAGGGTGGGCTAGGTGGTGGGGTGGGGGCATGGTCAGTGTGGGTTAGGAAGGGTGGGCTAGGTGGTGGGGAGGGGGCGTGGTCGGTGGGGGTTAGGAAGGGTGGGCTAGGTGGTGGGGAGGAGGGCGTGGTCATTGGGGGTTAGGAAGGGTGGCCTAGGTGGTGGGGAGGAGGGCGTGGTCAGTGGGGGTTAGGAAGGGTGAGCTAGGTAGTGGGGAGTGGGCGTGGTCGGTGGGGGTTAGGAAGGGTGGGCTAGGTGGTGGGGAGGGGGCTTTATTGTGTTAGGGTGCTTTGATTGTGTGGAGTCGTGAAAGTAGATTGGGTTTCCCCTTTAATATCAGTGGGTGGGGGGTTGCGACCCCCCTCTCCGCTGGCTCCCCTGGTGTTGGGAGGTTTGGGGGGACAAAAGGGGTATGTCCCCCCAACCCTTCTGGACCCAGGAGACCAGGGAGAGTGGATCAATTCCCCCCCCCCTCAAAAAAACTCTGTTTTAAAAGAGAAGAAACCGCTTGGTTTCTTCTCTTTAAATACGGAGTTTTTTTGGGGGGTGGGGGGTAGATTCGATCCCCTCTCCTTCGTCTACTGGGTCCAGAAGGGTTGGGGGGACAGATCCCTTTTGTCCCCACAAACCGCCCAACCCCAGGTGAGCCAGCGGAGAGGGAGATTGCCAACCCCCACTTACTGATATTAAAGGGGAAACTCCGATCGGATTTTCCCTTTTAATATCAGGGGGTTGGGTTGGAATTGATCTCCTCTCTCAGGTCCCGTGGGTCTGTGAGGGTTGGGGGGGACAAAAGGGGTATGTTCGCCCCCCAACCCTTCTGGACCCAGGAGACCAGGGAGAGTGGATCGATCCCCCCCCTCCTTAAAAAACTCCGTTTTTAAAGAGAAGAAACCGATTGGTTTCTTCTCTTTAAAGACGGAGTTTTTTAGGGGGGGATCAATCCCCTCTCCCTGTTCTCCTGGGTCCAGAAGGGTTGGGGGGACATACCCCTTTTGTCCCCACAAACCTCCCAACCCTAGGGGAGCCAGCGGAGAGGGGGATCGCAACCCCCCACCTACTGATATCCAGTCGGGACCTTCAGGCGCCGTTGGTGAGGGAAAGAAGGGTGGTTGGTGTTTGCATGGCTGTGAGGCTGTGAGTTGTTTTTTTTTAATTTTTCGGGCGCCGGCTTCCTCAGCGTTCTGCGCGCTCATGTCGCGCAGGACTCTGGGGCTTGTAGTTATGGGTTTGTGATTTGTGGTTGTGGTGCATTTTTTTCCTGCGGCTTGATTTTGATTGGCCGTGGCGCGTTTCTCAATGTTCTTTGTGGTTGCGCCTCTTAGCCTGATTGGCTGTGGTGTGGCAGGGCGCAAAGAATGTTGGGAAATGAAGTTGTTTCCATTTTTTCACGTTTGTGGGGCTGTTGCCCGACTGGCAGTTTTCTCAATCCTTCGTTGACCTGCGGACCCAGTTCGGCCGTGTGCACGAATGGTGGGTGCGGGTCATTAGGGTGAGGCTTAGGACCCTATAGCAAGTTCCAACGGTTAACCCTTGGTTTTATAGGTTAAGATACACACACACACACACACACACACACACACACACACACACACACACACACACACACACACACACACACACACACACACACACTAGCATATTGGTGCCGGGCAGTTTCTTGGGTGTGTGTATTTTTGGATAGGGGTGGTTTGGGTGTTGGTGTTGTTTTTGACTTTCTTTGAATTTATTTATTTATTTATTGTATTGTTTATTTTGTTTTAATTATTTTTGACTGTTTTTACTCTTGTGGCCTCTAGGTGGGGGTGTGATTAAGAGTACTGTGTTTTGGTGTTTTTTAAATTGTTTTTGATTGTTTTTACTCTTACGGCCTGAAGGTTGTGCTGTGGTAAGAGTTTTCATTTGTTTAAAATTCAGTTCGTTTCAGTCGGCATGGAGGGAAGACCTCTCCATAAGTGTTCCCGTTTTTTTGTTGTGGGTGGGAGGGTTTTATGTTAGTGTGAGTGTGTGGGGTGGGTGGTGGGTTAGGTGGGTTTAACGTGGCCTTGCCTTGCTGGCCAGGCCGTGTTAAATCCTTGCGTTGTAGTGGGGGTTTATTTATTTATTTATTGTTGTTTTACAGGGGAGCCGGCCGGTGCCTTGCCGTAGCCTGGGTTTGGGGAGGAAGAGGGGGTAACCCTCCCCCCAAGCCATGAGCTGGCCTGTTTTTCCCCGCTGCCTCGCTGAAGCATGGATCGGGGGGGAGAGGGGTATCCTCTTTTCCCACCCCATGCTACGGTGGTGTCTTGTGTCGGCCTCCGAGACTGTGGGGAAAAATGTTTTTTCCCCTGCTGTCTGTGAGAAGTCTGGGGGTGGGGGAAGAAGGGGCGGTTGTGGGAGACGGAGGCCGAGAACAGTGTTTCTATGCTTGGCCTTTGTCTCCCGTTGTTAAGGTGCTCATCTTCCTTGGAAGATGGGGGCCAAATCTTTTGGCCTCTGTCCTCCTAGGAAGATGAATCGGTTCCCTCTGGGAAACACTTTCCCTCCCGTTGTGGCCTTCTGCGTAGGGAGAAGCACTGGCCTCTCCTTCATCCCTGGGGGCGTCGAGGCCACGTCACCCACAGAGACGAAGGACAGGCCTGTGCTTCTCCCTACATAGAAGGCCGTGACGGGAGGGAATGACTTTCAAAGACCCAGCCAGAGACGGCAACAGGTACATGGGGTTGGGGGAGGTTAGAGAGGGGGGGCTAGGTGGTGGGGCACAGGGGGTGGTGTGGTTACTGGGGCCGTGCCTCCCCCACACTCCCTAACTCTCATCGACCGCACTTATCTTTTCCCAGCTCCAGCTGGGTCTTTGAAAGTCTATCCCGGGCCAGCGCGGTTTGTCTTTTAAAACCGCCGCACTTTCCCAGCCTCCTCTGCTGCATCCCTCAGTCTGATTGGCTGAGGGTTTGCGCAGCACAGAGGACTCTGGGACTCGTAGTTCTTTTCTTTTTTGGTCACGTTCATGGGGCTGCTGCCCCACTGGCGACCACCAGAACCCCGCGGCGTTGGGAAGGCAGGGGTTATGGTGAGTGAGGAGGGCTAGGTCGGGGATGGTTGGGCCAGGTGCGGGAGCCTTTGAACGAACCCAATGGTTAAGGCCACTTTTTGTAGGTATAGATATATATCCCAGTGTTATGTAAAATAAACCTTTCTTTTAAAACTCTCAGCCATTCTGCTTATGTCCCTCTGGGAAAGGGAGGTAATTTATTTCAACATGCTACCAAGAGTGGAAAGAAATGTTAGTTAATAGTTGACCCTAAGGAGAGGGCAGGTAGTCAGTTTATCAGGACAGGCTGGGATTGAGCTGTGGAATCTCCCAGCGAATGTCTGATAGAAACAAAAAAAACCAAGTCAGATTTTGTGCATTTAATAGCGTCCTGACTTGAGGGTTATGACTACAGGATGTTTTTTCGTGATATGCAACTGAAATCTGGTTTCCTGTAATCTAAGCCAATTTATCTATGTCCTGTGCTCTGGAATGATTGAGAACAGATCTTGCCCTCCTCTGTATGACAAACTTTCAAGTACAGTATTTAAAGAATGCTGCAATATCTCTCTTCAGTTTCCTTTTCTCAAGGCTAAACATTATTTGTAAACCACTTTGAGTTCCCTTAGGGGAAGGAAAGCGGTATAGAAATCTAAGTATAAATAAATACCGTAAATAAAAATAAAATGCCCTGTGAACAGAAAATGGAAAGGAAAAGAAAAGATGCCTTGCAAAGAAATGTTAGAAGGGAAAACAATTAGATGTTTTACATTAGTAAAATATAAGGATTTATTTTGTCTATTGATGCCAGAAAGGATTTCACAAGGACACATCTTTTACACAAGCCCAGTAAAAATTGTATTGATTTCCCAATGGGCTCTTGCACGAGCAGAATGAGTACGATTTTATTTATAAATAAATACATACATACACAAAATACAGAGCTGAGAGTTAAATATATAGTATAGCACTTTCACTTCCATTAGTACTTCCATCCTATGTCCAGAGCAGGGGTGGCCAAACTACAGCCCGAGGGCTGGATTCGGCCCCCTATGCCAATTCATCTGGCCCATGAAGCACTCGTTGCTTCTGGAAGTGGAAGTAAAATGCACTCTTGCACAAGAAGAATAAGTAGGATTTTATTGATGAAAAAAATAAATGCATAAAATACAGAGCTGAGAGTTAAATATACAGTATAGCATTTTCACTCCCATTAGTACTTTCATCCTATGTCCAGAGCAGGGGTGCCCAAACTATGACCCAAGGGCCGGATCCGGGGGCCCATGCCAATTCATCTGGCCCACAAAGCCCTCATTGCTCCTGGAAGTGGAAGTAAAACGTGCCCATATGAGGGCTTCGTGGGCCAGACAAATTGGCATCGGGGGCCGGATCTGGCCCTCGGGTCATAGTTTGGGCACCCCTGCTCTGGACATAGGATGGAAGTACTAATGGGAGTGAAAGTGCTATATATTTAACTCTCAGTTCTGTATTTTATGCATTTATTTGGGCTGGATGAATTGGCATCGGGGGCTGGATCCAGCCCATGGCCCATAGTGACCGCCCCCCTGAACCACATTACCGGCCCACAGCCCAAAAGGTTTGGGCACCCCTGGTCCAGAGGATGAGTGACAGCTGTGGTTCATTGAGCATGATGCAAGATATGGTCTGACACTTTGTAATAGGTCATTTTGGTTCTACGCTTCCCACTTGATATTTTTCTTAAAGTGGTTTTATTTCTCTAAAGCTCATTGTACAGCAGTTGAAGGCTGAGAATACTGAAATGATCAACACATGCACCAGGGTTCACAAAGGAGGAAGGGGAAAATACAACAGGAAGAAAGACTAGGGAACACAAAGGGTGTAGCAATTTGCAAGCTTCAGGAGGTCAGAACACAATGC
Source organism: Bradypodion ventrale (assembly GCA_035047345.1). Taxonomy (NCBI): domain Eukaryota; kingdom Metazoa; phylum Chordata; class Lepidosauria; order Squamata; family Chamaeleonidae; genus Bradypodion; species Bradypodion ventrale. The sequence goes on along the minus strand of JAWDJE010000001.1, from coordinate 86,363,154 downwards.
CACCTCAAACAGGTGTTTCATAGGTGGCCTAACAGAGAAGGCAGGTGGAACATGATTCAGCCAATAAAGAGAATATATGCTGAAGCCTTATGGTTACAAAAATATCAGCTCAAAAAGTAGAATGAAGAAGTACTGATGATCCAAATAAATAAATACAATCCTCAGGTTGGTAATAAAGCAAAGCAATTACACTTATATACTGCCCCGTGGTGCTTAGTGCACTCTCTGGACAGTTCACAATTATCATTTTGCCCCCCCCCCTCCCAAATGCTGGATACTCATTTTTCCAACCTCGGAAGGATGGAAGGCTGAGGCAACCTTGAGCTCTTTGTCAGGATTGAACTCACAACCTTCTGGCTGCAGTACAACAGTTTAACCACTGCACCACAAGGGCTCTTAGTACTTTTATTAGGATCAATTATAAACATACAAAATATGCAAGGCCTTAAGTTCTCTGGGGCTCTTCGCTAGGCTGGATGATTAAGTGGGGAAGGAGAGCACAGGGTCAGTGGTGGGCACCAGCAGGTTCACACCAGTTCACCAGAACCGGTAGCAGAAATTTTGGCTGCCCCCCCTGCCCATCCAAGTTTTGAAATAAAGTAGTCCTAATTCGGGTGCAACGCAAGACTTTCTCCTGGCCACGGCCACACCATGCCCACAGTGTGGTAGTAAAAAAAAGTTTGGAGCCCACCACTGGGGAACATAAACATTTGGCAAGCTTTTTCAAGCCACAGAGTTCTGTAATTAAACTTAAATTCAAGATACAAAGTGGCCTTTGCTGAGCCAGCGACCCAAGCAACTACTGTATCACCTTTGCAAAGCCCATTGGCAAGGGGGAGCTATATAGAGGATCCCCTTTTCTGCAAATGCCCAGACAATAGCAACTTGAGTACCTACAGCTGGCATTCACCAAAATGCATAGGCTTATTTGTGGGCAGGAACAGGTGTGGAAAGAAACCACAGTTCTAGTATAATAAAGCTAACTAAATCAAATAGGGAAACAGAGAGATCTGTACACAGGCTTTGAATCTTCTGTGCTTGATTCTCTCATCTTAAAATTAGGGGGGGCATGTAGTTTGAATTCTCCCTGAAACTGTGGACAATTATGGCTGAAATCCTTCTACGTAGCAAACTGCTATTAAAGTAGGACCACTGAACCAGTTGAAACTTATTGAGGAGTTGATTCATTAAATCCCCACTGAATCAATGGGTCTACTCCAGTTTTTGCTAAGCTAAGCAACAGGACTTCAGCCTCTATGTGTTACATTTGGAGAGTCCTGTTAATCTTTGTTTATTTGTTTTTTTTAAAAGAAGTGCAATTGTATGTTCTTCAGATATATTTTAAAATCAACTCTCATGCAACTGCCCAAAGAAACAGAAGTCAGGGCTGGCCCTACCATGAGGCACAGTGAGTCAGCCACCTCAGGAAGCAGCTGCAGGGAGGGGCAGTAACCAACTGCCTTGTGGTTTGGATGATACAGCTGTGCATGCTTCTTTTAGCATGCCTTATGTCAGACATTGTTCTGGCCTTGCCAGCACTGAAATTAGAGTCAACTGCGAGTCTAGTCAGCTTCTGCACATTAAATGCAGGTGGGGAAGGGACATAATCTTGTCCTTGGCCTGAGAGGAGAAAAAAATATTGGGCCAATTCTGATGGAACAAGCATCCTGCTATCTCTGCAGGTGGTCTAGAGCAGGGGTGCCCAAACTAGGGCCTGTGGGCCATATCTGGCCCCTGATGCCAATTCATTCGGCCCACGAAGCCCTCGTTGCTCCCAGAAGTGGAAGTAAAACACACCCGCACGGGCACATTTTACTTCTGCTTCTAGGAGCAATGAGGTCTTTGTGGGCTGGATGAATTGGCGTCAGTGGCTGGATCCGGCCCACAGGCCATAATGTTTCCCCCCCCCCCCCGATCCACGTGACCAACCCACAGCCTGAAAAGTTTGGGCACTCCTTGTCTAGAGTTCTAAATACTGTACAAACAAGGTCATGGTCTGGAGGCTGAGGTTTGTTGCGGTCTGTTCTGTGCCATTTCATAACTTGTCATTGGTGTTATCCATCTGTGCCGATGTAGTCTACTATTAGATGGTGGGTCAAATCTAAATTTACGCAAACTTTCAGTGGAGGCAGTGAAATCAGTGAGGCTTAAAGGTTAATTACAACAAACTGAAGTCTTAGTAATGTCAAAGGTTTAAATCAAATCAGGACTGTTTTTTCTTCCTTTGGGGATTATAGCCCCAGTCTTTTCAGCTTCAGAATATTTGGCTGCCATGCCATAATTCAGAGGACCAAGTAAAGACGACTTAATGTCCCTGTCTCTTGACCTTCCCTTTTGCACTAATTTAGCTGGTTTCCTAGTCTCCTAGCAACAGCATGTTATAGATTATAAACCTGTGCTTCCTTAATGAACTGTAGCAACAGAAAAAGTTTCTCTTCCTCTACTTTGGGCTGCAGCGGGTATTACAAAGGATGAAATCACAAAGGTAGTTTAGACAAGCTCAATTTAAGAGGGCACAGTGGGAAAATGAACCAGTGCAAAACTTTAGAGTCCTACGAAAGAATGATGAAAAACCAAAGCAGAGAATGGGCAGCAGAAGAGTCCCTGGTTAGTTTCGCAAGAGAACTGAAAGTAGAAATTATAGGTTTGTACAGCTTGAGATAAAAGAAATTTGACAGAGGGGATCCAGCAAGAAGTCTCACTAGAAAACCTAGCATACCTGTCAACCCGCGGCTCCGGTAAAACGGGACCTGCGCACATCGCTTGTGTGCAGGTCACTTTCCACACATGCGTGGAAGGGTTTTATCCCTTCCACGCATGTGCAGAAGCACTATGCCGCTTGCGCAGCCCCTACGCAAGCGGCGTTGCGCTTCCACGCATGCGCGGAAAGCGTTTTCCCCTGCTGCCAAATTACGGGGTTTTGGCAGCGCGGGGCGGGTTATGACATCAATGGATGTCAAATTACAGGGTTTTCCCGGCCAAATCTGGAAGGTTGACAGGTATGAAACCTAGAGATAATGGTCTTGAAAGAAATCATTTAAAAAGACCCCTGCCCAGTGCCAGATTAAGCCAGTAGCAAATCATGTCAAGGGACCCTTTCTTAAATGCTTTGCATTTCTGTAAATACCTCACCCCATCCTCTGTCATCTTTGGGACTTAGGCAAAAGAAACTTCAGGAAATATTACCCAAACACTTGGCTTGCAGTTTTCTCTGACTCCAACTCACTCCACAGCCTGGAAGTCGTCTCTCCCACCGCTTCCACTCACTGGTTGAATCACGCAATGATTAAGCAAGTTTAGAAGCAACACCTAACTAAAACCTTCAATTTCCACTGAATTTCATGTCGGACTGGGAGGGATTTTCATTCTAACCAAGCTTGGGGAGGGGGCAGAGGCGCGGGGCCTGTAGCATTTGCTACTCTTGCTATATTGTTAATCTGGCACTGCCCCTGCCTGAAACCTTCATGACCCTGAATTAATCATTGGAGAAGTAAGAGGCCCAGGAAGACCCTGAAGTGATTTATTCTGTGTATGTTGATGGTAAGATCTTATATGGTATGTTAAGTGCCTTCAGGTGAGTACTGAAGCAACACTAATGGTGTTCTTAAGGTAAGTAAGATATTTAAAGTGTAGTTTTACTGGCTCCACACACCGCAGTGAGTTTCTATGGCTAAGCGGGGATTCAAACCCTGCCTCCTGAGTCCTAGTCCATCACTTTATCCACTACACCTGTGGTGGTAAACCTTGGAACTCCAGCTGTTCTTGGACTTCAATTCCCAGAAGCCCTGATCAGCAGGAGTGCTGACATGGGCTTCTGGTAATGATGGGCATGAAGAAGAAGAAGGCGAGGAAAGTCTTGGGGAGGATGAAGCTCTCGGGGACCAACCATTCCAGAACAGGCTGACTCACCTGGAGTCACTTAATCAAAGGTAGCTGAGCAAGGCCAGGGAGACAGATATATAAGAACAGGCAAAGGAGGAGGGTCTTCAACACCAGAAGAAACTTGAGTGGTTGGAATTTGTGTACAACCTTTGGGGACTGAACTGTGCTGAAGAAGATAAAACTACTGGGCTTTCTTTCTTTGTGTCAAGTCAACCAACCCATCAACACAAAAGCTGGGATAACCCTTTTCTTGCCTAAGGCAGCTCTTGTTCTGCTCCTAGATGGAACTGAAAGACAAGTGAGAAAAAGCCTTACTGGCTATGGGCTGGTCTGTGGGATGCTGTAGAACCTGCTTTCTTCAACCTGTTTTATATAAGTACTAGCATATTTTGCCCGGCAGTGCCGGGCTCTTTAAAATGGTTTTGGAAGGTTTTTGTTTTATGTTTATGCAAATGAGGCTAGTTTTTAATTGCGGTTTTTTAAAAAAATTTTGGTTTTGTTTTTTAAAAAGAGGAAAGGATGATATAATTTTTTATAATTATTGTATTTTACAAAATAATGTGTTACTATGTGAATTTTTTAAAATAGTTGTACCTTGGATAATAATTTTTAAAATGTGTAAGAATATGTTTTTTAAAGCAATGTTTCTATACTGTGTTTAGATGTTTTGTTTAGTTTTTTGAGTGAAAACTTATTTTTTAAAATTATTTGTGATTTTTGTTAATATTTTTCAATGTTTTGATAACTTATTTCATTAATTTGGAAATTATTTCTAATTATTTTGAATATTTTTGAATGTTTTTTCTCTTGTGGCCTCTGGGTGGGGCTGGTGAGCTTTTCTTGTATTTTACTATTTTTCTCTACTGTCCTCTGGGTGTCGCTTCTTCTTCTGGTAAGTAGTCTCTTTCTTTCCTCAGTTTACTTCCGGTCGTCATGGAGTGAAGACGTCTCCTGGTAAGCTCTCTGGTTTACATAAGAACATAAGAACAGCCTTGCTGGAACAGGCCACAGCCCATCCAGTCCAGCATTCTGTCTCACACAGTGGCTCACCATTTCCTTCAGGGTATTCCCAAGCAGATGCCTTCACCTGCTTAGGATTCCCTGGAAATGATATTGAGAGATATCCTGCCTATCTCTCCAACCCGCAGGTTGTCCTTAAGTATCCATAATTATAGCCATTGATACTCTTGTCCTCCATGAACTTGTCTAATCCTTTCTTAAAGCTGTCAAGACTGACAGCTGTCACCACTTCTTCTGGCAGGGAGTTCCATAGACCAGTAATCCTCTGGGTGAAAAAGTACTTTTTCTTATTTGTTTGAGAACTAGTACCCAAAAGTTTCATGGAGTGTCCCCTAGTTCTAGTGTTATGCGATAGGGAAAACAGTTTTTCCTTATCTACTTTGTCCACACCGTGCATGATTTTATAAACTTCAATCAGGTCACCTCTTAGACGTCGTCGTTCAAGAGTGAAGAGGCCCAACTGTTGCAGCCTCAGATGGTAAGGAAGGTGTTCCAGTCCCCTAATCATTCTGGTTGCCCTCCTCTGCACTTTTTCCAGCTCCATAATATCCTTCTGGAGGTATGGCGACCAGAACTGTACACAGTATTCCAGATGGGGCCTCACCATAGATTTATAAAGAGGCAAAATGACACTTGCTGACTTATTTTCTATACCCTTCCTAATGATCCCTAGCATTGAGTTTGCTTTTTTCACTGCTGAGGCACACTGGGTTGACACCTTCATTGAGCTGTCCACCAGGACACCAAGGTCCCTTTCCTGGTTTGTCGCAGAGAGTTCAGAACCCATCAGTTTATAAATGTAATTGGGGTTCTTTGCCCCAACATGCATCACTCTGCACTTACTAATGTTGAAACTCATTTGCCACTGTTTTGCCCACTCCCCCAGTGTCGAGAGATCCCTCTGGAGCTCTTCACAATCTCTCACAGTTTTCACTACCCTGTATAATTTAGTGTCGTCAGCAAATTTGGCTACCTTGCTTTTTACTCCTACCTCTAGATCATTTATGAAGAGGTTGAAAAGCAGGGGTCCCAGTACTGAACCTTGGGGGACCCCACTCTTTACTTCTCTCCACTTGGAGAAGTGTCCATTTAGTGCTACCCTCTGTTTCCTGTCCCTTAGCCAGTTGCTGATCCAGGACAAGACCTGTCCCTTTATTCCATGACTGGTAAGTTTATTCAAGAGCCTTTGATGTGGGACCTTGTCAAAAGCCTTCTGAAAGTCCAGATAAACAATGTCAACTCTTCTATGTGCCTATTAATTCTATCTTTTAGGATGGTTTCCATCACTTTACCTGGGACACATGTCAAACTGACCGGTCGGTAATTTCCTGGATCACCCCTGGATCCTTTTTTGAAAATTGGTGTTACATTCGCTACCTTCCAGTCATCAGGCACAAAGCCTGATTTGAGGGAAAGATTATATATTTTGGCTAGGAGATCAGCAATTTCATCTTTAAGTTCTCTGAGAACTCGTGGATGGATGCCATCTGGTCCTGGTGATTTGTTAGTGTTTAGCTTAACAAGACATGCAAGGACCTCCTCCCTTCCAGATGGGGCCTCACCATAGATTTATAAAGAGGCAAAATGACACTTGCTGACTTATTTTCTATACCCTTCCTAATGATCCCTAGCATTAAATTTTTTTAAATTTTTTTGGAGGTTTGTTTTGGTGTTTTTTTTTGGGGGGGGGGGTTGTGTGTTTTTTCTTCTTTGTTTTTGGATGTTTTTGTGTTTCCTTTTTCTGTTTTTTGGTTTTGAATATTTTTTTACTCTTTTTGGATTGTGTTTTTGGATGTTTTTGTGTTTACTTTGATTATTTTTGACTGTTTTTGGATTGTGTTGTTTTGTATTGGGGGTGGGGGTATTTCCGTGGGCTGGTCTTGGGGGCTGGCCCACAGAAATACCATCGCCGCTTGATGCGGCGTTGGGGCGGGTTTTTTTCCATGGGCTGGCCTTGGTGGCTGGACCACGGGAATCCCATCACTGCTTGATGTGGCATGGGGGGAGGCATTTTCGTGGGCCGGCCTGGGTGGCCGGCCCACGGGAATTCCCATCACTGCTTGATGTGGTGTTGGGGTGGGGGTATTCACCTGGGCTGTCCTGGGTGGCCGGACCACGGGAATCCCATCGCCGCTGTATGCGGCGGTGGGTGGGTGTGGGTTTCGTGGCCTGCCTTTTTTATTTTTATTTTTTGCGCGCCGGCTGCCTCAGCCACGGGATGGCCAGCGCTGGGGGGTGGTATTTTCTTCCTGCGGCATGTCCTCACTGGCCGGGCCACAAGAAGGCCAGCGCCGTGGTTTTTTTCCTTCCCGTGGCCTGGCCTGGCTGGCCTGGCTGCGGGAAGGCCAGCGCCACTTCTGGCAGCGTGGGGGGACTATTTCCTGCAGCCTGGCCTCGCTGGCTGGGCCACGGGAAGCGCAGCGACGGTTTTTATTTTTATTTTTCATGCTGCAGCACGTTTCTGAATGTTCCTTTTGCTTGCGCCGCTCAGCCTGATTGGCTCTGGTGCGGCGCAGTGCAAGGAACATTGGTGATTGAAGTTCCCTTTTTTTGTTTGCGTCCAGGGGGCTCCTGCCCCACTGGCGCATTTCTCAACCCCCCAGTATCCTCCGTTCCCAGTTCGGGCGAGTGCACGAATGCTCGGTTGGGGCTAGTGGGGCCTGGCTAAACATCCTTTGTCAAATCACAACCGTTAACACACAGATTTATAGGTATAGATTTGCTGCAAGGAGTCTTCCTGGTTGGAATCTCGCCTCCTAGGACATGGACTTGGGGGAAACCCAGGGGATTTAACTAGATCCCCGAACAGCGAAAAGGTGCCCAAGGGGCTCATAAATTTAACTCAGCTCCTCAGAGACGGGGGGGGGGGGGATTGTAGAATAAGATGTTGAGCAGTTGCTGTGTGCACCCATAGTGATCCTGAGCTCATGGAGTTTCTCTCAGTGGGCCAGGACCTACCAGCCCTGCTGGAGGGTTGTGGATGGCAGGGTGCATTATAGGTAGGGTTGCCAGATGGTATCCTAAAAGAGGACATGTCCTCCTTTTCTATAATTTGTCCTCCCGTCCTCCCTTACCTACTGTATGGACATACAGTAGGTAAGGGAGGACAAATTATAGAAAAGGAGGACATGTCCTCCTTTAGGATACTATCTGGCAACCCTAATTGCAGGGCTGTAGCAAGGGTAGCAGACTACAGAGGATGGCAGATGACAGAGGAGCCTAGTGTGTTGTGGTCCATGTTATTGTTGTTAAGTTACAAAGGGTCAGATTTGAAGGTGCAACTGTATTTTTAAAGCTGGTGTGGGGAGAGGGGTTTTTGGGATTTGCTGCCTCATTAGCCCAAAAAATTGGCAACTCTTAAGTTGCCACTTAACTTAGAGGCATGGGTATAGGGCCCCGTTGGTGGGAGGGCAGCATACAAATCCAAATAAATAAAATAAATAAATTTATTGCCCAGATTTAGTCTTGGACCTGTCCTGCATTTCAAGAAGATACAGGTACTTTTACTTGGTTCACAGACTCAGAGAGTTTAGTTAATAGCATTGGAAATCACACAATGGTTTAACTTTTTTTCAGATGTTAAGAGGAAACAGGGATGAATCAGTCCTACATCTCATAAAGATATCACAGCACATGGCCTCGAAACCTTGCTGTCAATTCTCACTTTATATTTCACACATGTGCAAACACCAAAGTAAAAAATAAATGTAGATCTCATCAAGTTTGGAAAATGTTGAACCCTTGACTCAACATGCATTATGGAACACATGCAAAACATGGGACGAAAAAACAAAAGTAAAGTGCAGGCTGATCTCTTCCTCTGCACATCATCCCAAATTCTCTGTAAACAAATATAACTCATTATGTACTTCTGACATCATTCCTCTCTTTTCTTTGGCATGGGAATACAATGTGAAATACAAGAGATGATCATGCCAAACCAGTAACTTTCAAATGAATAATGAAATGAATAATGAATTCAAATGAATAAGACAAACCTGGTGCATAATTTGGGGGTCCTCCTGGACTCACGACTCCTGCTCGATAAGCAGGTGGCAGTCATAGCCAGGAGCGATTTCACACAACTTCACGTTATTCACCAATTACGTCCGCTCCTGGACCAGGACTCCTTGCTTATAGTCACACACGCTCTGGTCACCTCCAGACCATATGACTGCAATGTGCTCTACATGGGACTGCCCTTGATGACCATTCGGAGGCTACAATTGGTTCAAAATACAGTTGCCTACGGGGTGATGGAGTGCGGGCGTTATGCCCATGCCTCACCTCTGTTGCGGGAGCTGCATTGGCTGCCAGTGTGCCTCCAGGTGCAATTGAAGGTGTTGGTGATGACCTTTAAAGTCCTACATGGTAGTGGGCCAGGGTACTTAAGAGACCACAGCACCCCAAGGACATCTGACCACCCCACCAGAGCAGACCGAAGAGGCTCCCTAATGGTGCCATCGACTAGAGAGGCTCGCCTCTCTAGCACTAGAAGGAGGGCCTTCTCAGTCTCTGCTCTGGCCCTATGGAACCTCCTGCCAACTGAGCTGTGCCTCCAGGCAGAGCTGCTGACCTTCCGGAAAGATCTGAAAACCTAGCTTGCGAAGCAGGTGTGGGGTGCTGCCGGTGTGGTAGTCCCCCCTCATTAGCTTTTATGATGGCCGTCTGGGCTTTTAGTTCAATTTTAATTTGTGGTTGTTGGGAGGGTATTTTAATGTGTTTTTTTTTAAGTTTTGAGGTTCCTTTTTTATTCTTATGTGATGTTTATATTTGTGAGCCACCCGGAGTCGACTTGGTGAGGAGGGAGCAATATAAATTCAAATAATCAAATAAATATTAATTACCATTAGAACACCAAAGGACCACCAGTCTGCACTCTGTGTGTGCCCTCGTCGGTTGACCACCTCTGGGGCCATGTACTCTATCGTCCCACAGAACGAATAAGCTCTCTTGTCATGGTCAATGGCTTCTTTGCTTAGGCCAAAATCTAAATAAAGGGATACAAAATTGAATATGTAATATAAGAAAAAATTATCATCACCTCAAGTGCAACAATTTAGGTAACAGAGCAATTCAATGTAATTCCGCTCAGATACAACAATAGGTAGATTTGCTCAGCTTGCTCTCCTCAAGATTCTTGTTTCTCTACCACCATTTTGGTTGCAAAAATTCTGGTTGCATTCTGATTTTAAACACATTTTCCTTCAGAGCTGAAATCCAACAAAATCTGGTGACCCAAGTTTGGGAACTTCTGGGATACACAGATTTTATTTAAAATTCAAGCCACACATTATGGGAACTACATACTGTGTAGCTATCTCTCCCCCCTTTCTATTATCAATAAGAGTTGTGGAAATAGGAATCCATATAGGGGAGGTGGAGTTTAACAAAGATCACCTTTTTCACTGTAAGGAATCAAAATAGGGGCTTTTGCTTTTAATGAGTAAAGCAATATCTTTGAGGTCTTTATTCCCTGGGCAGAGCTAGAGAAGCCTGGGAAAACGCCCTTCCAGACAGGTGCTGATTAGTTTACTTTGAATGTAGTCATAACAGGCTGAAAACTGTGAGAACGGAACTAAGATGATGGACATTGTATGATGTGCTTTTATTGGTTAAAATCCTGGAATAGGAGGAATGAGTGAAAAGATGGGTTTTGTTATATTGGAATGTGAGAGAGAAACCCCATGATTATGCCATGCCTTAGATTTGCTTTGCCACGATGTGTGCTGGTGAGTAAACCATAGTAAATTGTAGTCAAATCTGTTAGCAGCCTGGGCTAGGCCAGAGAAATATAGCTAAATATGCTTTTTTTGTTTTATTCTGGGAAAGAGGAGAGCAAAAGGTGGTTCAGGGAGGGGGAAGCACCATGAGTTTAATCACTTAAATGTCCCAGAAATATACTGATTTGCAAACATTGTTGACAATTTGAAGGGTGGCTGGATTCATCTGTACAATATTACTCAGAGTGTCAGGCCAGTAAAACCAGTGGGGGATTCAGCAGGTTCACACCAGTTCACCAGAACTGGTAGCAGAAATTCCGGCAGGCCCTGCCCATTCATGTTTTGAAATAAAGTAGTTCTAATTCGGGTGCAACACAGGGCTTTCCCCCTGGTCACGCCCACCATACGATGCCCACAGAGTAGGTAGTAATTTTTTAAAAAATCCCACCACTAAGTAAAACATCAAAGATTACCTTCAACATTAGCTGTGAGTCCTGCTAGAGTAACAGGCCCTGGCAAACACCTAAGGATGCCAGGTGTTGACTCAAGCCCTGCCATATGAAAGATGTGACTGGAAGAATATATTGCAGGCAAATTGCAGAGAACATATGCTACATACCTGTGATCTTAATGTGTCCGTCTTCATCTAGAAGAATGCTAGAGGACAATGAAATGAGAAGCTTAGTTTACAATGCAAAATGTATTGAATAAAAATACAGAATGTTAAACTAATTCAGTGTGAAGAAAACCACATTCTCTTCATTTTCATTTCTTCTTTCTGCCACCTGGGGTTCATTTTTCATACTTTCCTTCTACATCCTCAGCAGAGGGTGCACAATAAAAGTCATATGCAATTTTCCTAGTCCAAGGTTTATATTACTGTATTATTTTAAGAATCAAGTCTTTGAAAAGCTACAGTAGTAAGTCTCACTCACATTTTGTTTTGTTTTTCAGTTAATGTAAACTGAAACAAAGTTATCTTCTATAGAATGTTTGTAGGCTGAGAACAGGTTGCTACATAATATAATTACTGTATATGAGTACTAGTAGTTGCAACTACTATTATTGAACAATTATTTTCATCTCTCCCCCCTCCCCCTTGGTCTTCTTTCTAACAAAGCTTAATTATATGAATTGCAGTCCCACTACACTGATGTATGTACAATTGTGGCTTCTCAACAACATTGAGTTTGAGCAACAATAAAATTATCTGATTGTTCTACCCATATTGTTAAACAGCTCCTACTTTTAGACTGTGGTGGCTTAGTGGTTAAGTGGTTAAGATGCTGAACTCAATGACTGGAAAGTTGACAAGTCAGCAGTTCGAGACCCAAGTACTGGATGATGGAGTGAGTTCCCACCTCTGTCCCAGCTCCTGCCAACCTAGCAGTTTGAAAGCAAGAAACTGCAAGTAGATAAATAGGGACCACTTCAGTGGGAAGGTAAACAGTGTTCCGTGCACTCTGGTGTCTAGTCATGCCTGCCACATGTCCACAGAAACATCTGCAATTGCAGATATAAACAGAGATGATCACTGAACCCTAGAGTTGGATATGACTGGCTTTCGAGCAAGGGCAACCTTTACCTTTATGGTACAGGTACACCAGGCAGAATGCATATGGACATATGGACTGACCTGGCCAACAGATATATGGCCTGTGGACTGGACTACTGATCAGTTGAATGGCCTGCCTGTGGGGCATTGAGGAAATCTTTGGGAGAAATCTTCAGCACTTTTTACCAAAAGGAAATAGTCAATCATAATTTCTCCCAGTTTGGATTTTTGCACAATGCAATGAACGAGAAGAGAGATACATGACTGCTGTGGCAACAAGGCTCTGGTTGAGCTGAAAGATGATGACACAATACAGACAGGCTAGAGCAGGGATGCCCAAACTATGGCCCGGGGCCCGAATCTGGACACGAATGCCAATTCATCTGGCCCACGACACCCTCATCATTCCCAGAAGAGGAAGTAAAACGCACCCATACTCCCAATTCCAGGAGCGACAAGGGCATCATGGGCTGAATGAATTGTTGTCAGGGGCCAGATCCAGTCCCTGGGCCGTAGTAACTGGCCCCCTGAACCACATGACTGGCCCATGGCCCAAAAGGTTTGGGCACCCCTGGGCTAGAGAGATGGATACTTTCAGTGGCTCCAAGCACAGAGTATATCCTGATAAGAAATTACAGTCATAATCATGTGCTGCAGAAAAAAAGGATGTTTTAATCTCTGGATTAAAAGGAAAGGTTGTGCAATGCACTTTTTCTCTTAATGTGCTCCACCAATACAGAACTGAGTATTAGGGGTGAAGGGAAAGAAGTGGACCTGAATGCAGAAAAATTTGAGGGCAGTGGAACAAGAAGCAATTGCTGCCTGGGAGAAGGGACTCGGACTTGGAGTCGCACTCATTTGACACTGACATGCTTTTCTGTTCACTTTTTCCTCATATAGTGTTTATTTTTGTAGATGTTTATATTGCACTCTGTTGTTAGAAATCCATTGATTCTCCTGTGATTTCTTTTATACTATGCCTCTAAATAAACCTTCAAATTAACTCCACCTGTGAATAGCCTCAGATTGTCTCTGGTTTACACCTATTACCCACTGGGGCAAAAAGATAATTTTTGTTTTCACACATCACCTGTGGGTTGAATAGGAATAAAGATTTCCTTTTCACTCTGTATGCATAAACAATCTTACCATGGAAGAAACCATGTTTTTTTTAATGGTACTGTTAATATTACCATTGCTCTCATTTTCTCTGATCATACTCCCTCAATTAGTGATAGTCTTTATCCATAACTCATGAGAACATCTCATGCATTTGAAAAGGAACTTCTCTCTATGAGTCTAGACCACAATGAGTGTGCTTGTTTTTAAGGTGCTACATGATTCTTGGTTGATTATGAGGAAGCAGAATCAAGATTGTAAGGGCATGTATGTAATCAAAGGAAAGTAAGTTGATTTAAAACTTTCACAAACTTATTTTTGGAGTAGCTTACTTTTCTGGTTTCAAATCCCTGTAAATAATGCCAAGACTATGGAGATGATCTAATGCCAAGGCCAGCTCAGCTAAGTAAAACTTTACATCTTCTTCTGTAAACATTACCTATGAGAAACAGAAAACTGGATCATTTAATGGATAAGAGCAAGTGTATCAATTTACTGATTTTTCAGTTGGAAAAAGTTGCAAAACACCAGTTCAGGAATGCAATGATTAGCAGGTTATGAACAAGACAGAGAGAAAATTAATAACTAATTTTTAAATTAAATTTATTCAATTAAATATATTCAGAGGGACATTTATCATATACTGTATCAGATAAGTCTGGCCAGACATCCTACTACGGGAATGGAGTAGACTGTACAGCCAGCGACTTAATGCTGAGTGTTGAGTGGCAGTAAATAACCTGATTCCCTAAAGGGGCCAGCAGCCACAGGTGGATGAGCCTCTTTAGGTGGGGCGATGGTCCCCCTCAGTGGAGGAAATTCCACTGGAAACCATCATATTGGGCCCAATGACAAAATGAGCAGAAGAGGCCAGATGGACTGGCTGTGAAGGCACACCTTGTTAATATGCTCAAGGATGTGGCAGTCCATTGCAGTCCCAGTGTCAAATTCTGCATGTCTCATTTCACGTGCGGCAGGAGATGGCATCGTGATCACAGTGTGTGGGTCACTTCATGGCAAGCTGGGATCCACCTTAAACAAATCCACGCCAATGGCATTTTTTCTGTTTGTCATTCTTTTTTCATCCATCAACTATGAAAATGAGTTTCAGAGAAAGACATATACTCTGATGCGAGTAGCTGCTGCTGCTGCTATCAGATATTGGGTTGAACACATTATCCTTCTCATACAGAAAAGTTCTAATACATCTATATAGTACATCTATACATCCACGGTAAGAACCCTATGGACCAGAACAAAAGGCAAAACAAAAGAGGCAAGTTAGATGAAACAGGATGCTTAACACAGATCAAAAGAAGGGGAGGGACGGAAGAGGGGGAGGAGAAATACAGTGTTGCAAAGAACAATACTGCATAGGAACATGGAATGTGAGGTCGATGAACCAAGTAAAGCTGGAAGTGGTGAAAAAGGAGATGGAAAGAATAAACATTGACATCTTGGGAATCAGCGAGCTAAAATGGACAGGGATGGGTGAATTCAACTCAGAAAACCATCACATCTACTACTGTGGTCAAGAAAACTTCAGAAAAAATGGAGTAGCCATAATTGTCAACAAAAGAGTGAGAAAAGCAGTAATGGGATACAATCTCAAAAATGATAGAATGATGTCAGTCAGAATACAAGGCAAACCTTTTAATATCACTGTAATCCAAATATACGCACCAACCATGGGCGCAGATGAAGCCACAATGGACCAGTTCTATGAGGACCTACAAGACCTCATAGAACAGACACCAAGAAATGATGTCCACATTATCTTGGGAGATTGGAATGCCAAAGTAGGAAATCAAAAAATAGATGGAATAACAGGCAAGTTTGGTCTTGGAATGCAGAATGAAGCAGGGCTAAGATTGATAGAGTTCTGTCAAGATAACACACTGGTCATAGCAAACACCCTCTTCCAGCAAGACAAGAGGCGACTTTACACATGGACATCACCAGATGGCCAACATCTAAACCATATTGATTACATACTCTGCAGCCAAAGATGGAGAACCTCCATACAGTCAGCAAAAACAAGACCTGGAGCAGACTGTGGCTCAGATCACAACCTACTAATAGCAAAATTTAGACTTAGACTAAAGAAAATAGGGAAAACAATCAGGCCAGACAGATATGACCTAGACAATATCCCTAAGGAATACATAGTGGAGGTGAGGAACAGATTTAATGGTTTGGAATTGATAGACAGAGTGCCAGAAGAATTATGGATAGATGTGCAGGACATCATGCAGGAGGCAGCAAGGAAAACCATACCAAAAGAAAAGAAGCATAAGAAAACAAAGTGGTTGTCTGATGAGACTGTTAAAATAGCAGAGGAAAGAAGGAATGCAAAAGGCAAAGGAGAAAAGAAAAAATACAGTCACTTGAACACAGAATTTCAAAGAAAAGCAAGGAGAGACAAGGAAATCTATTTAAATGAACAGTGCAAAGAAATAGAGGAAAGCAACACAAGAGGCGGGACTAGAGATCTTTTCAAAAAAATTGGGGAAATCAAGAGAACATTCAAAGCAAAAATGACCATGATAAGAGACAAAGACGGCAAGGAGTTAGCTGATGCAGAAGAGATTAAGAAAAGATGGAAAGAATACACAGAGGAACTTTACAAAAAGGACCTCAACACCACTGATAATCACAATGAGGAGAACATTGAACTTGAGCCAGACATCCTAGAGAGTGAAGTCAGAAAGGCCCTAAAAAGCACTGCAAACAACAAAGCTAGTGGAGATGACGGTATCCCAGTTGAATTTTTCAAAGCTCTAAAAGATGACGGAATCAAATTACTGCATTTGATATGCCAGCAGATCTGGAAATCAAAACAGTGGCCACAGGATTGGAAAAGATCACTATACGTTCCAATCCCAAAGAAGGGTAGTGCCAAAGAATGTTCAAATTATTGAACAATTGTGCTCATCCCACATGCTAGCAAGGTCATGCTCAAGATAATACAGGATAGACTTCAGCAGCACGTGGAGAGAGAATTGCCAGAGGTGCAGGCAGGTTTCAGAAGAGGCAGGGGGACTAGAGACCACATTGCTAATATACGATGGATCATGGAGAAAACAAAAGAATATCAGAAACAAGTATACCTCTGCTTTATTGACTACACCAAGGCCTTTGACTGCGTGGACCACAATAAAATGTGGCAAGTACTTAAAGAAATGGGAATACCAGAACACCTCATATGCCTCATGAGAAATCTGTACAAGAGTCAAGAAGCAACTGATAGGACAGAACACGGAATGACAGAATGGTTTGGAATAGGAAAAGGAGTAAGACAAGGCTGCATTTTATCACCCTACCTTTTCAACCTATACACAGAGCACATAATGTGCAATGCAGGGATGGAGGAATCACAATATGGGATCAAAATTGCTGGGAGAAACATCAACAATTTGAGTTATGCAGATGATACCACCCTAATGGCAGAAAGTGAGGAAGATTTAAAGAAGCTACTGATTAGGTTGAAAGAAGAGAGTGCAAAAGCTGGCCTGAGACTCAAGAAAACCAAGATAATGGCAACAGGCCCTATCAGCACCTGGAAAGTAGACGGGGAAGAAGTAGAAGCAGTGATGGATTTTACTTTCTTAGGATCTAGGATCACTGCAGATGGTGACTGCAGCCATGAAATAAAGAGGCAACTGATTCTAGGGAGACAAGCCATGAGAAACCTGGGGAACATAGTGAAAAGTAGAGACATCATCTTGCAAACAAAAATCCGTATAGTCAAAGCAATGGTATTCCCGGTGGTAATGTATGGATGCGAGAGCTGGATCATTAGGAAGGCTGAGCGCAGAAGAAATAGATGCCTTTGAGATATGGTGTTGGAGGAGAGTTTTGAGAGTACCCTGGACAGCGAGGAGAACAAATAAGTCAATCTTGAAAGAAATCAGTCCTGACTGCTCCTTAGAAGGTCAAATAGTAAAGATGAAGCTGAAGTACTTTGGACACCAAATGAGAAGAGAGGATTCACTTGAGAAAGCCTTGATGCTGGGAAAGGTGGATAGCAAAAGAAAAGGGGGACGGCCAAGGATGAGATGGCTGGATGGCATTGTGGACACAGCGGGCACTGAGCTGAGCAGGCTGAGGAGGATGGTGGAGGACAGGGGTGCCTGGAAATCAATGGTCTATAGGGTCGCAAAGGGTTGGAAAAGACTGTGCGACTGAACAACAAATACATCCACTAGATGTCCTTTCCTTTCTCAAACTTACTAAGTATGTTAATGGGCAGCATGTTAGTTCTTTCTTTCAACATATGTAATCATTGTTTGCGGGGGGTGGGGGGGAATAATTTGTTAATAATGACACCATGTGGAAACTATTTCATAAAACAAAGCAATACTGTCATTCAAAATATTCTATTTGCTTCTGTCTCTAAAGGATATTCATTTGCTTTCTTTTGAAATTTGGGACAAATCTCCAAAATGTGCAAAAAACACTTCATCGGGGAATGGGGAAACAAGCTCAAGAAAATCTTGACAACGTCTGAAGAAGAGTGAGTCCCAAGATGATGATTTCAAACAACCACACAACCCTTTTATCTGTAGAGATTGATTTATTAGGTCAAATGGGGCACTGCTACAGCTCAGGGTCAAGCATGAATGGATCACAGACTGAGTAGGGAGAGCATGTCAACCCCAAATTGAAGGGAGGGGGCTTCTCCAATGGCAAGCCACCTATGAATCCTCCTCACCCTACATGCCTCCTTAGCAAAGAAGAAGAGTTTGAGCTCCGTGTGTGTTCCCTTCAAACTAAACTCCTAGAATTCCACTTTGTCTTTGTGGGGGCAGAAAGGAGAAGAGGGAGACACTAGCAGACACAGGAATTTCTAATTTGGGGGGCAAAACATATTTTTCTGCTCCTCAAATGAACTGTAGAGAAAATGAATGGGGTAGAGGTGAGGGAGTATCAGAGTGTCCCTGATACTATCTCTGTGTAGGTGTGAATTATTGCTTTGTGTGAGAGAGGGTGGGGAGAATGGATGGAGGAGGGACAAAAGGGGAGAGAAGGAAAGAAGAGGGAGAATGACAGAGACAAAGGGGTGGAGTGAAGGAGGGAGAATGTGGACTGAGATCTCTCACTCGCTCTCTCTCTGTGCACAAGTACAACTTGCTCTGTCCCTGACTGGAGCTGTGCCATATCCTCCATCAACCATAATAGGCACTAGTCATAAATGATTTTGATCCCAAAGGCTGATGGTTTACAGAATAGGTGCCATATGCTCAAAACGCACACATGCAAGCACAAGCATACATGCATGTGCAAGCAAACACAGAAAAACACACATCCCAACAGTTCCCTTCTTTATTTGGAGACAGTAAGTGTGAGAAGAGCTGAAGGAAGGTGCGGAGGCCCCTTCATCACTCTCTCACCCAATGTTCTCTATACAAATCACTGTTTCCTCAGTGCCAGTAGTGCAATGTTCTTCTTCTTCTGTGTCTAGGCCAGACGTGAAACTGCCAAAATGAAGGCACATTTTGGTGAGTTCATTCTGCAGTTCCTTTTTCCTGACCTAGCAATGTTAAGTCTTTGTGAAATCAGGGGGAATTTAGGAGGAGGGGAGTTTGGCAGCAAGGGGAGGATCACGGTTCTCAGTGTCAGGTGCAGGTTATGTCCCCCTGTTTCAAAGTACTGTATAAACATATATACTGCTCCCCTTCTGGCTGTGATAACCGAAAATCATTATTTTTGTATTTCAAGAGCACATAAGCCCATGATGGTGAACCTTGGCACTCCAGATGTTCTTGGACTTCAATTCCCATGAAGCCCAAACCCCCATGATTACTGCGATTAATCTGGCCCGCACTGCCCTAATTGCTCCTGGAAGCAAAAGTAAAATGTGTGTATTTCTGTACAAGCGCATTTTACTTCCGCTTCCAGGAGTGACGAGGGTGGCGTGGGCCAGATGAATCGCAGTAAACCCATTTGTGCGGGTTCATGGGAGCTTGGGCTTCTGGGAATTTAAGTCCAAGAACATCTGGAGTGCCAAGGTTCACCATCACGGACATAAGATATCCCCCCTGTTGTGTTCTAAAGCCTGTGCCTTTAAACAATGTACCTATCCATGTGTATCCAATGTAACCTTTTCTATGTGTAACATTGTAACCTTCAGCTGCATCACTGTAACCTTAATAGGACGCGAGCTAGTGACCACTAGATGGCAATAGCGAGCGTCCAAGCTCATTGGTCCAAGACTCACCTAGAACAACAGCGCGGGAAGATTCCCGCCACTACCTTCACCTGGACAAGAAGGGCGTGACCTACAATGACGTCACGCGGACAGTAGCCAATAGACTGTCAAGGAGCCACATTCAAATGTATAGCCACTGTATATATTGAGCTGTTCATCCGCCATTACCACATGTTCCCTCTGACCAGCATGTAATAAAGTTGTGTTAAGCCAGCTCTTCGGCTGTCCTGGTGTCTTTGGTCCCATACCCTAAACCCCCTCAAAAAATATAATTATCTAGAATGAGTCTTCCTCATACTAGAAAGTGTAAGTTCTCTATTGTACTTTCCCCACACGATTTCTAAACCCAGCCGCCCCCAAGGATCTACTTTTAAAAGATTTTAAAACTTTTTTGTACCCAATACTACAAATTTAAGGGTATTTTCATGCTAATCGTAAGCTTCCAAACGGCTACATCTCTGTTTCTTTATGGAGAGACGGAAATTGCATTTCTCTGTATAACGGATAGCAGAAGAGTGGCTCCATGTTGCCCTGTCATGACTTCAGCTGCAAGAGATATTGAAAGCCACAGGAAGATAACTGACAGGCAGGTCACCTGCAGTCAAAGAAATGTTTCCCTGGGAGAGAATCTGAAAGCCCATCTGCTCTGAGGCAGTGGCTAGCCTTACTTGGTGCTGATACAGCTACTCAGGCAGAATTTAAAACTGAGCAGTCATTAGTGTTTCCCCAGACAGCAGACATTGAAAACCTGTACCACCAGATGTGAGAAAGAAGAAAACAGTATTTTTTAAGCAGTTGATGGTGGTAGTCTGGTGAATTTCATCCTCCTTACGCTGGAAATTACTTGTCATCATTATATTTATGCCCCCTCCCCCGGGGAAAGTAGCACTCATATGGGGTGAACTGATATGTTAGTTACCACCTGCAGCTACTGCATAAAACCCCTGCAGGTAACTATTCATCTCGGAGTAACATGTCAGCATTGAGTTATTATAGGCAACAGCACATTATTTCTCACTGCATAGCTCACCCGCAGGGGATAAAAGGTTTTCAGCATTTACTAAAGGCAATGATTAACATGTGAATCAGCCGTGAAACATACAGAAAGAAAAAGGAGAAGCTAGCAGGAGTAGAAGTATCTAATGTGGTATAGTAGATAGAGTGACAAGTCTAGGACTCTGCAGACCAGGGTTCAAATCCCTGCTCAGCAATGGAGATCCACTGGGGGTCTGGTAAAACCATTCCTTAAATATTTCACTTCCATGGTCTCTATAAGTCAGTTCTGACTCTATGGCACATGATAAACAAGAACAGATAGAATCTTAAGTAGAAGGGTGTAGCATTAGCTTGAACAAATACAAAAAGGTGAAAATGAATTAAGATGGAAACAAAATCACATTTAAGGCCTAGAATGAAAGCTATATTTTCCTAAATTACCTGGGAGTAGCCCTAGAAGTAGGCTAGTTGTGTATAGTATTTCCCCTACGAGCATTAGCTTTTGTAAAGTCTGAAAACAGATCAACCTCCTGTTTTACTCAGTTGAATACATAATTTCTCTCTCTGCCAAAATCAAAACCTTTCCTGTTAAAAGTCATTTTTGAGTTTTGATGATAACCAATGGGATACAGTTATCCCAGGCTACAAACTGTACAGGAAGGATAGGAAGGGGCAAACGGGAGGTGGTGTAGCCTTGTATGTCAAAGAAGTGATAAAATCGTATGAATTGGAATATCTAGGTGATTTGGAGTCACCATTAGAAGCTCTGTGGGTAAGAGTACCAGACCACAAAGATGGTCTAACAGTAGGCATATACTATCGGCCTCCAACCCAAACTCTTGAGGGAGACTGGCAGTTGGAGAATGTTGTAAAGGAGGCATCCAAGAAGGGAAGCCTGGTTATAATGGGGGACTTCAATTACCCTCACATAGACTGGGTGAACTGTTGTTCAGCACATGATAAAGAGATAAAGTTCCTAGATATGCTAAATGATTGTTCCCTGGGACAGATGGTTGAAGACCCAACTAGAGGTACAAGAATCCTTGACTTGATCCTGAGCAATACTCAGGATCTGGTGCAAGATGTTAATGTGACTGATCCAATAGGGAACAGTGACCACAACTCAATTATGTTTAACTTGATCATAGACTGCAAGTCACTGATAAAATCTAACACAGAGACTTTAAATTTTCAAAAAGGAAATTTCCCAAAGATGAGGAAACTAGTAAAAAAGAAGCTGAAAGGGAAAATTGAGAGAGTCCAAACACTCCAAGAGGCATGGAGGCTGTTTACAAAAACAATAACAGAGGCCCAATTGGAATGCATACCCAAAAGGAAAAAGGGCACTGCCAGGTCCAAGAGGACTCCAATGTGGCTTACAGGAGCTGTTCGGGAAGTGATCAAGAGCAAGAAAAGCTCATTTAGAAGATGGAAGGCTTGTCCAAATGAGGACAGCAGGCAGAAACATAAATTCTGGCAGAACAAATGCAAGGCAACAATCAGGAAAGGAAAGCAAGACTTTGAGGAGCGTATAGCTAAAAATACTCAGAGAAATAACAAAGACTTCTTTAAGTACATTAGAAGTAAGAATCCAACTAGGAAGGCCATTGGACCATTAGATGACAATGGAAGGCAAGGGGTTATTAAAGAGGAAACAGAGATTGCAGAGAGACTCGATGAATTCTTTGCTTCAGTATTCACTGAAGAAGACAGAGACCACATGCCCAAAACAGAGCCTATCTTCGTAGGGAGGGAAACCGAAGAATTAAGCAAGATAGAAATAACCAGGGAGGAGGTCCTTGCATGTCTTGTTAAGCTAAACACTAACAAATCACCAGGACCAGATGGCATCCATCCACGAGTTCTCAGGGAACTTAAAGATGAAATTGCTGATCTCCTAGCCAAAATATATAATCTTTCCCTCAAATCAGGCTTTGTGCCTGAAGACTGGAAGGTAGCGAATGTAACACCAATTTTCAAAAAAGGATCCAGGGGTGATCCAGGAAATTACCGACCGGTCAGTTTGACATGTGTCCCAGGTAAAGTGATGGAAACCATCCTAAAAGATAGAATTAATAGGCACATAGAAGAGAAGGCGCTGCTAAAGGAGAGCCAACATGGCTTTTGCAAGGGCAAATCATGCCTCACTAATTTGTTGGAATTTTTTGAGAGTGTCAACAAGCATGTGGATAAGGGGGATCCAGTTGACATTGTTTATCTGGACTTTCAGAAGGCTTTTGACAAGGTCCCACATCAAAGGCTCTTGAATAAACTTACCAGTCATGGAATAAAGGGACAGGTCTTGTCCTGGATCAGCAACTGGCTAAGGGACAGGAAACAGAGGGTAGCACTAAATGGACACTTCTCCAAGTGGAGGGAAGTAAAGAGTGGGGTCCCCCAAGGTTCAGTACTGGGACCCCTGCTTTTCAACCTCTTCATAAATGATCTAGAGGTAGGAGTAAATAGCAAGGTAGCCAAATTTGCTGACAACACTAAATTATACAGGGTAGTGAAAATTGTGAGAAATTGTGAGGAGCTCCAGAGGGATCTCTTGACACTGGGGGAGTGGGCAAAACAGTGGCAAATGAGCTTTAACACTAGTAAGTGCAGAGCGATGCATGTTGGGGCAAAAAACACCAATTATATTTATAAACTGATGGGGTCTGAACTCTCTGCGACAAACCAGGAAAGGGACCTTGGTGTCCTGGTGGACAACTCAATGAAGGTGTCAACCCAGTGTGCCTCAGCAGTGAAAAAAGCAAACTCAATGCTAGGGATCATTAGGAAGGGTATAGAAAATAAGTCAGCAAGTGTCATTTTGCCTCTTTATAAATCTATGGTGAGGCCCCATCTGGAATACTGTGTACAGTTCTGGTCGCCATACCTCCAGAAGGATATTATGGAGTTGGAGAAAGTGCAGAGGAGGGCAACCAGAATGATTAGGGGACTGGAACACCTTCCTTACCATCTGAGGCTGCAACGCTTGGGCCTTTTCACTCTTGAGCGACGGCGTCTAAGAGGTGATCTGATTGAAGTTTATAAAATCATGCACGGTGTGGACAAAGTAGATAAGGAAAAACTGTTTTCCCTATCGCACAACACTAGAACTAGGGGACACTCGATGAAACCTTTGGGTACTAGTTCTCAAACAAATAAGAGAAAGTACTTTTTCACCCAGAGGATCACTGGTCTATGGAATTCCCTGCCAGAAGAAGTGGTGACAGCTGTTAGTCTTGACAGCTTTAAGAAAGGATTAGACAAGTTCATGGAGGACAAGGGGATCAATGGCTATAATTATGGATACTTAAGGACAACCTCGGGGTTGGAAAGATAGGCAGGGTATCTCTCAATGCCATTTCCAGGGAATCCTAAGCAGGGGAAGGCATCTTCTTGGGAATACCCTGAAGGAAATGGTGAGCCAACTGTGTGAGACAGAATGCTGGACTGGATGGGCTGTGGCCTGTTCCAGCAAGGCTGTTCTTATGAGTTGACTAGATTTGGTCTGCTGCCTATTGACTTTGGAGTTAAAGTACACATATTTCAGCAAGGAAAGGGAAAACAAGTATCCATTTCCCATCGTGCAGGATGCTTAGACATCTTCCAAGTATGAAATGTGTTTTGAGTGCTAGAACAAATAAAGGGTGATGATGGACAGGTAGCCACCTCTAAGAAGTCTAGTAAACCCCATTGGCACTGCCAGCAATTAGGAGCAAGCATTGCTTCTGTTTCCAGCTCAGGTATATCGGGCAATCGGGCTTTATCCTACCCCACTATTACTATTGGCCATGAGGCGCCAATAGCAATGTATGGGATTTCCCCTCAACCCCCAAATAGATGCCCCCACCGCTCCCTGTCCAGTGCCTTCCCATGGTGCACACCCCTGCTCCAGCTGCTTTATTGTTTCACACATGGGGCTCTGCTAACCATTCACACCCAGAGGGGGTGGGCTATTCTATTTTTTTACCCCAAAGCTGATCTAAATGAGAAAAAGACAGGATGTCTATACATAGGAAATATTCCTTTTTGGATTACTACTCCTCAAATACCCCCAGCAGATTTTAATTTTGTAAGCTCCAGAATGTTCTGATGCTTAAAATGAATGTTTCAAGCTAATCTAATATTGCCCTAGGCAGATATTATGGGCAATGTCTACCCAGAAGCTTTTCCCAAAAGAGAAGATTTCCTCTTCTTTCTAAGATAGGCAGGTATCTGTTCCCAATCATTCACATGGTAAGGGAGGATCGCAGCAGCCTGAATGGTTAGGAAGGAATGCTCCCCTTTTCACCATGCTATAAAACAATGTGTAAACATTCATGTTCTCCATCATTCTCTATCAAGCTATGGAGAACAAAATAGAGATGCAAGGAAAGACAAAAGAAAGATAAAAAATAGGTATGTCTAGATCAGCTGTTCTCAACTTTGGGTTCCCAGACAGTGCCACAATCAGTGTGGGGGGGGCGCAAGTAGGACTCCTGTCCCGGGCCCGGAGATGACAGGGGCCCATTGGCGCCGGGAAACAAATGATGTGCGCATGTGCAAACAGACCACGCATGCGCAGAAAACTACAGGGTATGGCGGCGCCGGGAAATCACCGATGTATGCATGTGCAAACAGACCATGCATGCACAGAAACCATGGAGGCGTAGCCAAAATGTGTGTGGGGGGCACATACCGGGCTTGGAAATTTCTGATGTCGGCCCTGTTCCCAGATGTTCTTGGACTACAACTCCCCGAAATCTTGGCCAGCACAATCAATGGTAAAGGCTTCTGGGAGATTTAATCCAAAAAATAAATCTGGGGACACAAGGTTGAGAAGCAGTTCGGATAGAGATTAGATAGTTGGGAACCAGTTTAGATGGACATTATATTGAGGATTTTGTGACAAAGTAACAATAGCTGATCCCTGCTCTTCAAACAAAAAAGCTAGTAATTAATCAGGGTGGGGTGGGTGGGAATTGGAGCACTTACAACTTGAAATAAACCCTCAAAATACCTTAGCAAGGGCCATGATATGTGAATCATATTTGCATATGACTATCATCCTTCTATGAATCAATGTAAATCAAAAGCCCTCTCCTGAGCTAAATAGAAGTTGTTGTCAAGCAACATACTTTAGTTTACCTTGTTAAAACCAATGTTGCTGTTATGTGCTGTCAAGTAGGAGCCAACATATAGTGACTGCAACAGGACTTTCCAGGTTAAAAAAAGGTATTTCATGAGTGGCTTTACAAGTTCTGCATCCCCAGTATATTTCCATGGCTAATTGGGGATTTGAACCCATGCTCCTGAGTCCTAGTCCATCATTCTGCACTACACCAACTGGGGATTATCAAAACCAATAGGGCTACCAAAAAAAGGAAACCCTCTTCCAGAGCAGTTGCTGAAATAGCAGAAAGTCATGTTCTTGCTTGTATCCAAATCCACACACTACATATAGGGTATCTATGAGACAGGGGTTCCCAAAGTTTTCGTGCTGTGGGCCAAACCACACCCCCGGACAGCTGAGTGGGCCAGTCATGCTGCTGTAAAATGTGTCCACAGCTGTCAGAAACATGTTTATGACAGCCACAGGTGCATTTACGGAAGCTTTTATGGCAGGCGCAGGTGTGTTTATGCTGAAAAATTAACTAACAAAAGGTTATGGGACACTGAAGGCAGGACACGTAATGTATAAGAATGCTCACTTACTCCATTCCCTCCCTCCCCTCCTTGATTTTCAGGAGTGAATCTTTTTTTTTTGTATGGAAAAGGTGGGGAGGGTAATGAATTTGTTTTTTTCATGTATTCTTTGTTATGTTTTTTCTATGTTGTCTTATATGTGGAAAAAGGGATGTATTGTTTGTATTAGTACATGCGACCTGTTGAGACTAAGTAGAGAAATTTGTTTGTTTAAACATGAAGAGTATTAAAATACTTTCGTAGAATGTGAAAGGCACTGGTAATCAATTAAAGAGAAAATGTTTAGAATTGGCCATTAAAAA
This sequence comes from Bradypodion ventrale, assembly GCA_035047345.1. NCBI lineage: Eukaryota > Metazoa > Chordata > Lepidosauria > Squamata > Chamaeleonidae > Bradypodion > Bradypodion ventrale. The sequence continues at coordinate 86,336,667 of JAWDJE010000001.1, read as the reverse complement.
AGATAAACCCGACATAATTTTTTTGCAAGAGACCCATCAAAAAACAGATAATGTTAATAATATAAAATTGGGGTGGATTGATTTGTACGAGAAGTCTTTCGGGAGTTCTAAAGCAAGGGGTGTGTGGCAATATTAATTTCAAAAAGGGTTGGTTTTACAAAGATTGACAGTATAGTTGACCCACAGGAAAGGTACCTCATTGTAAATGGTTTAATTGATAATGTGGAAATAACGTTTGTAAATGTATATGCCTCAAATGAAAAGCAAGGAGAATTTTTAGAAAATCTGCATCAAATTTTGGAGAAAAAGAAATTAAGAAGAATAATAGTTGCAGGCGATTTTAACCTTATTAGTTCTGAACAGGACACTACAAGTACGAAAAGACAAATAAGCGCATCTTAAAAAATTATGGGTTTGTGGATCAGGAAGCTAGGATTTAAGGTTGTATGGAGAGAAATTAAAGGACAGAAAGGTTACACTTTTTATTCTCAAGTACATAATTCCTATTTGAGAATTGATTATGTATTGATAAAACAGAAAATATTGAAATTGGTGTAATAAAGGAGTCAGATCATGTGAAAATATTTTTTGATGTTATTGAAAAATTGAAAATTGGAAAGGCCCCGGGAAAGGAATTTTCCAGGGGAATTTTATAAAGAATTTAAAGAGGTAGTGGTGCCTAGGTTAATGAGAATATTGAATCATGTTATGTATAGAGGAAATATACCACCCTCATGGTACAGATCTATTATAACCCTAATTCCCAAACCTGGTAAAAATTTAGAAAGGATAGAATCATATAGACTGATAGCACTTATAAATCAGGATGTGAAAGTATTTACAGCAGTTTTAACCTATAGGCTGAATAGGTTTATGAATAAATATATCAAAGATGATCAAGTGGGATTCATGAAAGGTAGAAACATGTCAGATCTAACGAGAAGGGTTCTAGATCTTATAAGCAGTGCTCAGCAAAATAAACAAAAAGTGGGGATATTATCTCTTGATATACTTAAAGCCTTTGACTCACTCCAATGGATTTCAATAAAAAAGATAATTAATAGTTATGGATTTAAGATAAAGTTTAAAGGAGTGATTGATCAATTATACCCAAAGGGTACAGCTAAAGTGAAAATAAATGACACAACTACAGATGATATTCAATTGGGTGCAGGGACTAGACAAGGGGACCCCTTATCTCCCATGTTTTTTATTATGGCAATGGAGTTGCTAGTCAATGCAATAAGAGAAGATAATGAATTAGATGGGATGGAGGGAGTTAAGATCAATCTATATGCAGATCACACACTAATTACCATTTAAAATCCTCAAAAATCTCTAGCCCTGATTCATCAACATCTTAGTGAATTTCAGGATGCAACGGGTTTAAGAGTTAATATGGACAAGTCCGAGGCACTGTTTTTTTAATGAAAAAGAAGAAGAGTTGGAAAGAATTAGGAATATGTTTAAAATATAAATTAAAAATAATATTAAGTATTTGGGGATAAACATTACAAAAAAGTTTGAAGACTTAAAGAAAATGAATTATGATAAAATAGAAGGGGAATTGATAGAAAAAATACGGCAATATACAAAATTGAATTTATCTTGGTTCGGACAAATAGCACTTTGTAAGATGAAGTTGTTGCCTAGGTTGAATTTTTTGTTTGATAACTTACAAATTCATATTAGGGAGAAAGAGTTAAAAAAAATTCAGACTCTTATCAACAATTATTGTAACAGAGGAAAGAGAGCAAGAATTCCGAAACTTCTCTGGTATACTCCGCAGAAGTTAGGCATGTTAGGAATACCAAATATTAAAAATTATTATATAGCGTTTAAACTAAGGAGTATTTGCAAACTCTTAATGAGGGAAGAAATTATATGGGAATGGATAGAAATGTGTGAATTATTAAATGTGGAAAAGGCAATTTTTCTAGATAGAACTAAGAGCTTAAGTAATTTGAAAAATAAACTGCTAATAAACTGCTTACATACATGGTCAACTCTGAAGAGAAAATTGGCTCCTGGTCTATCACCAATTATCGAATTGAAAGATGTGAAATCATTCCCAATAAATGTAGATAAAAAATAGAAGAAATTTTAGTAAGAAATGATGTGCTTTTGTTTAAAAAATTGGTTAGAAAAATGTAAGGACGAGGCGAAAAAAAAACAGATTTATTTAGGCAATTAAATTTAAATTGGTTACAAATGATTAGGGTAAGTAATTGGGATAAAAAGTATTTAGGAGAATTTAGCCCGGAAAGAAATAGGACATCATTTGAGGACATGATATATAAGTTAAGAATGGGCCATATGGGCATAAAAGGACTGGTTAGTAAGATATATAAATTATTAAATCAGGATGATAAAGCACAGGATGTACTGAGGATAGATTGGGACAGGATTTAGGAATTAAAATTGATAGGACAAAATGGTCAAACATGTGGAAGAAAAGAATAATGAGAACACTATCCGTCAGGGTAAAAGAGCACAATTACAAACTCCTGTGGAAATGGTATCTGACACCGGTCCGTTCAAGTCAAATGGATAATACAAAGTCGCAATTTTGTTAGAGATGTAAAAATGCTCTGGGCTTTTATTGTCATATGTGGTGGTACTGTGGAATTATAAAACAATTTTGGATAAAAGTTGAAAATGAAATCAAAATATCTTTGATATAGATATTAAACTGAATGCATGTATAGTCCTGTTAACAGATGTTGATGATGTTAGAATGGATAAGTATAAAAAAGAGTTATTATCCATAATGTTAACAACGGTGAGACAATGCATTGCCTGAAACTGGAAGGAAGAAAAAAATGCTTAAAATTGAAGAGTGGTATAATGAAATGTCGACGATTGCTCTTAACGATAAACTTACTTCAGAACTACATTTAAAAAAGGGAATGATTAAAGAAAATAAATTTTATGAGATCTGGAAATATTTTTTGGGAATACACATTAAATAAGGACCAAGGAGGAAAACCAAAGCCTGATCAAGTTGGTTTTTGGAAATAAAGTAGGAAACAAAGAATATACTTAGTCTATAGGGCATTATAAATATCACTGGGTGTTATGTGTTTGTTTATGTGTTCATTTTTTGTTGATATATTGATGTATTTGATGTAATGTTTATTTTTGTTATTAGAATTGTAATAAAAAAATTATTAAAAAAATAAAATAAAAAAGGTGTGTTTATGCTTCTGCGGGTGTGTTTTATAGCTGTCATAAATACATCCGCATCCAGTAGTGGTGAGGGTGGCGGTGGACCACATGAAATGGTGCCTTGGGCCGGACCCGGACTATGGGTCATAGGTTGGCCACCCCGTTCTAGGTGTTTTAGAATTCAACTCACAGAAGTCTTGACAACCAGCCATGCTAGCAAGCATGTCTGGGAATTAAAGCCCAAAATACTGTACTGTATATGAAAGATACAGCCTGAGAGCCATTGCATTATTGTAATCTAACAGGATCAAAGATCATTGCAGATGGGGATTGCAGCCATGAAATAAAAAGGCGACTGATTCTTGGGAGACAAGCGATGAGAAACCTGGGGAACATAGTGAAAAGCAGAGACATTACATTGCAAACAAAAATTAGAATAGTCAAAGCAATGGTTTTCCCAGTAGTAATGTATGGATGTGAGAGCTGGACAATTAGGAAGGCTGAACGCAGAAGAATAGATGCCTTTGAAATGTGGTGTTGGAGGAGGGTTTTGAGAATCCCCTGGACAGCGAGGAGAACAAATAGGTCAATCTTAGAAGAAATTAACCCTGACTGCTCATTGGAAGGTCAAATAGTAAAGATGAAGCTAAAATACTTTGGACATCAAATGAGAAGGGAGGATTCACTTGAGAAGGCATTGATGTTGGGAAAGGTGGAGGGCAAAAGAAGAAGGGGGAGGCCAAGGATGAGATGGCTAGATGGTATTATAGACACAATGGGCACAGAGCTGGGAGGGCTGAGGGGGATGGTAGAGGACAGAGGCGCCTGGAGGAAAATGGTCCATGGGGTCGCAAAGGGTCGGAGTTGACTGTGCGACTGAACAACAACAATCTAACAGGAGGTTAAAATGTGTGGGTCCTTTTGACCCAGGTAACTATGACTATTCACTACATTTACTCTACATTTATTCTACATTTACAAATAGCCTAACAATGGCTGAAGAATGATTTGTTATTCAAAGGGGCATCTTTTTCTTTGTAGCACTGATCAGATTACCTCTTGCTCAAGAGATCAAGTTGACTCTTTCTTAATTGCCTTTCACTGCAAGGCAAAGGCATTTCTCTTGTGCAAGCATTTTGCAGCTTATTTATTTTAAAACTTTTATCTCTCTCTATTAAGTCTTTTCATTCTCTTCTTTGTTATTATTTATTGTAATAATTGTAGTTGAAGGGGCTGCATTATTTTTAAGAAATTTTTTATACTGTTATTATAGAAACACCAAAAAGATATTTTATATAAATAAACAATATTATATAATAAACATATTCTACAAATGTTTTCTACTTTTGTCACTGCCATACAACATCTGATAGTTGTTTTTATTTTATTTTGCTTTATTCTATCATTCTCAATACTACAGAGAAAATGTTTTACTTATTTGAATTGAAAAGATTATTTGATTAAACAATATATGAAATATCACTGCTATTTCAAAATGGTTTTCAGAAGCATAAAATATCAAGTCTCCCCACCACAGATATTTTTAAAAACCATAAAATATGGATTCTATTATGAAGAGACAAATAATCATGTACAAATATTAAAATATTTAGATGAATACAACTACCAGTTATACTAAATAGACTTGTTTTAGTAGAATTGAAAACTCTGCTACGAAGAGACAAGTGCAATAATCTGAGTCACAAATTTACTAAACTTACCTCTTTGGAAAGTCTAGTGAAAAGGTCCCCTCCTCGTAAAAAATCTAGTATAAGATACAGCTTTCCTTCAGTTTGAAATGCTGCAAGCGGAAAAAGATGGAAATGTCAATGTTTAATACAGAGCATCACAAAATGACTATAACAGACAAGTGCTATTATTGTTAGGAACCTATAAGGTTGAATGTGAGGGCAAAAAAATATGGCACCTCTAAGGAAAAACTGGGAGTCAAGAAGATGGATAAATTTCAGACCAACACCTGAAAGATGGGTCTTTCAAAGAAGAAACTTACAACTCCTGCTCTACGTCATTTTCTGGTGCTTGGTGATGGAAGATTAGGGAATTTAGCAACATTTTGACCTGACTATACATGACCACGGAAATGTCTGCAGAAGCAGACAGCGCTATCTCTTCGGCTTTGAAACAGAGATGAGCACTGAACCCTAGAGTCAGATACAACTGGCTTTCAAGCAAGGGAAACATTTACCTTTATCTTTACTATTAATGGTCTAGTGCAGCGTTTCCCAACCTTTGGTTTTTGGACTCCAATTCCCAGAAGTCTGTCAGTACATTGGCTGATCAGTGCTTTGTGGAATTGACTCAGGCTTCTGGGAACTGAAGTCCAAGAACCAAAGGTTGGGAAACACTGGTCAAGTATTAAACTGCTTCTTTGCTTCAGCACTGTACTTGCCCTTCTATGTGGCCAAGAAACATCAGCAATGGATAAGCAAAGTTCAGGTTTATTTTCCTGTGCTGTCCTAACTGCTGCTTTCCCATGTTCATCATGAATTGCTAATAACTGGGAAGCAACATACTGCTAAACTCCATCCTCCAGTATAGAGTAGAAGAAAATAAAAATAAACCAAGGGCTTTAAAAGGGTGAATAAGGTGCAGGAAATTTGCAGGAAAATGGTAGAAATTGAGATAAAAGAACTTATTTTGACTGTTAGTGCAGAATCTACAACAACTTGTGGTACAGAAACTCTCTGGGAAAACACAAAATGCTTTTTGTTTTGGTTTGGGTGAGTTTGCTTTGTTTTGTTTGCTGTAATAGGGAAGAAATATTCAAGCATTCTTGAACATGTTTGCACAATACATAACTGGGTATGCATTAACCCCACCTTCTTATTCTTCACTGGCTTAAGTGAAAAAATTACATTTATGAAGAAATTCTTCCTGTTGAGATTCTCCACACAGGACAGATGGTTGAAAATTAGGAATTGGAAACACAAAAGTCTCTGAAATAAATAAATCCATGTGGGCAAGCTTCATAAACCTATAGAAATGTCAAAAAGTTCTCGAAATGCCAAAGTCATTTCAGAACAATATCCCCTGGTACAGAAGTTAGCTCCCTTACTGCCTGCTATCCTTCAAATTATCTTGCCATTGTGAATGCATTTTCCTAATTGTCACAGTCCACAGCTCCATGACTCAGATTCCTATCTTACTATATTCTCTTTGTAATCTTAGGAAGGTGTCATTATATCTGAATGCATTTTTCAACAAGACCTAGCACAAAGTAAAAACAAAAGTATTGTTCATTTTGGCTTTGTATGTTATTGTATGCTGGTGGTGCATCTGACACGAATAAAGAAAGAACTGACAATAGTTGAATTCACAATAAAATCTGAAGGCATTCACAGATTATTTGAGGGGGGAACAAGTTTACACTACCTAATTACACTCATTCTGACACTCCAAAGTTTGGCTGAATGTGCACTGAGAGCCTTTAGACATGCATTTACTGGATTTCTTGCCATGATTATCATGAGAATGCTCACCTGGAAAAGTCCTGTATTCCCCTTATACATTCAGGGGCTAATTTGAGAAAGAAATTGGAATCATGACAACACTGTGGAATATTTGAATCTGCTAGCATTAGGTGGATTTATACCACAATGGCAATTCCCAATATGGAAGAAAGTAATTCCCCCTCCCAACTTTTAATAATAATGATGGATGATTTAAGCACCACTGAACAATTGAAACCTCTGTGGAAGAGTTGCCATCCTGGTAATAAAAAAAAACCCACCCCAATGCCAGCAGTGCCAATAAACTGACATAATAAGCAGCACTAATAACAAAATTAAAAACAGGCTACAATTCACTAACATAACGTTACGCTGTGTAAATCTGAATGTGTCATCATCAATCTCTGTATTTGGTAATTGCAAGCTTCCTATTCCTCCCTAATGTTTCTTATGTTCCCTTAAATTTCTGAAACCTGCCACCACCAGTCCCAATGACCACAGCAGTAAGAAATTTTGGACATTTGACACAATAATAATAATAATAATAATAATAATAATAATAATAATAATAATAATAATAATAATAATAATAATAATAATAATAATAATAATAATAATAATTATTATTATTATTATTATTATTATTATTATTATTATTATTATTATTAATATCCTGCTTCCCTCAATCCAATGGATGACTCGAAGTGGCTTACAAAAGATATAAGGATACAATATTAGAAATACAAAATACAAAAAAATACAGTATAGCAACAATAGCAACAGTATAATCAAAAAATACAGTATTAAAGATACAAAATTCTAAAGTCTAATAGAATCAAAACACAATACAATTAGCATTTAAATAAAAAATGGTACCCTTGGCTACTAAACATCCTAATACCAAATAGTACCCTTGGCTGATAGATGGAGACTCATAAAACTTGGCCGTCCATGATGGGGTTCAATGGCTGAAAACGTCCTAGCTGAGGAGAAAGGATGTCCCGTCACAGGGCAGCTGTGCTCCCACCCCCCCTGACCAGGCGAGCCAAGGGAGGGAGCCAAAGATGTTACAGGGCTTGGCAGCAACAGCTCTTTCGCAGCACCCCCGGCAGGAACCCGGGTCAGCTGTGGTGCGCTCCCAACCCCCCTGATCAGGCAAGTCAGGGGAGGGAGCCGATGGTGTTGTGGTGGCTCGGCGGCGGCGGCTCTTTTGCAGCCCCGCGGCGGAAACCCAGGTCAGCTGTGGTGCGCTCCCCCCCCCCACTTCTTCCTCTTCCTGCTATTCCCAAAGATCCTCCCCAAATCCAAAGGGAAAACTTTGTATTACTGAATTTCACTCACTATTTGGAACTGAGCAGGTGGTTTAAAATCATATGTATCTCATGAATTTAAAACATCCAAGGTGAGTATGAATGACTTGCAGAGAAGTCTTACCGTAATGAAGTTTTACAATGAAAGGGTGATTCACTTCTGCCAATATATCTCTTTCCATTTTTGATCGTGCACGGTCGCGGACTAGAAAGAAAGAACAGTGAAACATTGGGAAAACTGGAGATTCACAATATCTGTGCTGTATTGCTACATCTACCTCTGTACTGATGCAAAACCTTGAATAACCTGTTTTATTTTGTATGCTTGTTGGTGTCCCTTATTGAAACACGATGACAAAGAATCAAAGGGAAGCCTATGCTGTGTATCCATCTGGAACTTTGCTTCTTTCATGACTGCAGTTCTCAAAGGCAAAAAGACAAGGCACTTTGAAAACTGAACAGTAGAAACTGCTCCATTGAAAATAGGAAATAAAATTGTCACCATACTTTTCATCCTCTCCTGCAGGAACCAGGCCATTCCTTGCATGTCAGGGTGCAGATTCTGCCTCTCTGTTAATTTACATCACACTTAATAAATAGAGCAGTGATATAGCTGACGGATGACCATCCCTTTTCTCCATGGATTATCTATTAATACTTTAGGACAGGGATGCCCAAACTTTTCAGTGGGCTGGTCACATGGTTCAGTGGGCCGGTCACATGGTTCAGTAGGCCAGTCACATGGTTCCTACCACCAGAAGTGGAAGTAAAACGTGCCTTGCAATCTGTTTTGCAACAGGATGAGATAGATTTTAAGATGCCATTTTCTCTGCTTAAATCAGGGGTGCCCAAACTATGGCCTGTGGGCCAGATCCAGCCCCTGATACCAATTCATCTGGCCCATATGTGCACATGTTACTTCTACTTCTACCAGGAGCAACAAGGGCAATGCAGGCCAGGTGAATTGGCATCAGGGCCGGATCTGGCCTATGGACTGTATTTTGGGCACTCTTGCTTTAGGATGACAGATTGACATTAACATAGGATAACTAACTAGCTGGCATTAGTGGGAACTAGTAACAAAAGATCAGTCTCCTGACAGCTAGAAACCACCCTCCAGATTTTAAAGTAGGATATCAATCAAAGCTTGGAGAATGCAATACTTTATCTGGAGAAACACAGCAAGAGATAGAGAAAAAGCTCAGGTTTCTGTCTGGAACTTGGGTGGAATATTTGAAGAGTTATACCAGTTGCTTTCTGGGAATTTGCTGCTTTTTGGATGAATGCTAGTCATGTGTACTCAGATACAGTATAATTCTCATAGAGTTCCATGTGATTTACTTTCAGGTATATGACTACAGGATTGCAGGTTAGCATGAGTATTGTGTTCACTTTCATTAAGTCCTGCTTGTTTCACTATATTGGGGAGGAAACAATGTAATTCTCAAGTCAGGGGTGCCCAAACCTTTTGGGCCACAGACTTGTCACGTGGTTCAGCAGGCTGCTCACATGGTTCAGCGGACCAGTCACATGGTTCCTCCCACCAGAAGCAGAAGTAAAACATGCCTGCAAATCCGCAAAATGCTTCCATAAATGCATCCGTGGCTGTCGTAAACGCATTTACGACAGCTGCTGGTGCATTTACAGCTGCTTTTTGTGCATTTGTGGGCGTGTTTTACTTCCACTTCCAGGAGCGGTGAGGGTCAGATGAGTTGGCGCCACGGGCCAGATCTGACCCGTGGGCCATAGTTTGGGCACCCCATCTTAATGAGAAGTTACTGCATGGTCCCTTGAATTTCTTAATGCTTGGGGAAGTGGGAAAAGCATGCCAAAATAAAATAATAGTCAACCACAAATTGGTCCTAACTGTATTTGGAAATTTATGTTGTTCCAGCATTGCCGGTAAGGGTGATTCATTGAGCTCCTCTTCCTGGACACTGTGCTGATGAAAAGTTGCAATTTTCACATGAAAACAATCAGTAAAAGGAAAAGTCAGAGTGCAGAGTAGAAGTGACCAGTCTCATAGTTTCCCCCCCAGAGGCAACAAAAATGATTGGTCAGGATCAAATGAGCAGACGCCAAGAGAGAAATACAATTAGCAGATGTCTACTGAGTTCAAACTAATTTTGAGACACACAGAAGATGTAAAGCAGCAATGCCTGACTGTATTTCATTTTAAACTAATTCACAAAGTTCTTGACATAAAATTGTATTACATGAGTCCAGTAATGTGTGCCTGTTTGACTTTTTCCTAAACATGCAGGGTAACTTTTAACTCACTGCAGACAAATGACTACAAAGTTCCTTCTCTAACAAAAGTAACATCACTATCTCTACTTTTTGTTGGTGTCTTGTCATAAACAAGTAAAGTATGGTAAGTATGTTCCATTTCGTCCTCTGAAACACAAATCATGAAGAAGTCTGGTCTTGTCCCTGAAAAACTAAACTATGCTCTAAACCAGGGGTTCCCAATGTTTTCCTGCCGGGGCCAGTTCCCACCACGATGATCAGCTGTGTGGGCTGGGGTCATAGCTGCACCCACTGCTTACGTTTGGGGCTGTGGTGGCACCAATTGTGCCATTTTTACGGCTTCTTGCACAGCCTCTTCGCTTCCCAGGGCAGCGGGAGGCTTTCCGGAGCATTTTCGCTCCACTTTGGGGCATTTTTTTTTGCTGCTTCTCCACTGCGTTTTGCCAACAGAACCACGGCAGTTGGGAACTTCCTGCTTCCGTGGTGAGAACCTAGGCACTGACGTAAGCTCCACCTGGCACTGGAAGTCCCCAACTGCCAAGGTTTAGGTACCAAAATGCAGCGAAGAACTGGTGAAAAAAAAATCCCAAAATGGAGCAAAAATGGTCCAGAAAGCCTCCCACCACCCTGGGAAGCAACAGAGGCTGTGAAAGAAGCCGCAAAAATGGTGCAATTGCCACCACCACCACCGTGGTAAGTGATGTTTTGCAACTTCTGATCATGGTGGTAGCTTCTGGAGGTGCCGGGGTTCCCACCATGGGCCGGATTAATGAACTTCATGAGCCACATTAGGCCTGCAGGCCGTAGGTTGGGAACCCCTGCTCTAGACTAGAGTGCACACACAAATTCCTCACAACACTTTCTGGGGAAGTTGGCCCCTGTATATTCCATTAGCACAAAATTGTAATAACCACAGCTTTACTTTGCTGACCTCAGAATGTTGGCAATATACAGAGACGGTACAACAGGAAAAGTGCTAAAATGGTGTAGTGGACAGTGAGTTCAACTAGGCCTGAGGAGACCTGAGATGAAATTCCTGCTGAGCTATGGAAACTCACTGGGTTTGCAATGGCAAAAATCCCTCCCTCCCTCCCTCCCACACACACACACACGCACGCACGCACACACACACACACACACACACTCACACTCACACTCTCACACACACACACACACAACAGCAATATGTTGATTAAAATTGATTACTACTGATGAAACCAACTGATCTGCTGGCTAAAACTTAAAACTTAATACACACAATTTTTATTCATTTACCACAGGGGTACCCAAATTTTTCGTGCCGGGAGCCTGACCACGCCCCGGGAACAGCTGACCATGCCCCCATAAGTGGGCATGTTTTTGCATGCATGTCAGGACCACCCCCTGAAGTGATTTTGGACACCTCTGCACATGCACAAATGCATCCCTGCCACTCCTGGAAGTGGTTTTGCCACTCCCGGAAGTGGTTCTAAACATCTCTGTGCATGCATCCAGCACCAACGCCGAACTGCGGAGCCCTGCCTCCTCGTCTGGCAAGCTGGGAAGATTGGGGGCACCTTGGCCAGCCCTGCGAGGGGGATAAAGAAGACCTGCCTTGGCCATGTCCCCCGTCACCAGTGCCAATGCCGAGCTGCGGAGCCCCGCCTCCCGCTCTGGCAAACAAGGAGGATTGGGCACCTGCGCTGGCCCTGCAAGGGGGATAAAGAAGACCTGCCTTGATCGTGTCTCCTGTCGCCAGCACCGGGCTGCGAAGCCCCGTCTCCTGGTCTGACAAACTGGGAGGATTGGGGGCAGCTGCGCCAGCCCTGCGAAGGGGATAAAGAAGAGCTGCCTCGGCCGTGTTTCTCGTCGCTAGCGCCAACACTGAGCTGTGGAGCCCCGCCTCCTGGTCCGGCAAACCAGGAGGATTGGTTGGGACTCTACACCGCAGCCACCTGTCATGGACTTGACCCTGTTTATTTTTATTTTATTTATTTATTTATTCTTAGAGTTTTATGCCGCCCACTCGGGGAAACCCGATTAATTTGCTTATTGTGCAAACATTTGCCAACATTTGCTTATTGTGGACATTAAAAAATACAGGTATCTACGTGGCATCAGGAAAAATGCTTGTAATGAAGGTTTAAGTCAGTGATTGCCAACCTTGGCACTCCAGATGTTCTTGAACTTAAATTCCCCAAAGCCCTGATCAGCAGGTGTGTTGACTTGGGCTTCTTGGAATTGAAGTCCAAGAACACCTGGAATGCCAAGGTTGGACATCACTGACTTAAACCTTCATTACAAGCATTTTTCCTGATGCCACGTAGATACCAGTATTTTTTAATGTCCACAATAAGTAACTGTTGGCTTCCTTGCAAAAAATGTAAAGAACTACATTCTACTATAAGCAAATCCTTGTACTGCTTAAACATTACTCATGAGAACATTGGCTGGTGAACAAAAACAGTAAACAACTATACAGAGATGATAAATATTGTTTTCTGGGGACTACACCTCCCAGAATCCCCTAGCCAGCATCTTCAATCGCATTTCTGACCTAAGTAACAAAGTTGTTACAAAGAACTTCTGAAAGCTCCCAATGTGAACAGTGAACTATACCAATATATGATTGTAAGCTGCCCTGAGTCAGCGTAGGCTGAGTGGGTGGCATAGAAATTGAAATAAATAAATAAGCCAGTGAAAAATATACTAATTAAAATTACACAGCCAGTAAAACAGCCTGAATCAATAAAAATTGGCCAATATTTTAAAACCTTCAGGCATTAAAGCAGTGTTTCAAATACAGTTGTCACATTGATCAGATTTCAGTATTTTTGTATCTTAGCTTGAGTGGAAATCATGCTGTTTTCCTGGTACTGTTGGACTGTACCTGCCACCCACTACTGGCTAAGCTTATTAGGCTGATAAGAACAGCAATCTCACTACATCTAGAAGGCTACAATGGCCAGTCTAGATTCCAGTCATAGCACCCATTAAGAAGTCTAGATGTGACTTTTTCAATTTTTTTCTGAAATTTATTTTCATTTGTTTTACAAAATCAAATATCTAGCTCCCTTAGAACCACAAATAAGAAGCAATATCTACAATTACTACAAATGACATTTGGGGGAAAGCCAAATGACCAGGGATCAAGGTTGACTCAGCCAACCTTCCTTCCAATGTCAGTAAAATGAGTACCCAGCATGTTGGAGGCAAAATGCTAATTAACTTATGAACTGCCCAAGGAGTGCATTATGGGGAGGCATATAAGTGTGATTGTTTTACTGTGTGGAGAAGGAACTTCCCAATTATTGTGAATAAAAACAATAATTACTCCTATACCAAGGGTGGAGGGGAGTGAGTATGGGTTGCACATTGGTCCTGTATAACAGAGTGTGTTTATTACTTTAAGTTTGTCTGTCAACTCATTACTGACTAATGCCGACCTATTTCAAGGCTTCCTGGGTAAACAATACTCAGAAGTGGATTACCAGTCCTTTCTCCTGGAGGCATCCTGGGGCTGTGCACCTTGCCTAAGGCCTCATAGGCAGCTCTTCTGGGATGCATAGTGGGGAAATGAACTCCCAAACTCTGTCTCCGCAGCCAGATACCCAATTCACTGAGCAATCCAGCTAGCTATCCCATATTGTTGAGGGTGATGTGGTGGACAGAAAGAGCAATGCATGACAGCATTGTAGAATAATTCCAAGTTATCCATTACCATGACTCTGAAATGGAAAGTGGGCAGACAGCAGTGGCAATTCTGGAGTAAGTGTGTAATTAATTCTTTTCCCAGAAGAGAAAAAAGACATTTCCTTACTCGAATAGACCTTTGATCACATAAAGAACTAAATGGGACAGCATTAACACTACTCCATTGGGGCTGTTTCTGCAAGCAAATGTGTAAAGTACCAGCCACCAAGTTGTCAAACCATGATACAAAAGTGCTGTAGCAGCTCACAACCCATCCAATCCATGGTTTGCTCAGTACAAAGTCAAACATTTGGCACCCATATACTTTAAAAAAAAAACACTTCTCTGCATGTAGGAATTTCACCACTGTGCTTGTTTTGGTCTCTGATGCTGCCAGAACACTTGGAACAAACATTGCCCATAGGCAGGGTCTAAGACAGGGATTCTCAACCTGAGGCCTGTGGGCCAGGTGTGGCCTACGATGCCATTTCATGTGCCCCCCCCCCCGCCGCTTCCACTACATCTGGAAGTGCCATGTGGTGGAGGAAGGGCAAAATGGGCTTCCAGGCCCCGAAGCTGTCTGAGGGAGCGTGACCCGGCCCCTGGCTTTAAAAGGTTGAGAACTCCTGGTCTAAGAGTTGCAGCAGGGATTGCCAAAAGGCATTTGGGGGCATTGAAAATGATATAAGGCTTTTAAATAGTCATTCCTATCCATAAACTGTGCAAAAATGCTGATTCCCAGATTTTTCCAGGTCACGAAAATGTTTTTCCCCTCAAATTCATATTGTCAGACTTTAACCTCTAAACTGAACTGGATTCTCAGAAATGCTACAAACTCCTGTCTGGATCTGTGGCTACAACTAATCTAACAGAAAGCCACCTTGTGTACACACTGAATACAAGGTAGATTCTATCAACTGTGCACAGAGAGCGTAATAAATGGTGGAAGTGGTCACTGCATACAGGAATATTAGTTTACATGTTGTGGCCTGAATACATGAAACTGACATTGAAGGGAAATTGATGTATGCATACATAGACACAGAGCCATTTGGCATTTGAAAGGCTATCCAAGGAGAGTTAGCATCTGTCAGCAGAACTGGAAAGTGTTCTCTCGGACCCCCTGGAAAGCAGCCATCCATCAGAAATGGGGATTCAGAGCTAGACAGACCAAAGGTCTGACTCAGGATAAATAAAGCAACCTTCTGAGTCCTGCTAGTGACAATACTAAGGCAAGACAGAACAATCCAGATATCAGGCAGATAAAGAAGAGTATCCACTGTCACTTGCAGGAATTCAGATCCATAAAATACCATTTCTTCCGAGGGCACAGATAAAAACAAACTGTGTTCTTATGTAATAGACTCAAACTCCCACAGAATAACCTCAGCAATGGTATTCTTAGGGTTTTCCTTTGTTCTCAGCCTTAGTGATGCTGTTCTTATATAATACCATTACATTTATTCTGCTATTATTGCTTTTAGTCATGAAAAGGAGAAAAGGAAGGAGCGGTCCAGAAAGTCTTTGTATCTCCATGGTACAGTGCATACTTTGGAGGATGAAGGCCCTACATCAATTCCTGGCATATTCAGCTGAAAAGATCAAGAAGCAGATGATGGGTTTTATGGTAGTTGTTCTGCTTTTAGAACATTTAGCATTTTAACATTGTGAGCCGCCCAGAGTGGGAGGGCATCCCAGATGGGTAGGGTCTAAGTCTAATAAATAAATAAATAAATAACAAGACCACTGTTCAAAACTCTGGAGAACTAACCAAAATGCACCATGCTAAGCCAGATGGACAAAGAGTCCCACTTATTTAAGGTAGTGTTCTTAGGTTTATTTCCTGACCCAATCACCTCTAAGCCCCAAAGACCATTAAGAGGCTCCTACTCCAGCTTGGATGCAGCCAGGAACAAGAATATCCAGAACTGGCACCAAGAATGGACATAGTCAAGTACTGTACTTGTCAAGGAACCCTTCACCAGAAGATAAGGATATTGAAAAGGCCTGACTTGTCACTTCTCTTAACTGTGAGCAAACTGCTTGTTTGCTCACCTCCCAATCTGTCCCAGACAAAGAGTGATAGTGAAAACAAGGAGCAGTAGATGCCACTACCTGCTTGCATTGAATTTCTGCTGGTCCAGCAAGCAGCAGCAGTGATAAGAAAGAGAAGCTCAACAACTACTGTGGCAATAGAAAAGAAAAGGCGGACTCAGTGAAGGATGTAGTCACCAAGAGGGTGGAGTCACCAAGAGCAAGGAAGATTCCACCCAGACGAATCCCCGATGTAAACTCCTTTCCTTCTATATCAGTAAAGGACAGGAATTGTCTTTGAGGACAAAAGTAAACAATGTCCCATGGCTGCACAGGTTCATTGACAACCAAATCTTTCTTCAGCTTTTATCAACAAATAGCTTGGACCATACTTACAGGGATCCCACTATGCCATGTGCATGCGAGCACATGTGCACACACATACACAACTATTCCTTGCAGTACAACAGTCTTCTTTGCACTCTCTACTTACTCAGCCATCTCAGTGACAAGTATATTGCTTGTATTCCACAACTGAGTGTCACTAAACATAGTTCAACTTGAGTGACTAGATCAATGGGGCTACTCTAGAATAAATTACTTGTGGTGTACAGCTGAGATTTTGGCAATCTGAATGGTATCCCCCTTCACATCACTATATCTGCACCATTTCACATGGTTCATAATTTCCCAAATGAATTGTCTGTGGTTATTTCCAACATTTTGAACACTTCTTAGTTTACTAAAAACAATTCATAGTACTGGGAGACTGACTCATTTGTAGTCCACCTGGATATAAACAGTGTAATTCTTTAAGATGACATGATGTATAATGTTACTATTTTTTCATTATTTCAAAAAGTCTCACAATTGAATTGCTGATGACAGGCCCACATTATTTCATGATAAAACATGTACTTTTAAAATAAGGAAATTTCTGAGATGGCAAAAGCAGCAAATCCACAAATCTGTTTGGATTAAGAACACAGCAGTTGTTTTTTTATATATAAACTACTATAATTAATAACATTAATTTTAAAATTAGGCAATCCTGAAGCTGTCATGATTCTTGCAGGAGGGATCCTCCTTTGAAGGTGAATCAGCCTCCTCTGGACAAGAAGACAAAGAAAAACAAACTACTCCAAATGGCTCTGTGCCCTTAAAAGAAAGGGTTGAGGGCTCCCCCCACCCCCAAG
Organism: Bradypodion ventrale; assembly: GCA_035047345.1. Lineage (NCBI taxonomy): Eukaryota > Metazoa > Chordata > Lepidosauria > Squamata > Chamaeleonidae > Bradypodion > Bradypodion ventrale. The sequence continues at coordinate 86,319,567 of JAWDJE010000001.1, read as the reverse complement.
TCAAAGAATGAGTTGGAATTGCTTAAAAATACAAAGGCAACACTAGGGGCAGGAGGAGGCTCTCAAAAACCATCTGTATAGAAAAACTCATCTGGAATAAAGATCTCTTAATGAGGAGGACATCTACCTTAACATTGACTTTGAAGCCTTGTGGAACACTGGATTTAGGACATTTAGTGTATCAAGACAGAAAACAACAGAATGAAATTTATTAGGATTAAGTCTAAAGTTCTACACCTGGGGGAAAAGTGCACAGTTATAAGATGGGAAATACTTGTATCAGTAACACTACCAGTGAGAAGGGTCTTGGAATTGTTGTAGATCACTAGCTGAATAAGAGCCAACGGTGTGATATTACTGGAAAAAAGGGCAAATGCTATTTTTTGACTACATTAACAGAAATACAGTCTCAAAAACAGTCTGGTGCAAGATGTTAATGTGACTGATCCAATAGGGAACAGTGACCACAACTCAATTATGTTTAACTTGATCATAGACCGCAAGTCACTGATAAAATCTAGCACAGAGACCTTAAATTTTCAAAAAGGAAATTTCCCAAAGATGAGGAAACTAGTAAAAAAGAAGCTGAAAGGGAAAATTGAGAGAGTCCAAACACTCCAAGAGGCATGGAGGCTGTTTCCAAAAACAGTAACAGAGGCCCAATTGGAATGCATACCCAAAAGGAAAAAGGGCACTGCCAGGTCCAAGAGGACTCCGATGTGGCTTACAGGAGTTGTTCGGGAAGTGATCAAAAGCAAGAAAAGCTCATAGATTCTGGCAGAACAAACACAAGGCAACAATCAGGAAAGCAAAACAAGATTTTGAAGATGGCATCGTAGGCCACACTCAGAGAAGTAGCAGTATCCCAGAGTATGGCATGAATATTAGAGGAAATACTCTGATTATGATTACAGAAGTCTTTGCAAGCATACATTAAAGCATCATTTCACATAGCTTAAAATAACTATGTAAAATTCTCGCTGTTTAAACAGCCTACTTAATAATCTGGAACCGCTGGCAAATTAGCTTGTTGTCTACAACTGCAGAAAATAAAGAGCAGGAAGTTATCCCTGTGGCATTTATTCTCTCATCTCTTTCTTATCCTGTCCTCAACTAGCTGCTTTCCTTCACCCAACTTTTGTTCTGTAGCATTTGTAAACAGGATTACCTATTAGTCTCCTTGTCCATTTTTACCTGTTACACTCCTATCTTAGAAAATACAGTAAAACTCCTACTTACGAAAGAAAAGTCCGTTCCATAGACTTTTGCTTAAATCGTTTTTTTATGTAACTCGAAGCAAACCCATAGGGAAAATAATCTTTATGTAACTCGAAGCAAACCCATAGGAAATCGTGTAAATCGGGACATGGTTTTAGCACAAAATCATTATGTAAGTCAAATTTTATGTAACTTGAGGCATATGTACCTGTAAGTCGGGTTTTACTGTAATGATTAAAAACAAACACTTTGGAAATAAGTTGGTGGAAAACACTTGGTTATTTATTTATTTATTTGATTTATATGCTGCCTTCCTTGCCTCGGCAACCCAAAGCGGCTTGCATCAAACAAAAACATCCTATACAATAAAACCCAATGATAAAATAATTAAAATCTGTAAAAAAAAACATATCCCCCTTAGTTTAAAACCCCGGCAAGTTCCACCATCGCCACTGCCGTCCCGAGCCCCGCCTCCGCCCTTGCCCAGGGCTCAAATGGTTGCGGCGGCAACCATTGGACTTTTTTGGGGATGGAATGGAGGGGTTATTGCTGTGTTCTACATTGCCATATGAGTTTTGTATTACTGTGTTTTTCTGCATTGTTCTATACTGTGATATGGGTTTTTGTATTATTGTGTTTATTGCCTATTATTATTACGTGAGATGTTATTGTACTCTATAATATTTGGTATTGTATCTTTATTTGATATGTTGTGTTGTAATTGTACTTTTGATATTTTGTAACTGTATTTATTTTTGCTGTAAACCGCCTTGAGTTGCACTTGGCTGAGTAAGGCGGTATACAAATTTAATAAATAAATAATAAATAAACGAGCCAGCGAGGCTGGGATGTGCTTGAGTGCTTGACTGTCAAATCTTACGGTTATATTTTTGTATGTTTGCCATGTTTCTGGTACCAAACCAACATGTTTACATCCTTCTTTCTAGTAAGAACCTCATTCTTAATATAGTCCTTCCCTGGGAAGAATTCCTTCTGCTGGAGAACTGGCTGGTGCACATGGGATAATGTTATCTTTTTTTCTTATAGGAGCTTAGCACAATTCCTTCCTTCCTTCTTAAACATCTTAAACATGATGGAAAGAACTAAAGATTTTAAAATTTCAAATATATTTAAAAAACACAGAACTGATAGACTCATCCATCTGCACCCTTATCTACTACCTGGCTTGTTATTCTAGATAAAATCTCAACAGCACTTCAGAGTTGTGAGTCTGGCAGAGCTTCAAGACTGAGCAATCATAATTGCAAACAAAGCCTGTGTTTAGAAGCACATTCACCAAACAAAACAATCTAATTTGCATACCATGGGAAGTGTGAAAATCTCTTGCTGTGATAATCAGAGGCTTTCATCAGTTAAGGAATCCCATCTTTTAATGAAAAGCTATCTATAAAGTATAACTACAATCTCAACACCCCCATCTATGTGATCTTTTCAGCTGACTTCCTGCTCCTGAACTCACAAAACCTAGTGTTACTTTCTAGTGTTATTTACTTTTCAGCTGACTTCCTGCTCCTGACCTGAACTCCTCAGAACCCAGTGTTACTTTCTAATGCAGTAGAACCTCATATAATGAAAATAAATGGTTCTACAAGGCACTTTGTTATACAAATATTTTGTTGTGTGATGCATGCATCATACAAAAATCCCTATGGGAAAAATCATACAAATTTTGTTTTCATTGTACAATTTTTCCCATAGAGATTTTCGTTGTATGATGCACCCATTTGTTGCAAAATTCTCTTCATTGTACGTTTTTTTTAATTTTGTGATGCATTCGTTATACGAGGTTCCACTGTATGTCCATCACTAGGTAGTAGTTCTTCTCCAGATATCATCCCTGAACAAAAGACTCAACTCAAAAAGAAAAAAATTGCAATGGTCAATGATATCTCACCCACAAACATTTCACAGTAATGATTTCTTTCTGATGAACAGCTCCACACAAAGTAATTCAAAACAAATTCAACAACATGGTGGCCATAACATTTGGAATCCACAATTACAGTCTTCCCAAATCCAGATTTGGCTTCTGCTGTTGAAACAGTAATTTATTTACATGTAGCTGCCACACTCTGCCACACACTTGTATATTAAATTAATTTCTCCATCACTACTACAAATAAGCATTATTATATCAGAGGGGAAAATGATACACGCACATTTAACAATTAGAATATTATTTCTTAGTTCATATGCGCTGCAATGAAAAATGATAAAATGAGTGAATTAACTCAATGACATCTATCTGAACTCCAGCTATTAAACAGAATAAAATGGGGAAATAGAGCACCAAGGCCAAACAACATTATCTTTGTTCCTTAGGCTGAGTTACATTATCTACTGCACACAGAGCACCACTCTATTCTTCTTCACTGTTCAATTCCCCACCCTCCACATGAAAGTCAGTACAGTATGTGGGTTACACTGGTTGGCCATTATTAATACACTAGCTATTTTGCTTGGCTTCGCCTGTTTTATTATTATTATTATTATTATTATTATTATTATTATTATTATTATTATTATTATTATTATTATTATTATTATTATTATTATTATTATTTGGGGGGGGCTGGCTCACCGAGTGGGTGTTTGGAGCTGTCTGGGCGAGGACACCTCCTTTGTATCCCCCCCCCCTGTTTCGAGGCCAGCCTTGAAGCAGCGAGGGGGATTGGCAAGGGAGAGAGGCAGGTCTCCGCAAGGGAAGGGGCCTTCCCCGGTGGATACCTGCCTGCCAGCTTGGGATTCCCCCCTCGTTTTTTCGAGGCCAGTCTCAAAACTGTGAGGGGGAGTTCCCAAGGCATCAGGCAGGTCTTCGCTAGGAAAGGCACCTTCCCTGGCAGATACCTGTCTGCCACCAAGGGATCTCCCCTTCGCTGTTCAGAGGGCAGCCTCGAAACAGCAAGGGGGATCGGCAAGGGTGAGAGTCAGGTCTCCACAAGGGAAGGTGCCATCCCTGGCAGATACCTGCCTGCTGGCTTGGGTTCCCCCTCATTTTTTTCATGATGGGCGAAGGCTGGTCTGGCGGCAGTGTCATGACTCATGGGGGGCGCAGCGACCACCTCCGGAAGCCTTGCGTCCCCGTCCATTGTGACAGTTTGTGGTGCTGGATGGGAGGCCAGGCAGGCTGCAGCACTCTGTGCATGTGGCGGCCATTTGGCTTACGTAGGCACAGCCTTTCCCCTGCCACTCCCATGTGCTGTGGCTGGCATCCCTGATTGGCCACAGTGCGCCGCACTGGCTGCTGAGGGTTGTAGTTTTTTGTTTTTTCTGTTTAGTGGGGTGCAGGGCCCCCAACCACGGTCCGGACCCTGACATTGACCATCTCTCCCATGCCAGGTAAGTGTGTGCACAATGTGGATGGGGACAGTTAAGGGGTATGGGTTCATTTTAGGGACACACATGGGGACATTCAGCTTTTATAGGTATAGATAATACAACCATATTTCCAGGCAACAATGGTCAAAGAATCATTATATGTTTCATCCCTTTAGCTGAGGAAAAGATTTTCCATCCTTTCTGCAACAGGTCTCCAATTGGGTGTACCCTATAGACTGCAGTGTTGGCCAGACAGGTGATTTTGCTATTGATTGACTAATTTATTGCATACATTTTACATAGAAATGCACCTATAAGTTTTAGTTTCTGCATATAATTAAACAGGAAGACAAGGTAAAGGACATATTTGTCAAGTATTTCATTTAAAGCATGGAACTTTTTAAACAACTAGATCAGGAAAATAAAATATTCTATTGTTTCAAGGTGTAATGAAAAGAAAACCCACTTGGATCATTTTGTGTTTAGTTACGAGAAAAGAATACCGAGCAGAAAGGTTATATTAAGCTTATAGTAAACACAGAATTTCCTACGCTGGGCATACTTCTCCTTTCCCCAAATACACTATGAAGCTCAGCATTTTGCAATGACATTTTGTTCCTCAGACCTTCTTCCCACAAAGTGGCCATGTTTTTGTATCATCCAGAGCACTCTAAGTCTTATCTATTTTCAGATGATAGGCCAGGTCACTCTCTGTTAATATGTGGATGGGAGACCACCAGGAAATATCACAGATCCTGAGATAGGGCTAGGAAAGGATCTTTTCTGAAATTTCAAAGAACCCCTAATGGAGTTGACAATACAGTCAACCCTCACATAACAATGCATTCGGATAACATCATTTTCACTTAACGCATTGTTATGCACACGTGTTACTGTCATTGTCCAGACAACAATGCTAAAATAACCGGACAATGACACTAAAAACGTCATTATGCGGGAAACTCTATAGAAACCTGCATAACAACAAAAATATCTTAGCAATTCTACTTGGGAAACCAAGTAACGTCGTTATGCGAGGGTCTACTGTACTGGGCTGGATAGTCAATAGGCCTAGTTAAGAATAAGACAGCTTCCCATTTTTCTTCTCATATTTTAGGTGTAGTGTCTGTGGCAAAGGAAGCATGCACAGGTATAGTTTCTTTCACTGTTTCTACCAGCATTACTAAGAATAAAATTATGGTATCTTTCGACAGCATTCTCTTGGCTAACTTGTAGGGGGTGCCTCTCAAAATACTACCAGTTCCTCAATGCCTTGCATTTTCCATGAAGCTTAGATAGCTCCACTCATGTCCTTCTTCTTTATGCTTAAGGGCAGTAGTGTGCTGCTCCCAGTGTGCAAAAATCCCACTGGCCACACCCCCTTCCTTACTTGGGACCTCAGTCTCCACCACCGCCTCAGCTGCCACTCCTGCCACCTCAGTCTCCGCTGCCTCAGAAAATGGCTGCTTGGCTTAGCTTTTAGCACGCATACACTAAGTTATGAAGTAACACATGCATGCTAAAACCTTAGCCAAGCGGCCATTTTCTGAGGTGGTGGAGACTGAGGCAGTGGGAGCGGCAGCGACTAAGGTAGTGGTGGGCAGCAGGAATGGTGGTGGTGGGGACCTGGCGGCAGCAGAGACCTTGCAGTGGCGGCAGTCGGGGCAGTAGCAGCGATGGAGGCAGCAGGAGTGGTGGTGGCAGAGATCAAGGCAGAGGAGGGGACCTTGCGGTCGCAGGGACCTTGTGGTGGTGGCAGGACCTTGCTGCTGCCACCTCCTCAATCGCTGCTCCTGCTCCTACCACCTCAGTCTCCACCGCCTCAGTCTCTGTCTTCACCACCTCAATCTCTGGCACCTTGGTCTCCTGCCGCTCCTGCTGCCTCAATCTCTGCTGCCACCGCCTCAGTCTCTGCCACCACTGCCTCGGTCTCTACTGCCTCAGTCTTCGCCGCCTCGGTCTCTGCCACCACCGCCTCAATCTCCACTGCCTCGATTTCTGCCACTGCTGCCCACCTGGTCATGCCCACAGTTAGACACACCCACAGTTAGACACACCCACAGTTAGACACACCCACAGTGTGGTAGAATTTTTTTTGGGGAAGCCCACCACTGCTTAAGGGCAACCACTGCAGAGAGAAACCTGCTGAGCCAACATGTGTATGAGACTCATCTGAGATCATGAATTTTTGGCTAATGCTACTAGACTTCTAGCTGGTGACATTCCAGATCAGTTTTGGAATTTTAGTGAAAGGGAATATCCACAAAAGTACAAGACACCTTGCTGCAATTTTTTTTTAATCCCATATTGTGATTCCTCCATCCCTGCATTTCGCATTATGTGCTCTGTGTATAGATTGAATAAGCAGGGTGATAAAATGCAGCCTTGTCTTACTCCTTTTCCTATTCCAAACCACTCTGTCATTCCATGTTCTGTCCTAACTGTTGCTTCTTGGTTCATGTACAGATTTCTCAGGAGGCATATGATGTGCTCTGGTATTCCCATCTCTTTAATTACTTGCCACATCTTGTTGTGGTCCACACAGTCAAATGCCTTAGTGTAAATCAATGAAACAAAAGTAAACTTGTTTCTGGTATTCCTTTGTTTTCTCCATGATCCAACGTATGTTGGCAATGTGGTCTCTAGTCCCCCTGCCTCTTCTGAAACCGGCCTGCACCTCTGGTAGTTCTCTCTCCACATGCTGCTGAAGTCTGTCCTGTATTATCTTGAGCATCACCTTGCTGGCGTGTGGGATGAGTGCAATTGTTCGGTAATTTGAGCATTCTTTGGCGTTGCCCTTTTTTGGGATTGGGACGTATACTGATCTTTTCCAATCCTGTGGCCACTGTTTTGTTTTCCAGATTTGCTGGCATATTGAGTGTAGTAATTTGACGCCATCATCTTTTAGCGCTTTGAAAAATTCGACTGGGATACCATCATATCCACTAGCTTTGTTGTTTGCAGTGCTCTTTAGGGCCTTTATAACTTCGCTCTCCAGGATGTCTGGCTCGAGTTCAGTTTTTTCATCATTGTGGTTATCAGGAGTGTTGAGGTCCTTTTTGTAGAGTTCCTCTGTGTACTCTTTCCATCTTTTCTTAATCTCTTCTGCATCAGCTAGCTCTTTTCCGTCTTTGTCCCTTATCATGGTCATTTTTGCTTTAAATGTTCCCTTTATTTCCCCGATTTTTCTGAAGAGATCTCTAGTCCTGCCTCTTTTGTTGTTTTCCTCCATTTCTTTGCACTGTTCTTTTAGGTAGTTTTCCTTATCTCTCCTTGCTTTTCTTTGAAATTCTGTGTTCAGAAGGTTGTATTTTTTCCTTTCTCTTTTGACTTTTGCCTTCCTTCTTTCCTCTGCTATTTTAAGAGCCTCATCAGACAACCATTTTGCTTTCTTACGCTTCTTTTCTTTTGGTATGGTTTTCTTTGCCGCTTCCTGCATGATGTCCTTTATCTCTGTCCATAATTCTTCTGGCACTCTGTCTGTTGCGTCCAGGCCATTATATCTGTTCATCACCTCCACCGTGTATTCTTTAGGGATGCTGTCTAGGTGATATCTGTCTGGTCTTCTTGTTTTCCCTATTTTCTTTAGTCTTAACCTGAATTTTGCGATCAGTAGGTTGTGATCTGAGCCACAGTCTGCTCCAGGTCTTGTTTTTGCTGATTGTATGGAGGTTCTCCATCTTTGGCTGCAGAGTATGTAGTCAATTTGGTTTCGGTGTTGGCCATCTGGTGATGTCCATGTGTAAAGTCGCCTCTTGTGTTGCTGGAAGGGAGTGTTTGCTATGACCAGTGCGTTCTCTTGGCAGAACTCTATCAATCTTTGCCCTGCTTCGTTCTGTACTCCAAGACCAAACTTGCCTGTTATTCCCTCCACTTTTTGATTTCCTACTTTGGCATTCCAGTCTCCTAATATAATTTGGACATCATTTCTTGGTGTCTGTTCTATGAGGTGTTCTAGGTCCTCATAGAACTGGTCCACTGTGGCTTCATCTGCACTAGTGGTTGGTGCATAGACTTGGATTACGGTGATATTGAAAGGTTTGCCTTGAATTCTGACTGACATCATTCTGTCATTTTTGAGGTTATATCCCATTACTGCTTTTCTTACTCTCTTATTGACAATTATGGCTACTCCATGCCTTCTAAGGTTTTCTTGTCCACAATAGTAGATATGATGGTTTCCAGAGCTGAATTCACCCATCCCTGTCCATTTTAGCTCACTGATGCCCAAGATGTCAATGCTTATTCTTTCCATCTCATTTTTTACCACTTCCAGTTTACCTTGGTTCATTGATCTCACATTCCATGTCCCTATGCAGTATTGCTCCTTACAACATTGCATTTCCCCTCCCCCTTTCCTGTCCCTCCCCTTCCTCCACTCTGTGGTGTTAAGCATCCTGTATCACCTAGCCTGCCCTTTTGTTTTGCCTTTTGTTTTGGTCAATAGGGTTCTCTTGGCAAGATTTATGGCGTGGTTGCCGGTGTCTGCGCCATTTTTCTCTCCTCATACATTTTATCACAGTTTTTAAAAGTTTAAAAACACCATAAGGGAGAGAAATCCAGCCCACAAGACAGCTTGGACTTCTGACCCAAAACAAAATCCTGCAGATTTGTAGGGGTTTTTTTTTTTTTTTTGGACTGAATTATTCCAGCCTCCAAAGTTGCCTGAGGAAATGTGGGACTTGCAGTAGAAAAGCAAAATCTGCACAGCTCCAACATATTCAGTTTAGTGTACAGAAATTAAGATGCTAATTAATTTGTGAACCACCCAGAGTGCATTAAAAGAGGGCGGCATATAAGCGTAATTGCCATGTAATTGCCATTGCTGTCTCAGTTGCAGTTAGTTAAGAGCGGCGGCGGCGGCAGCCGCAGCGGCAGCATTAGACTGTAAGCCAGAGGTGGCCAAACCTTTCATACCACGGGCCGGTCATATAGTTCTTCCCACCATAAAACGCGTCTGCGGCTGTTGTAAATGTGTTTACAGCAGCACTATACGCATGTGCAGGCACATTTTACTTTCGCTTCTGTTAGCGGCGCAGGCGGCATGGGCCGGATTATTTGGCACTGTGGGCTGGGATATGCAGACGATACCACCCTAATGGCAGAAAGTGAGGAAGACCTAAAGAACCTCTTGATTGGGCTGAAGGAGGAGAGTGCAAAAGCTGGTTTGAGACTCAATATCAAGAAAACCAAGGTAATGGCAACAGGCCCAATCAGTTCCTGGAAAATAGATGGGGAAGAAGTAGAAGCAGTGACAGATTTTACTTTCCTGGGATCAAAGATCACGGCAGATGGGGATTGCAGCCATGAAATAAAAAGGCGACTGATTCTTGGGAGACAAGCCATGAGAAACCTGGGGAACATAGTGAAAAGCAGAGACATCACATTGCAAACAAAAATTAGAATAGTCAAAGCAAGGGTATTCCCAGTGGTAATGTACGGATGTGAGAGCTGGACAATTAGGAAAGCTGAACGCAGAAGAATAGATGCCTTTGAAATGTGGTGTTGGAGGAGAGTTTTGAGAGTACCCTGGACAGCGAGGAGAACAAATAGGTCAATCTTAGAAGAAATCAACACTGACTGCTCATTGGAAGGGCTAATAGTAAAGACGAAGCTAAAGTATTTTGGACATCAAATGAGAAGGGAGGATTCACTTGAGAAGGCCCTGATGTTGGGAAAGGTGGAGGGCAAAAGAAGAAGGGGGAGGCCAAAGATGAGATGGCTAGATGGTATTGTAGACACAACGGGCACAGAACTGGGAGTGCTGAGGGGGATGGTGGAGGACAGAGGTGCCTGGAGAACAATGGTCCATAGGGTCGCAAAGGGTCGGAACCGACTGTGCGACTGAACAACAACACCTTGCTGCAAAAAAATGTAATATGAAGGAACTAAAACACACAAACTCACAGCCAGTTTCAACACTAGTTTATGAAAGTAATGCATGAATAGGGTTACAGATATAATCAGTTACCCTATGCATGATAACAATGAGAGAATATGCCCATTGCCCCTAATAAATGAAGAAATACCAGATAACAAACCAATAATAAGTGCTGTTAGCTCAAACTACATGCAGGGGTACAGAGAAAAAGTTCTTAAAATTGAAAGCAGTTTCTAGGCCACATGTATTTGACTGTTCTGCCATGCAAGGCCATTGGGAAAAAATTGCCAGCTAAGAGTGTCTAATCCAGGGGTTCTCAAGGTTTTCATGCCATGGGCTGGACAACTCCCCTTCAGATAGCTGAGCCATACCTGTCAAGCGCGGCTCCGGACAATACGGGACCTGTGCAGAACGGTTCTGCGCAGGTCCGTTTTATGCATGTGTAAAAGCCGTTTACGCATGCATAGAACGGACGTGTGCAGAACGGTTTTGCACAGGTCCGTTGTACGCATGTGTAGAAGGCTACGCATGCTTAGAAAGGACAGGCGCAGAAGGGATGTGCAGTAACTCCTTTCCCTCGCTGCCAAGATCCGGGATAGCGGCAGCTCCGGGAGGGAAAGGACGAAAATCGGTGCCGAAATATGGGAAATCCTGGCCAATCCAGGATACTTGACAGGTATGAGCTGAGCAGGCCAGACATGTGGTTTCCCCCTGCTGTACACACGGCTGTAAACCACAGTGGGGGCGTTTGCGCATGGGTGGGTGCATCTACATCCACTTCTGGGGTTGTTGCTGTGGGCTGTAAGGAACAGCGTCGGGGGGGGGAGGGGGCAGGTCCAGCCTACGTGCTGTAGGCTGCAAATCCCTAGTCTAATCTATGCTTTCCTGTAATGTTTACCATGCAAGGTAGATGTATATAAACAATGGGGAGCGCAATGCAGCACCATCTGATAGGCAAAAGTAGTAAATCAAGTCACCCAGAGTTGCTCTGGCGAGGGGATGGCAACAACAACAACAACAACAACAACAACAACAACAACAACAACAACAACAACAACAAATGCATCAATGTAACCACAAACTCAATGGCCCAGCAGGAGCTTTAAACCCCAGTTCATAGTTCAATAGCAGAATTTCAAAACAATGTGAGATTTATTTACTTATTTACTTTTATAATTCAAATTTCTATGCAGCCCAATCAGGCGAACCCGACTCCTATAAAAGGAGGCCACATCAGAAGGAGACACAGCAGTAGCAGGTCATCATCAGAAGGAAAGGAGAGACGCGACAGCTTCGAGAACAGTTACACTGATAATGCTAATACTGTACTATGTATCGGTTAGAGCATTGGCTTCCTTCTAGAAGCCATCATAATAATGTCAGTATCATGCAATTCCAAAGCATGCGTGAGCTGGATGAACTGTATTTTACTGTGTATTCATTCATTCATTCATTCATTCATTAATAAATAAATTATTATTTTATTAGTAAATAGATAATAAACAATAAGCTTCTTAATATTTTAGAGGTGGTTTTCTTTATGCATTTTGTCTATTAAAGACTTTGCTGTTTAAAATACTACTGAGTTGTTACTTATGAACTGGATTTTTGTATTCTTATTTTTGTGTGCCTCCTTGCAATTTTCATATTTTTAAGTACATGCTTGCAATTTTGCATAACTGGAAGTTACTGTGGAGATTTTTGAACTCACATGCCTGTTACAGTAAAACCCCGACTTACATATGCCTTGAGTTACATAAAATTCGACTTACAATATGATTTTGTGCTAAAACTATGTCCCAATTTACATGGGTCTGCTTCGAGTTACATAAAGATTCTTTTTCCTCTGCGTTTGCTTTGAGTTACGTGAAAATTCATTTCCCTATAAGTTTGCTTCAATTTACAAAAAAAATTCATTTTTCCTATGGGTTTGCTTCAAGTTAAGTAAAAAAATAATTTTTCCTATGGGTTTGCTTTGAGTTACATAAAAAATCGATTTAAGCAAAAGCCTACAGAACTGACTTTTTTCGTAAGTAGGGGTTTTACTATATATGTTTGCAACAATTCTGAAACACTGTGGACATTTTTTTTTTTTTACATTTAGAAGCAATGTAGTCAATACATTCTGTAGAATAGGAGACAGGGTTTTTTGCCGTTATTACAACATTGATACCCAGGAGAAATAAACTGATACTGAACGGAGATGGCCCATCACCTTTCAGGATGTAAACGCCATCGATAACATTTCTTGTCAGCTGTACATAGAACCATCACATTTATCTGAGTTGTTCATGGTGGTCTATTATGCAGGAAACCCTTTGAGTTATATGCAGAGTGTCTTAACTAAGGCTTGGCAAGTGACAATTATGAAAGAAAACATGATAGTAGAATCAAAACCTTCACAACAGAGACCATTGTACTTTCATGGGATTTCTCACAACTGAGTACAGTAATGTTGGCTAAATGTTTGAATTCCCATTTCCCTTGCTCATGTCTAAAAGATAGAAACTTATCCATGCATGGCTAGACAGCTTTTATCCATCACAACATCTTTTTATCTGAAACTCCAACCCAGAATATAATAAATGGAACAATTTATGGCTTTATTCACCAGGAACATATGCAGCAATGTAAGATATAACAAAACCCTTTACTTATTAGTAATAATAGGCTGCACTGTAAATTTGCTTTGAATCTATTCTTTTCTTCTCACCTTTCAGAGTTGCTTTCTTGAGTACCTTCATTGCATAGAGCTGCCCAGCATCAGATCCCTTGATTTTCCTCACTAAAAATACCTGTATGAAAATAATAAAAGAACAATCAGGTAATGTATATTTTAATAAATTGGAAGCAACATAGATAGGCTACTGATTAAACTTCAAGTGAATATACTTTTAAATCCTTCCCAATATTTTGTTCCACCTGAAACCTGTCTCCATCATCCTTATCACATTGCTGGTTGGACTTTGAAAGAAGAATGACAAACAGGGAAGATACCACTGGTGTGAATTTGTTTAAGGTGGATCCCAGCTTGCCAAGAAGTGATCCATACACAATGATCACAGAGCCATCTCCTGTGGCACATATGAAATGAGACATCCAAGATTTAACACCAGGAGTGCAATGCTGCAGCCTTGAGGATATTAACAAGGTGCGCTTTCACAGCCAGTCCAGTATTATTTCAGGACCAAACCAGATAACACAGTTAACATGACATTAAAAGGAGATGTTTCCTTAAGATGAACAGGTTGTCTGTATATTTTAACATCTCAGTCGAGAGGGTAAATTGACCCTGTTTTCATTAAAGTGGTCACTGCGAGACAAACATGCTTTGTTTTCATATCTGTTGTAATTCCAAAAGATCTGTACATCTGGTTAAGAGGGAAAAATATGCAGTATATTTCCCTTACAGGTGACATGGTCAACAGAAAGCACAGGAGAAGGAAGGCTTCATTCAAAATTCATAGTTACCCTAAAGTCAAAGGATGCTTCCTAAATATCATCAACCTCGCCGCCATGTCTGAATTAATAACAGTGTAAAGGGATGTGTGTTACATTCAAACACAGAAGGAGACAGAAGCAAGAATCTCAGTGTGAAAGGGGTGAGGTGGGGGGCAGGCCAGACTCTTTTTCCTGTAACACATTCTGTCATGCTTTAGCCCTTATGAATTAAATCCCATAATCCAGATTATTGTGTGATAAATACTAGGGCAGAGAGCTGCAGATGAGGACCTAGATACAAATCTGTTCCTAACATTTCTTCAATGGTATAAAGAGCTTCTTTAATCCAAATACAGTAAAAACGAAACCTAACTGTCAACATCGCCTCCTTTTCCTTCTTAGCCCAGTACAATTATCAAATACAGTGGATTCCGGAACCTTGGTTAACAAATAGCTCAGTTAACATAAAAATTGAATAACAAAAGGAAATCCACAGAAAATAGGGGCTTGGTTTACAATCACACACACACACACACACACACACACACACACACACATACACACACACACACACACACACACACACACACCAAGAATGGATTAATTGGTTTTCAATGCATTCCTATGGGAAACCCCATTTCGGTTCAGGTATTTTGGTTTTCGATGCATTTCTATGGGAAATTGCATTCAATGCATTCCTATGGGAAATGCGGTTAAAGTAATTTTTGCTGTAAGAAATGTCCTGGAAAATGCAGTAATTACGTTAACCGAGGTTCCACTGCTATGTTTAGACCCACCTCAGAGACTCAGTGTGCACTGTTGATCGACAGTGAACTAAGAATATACAGGATCCCTGGCTTGTCATGTACAAGGAAGGTGCTGGTGCCAACTGCTTCACTACTCCTATTTGGAACTTTACATTAGCATTACTCCATGGTTTGTTTATAATACCATATAAAGCTGGGTACAGATGATGTTCCAGTTTGCTTCCCTCCCAATAAAGTAAAAACAATGGCAGGACGGAGTTAAAGCACAAAGAGACAAAAACCCATCCAACAAAAAGTCCTTTATTGCAGGAAAATAGATCCTCACTGGCTGAGAGAAAACGAAGCTCTCCTGTTTACAGCTTTTCGAAAATCTTCCACTGGTTTTCTACAATGATACAATAAGTAATATTTTACACTGATATAAGGACTAATAATATATACATATTTACAAGCATGTTACACTCAAAAATTGTACAGCATGTTACAATCAATGGATATGCTTACCTCTGATATAGTTTTTTTTCAAGAAGTGTAATATTCTTAATTTCATTCGTGTCAGGCTTTTATGGTACAGTCTTATTCGCCCTAGACGTTACTTAAAGTAGTCAAAATGACTGCTTATATTCTTACTCCACCATACCCAGCTGCAATCATGCTAGAGAACACTGAAAGTTCTTAAAGATACAATGAGGATATTACATATAAGATGTAACCTAAGCTGACAGTTAACATTTATTGCCTTAGAAAATATACTTCCCAACCTATAAGATAAAATGGACATTAACAACAAATTATTACGGAGGGAAGCGCATTTCATTCATTTATTCAATTCATTAGCACCATTTGGATTAAACTCTGATCAGGATCTCAGCTGTTTCTTATAATATTGTTAACTGTTGGCTTAGGTTACATCTTATATGTAATATCCTCATTGTATCTTTAAGAACTTTCAGTGTTCTCTAGCATGATTGCACCTGGGTATGGTGGAGTAAGAATATAAGCAGTCATTTTGACTACTTTAAGTAACGTCTAGGGCGAATAAGACTCTACCATAAAAGCCTGACGCGAATAAAATTAAGAATATTACACTTCTTGAAAAAAAACTATATCAGAGGTAAGCATATCCATTGATTGTAACATGCTGTACAATTTTTGAGTGTAACATGCTTGCAAATATGTATATATTATTAGTCCTTATATCAGTGTAAAATATTACTTATTGTATCATCGTAGAAAACCAGTGGAAGATTTTCGAAAAGCTGTAAACCGGAGAGCTTCATTTTCTCTCAGCCACTGAGGCTCTATTTTCCTGCAGTAAAGGACTTTTTGTTGGATGGATTTTTGTCTTTTTGTCCCTCCTAACAAAGCCTGTAGTTTGTTTTTGATTCAGTTTCCAGTTTATTGGAAGAAAAACAAACCACAGAAAATACTGGATAGAGCACAGTAATTAAAACTAGGGATTAACATTCAGTGATCTGTATATCTGCTTAAGTAATAAAGAAGAGTAATTAAACAGAAGGTACCAGTACACTCTTTATCCATGGTTGACACAAGGGTTTCATAGATACCTGGTAGAGTTTGTTGTGTGAACAGAGTCATTCAGCAAACAGTTAAAATGATAAACATCACTAACTTATTGAAAGTCTCATAAAATTCTTCTGGGGGGGGATCCCTCACAACAATGGGGAGGGGGGAAGCCCCCAATAAAGGTCACATACCTCTGAAACGAATTAAATACAGTACATCAGAAAGTAGCAATCTAAGTGGATTGATGTTACATTCAAGTTGACCAGATGATTTTAGAAAAGGATTTTGAAATGTACAGGGTGGCCCATAAGTCCCTATCCATCCATATGTATTATAATTTTTTCCTCCCCCCACCCCCTGAGAAATATGGTCAATTTAAGCCCATTTATACTTGAAGAGGGTATTGTTACATTTACATGGGTACATGAGCACAAGAATACTGGTGACACCCTAGATACAATTAAGTGTCAAATTTAGGGATGATTCAATAGGGACTTAGAGGCCACCCTGTACAATCTGTACAAACGTTCTGTATATGTACCATGGCTAGCAGAGATACATACCTAGGAATCTTCAGCTTTTGATACCAGCCTCAGTATGCTGGTACAGTATATTACTATACTAGAATTTGATAACAATCACATATTCTACTACAATTACATTTCTGCTAGTCATTGTACAGTATGGTCTTCTTTATTTCTGTTTGCAGGAATCTCCATTGCTCTACAGGAGGTACTACAAGATCATAGGCACTGTTTTTTGAATAGGATGAACCCTCTTTATGTGCAAGTTCAATAGGGATTATCTCTATTAAAAGTTCTTTAGCCGCTCATATCCTTTTAAAGTCAATTTCTTCAAATTTTGCCCAGTTTTCAGTGTGCAGTAAAATTTATTGTTTGAATTCAACCTATCCAATTGCCCACAAATGACTTAATACCATTTTTCCTGGTAAATAAAAAGGAATAGTATTTCTGGAAATACACATGATTTTTTTGTGGGTACACAACTTAGCAAACATATGGGCAGATGTGATTTTATTTTCATATTTTGACATCCCACCCAGCAAAACTGGCCCAGCCTTGACAGCCCAGGGCTATAAAAAAGTCGTAAACTTAAAATATTAGACATTTATTGGTTGTGCCTTCTAATATGGTGTAATATTGCATCTGGTTGTATTCCCTTCAAAAGGGATGAGTCAATTAACACCGTGTGCTGTTTAAAAGGACATGAAAATAGTTATCAAACCAACAGGAAAATATAACAAATGAGCATTTACTCTATTGCAAAACAACACAGTCTCTTTATTATTCATAAAGAGAACCACCATCTGCAACAGAATTTCTTGAAACAATGTGGATAACTTGGCAGCAAGAACATTACAGACTTGCATGGCTGACACGTAGATGGAACCCTACATGTCACAGTGGAGATTACAGAGAAAACTGATGTGACTGCAGACTAGAAAAGAGCAAATTGGTTGCTTATCTTCAAAGAAGGGATTGGATTTGAAAGGAAAACTAGGAAAAAATATCAGGTGTATTTCTATACTTCACACATATTTTTTTTACTAATATTGTATATCCATTTCATTTCTACAGGTCTGCCCAATTATTATACAGGGAGACAGTTTAAGGAACTGTTGTGCCTCAAGTGGTTAAGATGCTGAACTTGCTGACTGGAAGGTTGGAGTTCTATTCCCGGGTACTGCATGAGAGAATGAGTGCCTGTCTCTGTCCCAGCTCCTGCCAACCTAGCAGTTCAAAAGCAATAAATTTTTATTTATTTATTCTTAGATTTTTATGCTGTCCACTCAGGGAAACCCGACTCAGTCTCCAGTTAATTGCAAGTAGATAAACAGGGACCACTTCGGTGGGTAGGTAAATACCATTCAATTCACTCTGGTGTTGAGCACTGAACCCTGGAATCAGGCACAACTGACTTTTGAGCAAGGGTGACCTTAACCTTTACTAGAGGACTGTTTATACCTTTCCATCTTTATCTCACTATATTTTCCTGTATAAAACCCACCAGATCTTCTAAAACCCTCTCCAGAAGATCAAGGGTCCCTTCTAAACAGCCGGCTAGGCATAAACTAAAGGTAAAGGTCGCCCATGCTCGATAGCCAGTCAGATCCATCTCTAGGGGATGGTACTCATTCTATTTACAGCCGAAGAGCCAGTGATGTCTGTGTCTGAAGATATTTCTGTGGGCATGTGACAGGCATGACTAGACAGCCTGAGAACACCAAACACTGCTACCTTTCCAGCCAAAGTGGTACCTATTTATCTAATTGCAATTTCTTGCTTCCGAATTGCTAGGGTGGCAGGAGCTGGGACAGAGCTGGGAGCTCATTCTGTCATGCACTCGGGTCTCAAACTGCTGAACTGCTGCCCTTCCAGTCAACAAGTTCAGCATCTTAACCACCAAGCCAGGGGTTCCCAAACATTTCGCACCGTGGGCCTGACTATGCCCCCTTCTGGCCGATCACATGGTTCCTCCTGCCATAAATACTGCCGTGAAACACACATGCGGCTGTCCTAAATGCATTTACGACAGCCACGGGTGCATTTATAGCAACGTTTACAGCAGACACCGGCACATTTACGCATGTAGGGGTGCATTTTATGGCTATTGTAAATGTGCCCACTTCTGTTTCTGGTAGTGGCGAGAGAGGTGGCAGGCCACATGAAATGGTGCCACAGGTTAGGTCTGGTCCATGGGCTGTAGTCTGGCCACCCCTGAACAAAGTAAACCAAGAAAAATGTAGTTGCTGCAGGTTAACTGCAAACAGATGCATTGACACTTGTACCACACATCCAAGTTGCATCATTTTTCATTTTCATTTAATTTCAAGTTTATTTGTATACCACTTTTTTTTAACCCTGCAGGCGACTCAAATCGGTTTCTTGTAGGAATGCATCTGGTTTCTGTCTTGCCTGTCTTCTGACACATATTGTAAACAAAAGCCTCTTTGCTTGCTATTCTCCTTATCTCTCTTTCTTTGGGTTCTGACACTTCTGATTGGCTGTTTGCCCTCAGTTTTGTCTCTGTTAAGTTTCATTTCTGGTATACAATGCTTGCCTAAGTTTTGTTTCTGAGAGTCTCTGCCTGAATAAAGAGGAGGGGTCAGTATCTTTTGCTCAGCCAAAGGTGCAGCGGGTGTGTGTGTTCTTCTCTCTATCTCTGTTTCCCCCCTACTCCGTCTAATGAAGCTGGACTTCGTGGACTCGTAAGTTTCTACCTCAAAAGATCTGAGGACATAAACTGCTGCTAATGAGGCTGACTGATTGAGAAGGTATCTTTACATGAATCAAATCCCAACAAGTGGCGCTCCGTGTGATGCTTTGAACTACAATGAGAGAGCCTGCTGTGAAAGCTGCTTCAGCATTTAGCATCTAATTAGCACCCCATAATTGGCGACCGGGGGCAAGGTCCACTCACCTACGACCAGGCAAAAGGTCAGACCGGAGGAAAGGTCATTCGAGCGCTCGAAATTCATCCAATTTTACATTGGGTCCCATTAGGTGAGTGAAGAAAAATATAATTTTTTTTAATTATGGGGTGTTTGCTTTCTTCACAAATGCAGGAACTTTGTAGAGATATCTCAGATCTTTTGCATGACAATGGGCGAAAGGTTGATGAGCAGGAGATACAAAAGCTAGCTAAAGCTATAGCAAAAATCTGTCCTTGGTTTAAATATGAAGGTCTGGACTTAAAACAGTGGAAACAGATCGGGAGAGAAATGCAGAAGCATAATGGAATTTCTAGATCAATATTATTTACATGGGAGGAAATTGAAGACTGCCTTCAGAGACTTACTCCAAAAAATATTTTATTGTCTCAAAGACTTGATGGCCGCCCCCTCCCACAGCTTTTGCCTCCAGATAAAGGGGGGGCCATGGCAACTGCTCCTCCATCATATGAGAAACAACAGCCCCCTGATGGGGGTGGAGGTGGAAATGGAGATGGGACATTAGATCCTGACTTGCAACAATCAAGCACTTTTAGCCCTACAAAAGACCTGTTCTCTGCTGCGTTAACTACAGCTGTGCTGGATATGGAACCTGTTGATGTATATCCAGTGAACAGAGAGCCGCTTGCAAATGAGACTGCTGCAATACTAGTGCCAGCTGATGGGGAACAAATGGTGGGGACCTCATCACAGATTGAAGCTGTTAATGCATGCAGAGTGGCAGGAAGCAAGGACTGTGTTTCAAAGAGCAGCATAGGGGATCTCAGCCCCCCCCCTGAAGCAACCCTCATCACAAAAGCAGGAGAAGCTGAGTAGTAAATTTGATATCTCACGTTTGGGCAGGAAGATCCTGCAGAAATGGAAGGATGGCCCAAAGGAGGAACGCACAAAACCCAAGACAAAAAAGGGGTGCAAGTACAAACTAACAGATGCAGGTTGTCATAAGGTTGAGAATCATATGCTGGAGATGAAAGAAATCCAGAGAAAGAGGGGGGTTAATCTTGCCTGTATGGACAGCAGGCTGTGGCAAAAATACAAGGAGTTTTTGGCTGATCTTGAACTGCCCAACTCCAGAGTGAGCTGTCCCACATTTCAAGCATCAGGATTGCAGGGAAAGCAACTTGGACTTCCCTGTGATTTTCTTCTGTGTGAAAATTACTTGCAACTTCTGGAGAAGTCTTTGTGCCTTCACACCTCTTCGGCCTGCCTTATTGCAGAGGGGTGTGGCCGGAGCATGAAGGAATGTGTGTTTGCCTGAAAAGCTGAAAAGGGGGGTTGTGTGGGATTGTCTTGTGAAGTCAGTGAGACTTAATTTATGGCTTAATTTCAACTTGCCATGCCAAGGACTGTGCTGGAGAGGAGATGGTGTTTCAGAGAGCTTCAATCAAGATTGGGACTTTTAATTTGGACATTTTAATTGGACTAAAAAGAAAAAAAGTTTGTGTGGATTGTAAACAAGAATTGGCTTTGTTTGAATTATAAAACCTGACAGCCTTTTTAAGAAATTGTCTACCTGCTCATGCTAATGAGATTTGTACTGTATTGGTTTACCATGCTATGCTGATTATAAGTTATTGAATGCCTCTTTCACTTTACACCAGTGGGAGAAGAAGAAGTTTAATGCCTTACTCATGTAATTGGGGAAGTAAGAACTGCTTTCTAATATGCAACCAGGCCTCCTTCATGTAAGGAAGAAAAAAAAATGTTCATGTCTTGTTTATGCTTAAATGTTTTGCTTATTCTTTTGCAGGAAAAAGACCTGTCTTTGCTTATGTTATGTATTGTCTTATGAAACTGCATTTCTCAAGGTACCTCCAGAAGCACCTGGAAGAGGTTTCAGTACTCTACACATGTAATTGGGTTTGTGATATTGCATTTGTGTTATATGTCACTCATGTTTCACGTTTAGTTACATGGTACTAGTAATAACAGGGCATGCTCCTGTTTCTTAGGGGAGTGTCTTCCTTAGCCATTGGTCATTTATTGGCAACAAGGGGATCCTGAGTGGAAGGATTCCTGCTGGAGCAATCCGCCCATGGAGAGAGAAGAAGGTTACTCAGCTCTAGGATGGTGGTTCACCAGTAGACTAAATTTGCTGACATTTGTTTAACACTACTATTGAAGATATATATGATGTGTTTCCTATGTTTACTCCTGATTATTCTGCTATAGGTAGTGGTTCAATTTGCAATGGATGGCAAATCAAGGATCCTAACATGTGGTTCTTTTTTTAATGGAGTTGCCACGAATTTCCATCCAGGTCAATATCAATGTGCAGCATTGGGTTATTTTACCTTACCCGTACAAGTGCAAATGCCGCCTCAGGCACATGCATGGCGCCGGAGAGCTGCTGCCGGCCCGATGGGTTCTGGTTGCAATGATGAAGTGATAATCGATGTTCAGCTGTCTGATGGTAGCTCCTGGGGGAGAGCTATAGGGAGTGCTATCACTGGCGCACTCACATTGGGATCATACCCAGGTGTCATTTCCCAGGAGAATAGAAGGTCCATTTTGGGACTCACCTGTAGGCTGGAGAAATCAATCAATGCCACAGGGAGGGTCATACGGGATCTTCAAATGGAAATCACTGAGCTTCATCAAGACCAAATGCAGGACAGACTGGCCATAGATTACCTGTTAGCAAAATCCGGAGGATTTTGTAAACTGGTCGGGAACCAGGGATGTCGGGTAAAATTCCAGGATCTGAATAATACTATTGAGAAAGAACTTCAGAATTTACAGGAGAGTATTACTAACAATGTACGCACTGATGTTAATCTCTTTGATTGGGTGACTTCTTGGTTGCCTGATTTATCTGTCCTTAGACAAGTTTTCTTTTATGGGTTTATTATTATTATCTGCTTTTTACCTTTGTATTTTTGCATTACTTGTATTCCTAATCTTATTTCTATGTGTAACACATGTCCATTGCGTAGAAGGGAGACATCGAGTTTTGCACGACGGCAATTGTACTCAATGAGGTATCACCCTCCGGAACAAAGTACCATGAGTCAGGAGGGGTACGATCTCCAGGTGGACAGTGATGATGTATATGATGACATGCAGGGGTATGATTAGCCGTCCCTCTCTCAAATTTAAATGAAAAAAGGAGGACATGTAGGAATGCATCTGGTTTCTGTCTTGCCTGTCTTCTGACACATATTGTAAACAAAAGCCTCTTTGCTTGCTATTCTCCTTATCTCTCTTTCTTTGGGTTCTGACACTTCTGATTGGCTGTTTGCCCTCAGTTTTGTCTCTGTTAAGTTTCGTTTCTGGTATACAATGCTTGCCTAAGTTTCGTTTCTGAGAGTCTCTGCCTGAATAAAGAGGAGGGGTCAGTATCTTTTGCTCAGCCAAAGGGGCAGCGTGTGTGTGTGTTCTTCTCTCTATCTCTGTTTCCCCCCTACTCCGTCTAATGAAGCTGGACTTCGTGGACTCGTAAGTTTCTACCTCAAAAGATCTGAGGACATAAACTGCTGCTAATGAGGCTGACTGATTGAGAAGGTATCTTTACATGAATCAAATCCCAACAGTTTCTAACAAACCAGATAAACAATACAGTACAAAATACCAAAAACACAGAATCACATTAGCACAATATCAAATCAGGTTAAATTACAATTCAAAAACATCACATCAACATAATATCAGTCAAATTACTAAAACAAATTACAGTTCAGAAAATCACATCAACAATATAACACATTCATTATAATAAATTACAAAATTAACCTCAACCACCCAGCATCCACGAAGGAGCCCCATGGTTTAACGTCCAATTTTTACAGTAGAAGATAGTCGAATGGATGTGCATGCTATCCCTATGGGTATCTCTGAGGTCTCTTGCATGAGAGGACATTTGTGCCTCACTCCCGCTAACTTTTTTATTTTTAAATGGTGCTAATGAGCACACGAGAGTTTAAACGCAGAGTCTGGGGAGGGTGGGGGGAAGAGTCGCATGTGCAAACTGAGGCACAGAGGAAAGAAACTAGCCTTTGACATGTGCAAATAGAAGCACAAAAGGGGGAGGAGGAAGATACAACAGTGGGCACATATAGGACAGCAGAGGGAGGAGCATTGGGGTAGCCAAGATGGGTGATTAGTAGTGAAGGAGGGGAGAAAACCAGTAAGAAAAATGTGGTAGTCCTGTACTGCCTCAACTGTAATGTTTCTGTAAAATCCAGAGCAGAAAAGACCCCAATTAGATGCCATTTTGAACCATTGATGGCATTGTGTAGTCACTCTATATTTGAACAATCCCCACCACCACCGGAGAATATAGTTTCAACTCCAGAGAAAACATTACTTTGTAAACATCAATGGTAATGTCATTGCCCACCATAAAATGTATTGTGTGACACAGTAGTTGAAATCTAGCAGAAGGTTGCAAGTAGAGTAGGCCCATTGAGACAATGCCTATGTAAATTCAATTATCCACTGATTTAATTATCCTGCTCTACTCAGCCATTATGTCCATGTTCTGTTAATGACAAAAGTGTGTACTAATATGAGTTGTCAGCCCCTTCATTTAGAAAAGGATTTTTGGTACTTTATAAACTATGCCATTGCAATATATTGAAGGGTGTTATACCCAGACACCAATAACAGAGCACTTATATATACAGTGGTACCTCATACAATGATTTTAATCCATTCCACAGGGCTCGTTGCTGAACTAAACAATTGTTATATAATGTATGCATTGTATAGCGATTTTCCCTATGGGATGCATCGTACAACGATTTTTTTCGCTAAGTGGTTTTTCCCATTGAAAAATTGTTGTACGATTTTTTCTATAGGGAAAATTGTTATGTGGGACATAATTTCCACCAAAAACCTAATTGTTATGCAATTTTGTTGCTATACGGGGCGATTGTTGTATGAGGTTCCACTGTACGTGGAGCCCAAGCAGTAGAGGATGTACACTATCATTTTCTAGAGCAAAGTTCATATCAAATTTGCTAGAAGATATGTTACATTAAAGTGACCAAAATAAAATCATCTATTTGCTGTCTGATGTTCATAAGGTTGTAATAGACAGGTAGCAAGATTTGTGGTAGTTGTCCAAAAGCTGAGGAATATTTTTTTTAAAAGACCCATATGGCTTTGTGAAATGACTTAACACCACCTTCCCCAAAAGTGTTTTAATTGTTAACATCATGTTTTTAAGTTGACACTTCCCCAGTTCATATATTTTGATTGGAAAGCTAGTTGGTTTTGTACAATCAAAGTGGTTAAATCAACAATTAAAGCTAAGCTGAGCTGAGTATTGTCAGGACCAAAGCATGAAGAACACACAGTATTTAGTTGTGTTAAAGTAATTGTTACCTATATCATTAAGAAGTCAGAGAGATGAGCACATGCCCAAAGGATATGCATCTTCTTCCCGGGCAGTGTTACCTTATTTTCTCTGCTTTGGAGGAATGAAAATACAGTTCAGGCAGGCTTCTGTGTTATCTCCTCTTTTGAACTGCCTTACAGGGCTTGTACTAACAATCAACTTACTTCTTGAATTCATAGCTGATTTCAAATGCCATTGTAACAGTTTACATACAGAAAGACAAAAAAGAATGTCACCCTGTTAGAAAATAGCTTACACATAAGAGAAACACCATTTTACTAGAAAGGTCTTTGGCATTTAAGCTGGGTGACCACTAAAGTAGGTCTAACAACATCAGTTGGGTAGCACAGTTTCTTTTTTTACTTATATCTTTCAACTGTATTTCTAAAATGCTCTTAAGTTTTAATTGTAATTGTCTTAGTCAATTTTATCATTGTTCACTTCTATAGGTGCTTCTTTTCCATAGAAGGGCAGGATAAGCAAAAACAACAACAACAGACAAATAAATGACACATTACCTTTCCATATGAGCCTTGACCGAGTACTTTCAGCAACTCAAATTGTGATGGGTCTGCTTTTTCAAATCCTTCTTTCACATGATGGCTGATGTCAATCTCTTTCACAATGCCTTCTTCCTATGAGTAAGAGAAAAAGAGAAGAATGTACAGTTCTTAGCAGAGATAAAACAAGTTATATCATTTCTTTTTCTAACTGATTCATTTTTCACCTGGAAACCAAGAACTTTACTTGTAATACTATTCAGTTTCATTTTTTCTTACCAAAAAAATTGCTTAAATCTGTTAAATTTATTGAACTTGAGTGTGGCTGTCTTCTGCCTCTGATATAGAAAGATAGACTGCTAGATAAAATGTAAAACCTGTAAATCAAAACACAGCAGTCAGTTTATGGGGCTACTAGGCTCAACAAAACCAGTCCGTGGCAGATATCATTATCTATTAATAAAGACAGAGGGCTGAAGAACAGTCGCAATAAACTGCAATCCTATATACCTACATGGAACTAGCACTCCTTGGGGATTACTGCTAAAACAACATGTGCACTGAATTGCTCCATCTGTTCCCCATATTCTTTGTCCATGGAGATGATGTGTGTTCTCACCTGATCTTTCAGTGTTGTTGAGGAAAGCCCTAATTCTAAGTAAGCAGCAATGAGAAAACATTGCTTACACTTAATTTATTGTGATGCCCCATATCATGCTTCCAAATTACATGGTATACAAAGATTGCTGAAAGTTTTCTGGAGACATAACTACCATGAACTTTAGAACTATCATTCTAAGTTCCCATGTAAGCTAAGTGATGCTCATGGTTATTGCAACAAAAACATTTACCCTGTATGGAATGAGAAATGCCTGAGGTTCAAGCTGGATTACAAAATGGAAGACACACCAGCGATCATGCTGTACATACAATCTATATTGGCTAATGAGTACACCTAAGAATTTCAGAAGAAGATGAAAAAATGTAATGCAGCCTTTCTGTGCATCTTGAAAAGGTATGGATTGTTTTAAAAGAAATGCACGTGCCTCAGCACTTGACTGATGGACTAGAAGCAACTGTCAGTACAGAATATGGTGTGTGCCTTACCCCAGATTTTCTGAGTCAGTCACTCAAGGTGCAAATGTGGGTCTTCTCACCCACCCACACCCACATCCACCCACACACACAAAGAGAGAGAAAACAGCAAAAGAGGCAAGCAAGAATTTATACATAAACCCTGCAGAGGCAGGCAGACAGACAGGAATCCATTCACTGAGATATTGCCTCACCTCTATTACTTTCATTTAACCCGCAACTTGGGAAAGAAGTACAGTATAAACATATACCTTGCCCTCAGAGTACTAATGCAATCTGCCACAGCTTCCCTTGAGCAGAGAATTGTGGGTAGGATGCTTTCTTATTGACTTGAGATGATGCTGTGTCCCTTCCGCCTAATGAATAGTTTCTAACATTGTCATATTCTTGAGATAAGTAAAGAGTCATGAAAGACTAGTGTCCAGCAGAGTTACATGACTCCCTAGGCAGTGATGGCAAACCTTGGCACTCCAGTTGTTCTGGAACTTCAGTTCCCAGAAGGCCTGATCAGCAAGAGTGCTGACTTGGGCTTCTGGTAACTGAAGTCCAAGAACACCTGGAGTGCCAAGGTTCGCTATCACAGAGGAAACTCTATTCATTCATTGCCTAGGAAGTCATCTAATCATACTAGAGTTAAAGTACCATTCACTGTGTACCAAACATGGCAGCATATGAGGCACATCTACTGGTTAGTCTGATTTCATAGCAGGAGGGCTAGGAAGCAAGGCTAGCACCATTTTGAATTTGAATCTATGGATTGCTTTAAGCCCTGCTTAAGGGGATACACAGAAGGAGCCTCCTTGAAGACTGTGATATTTTTGAACCACAATCAGGCGCAGCCAGGACAACAACAATTTTACCAGCTAATCTTTCTCACACTATTTATTTATTTATTTATTTATTTATTCAATTTATATCCCGCCCACTCAACACAAGGCCGACTCTGGGCGGCTAACAACATAAAAAGTAACCCCAGGGCAACCCAAGGAGTTTACAGATAATATTAATAATCCTAAAAACAGTTAAAACAGTAAAAAAGTTAAGACTACCCACCCCCTAAAAAGCAGGCGCTGCAGGATCGAAAAGGCACCATGGGGAAGAGTTCCTCTACACCAACCACCCCATGGTGGTTACCCTTCCACCCGCACCCCACACTTGACCTGCCAGCCAGGTTTTAAGATCCCTTCTGAAAGGCAGCAACTCCGTCCGAAGACGTAATTCTGTTGGCAGGAGGTTCCAGAGGGCCGGTGCAGACACGGAGAAGGCCCTCCTCCTTGTGCCAGAGAGGCGAGCCCCTCTGGCTGATGGAACAATTAGAGAGCCCCTCCGGTCCGCTCTGGTTGGACGGACAGACGTCCTCAGGGCGATGCGGTCTCTTAGGTAACCTGGCCCACTACCATATAGGGCTTTAAAGGTCAAAACCAGCACCTTGAATTGCACCCGGAGACATACTGGCAACCAGTGCAGCTCCCGGAGCAGTGGCGAAGCATGAGCATAACGCCCACACCCCATCACCACCCGGGCAGCCGCATTTTGGACCAGCTGTAGCCTCCGAATGGTCGTCAAGGGCAGCCCCATGTAGAGCGCATTGCAATAGTCTAGTCTGGAGGTAACCAGAGCATGGGTGACCATGAGCAAGGAGTCCCGGTCCAGGAGTGGGCGCAACTGGCGAATCACCCGAAGTTGGGCGAAAGTCCTCCTGGTCACAGCCGCCACCTGTTCTTCTAGCAGTAGCCGTGAATCCAGGAGGACCCCCAAGTTGCGCACCGGGTCTGTCTGGGGCAAAATAGCCCCATCCAGAACCAACGATGGTAACTCCCGGATTAACGCAGGACCCCTTATCCATAGCCACTCAGTCTTGCTGGGATTCAGTTGTAGCCCGTTAGCCCCCATCCAGACCCCCACAGCTTCCAGGCATCTGGAAAGGACTTTGACGGCATCACTGGGGTCCCCATGGGCCGAGATGTACAACTGAGTGTCATCCGCGTACTGATGGTACCGCACCCCATGGGAACGAATGATCTCACCCAGCGGTTTCATGTAGATGTTAAATAGGAGAGGAGAGAGCACCGAGCCCTGAGGAACCCCCCATTTGAGGGGCCTAGGACTGGACCTCTCACTCTCCAACCACACCGACTGGGACCGACCCTTCAGAAATGAGGAAAACCAGGACCACACAGTACCCTGGATTCCCAAACCTCGGAGCCGTTCCAGAAGGATACCGTGGTCAACGGTATCGAAAGCCGCTGAGAGGTCAAGAAGAGCAAGGACGGATGGATGACCACCGTCCCGCTCCCGCCAGAGATCATCCATCAGTGCGACCAATGCCGTCTCGGTACCATATCCAGGCCTGAATCCTGACTGAAAAGGGTCCAGATAATCCGCTTCATCCAGTACCCCCTGCAGCCGACACGCCACTAGGACAGGCAAAAAGAATTGCAGAATGAATTCACCAAAAGGTGACTTTATTTTGGCAGTTTCACATCTGGCCTCGACACGGAAGAAGAAGAAGAAGCCCTCCTTGATCATTTCACCCAAGCTTACCAGAAAATATCTTTTTTTTAACATTTAAAAGGATTTGATTGCAAACCAAGAGCTAAAGCCATGGTTTGATTTCAGTTTGTTTTCATTAACTATTGAAAACTTCTAAGGTGGAACACAAAACCATGATTGGGTTTTGTTTTGTCTTTCCATAACAAAGGCAAAACATTCCAATCACCTCCTTCCTTTTTTACTGGAAAAGAATTTTCTCCCTTAATTCTGAATTATACTAGTTCTCTATCCACTTGATCCCCATGTACATACAAGCTTGTGGAGGCCAAAGATATGGGCAGCCTAGAAGAATAAGAAACCAAAAACATGGAACTGTCCCCACTTTCAGACAGCTAGTTCCATTTTAAGCACAATGTACCAAATCTACACTGATCCAGAGAAACATGCATTCTAAAAGGCACCTGGCAAGCATAGGTCATCATCTTCCTTATTTAAAAATGGTACAAAAATTCAGGGCAATGTTTCCTGGGTTTGGGTCCCTGTGATCACGGAGTTCTGGAGTCTTGTGTGCCCCCTGTCATGTGGTGTTATTTCCTTAAAAGATTCAATATTGACTAAGAGGAAAAAGCAGAGCTATTTATCCAAGCAGATCTGGGCTCTGAACCAGCATCTGAAGAGGGGAAATTGGAACAGTCCCCTCCAAATAAAAAAGATCCCTCAAGATGACCTTTGGAGAAGCAGCTGTGTTTCTTCTTCACATGAGTGTGTGTGTAAAGTTTAGACACACATGCTAAACAGAAGCTGAGAAGCTGCTTCCGTCAGCACCTGCCAAGGCAGAGGGACTGCTGTGACATGAATTACAGTGACTTTGAGTGTTCAATGGACCTGACAAACCACAAGACAAACAACCATCAAATGCTCCTAAGTCAGTGTAAGAACAGAAGGAGAGGGAGAGAGAGAACGTAGGGCCACTTTTCAGCAGACTAAACGTTTGCCTGTAGCAGAAACTACAGGTGAGCACAAACAGCCAAGTCTTCAGGCCCGTCAAGTGTTTTTAGACTGAATCCTAAATATTTCCATAGTTTGCAGATTCATTCAACATGTTTATATAATCTCAGGTTGATTTATGCAGCTGCTGTTTCTGAAGCCATTTTGCTAATTGACTTAACCCAGTTATTGTGTCAAAGCAGTGATGTCTAATATTCCATAACAAACTGCTACAGAATATCTTGCATACTAAACACTCATTTCACAGATCCTCTTTTTTACATTTATTGACCAAAACAGTCAATAATAAGAATTGTGAAACTAGATTTGACCTGAAAAATCCTCAGCGTCCCCCATCTTGACACTTCTGTTGAGATAATTTCATTAAAAATAGATGCAATGGATGCATTCTGCAGCTAATCAGATTTTGAAGAGCTCAACTATATTTTAATTTTTGATTATTTGTGTACTAAAAAGAAAAGGAGGAAGGAATGGGCAAGGCAGCATGAGATGTTGAGGAAGAAATAAACAGCCCTATTTTGTAGTAATGGTACTAAGACTCCAGCAATCACAGATTAAGAATATAGGTACACGAAAGAGAACACCAGCATTGTCTCCCTGGTGTGTGGGCCATCTCCCCTGCTCTCTGAGATAGTTCCTCAGTTGACTCTTGAGAGTCCCCTGGTCTATAAGGAGATCAAATCAGTCAATCCTAAAGGAAATTAACCCTGATTGCTCCTTGGAAGGACAACTACTAAAGCTGAAGCTGAAGTACTTTGGCCACCAAATAAGAAGAGAGGACTCATTGGAGAAGGCCCTGATGCTGGGAAAGATCAAAGGCAAAAGGAGAAGGGGGTGGCAAAAGATGAGATGGCTAGAGGGCATTGTTGATGCAGTGAGTGTAAATCTAGGTGGGCTATGGAGGATGGCAGATGACAGAGGAGCTTGGCGTGTGGTGGTCTATGGAGTTGCAAAGGGTTGGACTAGACTGTGCAACTGAACAACAACAAAAACCAAGGGACTTGCTTTGGGTTGAATGGGAGGTTTGGAGAAAGAGAACACAAAGCCTGGAAGTCAGGAACCCAGATGGAGGTCCCGAGAGAGGAGACACTACAAGAGAACCCAGGCAAAGCAGAGCATACCACTTTGGAAACAGGAAACAAGGGATTCCTGCCCAATGTTCAGATTCAGATACAGAAGAAGAAGAAGAATGGTGACTTTTGGGACACCTTGTAAAATAAATGTCCTGATATTAACTGAGCTCTGAGAAATTAAATAGACCTGGAAAGATTTTGCTGAGGAAAAAGGTGAAAGAGTCTCAACTCAACCTCTGGAATATATCAATACTCTTTTTTAATGGAGTGGAATATAAAGGACTATCACAGAAAACATAAATTATATGTGGTAAAATATTCATCTTGCCTGTATTAATGTAACCTTAAAATACCTAGGCAATGACCATATTTCCAAATCAAGATAGATTTATTTTTAATATAAGAAGGAACACCACACAAAAATTAATCCAGCTAACTAGTTATTTATTATATAGAGCAATATACCATATATACTCGACTATGTCATCCTGAATATAAGTCAAGGTACCTAATTTGGACCTCTAAAACTAGGAAAATAGATTGATTCAAATATAAGTCAGAGATGAAAAATGCAACAGCTGCTAGTGAGTTTCAATAATTAAAATACATGAAAATATGGTAAAATTAATTAATTTAGACATTTGTGTGGGTATGTTTTTGAGTGTTTACACTGACCCAAGTATAAGTCGAGTCCCATTTTGGACCTCATTTTGGGGGCTAAAAACCTGACTTATACTTGAGTGTATATGGTATGTCTTTGAAGAAACAGGCCCACAGTTGTCCTGGCCTTTGACTCTGTGGCCTCTGCTGTTCCTACTACTCCACACAGAATGCTAGCATGGCTTGCTAGGACATAGAAGTCAGCAGCTTCACAAGAAGACGATCTGTCAACACCAAGGAAGACAGTGATCACATTCCCTGATGCTTGGCTTCCCACTCTTCCCTTTCACTCACGGAAAGCCCTTTTCCTTTCCCTTCTCCTTTTAAGTCTAAGCCAACAGTGTTGCTGGCAAAGAGCCATTTGAACTACAGTGCTGGAGGACAGCCCATATTTTAGACTGTCAGAGAGAAGAACAAGTGGATCGTAGAACAAATCAAGCCTGACCTGTCTCTGGAGGCAAAAATGAGGAAAACAAGGCTATCATGGGCACCCTGTATAAGGGTGTGTCATGGCCATGGGCACATCATGAGAAAGCAAGATTCACTGCAAAAGATAATAATGCTGAAGGCAGCAGCAAATGAGCATGGCCAAATATAAAATGGATTGACTCCCTAAAGCAGTGATGGCACACCTTGCCACTCCAGCTGTTTGTGAGCTTCAATTCCCAGAAGCCCTGATCAGCGGGAATGCTGACTTGGGCTTCTGGTAATTGAAATCCAAGAACAGCTGGAGTGCCATCATGGCCCTAAAGGAATCCACAGTCTTGAGTTTGCAAGTGCTGAGCAGGGCTGTTGAGGGCAGGACATTCTGAAGATCTTTCAGTCATCGGTTGCCACAAGCTGGAGGTTACTTGGTAGGACAGAACAACAATACCATTGCTGATACATTTTTCCTGTACAAGATTAACCTGGAATTCTTTTGCATGAAAGAACAGGCAAAAACTTTCCAAAAGAACAGGGAAAATAAGACCTGGGTCTTTTTTCCAATTGATAACAGGAAATATTGCAGAGGAAAGTCTCAAAAAAGAATCTCAGCATGATGAGACTTAGAAAGTAATCAAGAACAAAGCGATAGAGGAGGCTCAGTGGTTAAAAAGCTTGCTTTGTTAGTTGGAAGGCCAGCAAGCCAGCACCCAGGTTCTGCATAGCAGTTTGAAAGCAAGAAATTGCAAGTAGATAAATAAGTAGAATCAAATTATTGCATTCTATATGCCAGCAGATCTGGAAAACACAACAATGGCCACAGGATTGGAAAAGATCAGTATACGTTCCAATCCCAAAAAAGGGCAATGCCAAAGAATGTTCAAATTATCAAACAATTATGCTCATCCCACACACTAGCAAGTTTAGGCTCAAGATAATACAGGAAAGACTTCAGCAGCACATGGAGAGAGAACTACCAGAGGTGCAGGCTGGGTTCAGAAGAGGCAGGGGAACTAGAGACCACATTGCCAACATATGTTGGATCATGGAGAAAACAAAGGAATATCAGAAACAAGTCTACTTCTGTTTCATTGATTATACCAAGGCCTTTGACTGTGTGGACCACAATGAAATATGGCAAGTAATAAAAGAGCTGGGAATACCAGAAATGCTTATATGTCTCATGAGAAATCTGTACATGAGTCAAGAAGCAACAGTTAGGACAGGATACAGAATGGCAGAGTGGTTTGGAATAGGAAAAGGAGTAAGACAAGGCTGTATTTTATCACCCTGCTTATTTAACCTATATACAGAGCACATAATGTGCAATGCAGGGATGGAGGAATCACAGTATGAGATCAAAATTGCTGGGAGAAACATCAACAATTTGAGATATGCAGATGATACCACCCTGATGGCAGAAAGAGAAGAAGACCTAAAGAAGCTCCTGATAAGGTTGAAAGAAGAGAGTGCAAAAGCTGGCCTGAGACTCAATATTAAGAAAACCAAGATAATGACAACAGGCCATATCAGTCCCTGGAAAATAGATGGGGAAGAAGTAGAAGCAGTGACATATTTTAATTTCTTAGGATCAAAAATCACTGCAGATGGTGATTGCAGCCATGAAATAAAAAGGTGACTGATTCTTGGGAGGCAAGCTATGAGAAACCTGGGGAACATAGTTAAAACTAGAGACATCACATTGCAAACTAAAATTCATAGTCAAAGCAATGGTATTCCCCGTGGCAATGTATAGCTGTGTGAGTTGGAGCATAAGGAAAGCTGAATGCAGAAAAATAGATGCCTTTGAAATGTGGTGTTGGAGGAGAGTTCTGAGAGTCTCCTGGATAGTGAGGAGAACAAATAGGTCGATCTTAGAAGAAATCAACCCTGACTGTTCCTTAGAAGGTCAAATAGTAAAGATGAAGCTAAAGTACTTTGGACATTTAATGAGAAGAGAGGATTCTCTTGAGAAAGCCTTGGTGCTGGGAAAGGTGGAGGGCAAAAGAAGATGGCGGCCAAAAATTAGATGGTAGATGGGCACAGAGCTGGGCGGGTTGAGGAGGATGGAGGAGGACAGAGGTGCCTGGCAGGCAATGGTCTGGGGTTGCAAAGGGTTGGAATCGACTGTGTGACTGAACAACAACAACAACAAATATGGCACTTCGGTGGGAAAAGATTTTGGGGACATGAAAGGAGCCTCATTCAGGCATCCTCTGAGTGGAGTTTCTCCAACAAAAATCCTTTCAATTCAGAATAATTTCTGACATGAAATTATTATTATCAAGAACAAGACGTTTTTCAAGTACTTGCCACATGCCTATCCCAAATTAATCACAGAGGATTAAACGGACTTTGGACACAGAGCTTTACAATATACAGGTGTATATACAGCATTCAGTGCCTTGTGGAATGCTAATTCCTGGTGCTGGGCATTTGGGAAATGTCAATTAAGAGACAGAGAGAGGGAGTACACAGGCATTTATTTGGCTTGCTGTTTTTTTCACTGTTTGAGGATGGGTTGGTATGCCCCTTTGTTCCAATGTTTTTGATAGTGCAAACCAGCCCTCCCCCCCAACACACACACACACACACACACACACACACACACACACACACACACACACACACACCAGTGTTCCTACTTGAACCTTTCTAAGTCCCAGTCGGGGTTTATTCTTTTTAGATATAGGATGGTAGAAGACACGATTGCCTGGAGGGCAATGGTCCATAGGGTCACAAAGGGCCAGAATCGACTCTCATGTGTGGACCACTGCAAACAAAAGTCAGTACAGTCAAGGCAATGGTATTCCCGGTGGTAATGTATGGTTGTGAGAGCTGGAACATTAGAAAGGCTGAGCACAGAAGAATAGATGCCTTCGAGATGTGGTGTTGGAGGAGAGTGTTGCGAGTCCCCTGGACAGCAAGGAGAACAAGTAGGTCAACCTTAGAAGAAATCAACCCAGACTGCTCATTAGAAGGTCAAATAGTAAAGATGAAGTTAAAGTATTTTGGACATCAAATGAGAAGGGAGGACTCACTTGAGAAGGCCTTGTTGCTGGGAAAGGTGGAGGGAAAAAGAAGAAGGGGATGGCCAAAGATGAGATGGCTAGATGGTATTGTGGACACAATGGGCATAGGGCTGGGCAGGCTGAGGCGGATGGTAGAGGATAGAGGTACCTGGAGGGCAATGGTCCATGGGGTCGCAAAGAGTCAGAGCCTATTATGCCAATGTATGACCACAGGGAACAAATGAAAACAGAGCTTCCTGCCTTTAATTTTGCCAGCTAGTTTCAATCTCCTAATATCATTAGTGTCTTAAACAGACAGCTAAAACGTTTAATGATATTGGAACATTGAAAATCTAGTCCCCTCCTCCATGTAGCAGAGGGAACAAGGAAAGTATATTTTAAAAATGAACTAGGGCAGAGCTGATAGGTGTAAATGTAACAGAAAATTTGTCTAAATGTAAGGCGTAAATTAGAGAAAATTTGAAAAAAATGAAAAGGTAATACTAGAAGCTGGAGGAGATATAAAAGGGCAAGAAAGGAGATCTCTCTCTCTCTCTCTCTCTCTCACACACACACACACACACACACACACACACACACACACACACACACACACACACACACGGGACAGTCAAAGCATGGCAGCTGGAGACTGCTTTTGTTGGGCTAGGAAGGTATCACAGTGGATCATAGGAGGAGGAGAGCCATCCGCTACATAGATTGTTTGTGATCTACAGTATATCACATATTGCATTTGTAATCTATATCATAGGTCAGGTGCATGGGGATGAAGCACAGAATTGATGGTTTGGGTCTATTTGGAATGTGCAACTTTGTATTTTTTGCATGCACTTAAAAAACATCAGAGGAGATGAGCAGAGTGGCAAGGTGGAGGCTGCATTTATTTGCTTCAAGGAAGCAGACCAGACAGGGTTGCTTTTGGATTATATTCCATTCGGATGCAAATTTCACACCATATGGCTTACTGGACCTCTACCTGATCTTCAGGACTGCTTATATGCGGGACCAAGCCCATACTTTATTTCCATTTCCAATGGCACAAACTAATGAAATGGAATTGGCACAACTATAATCTAAAGTTCTGGGCCATTCAAACAGAAGTAAATGTTGGTGATGGCAGATAACTGAATAGTAGTAAAGGTAAAGGTTTCGCTTGCTCGAAAGCCAGTCGTATCCGACTCTAGGGTGCAGTGCTCATCTCTGTTTCTAAGCCGAAGAGCCAGCGCTGTCTGCTTCTGCAGACGTTTCCGTGGTCAGGTGGCAGGCATGACTAGACACCGGAGCGCACGGAACGCTGTTACCTTTCCACCGAAGTGGTCCCTATTTATCTACTTGCAATTTCTTGCTTTCGAACTGCTAGGTTGGCAGGATAACTGAACATAAATGCATAAAATATGCAAGCAAAATAAGAATATCAAAAACGTGTGTTTGCACTAGAACTGCCTTGTGTGTATTTTGCTAAATCTAGTTTAAGTTGTTTCCAGCTTTCATAAGTACTTCTTAAAGGAAGAAGAGGTAGAACTAAAGGTAGGAGAGAACTAGGGAACATAGTGATTACATGGCTGAAATGAGGTTCACAAGACAGACTTTCTGGCTTAGAGGTCATTTTCTTAAACAATATGAGTCAAAACAGATTAATTGGTTTTCAATGCATACCTATGGGAAACCGCATTTTGGTTAAAGTATTTTGGTTTTCAAAGCATTCTATGGGAAATTGCATTCAATGCATTCCTATGGGAAATTTGGTTAAAGTAATTTTCGCTGAGTCAGCTTTGGCCAAGTGGAATGTATATAAATTTGACAATTAAATTAAATTAAATTTTAAATTAAGAAACGTCCTGGAGAACGCATTAATTACACTAACCGAGGTTCCACTGTAATTATGTTTATGCTCATATACACTCAAAAAGCTTAATTGTGCTTGTCAATTAAGTCAGCCAAT
The DNA here is from genome assembly GCA_035047345.1 of Bradypodion ventrale. Lineage (NCBI taxonomy): Eukaryota > Metazoa > Chordata > Lepidosauria > Squamata > Chamaeleonidae > Bradypodion > Bradypodion ventrale. Next base: position 86,282,355 of record JAWDJE010000001.1, on the reverse strand, counting down.
TTTCCGTTCCTGAGCTACAGCATGTAGTTCTTTGTGCGCTGAGTCTCTGAGAGGATGACAGTTCAATGAAGTAATGCATTTAGTGTCTTTAGTGTCTTTGCTGCACTGAAAACTGCATTACTCTAATCATTATCTAAATAAAGCAATTGGTAAATAACGTTCAGTCAAGATCAACAACAAAAGAATGCACCACAGGAGAACAAATAATTAGTTTTGACGAGGAAGAAGTTCATGAAGAACTTACAAGATACGGTAAGTAAGCAAACATGAAAAAAGAAAAACTGCTGAACAAAAATTATCTATAGAGCTCACTGTGTCAGCTACTTTTTTTTCCAATCACAGCATCATACTGTCATGGTTTCCACATGTGACCTTGTCTTGATTTTAAGGTGACATTTGATCCATGTAATGTTAAGACACATATTGTAGTTTTCTTAGACTTAGAAAGCCAGCTCTCATTTTAAATCACGTTGGAAGGCCAAGCTGTTAGTCTGACATGACAGTGATGCATAGTTAGGATAGTTGCCTCCCCAAAGGGAGAAGGGAAAAGTGAGTGTCCAGGACTGGACACATTCCAAGTAACACCTGCAGTACCCCACGAGGGAACTGATTGACAGCTAGGTCACCTGACCACACCACGAGGGAGACGACGTCTCCACTCATGCTAATCAAACTCTGCCAGGACACCTGCAGAACAGAATTTTCCCAGAGAATGCAAAGGTGGGGGCCACATGCCAAGCAGATGGCACCTGCACCTGCAAATGTCCATGGAGACAGCACATGTCGTTCTCATGGGAACAAAGGTGCTTTCTCATTAGATCACCACATTCCAAAGCCCCTTTTCTCAATAAAAAGAGCCCAATCTGAGCACTCAGAAGGCACTTCGGGAACAAGGGTGGAACCCTTGTCTCTTAACACCATGAACTTGATTTCAGCGGGAGCTCTTGTCCGATAGTTGCCCAATATGACTCTCTGTGGCTAACATTCAGCCATGAGGGGCAGAACCACCCCAAACCAGCAAGCTTGAATCTGCTAGGGAGCTAGCAAGATTTTATTTCATTTATTTGTTTTATTAGCTTGTGTTTTATGTAGTGTAGATTAATTTAAGATCTGTATCTAGTATTGTGTTTCCTTCAATAAATCTTCAAAATCCAGTCGTGTGTTGCCTGCCTTTGTAAAGAAGGAGAAGGAAACCCAGCAGAGCAGAAGTGGCTCCACTTGTCCTCATCGCTTCAACACCGGAACCTTCCAGAAGTCGGTGAGAGGGAGTGCTCTGTCTGTTAAAGAGGGAAGAGGGAGTAGCAGCACTAAGAAGCATAGCTTCTGCCAAGTGATCAATATTACCTGCCATATGCAGAAGGCTACTCTGTCCCTGAACCCCAGTGAATTGGGCTAGGGTGAGGAGTGCTCATTAAGGCATAGCAGGACGCTGGATCCAAGGTCCGCCCTGCCGGGTGTTCCCAAAAAGAAATATTCTGGGTGCCCAACCTGCCTCACAATATTCTGGGTGCCCAACAAATAATTAGTTTTGACGAGGAAGAAGTTCATGAAGAACTTACAAGATAAGTTCAGAATATTGTGAGGCAGGTTCCTCCCCCTATGACCCTGATACATATTATTCCCTGTCAAATAATCAGCAAGTACAATATAAAAATAAATTATCGTTTTTGCTGGAGTATAAGATCCACTCCCCCCCCTTAAAATACACTGGAAAATGGAGTGTGTCTTGTACTGTATATAGTGGCCTAAAGTAGGCTATTTTGGTAATAACAGGGTGCATCTTATACTCTGGTGTGTCTTATACACCTGCAAATAAGGTAGATAGGGGTACAGTTGCTATGCCTCAGGCAACATTCTTGGGGAGCTGGTATGCTTCTCTCAGTCTCCACATAGAGGAAAATACCTAAAGATGAGCAGTGCCGAAGAAGGACAACATTTGATATTTTTTTACGTGAAATATTTTCAAATCCTCAACTACCACCACCATCCCACACACGCACTAAGACCAGGAGTCACTGGCACTCTATGATGGTGTTTGTACCGTGCAATGTGTTTTCATTATGCTAACACATTAAAAAGCCAGAGGCACATAGAGGAAACTGCAGAAAAGGCCAGGGTGAATACATGCTTGGCGTGCTTTCTAAAGCATGGCAGAGAGTGTAATGAGCCTATTTGTAAGATCTGTTGGCCCAGAACTGGTGAAACCCTTCACAAACCTGATCTCCTCTACCTGCTTTGCCTGCTCCACCTCTATGAAATCACCAGTGTATAATCCTAGGGGTTGCAGTGGCTCAGTGGTTAAGAAGCTTGCTTTGTCATCTGGAAGGCTGGCAAGTCGGCAGTTTGAGGCCCAGGTACTGCATGACGGATTGAGTACCCATCTCAGTCCCAGCTCTTGGGGACAGAAAGGAGCCTCATTTGGGTGTTCTCTGAGCAGAGTTTTCCCCACAAAAATCCTTTCAACCCAGAATAATTTCTGACATGAAATTATTATAACCCTGTGATATCACCACATGGTCTTATATTTTGATCATGATGTCTCAGGGGATGAAATTCTGCTGACCTAGCATTGTGTGACAGAGATACCTCAGTGATAAGCCTGTAGATAAATCTGACCCTTGGATCACTAGTCAGGGAGGTACAAAGCTTGCACATCTAGCAACAATCAAGTAATGAAACAGGCAGAGAGAAAAACATTGCCACTTATCCCGGCTGACTGCTCACAACAGCTGGCCATATGGCCAACATGGCTGCTGACCCATCCCCTTAAACAGACTTGCACAAGTTGCTTTTCTGAATCAAGGAAGCACTCATGACATTGCTTTAATTATAGTGAAGGCAAGTGCTTATTAGATAAGGTTTGTTAATGACAGCACTAGTAAAAGGGGAAATGTCAAATGCATGCCACAATGAGAGATTTAGAGGGGGAATTGGGTCTGCTGCAACTAATCAACATAACGAAAAACAAGTAGGGCAGTAATTATCCCTTCTTAATCACCCAAACCTGCCTATCGCCAGTTCTGCAATTATGAAGAGCTGTTAGACTTGTATTTCCTGATATTTGGCAAGGAAATGAAAGGCAACATTTGAACATACCTGTCAACCTTCCCGGATTGGCCGGGATTTCCTGGTTTTCGGCGCCGATTTGCACCATTTCCTGCCCCACGCTGCCGAAACCCCGGAATTTGGCAGCAGGGGAAAGGAGGTACTGCACAGCCCTTCTGCACAGGTCGCCTTCTACGCATGCGTAGAAGGGTTTTACGCTTGCGTAGAACCCTTCTACGCTTGTGTAGAACCATTCTACACATGCGTAGAAGGCTACACATGTGTATAAGGGGGCTATGCAAGTGTAAAACCCTTCTACGTATGCGTAGAAGGTGACCTGCGCAGAACCGTTCTGCGCAGGTCCCGGAGTGGCCGGAGCCGTGGTTGACAGGTTTGCATTTGAGTGAAAAATTAAAGTTCTGTTGGGAGTTGAGTATGTCATGAGAATTCAAGGAACAACTTACTTCTTTGAATTACTTTTTAATACATTCAGTTACAATGTAGTTTTAGCTTGGTTTCTATAGGATGAGAAAGCCTGATTCTCAGAGAAAACAAGGGAAAGTGACAGACATTCCAGTCACATACCACAAACACAGCATCATTAAGCTAGGCCATTAGCAGACAGACACCTGCAAAAGGATTCCTTCAAGCATGCACATTTGCATAACAAGGGAGGAGAACTCAAATAAACTCAAGAGTTCACAACATGTCATTAAAGGACAAGGAGGGAGGAGGAACTCCACCCATCTCAAACGGGAAGGAACTGTTTCACCAGTTACATTTAAACTTTGACAGGAACTTTTACACTTTCACATCATCAAAGGGGAAAGGTAAAAAGTCACAGAAAAGCATTCTGGTGCCCACTCAGGAGCAGCACACCTGTGTGGAAAACATGACACCAATCTGACATCAGGGGGGAAACACCTGCATGGGAAAGTCCAAGATTCCCATATAACTCTCATTCCGGAGGGAAGGGGGAGCAGGCAAATATAGTATTTAAAGACTCAGAAATAGGGAGCTTAGAGCAACAAATCCGGAATAGGCGAAAGCATATTCCATTCCTGATATTGAGATAGAAGCCTAGCAAGAGGTTATGGGGGCCATTTGGCCCAACTTATTTTCTAAGACTTGCCAAAAGCAAACCAATGCAAAAATGTCTTGGTCTCTGAGAAGAAATGCTTATTTTTTTAATGTTAGTTATTTTCTTATTTTATTAGATTGTTTAAGTTTAGTGTAGATTTTAGGAGATCCGCCTTGGGTCATGATAGAGGGGAAAAGTGTGAATTTAGCTGATTATTAAAACTGCAAACATCATATAGCAATAGCAATTACACTTGTATACCACCCCATAGCGCTTAGAGCACTCTCTGGGCGGCTCATAAGGTAATTAGTATTTTGTGGCTCAGGAGGGACTACAGTGGCTCAAGTAGCTAAGATGCTGACTGGAAAGTGGGAGGTCAGCAGTTCGATTCCCGAATACTGCAGGACGGAATGAGCTCCCGTCTCTGTCCCAGCTTCTGCCAACCTAGCAGTTAGAAAGCAAGAAATTGCAAGTAGATAAATAGGGACCACTTCGGTGAGAAGGTAAAAAGTATTCCATGCACTCCGGTGTCTAGTCATGCCTGCCGCATGACCACAGAAACATCTGCAGACAGTGCTGGCTCTTCGGCTTTGAAACAGAGATGAGCACTGAACCCTAGAGTTGGATACGACTGGCTTTCGAGCAAGGGAAACCTGTACCTTTACCCCAATATGTTGGTTCCTCATTTTACCAACCTTTGAAAGATGGTAGGCTGAGTGGTTCTGAACAATCCAAACAAGACAGCTACAACTACAAGTTGACTAATATATATAATCTACGCTGGTTACATAGTCCACACAACCAAAGAATAAGCATGTAGCAAGCATGGGAAAATCATTAAATAACCCATTTGATGTTACTTAAAAATCCACATACAAGACTTTAAAATCCACATAGCAAGTCTCCCGTATTGCCGGGAAACTCCCATTATTTACCCCTCTTTCCCGCCATCATCCCGTATTTGTATTTTCCCGTAAATCTCCCGTATTCTATATCTATTTTTTAATGGGCAGGGAACTACAGCCCCCATGATGCCTTGCGCAGAAGGAAAAGGCAAAACCCGTACTGTGCATGTGCACTGGTGCAAAATGGGCTGGGAACAACAGCCCCCATGGTGCCTTGCGTGGAAGGAAAAGGCAAAACCCATACTGCACACACGTACCGGCGCAAAATGGGCCAGGAACTACAGCCCCTATGGTGTCTTGTGTGGAAGGAAAAGGCAAAACCTGTACTGTGCATGCGCACCGGCACAGCGACTGCCCAGCACTGCTGGATTTCCCTTATTTTCAAATCCAAATCTTGACAGGTATGCATAGCAAGGACATTGCAATATAGTTTGTAGTAACAGGCACAAACTGCATAAATAACTAATCTGCTTAAACAGTGCTGCCAGAAGATATCTCCCCTTGGGAGGATGAGGATGATTATGATTATGATTGTTGCAGTTCTTCATTAGATGAGAAAAGCAAGGATTTACATCCTTAAGTATCTAGATTCTCAAGCATTAATTGGTGTCTCACATAAGACAGAACATTTGTGGAGGGAAGCTGGTACATTACACAGAAAAACACAGCTATTTTGCACCGAAAATTGGAGCTGATCAGGTGGGGTGGGGTGGGGTGGGGTGGGGAGGTCAACTTGCTTATGCACCCCAGCCTGGAATCACTGAAAGAATGGTGATATTCTCATTCACAAATCCTGATAGTGATAGGTAAATATGAGAGAAATAAACATTTTAGCTAGGGTATGTTACATATCTGTTGCTGACTTTCATCTTGATTGTCATTTTTGTGCCCTCTTTAACTGCTATGATGACCATTCAGAGGGGAGGGGAGTAAACAGACTTCTCTCTTTTTGTTTTGCTGTTTTATTTACTTTCTGATATGTTTGCACAGACTAGCATGGCTACCACTTCAAAAAGACCCTACAGGGAAGCCAGATAGAGCCCTAGAAACCTTTGTTATTGACTTTCTAAATTTGGGCAATTTCCCAAATATAAGCAGTCCACTGCCAAAAATTTGGCAGTGGATTTTTCCCCATCCACAAGCCACCCCACAATTCTTCTGGTGCATGGTCAACTAGTTTAGTAACAAAAATCTGTTCCTTATGTGGACTTTAAATTTACCAGGAATGTTGTTTAAGTCATATTTTGTCACTATAATTCTTTTAGTGTTCTTTTTTAGTTTTACTCTGATGAATATTAACAGTTCATTTTCAGTACTGGTCTTGTTTTGGTAGCGAGAATATAGCTTTCCCATCTCCTTCTTTCAATTACTGAACATAGTTTATTTAATTTCTATCTTGACCAGCTGATGTCCATGAGAACAGTCATTGGTTATTTATCTGAATCATGTGTTTGCAATAAACAGACTGTTGGCTTCACAGAAGTCTGTGAGTCAGTCTCCTACTTCATTTCTGTCAACTAGACCAAATTTTCCAATGATATTTAGTTCTAATTTGTTCCTCACTTTTGTGTTCTGGTCACCAATGAATAGATGCATGAATTGTTTTGGTGTGTGATTAATTGCTTCCTGCATGCTTACATGAAAGCTTTCAATTTAATCTTCTTCAGCCTCTATAGATGGAGCACAGACTCAAATGATGGTTCATCCTGAAAGGTTTTCTTCCAAGTCTGAGCAATATTATTTGGTCAAATTTTGCATTATAAGCCTCCATTGCTTTTGCTGTATCTTGCCTCAATCCTTTCATTTTGTGTTTGTCATTTTCAGAGTAGAATATGTCATAGTGAAAATATCCCATTACAATTCACTTTTGTTCACTGACACAATGTTTATATGTTCAATTTCGTGATTTATAGTTTCCAATGTATCTTGATTCCTGTGTATGTGTTGTGTAACATCGAAATTTCATTTCACTTCTGTGCATGTCGGGCACCAGATGCTGTTTTGGCTTTAATCTAGCATGCCATTAGTGGCAGTGCCACTTGTCCTTTTATCTTCCCTATTGTTTGAATGCATTCTAAGTTGGGTGTCTTACTTTCCAGCACTATCTCATGTTTCATTTCGGTCTGTCTCTTCATAGGGTTTCATTGTAAGGAAAATTCAGCAGCAGTTTACCATTGCCACCTTCTGTGCAGAACTAACAAAGTAGCTTGAGTGTCACTGTTGTTGCCTCTTCTTCAAGTGTCACCATCATCATTGGACTGCCTCATTATAGGGTTCTCATGGGAAATAACATTCAGTATTGATTTACCATTGCCACCTTCTGAGCACTACATGACTCACTAGCAAAAACAATAGTGCTAGGAAAGTGGAAGGCAGCAGGAAAGAGGAAGACTGAATATGAGATGGCTTGAATCAGTAAAGGACAGCACAGCCTTAGTTTGCACAACCTGAGCAGGTCTGCTAATGATATGTCTTCTAGAGGTCATTAATTTATAAGGTTAATTAAATTTGGAAATGATACGACATCAAATAGCTACAAAAGTAATACAGAAAGAGGCATTTGAGAGATGCAAAGATGAAATACCTTTCTAAGTGTACATAGGCTGGACCATGAATAGATCTTGACAGCTATTTCTTATCTTCAGGCCACACACTACAAGGTTTGCACTGAAGCATCTATCTCATTTCAATTTTGGGGGGATTTACTGTTCCTTAATACAGTAATTCCATTTGCCATCTCCCTGTTCATTGGAGGAAAACATAGTCCCAAGCATTCCTACAGTCCATGAGCTTTTAGAGAGGAGGGGGATAGTGTGAAGACCTTTTTTTTTGCGGGGGGGGGGGCAGCAGTACTTTGTGCTATAGCTGAAAGGGATCACACGATGAACCCAACATCTAAGTTTACTCTGCCAAATTATTTTAATAAGAGGATGTAATAGATTTCTGTGAGCCTGCCTCTCATAGGATGGAAAATGGAGTATACAGAAAGAGCCTCCTTGAAGAGTGTGGTATTTTTGAACCACCATCCGGAGTACCTTGGTAATGTCAACCTTGTGTTGCCAACTAATCTTTCTCATACTAGGTCATGGGAAAGGAACCACAGAATAAACTCACCAAAAAGTGGCTTCATTTTGGCAGTTTCACATTTGGCCTAGACACGGAAGAAGAAGGTTGGAAAATACATTATCTGACACTAACACAGTAGTGGAAGCAGAATTTGGAAATGTAACTTACACTACTGAGAGCTAGATAGTATATTCACAAAAGAATTGTTTAAAGGCTGAGCTTCCACTCCCCCACTCCCCCCACCATTATGTATTTGACAGGAGAAAGAGACAGAGAGAGAGGAAAGAGAAAGAACAGAAAAGTACATTTACTTCTATTTTAAAAATTCTATGTTTAATTTGGTCTCTGAGTCATAATATTTGAAGGGAAAGAATACTCACTCACACCTTGAACCTACTTCACGTTGCCATCAATGCATGTTACTAGAAATACTGCTAGACATATTCCTGAGAAACAAACCAAGCCTGCAGCCGATAGGCAGCAAGCAGCGAGGCCAAGCTCAAAAAGATGCAACTCCATCACTATTTTAGGGCTCAAACACAATATACAGAGCATCCGTATCCATCTGGAGGGGAAATAAAGAACTCCACCATTCCATAACATAAACCAGTGGTTCAGTCATGTATTAGATTGGTCTCTGAAGCACTTCACCGAAACAGCACTGCATTCACCTGTGCTGAGCCAAACACATGGACAACGGTTGACATTCACAGGAGGAGGAAAATTCCCACTAAAACGACTCAGCAAATGAAGAGGACAAAGCTGCCCTCTCTCTTTGGTGAGACAGAATGTGGTTCACTTTTGAACTCTGCTAAATGGAGGGGGTTTCCCGAAGTGATGTGGCAAGGGAAAAATCCAAATCGAGGCTCCATCAACACGAATAACAATAGATAAATTTGTATGGTACATAATGGAGTATGGGCAAAGGATTTTTTAAATAGGCTAGATTAATAGCTAAATATGGATCACTTGATGCATACATTTTAGATTCTCTTTTCTAAATATATTTTTATGCTGGCATTGGTTTCAAGCTGTCATTCACTCTTTTCTGTGCATGTGCCTATATATGTATAGGTATCTGAATCTTTTTAAATGAAGTTGGCAGCTGCATTGAGCACTTATATTTTTTAAAAAGAAATGTGAGATGTATGCTCAACACAAGACAGCTAAACATATGGCCAAATGCAGCAAGCTACTGGCTGAATATTAAACTAACAAGTATAAAGACAATACTGGATTCTCTCCCTTAAACCTTCCCTGAACTGTTGTAGAAGGTTGGTAGAGTTCATTTGATGTGCCATCTGTGTTTCTACACTAAGAGGAAGTAAAACAGATGGCAGAGACAAAAGCACTCACCCTTTTTTTTTGCCCAGCATAAAATCAACCCTGACTGTTCATTGGAGGGACAAATAGTGAAGATGAAGCTAAAGTACTTTGGACATCAAATGAGAAGGGAGGACTCACTTGAGAAGGTCTTGATGCTGGGAAAGATGGAGGGCAAGAGAAGAAGGGGGCATCCAAAGATGAGATGGATAGATGGTATTGTGGATGCAATGGGCACAGAGCTGGGCGGGATGAGGATGATGATGGAGGACAGAGGTGCCTGGAAGAAAATGGTCCATGGGGTCGCAAAGGGCCAGAATCAATTGTGTGACTGAACAACAACAACTACTATAAACCATCCAGGCTGATACTTATACAATGTCTTAGCATTGTCTTACGATCACGTAGAATCGGTTGATTACTGATCATTAGTATATCATTTAATCAGGTATGATGCTTCTTCACACCTTGGTGATCTCTAGAATTGATTATTACAATGCTCTCTGCCTGAGGCCACCCTTGAAGTTGGTATGGAAGCTGCAACAGGTGCAGAATACAGAGATTCGGCTGGTGTCAGGGAGTCCATATCTCCTCAATGCTTGACTGCCCAGATTAGCTCCCTATAGACTTCCATGCCTGATTTAAGGCTTTAGTTTTAACATGCAAAGTCCTTCATGGCTTGGGACTTCAATACCTAATGGAATATCTATCCAAGCAAGCACCTCAAAAGACTTCAACCTTTGCTCAAAAGGGAGCCATGAAATGATTGTAGGTGTCAGAATCAAAGTGAAGCCAACTTTCTTTTCCAACTGAAATGAGGTCACAGAATAATCAGAGAATCTCCATATGGTTAAGAGCCTCCTTAATATGTTTGATGATCTAATCCCTCTTTGTTGCTTTTATAGCTGTACTATACCTGCTGCAAAACTGTCCGATTGTAGCCAGGTTTAAATCTGAGGGGAAATTTCTTTCATTTGTTCTCTAGACTTCTCTGTTTTGTTTTCTGCTTCAAAACATGTTGGAAAACCAAGGTGAGGGATAGACTTTGCATAGCAAAGGGCACTCAGGAGAGGTTGTGTCAACTGTCCTGGTCACCAATGAATTCTCCCTAGAGATCTGCACTTAGATAGGAGCACCAGCCAGATCACCAGAAAAAAAAAAACAATAGCCTCCTGGAATCCATCTGGATCCAGAAATCTGTGGGAGCAGGCTATCCTAGCTTGGCCAGCCTCCCCATGGTGAGGGGTCACAAATGCCAAATCAATTCTAAGCAGATAATGAATTAACCACAGCATGGTGTGGGAGATACAAATGGGTCAGCCCATGGTGATGAGTGTCCCCATTTTAGCTCTCATCATCCATCCAACCCCTTACCAAGACCTACCAATTATTATCTCCTTATGAACAGCAGACAGAGAATCTAGCTTAAATGAAATATATATAGAATAAAAAGAGATGTTAAATTCAATCTGTTATTTCGCATACAGCACTCTACAATTCATTCATTCATTCAAATAATTATTTTACAAGTATAGAAACAGATGGCACACTTTGCAAAGCTCTGCACAGGTTCAGAAGGAGACATGAAGGGTTGACTGATTCATGCCCATTTATATTCTGTACTTTCACTGTGACTATGCTAACTAAAATGCTAATAGAATGCAACTGAAAGAGTTGTCTGACATGATTTACTTATACAAAATACCAAAGAATGTCTTTGAACTTTAACAGGACTTTGGCATAAAGAGGGTTAAACAGGGTTCAACAATGTATAACGTCGATCTCTGTCTATCATACTGGTTACTGTCTGTATAGAATTTGTGTGATACAGCAGACTTCGAAACTAGTTATTTTCAAATCTAGCTTTTGAACAAGGGTGAGGATAATGTTGACCCTCCAGAAGTTTAGACTGTAATCCTTTATCTTTGGGCATGTTGAGTTGAGCTAATGAGAGTTGCACATCAAAGCATCTAGAGGGCCAACTGTTGTTCACCCTCTGCTTTAGAGAATGAGAAATGTTTCCTCTCACTAGGTCTATAGAACATTTTGGACTTCAAGAATCTGTAGGGGTGACACCAAATTGCACTAATCAGAGCAAAGACTCAGAAGTTACTATCACAGGCAACTTGACTGGGATGGGAAGAGTAACTGTACAGAAACAGTAAAACTGCTTCTTCAAATAAGCATATGTAATTCTCTTGCTCTGATGTCTTTTAAAATGAAAGGCAGGCAAGAAAAGTAATAGCTAAGAGGAAGGCACTGAATTTTATTTTGCTCAAATTTTGAGTTTTCTTGCTCTAGGATAAGTACAAAGGGGCAAACTAGTCACAGAAATATTAAACTGCTAATAACTAATGGAAGGAAAAAATCCAATACTTGTCATCATTCAATTCCTGGGAAGGGTTCTAATCATGTTTCTTTTTTAATTTATGCAAAGTTCCTACCTACCATCATGTACCATCTACATAGGCAATAACTATATAGTCCACCATTGTTATAGATGTAATGAGAAACTAAACTATGTAATGTTGTTTTAACATGAGTTATCTCTGAGTAGGATTTCCACAAATGAAAGCATATCAGACTAAATCCATTTTCTGGTCTTACTAAAGCAGACTCACTGAATGAATAGGATTACGCAAGTGATGGATTTGTTGTTGTTCAGTCGCACAGTCGATTCCGACCCTTTGCGACCCTATAGACCATTTTTCTCCAGGCGCTTCTGTCCTCCACCATCCCCCTCAGCACTCCCAGTTCTGTACCCATTGTGTCTACAATCCCATCTAGCCATCTCATCTTTGGCCTCCCCCTTCTTCTTTTGCCCTCCACCTTTCCCAACATCAAGGCCTTCTCAAGCGAATCCTCCCTTCTCATTTGATGTCCAAAGTACTTCAGCTTCGTCTTTACTATTAGACCTTCCAATGAGCAGTCAGGGTTGATTTCTTCTAAGATTGACCTATTTGTTCTCCTCGCTGTCCAGGGTACCCTCAAAACTCTCCTCCAACACCACATTTCAAAGGCATCTATTCTTCTGCGCTCAGCCTTCCTAATGGTCCAGCTCTCACACCCATACATTACCACTGGGAATACCATTGCTTTGATTATTCTAATTTTTGTTTGCAATGTGATATCTCTGCTTTTCACTATGTTCCCCAGGTTTTTCATGGCTTGTCTCCCAAGAATCAGTCGCCTTTTTATTTCATGGCTGCAATCCCCATCTGCAGTGATCTTTGATCCAAGGAATGTAAAATCTGTCACTGCTTCTACTTCTTCCCCATCTATTTTCCAGGAACTGATGGGGCCTGTTGCCATTATCTTGGTTTTCTTGATATTGAGTCTCAGGCCAGCTTTTTCACTCTCCTCCTTCAATCCAATCAAGAGGCTCCTTAGATCTTCCTCACTTTCTGCCATTAGGGTGGTATCGTCTGCATATCTCAGATTGTTGATGTTTCTCCCAGCAATTTTAATCCCATATTGTGATTGCTCCATCCCTGCATTGCGCATTATGTGCTCTGTGTATAGATTGAATAAACAGGGTGATAAAATGCAGCCTTGTCTTACTCCTTTTCCTATTCCAAACCACTCTGTCATTCCGTGTTCTGTCCTAACTGTTGCTTCTTGGTTCATGTACAGATTTCTCAGGAGACATGTGAGGTGCTCTGGTATTCCCATCTCTTTAATTACTTGCCACATCTTGTTGTGGTCCACACAGTCAAATGCCTTAGTGTAGTCAATAAAACAAAAGTAAACTTGTTTCTGGTATTCCTTTGTTTTCTCCATGATCCAACGTATGTTGGCAATATGGTCTCTAGTCCCCCTACCTCTTCTGAAACCGGCCTGCACCTCTGGTAGTTCTCTCTCCACATGTTGCTGAAGTCTATCCTGTATTATCTTGAGCATCACCTTGCTGGCGTGTGGGATGAGTGCAATTGTTCGATAATTTGAGCATTCTTTGGCATTGCCCTTTTTTGGGATTGGGACGTATACTGATCTTTTCCAATCCTGTGGCCACTGTTTTGTTTTCCAAATTTGCTGGCATATTGAATGTAGTAATTTGACACCATCATCTTTTAGAGCTTTGAAAAATTCCACTGGGATACCATCATCTCCACTAGCTTTGTTGTTTGCAGTGCTCTTTAGGGCCTTTATAACTTCGCTCTCCAGAATGTCTGGCTCAAGTTCAATTTTTTCATCATTGTGGTTATCAGGGGTGTTGAGGTCCTTTTTGTAGAGTTCCTCTGTGTACTCTTTCCATCTTTTCTTAATCTCTTCTGCATCAGCTAGCTCTTTTCCGTCTTTGTCCCTTATCATGGTCATTTTTGCTTTAAATGTTCCCTTTATTTCCCCAATTTTTCTGAAGAGATCTCTAGTCCTGCCTCTTTTGTTGTTTTCCTCCATTTCTTTGCACTGTTCTTTTAGATAGTTTTCCTTATCTCTCCTTGCTTTTCTTTGAAATTCTGTGTTCAAATAATTGTACTTTTTCTTTTCTCTTTTGACTTTTGCATTCCTTCTTTCCTCTGCTATTTTAAGAGCCTCATCAGACAACCATTTTGCTTTCTTATGCTTCTTTTCTTTTGGTATGGTTTTCTTTGCTGCTTCCTGCATGATGTCCCTTATCTCTGTCCATAATTCTTCCGGCACTCTGTCTATTGAGTCTAGGCCATTATATCTGTTCATCACCTCCACCGTGTATTCTTTAGGGATACTTTCTAGGTGATATCTGTCTGGTCTCCTTGTTTTCCCTATTTTCTTTAGTCTTAACCTGAATTTTGCGATCAGTAGGTTGTGATCTGAGCCACAGTCTGCTCCGGGTCTTGTTTTTGATGGATAGATAAATCTTTATTGTCATTGTCCTGCACAGAACAACGACATTGGGGAGGAAAAAAACAACAACACTTATCAACCCAACAAAACCTAAACAAAATACAACTATACAAAATTATCAACATACTCCCACCCCACATATACACATTTATCCCCTAAAAAATTCTAAAACTCTAAGACTCTAAAACTAAAAACTATATACAGAAGCTCCCTCATAGACTGCATTGCACTGCATTCAAAGCCAGAACCGCTTTTGGGTAGAAACTATTTCTCAAGCAGCTGGTCCTGGTCTTTCTGACCCTATACCTTCTTCTAGAAGGCAGAAGCTGAAAGAGATCATTTCCGGGGTGCGTACTGTCTTGTGCAATCTCTACAGCTTTCTTATAACACCTGGTGGCATAGATTTGATCTAGAGTGGGAAGAGTACACTCAATTATCCCCTCCGCAGTCTTTACGACCCTGGACAGCAGTGATGATTTAGTATTCAGAAACTAATTCAGTGGGCTTACTCTCTTTGGGGTACCAGCTGGATTTAGGCTTGTTCTTTGTGTGATCACACCTGAGGGACCTGTCTATTTTCTAACCTTCAAACTATCAACCTTACTAGATGGTCCAGAAGGAGAGTAGATTTGACAGCAATGAAAATCATCTATGGGAGCTATAAAACAGTGCCCTATCTAGCTCCTATTATCACAAGATCTGCACCCTTAATAATTTAATTTAATTGTCATATTAATATATGCCGCCCACTCAGGCAGAACCCGACTCAGGGCGGCATTACAACAAGTTCTAAAACACATAAAAACACTTTAAAAGACCCATATCCCACCCACTTAAAAAAAACTCATATCCCACCCACCCATCCCACCATCTATAAAAAAAGAAGAGTGAGTTCTTAATTGTTTACATAAGCCAGCAGGTGGGGACCGTGTTCCCATTAGGGCCCCACACCTGCCCCGCCAACCGGGTCTTCCATCCTTTCTTGAAGGACAGCAATTCTCTTTGAAGTCTTAGATCTGTTGGCGGGAGGTTCCAGAGGGTTGGTGCAGACACGGAGAAGGCCCTCCTTCGGGTGCTGGACAGATGTGCACCCCTAGTTGATGGCACTATTAGAGAGCCCCTCCGGTCTGCTCTGGTTGGATGGGCAGACATTCTTGGGACGATGCGGTCTCTAAGGTATCCTGGCCCAGTGCCATATAGGGCTTTAAAAGTCAAAACCAGCACCTTGAATTGCACCCGGAGACAAACTGGTAACCAGTGCAGCTCCCGAAGTAGCGGTGAGGCGTGGGCATATCGTCCGCACCCCATCACCACCCGGACTGCCGCATTCTGGACCAGCTGCAACCTCCGAATGGTCATCAAGGGCAGCCCCATGTAGAGCGCATTACAATAATCTAGTCGGGAAGTGACCAGAGCCAGAGCCACTCTGTCTTGCTGGGATTCAGCCGAAGTCCATTGGCCCCCATCCAGACCCCAACGGCCTCCAGATAGGATTTCAACGGCATCACTGGGGTCCCCACGGGCCGAAATGTACAACTGAGTGTCATCCACATACTGATGGTACTGCACCCCATGGGAACGAATGATCTCACCCAGTGGCTTCATATAGATGTTAAATAGGAGAGGAGAGAGCACCGAACCCTGAGGCACCCCATACTTGAGGAGCCTAGGGCTGGACCTCTCACCCTCCAACCACACCAACTGGGTACGGCCCTCCAGAAAAGAGGAAAACCAGGACAACACGGTGCCCTGGATCCCCAGTCCTTTGAGCCATTCCAGAAGGATACCGTGGTCGACGGCTGCTGAGTGGTCAAGAAGAGCAAGGACGGATGGATAACCCCCGTCCCGCTCCCGCCAGAGATCATCCATCAGTGCGACCAATGCCGTCTCCGTACCATACCCGGGCCTGAATCCTGATAGAAATCCCTTTCCATTCATCTGTGTACTCCATACAAATGTAGAACCAAATCCCTTCAGTCAACAAGTCAATCTAGGCTCCTCAGTGTGTAAATTCAACTTACATTTATAGATAGCACCATCTTTGAGCAACCTCTCCCTTTAAATTACTGCATATGTCTTTGATTTATAGTTACCTCACATAGCTCTGGAAAACATTTGTCGAATAATATTGCTCTTCTTATGCAGGCCTTTGACAAAACACAGAATGTAATACAGTATAATGCATTTCAATAGTGCTGACCAAGCTGAGTTACCACAACTTTGATTAAACAAAGGTGCCCTAGGCTCAGAAGAAGCTAATGTTACATAATAAACTAATGCAGTCATGACAGACAAATAGTGTACCTAAATTAGTAGTAATTAGAATTTCAAAATAAAATAAAGTATACAAATCATTTCTAAAACTAGACACAGATTTTTGTGAGCAAATAAATTACTTCATTATTCTAATAAGAAATTACCTCTTTGTTTCTTACATGTGAAGGGATAATAAATGTCAAGTAATAATTTTTCATTCTGAGAAGAAGACTTCCCACAGCGGTGGGGGTAATAGAAAGGTGGCAGCCATCCAGCCGCAAGGGAGAGCGCCTCCCCTGACAGATCGTTGTCTGCTGCCTTTCTTTTTTCCCCCATTAACTGTTTCGAAGGTTCTTCGAAACAGTTAATGGGGGGGAGGGGAGAAAGGCAGCAGACAGTAATTCATTATGGGAGTCACTCTCCCTTTCAGCTGGCTGGCTGCCACCTTTCTATTACCCCCACTGCTGTTTCAAGAACTAACACGAAACAGCAATGGGGGTAAAAGAAAGGTGGCAGCCAGCCATCCGCAAGGGAGAGCTACTCCCGTAACGAATCACTGTCTACTGCCTTTCTTTTCCCCCCATTAACTGTTTTGAAGAACCTTCGAAACAGTTAATGGGGGGGAAAAGCCCACCCCACGGGAGGGAAAGGGGGGGAACTTATACTTCTCCCCTTTCCTCCCTACTCACCCTGACGCAGCTTCCTGAATGGCAACTTCCTCACTCACTCACTCTCTCTCTCTCACTCACTCTCTCTCTCTCTCTCTCACACACACACACACTCATGCACACTCACACGCGCACGCGCACGCGCACACACGCGCGCGCGCGCGCGCGCACACACACACACGACACCCCTGCCTTGACAGGCAATTAATATCTGTGTGTTGGTGGTTGGGGTGGTTTTGGAGGGGGGGTGCGCACACACCCCAAAACCACCCCAACCACTCACTCACAGATAATAACTGCCCAGCTTGCTGGGCACAAAAATGCTAGTATAGATATATAGAAACAGGGCGTCAAATTTCTATATATATCCTCAAGAATGATCTACAGTTAGTCTTATTTTTCCCTTCACGGTAATGAGGTTGCAGCAATGCTCTCACACACAATCACCAAATCTCTCTCAATCTCTCTCTGCCTTACCCATAGGTGTCATCAAAGTATGCTTTGTTTTGAACAAACCAGACAGCCCATGCTATCAATCTATGAGA
Source organism: Bradypodion ventrale (assembly GCA_035047345.1). Taxonomy (NCBI): domain Eukaryota; kingdom Metazoa; phylum Chordata; class Lepidosauria; order Squamata; family Chamaeleonidae; genus Bradypodion; species Bradypodion ventrale. The sequence continues at coordinate 86,264,642 of JAWDJE010000001.1, read as the reverse complement.
GAGAGAGAGAGAGAGAGAGAGAGAGAGAGAGAGAGAGAGAGAGATTCCTTGATTCCATGATTGACCAGACTATCAAGAAATAAGTTTCTGCTGGTCGCAACTCATTTTCCATTTGTTTTGCTGCCGTGTTCTTCTTCTCCAGGTTCTACCAAAACTTTTCATGGTTCAGGTCCTCCCAACTTTTGTGGGGCCTTCCAAGGGGTCTTTTTACTCCTCTGGGATACCACTCAGTGACAGCTGCTGTCCAACGCCCATCTGTCATTTGAGAGATGTGTCCAGCCTAGCACAATTTCCATTTGTGATATTCAGCAACAGGTTCATTAATTCTGTTTTGTTATCTTATCTGGATATTGGGGATCTTTAGCATTGATCTTTCCATGGTTATTATGGCTCTTGATAGTTCTTCTTCCTCATCCTTTATTAATGACCATGTTTCACTCCCATAGAGGACCACAGGTAGTGCTATCGAATTAAAAAGGTTGGTGTATTGTTTCTCATCAATTTTCTTTCTTTCTTTTGGCTAGTTCTGCTCTCTGATTGTTGTTCATCTCAATCAGACAGCCAAGATAGATGTAGTGATTGACCTGCTTGATTGGTACATTCTGGATTTTTATTTGGAATTTCCGTTGGTTGCTTGATACCATATATTTTGTTTTCATGTTATTCATTTTAGGCTAACTTTCCTACTTTTTGCATCAAGCTTGCACAGGATTTTTGGAGTCTTTGAGCATTTCTGGCAATTAGTACTATATCATCTGTAAACCTGAGATGGTTTATCTTCTCTCCATTCAGGTTGATACCATCTTCCCAGGTTAATCCATGCATAACTTTTTCTAGGCATGCATTGAATAACTTGATGCCTTTCTCCGCTGGTATTCTTATCCCTATTTCAAATGAGGTAATGGTAGCGGAGCAGTTCGAGTTTGCTTCCTTGAGCAGCTTGAGGTATTTGACATTTACTCCTTGTTCACCGATTGCTTGCATGACTGCATTTACTTCAACACTGTTGAATGCTTTTTCATAGTCAACAAATGCTATCACTAGTGGTAGCTTATATTCTCTGCAACATTCAGTAAGTTAGGTAAGAGTGAAGATGTGGTCTGTAGTGCTGTAACTACTTCTGAACCTGGCCTGTTCTCTTGGTTGTTGCTAGTCTAATGTTCTTGAGAGTCAGTTTCTTATTACTTTTGTAAATCTATACCTATAAATCCAGACGTTAACCGTTGGAATTCGGCATACGCTTCTGCACCCATCCATACTATCCCATACTGAGCCTCCTGCACTCACCCGAACCTGGCCCGCAGAGTACTGCAGGGTTGCCGAAGCCGGCAGTGGGGCAACAGCCCCATGAACGTGAACAAAGGGAAACAACTTCAATTCCCAATGTCCTCTACGCCATGCCACGCCAATCAGGCTGACAGGTGTGAGCAAAAGAACGTTGGGAAATGCAGTACGCCCAATTGAAATTGAGCCGCAGAAAAGAAACCGCCACACAAATGCAAACAAAATTTTAAAAAAAACTCCAAGTCCCAGTGTCCTACGTGCCGTGTGCACTTCAGCCAATCAGGCTGAAGGGTGCAAGCAAGCAGAATGCTGAAAAAGCCGGCGTGCGGGGAAAAATGAAAAAACTCCAGCATCCCGCAACGGGGGCACAAGTCCGCTACAAGCGGATGCAACACCTCACGGCCTCGCAAAACAAAACCCAAACAAAACCACGGCGAGACACCTGCCAGCCTTCTTTCCCGGAGCAACGGGGAGAAGAGGGACTCCCTCTCCTCCACACTACTCCACCGAAGACACAGCGAGGCCACCACTGCCCTCAAGGTAAGTTGAGCCAGGGTGGAAAAAAAACCACTAGCAGGCAGCAGTTTGTCAGGGGAAGCACCCTCCCTGGTGAATGACTGGTTGCTGCCTTTGTACTTCTGACACCACTGTTTCGAGAACTAACATGAAACAGCTGTGGAGGTAATACAAAAGCAGCAGCCAGTAATCTGCAAGGAAGAGCACCACCCCTTCCGGATTGCTGCCTGCCGATCTCTGGTTAGGTAAGCCAGGAGAAAAAGGAGTCAGAGAGGAGAGAACCATTATCAGGCAGATAGCTCTTCTCTGCCTCCTTCTCTCCCAACCTACCTAACGAACCTTACTGCCGGCTCCTCCTTTTCCCCATTGCTGCATCGAAACCAAAATTTGATCCAGCAATGGGGAAAAGAGGAACCGACAGGCAGGCTGTTCTTCACGCAAAAGTACACACCAACAACAAAAACAAACATTTACCAAAAACACCAAACACCAAAATTAATAAAACACAAATAAATAAATAAATAACACATTAATAAACAAAAAAGTAAACAACAAAATCCACAAACAAATACATCCACAATACCAGAAAAGCACAGAAAAAACACCTAACTACAACACGAAAATACCTAACTCAAACAACACAACTACCACAAATTACACAAATAAACACCAACGAAATCACAAAAATAAAAAAACCAGAAATAAACAAACCAATTTATTTATTTATATTTATTTATGGTTCAAATTTCTAGGCCACCCAATCAGGCGAACCCGACTCAGGGCGGCTCACAACAAGATTAAAACATACATATTAAAAACAATTAAAAAACCCAACATACCCACCCACCTATTAAAACTAACATTAAAACTGCCCTCATTAAAAAGATGGGGGGGCTTCATTTTATAATTACACACATCTAAAGCTCAACAAAACCACAGAAGAACAAACAGAAACACCTCCCAGTCCACCACCACAAAAACAAAACAAAGAAAAATCCCAGAATAAAGAAAACCAGAGAACTCACCAGCACGTCCTCCCTCCACGAAACTGGAACAGAAATGAAGAAACAAAGACTACTTACCAGAAGAAGCCCCACCTAGAGGCCAGGAGAGAAAAAACAAGTGAAACAAAAAAATATCCAACACTATTACTAACAGCCCCACCTGCAGGCCGGAAGATTAAAAACAAGTTTTTTTAAAAAAAACAGCCCCACCTAGAGGCCACAAGAGTAAAAACAACTCAAAAAAAATAAGAATAAATCAAAAGTTTACAGAATAAAAAAATATGTTAAATAAAAAAATTAAAAACATTTGTAGCATCCTGTTTATTTTTTACTCAACCCCCCCAAAAAAAACAACAACAACAGCAAAAAGCAGTTTATAACAGCCCAGCAGCGCTGGGCAACCTATGCTAGTAAGTTATAAATGTTTGATAGCAAACATATTAGCCTATAATTTTTAAGGTCACTGCGATCTCCTTGTTTGTATAGTAGCACTGTAGTAGACTCTTTCCAACTTTCAGGGATTTTTTTTCATTTCTATATACCTGCTGAAATGCTGTGCAAGTGATTTTCATTATTCATGATAAACAGATAGATAGATAGATAAATGTAATCAAAATGGACACTGCAAGCTAATTCATATTCAGTTTTTTTGTCAAATATTGTACATGCCTTTTCACCTGAAATACCTTAAGTTGAATTCTTAGCAATGAAGAACATTTAAAGTGATTTGACTCACTTCTGTATTTTATGGAGATGGCCAGGCTCTTGCATGTAATAGCTATCGTGGCTTCATTAGCAGTCTGCATTGTCACAACTACCTCCCACAGTCTATTCTTGGAAAGAAGAAACAGAGCTGAACTCCCCAGCCTCAATGCCTAGCAATCCTCTTCATTTTCAGCTAAGATTCACAAAGAGCTTTACCAACTGCAGCAGCTCTTAATTGGCATGTGCAGCTCATAGGATGCTTCATCTCTCTCTGTGGGAACCTGTACATCCCCAGTCCTCCACAGCCATATAATTGAGCTACAAAGCATCTATTTAAGTAAACCAAGGGTCTAAGGAATGAAAATTAAAAGCCAGTTGCTTGTATTGAATAGCTATTGCAGAAAAGTGACATTTTGCTTGTTTTGCTGAAACATACAATACAAAAGTAAGGCAGCAGGCATTCTTAAAGAACAGATTTTTTAATGTCGGAGTTATGGGTTTGATGGTTACTTTACCTTTCAACAGGCATGCAAAGCCTAAATCCTAGAGATACTTTCCCCAATCACACAGACAACATATCCTGGATTAGTCTGAAGTACTAGCCCTGGACAAAGAAGATCACAACATAAACAAATGCTTCTCAATTATCAAATAAAGTATGAAGCAGCTGTACATTATAATATTAACCCCATGTGACAAGCTGATTAACTGTTCAGCCATTCCCTCCCCCTACTTAGGAACATATGAATGTTCCCGATGAATACATAACATCAGGTCAAACTATTCTTCTATTCTAAACACCCTGATTTTGATATGTTAAGCCAAATATTACCAGCTGGCACCTTGCCTTGCAAATAATTATTCTTCTAGCCTAAGGCACCTGAGGGCACCAAAGTTTACTTCAAGGACTTGCCAATTCTAGGTGTCTGTAACATGTGCTGTGTTAAAGAGCTGTCTGTCCTGTACATTTCTTTCATTAGGATGCCCCTTTCATTAGGTCATAGTTTGTTTATTAAGTCAATCCACCTCTGATTTGGTCTTTCTCTTCTCTAGTTGCCTTCAACAGGATTCCAACCACTACATTACTTTATGCTACAGAACCTTTATGGCTTAATTCCATTGTTTATGCCACAAACACACATATAAAAATTTGCTTTTTAAGGTTCTACAAAATCATCTTTTTTAAAAAAAAAAATGGTAGCACAGCAGCCAACTCTTTAAGTTGTTCTTTCCTCAGGAACTATCCCATTGTTACAACAATTATTTTTTAAAGCTAAAAAAGTTTCTGATGAAAAAGAAAACTATAATGTGTTTGAGACTCATAATTTACCCATGATCTAAAAGAAAGAAGAGGACTATTATAATGACTGCAATCATTTTGTGGCAAATCAGCACTACAGACGTTGTGATCCATTTTTTCACATGATCCTTAAATTTGAAAGGATTTAGCATACACTTAGCACAGCAAACAAGCATGGCATTGATAGCACTGAGACTGGAAGGGTGAATTTCATCTCCATTCTTTGTTTGAACTGACAATGCCTGTTTGTTTTAAATAATGCATTGGAAAATCAGTCAGGAAAAATAAAGTCATTTAAATGTGGTGTTGGAAGTGAGCTTTAGAGATACCACTGACAGCCAGAAAGGTAGAAAAGTGGGTACTGAATCATGTCAAGCTTGAACTCTCACTAGAGCAAAAATGAATAAATGCAGGCTATCCTACCATGTACATATAATGAAAATACATTACTGACCAGAATAGACAATATTCATTGGGAAAGGGGTAATTGTAGTAGAAAAAAAGGAAGACCTAATATGAGATGGGTTGACCCAATAAAGGAAACCACAGCATTTAGTTTGGAAACCTGTGCAGAACATATTGGAAAATAAAAAATATTGCAAAGAAAGAAGGAAAAACAGCCTATCATGAGATGCTGTTGGTTTGAAAGCTCTCAGCATAACTGTTAATAATAGGATATCGAGGAGTTCATTAAAAAGGTGCCTTCATTTTGGCAGTTTCACATCTGGCCCAGACACAGAAGAAGAAGCTCATATAGCCACCAAATATCAGAAGGGACTTGATGACACATAGCATCTTCGGAGATTTTCTCCTTAACTGCCAAATAGTTATACAGTGACAAGAAGGTGGAATAAGCACCAAACTTTTGCTAGCTGCTAGCATCAAGTAAAACCATCTCCAGCCACAAAGAAAAAACAGTAATTTCTCAGCTTAAATGAGTGTGTGTTCTTTATACCTTTTTAAATACATTTTAAAAATTTAGATGGAGCTAGAACTCGCAACAAAGTTATCTATACTTTAGAACTATCAGCAATTTATAATCGACTTCTACATTATAACAGGCAGTTATCTTTTTAAAGGCCTTTTTCATGGATCATAATCACAGGAACCACAGTTGGGATTCTTTCTAAACAATAAAAAGCATATGAGATTCTTCTACAAGGTATACAAGAATGGTCTTTTAGCTTATTTGCTCTGTTTACAACAGGGGTTCTCAAACTTTTTAAGCCGGGGGTCATGTTATGCTCCCTCAGACAGCTTCAGGGGCAGGATGGCTATTTTGCCCTTCCTCCAACACATGGCACTTCCGGGTGTGGTGGAGGCAGGGGGGAGGCACATGAAATGGTGCTACAGGTTGAGAATCCCTGGTTTACAATCTAGTGACACAAAAAGTTACTTGCTTATGCATGGAGAGTAAAATAGCTTTACTTTTTAAAAGTTTTAACTCAAAAACCCTCTGCCCCAAATCCTCCAAATTTGGCACAGGGCAAGAGTAGACTGTTTGCTACATCTGTATCTTGTTTGGTACTGATCTGAGGCTCAGTTTTATTTTTTTTGACAGGGTGTCCCCCTTTTAAGAATTGTCTTGTAGAATGTCATTTTGCTTTGCCAGCAAAATATCATCATAGCACTCCCATGCAGTGATAATTCTGTGGGGTACAAGGAAGGGTAGTGACATTCTGTTCATGAACAAGAGTTTATTCAATTGATACTGGGTTTAAACTATTTGCCTCACAAATTGAACCATGCAGTCTTTATTATAGAGAATTTGGATCACAACATCAAAGTAGCTCAAACGGGATTTGTATTTATTTATTTATTTTTTGTATTTCTATGCCACTCATTTATTTAGGTGGTGGTGCCCCACTCTGAGTGGTGAACAAACAAATAACAAATAACAGCAACACACAGCAGATCAGACAAACAAGTGACAAATACAGTACATCATAAGCCGGCCCACAGGCCATAGTTTGGGCACCCCTGGCTTAGAGCATTCTCTGGGTGGTTTACAGGTAATTAACATGTAGCTCCAAACATGATGGGTACTCATTTTACTAACCTTGAAAGGATGGAAGACTGAGTCAACCTTGATCCCCATCAAGATCTACCTCAGAACATTTTGGCTGTGGTACAGCAGTTTAACCAGTGTGCCACATGGGCTCTTGCACTTCCCATCAGTTGGCTTTGACTTGTGTGTGTGTGTGTGTGTGTGTGTGTGTGTGTGTGTGTGTGTGTGTGTGTGTGTGTGTGTGTGTGTGTGCAATTTGCAACAAGGCTGCAATTTATAAATGCTGGAGCTCCACTTGCTCCAAAATGTCATGATGAGCTCAAATGCATGAATCCCCTCACATATCCCACACCCTCACTCTTGGCTCTTTGAGTGTGCTAAGTGATGCTCTAGTTAAAAGCATATGCAAATAACATTATGCTAACCCAGTGAGCTGTAATGTCAGGGATGCTGAAATCTGATTGCTCCGAATATAAAGCCCACATTAAAAAAAAAATTCTTATCCTCCTGTATCACTTGCCCTGAAATCGCCCCCTTACTTGGAAACCTAGAGAAGCATGGCAATTCCAAGAGACTTTGATCTAGCAACCTTTGTTCAGAAAGAGTGACTGAATCACAGAGTGAAGCATGGAGCATGCAATCTGAGATGCACATATATTCCACTGTTGTTGTTATGTGCCACAAAGTCACCCCTAAATGATTGCAACCCTATGAATGAGTGATCTCCGTAATGGTCTCATCTCTATAATCTTGGTGAACTTTTGCAAACTCAAGAATGTAGCTTCCTTAAAGAGTCGATTCACCTCATATTTGTTCTTCATTTCCTGCTACCTTCAATCTTCACCAGCGTTACTGGGATTTCCCCAGATAATCTTGCCTTCTCCTGATGTGCCCAAAGCATGACAGCCTCGATTTAATCATTTTTTGGCCTCCAGAGATAGTTCAAGCTTGATTTCCTCTAGTTAAAGCTGCAAAAGCCAGGAAGAAATATAGCAAAAGTTGTGCGACCACTCTGGGACATCAGAAAATAAAATCCTACTTTGATTTTCCAACCATTTCACCACAAGGAACATTTTAAAATTCTATTTTTAACATGATGTATGTACTGCAATATTCATTATGCAGAGTAAGCTCAGCAGTAATAATGTCCCTTCAAGTTCTCTGGAGATGTTTCCATGTCCATTTTCACCAACAAGTTATCATTACAATCTGGGTCTACTGCTGCTGTTAAGTAGAACCAGAGAGTACATGTACACAGTGTACTGTCTATATTAACAAATGAGCTACTTTGGAAGGATGGGACATGTGCAGTAAACCAATGGAAAAATCTGACAAGACTTACATAATAATTAGATCTATAATATGAACAGGAGCTAACAGAGCTTCCACAATTCCAATTGAGCTTCAATTAGATTTCAAAAGAATCCTGAAGGGTCTCCAGATACCACAAGGAACCAGAGGCTCAATCTAAATATCTTTTGGCAGTGATAGTAACTACTAAATACACCATTTATGAGTGCTAACACAGAGACATACACACAGAGGGAGAGGGAGCTAGAGAGTTTTCTAGGCAGAGCTAGGTAAAACCTTTTCACTTGTCTAGAGTTCTTCATTGATTTAAAGAAAGAAAGAATGCAATTTTTTTAAAAAAAAACATTAGATATTTCTGTACCATAAACTTGAACAAACACATCAGTTGTGGTGAGAAAAAGGAAATGTGACATATTTTTGAAACATCTTCTTCTATATCTATACCTATAAATCTGTGCGTTAACCGTTGGAATGTGACAAAGGATCGTGCACCAGGCCCCACTAGCCCTGACCGAGCATTCGTGCACTTGCCCAACCGGGGTTTGCAGGTAACTGTCAGGTTGAGAAATGCGCCAGTGGGGCAGGAGACCCACGAACGCAAACAAAAAGAAAAGACTTCTATTCCCAATGTTCCTTGCGCCGTGCCACACCAGAGCCAATCAGGCTGAGAGGCACGAGCAAAAGGAATGTTCAGAAACGCTTCGCAGCCAATCAAAATCAAACCGCAGAAATAAAACGACACACAAGCCAAAAACGCAAACGCCATACTACAAGCCCCAGCGTCCTGGGCGCCATGAGCGCTCAGAATGCTGAGGAAGCCGGCATGCGAAAAATAAAAATAAAAAACACACTGGGAGCGCAAGTCCGCCACAGCCGGACACAGCACCTCACAGAAAAAAGCCACAAAAATAGGGGGGGGGGCAAGGGGGAAAAGGCACTGGTGCCTTGGCCCCCCCTTGAAAGGGAACCCATTCCCAGGTAAGGTAAGCCAGCAGACGGTGCTCTGCCCGCTGACTTTACTTACCGCAAAAGTGTTTCGCCCCCCTCCCCAACGGCGCCTGAAGCTCCCGATAGGAGTTTCCCCTTTAATATCAGTGGGTGGGGGTTGCAATCCCCTCTCTACTGGCTCCCCTGGGGTTTGGAGGTTTGGGGGGACAAAAGGGGTCTGTCCCCCCAACCCTTTCAGAGCCAGCGGACCCAGCAAAGAGGGGATCCTCCCCCCTTGGACACCCCGTTATTAAAGAGAAGAAAGCAAGCAGTTTCTTCTCTTTAAAAATGGAGTGTTTGGGAGGGGATTCCCCCTCTTCGCTGGCTCCCCTGGCTCCAGAAGGGTTGGGGAGACAGACCCCTTTTGTCCCCCCAACCCTCTCAAACACAGGGGAGCCAACGGAGAGGGGGATCACAACCCCCACCCACTGATATTAAAGGGGAAACCCCAATTGGGTTTTCCCTTTTAGTATCAGAGGGTGGGCTGGATTTGATCCCCTCTCCTGAGTCCCATGAGTCTGGGAGGCTTGGGGGGACAAAAGGGGTCTGTCTCCGCAACCCTTCTGGAGCCAGGGGAGCCAGCGAAGAGAGGGAATTCCCCCCCCCCCCAACACTCCATTTTTAAAGAGAAGAAACTGCTTTTCCCAACCAATTCGTCAGGAAGCAAAGCCAGCGAATGGCACACCGGCCACTGGCTTCGCCTCCCGGAGATACACACCCGCCCGCAGCCTCCTCTCTAACTAAACAACAAAAACAAACACCAAAATAATTAAAATAAACCATTAATTAAAAAAAATAAAAAACCACAAACCAAAACATCCAAAATTAACTCAAACCAATTACAAAACACCTACAAAACACACCAAATAAATGAACATTAAAGTGAACCAAAAACACACACAAACAAACAGAAAAAACTCGCTAACACTACAAAATAAAAACAAGCCAAACCCACAAAAGAAATTAAAGCAGCCAACTTACCAGCATGTCCTACCTCCACAACGGCCGGAACTGAAATGAAGAAAGAATGGAAGCGTGGCGCCAAAATGGCCGCCGCGCTCTTTGCGCCCCCCCCCCCACCGGACGAAACCATCCGGGTAGTTAGGGGCGTGGCCAGCACCCTAATAAAAGGGGCTGGCCACGAGGCAGCCGTGCTGCCATTTTGGCGAACCGACGGAGCGGAGAAGTTTTTCCTCCTTACCTCCGTCGCTCGTGTCCTCTTGGGGGAAGCCTTTTCGGGCAGGTTTCTCTTGTTTTAGGCTTCCTAGCTACCTTAGCCATGCCCTCGAAGAAGAAGGCAGCCGCGAATGTGGCTCGATCGGCGCGGAGGCGTCAGCCGGGTCGGAGGACCGCGACTGCGCCCGTTCTGCAGCCACCTTTAGCGGACCCCACCGGGAACGGTGGGATGGGATCGGTAGCTCCTTGGCCTGATGCGCGGAGCATACCTGCTGCCCCGGACGGGGCCTCGGCCCTTGGCCCGCAAACAACGACCACAGCCCCTGCCATGGTCTGCGCGGCGGGGCCCTCTTGCCCGGGTACGCAATTCCATATGGGGGGTGCGAGCCACAGAGGGTGGTTGGGTTCCCTGCCTTTGCAGGGCGTTCCCACGGCTCCCCAGGGGCTGAGCATGGGCTCTTGGCCTTATCTGGCCCCTGGGGCCAAGGGACCTGGACAGGTACCCGTGAATTATGCGCCGGTTGCCCAATTGCCCCCTGTTGGGGCCGGGGCCTATGTCGATGTGGAGGCCCTCCTGGCCCGGGTGGCGGCCCTTGAAGCGTCCTTGGCAAGGGCCAACCAAACAGGGGTGTCTCTAGGTTTTCAGGTGCCCCCTTTGGCCGCCGAACACCGGCCGGCGACGGGTCGGGTTGAGCCGCCTGAGGCGCGCGGGCCGGTGGTGGCCACTGCCTCGCAGCTCCCCACCCCACAGGTGCAGCAGTCTGGTGCTGGTCTGGCCCCGTCGACGAGCTCAGCTTCGGTCGTGAGCTCCGACGCCCCCAGCGGGCCGGAACCCCCGGTGGGGGCGGCCCGCGGGGGTGCAGCGGGTGAGTATGCAGTCCAAGCTAATGCACCCACACAACTGACTTCCTTGGGGGGGGGGCTGTTCAATGGCCTTGGCCTCGCTCGGGTGGCCCGGCGGCCCAATGGCCCCCGGCCCACCCAGCGACTTTGCCCGTGACACAGGGCCTGGGTCGGGGTGGTTCCCCCAATGTGCTGGGAAATGTGTTGGGGATCCCCGGGCTGGCTCAGGCTCATTTTCCTTTGCCCGTAGTTCCCTCAGTGCCGGTGTCGGCTTTGCCAACAGCAGGGTATTCCTTGCCCTTGGGGGACCATTTGGCCCAGTCTACCAAGGAAAAGATTTGGAGGGGCGAGTATGTAGATATCTTCTCCCTTCTAAATAGGGAGCCGACCAAGGAAGAGAGGGAAGGGCTGGACGAGAAGGATAAGGAGCAGGCACGTCGTCGTAAGCCGCCACGCACGTGGGCAAATTGGTTGCCAGCGTACCTGATTTACATGGCCGTTTACCTCAGGGCTAGGCCGGATTTGGCTATCCCTATGGTCCAGTATCTGGACAATATTTACCGGGCTATGGTTGACTTCCCGGGTCCGTCATGGCTGGCTTACGACGAAGAATTCCGCATGAGGATTCCACTGCACCCAGAGATGAGGTGGGATGAGCCCTGCCAGAAGCTGTGGCTTCTGTATATGACCCCCACGCGCCCGGCGCCTGGGGAGAGATACCATTGTGGACATGCGGTCCAACGAGCGGCCCCAGTACAGGTACCCCGCCAAGTGGCGGGGCAGGGGGTTCCAGCCCGCCTGCTGTGCTGGACCTTCTCGTCCAATGGTTCTTGCAACAGGAAAAATTGCAAGTACAAGCATGAGTGCCCCTCTTGTTCTGGCCCCCATGCTGCCTCCGCCTGTCCCAGGCCGGGGGGATACAGGGGCAGGGGTAGGGGCGGACAAGGGGCAGGTAAGACTGCCATGGAGGGAGCGGGTTCAGCAAAAGGCCCCCTCCCCAATTAATGTCGACATGCTGGAGCGTTGGCTCGCATTGTACCCGAGGAGAGCAGACGCTGTGTACCTCCTTCAGGGTTTTCAACTGGGTTTTCGTATTCCTTTCACGGGGGATAGGTCACGGCAGGATGCACCTAACCTTTTGTCACTTAGGGGAAGGGAGGAGGTGGCTGCCGCCAGCATTAATAAGGAGATTGCTGCGGGCAGGGTCGCTGGCCCTTTCCCCGCACCCCCATTCCCCAACCTTAAAGTGTCTCCGCTAGGACTAGTGCCCAAGAAGTCCCCGGGCGAGTTCCGCCTGATTCACCATTTGTCCTACCCAGCCGGCCACTCGGTCAATGATGCTATCCCTGATGACCTTTGTTCTGTCAGGTATACATCCTTTGACCAGGCATTGCGCATGGTGCGCTCATGTGGCCCGGGTGCACTGTTGGCTAAGTGTGACATTAAGTCGGCGTTTCGCCTCTTGCCCGTGCACCTGGGTGACTTCGAGTTGCTGGGTTTCAAATTCCGGGGTGAATATTATTTTGACAAAGCCATGCCATTCGGCTGTTCCATATCCTGCTCGGCTTTCGAGCGTTTCAGTACCTTCCTGCAGTGGGCATTTGTCCGTAGGTCAGGGTCTCGGTCTGTAGCCCATTACCTGGATGACTTTTTATTCGGGGGTGAACGGGGCTGGGACACGTCCACACGTCTCCTCAACACATTTCAGACGCTAATGGAGGAACTCGGTGTCCCTTTAGCGCCCAAAAAGACCGAAGGCCCGTCTAATAAGTTAATATTCCAGGGGGTGGAAATTGACACGGTAGCCCAGGCGTCTAGGTTGCCCGCAGACAAGGTGTCAAGGATAGTGGCCCTTATATCGGACTTGCTGGCTAAGCGCAAGGCATCCCTTCGGGAACTGCAGGTGCTACATGGACACCTCAATTTCGCTTGCAGGGTGGTCGCACCTGGCAGGGCATTTGCTCGGCGCTTGTGCGACGCCATGGCAGGCTTATCCAGGCCCCATCATAGGGCGAGATTGACACGGGGCATCAGGGCAGATCTGCACATATGGCTCCAGTTCCTGAGGGAGTTCAATGGGGTCTCAGTTTGGAGGTCTGACCTCCTGGCTTCGCCCCAATTTCAAATTCAGTCTGATGCCTCGGGATCCCTTGGTTATGGGATGTACTTCAATGGGAAGTGGGCATATGGTGGATGGCCACCAGCCTGGTCAGGCACGGGTCGCCTGAGGGATCTCACATATTTGGAATTTTTTCCCATACTGGGGGGCCTTGATGCTATGGGGTGAGGAGTGGGCCAACTCTGTGGTGCATTTCTGGTGTGACAATGCGGCTGTTGTCCACATTGTCAACTCACAGACCTCTAAATCTCCCAGGGTCATGGATCTTGTGCGCCAGTTTGTATTGCGCAGCCTGCGCCTCAATGTACTGTTCAGAGCCAGGCATGTCCCGGGGGTGAATAATGATATTGCTGACGCTTTGTCCCGCCTGCAGATCTCCCGGTTCCGTGCCTTGGCTCCGGATGCGGAGGAATTTCCCTCGCCACTACCGCAGGAGATATGGACCATTGGCAAGGAGAGGTGAACCGGGTGATAGGCATGTCACTGGCGCCACGCACGCGTAAGGCGTATCACCACGCGTTGGTTTCATTTCGGACCTTTTGTTCCCAATCTCGCCTGCCAGATACCTGGCCGATCCCAGTGGCCCACATCCTCCGTTTCATGGTTTACCTGCACGCCCAGGGCCTGGCACCCCGCACCATAGCATCTAGGCTATCAGCGCTGGCTTTTATGGCCAAGGTGGGAGGTCACGCGGACAGTACCGCTGATTTCCGTGTGAGACATGTTTTGGAGGGGTGGGTGCGGGAACGTGGGCGTTGCCTGGACGACCGTCACCCAATTTCCCCTGGGGTACTTACCCAACTGGCACGAGGCTGGCATGACCTATGTTTCGATAGGTATGAGGCAGCCCTGTTTCGTGCGGCTACAACGGTGGCCTTTTTTGGAGCGCTCCGCATCAGCGAGCTTGTGATGCTGTCTAAGGCGGATGCAAGTCGTAGGGCACTGGAACTCGAAGATGTCTATGTTGCAATGATTGGGCTCAGTTGAGGATACGCTCCTCTAAAACAGATCAGCACGGCGTAGGCAGTTGAGTAATACTGCTACGATGTTCCTTGGAAGACATCTGTCCGGTTGGTGCCCTACAGGAGTTTCTTGCACTGTGTAGCACGCACCATGCCCCGTTTTTCTGTCACCAGGGTGGGTCTCCCCTCACTCAGACATTCCTGCAGGATGGGGGCGGTTTCTACTGCAGCTACTTTTGGGTACTCTGGGGCTGAAATACGCCGCATGGGAAGGTGGGGATCACATTGTTTTCAGTTTTGTGTTCACCCTCTTCAACCGTGAGTGCCAGTTTAGTCACTGCAATGTTTCTCACCCCCCTTTTTTCCTTGACAGACCCTGGGTGTCGTTTTACACCGGTGACAGTAGGGCTGGTGGGCCGTTGCCACGTGCACAGGGCAGCGCGTTACGCTGCACAGGGCAGCGCGTTACGCTGCACAGGGCAGCGCGTTACGCTGCACAGGGCAGCGCGTTACGCTGCGGCGACAGAGTGGGACCCCGACTGGGACTGGGTGCATTCGCACATCTCAGGTGGTGTGGTAAGCGCGGCATGTTATGGCGGGAACTGTTGCCATTCCTTTTCTACATCAGGGATGCTGACTCGCCTGATGTCCTGGTTATTCACCTTGGGGCAATGGTTTCGGACAGGTCACTGGCCTATCGCGGAAGCTTGCGATTTGCAGTCACCTGGCCTACTCACATTATGTGTGGCCTGCCACACCCCTCATTTGGTCGGACATGATACCGCAGTACGCTTACAGGGGAGCGTTTGGCCTCCAGGCACTTGACCGGGCTCGTCGCTCCAGGGCTATTGCCCGGTTCCTTTTTGATATGGGTTGGGGACGCGTCATTCGCCTCCCCATCATCAGTCTGCAAAATTATGAGCTTTATTCAGGGGAGGGGGCCCATCTGTCGCGAGGAGGTATGGACCTCCTGCTGAGTGATTGGCGAGCAGGCCTGTCGACCGAGCTGATGGTCTTGGGGGGGGGGGGGCGTCAAGCCTTTATTGAAGCCTCTCCGGGTGGCGGGTAGCACTGGTAAGGTAAACATTTATGACCCACAGGTATCCGGCAGGTTCGCAATCGACTGGACAACACTAGATAGGCATAAGTTGTTTAAACGTTGTCCGGTCAACGACGAACCAGGCGAGGGGGTGATGGTTACCACTAGACAGCTGGAATCACCCCCTGATTTTACGGATACACGTCAGAGGGTGGGGTCATTAGTTAGATATTGACTACGGTCAACAATTTGTTTGTTGTCAACAAACAAATTGATACAAATAGATACATTGTAACAATTGCCGTTGGCAATTTTGGGTGGTACCTTACCAGTGTTACTTCGGCCTGCTTGCCTTAAGAATTATGATTGGTCGTTTTACCAATAGAAATTTATAATTCGGACTAGGGCTTGAATCAATAAATGTGGCCCAATGCCGTTATCCACTTTCATTTGTGTCTGAGTCCATCATTGGGGGGGTGCGCCTGCAAAGAGACTACTTACCGGAAGAAGCGCCACCCAGAGGCCAGTAGAGAAAAAACAGTCAAAGTAAAAGAAATACTCAACAGCCCCACCCAGAGGCCACAAGAGATAAAACAGTCAAAAACATAACATTACATCACACATTCACACAAATCACAAACAAATCACAAAATAATAAAATAAAAACATTTCTAAAATCTTGTGTAGAGTTTTCACTCAAAGAAAACCCCAAAACATCTAAACACAGTTTAAAAACATTGAATGTAAAAAAAATGTACTTTCACATTTTTAAAATTATTATCCAAGGTACAACTATTAAAAAAAAATTAACATACTAAAACATTATTTGGTTAAATAAAATAATTGTAAAAAATTATATCATCCTTTCCTCTTTTTTTAATCCACCAAAACAAACTCAAAAAAACTGATCACAGTTTATAACAGCCCATGTGTGTAAATAAACATTTTAAAAATCACAATTACAGACTAACCTCATTTGTACAAACATTAACAAAACAAAAACCTTCCAAAACAACTTAAAACAGTCCGGCACCGCCGGGCAAAATCTGCTAGTATCATATATAAAAGAGAGGTGTCTATTTGTATGTCCTGTATGCGTTCCCACACCCCTGGACTGAACTCCCTGAAATTTGGCAAGAACCTACCTTGGCACTCCAGCTTGGTTTTTGCCAGGGAACCGTGGCTGACAGGGAGCCCTTCGCCCCCCAAGTCCCAGCATGGGCGCGGGAGAGGTGGGGTGAAGGCACAGCCAATCAGGGAGGCCAGCGGGAGAGTGGAAGAGACCGGGCAATGGATGCACGGCCACAACCCCAATGGAAGCCAGATGCTCAGAAGGTGGCCGTGGGGTACTCCTGCGCCCATGGCCATGGAACATGGGCTCACGGCAAGCGGGCCACCACCATCACCCGAGTACCACAGTATGCGGCGGGTCCCTGCATGCAGGCGGGCCGGCCAAACTCTGTCGGCACCTGTCACGGGAGAGTACAGAGTGCAGCCAGGGGGTGATCCAGCACCCCTGGCCGAAGAGCATGGGGCCACTGTGGGCAGGCCGTCACCATCGCCCATTAACTCCTGAACCCAGGTTGCCTTCCCCCGAAAACAACAAATGCGCCAGGAGCAGCAGTGCCAATGGTGGAGGAGAGACTACCACTCCTGGCTGCACAGGCCTGACCCAAGCCCAGGGAGACTGCTGGGTGGCAGCAGCGCCAGGGGGAAAAACATCGCCACTGCTGCCCCAGCAACACAAGCCACTGCAACCGCAAAGGTGACAGCAGCAGAAACAGAGGAGGATACCCGAAAACCAGCCTACCCTCCCGCACACGTTGTCAACTTCGCCCCAGCCTATCTTGCTCGATGCTGCAACCACCGGGGGCCTCCTGTTCTCCCAGCATCATCAGGGAAAGGAAAACCAGGCCTTACTGGGGGAGCAGGTAGCCAGAGTCTGGGGTGGCAGCAGCAGCAGTGGAGGATCCCTTGGCAGGGGCGGACTGAGGAGAGAATAGGACGAGCCAGACCAAGCCCCAAAGGGACCACAATGCCACACCCTCTCAGACAGCTGACCAGGCCGGACTGGTGGTGCCCCTGCCGCAAAGGAAACAGAAGCGTTGGAGCAAGCCACAGGCCGGGCCCAGGGGGCCACAGCAGGAGACCGGGGACAAGAGACGATGAAAAAAACAGATCCACCCAGGACAGTTAAACAGCCAATCGAACAAAAACATTTCCAGGTATGGGTATGAGAGGCTGGATGAAATGGTGCCATGGGCTGGGTCCAGCCCATGGGCCATAGGTTGGGAACTCCTGATCTAGACCTTCCAGTAAACTTCAATAAAACAGACTCTCCAGCATTGCACAGAGAGGTAAATGCTATCCTTATTCTTCAAATATTTTCCCATTTACTGTGCTTTTATAGAATGAAACAAAAAGATTGGAAAACATGGCAAACAAGTAATACCAAAGAAAGTTTTTTCCACTCCTATGCAATTTCACTAAAAGCTGGGTTCTCTGGCCACACATCAACAGCCAGAGAATTATGTGGTTTCTTCAATTTTTAATTTGGTTCCTGCTGTTCAAAGGAACAATTCCACTCATTAGTAGAGAGCACCTATAGTCATTTCCCCTTTCCATTTGGCTGAGAAGCCAAAAATAAGTAATCATGAATAATTTCCAATATACCCTGGCTGTTGTTATGACGACATATTGTTGTGATAACTTGCTAGCACAAATCTTTCTGGTACTTACCAGAGATAAAATTCAATATTCCGATAAGCAGAGTTCAACCTTAACCACAAATTACTCTCAATGATTTTTAAAAGTGGCTTTAGAGTCAGAATGGCCTACTATATCAATAAACTATAACTGCAGATAGAATTAGGTTCAGTGCCACTGGACCTTGCAGGCTACAAATTTTGCCCCATAGGTTGCTATCGCATTATTGGAAAGCAAGACACATCATGAGGAGGCAAAATGTTTTTGAAAAAAGTGTATTGCTGGGAAAGGTATAAGGCAGCAGGAAAAAAGGAAGATCAAGCATGAGATGGATTAACTCCATGAGGGAACTACAAGCTTGGGTTTGCTGGAACTGAGCAGGTTTTTTTGAAATCATTATATTTTTGAGATCTCTCATTCATAGGGTTATTGTCATAGGTTAGAGACTCCTTGATGGCAGAAAACAACAACAGGTTACTAGATCTAGAAATTTAGATATCAAATTACCTTCCTAACTTGGACAGTAAAATTTAGATACAATTAACAGGACAGGCAGCATGAATTGGAGGACCTCTTCCATTCCCTACTCCCACATATATTTGCAGAACCAATATTCAACCTCCCTCTTCCAAACTCCTAAAAGTAAAACAGAACTAATGCATGATTTCTCTAGTTCCCCAGGGCATCTTGTTGGCTACTACATAAAAAAAGATGCTGGGCCCAGAAAGAGCTCTTTAAAATGTTATAAAAGAAATTACCAAGCAACAGCATCCAGAACAGTGTTTAATAATGTTCCTTGTAATAGTTTGCTAAGGATTAAAATAATCACTTTCAACAACTCTTTATGCAGAAGGAGGAGCTGATAGCTATCATGTTGCACAAGAGGGTCTCACGCCCTGTTAGAGAGTAACCTGTGGCCTTTCAGAGGCTGTGGGACTGTAGGCCTCATGATACCTAACCACTGACTCTTTTGACTAGGGCTGATGGGAACAGCAATCCATAAATATCTGGAGGGCGTCATTTTTCTTTTCCTGTGACCCAGGAATATTTGTACTAGGCAGAACTGAAACTTGACACGTTAATATGTCTAGTTCGGAAACCTCTGAAACTGAAAGAATTTATACTTTGGCCAAAATTTGAATAGACTGGCTGAGATTTATCCAATACATTAGACATCCTTCTTTAAGGTCCTACAACTGAACATTCCTTAACAAGAAGAAGACTCCCAAGTCCTAGAATACTTTATACAGCGTTTACACATTGGTCCTAAACACATGACATGGAACATATAAAGTACAGTAGTTATATTATTTCTACCATTTTTAATCATATTGTTATTTGTTTGTATTATTACATTACAATTGTTTGTTTTGTATTGGTTATGAACTACCCAGAGTTGTATTTTGACCAGATGAACAGTAAACAAACAAATAAACAGTTTCCCCCTCAAATCTGCCTCCACCAAGTAGCTAAAGGAAAATGACAGAAATTGTGCCACTTGTGTATGTGTATGTGTGTATTTCTCTCCCCCCGCTCCAAAGTCCCCAGAAGATGGGAAACACTAATTAATGCAGTGTTTCCTAACCACTGGGTTTTGGACTTCAATTCCCAGAAGCCTAAGTCAATTCCCCAAAGCACTGATCAGCCAATGTACTGACTTAGGCTTCTGGGAATTAAAGTCCCTCTGTGGGGTGTGTACCCAACGTTGGGAACCACTGAGTTAATGTAAGAGAGCCAAGTAGTAAAACATATCGACTAGAGAGAGCCAACCAGTGGAGAGAGGCATTTCAAAATGTCCCTTCTCAATTTCATCTACCTTCTGGCAGAATGTGCATTTAAAACTAAATGCCACCTGATGGTAGTACTGTACTGTATCACCAAAATATATGCCTGCAAAAAGAAGTGTTGCTAACATTTAGGTAATTCTAGCAATGATCTAGCTTAGTTGAGGGCAGATGCCGCAGCTAGAGCTCAATCTGCTACCCATAGTAGTTTATCCATAGTTGCTGATGTCATCCTCCTACTTTGGTATGAATTTAAAATATGCTTTTCACATTATACTGAGCAGAGGAGGTTTCCCTACAAAGACTCCTATTTATAAACATTTCTATATAACCTTGGCCTGATTTAACAGGCTAGCTGCAGGGAAACAGGTTATTTAAGAAATAACATTTGAGACAACATAGCAAGTAGCACATTGAATAGTATAAAAATGAATAACAGATTTAACATAAAAAGAACTGACTTAATGATTAATACTCTTAACAAAGATTCTTTCAAACAACCATCTTCTTTCAAGAAATGAAAAACACATAGATTTATGGCCAAATAGGATATATCCAAGAAAAACTGAAACAATATCACTAGCTGTTAAGTGGGATAATTTTAATTTGAGAGGCACCTCCAAGATCTCACAATAGGATAGAAGTGATAAAATTAAGGACCTATCAGTCCCTGAAAAATAGATGGTGAGGAAGTGGAAGCAGTGACAGATTTTACTTTCTTAGGATCTAAAATCACTGGAGATGGAAATTGCGGCCATGAAATAAAAAGGTGACTGATTCTTGAGAGGCAAGCTATGAGAAATCTAGGGAACATAGTTAAAAGTAGAGACATCACCTTGCAAACAAAAATTCGCATAGTCAAAGCAATGGTATTCCTGGTGGTAATGTATGGATGTGAGAGCTGGACCATTAGGAAAGCTGAGCACAGAAGAATAGACGCCTTTGAAATGTGGTGTTGGAGGAGAGTTTTGAGAATCCCCTGGACAGTGAGGAGAACAAATAAGTTAATCTTAGAAGAAATCAACCCTGACTGCTCCTTAGAAGGTCAAATAGTAAAGATGAAGCTAAAGTACATAAGAACATAAGAACATAAGAACAGCCTTGCTGGAACAGGCCACAGCCCATCCAGTCCAGCATTCTGTCTCACACAGTAGCTCACCATTTCCTTCAGGGTATTCCCAAGGAGATGCCTTCCCCTGTTTAGGATTCCCTGGAAATGGCATTGAGAGATATCCTGCCTATCTCTCCAACCCCGAGGTTGTCCTTAAGTATCCATAATTATAGCCATTGATCCCCTTGTCCTCCATGAACTTGTATAATCCTTTCTTAAAGCTGTCAAGACTGACAGCTGTCACCACTTCTTCTGGCAGGGAGTTCCATAGACCAGTAATCCTCTGGGTGAAAAAGTACTTTCTCTTATTTGTTTGAGAACTAGTACCCAAAAGTTTCATCGAGTGTCCCCTAGTTCTAGTGTTGTGCGATAGGGAAAACAGTTTTTCCTTATCTACTTTGTCCACACCGTGCATGATTTTATAAACTTCAATCAGGTCACCTCTTAGACGCCGTCGCTCAAGAGTGAAAAGGCCCAACCGTTGCAGCCTCAGATGGTAAGGAAGGTGTTCCAGTCCCCTAATCATTCTGGTTGCCCTCCTCTGCACTTTCTCCAACTCCATAATATCCTTCTGGAGGTATGGCGACCAGAACTGTACACAGTATTCCAGATGGGGCCTCACCATAGATTTATAAAGAGGCAAAATGACACTTGCTGACTTATTTTCTATACCCTTCCTAATGATCCCTAGCATTGAGTTTGCTTTTTTCACTGCTGAGGCACACTGGGTTGACACCTTCATTGAGTTGTCCACCAGGACACCAAGGTCCCTTTCCTGGTTTGTCACAGAGAGTTCAGACCCCATCAGTTTATAAATGTAATTGGGCTTTTTTGCCCCAACATGCATCACTCTGCACTTACTAGTGTTAAAGCTCATTTGCCACTGTTTTGCCCACTCCCCCAGTGTCAAGAGATCCCTCTGGAGCTCCTCACAATCTCTCACAGTTTTCACTACCCTGTATAATTTAGTGTCATCAGCAAATTTGGCTACCTTGCTTTTTACTCCTACCTCTAGATCATTTATGAAGAGGTTGAAAAGCAGGGGTCCCAGTACTGAACCTTGGGGGACCTCACTCTTTACTTCCCTCCACTTGGAGAAGTGTCCATTTAGTGCTACCCTCTGTTTCCTGTCCCTTAGCCAGTTGCTGATCCAGGACAAGACCTGTCCCTTTATTCCATGACTGGCAAGTTTAATCAAGAGCCTTTGGTGTGGGATCTTGTCAAAAGCCTTCTGAAAGTCCAGATAAACAATGTCAACTGGATCCCCCTTATCCACATGCTTGTTGACACTCTCAAAAAATTCCAACAGATTAGTGAGGCATGATTTGCCCTTGCAAAAGCCATGTTGGCTCTCCTTTAGCAGCGCCTTCTCTTCTATGTGCCTATTAATTCTATGTTTTAGGATGGTTTCCATCACTTTACCTGGGACACATGTCAAACTGACCGGTTGGTAATTTCCTGGATCACCCCTGGATCCTTTTTTGAAAATTGGTGTTACATTCGCTACCTTCCAGTCATCAGGCACAAAGCCTGATTTGAGGGAAATATTATATATTTTGGCTAGGAGATCAGCAATTTCATCTTTAAGTTCCCTGAGAACTCGTGGATGGATGCCATCTGGTCCTGGTGATTTGTTAGTGTTTAGCTTAACAAGACATGCAAGGACCTCCTCCCTGGTTATTTCTATCTTGCTTAATTCTTCGGTTTCCCTCCCTACGAAGATAGGCTCTGTTTTGGGCATGTACTTTGGACATCAAATAAGAAGAGAAGATTCACTTGAGAAAGCCTTGATACAGTACTGGGAATGGGTGGGGGGTGGGGGGTGGGGGCAAAAGAAGAAGGGACGGCCAAAAATGAGATGGTTAGATGATATTGTAGACACAATGGGCACAGAGCTGCGCAGATTGAGGAGGATGGTGGAGGACAGAGGTGCCTGGAGGACAATGGTCCATGGGGTCGCAAAGGGTCGGAATCGACTGTGCAACTAAACAACAACAAATTATGAGACAATGGATGATGGATTGGGATGATAAATTTCAATTCTAAATTATGAGACTGGTTGAAATCCAATAGTAATTCACAACTAGAGTAAGTCTATTAAATAAGTGGGGATCTGGCAAATCAACGCCTATGAACGTTCCTCTGATTCAATGGGCCTACTCTAGTTACAACTTACTACTTGATTTCAGCCACTGTATTAACTTTTTAAAAAGTTTTATTTCTATTTCTCCCCAACAGTTTAGCAGATTTCAAAACAATTGCAGTTCTCAATCTGTGTTTGTGTTCCCAAAGATACATTCAAAATACAGTACATGTATAGGAATGAGAAACAACACACTGGCTTAGCCCTATTTTTGAACTGTGACTTAGGTAATTCTGGGTGCTTTTCCCCAGTCTCTTCTCAGGATATGGTGTTGTGAATTCATGGAGGCCCTATGAAAATCTCCAAGATTGCTTCAATAACTTCCTTGAGTGATGTTAATTCTTTTAAAGGAGCAAACCTTGCCACTGTCCTTGTGCAACTCTATGTATTTAAGTCCTTAACTTCTCTTGCTTAAAGTGCACATTTTGAGAGGAAACACAGTGGAGCTGGATTTAACATGTGACACACGCATAAACACACATGGAAATTTTACCCTTGCTTGCTATAATCTTAATACTGTACATATATTTTTCATGATCTTACCCTAATTGACCCTGCCTCCAATAATAATCTATTAATTGGTGCCTCCAAGGTCTAAAAGACTGCACTTTCATACACTAGAATCATTTATGAAAAGAGGTTCACTGAAGGTAGACACTATATGAGCAACAACATTGTGAAAAATGTGTCTTATAAAAATAGAAAGGCTGTATATTTGTAGCTACTACAAATATAAAGGTTATAGTAACAACAAAACACATGTTTATTATACCTTCCGCTGAATGATACTTTTGAGAGAAATTTGGTAGGATTTGCCAACAAGCATGAGGGATATCCTCACTAAAAACAATTTTAGCAGAGCTTCCAAAGACAACTTTTTCTAGTTTATACAGACAAATCCTTCACATATAACAATAGCCAAAATCCATTTATAAGCCACAATAGGCCCAATGAATCAGAAAAATCACTCACCAAATCCAGAGCAATTCAATGGACCTATATTACCCAGTGTGGTATAGTGAACAGAGTGAGAAACTAGAACTTGGGATACCTGGGTTCGAATCCCCACTCAGCCATGCGAACTCACTGGGGGCGTAAAACTGGTAAAGCCACTCTTTAAATATCTCAGTCCTATTGGGGTTGCTATAAGTAAGTTCTGACAACAAACTCTAGTTGTGACTTACTTGTGGACTTAAGACACTGTGTCTTTTATATCTACCACTGATAAACACTCTGGTTGGTAACAGAATAACAGAATAACTGTATAACCATCCATATAGCCATCCACATACTAGTAAAATTGTCTTGAAGTCAAAACCTCCTGGTCAGCAAAACTCAACTGACTTCTCAACTGCACAGAAGAGAAGGGAAGAGAAGAACATAAAACTTCATGAGACACATCAAAACATCTTCTCAAAGGGCAGTACCCTGCTGTTCTCCTTAGAAATGAATGTCAGTCGTTTCCATATATGGAAGGGGAAGGTGCATGACCCTAGGAACTTAAATGCAAAGTATCATCCTAAGTTATTTTTTGGTCACACTAGGACAACTTTTCCCAGGCACTTTTATGCTCCCCACATGTTTAAGACTGTAACAACCATAAGAACCATCAGCCTCACCAACATAGCTAATGGTCAAGGATTATGGAAGTTGAAGGCCAAGATATCTGGAAGGTATCAGATTGGGCAACACAGCACTAGGTCAATCGAGATGATTAAGAACTTGGAATGATTCTGTCTGTGCACACACATATAATTTACATGTTGAAACAGCATCAAACATAATCTCAAATTTGAGCTGACATGTTCCTGACTGCCTTCATTATCACAGAGCCAGCTGGCACATTGCTAGTTTCTGCTTTCAACTGTTGTTACTTGATCTCTCCAGAACTCTTGTGAGTCACCCTAGATGTATCTTTTTCTGCTAAAACAAGCCTAGACATGTCACCTAAATAAAAAGTGGCTCAAGAAAAATGCTATCCTGTACTGTCCAAAAGTAAACTACATTATGGATTCAACATAACCCCTGGTCTCACTATGGTATTAGTATTAAAGCAGTACTGCTTCAGTTACTGTATTATTAATGCCACTTTCACTGACTTCTACAATTCCATCCTTGAACTCAAGATACACTGTGATCTCTTTTCTCCCATTAATCATATGTCTTGTGAAAGGAGGAAATGACATTGCTTCACATTTATTTTTCTTTTTGTGTCCATGAGTTTATACTTTCACAGTTTGTTGCTTTTCAGAGCCAATGTAAACCAGATTGTTCTTTCTGTAGCAATGGAGAGAACTCTGAATTTACAATGGATACTATTTTAACTCTCCCCCTTTCCCTTTCCCTCTTCTTCTTCTTGATCATCTTCTTTTTATTATTATAAATGTGTGAAACACTCTCTGGAGGGTTCACAAGGTAATTAGCATTTCACCCCCAACAAGTAAAATACTCATTTTTTGAACCTCGGAAGTATGGAAGGTTGACACAACCTTTTGCCTGTTGGATTCAAACTCAGATTGTGAGCAGAGTTTTGACTGCAGTACTACAGAGTAACCAGTGCACTTTAAATATATTTTAAAGTACACATTTTATGAGTATGATAGGTACTGTATGTTCAAAAGGGCAGCTGCCAAAGTAAGCATAATACAGAATTACTACATGAGCCCTCCCATTATCTAAAACTAAAATGAGAGGATCTGCTAAATGTCAGCTCTTTTCAGGAAGTAAGATTGATACAGAGATGCCACAGACCTCTGAGAATAACCAGAGCATCCTGGAGGACTTGCAGCTCTGTTCTTGGCTACAAACCAGAGACTTGGCATACGGTGGAATTGGTAGACTTCTGACAGAATTAGATCCATCAATACTTTAGCTGTACTGTAAATCTTCAGCACTATACTGTGCCATATTAATGTCACATTAAGACAAGAGACTCACTTCCTTACATGTCTGGCTCTTCCTGGCTAAACACATCTCCCATCATCAATAAACTCTTTTGTTTCCAAAGGAAACCCTACATTCCACTAAACTGAATAGAATCTAGATGGGACATTCCAATTTTTCTGACATCTGCAGTTCAATAAGTGTAGGTGTTTTTTTTTTAAAAAAATCACACTTCCTTTTTTGTTTCACATATTTATGGGCAGTATATTCCAAGTTTTTTATCATTTATTGAAGCTGATTTTGTTGGGAAAATTCATATTTTTTTAAAAGAAACAATTAATTAGGTTTGCTGTACCCTATTTGTGTTGCAGCTCTGCCAACAACATTTTCCTTCCTTCCTCCTCTTCATAGGCAAGAGATTGCCATGTTTATGCAAAATGACTCAGTATGATAATGCAACAAGGAACATGACTTGTTGCAGAGCAAAAGGAAAAAGTGATTCGTGAAACTGGCATTGCTCTTGAAGTGTGAAACTCTTTTGAGACCTTGTTGAAGATCTATATTTAGGAAATAATCCTTGTATGAATCTTTGAGTGCTTGTAGGAATGTATTGATAAAATAACAGGTACTGCCTTAGAAGTAAGCTGGAATATTTCTCCTAAGAGATGGCATGTTTGCTGTGAATGGAAAACAGAATGAGTAAAAAGCTGTCTAGATGCCATGAGGAGGAATCTGATGTGGCAGCAAGCATGAAGATTCAATCCAGCCGAATCACAGGTCCTATTGGTCAGTGAAATGAAGGGTGGGCAAACTGCAATTTATGGACTACATGCAGCACCCTGAGATTAAAGTTTAACCCTTCCAGAACCCCTATACAGTACCTCCATCTGACATGAACCAGAAACCAACGGACAAATTTGCTATGTTTCTCCCCAAAATTATTTTAAGATGTTGGGGGAAACCTTTGTAAAACCAGAATTATCTGAGGCTTTGGGGGAAAGGAGGAGCCATTCTGGGCCTAAATCAGCCACACTTGCCCACCCAAAAACCCTCTTAATGCTCTCGAAAGAGATGAAAACACTGAAACCCCATTTTAAAGTTTAAATTATTTTATTTTTTAATATGAGGGAAGGGCCTTGCACAAGTGTGCTCAGTTTCTGGACTTCAGAAAATGGCCAGTGTCAAGCTGATCTAATCCCATTGTGAAGTTACAACCTGTTAGTATTCCTTCTGAAGCATCGGTTACAAGCCTCCATCATACTGAACTGGCAATCTAAACCATACATGTCAACCATCCAGATTTGGCTGGGATTACCACGGAATTTGAAGCCGATTGATGTCATAACCCGCCCCGCACTGCCAAAACCCCATAATTTGCCAGCAGGGGAAAATGCTTTCCACGCATGCGTGGAAAGCGACCTGCGCACAAGCGATCTGCACAGGTCCCGTTTTTCCAGAGCAGCGGGTTGACAGGTATGATCTAAACATGTAGTTGACCAACACAGTTAAATGAATGGTGAGATATAACATTTGATTGCCTCTAAACTCCTAGAAGGTATGCTCTTTCCACCACATTTCCCCTATGGCTACAGGTCTGATCAGACATAGTGTGTAAGTGGATTCAGATCTGGTACTGTTCTTGGAAGTTAAGTATAGGCCTGGAGTGCCTATACCAGTGTTTCCCAACCTTTTGTTTTTGGGACTTCAATTCTCAGAAGCCTAAATCAATTCCCCAAAGCACTGATCAGTCACTGTACTGACTTAGGTTTCTTGGAATTGAAGTCCCCTGTGGGGCATGGGTAGAGTTGCCATAATTCTCTCTCACAAAACCGGGACAGAAGTATAAAATAGCCTTTAAAAAAAACATAATATAATGATAGCTATTTTACCAACCTTCAATCCCGGACAATCCCGGTTTTCCGGGACATATGGGCAACCCTAGGCGTGGGCCCCACGTTGGGAAACACTGGTCTATACTCTTCATTAAGAGGTGCATCAGCTGTACCTCTTTTGGAGGAAAGAAGATTCAGCAATAACAATCCAAGATTTGATTTCAGCACCACTCTGCTTGATATCACAATTGGAGGCTCTTTCCTATGTCCCACTATTTAACAGGGCCTTTTCAACAGCACAACCCAGACTACAGAACTCCTTCCTAAAGAAAGGCAAGGTTGGTTCCCTTATTAGTTTGTTTTTAAATGGGCAGTAAATACTGTTATTTTATTGACCTCTAAATGGCTGCATTTGATGTAGTTCACTCACTAATTTTAATTAATTATATAGTTCTCACATTTTATTTGTAGTTGTAGTTGTGTGTGCATTGTTGTACAACTCTTGATTAATGACTATCAGGAGGGAGAGCAGGAGCTACTCATCCACAGTTATCACTTGCAGAGCAGATGGCCCAGATGCACAAAACATCTGGTCATTGTCCTCTCTCTTATGGTGAGATGCAGTATACAGTATTTCAAAATAATCTAAATCTCTTTCTAGAGATGCATCCATATGTATAATTTAAAAACTGTACATACATTTCATGCAAATGTGTGTCCTCCTTTGACAACGTATCAGCCAGCTCATCTCCATGGATAATGGATTCAATCCTAGAAACCATTCAATTAGTTCTGCACACGGGTGAAGCATATAGGTCAACAGTAGCTAACGGCAAAGCATGTTAAACATATTGGGAGTTTAAAAAGCTATTTGTGATACAGTGAGTGAGCAGTAAAAGTTTAAAGGAGGTTGGGGGGAGGGGTGTAGAAATCCAACTACGGCATGAAAAACTTTGAACATGCTTAGTTCTTTTTCTATTATTATTATTAGTTTGAACCAATAAGTTCAATTAAAAAGCAGCACCGAATAGCCTATCTCTGGCTTTCAAAGAGGCCTGGTGCTTCCTTGAAGGAATGTGCTAATATATGCTACTTGGAATGACCCTGGAGAGCCTCCTCTTTCAGAATGACATTTTAAAAAGATTAATGCACATCAGGGAAAGTCTGATTTGGTCACAAATAGAGGACAATTTTACAAGTAAAGGTAAAGGTAAAGGTTTCCCTTGCTCGAAAGCCAGTCGTATCCGACTCTAGGGTGCAGTGCTCATCTCTGTTTCTAAGCCGAAGAGCCAGCACTGTCTGCTTCTGCAAACATTTCCGTGGTCATGTGGCAGGCATGACTAGACACCGGAGCGCACGGAACGCTGTTACCTTCCCACCGACGTGGTCCCTATTTATCTACTTGCAATTTCTTGCTTTCTAACTGTTAGGTTGGCAGGAGCTGGGATGAAGACGGGAGCTCATTTCCGTCCTGCAATTTTACAAGAAGAAAGGGAAATATTGGATTTTTTTTTAAAAAAAGAGTTGCTCAGAGAACAACTGAAATCAGCAGCCTACTTTTATCACTTTAAAATCTCCATTTCCTATTTCTGTACCTGGCTAAGGACCAAACTTGACTGTAATAGTAAGCTAAGGTGAGAAAATCTCCCTGAAGCTAAATCCAACCCTCCTTTCTCTCTGAGCTTCCCCAGATGGCTATGACCCAACCCAATTAAGCCATAATTTTGCTGTTTCCCAATGTGTCCAGTTTTTCTCCCATTCTACAAGAATGAAATACATTCCCAAGGCTTCATTGCTGGCAGAAAATGTTTTATGCCTCAAAATGCTTGTGATTTTTGTGCCACCCTTTTTATTGCCTGTCCACCACTGAAATATGTTCCCTCTTTGTAACTAAATTTGTTCCTCAGAAGGAAAGAGGTTCTCCACCGTTAAAGCATGATTTACTGTTCTATGGTGAATGCTAGTAAAGGTAAAGGTTTCCCTTGCTCGAAAGCCAGTCATATCCGACTCTAGGGTTCAGTGCTCATCTCTGTTTCAAAGCTGAAGAGCCAGCGCTGTCTGCTTCTGCAGACGTTTCCATGGTCATGTGGCAGGCATGACTAGACACCGGAGCGCACGGAACACTGTTTACCTTCCCACTGAAGTGGTCCCTCTTTATCTATTTGCAATTTCTTGCTTTCAAACTGCTAGGTTGGCAGGAGCAGGGACAAAGACAGGAGATCATTCCGTCCTGCAGTACTCGGGAATCGAACTGCTGACCTTCCGCTTCCTAGTCAGCGTCTTAGCCACTTGAGCCTTTGAGCCACTGCTCAAGTTAGCCATTTACTATGATTATATGCTTTCCCTGTGACCTTCTGCCTTATAACCAAAAAGAGGTTTAAAGTATTTTGTTTCCTCTTTAATCAGCCATAGCTTATTGTGTTATCAAAACTGAAAATTGTAGCTAGTTCTTACTACAGTTAGTTTTTTTATTTTAAAAAAAAACAGCTTTATAATCTTTACTTTGAAATTGCCTTGCCATATTCAGACTAATCTACAGGGCCATTGTCCTTAATTAGGAAATGTTTGCCTCTAATGAAGGGAAACTGATGAACAAATTATATTGATCACATGGCTTCAGTAGCACATCCATTTACTGTATTCAGATGCTCTCACTATTCTTTACCCATAAAGAGAGGCCAACCTACAATTTGTCAAATAGAGTCCTGTACTTACACAAAACAATTATTATTATTATTATTATTATTATTATTATTATTATTATTATTATTATTATTATTATTATTATTATTATTATTATTATTATTATTATTAACAACAACAATAATAATAACAATAACAACAACAACAACAACAATAATAACAATAACAACAACAACAACAACAACAACAACAACAATAATAATAATAATAATAATAATAATAATAATAATAATAATAATAATAATAATAATAATAATAATAATAATAATAATAATACACAGTCAGGTTAAATCAGTTCTGCACGCCAATTATTTAAACAGATTATGGATATAGTAGGAGAGAAATAATTTGCATTAGCAGCTAATTGGCTATGGAGGTAATGGAAAAACGAGACCAAAGGAATAAAATTTGCATAGCAAGCTGCTGCTTAAAATATACATACATACATACATACATACATACATACATACATACATACATACATACACACACAGTATTCAAATGATTTTTCAAATGACTTAATGAACAGAACTGAGTGCTAAAATTAAGTAGGCAATGTTCTAATTAAAACTGAAGATGTTTAATTTCCTTGCTGCTACATTTGATTTAGTACTTTTAGGCATATATTAGCTGGCAGAAATTACTATTTTCATACTTGTTTTAGTTAGGTCATAGTGCTGCATTTCAGCAAGTTTTTAGCCATTTCTTTTCATTTTTGAAATAAACACTGGAAAGCTTTATTCTAGACAGGGACCTTTGTGTCTCACAGTTAAATACCGTAAATTGAATAAATCATGTCACCTGACTCCAAGCAATTAAAATGTCTCATGTCTGTCTGGAGGTCAGTGCAAGACTGAAGATGATTCCTCTGAAAGGATGCTTTTGTTCAGAACCCTAGAGTGAAATATATTGGATGATTCCCTATTAACTCCTCATTCATTGCAGGAAATTTAATTGATCATTACTTCAGAAACTTTATGCATTTTACATAGAACCATAAATAATTTTCAGAAATTGAGTACAATAAGAAGCAAATAATTATTTTCAGTTATTAAATGATAGCTTCTGTTGACATTTCTTGTCTTGCATTGCCAGAATGTTACATCATAGGGTTGACCTATGCATTAAGCTAATCACATAGAGTATGGCTAAAAGTAGGACTAGAAAATAATTTTGGATTCTTTGCACACATGCACATCCACCTACCTCCAAGTTCACAGCCCTCAAATCATTACAAGCCAAACTCAGGTTGTCTCTATATGTCCTTCTGTCTAATACTGGTCTAGGCAAATAAAGTCTTCTCATCGGTTGCCCTCCTAGTCCGCTCTCCACAATATCAGACGTTAAGTAAAAACAAGGCAAAAGCTAAAGAAAAGGATGCTTCCAAGCTATTCCTGCATTCTGAGCTGCTCCCCTGGTGGTTTAGTGGTTAAGACGCTGAGCTGGGGACTGGAAGGTTGGGTCTTTATACCTGAGGGCTACACTTGGGGACATGAAAGGAGCCTCATTCGGGTGTCCCTTGAACAGAGTTTCTCCAGCAAAAATCCTTTCAACCCAGAGTAATCTCTGACATGAAATTATTATTAGTTGCTCCAACATCTCTGGAAACATCATTCCTTTTATTTCTCCTCACTCATTGAACAAAGGAAATAACAAAGTACAATCTGTAGCACTGTCGTGTCTGGCTCTTATAAGTAATAGTCCAGGCAACGATGAAGAGAACAACAATAGGAGTTTATTTATCAGTCTTTCAGGTTACACTTACAAGGCGCTCCGGACAATGAGATGGCTAAACGAAGCCCTTGTAATTAGTCCCTCTGGATTCTGCCGTAGAAAAGGCAATGCCTAAGCTACACCCTTTGAGAGATAGCGTTTAGAGGAGATCCAGGCTTAGCCCGTTACTGGCTACCTGTGTGTGTAGGGAAGTATAGATCCAGTCCGGCCCCACCCATGTTTACCCATGGGGCTTATATAGTGTCTCCCCGGCGGTGGCTCCTTTATACAAAGTAGCGACCTACCAGACAAAAATAACCAACCAATCATAACAAGATATACAAGTATTAACCAATCAGGAACAGGATCCAAAAGTGTACCCAATCACAGAACTCTAATTAGCATAATGGGCGTGCTCAGAGAGGGAGATTTCGCGCCAACTTTAGCTCCTAATTTGGATGGTGGGAAACTGCCATTTTCTCTTTGCAAGGCATTGCCCGAGCAACTTGCAAATCTGCCTTAATACACAACAAGCACCCAAACCCTATTCCTCAGCTCTTCAGGGCTGGAATGTCATCTTGATGGTTTACCAACATGCCATCTATGATAGTTTCATCTTTCTTTCAAAAATCTTTGAGTCACTGTGACTCCAAATAGCAGTACAGAAAACAAAAGTTGTGATAAACATAATTAAGTATTCTGATTCATCTAAGGTTAAATGCAAAATACTTTGCCTCTTTATGAAGATCTTCTAAGTTTTGAAAGTATGGGTTATTCTCTGACTACAGTTTTATTCGTCTTTCAAAGGACCACAGAGGTGGATATTTCCACATTTTCTAGATGAAGAAGACCATTGGTGCACATCGCAGAGATAGGTTTGGCAAGTAACTTAATTTTGCCATTTTCCCCATCCCTTCTAGCTCATTTCACCTTCTGAGCAAAGGGGGAAGGGATTTTGCAACTGTATGGCTGGCTATCACATCTTTAAAGTAGATTCACAGACCCACCTTTTAAAAAAACAAGTGTTTTCAAACACTTCTTCAATTCCTTCTGTTTACCTCTGTAGTCCCATTCTGCCATCTTCTCCATACCTGACAAAATGTTCATGTTATGGCCTTTAATAATCACATGCAAGGTAAACATAGTCTTCCTTTGTAGTTTCTTTTTATGATGGAGTGTCCAAGATACCACAGGATACATCTTGGACTAATGAATTTAAATAGGGGATTTTGCTTTTAATGAGTAAAGTTGTTCTTTGAGTTCTTTATTCCCTGGGCAGAGCTAGAGAAGCCTAGGAAAATGACCTTCAAGGCTGGTGCTGACTAGTTTACTTTGAACTAGCAGAGGACCCGGCATTGCCTGGGGGTACCCTACCCGGGCCAAGGAGAGACCCGGGCCTGCCCCCACCCCAGCTGCCTTACCTTTTTGTCTGCTGTCATCGTGACCACTCTCTCAGCCCCGCCACGAGGCACCATCTCAGCCTGACTCTGGCCGCCGCCGCCAGCCTCCCCAGTGACTACAGTCAGTGGGTAGCCATCACAGCCCGGCCCCTCCATCCTCCCGTGGGTTGTGTCAGGTGGAAGGGAGGCTCCATTTGGGTGGGTGGGGAGAGGACCCATTGGGGGGCGGAGGCCTGTGGAAGGTGGCAGCCCGGTCCTGGCCTCCACCTGCCCCCTGGCTAGGGGTTCTCCCTTCCCCCGAGGCGTGCCTCAGGAGTGCAGAGGAGCCATGCCATGGTGGCTGCCCGCCAACAGAAGTTGCTGGGGCGGGGGTGGCCGTAATTGCCACCATCTATACTGGTGGCTAGGCCATGTGCCACCTGGAACGCTAGGCAGACTTTGGTACATGTGTAGAATTTTGTGCATGTGCCACAGCCTGGAATGCCAGGCAAGGTTAGCTGCATGCATAGATTCTTGCACATGCACAGAGACCTCCCCTGGTCGTTTCTGCCAGCCAGGGGTGGGGCATTGCAGCCCCTTTTGGGGGGCTAGGACCCCAAGGCGGGCTGCCAGTTACCCACACAGGCCACCCCAGACGTTGAAGGTAGGCCTGCACGCAGTTTCCAGCGTAATCGGTGCAGGGGTGTCACTTTGTATGAGGAAGCCTTGTGATGTCATGGAGCCCCAGATCTGGTCAGCTGGGAATTGGTTGAGCTGTGGCGATGACATCACAACCCCCCCTGGTTGGCTTTTTTCCCTTGCTTTTTCTCCTGTTGGTGGGGGGCGTCCCCTTTGAGGATAAAGGGGGTGTACCCCTCTCCATGGGGATTAACACCCCCACAGTGATCATCTCTTTGGCCCAAGGTAGGTATGTGCCAAGTTTCAGCGTGATCAGTGCAGCGGTATGGATTTGTATAAGCAACATACAGCACCGGACCTTGATTTTAGTTATATAGATGTAGTCATATCAGGCTGAAAACTGTGAGAACGGAACTAAGAATGATGGACATTGCATGCTGTGCTTTAATTGGTTAAAACTTCAGAAGAGGAGGGATGAGTGAAAAAAGGTGGGACTTTTATATTGGAATGTGGGAGAGAAATGCCATGATTTTGCCATGCTTTAGGTATGCTTGGCCACGATGTGCGCTGGTGAGTAAACCATAGCAAAATGTAGTCAAATCTGTTAGCAGGACAGGACAGAGAAATATACTGTAGATAGATATGCTTTTCTTGTTTTATTTTGGGAAAGGGGCAAGTAAAAATGTTCCATTTTTCTATTTTGTGCCTGATCCTGAACTTTTATATTTGTTATTCTAAATAAACCTGATTGTAACCAGAAGAAGTATTTTTTTTCTTATAGAGCTTAAGCTGGTGGGGGAAATTCCAGTTCCTTTATTTCATTATTAGTAACACTATCATTAAGTTAATTCATACTGCATGTCCTACCTTCTTCTTCTTCTTCCATGTCTAGGTCAGACGTGAAACTGACAAAATGAAGGCACCTGCAGTTCCTTTCACCTGACCTAATGTGAGAAAGATTAGCTAGCAATACAAGGTTCCTGTTACCTGATCTGGCTGGTTTCTAAGCATAAACAGCCAGTGATTGAAACCTATCATAGATTTCTCTAGTCTGGAGTAGGACCCAGGGCCGCCATGGGGGGGGGGGGACCATCAGGACTCCCATACCAGGCCCGGAGATGACGGGGCCCCAGCGTTGCCGGGAAACCACTGATGTGCGCATGTGCAAACAAACCACGCATACGCAGAAAACCACAGGGGTGTGGTGGTGCCAAGATACACTGATGTACACATGCACAAACAAACCACGCATGCACAGAAAACCACAGGGGTTTGGCCAAAATGGGGGGTGCATACTGGGCCCAGAAATTTCTGATGTCGGCCCTGGTAGGACCACAGGTACTTTGAAGCAGCACAACGGTTTATGTGGGCTTCTGGAAGGGGTACAGTTCTCCTGAAGGTGGAATGAGTCCTATGATAGTGGATAAGTGTAAACCTTATCCTTACAGGCTATGTAAAGCAATTCCTGTCTTGCACAAAGCTAGTAGCATGTGTAGGACTCCCATGTAGACCATCTCAGAAATAACTATGGCATAACTAATGGGTCTATTCTGAAATTAATTATCCTTCCCAAATAACTACGTTTTACTAAATATGGAGTCTAAAAACAATTGGATCTCATGCAGTGGTCAGTTTTTTGTAGCCTTTGTGTACAATACATGACAGCAAAAAATATTTTAGTATTTCCTATACTTCAGTGGCTTAGTGGTTAAGAAGCTGAACTTGACGACTGAAAGGTTGGCAGGTCAGGAGCTTGAGACCCGAGTGCTGCATGACAGAGTGAGCTCCCGTCTCTGTCTCAGCTCCTGCCAACCTAGCAGTTCGAAAGCAAGAAACTGTAAGTAGATAAATAGATACTACTTCGGTGGGAAGGTAACAGCATTCCATGTGCTCCAGTGTCTAATGATGCCTGCCACATGACCACAGAAATGTCTTCACATACAGACAGTACTGGCTCTTTGGCTGTAAATGGAGATGGGAGTAGGATATGACTGACTTTCAAGCAAGGGTGACTTTTACCTTTACCTTATTACCTTATCCCTGCAAATCTTTTTACTATTATGAACAGGCTCCATCACACATTTCATCAATAGTGGAACTTCTTCCTACAGATTTCACCTTTGTTTTTATGTATTTGGAATGGTTTTCCTTGGGTTCTGTTTTGAGCTTCCTTTACAAAAGTATCAGGAGTGGACTTACCTTTTTCCCCCTCAAAATGGCTACTGCAATGGCACCTAGTGTTTTGTGAAACAGAGATTACATCCTCCAAGCCATTCCTAAACTGTTTTTGCTCTGTGATTTGAGTTTTGACTACCTCAGGTTGCTTTGGCCAACCAATGCCAGCGTGTGAAGGGCTCTACATACTAACGTCTTCTGGAATGCCCATTATTTGAGAACTGTGATGGGTAAATAGAGCCCTCTCAATGTTTCTGGTCTGTGCTTTGCATCACCAGTGTTCAACAAACATACGGTCAGAAATGACAAGAGCTGCAATCCAAAACCAAGGCCACACGTCACCTATGGGATGTTATTTAAAAATCAATCAATCAGCAACTACCAATAGTCATCCTGTCCCATGAAGAGAACCAACAAATGACTTCATACCTTCTCCAGTCATCTAAGCTCCTGTTGCCCTTCACCTTCAATAAATTACACTGAGTTACATTTCTCTTGTGGATAAAACAAACATCACATTTGTTGAGAACAGTCTCACAGTTGTCTTTGTGGCCCTCTTCAATAAAGGCAAAGGATTTCAAAACATTGCTGGATTTGTTTTCCTACAGCAAAGGTTGCCAAGTCTCCAAATGCCAGCTGAAATCATAGGGGATACTGCTATGTTTCTTTGGGATGCCAGCTGGGAGGCAAATCTCAAGGCAAACAGTGCTAGAAGAGGAGGAAGTTGGATTTCGGATATGAAAATCTTTTCAAAGCCTTCTCCCACTCCCAGCTGGTGCTGAGGCCGGCTGAGCACAGACATGTTTGTATGTGCATTGTCTTGCCTCTTTCCCAACTTATCTATGATATTCAAAAACACACATAAAACCAAAATCTGTGATATTACAAACTCTACCCCTGCCAGAGACAAAACCAGGACCTGCCTGTGCCCTATAGTTTCAGGTTTTCCCTCTGAGATCTCAATGCTGCTGATTTGATAACCCTAACCACAGTGTAAAGAACTGGAGTTCTTTCCACCTGGTGGAGTTCTGCAGCATGGTGACAGGGAAGATTAAGTACAGTATTTCCATTTTCTGTTTCTAAGATTTTACAGCCAGTAACTTCTTGAGCTCCTGATAAATAGAAAGCCTCAACACTGTATTAACACATGATCACAAAGTTTATGCAAGCATCTCTGTCAGGCAAGTGGTGCTCTTCAAGAAGAAAACACATCTGTTCATCCAAAATCAACACTTGTGTAAATGATGTGATCCTATGTTAGTAAGCAGGTGGGTCTTTCCATTGAGCAGAAGTTCCCATGAACCTACAGATTTAAACCTTGGTAACACTATGTCATGGAAGACTCAGTGGTCAGGAACTTGGACTTTATTGTCACTCTTCTGGGGAAAAAAACAGAATAGCAACAGGAAACACCTGACTGTGCCTAAAACTATGTCTACTGTCATCTAGCAACTAAATTATAAAAATTAAGTTTCCATAAAAATCAGTGGGAACCTCATTCAACACTGGGAAATTTACTTTTTATGAGCCTACATTATTAAACATATCACCTATGATTACTTTCCAATTTATACCCCACTAATCTAGGTGAATAAATAAGAGTATTGGAAACACCCCAGTGTAGAAAGGAAGAGTAGAGAATCAAACATTTATCACAGGACTGCAACAATTAGTGAGAGAAAAATCCACTGATGTTTATAGTAGCAATACATCCTGAGAAGCACAGTGTGGAAAGAACTCTTTAGCTGCTTTTCAGATATCTTGCATATTACACTGAGTAGTAAAATACACTTGAAACTCAGAAAATTAGAATATCACGCATATGTTCATTCAGTTCAGTAATGCAACTTATAAGGTGAAACAAATATATGAGATAGACTCATTACATGCAAAGCGAGATAGTTCAAAACTTACTTTTGTTATAATATTGATGCTTATGGCTTACAGTTTATGAAAACCCTAAACCCACAATCTCATGTACCCCATAATCATCACAGACTCTCATGTATGCTGTACGCCATGATCATCACAATTATAACGAATTAAGGCATGACATCTCTCGCTTTGCATGTAGTGAGTCTATCTCATACAATATATTTGTTTCACCTTTTAAGTGAAATGAATGAACATTTGCATGATATTCTAATTTTCCAAGTTTCACCTGTACAAAACTCATTCCTATAAAGTTGCTCTTGGTAAATATCTACAGTGATTTTGGTATATATTTTTGAAACAGAAAGGTACAATGTTAACATAAGTTCAATTTATGAACTCAATAATTTGAGTAAAAAAAAGAGAGAGCAGGAAATGGTAGGAAAGTGTTAAATGGTAATATTTTAATTATGAATTACATCAGCACTGGCAAGATCAACAAAAATTAAAAAACAGCTTTAAATTATTTAAACTACAGACAGTTTAGGGGCCTGTGTTCCAACAGACACACTTAAAAAGGTTTCTCTGCCACCCGCTTGACAATCACTTGTTTTCCTGGCACCGTTTAACTCAATTACTGCAGTTTTCAAAGTAGTAGCCATGTTAGGCTGCAATTGCGCACTTAAAAAGTCATACAATTTCATTGGCATTAACATGGGATAAACTGATTGAAAAATCAAAGATCCCACAATATAGACACTACCCCATATTATTTGCCAAAATATGGGTTATTTTAATTCACCCTCTGGGGGTTGTTAATTTTCCACAAAGTCTTGCATCGATGCAAAATATTTTAAATGTGTGCCTTTTTAATGGAGAGCAAGAACACACCTTACAGAAGCAGCTTGACAGCAGAAACCCCAGAAAATCCAGGAGCCCAACTCTCCCAATCGGCAAGACAAACTCTAACAGATAGGCAGCAGAGATCTGCCCTGATTGACAACAAGCAGTTGTAGAAGCAAGGGAGAAGCTGAGGCAAGGAAGCTGAGGAGGAGAGACCCAGGCAAAGAGTTGGGGGGGGGGAATCTTTTTGGGGAACATCTACATTAAGAGAGACAATGGAGCACTCTCAGTTGGCTAGGAAGTTGGTGGTTATCATGTCAAAAAAATGGTGGTTCTTCTTCTGGTTCTAGGCCAGATGGGAAACTGCCAAAATGAAGCCACCCTTCAGGAGTTCATTCTGTAGTTCCTTTCACCTGATCCAGTATGAGAAAGACCAGCCGGCATCACAAGGTGGCCATTTGCCTGATTAGGGTTCAAAAATACCACAATCTTCAAGTTGGATCCTTCTGTGTACCCCAAAATGGTGGGCAGAAGTATGGGAAGAGAGAAAAGTTGGCAGAGGGAAAACTTCTCAAAGGTGGAATGGAAAGTCAACAACAAGCAGATATGGAGTGAGGGGAGAATGGAATCAGACAAATAATCCAGCTTTTTTTTGGGGGGGGGGGAGGAAGTTCTCAAGAAACACCATAGTAATTTCAAACTTTTAATAATTTTTAAAGGTACAGTAGAACCCCGCATAATGAAAAAACTCAGTTCCATGGAGCTCTTCTCTATGCGGTTTTTTCCGTTATGCAGTTCCCTATCGGGATGCCCCGCATAACGAAAAAAATGTTTGTTAACTGTGATTCCCATTAAGCGGGTATACCCCGGTTACCAAAAACACCACATAACGAAAAGTTTTTTCGTTATGCAGGGTATCACCATTGCATAATGAACACTTTGTTATGTGAATTTTTCGCTATACGATGCATTCGTTATGCAAGGTACCACTTATATTGATGCCTGGGCATGTGTAAATCCATGTATCTGTATGTAATATAGAAGAACTGGTTAACACGATGGACATGCAAACCAATTCAAGAACCATCTGAGTTGAAATAACATCTGAAAAAAAAACAAGATTCTAACTCAGTTTTTTAAAAATAATATAACTGCAGTCTTAGTTTACATGGGCCCATCAGAAAAGAAACACATCAACAGCAGCAACAACAACAACAACAAAGACAACAATAACAATGGTAGTAATAATAGCAATAGCAAATGCTGGGTTTGAAATGAAAAGGATGAAACAGTAGATCATTTGATCAGCGGATGATGCAAAATTTCACAGGCTGATTATTTGCAATGCCATAACAGGGTTGCAAAAATTATCCGTTGGAAACTTTGCAAGAAGTTTGGATTTGGATGTAGTAACGATCATTGGGAACATCAAGTACAGAAAGTTTTAGAGAATGAGAGAATCAAGATCCTGTGGGACTTTAACATTCAAACAGATAGACATCTGACTCACAACACACCTGATATAACTGTTGTGGAGAAAAAGAGAGTCTGGTTTATTGACATTGCTATACCAGGAGATGCACGAATTGAAGACAAACAACTGGATAAAATCTCAAAATATTGTGATTTGCAAATTCAAGTTGAGTGTCTATGGCAGAATAAATCTGTTGTTGTTCCCATAGTGATCAGAGCCCTTGGAGCAGTACCTAAAGGACTCCCTAGATATGTGGAAATTTTGGACTTATCTGATTTGAACATCCTAACTCTCCAAAAAAACAACTCTACTGGCAACTGCATATACACTGTACACCTAGACATTATCTTAACAGCTCTTAGGTCCTTGGTTAGAGCTTGAATTGTTAATTTTATTCCAGAACTCAACTGTGAACCAAGTGGTTGATTTGTATAATAATAATAATTTATTATAATTATTATAATAATAATAATAACCGTACCTGTTATCAGGTATACTGCTGGCATTATAAATTGGACTCAGGCGGAGCTAAATAGTTTGGATAGGAAAACAAGAAAACTTATGACCATCCATTGTGCATTACACCCACGCAGTGATAGGGATAGGATGTACTTACCTAGAAAATCAGGAGGTAGAGGTCTCTTGCAAGTGAAACAGACAGTTGAAGAAGAGAAGCATGAGCTAGCAGATTACGTAAAAAACAGTGTAGAGCCAGCTTTAACGGAGGTCAAGAACAAGAAGTTGCTTAAAGTGAAGCAAACAATGAGTCAATATAGGAAAACAACGATGCAAACACGGGCTGACAGCTGGTACAACAAGGCATTGCACGGGAAGTTCCTTGAAAAGATCGAAGGAAAAGTAGATGAGGAAAAGACCTGGTCATGTCTTACTAACGGAACACTGAAAAAAGAGACAGAAGGCCTGATCCTGGCAGCTCAAGAACAAGCCATCAGAACAAATGCAATTAAGGCTAGAATAGAAAAATCAGGTGATGACCCCAAATGCAGACTCTGTAGAGAAGCGGATGAAACTATAGACCATATACTGAGCTGCTGCAAGAAAATTGCTCAGACTGATTATAAACAGTGCCATAATACAGTTGCTCAAATGATTCATTGGAATTTGTGTCACAAATAACATTTGCCCATAGCAAAGAACTGGTGGGATCATAAGCCCGAAAAGGTGATTGAGAATGAACATGCCAAAGTACTCTGGGATTTTAAAATACAGACTGACAGAGTTTTGGAGCAAAATACCCCAGATATTACAATTGTGGATGGGGGGAAAGTATGGATCATCGACATTGCTATACCTGGTGACAGCAGAATCAGTGAGAAACAGCTTGAAAAAATTACTTGATATCAGGATCTGAAAATTGAACTGCAGAGACTCTGCAAAAACCGGCACAGATGATAATTGGCACATTGGGTGCTGTGCCTAAAGACCTAGGCAGGCACTTAGAAACAATTGGAGTTGACAAAATCACCATGAGTCAGCTGCAGAAGGCCACCCTGCTCGGATCTGCTCGCATAATTCGCCAATACATCACTTAGACCTAAACGTATGGGAAGTGTTCGACTAGTGATTTTGATACAAAATCCAGCATTGTTATCTTGTTGGCTGTGTGTTTGAGGATACTACTACTACTACTACTACTACTACTACTACTACTACTACTACTACTACTACTACTACTACTACTACTACTACTAATAATAATAATAATAATAATAATAATAATAATAATAATAAGAAGAAGAAGAAGAAGAAGAAGAAGAAGAAGAAGAAGAAGAAACAGCTTCCATTTATATCCCACCCATTTGGGGTTACCCCCACTCTGGGCGGCTAACAACAACACATTAAAAACACATAATAAAATCACATAATAAATCACCTAATAAAATACAAATATCTATATCTCTAAAGCAAAGCCGTGCATTTTTATGTCCTCAACGCATGTGGGACCCCCATGCCCCACCCCCCTACCAGCTTCCCTGGACCTACTTTGCATCCCCCTCCTTCAAAAGAGGGAGGTCTGGAAGCCCAAGGTGGGGCACCAGCCCCACGAGAGAGATTCACAATAATCACCCATGTCACAACCGGGCGACACCAACAAAGGGAGGGTGCACTCATGCATGACAGCACGTGAGCGTTACCACCAAGTGACTGACCGGCGATGCAAGGCTGTCAGAGGCGGCCGCCGCGCACAGTCTCCATCCCTGACCAGGGATGCACAGCCGCTGGAGGTGGCCGCTGTGCAAATCCCAACTCTGCCACCTGCCCGCCGGCCGACGCTGCTCCGGAAAGCCCCCTTGGTAATTTCGCCAACGAACAAGACCGAAATGGCCCACCAACATCCCCGGGGCAAAGCCCGGGCAACAATGCTAGTCAAACGTAATTAAAACCGGGGAGCCAAAAAAAAGCGTAACACTAGTCCGGTGAGTGCACCTACTCAAATGCCCCCCTGAACAGAAGCACTTTAAGTTGTTTTCTGAATGTCAGCAAAGAAGTGATTTGGTGCAATTCCACTGGAAGGGAGTTCCATAGGGAGAGTGCCGCCACCAAAAAGGCTCTTCTCCTGGTTGTCACCTTCCTTGCCAATTTCAGAATTCCATATATACTCCAATGTTACCTTAACAGTTCATAGGTCCTTAGTTATGATGATGATGATTGGCTAGATACAGGTTGCAAATTGTGTGAGTCAAAGGGGAAATTTCCCACCTTGTGATGACTTAAGACCTCTGTTTGATATTCACTTCTTTTCCAATAAAGATTAATTCAGTAACAATGGTATGATATCAAATTTGGGTCTTGAGATATCACTAGGTAGGAAATGCCATGTCAACTCACACTATTTGCATCTGTGTCATTTTCTATAGTTGGAGGTTCCTGTAGCCACTTACTATTGTTACAGTATCATCTAAGTAACTACTGTACTCTATATAGTTCTGCAATAACAAAGAAAGGAAAGGGGGGGGGAAATATTTTTTAGTGGAGAGCAAGAATGCATGTTACAGATCTATACTAGACCCTGCCCTACACACAAAAACACTGTACTGTATCTACAAAACACCTTTCACCTTTGTTTGTCCTAAAACACCTTTCAAGTTCTCTCAATAGCTCTTTCAGAGAACTACTTTCTTCCTTGAGAGAAAGTTGCCAGTGATACTTGGACTGAATGCAGATACTTGCTGATGCTGCCAAGATATATAGACCAGGCAAAGAAAATCTATTTTGCCCACTATAAAAGCACATATACAGACGATATATTTAAAATCTTATACAGTACATTAGACCCAGCGGCAGTATTTGCCAAAAGGAGGTAAGAAAGATCAAAACGAGAATTCTATGTAAGGCCACAACAATCATACAGTATATACATTTATCCCCAAGAGAAAAATTACACTTAATTCTGAATAGACATTAGTAGGATTGTGCTCTCAATCTGTAAATCTGTGCAAATTTACTTTGAAATAAATCCAGTTAAAATAATTGGGCCTTACATTTGAGTACACAGGCATAGATAGGTTTGGTTGCAAACTGTTATAATTATGTACATGTACACACACAAACAAACATAATGTTAATAATGTATGGGATAATATGCTTCTTAGAGACAATTGTAATGTTTTGCATCAACTGTCTCTTCCTCCTCATTACAAGAACAGCTGCGTCCCTGACCACAAAAAATGACATGATCCAAAATGCTCCAGAAAAGGCCTCTCTCTGGACTGCATCAGGATCACAGCAATCACTCAGAAGACTTCCCAGTTAAATCTTCTTTCTTTCAACCTCCTTACCCTTGTCTCATGAATAGCAACATTCTCTGCAACCAGAGATCTGTATGTCCTTTA
The DNA here is from genome assembly GCA_035047345.1 of Bradypodion ventrale. Taxonomy (NCBI): domain Eukaryota; kingdom Metazoa; phylum Chordata; class Lepidosauria; order Squamata; family Chamaeleonidae; genus Bradypodion; species Bradypodion ventrale. Next base: position 86,220,277 of record JAWDJE010000001.1, on the reverse strand, counting down.
AAACTGCTGCATTATAGGACTAGAGCCCATTTGGCAGGGTAGCAACAGTCTTAAGCTATTTATTTATTAGAGTGGAAAGCTAGAATCAGCACTCTGCTCAGTACAAAGATCACAAGGCAACCTTGAACCACCATCTTTCTGCTCAGCCTACCTAACAAGGCTGTTGTGAAAACAAACTAGAGCCTGTAGGGCATAAGAATACAGAGTGCCTCCTGTGTTGACTAGAGGCAGGCTGAGATTAAAAAAAAACAACCACTACCATCAAAAATATCCTAAATTCAACTAAGAGTCCCAATGAGACAGACTGAATCAATGAGATAAGTCTTGCTTTTTCTTGTAGCAACCGATTCAAAGGGTTTTCTCTAGTTGGGACCAATAACTAGAGTCAAACCCATCTAGCAAGAGAAAGTTGTAAAACGGAGGAAATGGTTTCCTTGCCAATTCGCATGGTTTCCCAACCTTTTAGATTGGAAGCAATTTCCCCCTTGCAACAACACCAATTCGAACAGGGTCTCTTTGCCCACGCCTTCCACGCCCCGGCAGCAGGAACACAATTTCCACATTTTTTTCCAGAGAAAAACAGAAAGAAAGGAAAGGAAGGAAGGAAGGAAGAAAAGGAAGGAAGGAAGGAAAGAGAGACAGACAGAAAGAAAGAAAGGAAAGGGAAGAAAGAAAAGGAAGGAAGGAAAGACAGACAGACAGACAGAAAGAAAGAAAGAAAGGGGAGAAAGAAAGTAAGAAAAGGAAGGAAGGAAGGAAGGAAAGAGACAGAAAGAAAGAAAGAGAAAGAAAGAAAGAAAGAGAAAGAAAGAAAGAAAGAGAATTGAAATATTCTGGCCCCAGGCAAGATGTCTTTTCAGATCCTGAGGAAGTTACAGTCATCATAAGAGCGTTCATCATCATCATCATCATCATCATCCCCTTACCTCAAGCCTGCCGAGACCGGTGCTCTTGGAGCGGGACTTCTTGCGCAGATAGACGGAGAAGAACCTGCGCACCGTGAACTTCTTCATGTTCATCTCCATCGCCCCGTCCGGTCCGGCGGCGCAGCGCGGAACCCGGGGAGTCGCCGCCTCCGCCGCCGTGGCCCGGCGGAGCTAGGGCAGCAGCATCACGCTCGCCTGGGGCCTCGGCGGCGGCGGCGGCAGCGGCGGCGGCGGCGGGCGAGCCTGGCTGGGCGGAGGCAGGTCCCCGCGGACATTCATCCAGTCCCGGGCGCGGGGCGACGAGGAGGGACACGCGATCCGACGCCTCCCACCCACCCCACACCCGGGGTTGGCTTCTACGAGCGGCCCCTCCGCCAGTCCCCTCTCCTCCTCTGCCTCCTACACCGGATCAGTGGCGGCTTTTCAGCTCTCCAGGACCGGACGCGCCCGGAGGGAGTTCCGTCCGTCCGGGCAGCAGGGCCAGGGCAGGGCGGAGGCGGAGAGAGAGGGGGCAGCAGCAGCAGCAGCAGCAGCAGCGTTGGCAGGAGGAGGAGGAGGAGGAGGAGGAGGAGGAGCGCCTCCAGACCAGACCAGAGCTCTGCCTTCCTCCTTTGTCAATCTCCGGGCTTCTCTCTCTCTCTCTCTCTCTCTGTCTGCCGCAACTCCCGGTGGAAGCGGGAATGGGGAAAGTGGTGCAGCGCCGAGCCAGAGAGAAAGAAAGAAAGAAAGAGAGAGCGCTATAATTATCCTGGTCCGAGACGGAGGGGGTGGGGGATGATGAGCTCTCCCCCCCCCTCTCTCTCTCTCTCTCACACACACACACACACACACACACACACTAAAAGAGCTCGTTTCACGGGGCTCGCAAGCAAGTAGGAAAGGATCTCTATAGTACATAGAAGTGTCATTGCTATACAGGTGAAACTCGGAAAATTAGAACATTGTGCAAATGTTCATTCTGTTCAGTAATGCAACTTAAAAGGTGAAACAAATATATGAGATAGGCTCGTTACGTGCAAAGCGAGATAGTTCAAGCCTTACTTTGTTATAATATTGATGCTTATGGCTTACAGTTTATGAAAACCCCAAACCCCCCCCCCCATCTCATGCATCCCATTATCATCACATAATCTCATGTACGCTATATGCCATAAGCATAAATATTATAACAAATTAAGGCATGGCATCTCTCGCTTTGCATGTAGTGAGTCTATCTCATATATTTGTTTCACCTTTTAAGTGAAATGAATGAACATTTGCACGATATTCTAATTTTCTAAGTTTCACCTGTAACTGTTGCTACATATAAAAGGATATAGATTTTAGTGCAGGAGTGCCAAAACTTTTCAGGCCATGGGCCAGTCATGTGGTTCCTCCCACCGGAAGCGGAAGCAAAATGTGCCTTGCAATCTGTTTTGCAACAGGATGAGATAGATTTTAAGCTGCCATTTTCTCTGCTTAAACCAGGGGTGCCAAAACTATGGCCTGTGGGCCAGATCCGGCCCCCAAAGCCAATTCATCTCGCCTTCATCATTCCTGGAAGTGAAAGTAAAATGTGCCCATTGCATTTTACTTCTGCTTTCAGGAGTGACGAGGGTGGCGTGGGCTGGATGAATTGGCATCAGGGGCTGGATCTGGCCCACAGGCCATGGTTTGGCATACCTGTCAAGTATCCCGGATTGGCCGGGAAATCCCATATTTTGGCGCACGTTCCTCCCCTTTCCCAGACGAAAACCACTCAATAGCAACTATATATAGATATAGATATAGATATAGATATAGATATAGATATAGATATAGATATAGATATAGATATAGATATAGATATAGATATAGATATAGATATAGATATATAGATATAAAACAAATCCTCCTCTTTTCTCCTTAACACCCCTGAACACAGAACACAAACCTTCAAATTCTCAACAATTTTAACTAAGCATATTAATAAAGCATGCAAATAGAGCAAAACAGGGAGGGAGGATTTCTACCAGGCATTTATGTGGTTTTAGGTCATTAAAATACCAGGAGAATGCCAAATTTAGCCTCTCAATGAGATTCTACACTGGAGGAAGATTTTATACAATTTGAAACTGGGATTTTTTTCTGTAACTGCCAGCTAAAGCTTCTCAATTTGGCTTTCACTTTTAAAAAATCTAGTACATTATCTAAATATAACTCCAGCATCTTAGTAGAAAAAAGTCTGTACTGCTGCTTTACACTACCAATGAAACTGCTTTTGCACAAGAATTGAGACAGTACTTTTATATTGCACACACATATGTATGACTTCTTGCCCTCATTCTAGGAAGTGTCACAGATAACCTGAAGCAGTAACAGGTAGTGCCTAATCTGAATGTCTGCACTATTTATACACTTTCCATCTTAAAATTGTAACCACATGCAACTCCATGGCTTTTTGGTGTGTTGCCAACTTTCCTGATGAAGAGTTTTGCAGAACATGAAGGCTTGCACACTACTTTGTAACCTTTAACTTGGTCTAATACAAAGTGTTAAAATAACATGAACATGAGTGCTATATGATAGAGGGAGCTCCCATTATCTGTCCCAGCTCCTGCCAACCTAGCAGTTCGAAAATAAGAAACTGCAAGTATATAAACATGTGTTGCTTTGAAGGGAAAGGTAACAGCATTCTGTGTGCTCCAGTGTCTAGTCATGCCTGCCACTTGACCACAGAAATGTCTGCAGAAGCAGACAGAGTTGGCTCTTTGGCTGTGAATGGAGATGAACACTGTACCCTAGAATAGGATACAACAGGCTTTCAAGCAAGGGACGCCTTTCCAGAGCAGACAACTTCAGCATTCTGTTCTTAGAAAAATACACGTCAACAGAACAACTAACAGTGAATAGTAGCTTTTAGAAAGGATAACAGCTGAATACAAATCAGCCAACGTCCTTATGCCCATTCCAAATAGGTTTATCACAAACCTATTTCTGTTTACTTGAAAAAGAATGAGCACATTATATATCAGTAACCCTGCAGAGCATGTTCCAACATATGGTGCGTGTCTGCCTCCTCATTCAACTAGCGAGAGAAATACTGAAAAGAGTGTTAAGTAGACAGAATATACAGTAGCCAAATGTCTTGTTACTTTGCCTAGTGCAGTGTTTCCCAGCCCTTGATTTTTGGACTTCAATTCCCAGAAGCCTAAGCCAATTCCCCAAAGCACTGATCAGCCAATGTACTGACTTAGTCCCCCAGTGGGAGTCTCTAGACAAAAGCAATACCATAACTCAGGTAGCCAAACTTTTTGCGCTGCAGGCTGGTCATGTAGTTGAATGGGCTGGTCACGTGGTTCCTCCCACTGTAAAATGCATCCGTGGCTGTCGTGAATGCAGCATTATGCACATGTGTGGGTGCATTTTACTTCTGCTTCCAGTAGTGGCAAGAGTTGCATGGGCCAGGTGATTTGGCATTGCGGGCCGGGTCTGGCCCATGGGCCTTAGTTTGGTCACCCCTGCCATAACTCATGGTAAAGTGACAATCTGAATGAGTAACACCAAGAAAACAATACAAATATTTATGAAGAAAAAGTTGTCTATTATAATGAGTTTCACTGGAGCCTGCACAGCAGCTGAAAGAATGATCACAGCATCTTCTCTTTCTGTGGTTGAATTTCATCAGACATCAATGAACCTGATTAATTATTTCATGGATGATTTTTTTTTAACAACAATCATAACATAGGCCAGTAGGCATCAACTCTGGGGTTTGCAGAGTTTTGAGGTTTTCTCACACAATGTTTAAATTTTTTAGTAAATGAATTTCATTAATCCATCCACAATCACAGGCTCTTCCAGAGGTTTCTGTAAGATTATTGTGCAATTCTTCTATCTAGACAATATGATCAGATACTTGGTTTCACAGATCTTAGAACTGAATTTCTGTCTGCAGAGATCATGAGGAAGGGCAAATGCAAGATGGATTGATTCCCTAAGGCCCTGGTGGCCAACCTTGGCACTCCAACTGTTTTTGGACTTCAATTACCAGAAGCCCAAGTCAGCACTCCTGCTGATCAGGGCTTCTGGGAATTGAAGTTCAAGAACAGTTGGAGTACCAAGGTTAGCCATCACTATCCCAAGGGAAGCAACAAGCTATAACTTGCAGGAGCTGAGCAGGAAGGATAGTTGAGGGCAGGACATTTTGAATATCTCTCATTCATAGGGTTGCCATTAATTGGAAACAATTTGATGGCACACAACAGCAATAAGAGATCTTCCTTGTAGCAAAACTGTTATAAAATAAACAGAGTTGAGAAAAACATCTTAATACCATTGTTCATTTGCAAATCTATGTACACAGAATCAACCCCTTAATTTAAAAAAAAATCAATGAACAAATGAAGACTGTTGGGAGCAGAAAAGATTTGCACAAGATACTAAGTGTGAGGAGGAAGGGGGAGCAGTAAAACTGAAAGTACCTTTTGAGTCTTTCTGAGTGTTCATGTAGAACACGTTTTAAAATCTAGATTTACTGACTTGTGATTTACGTCACGATTTATATCGCAATTTAAATCTATTTAATTTAAATCAAATCCGCCCAGCTATCCACTGTTAGAAGAAAGTATCCTCTATATCTGTCTTTGGAATTTGGAGTTATTTCTATCTATAGTGGTTGCAATTTAAAAAGTTAATTAATTAGAGTATTATCATCATGAACTGAGAAGAGAAGAACAATTCTCATGAATGAAGTCAATCCAGGACCTAATCTTTCAGCTCAGTGCTAATTACATTTATTCAGAAATATGTCTCATTCACTCCAGATTGCCCCCTCCCTCTGAAGTTATTATTTTTTCAGAGGGACTTTATGAGGCACTCCAGTCTCTTTTTACACAAAGCTAGATGCACACTAGGGACTGTGGTGGTTCAGTGGTTAAGATGCTGAACCTGACTCCTGGAAGGTCAGCAGGTCAGCAATTCGAGACCCGAGTGCTGCTTGACGGAGTGAGCTCCCATTGTCTGTCCCAGCTCCTACCAACCTAGCAGCTTGAAAGCAAGAGATTGCAAGTAGATAAATAGGTACCACTTTGGCGGGAAAGTAAATAGCATTCCATGCACTAGTCATGCCTGCCACATGTCCACAGAAACATCTGCAGACACAGACAGCACTGGCTCTTTGGCTATAAGCAGAGATGAGCACTGAACCCTAGAGTCAGATACGACTGGTTTTCGAGCAAGGGTGACCTTACCTTTAATTTTACCTAGATGCACAGTAACCCATTCATTTTAATGGTCTGACTGTGAAGAAGCATTTTACAGTGAATGTTACATAAATATACTGTATTACAAAACATATACATATATCTGTTACATTATAAAACTAATGGTGTAGTTTGAAGGTAAAATATTGGTATATTACCTCAGACAGAGTACCAGGAGACACAATGCAAAGATGCCCTATAGTTAGCAGCCTGCCTCCTCTTAAGTCAAGGCTTTCTCTATACGTTTTGATATTTGAGACTATGATTAGTAAATTACTATGGCTATGGGTGGATGAGCCCCTTTAGGTGGGGTGATGGTCCCCCTCAGTGGAGGAAATACCACTGGAATCCATCATACCTGGCCCAATGGCAAAATGAGCAGAGGAGGAACCACTTTACTATTCTGATTCCCAACGGTCATGGAGGTGGATGAGGCCATGCCAGATGGACTGGCTGGTGAAGGCACGCCTTGTCGATATCCTCCAGGCTGTGGCAATCCATTGCAGTCCTGGTGTCAAATCCTGCATATCTCATTTCATACGTGCTGCAGGAGATGGCTCCGTGATCATAGTGTGTGGGTCACTTCATGGCACGCTGGGATCCACCTTAAACAAATGCACACCAATGGCATTTTTCCTGTTTGTGACATGCATCAAATGTGAAAAGGATTTTCAGGAAAAAATGTATACTTGGACACGAGTAGCAGACGGCGGCGGCGGTGATTCTTATTGATGACAATAAAAACACTGATGGTAGCACAGGCAATTTCTCTGGTCATCCTTCCCATTCAATAAATCTAATCAACACAAGTAATGAATGAATGATTGAATGAATGAATGAATGAATGAATGAATTCAGTTCTTATTTATGGTGATCCTTTCCAGGGGTTTCTAGCTAGACAATACTCAGAAGTGGTTTACCATCCTCTTCTTCTGGTGGCCTCCTGGGACTGTCCAGCTTACCCAAGGCCATATAGGCTGGCTGTTCTCACAGAAGTCACAGTGGGAATCGAACTCTCAACCTGTAGCTCCTCAACCAGCTACAGAACTATTGGGCTATGCCAGTTATGGCGAACCTTGGCACTCCAGATATTCTTGGACTTCAATGACCAGAAGCCCAAGTCAGTACTCCTGATGATCAGGGCTTCTGGGATTGAAGTTCAAGAACATCTGGAGTGCCAAGGTTAGCCATCACTGGGCTATGCAGTCATGCTAAATAAATAAAAGCAGGTTCTAATTTTAACCAGTTGCCACTCTGGACTTCCTGCCTCTTTCTTCTTCAGTCAAAGTATAAAGGGAATGGTCTTATGACACTGTTGCCAACAGCAGAAAATTGTTGGATATCTCTTTTTGTGAGTGTAGACAACTTGGAAGTATTGGAAATCTGCATCCAAAGGCAGCAGTTCCTGGGACAGTAGTGAGAGGGATGCATATATTTAATACTCTAGAACTCTGCTGCACAAGGAAATTACTTCAGTTTAGCTAATGGTAGGGTCAGCTCTGCACTGCTCTCTCTCCTAGTTTTTTTTTTAAATTATGGATTTCTTTTGTATGCTACTTTCTTCCACTTCTTTGTTCTTGTCACAGTTTATTTTATTCACACACACCAAACACACACACACACACACACACACACACACACACACACACACACACACACACCTTCAGGTTATTCTTCCTATTGCAACCTCATCTTTCTATTGCGGGCTTTGGGGTAGAGATCAACATCAGGGAATTTGAGGAAAACTTTTGCATGGCACATTAACATAAAGTTGTGGTGTGCATAAGTTTTCCTCAAATTCCCCGACGTTATCCAATTTTAGTGTTAACCGGTGCATTCGTTAACTGGGATACCACTGTATAAAGGGCAAAGGCTGTACTAGAATGTCAAGAATATAAGTGCTGCAAACCTTTCAGAACTATTTTTAAAATAATATTCTTATTTTAAGGGTAATTATTTGGAAATCTAACAGCTTTTAAAAGTAATATGTGTATCTGCAGCTTTATAAAAAACACAAGCAAGTGCTTGTTTATATATTCTTTTCCTCTTTACCCAATCTTAACATATGCTGGGGGAATCTTAGGTGGTTTCCCCTTAATTCCATTTAGGGTCACAGTTTTACTTGGGTTTACATCTGAGGGACAAATTACTGTATTTTCTGGTGTATAAGACTACTTTTTAACCCCGAAAAAATCTGTGCCAAAGTCGGGGGTCGTCTTATAGGACAGGTACTTAACTGCAGCTGACAAGTATATTCCAAACTCTACATTTTAACTGGAAAAGTTGGGGGTCGTCTTATATGCCCAGTCATTTTATACGCCGGAAAATACAGTAGGTCTTCTTTCTCAAGAGATACTGCTGCCTTGGTGTCTATAATGCCTTTTTATTACTTAAGTTAACATACAGGTGAAACTCAGAAAATTAGAATATTGTGCAAATGTTCATTCATTTCACTTAAAAGGTGAAACAAATATATGAGATAGACTCACTACATTTAAAGCGAGAGATGTCATGCCTTAATTTGTTCTAATTGTGATGATCATGGTGTACAGCGTACATGAGATTATGTGATGATTATGGGGTACATGAGATTGTGGGGTTGGGCTTTTCATAAACTGTAAATCATAAGTATTAATATTATAACAAAGTAAGGCTTGAACTATCTTGCTTTGCATGTCATGAGTCTATCTCATATATGCTGTTCAAAAAAATAAAGGGAACACCTAAACAACACAATGTAATCCCAAGTCAATCACACTTCTGTGAAATCAAACTGTCCACCCTGGTAGCAACACTGACTGACAATCAATTCCACATGCTGTTGTGCAAATGGAAGAAACAACAGGTGGACATCAGAGGCAATTAGCAAGGCATTCCCAATAAAGGTGTGGTTCTGCAGGAGGTGACCACAGACCACTTCTCAGTTCCTTTGCTTTCTGGCTGATGGTTTGGTCACTGTTGAACGCTGGCGGTGCCTTCATTCTAGTGGTAGCATGAGACGGAGCCTACAACCCACACAAGTGGCTCAGGTAGTGCAGCTCATCCAGGATGGCACATCAATGCGAGCTGTGGCACGAAGGTTTGCTGTGTCTGCCAGCATTGTGTCCAGAGCATGGAGGCGCTACCAGGAGACAGGCCAGTGCATCAGGAGACATTCAGGAGGCCGTAGGAGGGCAAAAACCCAGCAGCAGGACTGCTACCTCTGCTTTTGTGCAAGGAGGAACAGGTGGAGCACTGCCAGAGACCTGCAAAATGATCTCCAGCGGGCCACCAATGTGCGTTTTTCTGCTCAAACTGTCAAGAACTGACTCCATGAGGGTGGTATGAGGGCCCGATGACCACAGGTGGGGGTTGTGCTCACAGCCCAACACCATGCAAGACATTTGGCATTTGCCAGAGAACACCAACATTGGCAGGTTCGCCACTGGCGCCCTGTGCTGTTCACAGATGAAAGCAGGTTCACACTGAGCATATGTGACAGACATGTCAGGATCTGGAGACACAGTGGAGAATGTTATGCTGCCTGCAACATTCTCCAGGATGACCGGTTTGGCGGTGGGTCAGTAATGGTGTGGGTTGGCATTTCCCTGGAAGGTCGCACAGCCCTCCATGTGCTCACCAGAGGTAGCCTGACTGCCATTAGGTACTGAGATGAGATCCTCAGACCCCTTGTGAGACCATATGCTGGTGCGGTTGGCCCTGGGTTCCTCATAATGCATGACAATTCTAGACCTCATGTGGCTGGAGTGTGTCAGCGGTTCCTGCAAGATGAAGGCATTGATGCCATGAACTGGCCTGCCCATTCCCCAGACCTGAATCTGATTGAGCACATGTCTCGCTCGATCCACCGATGCCACATTGCACCACAGACTGTCCAGGAGTTGGGGGTTGCTTTAGTCCAGGTGTGGGAGGAGATCCCTCAGGAGACCATCCACCACCTCATCAGGAGCATGCCCAGGCATTGTAGGGAGGTCATACAGGTATGTGGAGGCCACACACACTACTGGGCCTCATTTTGACTTGATTTAAGGATATTACATCACAGTTGGATCAGCCTGTAGTGTTTTCTTCCACTGTCACTCATCCAGACCTCCATGGGTTGATAAATTTGATTCCCATTGTTAAGTTTTGTATGATTTTGTTGTCAGCACATTCGACTACAGTATGTGAACAACAATAGGAATACAGTATTTCAGTCATTCAGTTTGTGGGATGCCTTATTTTTGTGTGCCCTTTATTTTTTTGAGCAGTATATATTGTACCATCTTGAAAGTAATCATAGGATCAGTGTAGAGTCATATGAAATGCTATTTGTACCCACAGGTCACTGGATAACAGGTAAAATAGGAACTGCAACACCCTTTCATAATTTAGCCAGCTGTGTATTTGGTAGCTATGCTCAACAGTGAGAAAGTCTGTAGTTTTTTCTTTGATAAGTGGCCCTGAAGGGACAGATAGGAGCTAGAAAGGGCCAGTTAAGTTTAGTTGCCTAGATACCTAAGTATTGACTTACATTGGTTTGAGGGCCAACGTAGACATCCTTAGGAGATAATTGTGTGTGAGTGCAAGGTTTTCTCTAATCCAGCTTCTGAGTTTGCAAATTAGCTTGCTTTGTTCAGTGACTGGTGTTCAGGACCTGAGCACATAATTGCTTTGAGATAATGTGGTTTCAGCTTTAATTATGGGTTATCTATAAAATATGCTTTGGCACTCAACACTTCATAGCTCATTTATGGCTAAAGCAGTGTTTTCCAACCTTTGGTTTTTGGACTTCAATTCCCATAAGCCTAAATCAATTCCCCAAAGTATTGAACAGCCAATGTACTGACTTACACCCTGAGGGGTGTGGACCCCACATTGGGAACCAGTGGGCTAAAGTGTAATTCTATTTCCCAAATTTATCATTCAGTTGTATGCTTTGCATCTATACAAAGGCTTTCAGTATTATTCAGATGTGTGTATATGAATCATCAGATTTAGTAATATTAAGCACATCTCTTGTAGGATGTGCTTAATATTGACAAAACATCTGGCAGATGGATACTTAACTGACTACATTCTGCTATGCCCTCAGTACCATGATTGGGCACATGATTCATTTTACCAACACACAAATGTTCCCCTGTATACAAGGGAAAAGGTGACCACTGAAAAAACCCACTGGACAAAGCTTTGTGCAAGAAAGAATTCAACCTCTTGCAGACCATAGGACTCAAGGTCACATTCAAGTGCTATTGCAGTGGAAATCCTTGATAGTATTCTTGATAGTATCCTTTTACAATAGGTCTGTGGTGAATCTGTAGGTCTTTGGAAGATGTTGGCCTCCCCATCACCACAGCCAAAAGTTGAAAACACAAAGAAGCATTGCCCAACGTCTTGAGAGGCACAAGTTCTTTTCATCTTTACAGTTTGGTAAAGATAGGTTGTCTTGGACATCAAACTTTGAAGATGAAAATAGACTAAAGAAGCAGTTCCTTCTCTTCTTCTTGTGGCATATGCAATTCTGAATCTTGGCGATCATCATGGTGATCAGCCATAAAGATTGCCCTTCTTCTTCTTCTTTCATGTCCCGATCAAACCCTGAACTGCCAAAATGAAGCCAAATTCTTGGCTTTGTCGTTGGCCAAACTTAAGTCCTCAGTGGTTCATGTTTCTGGCAGTAATTGGCAAACCAGTAAATGAGCCAGAATCTGTATCTCTCCACATTCACACTGTGTGTTGTTGTCCGCCAGCAGCCCCACCTGAGCATGTTGGTCTTGAATTTAGTGGCTCCAACCCTCAGCCTATTCATGGTCCTCCAAGTGACATAGGGGAGGTCAAGTTCCTAAGCCTCTGTTAATGTTGTTCCTTGTCCAGTAAGCTCCTTCCTCCATATTCTGATTTGGTTTTGCTTTTGTGTACCCTCAAGAATGTTTGTTCTTGCCATAAAGCTCTTCCTGGAGCTGAGCCAGCAGACTTGAGGCTCATTCAGAGGGTATTGAGGGTCATTCTCTCACTTAGTTCTCTCAGCGTCCACTGCTACTTCTCTCCTGATCTTAGGTGGAGTGAGCCCAAGAGAGTATATTTTCTCAACTGGTGTAGGTTTGAGGCATCCTGTCACTATACACATGGCTTCATTAACAGCAATGTCAACTTGTTTTGCATGTATGGATGTCCTGAGAATATAAGGCAGTGGACTTTGATTTGCCTTCTGCATCGCAGTATGAGTCCCATAGCACTGATCCAGTTCTGTGAGTCACTTTCTGGTCCTGAGCCCTCTTGGCACACAAAGTCATCATCAGCCTCAGGCCAGTATTGATGAAGCTGCTGCCTTCCATCAAGATGGATTCTAGTAGGATTTAATTCATTTGGGGAACATTACCCTTCCCTGTGGACTTCAGCATCCAAGGCCGTCCTTAGGGTTGTCAGCAGTGGTGGGCTCCAAAATATTTTACTACCACACTGTGGGCGAGGCATGGTGGGCATGGCCAGGGGGGGAGCCCTGCGTTGCACCTGAATTAGGACTACTTTATTTCAAAACTTGGATGGGCATGGCCAGCCAGAATTTCTGCTACCGGTTCTGGCAAACTGGTGCAAACCTGCTGATGCTCACCACTGGTTATCAGGTTAGTTAACTGCTGCCTGACGATCACATTGGGTGCTGGCAGTATGGTCTATTCTATTACCATAGCAGGATAACCTGGCCAGACTGGGCAAACATACACAAGCAGTTCCAACCAAAAGCAAATAGCAGCATCTTAACTCATTTCCTTGGAGTAATATAATATTATATAATGTCAATGAAATGGAGGATATGATCACACAGTGAGGGAAATGCAAATTAATTCACATTTCTTTGCTGTGAAGTTGCACTAGGGAGACTGGATCCTCTTTGATTTAAGTGGCCACACAAGCAGAGGAGAAGAAAAACCCTCTCTAACTGCAGTTCTTCCTGAAGTACCTGTAGGTGGTGAAATTCAAAAGAACTGCCTTAAGAGGGAGAGAATGGTTGATTTTTTTCCCTTCAGTTTATTCATTTTTTCATCTTATCTTTCTGAACATAGAGCTCATTAAACTGTAAAAAATAACCCAAATAAAATAGAAGGATCTCTGGTGATGAGAAAAAACTATGGCTTGTGGTTCAGGGATTCCATTGTATCATGTCCACAATGGAGAAAATGCAAATCAGTCTGTCCCGAACCCACAGTATGCACTACATTTTTGTTGTGCAGTCAGGCCTTGAGAGAATCCCACTGAAACATTAAAGATTAGAAATCACATTCTAGCCAACCTTTGGTTAGGCTCCCTCCACTTATTCCTTGACGTTCATAAGCTTCTGTAAAAATTCAGTGACATTAATGAATCTCTGAAATTTATGAAATGGTAGCTATGTAAGCCTGTGTTTCAAGCGTATCAGAGAGCAAACAAAACAAAACATTTTGTCTTTTTGTTTTGTTTACTCTCTGATAAAGAATCTCTGTTTATCTGACATATTTTCAGAGAGATTTGTACAGAAACTGCACAGCCAATAAACTGTGGCAATGTTAATTATTCACATACAGCAGACAGTTATTTGCTTCCAATTAAGCAAACAATGAAGGAGTCTGCATCCATACCATTTCCCAATAAAAGACCAAGTTCACATTTTCTGATTTTTGTCTTAACTACTGTAATGGCAATTATCAGCCATATGAAATCTGTATTCATTAAAACATACATATTGTATGCCATCTTTTAAATTTAGTGTCAAGGAATATATTTTTACTGATGTTCATGTAAAAGTTACATGTTGATGTATCAACATGTAACTTACAAGAACTACTTTAATAAAACAGTAATTTTGTAGACATTAGTACAGTCTATTTACATGTGTAAAATATGGGATGACAAATAAGAAAGTAAAAATAACAATAATTAAATTAGTTCTTTCCTTTCACCCAAAATACTTCTAACAGGATTAGATGTTTGTTGAGCAGCTGCAAAATCCAGTCATGTTACATATGACCAATATTCAAATACATGCTGGAGTTATCAGGGCATCCTTTTAATTGTTTTGTAAGGGATCAAAGTTTGGTCTACAAGACAGCAAGACACTATATGAAGAGATGCCATAGACTAGAGAGACAATTTCTTTTCAGTATATTGACTTGTTCCCTAGTTTATTTAAATCTAACGCCAATGCTACTTACATCACTCTTAGGATTCCCGATTGAATCTTATTTTAGAAACCAAGCAAGGCTGAGCTTTGTTAAGACACAGGAGGTTCCTGAGGAAGCATTAAGGATCTCCAATTAGGGATATGAAATAATTGTTTCTGGAACCTAGAAAACTGCTGTCAGTCAAAGTGAACAAGACTCCAAAACACTGGGCTATATGAGCCATCGAGCATAACAGGAAGCATTCTATGTTCTAAAATAAGAAAGGAGGAATGCAGGCATCAACCACCTGCATAGGAAAGGAACTAGAGTAACAATAGTTCTGTAAGGTTCATGTTCAATTATAATTCTGCTTTTGCTTGCCTTATTGAAGCTCTGTTCGCGTGACCTAAATACTTATTTAATTTATTCATATTATTTAAAAGTCAACTTGAAGTATAAAAATTCTGTTAGATTGTTCTAAGTAAACATCTTATTTGATGCAGTCATCATTGATCACCCTGAAGTGGCATCTATTCCTAATATGAACCTTAATATTTCTGTTTGGATTTAATTCAACCTGACTGTTTTTATTTGTTTGACATGTTGGACAAATTGGAAGGGAGTGATATTAAGCTTTGATCATATGATCAGACAAAAAAACTTATTTTAAATTGTTTTGAAGTATCAGATTTATTTTAAGGTGATTTTTGATTGCACTGTCTTAAAATCTTCAGACAAAGGGTGAAAAATAAACACATGCACTCCTATTAATAGTATCAGACCCCCCACCTCTGAAGTCTAGTCTGGAACTTTTTGAACAGCCCTACACAGTCAGGCTTTATAGTGGGGGTGCCCAAACTATGGCCCGTGGGTTGGATCCAGCCCCCAATGCCAATTCATTCATTCATTTATTCATTCATTTGATTTGTATGCCGCCCACTCAGCATATGCCGACTCAGGGCGGCTCACAACAAATCAAACACTGCAATACAATGCGACAAAAAATAGCAATACAATAAAATGGCAATACTGTACAAATGGCAATACAATAGGATTATACAATTCAGTCCAGATAATATATCAATAAAAAATAATGCCACATCACATCACTGCAGCAGCGTCTCTGCCCCAGCCACAAACAAGTCGGGGGGGGAACGCATTTTACTTCTGCTTCCAGGAGCAACGAGGGCTTCGCGGGCTAGATGAATTGCAGATCTGGCCCATGGGCCATAGTGACCAGCCCCCTGAACCAAGTGACCAGCCCACGGTCCAAAAAGTTTGGGCACCTCTGCTTTATAGCAAGGATGGGAAAATTTTGTCCCCTAGATGTTGTTGAACTGGAGCTCCCAGTGTCCTTTGCCATCAGCTATGTTGTTGCTGTTGTTCAGTCACATAGTTGA
Source organism: Bradypodion ventrale (assembly GCA_035047345.1). Lineage (NCBI taxonomy): Eukaryota > Metazoa > Chordata > Lepidosauria > Squamata > Chamaeleonidae > Bradypodion > Bradypodion ventrale. The sequence goes on along the minus strand of JAWDJE010000001.1, from coordinate 86,204,612 downwards.
GTCCGACCTTTTGTGACCCTATGGATCACAGCACACCAGACTAATAAAGTTGATGGGAGTTGTAGTCCATCAACATCTGGAGTAGGGAGTGTACAAGTACTGTCCAATCTGATTTGTATCTGATTATAGGCTGTAAAATCAGCAAATAACACTGATACCACCCCCCACTTGAGCTGATTTGGAGGCTTGTTATTCAGTCCATGATGACATCTGTGTACGTCTCTAGAAGCCCTGGTGGCACAGTGATTAAACTGCTGTACTGCAACCAGAATGATGTAAGTTCAACCCTGACCAGGGCTCAAGGCTGACTCAGCCTTCCATCCTTCTGAGGTCAGTAAAATGAGTACCCAGTATGTTGGGGGGGATGCTACTTGTGAACCACCCAGAGAGTGCACTAAGTGCCATGGGGCAGAATATAAGTATGATTGCTATTGTTACTTCCAGGTTTGGGTGGGAAGTGCAAAGGAGAAAACAAAGAGCTATGACCTAGGATGGGGTGGCTATAAAGTGACATCAATTTTGGGGGTGTAGTGACTCAAGTGGCTAACATGCTGACTGGGAGGCGGAAGGTCAGCAGTTCGATTCCCGAGTACTGCAAAACGGAATGAGCTCCCGTCTTTGTCCCAGCTCCTGCCAACCTAGCAGTTCGAAAGCAAGAAATTGCAAGTAGATAAATAGGGACCACTTCGGTGGGAAGATAACAGTGTTCCTTGTGCTTTGGTGTCTAGTCATGCCAGCTACATGACCACGGAAATGTCTGCAGAAGCAGATAGCACTGGCTTTTCGGCTTTGAAACAGAGATGAACACTGAGCCCTAGAGTCAGATACGACTGGCTTTTGAGCAAGGGAAACCTTTACCTTGACTAGTGAACTTTCACTGTGCAAGTAAATATCCAGCTTTCCTTCAGTCCTTCCCTGCTCCTCAGGAGCCTGGCACTCCGATCAGTGCCCAGCTCCTGTATCCATGAATCCATTTCCATCAGCTGCGCACTGCTGCCCAGCTGCTATTTATACCTGGATCCTCTGAAAATTGAACATTGCTGGTGTAAATATGTTAATGGAACAGAAAAGGATGTTATGTGAGGCAGAGAAAGATTAGGTAGATATCACTGCCTGAACTTACAAAAGTTTTCTGTAGCATTCTAGCAAAACTGAACAGAAGAAGATGAGCAAGGAAGAGGATTAGAGAAAAGGTATATTAGAGTTTGGATGATATCTCCTTAGTGGTTTTACTCAGTAATCTTACTTGGCAAAGTATACTCAGTGCTTAGTTCAAATCAGAGTGCCACACAGGTATCCACTATGGAATATACACTAGCATCCTGCACAAGAATAAAACTGCTATTGTGAATGAATACCAGAAGCAGTCACTAAAAAATGTAAAAAATGATGGAACATGTTTGTGAAGAGGAAGAACTAAGTACTACTTTGATCTATTCAATCAAAGCCCCAGCCACTCACTAGTTAGTTCTCATGCCTCTCTTCCCCCCCCCCCCATATTTACACATGTACTGTATTCACATATTAACATAGGTCTCAACACAAACCTAAGTGCATTGAAGACTAAACATAAGAGGGGGAAAGGAAGAAATCTCTAGAATCTAGCTTAGTCTGGTACACAATGCAGTACTCTCTCTTTGCCACGCCTGGATGTGAAATAGATGCTTGGTTGGTCAAACAGAAACATAGGTCACAGCACAAATCCTTCATCTAGGAAGTTCTTCCAATCTGTCTGGCTAGGTTATCCTGCTATGGTAATAGAGTAGGCCATATTGCCAGCAACTAAACACTGATTGTCAGGTGGCAGTTAGATAACATGACAACCTTGAAGACTAACGGCCTTGGGTTGCAAAGTCCACAGGGAAGGGTGATGTTCCCCAAGTGGATTAAATCCCACTCAAATCCATTTTGATGGAGGGCAGCAGCTTCATTACTGGCCAGGGGTTGATCAGGACTTGCGGAACTGGATCAGTGGTATGGGTATCACATTGCAATGCAGAAGGCAAATGAAAGGCCACTGCCATAAATTTTCCCCAGGACAATCTTCATGCACTAATTGCCATGATGATAGCCAATATTTGGAATCAGATACAGCACTTGAAGAAGAAGAAGAAGGTTCATTCTAGATGAGAGTCAGCTCTGTGTGGTGTCACAAAGTTGCAACTTAATGGGTCAATTTCCTATTTCCATCTCTACAAACAAGTAGCCTGCAAACACGCAGCAAACACTTCTTTGTTTTCATTATACTACCACAGGTTTTCAGGCTTTTAAATAACAATGTAAAACTAGGTGTTGTGTTCTTCTTTATAATATGCTGTTCCAGTAAGTGGACTATGTGAATATACTGAGAAAGATTTGTGTGAAAAAAGGCTCATGTGTTTTCCTGAAAAAAGAACTATGCGGTGCTCACTACATTGTTGTTACATGCCATCAAGTCTCCCCCTATTTATGGAAAACCTATAAATCAGATATAATATCAGATGGAAATGTGCTGAGTCAGAAGTGTAAATAAGTCACCCAGATGGATCATTATGTACATGCTTTTCATTAACTGCCCACTGTATGTCCTTCTCCAGTGGGGGGAAACTGAAACATCATCACATGGTTCTGAATTTAACTTACTAAGGGTGGTGTGGTGAGAAAGCATTGATGTGTTTCATAATTTAGTGGGACTGGATAATTTTCTATAATAAAATCATCCAAACCTGTCATTACACATTTATTTCTTATTAAGCACCCTTTATGTCTATGGATGCGACTTCTAAACTAGACTGCAGTTTATCTGCAAATTACTTCCTGAAGCAACTGAATCCTGTTTCATAAGGTTTTACTTTGATTCCCTTCCAACCCCTTTTAAAAATTATGTTCACCAGATCACATTATTTAGAAGTGGCAACAATTACTGGATACTGTTTTATAATCAGAGTACCAATACTACAGTACATGGATATTAGAGTCCTATGACACCCAGGATGTTGTTCTATGACCCTCCAAGGTGGAAAGACCTGATGCTGATCAACAAGGTTAGAGAAAGATTTTTGAAAATAAAAATCCCTGTCCCTGTCTCCATGGTAATTTGTTCGGCCATTACAACCTTGATGGACAAGTTGTAATGCCAAAAACTCAAAAAGGGGGATAATTAGGGAGTGCCGGGACAGATTGACAAAGGTCTTCTGGTCTCTGGCCATGCTCCCAGCACAGAGAAAATAGAGCTGTTTCAAATTATTTCCTTCCAATGTAAACAATAGGAGTTTAAAAAGAAACCTAAAGAAAAACAGACACACAGGGAAGAAGAGCAGAAAATATAACTCTTTTCTCCTTTTCCTCCCTGCCAGGTTTGGTTTTGCATACTGCATAGAGGCACTGAGTTGGCATTCTGTATAGCTAACAGCGACTCTACTGTATAAATATTTTGGAATTTTGGGCTTCATGACCCATTGCTGGTTACCCCTTTCTTTATTTTCCATACCCTTTTATCACTTACCAGTCCTAGGCAGAGATGAGAAAAGTTGTGGTTCTGAGCTACAACTCCCAAAATACTTTGGTCAGTAAAGGCACTATCTATGCCACGTTCTACTAATAACAGTCAAAAAAAGAAATGTTTACCATTTCTAGATGGAGGTACTCCTCTTTTTTTCCCTTCCCTTGGTCTTCTAACCCTTAGATACAACTGTGTTGCAGTTGTTTATGGTATATACTTAACACACTGTTGCTCCAAAACATTTGCAGGTCTAGGAATATCTTACTAGAGACATATAATTTGGCTCCCCTTGTGTAGGAATCTGATCCATGTAAAGATAATCAGCCTCATCTAACAGAGCAGTTTATAGCCCCAGATCTTTTAAGAGAGTGTTAAAAGGTATAACGGAGTCCAGCTCATTAGACAGAGTAAGAAGGGAAAAGAGATAGAGAGAAAAGCAGAGAGCAAAGCATACACACACGACTGCAGTTTTGGGGCTGAACAAAGGAATAATCATGGCTTCTCTTTATTCAAGCAGAGTATATCAGAAACACTAAGGCACATACAACCAATTAGAAGTGTCCGAAGAATGTCCAAACCCAAATAAGGAGAATACTTTTTCACTATTCTACGCATGCCCACAATCAAGCGTTGTCTCTCAGTAAGCAAAGAGGCCTTTGTTTACAATATGTTTAGGAAGACAGGCAAGACAGAAACCAGATACATTCCTACATGTCCTCCTTTTTCATTTAAATTTGAGAGAGGGACAGCTAATCATACCCCTGCATGTCATCATACTCCATAACTACTCCTCCATATACATCATCACTGTCCTCCTGGACATCGTACCCCTCCTGACTCCTGGTACCTTGTTCCGGAGGATGATACCTCATTGAGTACAATTGCCGTCGTGCAAAACCCGATGTCTCCCTTCTACGCAGTGGACATGCGTTACACATAGAAATAAGATTAGGAATACAATAAATGCAAAAACACAAAGGTATAAGGCAGATAATAATAATGAACCCATAAAAGAAAACTTGTCTAAGGACAGACAAATCAGGCAACCAAGAAGTCATCCAATCAAAGAGATTAACATCAGTGCGTACATTGTTAGTAATGCTCTCCTGTAAATTCTGAAGTTCTTTCTCAATAGTATTATTCAGATCCTGGAATTTTACCCGACATCCCTGGTTCCCGACCAGTTTACAAAATCCTCCGGATTTTGCTAACAGGTAATCTATGGCCAGTCTGTCCTGCATTTGGTCTTGATGAAGCTCAGTGATTTCCATTTGAAGATCCCGTATGACTCTCCCTGTGGCATTGATTGATTTCTCCAGCCTACAGGTGAGTCCCAAAATGGACCTTCTATTCTCCTGGGAAATGACACCTGGGTATGATCCCAAGGTGAGTGCTCCAGTGATAGCACTCCCTATAGCTCTCCCCCAGGAGCTACCATCAGAAAGCTGAACATCGATTATCACTTCATCATTGCAACCAGAACCCATCGGGCCGGCAGCAGCTCTCCGGCGCCGTGCATCTGCCTGAAGCGGCACTTGCACTTGTACGGGTAAGGTAAAATAACCCAATGCTGCACATTGATATTGTCCTGGATGGAAATTCGTGGCAACTCCATTAAAAAAGAACCACACGTTGGGATCCTTGATTTGCCATCCATTGCAAATTGAACCACTATCTATAGCAGAATAATCAGGAGTAAACATAGGAAATACATCATATATATCTTCAATAGTAGTGTTAAACAAGGTATAATTAAGCTTATAAGAACTGTTATAACTACCCCATAACCAAAAATAATCGTCACAACCCGTATAATTGCCTACATTCCGCAAAACCCTTTGTGCTTGAGTCCAGTGCTTCCATTTACTATTCCAGACTCCAGAACTATGACAGCAGAAACAAAGTCCTTTAGTGTATTTCTTGAATGTCATGCTTCGCCAGCGGGTGTTGTTAAATTGTTCTGGAGGATTAGAGAAGAGTGTAGACCTATCAACATGTTGCAAGTGTCCAATAACCAACTCAGGCGTGTTGAACAATGCCGGAAGAAAGGCCATTTGAGACACTGCCAGTGGATGCTCATAGTATAACGTTGCATTCTTACCATGAACCTCAAACATATAGTTAGCATGACGAAGCCAAAAGTTGGGGTTGCCCCCATGAGGTATTGTTCTTACAGCTGGAAGCACAGTAAGAAGGAAAAGAACAAATGTCAGCAAAGTTAGTCTACTGGTGAACCACCATCCTGGAGCTGAGTAACCTTCTTCTCTCTCCATGGGCGGATCGCTCGAGCAGGAATCCTTCCACTCAGGATCCCCTTGTTGCCAATAAACAACCAATGGCTTAGGAAGACACTCCCCTAAGAAACAGGAGCATGCCCTGTTATTACTAGTACCATGTAACTAAACATGAAACATGCCTGACATTTAACACAAATGCAATGTCACAAACCCATTTACATGTGTAGGGTACTGAAAACTCTTCCATGTACTTCTGGAGGTACCTTGATATATGCAGTTTCATAAGGCAAAACATAACATAAGCAAAGACAGGTCTTTCCCCTGCAAGAGAATAAGCAAACATTTAAACATGAACAAAACATGAACATTTCTCTTCCTCCTTACATGAATAAGGCATTAAATTTCTTCTTCTCTCACTGGTGTAAATGAAAGAGGCATTCAATAACTTACAACCAGCATAGCATGGTAACAAATATCATTAGAGCATTTCACACTCTTAGCATGAGCAGGTAGACAATTTTTTTTCTTTAAAAAGGTTTTCAGGTTTTATAATGCAAACAAGGCCAATTCTTATTTAGAGTCCCCACAAACTTTTTAGTCCAATTAAAATGTCCAAATTAAAAGTCCAAATGTTGATTGAAGCTTTCTCAGATTACAAGTTAATCACTATCTTCTCTCCAACACAGTTCTTGGCATGGCAAGGGAAATTAGGCCATAAATTACTTCTCACTGAATTCACAAGACACCCAGCCCCCCTTTTCAGCTTTTCAGGCAAACACACATTCCTTCTTGCTCCAGTCACACCCATCTGTATTAAAGCAGGCAGATGAGGTATGAAGGCACAAAGAACTTCTCCAGAATTTGCAAGCAGCTTGCACACAGAAGAAAATCACAGGGAAGTCCAAGTTGCTTTCCCTGCAATCCTGATGCTGAAACTTGGAACAACCCATTCTGGATCTCTTTGTTTGAGGGTTGGGCAGTTCAAAATCAGCCAAAAACTGTATGTCTTCTCCCTTGTATTTTTGCAACAGCCTGCTGTCCAAACAGGCAGGATTCACCCCCTTTTTCCTCAGGATTTCTTTCATTTGCAGCATCTGAATCTCATTTCTATGACAAACTGAATCTGTTAGTTTGTACTTGCACCCCTTTCTGGGCTTGGGCTTTTTGCATTCCTCCTCTTCTGGGCCATCCTTCCACTTCCTGCCTACACGTGAGGAATCAAGTTCACTACTCAGCTGCTCCTGCTTTTGTGATGAGGGTTGCTTCAGGGGTGAGCTGAGATCTCCTATGCTGCTCTTTGAATCACAACCCTTGCTTCCTGCCACTTTGCATGCATTAATAGCTTCAATCTGTGATGAGGTCCCCACCATTTGTTCCCCATCAGCTGGCACTAGTTGTTTTTTAGACTTGGCAGGCAGTATTGCAGCAGTCCCATTTGCAAGTGGCTCTCTGTTCACTGGATATACATCAAACAGGTTCCATATCCAGCACAGCTGCAGTTAAAGCAGCAGAGAACAGGTCTTTTGTAGGGCTAAAAGTGCTTGATTGCTGCAAGGCAGGATATAATGTCCCATCTTCTTTTCCACCCCCACCTCCATCAGGGGGCTTATGCTGTTGTTTCTCATATGATGGAGGGGCAGTCGGACTCCCTCCCTTGGCTGGAGGCAAAAGCTGTGGAAGGGGACCAGCAAGCCGCTGGGACAACAACATATTTTTTGGAGTAAGTCTTTGAAGGCAGTTTCTGACTTCATTCCAATTATATTGCACTGATACAGAAATCCCATCATGCTTCTGCAATTCATTCCCAATCTTATTCCATTCTTGTAAGTCCAGACAATCATCATATTTAACCCAAGGACAGATTTTTCCTACAACTTGGACCAGCTGCTGTATTTCCTTCATATCAGCCCGTCTCCCATCCTTATTCAAAAGATATAAGATATCTTTACAAAACTCCTGCTCAGGCGAAGCAAACACGCACCCCATGATAAATTTTTTCACTCACCCTGTTGAGATATTTTCTCAAGCGCTTGATTGACCTTTCCTCTGGTCGGACCTTTCTGGTCGTGGGTGAATGAAGACCTTGTCCCTGGTCGCCAATTATGAGGTGCTAATTGCTAATTGCTGAAGCAGATATCTTCAAAGCATTCCTTTGAATTTCATTCAAACGCCTCGCGACGGGGCACCACTTGTAGGAATCTGATCCATGTAAAGATAATCAGCCTCATCTAACAGAGCAGTTTATAGCCCCAGATCTTTTAAGAGAGTGTTAAAAGGTATAACGGAGTCCAGCTCATTAGACAGAGTAAGAAGGGAAAAGAGATAGAGAGAAAAGCAGAGAGCAAAGCATACACACACAACTGCAGTTTTGGGGCTGAACAAAGGAATAATCATGGCTTCTCTTTATTCAAGCAGAGTATATCAGAAACACTAAGGCACATACAACCAATTAGAAGTGTCCGAAGAATGTCCAAACCCAAATAAGGAGAATACTTTTTCACTATTCTACGCATGCCCACAATCAAGCGTTGTCTCTCAGTAAGCAAAGAGGCCTTTGTTTACAATATGTTTAGGAAGACAGGCAAGACAGAAACCAGATACATTTCTACACCCTTGTCTTAGTGAAAATGTATATAATTTAAGTCTACCTCAGAAATATATAATATTTATACTGAGTAATGAAATCTAAACTATAAAGAGTAATCAAATGTTCAATCCCTTCCTACCTTGTGTGTTTTGTCATTATTTTTTCTGTCTGTTCACCGGCCAGTGTGGGATACCACCCAAATGGGTGGTATAGAAATATAATAAATAAATAACAATGCCATCTAGCCCTCATCCTCTGCTGTCCCCTTCTCCTTTTCCCTTCGATCTTTGCCAGCCTCAGGGCCTTCTCCATTGTCCTCTCTTCTCATTTGGTGGCCAAATTCCTGAGCTTCAACTTCAGTATTTGTCCTTCCAAGCGGCCAGGCTAGTCGCGGTCGGACGGGACCCTATGAGAGCTGCAGAAAAAAAATAAAAATTGGGATGGACTCTTGGTGTGGCTGTGGCCGAAGAGGTGGCTGTGGCAGATCCGTGGTGGTCTGGTGGTGTTACTGTGTTTGGTGGGAAAAGTAAATGTGGGAGGAGGGAGGAGGTCGAAGGAGGCGAGCAAAGGAGGTGAAGGACGCAAACGGAAGGAGGATTAATGGCGGCGGCAAGGAGAAACGAAAGTTAAAAGCGAGAGTATGGTTGGAGACATGGTTGTGGTGACGGTGCCTGAAGATTTTCCAAAACTGAAAGAAAGGGAGTTGGAGAGAAGGATAAGGGAAAAAGAAGAATTTGAAGGACTTGATTCTATTGATGGTTGGTACATCTAGCCAAATAACGAAGTAGATTCGAGGTGCAAGAAAATCATTCATTTATTATTTACAATACTCATGAGAATTATCTTTTAATCTTACCTTAACAGGAACTTCACTAAAAGAGATCATCATCGAGAGTGACTGTTGGAATGACTGTTGGACCAGAGGTAAGAACTTTCACATAAAGTGGGAGGGGCTTGTGCAGCATTGCAACATGGTAAATAGTTTGATGTTCTATCTTGACAGATTCTGTGGTTGAAGGTTTTTGGAGGAGGGTTTTTTTTGGCAAGTCTACTGTTGGTGGGTGAAGGAAGGACTGGCCTCGGAGGTCACTGCAGTTTTTTCTTTACCTATACCTATAAAATGGTGTGTTAACCGTTGGAATGTGACAAAGGATGTCGCACCAGGCCCCAGTAGCCCCGTCCGAGCCTCCGTTCACTCGCCCGAACGGGGTTCGCAGGTAACTGTCGGGTTGAAATTTTGGACCTGGGGGCAGGAGCCCCCCAGTCACAAACAAAAAAAGGGAACTTCAATTCCCAAAGTTCCTTTCACCGCGCCGCGCCAGAGCCAATCAGGCTGAGTGGCGCGGCAAAAGGAACGTTCGGAAATGCGCCACGGCCAATCAAAAAAAAGCCGCAAAAGAAAAACCGCCACAGAAAACAAACATGCGCAGCCAAAACTACAAGCCCCAGCATCCTGCGCACCATTAGCGCACAGGACGCTGAGGCAGCTGGCGCACGAAAAATAAAAGCTAAAAAAAAAATAAGCCCGCCGCCGCTGCCATTCATCCCCACGGGCGATCCAGCATGGCCCGTGGGGGAAAAAAATAACACACACACACCCCCACCGCCGCTGCCCTTCTGTTCGAAGGAGCAGCCGGCGCACGAAAAAAACAAGTAAAAAAAACACCCCCGCAACTGCCCTTCTTCACCACGGCCCAGCAAGTATGGCCCGTGGGGTAAAAAAAATACAACCCCGGCCGCCGCTGCCCTTCCTTTCGAAGGGCCAGCCGGCGTGCCAAAAATAAAAGCAACCCCCCCTCCACAACTGCCCTTCTTCCCAACAGGCCACCAAGCATGGCCCGTGGGAACAAAAGGCACCCTCCCCGCAACAACGCTCCCTTCCCAAGGGCCATCCAGCATGGCCCATGGGAACAAAAGGCACCCCCACCGCAAGTGCCCTTCCTACCCACGGGCCACCCAGCATGGCCCGTGGGAATGAAAAGCACCCCCGCCGCCAGTGCCCTTCCTACCCACGGGCCACCGAGCATGGCCCATGGGAAGAAAAGGCACCCCCCCCTAAAAAAAGAACGCACCAAAAAACAAACCAAAAGCACTCAAAAAGACACACATAGAAACCCCCAACCAAAACCCAAAAACATTCAAAAAAACACACACACAAACCCCCACCCAAAACCCTAAACAAAAACAGAACGCCCCCCAACCCCCCAAAAAAAACCTCTTTAAAAAAACGGAGAGAACTTACCAAAAGAAGTCTTGCCCCGATGAAAACCGGAAATGAAATGAAGAGAAGAAGAGACTCACCAGAATAAGCAATACAAAAAAATTGCTCAACACCACCACCCAGTGGCCAAAGGAGAACATCCAAAACATCCAAAATATTCCCAAATGTTCAATAAATCCCCAAAAATAGGGTAATCAATTCCAAAAACATTCAAAAATATCCAAAAAAATCAAAAATAATTCACAGATAAAAAAATTAATTTTCAATAAAAATAAAAAACACTGTAAAATACATTCAATTTTTTAAAAAATTACACATTTTAAAAATTGTTATCCAAAATAAAACAATTTACAAAAATTTACAAAGTAACATATTCTTTTTTAAAATACAATAATTAAAAAAAAACAACCTAACCTTTTTTTAAAATCCAAAAAACAACAACATAACAACACAGTTTAAAACAGTTTAAAAATAAACATTTTCACAAACACAAATAACACACTAACCTCATTTCCGTAAACAAAAAACAAAAACCTTAAAAAACCACTTCAAACAGCCAGGCACTGAGGAAGCCAGCACACAAAAAAAGCCAAAAAAAGCCCCCACTGGGAGCACAAGTCCGCCACAGGCGGACGCAGCGCCTCAAAGCAAAAAAAACAAAAAACCTTATACCACCATTTAAAAAAGCACAGCACCATTGGTTCAAGAAATAAAACGAAACCCTTTACTATCCAACACAATTTTAAAAAGCCCGACACCGCCGGGCAAAATATACTAGTATATATATATATATATATATATATATATATATATATATATATATATATATATATATATATATATATATATATATATATATATATATATATATATATATATAAACTAGTATATATATATATATATATATATATAAACCAATATATAAATTGGTTTATAAAAATTGGAATGTATGATTAATGGTTTGTATTAAAGGGTGTCCAATTAATTGAGAATTAATTGTAAAAGGGTTTAACAGATTGAGAGTTGAAGAATGGGGGATTACATTGGGTGTATAGGGGAGGGCACAGTTAATTGTGATAAAGATTGAATTTTATTGATAGTATAATAGATTTAAAGCTGTCTATGCCATTGGTTATTGAAGTTATAATGGAGGGTTCAGAGAAGAGGCAAGAAGAAGAAGAGGTAGTAAATACCAAGAAGACAGAAGCAGAGAAGGAGAAGAAAGATAAATCAGTACCTGCAGCAGCATCTGCCCCAGATCTTGCACCAATGAATCAATATCAAATCATGACAGAATTGGGGGAAATGATGAAAAGGTTGGAAAAGCTGGAGGAGGAGGAGGCAAGATTGCAAGATAAGTTAGATATTTTAAGGGTTTTCATGAGATAAAAGAAGAGATGGTAAAAGATAAAGAAGAGATCATTGGGAGCCATAAGAAGCTTGCCTCAATGGTTACTTATTTTTCCAAGCAAGTTAACTCCAATTTTCAGAAGGTTGAACAAAATATGAAATCATTACAAACAGATATGAAAATGATGCAATCTGATATGAAAATGTAAGAAAAGGAAATTAAATTCAAGGTTGAGGTGCAGGAGAAATGGGTTGATATGGTGGAAGAGATGTTGAGAAAACAGAATGCAGTATAGTGATTTGTAAACTTGTGGAAAAAATGCCAGACCAGTTGAAGGAGAGAATTGTGGATTGGTTAAATAATCTTAAAATTGGGAAACATTTTGTGATTGAAGATATTGCAAGTGCTTATACACTGTGGGCAAGGAAAGGGAAAAATGTTCGAAGGAATGTTTTGGTTAAATTTGCAAATTTGGGGGGCAAATTGAGAGTGATGTATTTTTAAAAACAAACTGGGTCTGGCGCTTTAAAATTTGAAGGAAATGATGTTGAGATATATAATGATATTGCAGTTGATTAATGTTTGAGGCAGTATAAGATGAAACCTGTGATGAAAATTTGAGAGAATGGGGGATTACATATAATTGGAGATTTCCCCAACAATTCAGATTTTTTAATGAAAAGATAATGCACACAATTGACGCAAGAATGGATCCGTTGGAATATTTGTGTATGATTGATTTGGTTAAAATGAGATCTCAAGAATGGCTTAGATTGAGGAAGGCACTGATTGAAACTGGAGCTATCGAAAGGGAGGATGGAAAGGAAGAAGAGAGGGGCACCGCAGGAGGGTCTGAAGCTGGGGCTCTTGGAGGTGAAATGCTGGTGTTGAAGTCTGATGAAGGGTGAGGAGAGGTTATATCAGATAGGGTAGAGAAAGGAGTGAGATAAGGGAGATAAATGTTATACTGTATATAATAGTTTTTTAGTGGTAGAGCACTGGATTAATGGATAGCATGTACATCTTCCATGTTCCCCCCTCCCCTCTTTGGGGGTCAAGGGTGGCTTTCTGAAAAGAAGAGTGGGGAGGGTAGGCAAGAATGTTTGTTATTTTTTTGTCATTATTTTTCATATATGGTGGTGGGAAGCATGCTTGTAGGAGGTAGCGGCGGTTACAGTAGGTGGATGCCAAGGTTTAAATATGAAAAATATTAAAGTATTGTCATGGAATGTAAAATGTACTGACTGTCAGGTGAAGAGAAGATTAGAATCAGCCCTTAGGAAAGATAGGCCGGATGTAGTATTTTATCAGATTTTCATATATTTGGATTATTAAAACTCACTAGCAACTGCTGCATTTCCCACCCTCGGCTTATACTCCTGGGTTTTCAGGTCAAAACTATACTCGAGTAAATAGGGTACTATGATGTTGAATGGTTTGCCTTGAATTCAGACTGAGATCATTCTGTCGTTTTTAAGATTATATCCCATTACTGCTTTCCTCCCTCTTTTATTGACTACTAGCCTGAGTGCCCGGCTTCACCTGGGGGTTCCCCCCTCTCCGCAGCAACCTGAGCCTCGGAAGGGGAGGGGCGGGCTGAGGTTGGAGTGCCACCATTCCCCAAAGGGGGTTTTCACAGCTCTTCCCCTTCTCTCCCACCCTGCACACACACACACACACACACACACACCTGGCTCCCCATGCGTGCCCTTTCCTGCCCACCCATGCGTGTACATACACACACACCTCGCCCTCCCAGCACTGAAGGGGGGCTCGTTCCACGGTTTGACAATGGGAAAGAGAGGTGCAGGGTGTGGGAGCGGGGTGGGAGTGGCAGGGATGCTGGGAGGGTGAGCGGTGTGTGTGCACCGCTCCCTCAAGTCTACCCCAGCGCAGCGAGGGAAGCAGCAGGACAGGCCACAACAATGCCGCCGGCCCAGTCGTCTGGCTGCCTTGGGTGCGACAAACCTCCAGACGGCTGGAGCCACAGACTAGACCCCGGGTTGGGCCCTGTAGGCCTCAATGGGAGGCCAGGTGGCAGTGGAGGGAGGCGTGTCATAGGAAGTAAGTCAGGAGTGGGCCAGGGTCTGAGGCTGGGGATCCAGGCCCGGTTTTCTCCATCATCAGGGGCGGGTGGATGGGCCTGTGCAGTGGTTGATGAGAGGGCATGGGTGCCCATGTACCTGCTCATCGCATGGCTTGTGCGCCCCAGGGCCGGGGCCTTCTCCCTCAGTCTATCTGCGGGAGGGGATGTTCCTGTTGCGTCCTGCTGGGTGTCTGCATTGGCAGTGAGGGGGGCATTGTCGTGGTATGGGGCCAGGCCCAGCGTGGCCTTAGACCATCCCTGCCAAGGGGGTGGACGCTGCTGCTGCTGCCCCCTGTTTTTTGTGGTGCAGTGTCTGTCATCCTCGGCAGCCCAACCGTGGCCGCTGCCACCTCTTCCGACAGCTTCCAGGGCTGCTGGCTCCCCACCTCTGCATCCCCTGCAGCTTCGCCCACTGCTGCTTAGATGGGCGGCCTGGCTTTGTTGTGGTCATGCATGCGCAGTGCCTGGCATAAGCCGCTGCCCAACGGCTCCATACGTGACTACCTCCCTGCTACCACCTCACCGCTAGAGGCACTAGAGGTGCGTGCATGCTCAGTCCTTTTTTTCTGGATTGTGGGGCATGCGCCCCGCTGCCGGCCCAGGGACCCCAATGTTTATGATGCTGGATGCCTAAGGTAGGTGTGTGCCAACTTTGATGTGGATCCATACAAGGGTGTGGTAACACATATGGGACTCACAAACACCTCTTTTATCTTTATATCTTTAGATATAGATATAGGTAGATAAGGGCCATTCCATTTCTTCTAAGGGATTTTTGCCTACAGTAGTAGATATAATGGTCCCCTGAGTTAAATTTTCCCATTTCTGTCCACTTTAGTTCACTGATTCCCAAGATGTCAATGCTCAGTCTTTCCATCTCATTTTGACCACATCCAGCTTGCCTTGATTCATAGATCTTACATTCCAGGTTCCCATGCAATATTGTTCCTTACAGCATTGGACTTTCCTTTCACCATCAGATCCATCCACAGCTGAACATCCTTTCGGCTTTAGCCCAGCCACTTCACTCTTTCTGGGGCAACTTGTACTTGTCCTCCAAACTCTTCCCTGGTAGCATATTGGACAACTTCCGACCTGAAGGGCTCATCTTCCAGCACCATATCATTTAGCCTTTTGATACTGTCCATCGGGTTTTCTTGGCAAAGGTACTGCTCTGAGTTGCCAGTTCCTTCACCAGTCGATTGTGTTTAGTCTAAGTTCTCCACTATGGCCTGCCCATCTTGGGTGGCCCTACATGGCATAGCCCATAGCCTCATAAAACCATACAAACCCCCTCTCCACTGCAAGGCAACAATCCTTGAGGAGGAGAGAGAGTGAGATAATGAGTGTGTGTGTGCATGTGTGCCACCACAACACCTTCGGCTCCCTCCCCCGCCAGCCGGGCTGGGGGAGGTGGGAGCGCAGCTGTGCCTCGTTCTCTGCGGCGGGGCCGTCAAAAGCTGCTGCCGACGGAGTCCCCGGGAGCCACCACAACACCTTCGGCTCCCTCCCCTGCCAGCCAGGCTGGGGGAGGTGGGAGCGCAGCTGTGCCTCATTCTCTGCGGCGGGGCCGTCAAAAGCTGCTGCCGACGGAGTCCCCGGGAGCCGCCGCAACACCTTTGGCCTGGGCCCCTGCCTTAGCTGTGGCTCGAAAGGCGGGTAGACCTTGTCGCCGCCCAGGAGCTCCGTAGCCAGAGCGAAGAAGCTTTTGGCACCGGGACTACCCTTTCAGCAACGCCGGAGGGGAAGAATGCGGTGACAGCTGCTGCACTGGCTGGGTAGTGGAGAGTCACTTCCGCCCTCCTTCTCCGGGCTTTGTTCCCCCGTCCCCCGTTTAAAACTTTAGAAGCTGCCGAGATTGGACTTGCCTGGGGTTGGGGTGAGTGGAGTGGGGTACTGCCGACGTGATATTATGTGGGCTTTTTTGATTGTATTTTGTATTATGTTTCTGTAACTATTGTATTTTTACTGTATTTGAGATGTCTGTGTTTTTGCTGCTGCCTGCTGTGTAGGCAGCATGCCTCATTTGTAAACCGCTTCGAGTTGCCTTCGGGGTGAGGTTAAGCGGTATATAAATAAACTTTATTATTATTATTATTATTATTATTATTATTATTATTATTATTATTATTATTATTACTATTATTATTATTATTATTATTATACACACACACATGGAGTGCCAGCACTAATCTCTTTCTGTGAAATCTCTCTCTCTCAAAACACTTATTCTTTATCTTTTTTAACAGCTTCTCTTTGGGCAGAGTACCTTTTTATTATTATTATTAGGTAAAAGGTAAAGGTTTCCCTTGCTCGAAAGCCAGTCGTATCCGACTCTAGGGTTCAGTGCTCATCTCTGTTTCTAAGCCGAAGAGCCAGCGCTGTCTGCTTCTGCAGACGTTTCCGTGGTCATGTGGCAGGCATGACTAGACACCGGAGCGCACGGAACGCTGTTACCTTCCCACCGAAGTGGTCCCTATTTATCTACTTGCAATTTCTTGCTTTCGAACTGCTAGGTTGGCAGGAGCTGGGATGAAGACGGGAGCTCATTTCCGTCCTGCAGTACTCGGGAATCGAACTGCTGACCTTCCGCTTCCCAGTCAGCGTCTTAGCGACTTGAGCCACTGTTATTATTATTATTATTATTATTATTATTATTATTATTATTATTATTATTATTATTATTATTATTATTATTATTATTATTATTATTATTATTATTATTACAGCTCAAAAAGCTCAGATAATATGAGGAAATGAGTGACTGTAGAAAGAATCAACTGCTCATTTTCACATTTTCATTTGAACCATGCCATATACAGGTTCTGCAAATAGAACTACAATGAGGAGGGGTTTCTTTCCTCTGACTGTGTTGCCTCTTAAATTGAAAATAATCAAATGCCCTGGTGCACCTTCACAGCAAGAGAATGTGAGTTGATTCACATTTCTCTGTTTGTATAGTTCCATCTCAAGCTGCAAACAAGGGCAGTGTCCCCATTTCTTCCTCACTTTCTTTTCTCATTCTTTATTTCTTCTTCTTTTCTTTCATGCCTAGATGCACCAGCACTGGCACCAAATTGTTTTTTTAAAAAATAAACTATATTATTTGCAAAAGTCTAAACCTCCCAAGCTGAATTGTTGTCCTCCTATGCCAGCTTGCTCCTCCTCCTCTTTTTTTCTTCTTCCAAATCTGAATCCTAATTTAGGTGATCCTCATGGTGATCAGCCATGAAGACTGTCCAGAAAATATAATGCAGTGGCCTTTCATCTGCCTTTCGCATCGCAGCATGACCCCCACACCACTGATCCAGTTCTGCAAGTCACTTTCTGGTCCTGAGCCCTTTTGACATGCAAAGTCCTCATCAGCTCCAGGCCAATATTGATGAAACTGCTGCCCTCCATCAAGATGGATTCCAGTGCATTTAATCCACTTGGGGACTATCACCCTTCCCTGTGAACCTCGGCACCCAAGGCTGTTAGTCCTCAGGGTTGTCAGGTTAGTTAACCGCCACCTGACACTCAGCACTGAGTCACTGGCAGTATAGTCTACTCTATTACCATAGCAGGATAACCTGGACAGACTTTCTCTGAACATCCCAAATACAGAAGACAGGAGGATTATGTAATGACAGGCTAGCTGAGTGGTTGGGGTCATCGGTTTGCCTCCTTTCCATCCCTTCTTCCTCCCACTCTCAACCCATTTCCTGAGATCTTCTCTGAGATGAAAATGTAGTTCAGAAAATAAACAAGGAGGAAATCTATTTATTTCACAAAATTGCTTCTTAAAACTGTCAGTATAAGTGATAATAGGGTAAACACACTTTCACAGGGCTTTCTCTTTAGTGGTGGCATTGTACAAATAATGGCTAGTAAAGACTCCAATGCAGGCACTGCACAAAAGGAAACAAAGGATATTTTAAAAAATATTTTTGGAAATGCAATGTGTAGGTGTTCCATGTGGGAACATTTTTGTTACATGACCAGAATGTTTCCTCATGTAATGAATGACTGTGCATTTCCAAACTATAAATACTGCAACAGGACAAGGAAATATCCACATCTTTAAGTATTGATGTCTCGCATGTGGTATAGCTCTGAAGTGTTTAAACTGCATTCACATTACACATAAGCAATCCCCCTACTAAAATGGAGACAATTACAATGTGCCGTCAAGTCAATTCTAACGTGTGGCAACCATTTCAGAGTTTTCTTGGTAGAGAATATTCAGAAATGGAATAACATTCCCTTCTCTTGGGGGTGTCTTAGACTGTGTAGCTTGCCTGTGACTATGCAGTTTGGCTATTCTAGGACAAAAATTAGAGAATTGAACTCTCAACTTCTGGCTCTGCAGCTAGCTATTTAACTCACTGATCTATCCAGCCAGCTAAGTAAATTTATGAGCCACTTCAACTGTACAAGACAATTTCTTCTTCTGTGTCTAAGCCAGATGTGAACTTGCCTATCAAAGTCACCTTTTGGTGAATTCATTCCATAGTTCCTTTCGCCTGACCTAGTGAGAGAAAGATGAGCTGGCACAACAAGGATGTCTATGCCCAGGGTACTCCCAATTGTAGTTAAAAATATCACATTCTTTGAGCAACTCTTTCTGTGTTAATATAAGACAATTAACAAGCCCCCTTGGTAAATTTTTGCAGTATTCATCGCTCTTTGTTATTCCAAGTGCATTTCCTGAAATTTATTTAATTTAAGAATAAATTTTAATTTAAGAATTAATTTTATTTAAGAATAAAATTAATATGATTGGCACATTAAACATTTTGGAGAGGTCTTTCAAAACTCCTTAGAGTACTTTTAGAGTAACAGACTAGGCATATGTGATTTTGTATAAAGTTGCAATAGCCACCTGCCACTAATTAACAAGATGTTGATGGCATTCCTGTAAGTGCACAACACACATGTTCAGACACATGTTCAGTACAGGGCCTTGTAATTAGTGGCAATTTGCTGTTGCTTTCACTCATGTAAATATAATTTGTCAATTGAATTCTAGCCATTGTAAAGCATAAACTATATTGATAGCAGTGACCTACACAAAAGGTTATGTAGTTTGCAACAATACATAGCCACTGTAATAATAATTCAAAGTGAAGAAAATTAAATTCAAGTTGCAGAAAAAATATCAGAATACAGTACTTCCATTCTCCCTCTCTCACAGATAGTTATTGCCTTTTGTTCCTATCATCATAGACTGTGACATTGCTATCTATATGAGTATCACCAAGTGGCATCAGGAAATGAGATTTAAGGGCTTCCAATGTCCGCAGTGGTGTGCCAGGGAGGATGCCAGGTGCTGATGCCACACCTGCCGCCTGCCCTTCTGCTGCCTGAGGAGAGAAGCCTACCTGGACTGGCACCGGGGCCGTCGTGCCCTTCCCAAAGAGGCTGGTGCCACCCATGCCCCACCAACCACCTCATTGGTGACCGACGCAAACACTGACAGCTTGATCACATTTCTCTCTTTCACTGTCATTCTCGCCATGACAACCATTGGGTTCCTCTTCTGCTGTTACAAAAAGAGGTACCAGCGTTGGGGAGGGCTCTCCGGATCGCAAACGTATACAGGAACTGGACTGCTGCTCCTCAGCAGCAGCAGTTTCTCTTGCCTGGTTCCTCTCCTCCTCCCTACGCCAAAGGTCCACCCCAATACAGCGCAGAGGAACATGACTCAACCCCCTCCATCCCCTGCAGTGGGCATCATTGCGCAAGAGCTGAGGAGGACCAGGAAGGTGAAGTTACCCTCCATATTGTATTGTGTATTTAATTTGTATATTGTTGATTTATGTTGTGATTCTTGTGAGCCTCCCTGAGTCGGCGTATGCTGAGTGGGAGGCATACAAATTGAATCAATCAAGGAGACAGGTTGATCTGTGTTGGAGAAAACTCTGTATGCCCAATGATAACATCAAAAGCTGCAGAAATTGTAAAAACTGCAGAATTTGATTTATTTTTTTACTACCTGCACAATGCAAAAGCTGATTTGAATCCATCTGGCACCTTTTGCTCCCAAAATGGCTTATTTCTCTCCTGTTAGAGGTCTTCTAAATTTTAATGTCAGAAACGTTCAATCTAACCTTTTCCCATGTGGTCAGTTGTGATTCCTTGTTGTAAAGATTTGGGGGCATGTCCGTAGGTAGTGTTTTGGTGACTAGGCAGTTGGGGAATGAGGTTCAAGACTGGGAGAATACAACCTGAATTTTTTCCTCTCCTACAAGCATCCTCTGGCTTTTAACATTTTTAGAAGTGGGATTACTGTTAGAGCAGACTTTCACTTTATGGAAAAAGTTTTTTCAAGGACTTTTCTCTGTAACAAGTGAAAGGTGTTGCCATGGAGAGAGAAATCCAAGGCACAGCCTGTGAATAAGGAGAAGAGTGAATCCTGTGTGCGACAGAGAGAATGTGTGTGTATGGTCATTGGAAAGCATTGACTGTTTCCCTCCTCTGCAGTTGAGGAGGGAGCATTGTTAGTGCTAGAGCAGCCATTCACATCATCATTGGGTTAATAACTGAGAAAACGGAGAAGGTTCTAATTCCATTGTAAAAAATACAGTGGAACCTCAGTTAACAAACAGCTCGGTTAACATAAAAATCGTATAACAAAAGGAAATCTATAGAAAATAGTGGCTTGGTTTAAGGAATTTTTCTGGAACAGATTAATTGGTTTTCAATACATTCCTATGGGAAATCACATTTTGGTCAAAGTATTTTGGCTTTCAATGCATTCCTATGGGAAACTGCTTTCAACATATTCCTATGGGAAATTTGGTTAAAGTAATTTTCGCTGTAAGAAACATCCCAGATAATTCATTAATTACATTAACTGAGTTTCCACTGTATCTTGAAACATAAGGCCAAAACTTGTTTTGGACTACTAAGGGGCCATCACGTATAGATTTAAAATAAAAAGGCACTGAAACACACTTTTGATCTGTCCTTGAAAACAAAGCAGAAACTGAGTTTTAAAACTACAGTACACTTACTGAATACCAGGGGAAAGCTGATTAATGTATGGGGAAAAGTTTATGAGACGTATTGGCAAAATAACACTGATTGCAGATGATTTTGGATTGTATGTGATTTGAACACAATGGAACAAGAGACAAATTGACTAAGGTGAAAGTGATTGCAGTTTCAAAGAGAAATATTATTTACATAAAAACAGAATTATTTCACTTCCCCTGATCATCTGTAGATGATCAGGGGGAGTGTTCAACATCCAATATGCTGAGAAGTAAGCACTCTCCAAAAGGGGTTCAAAAAAGAGAAAAGGTGTGGGTCTAACCCTCGAGAACTCCAAGAAACCCTGTCCAGACATACTCTCAGCCTACTCTCAGCTTTAGGAGGAAATTTTGAGGTGATATGGTTTGGAGGATAAAATACAGGTAGAATCATCTGCTTGCTCAAAAGTCACTCCCTACTTTCTATACAAAGATGAGATTTTACATCAGTTAAAGGTGCCATAAGGAAATGGAGCTTTCCAGGCATCTTCCCCTTTCTTTTAAGTATACAGAATCAGTCACGCCAGTGGAAAAGGTACTAATAATAATAATTTCATGTCAGAGATTACTCTGGTTTGAAAGGATTTTCGCTGGAGAAACTCCGCTCAGGGGATGCCCAAATGAGGTTCCTTTCACTTCCTTTCCATGCAGTCCTTGGTTATCGAAACCCGAACTAAGGCCTGCACTCTTCTATTGTGCAGCACTTCACATTTATAAACTACTATTTATTGAAAATATTTCTTAATCTCATGGGTCCACACAACAAATGTTATATCATTTTTTCTGTCATAACTATACTTAGGAACATTGTAGTCCTGGACAGAATATATAAGAGTTAACTGTGAAAAAGGTGTTCCTGAAAGACACACCACTTTGCTGTTGAGACTGATAGGACAAAAAAGAATGTGGGAAAATGTAACCAAGAGCTATCAGACTGTCACTATTCCATGTGAAGTTTATGTGTGGACCACAACAAGATGTGGCAAGTAATTAAAGAGATGGGAATACCAGAGCACATCATATGCCTCCTGAGAAATCTGTACATGAGCCAAGAAGCAACAGTTAGGACAGAACATGGAATGACAGAGTGGTTTGGAATAGGAAAAGGAGTAAGACAAGGCTGCATTTTATCACCCTGCTTATTCAATCTATACACAGAGCACATAATGCGAAATGCAGGGATGGAGGAATCACAATATGGGATTAAAATTGCTGGGAGAAACATAAACAATCTGAGATATGCAGACGATACCACCCTAATGGCAGAAAGTGAGGAAGACCTAAAGAACCTCTTGATTGGGCTGAAGGAGGAGAGTGCAAAAGCTGGTTTGAGACTCAATATCAAGAAAACCAAGGTAATGGCAACAGGCCCAATCAGTTCCTGGAAAATAGATGGGGAAGAAGTAGAAGCAGTGACAGATTTTACTTTCCTGGGATCAAAGATCACGGCAGATGGGGATTGCAGCCATGAAATAAAAAGGCGACTGATTCTTGGGAGACAAGCCATGAGAAACCTGGGGAACATAGTGAAAAGCAGAGACATCACATTGCAAACAAAAATTAGAATAGTCAAAGCAATGGTATTCCCAGTGGTAATGTACGGATGTGAGAGCTGGACAATTAGGAAAGCTGAACGCAGAAGAATAGATGCCTTTGAAATGTGGTGTTGGAGGAGAGTTTTGAGAGTACCCTGGACAGCGAGGAGAACAAATAGGTCAATCTTAGAAGAAATCAACACTGACTGCTCATTGGAAGGGCTAATAGTAAAGACGAAGCTAAAGTATTTTGGACATCAAATGAGAAGGGAGGATTCACTTGAGAAGGCCCTGATGTTGGGAAAGGTGGAGGGCAAAAGAAGAAGGGGGAGGCCAAAGATGAGATGGCTAGATGGTATTGTAGACACAACGGGCACAGAACTGGGAGTGCTGAGGGGGATGGTGGAGGACAGAGGTGCCTGGAGAACAATGGTCCATAGGGTCGCAAAGGGTCGGAACCGACTGTGCGACTGAACAACAACAAAAGGATTACCCACACACTGATAAAAATTAATGTGCATTTGAAAGCAATTATGTATTTGGGGTATCATTCCACTGAGCAGTTAATGTGGCTGAAAATGGCCATTACCCAAGTTATATTTATTTTAGGTTTTCGTTTTCATGGAAAGGTATTTAAGCAATCAGCCAAGCACAAATGTTATAAATTCATCTTTAAAAAGCATCCTCATCATTCTGAAATATCTACAATGAACATAGAATTGCTGCACAACTCTGTGGTTTAGACATCTGACTGAAGATCCAGAGTTGGGAGTTAAATTCCCCAGTGTGCCTAATTGACAGGATCTGGACTAGATGATCCAAAGGATCCCTCTGCCATTCTAAGAGAAGTATTAATATTATTATACCTCAGCTAATTCAGATGTTTAAGGGAAGCCCAAGTCAGCTCTCACAATGATTGCTCACATACTGCATATATCATATGTATATGTGAGCATTAATGACTACAGCCTTTAATGTTCAATGCTCAAAACAAGTCAAATATTCAATAAATTTTATTTTTTTAAACATTATACATGGTCTCATCTCTTTACAGAAAATGTAAACATATTTTTTGGAATTTTGCTCCTAAGCAATTGTCAAGCGCTGGTTAACTAACCTAACAATGTGAGGACTAACAGTCTTGGATGTTGAAGTCCATAGGGAAGGGTGATGGCCCCCAAGTGGATTAAATCCCATTGAATTCATCATGATGGAGGGCAACAGCTCCATCAATACTGACCTGGGTCTGATGAGAACTTTGCGTGCTAAAAGGGCTGAGGACCAGAAAATAACTCATAGAACTGGATCAGTAGTACAGGGGTCATGTGTAATGTGGAAGGCAGATGGAAGGCCACTGCATTATATTCTCAGGACAATTTTCATGGCTGATCACCTATAGTTGGATTCAGATACGGAAGAAGTAGAAGAAGAAATTGAACTGTGTCAACTTTTTGTATAGATCCATGTACTAAATAAATTAACTCAATTCTTCAAAAAGCCTCCAATTTATAAATGTGGGACATTGTGCTTCTGTATCCATGATTAAGAATGCCAGAAATGGCACAGTATTGCTGCTGCGCTGCATAATATCATGCCTGCATGCTAGCAGGGGAAAATATGCCAAGCTTTACATAGCAAAGAACAGCCTGAATGACAACACCAATGACAGCAGACAAGAGGGTCTACAGGATACCCCCTTATGCTCAATACCATTCACAGTTTTCAAAAAACAGTCATGATAATTGCTTTGTGTTTAGGCAAAGAATGCTTAACTGTTGAAAAAAGGAGCCACTTTGGGGGTGTTTTCCTTGGTTGGTGTTTCTATGTGAATAGTATAATGTGAAAGGTACTATCTTCTATTTCAAATATAGAACATCTTGACTGCTGCAATTGGTGTTGTCAACATTCAGGCAGCCCTTTGCTATGTAAAGCTTCCTTGCTGGTAGCGTGTGGGCACAATATTATGCAGAATATTGGGCTGTTTCCTGGCACTTTGAATTGTGGATACAGAAGTACAATATTATACATTCATACACCGGAGGTTTTCTGAAGAATTGAGTTTCCTGGCTTTTTAAAATAGAAGTTTAAGAATACATACACTACACACAAATTCCAACAGAAATTTCCTTCATGTAGAATTACCCAGTGTTAGAGCATCCCAGAAGATGAGCACATGATTTGTACTACTACTGCTGGGACAGGACAGAAACAAGGACAGCTGGGAAGGGGCTGTAGTTCCTCTGTGCAAAAAGATTTTAAGAGCTGTTTTAGATTTAAATAGTAAAGCAAAGATGTGAGTAAGTGCAACATATTAACCAGAGAAACAGATAACCCTTTAACCTCTTGAGTAAACTAATGCATGTTGACTGTCGAATGCAGTTTAGAAGGCTATGCTCCAATTTCCCAACCCTTTCTTGGTTAGAAAATTTGAAAAGGGGCGAGCTATGTCTGACCAAAACCTCTACAAACATGTTGCATGCATGTTTTCCAAAAGATGCCTGCTGCCTTTTGAAATAAAAAAGGAGAGCAACTGGGAGCAATAATTGTCACAGGAGACCATGGTCAAAATCATCCATATAATGTAAAAGAAAGACAGGGAAGAATTATAGTGAAGAAATCAACTAATTTGAAATGTGGTGTAGGAAATGAGTTTACGGGTATCATAGACAGCCAAAAAGTCAGAAAAGTAGGTACACAATCAAGTAAAACTGAAATTCCCTCTAGAGAAAAAATGAATAAATTGGGGGTATCCTACCATGAACATACTGTATAATAAAAATACAGAACTGAACAGAATAGACAAAATTCCTTAGCAAAAGAATTCATATAGTAGAAAAAAGGAAGACCTAATATGAGATGGGTTGACTCAATAAAGGAATAAACTTTTAGTTTGCAAGACTTGTACAGAACCTATTAAAAAAGAAAAAATACAGGGGGGGAGGTGAGAAGGAAGAACAACCTATCATCAGATGCTGTTGGTTTGCAAGATCTTAACAAAACTTAATGAAAGGACATCTTGGAGGTCATCAACTCATATAGATGTTGCATAAATTTCACTTAGCCTGCATTAGAAGCATAATATGATAGAATAATTATCAATATATTTTCTAATATCTCTCTTACAATTTTATGTCTGTCATCATGAACACTCAACTGATCTACCAGCATAATGATCAGACTAAAATATTTTTTTAAAGAAAATGAAGACTTACTTTAATAGATTGCCCAAATGACTCTTGGTGTCTCTTCCAACTCTATTCTAGATAATCTAAAACTACAGTCATAAATCAAGATCACTTCTTTCTTTAAAATATATTAATAATTCATACTGTCATAACATTCAAAGAAACAGAATAGCAGGTAAGTATAATAGTAGGTTGCACTGGCTGGAACCTTATTGGTGTTCACATAAGATTTGTGTAACTTGTAACTCAGTGAAGTTATCTGATGAAGTGCTGGGACATATCTTGATTGGCTAGCTGTAATTAACTGCAGCAAGTTATGAAAAGCTTGTGTGAAAATCAGTAAGGTTCAGGCTGCTATATTTCATTTTGCTACTGCACAAGAGTCTTTCAGATATTCCAATCACGGCTAGTGATTGTTAATATCAGCTCAATTTCAATGTTAAGTCCTTATTCAGAAAAGAAGTTAGCCAATGACACCACTTTAAACAGCACAACCCAAAATATTCACTGGGGCATTCATTTCTAATTTTTATGCACTGTACACAAGACTTTGGTGCATAGCCTTAAAAAAAGTGGCATTTCAAGCATGAAAGCTTGCTGATTGACGTTTTTAGTGGCCTGATAAAGACATCACCTCCTTTTACGTTTCTGTTGTGTAAGGACCACAAAGCTTGGTTGCTTTTAACAACTCCTACAAGTTGACCCCACTATGTTTGCAGCAATTCTGTTGACGCCCAGAAATAACTATTACAAATTGATGTTAAAGGTAAAGGTCGCCGTTACTCAAAAATCAGTCGTATCCTACTCTAGGGTTCTGTGTCTGCAGACATTTCTGTGGACATGTGGCAGGCATGCCTAGACACCGGAGTGCACAGAATGCTGTTTACCTTCCCACCGGAGAGGTCCTTATTTATCTACTTGCAATTTCTTGCTTTCATTTATGTATTAATGTGTGGAACATGTTCATGCAATCATGGTGATGGCAAAATAATCCCATAATGTTATCCTGTTGGAGACACAGACAGAACAAATCCTGGGAGCCCCAAAGAAACCACAGGGTCTTCTCTGAAATATGCCACAATGCTGTATCCACCACAGCACACCTGATAGGAATAAAAATATTGAGTAATCACATTTGTAACAAGCTAATATTCAGAACCATGAGAAATGAGACTGATATAATAACTCTCAGCCAGCTTTCAGTCCATCTCCATAGCTACTGACATAGATGTTGGTCAGAACCATAACTAGCCATTTTGACACCTGCGGCAAGAAGTGTGAAATGCACCCCCCAAATCAAATCTACAATTTATGATGTGAAGTTAATGCAAAGAAGTAATGATGGTATTGAATTACACTTATATACCGCCCCATAGAGTTTAGTGCACTGTCTGGGCAGTTCACATGCTGGGTGCTCATTTTATTGACCTAAGAAGGATGGAAGGCTGAGTTAACCTTGAGCCCTGCCAGCATTGAACTTACGATGTCAGGAATTTTGGATGCAATTCAGCAGTTTAACCACTGCACCAGCAGGACCCTTGCTATACCAACTATCTGTCTTCTGCTTTTCCTTAGAGACCTGGTGTACCACCATCCTTTCCTGTAGGTTGCTGAACTAATCTTGAGAAGACTGCAGGTAAGTGCATACCTTCTAAAGTTGGCACTGTAGAGTAAGGCCTTAGTTCTCTTGTCTTAATTAAAGCCCCTGTGCTGGTATGAACCCTGATATTCAAGCTCTACTGGCAGAAAATGACTTCATATCCTAGCCTTGTCCAAACTGAGGACAGAATTGTTATACTAGTAACTCAGTGGAAGAGATAAGATTTTCATTGAATGTGTTCCTACCAGCATAGCATTGTCTTACATCTTGTTCCATTAATCTTTTTTTTAAAAGATAAATTGCATTTGTATTCAGAAGAGCAGGATGATTCCTCATATCTTCTTCTAAAAAAAAAAGTAGCCCAATTTTACTTTCTTCTAATGCAGGGGTTCCCAACTTTTTCAAGCCAGGGGCCAGGTCACACTCTCTCTGTCAGCTTCGAGGGCCGGACAGCCATTTTGCCCTGCCTGCATGATGGGCTGGCCATTTTGTCCCAACAGCTTCAAAGGGGGTGGCCATTTTGTTTCTCAAATGTCCTTGGAGGAGTGGTTGCCCATATGAAATGGCACTGTGGGCCAGATCCAGCCCACTGGCCTTAGGTTGGGAACCCGTTTTAATGCTATCATTTTCTTTCATTAGCTTAATATACCGGCAGTTTCATTATACCAAAGTACATTGTCATTTCATGTAATCTAATACTATAACAATGCAATTCTGAGCACCAATATATATAGTGAAAAGATGCATCAATCTACTTTGTTTAATATTTATCATGTTTTCATTATTTTAAAACATTTTTGTACCACTTTCATTACTGGGACTGTAGAGCTCACATGCATGATCTTCCACTTCTTGTGTTTATCCTGAGGCCAACTTTATTTGCCTCTTTATCCAGGACAGTCATAGCATGTGGCAGTTTCAGCTACTCTTCCTCAAGCAAGGCAATATCATCTGCAAAATCCAAGTACCAAGACACCCTTGGTCAGACCAAGCCATCCCCAAGCACAGATGTGAAAGGAGAAGGGTTGGGTCTCTAGTTAGCAACCCATCCCCATAAAATATATAACTGTCATGGAAACAGCAATGAAAATTTCCTCATGGAAACAGCATTATCATTTTAAAAATTCATTCTAGTGGAAATTTCCACAGATAAAAATGGTGCAACCTTTATGATGACCTGCCTGTCCTGCACACACAATAGTAAAATTATGATCTCAATTGCATTCCTTCTTTTGGAAGATGGCAGCGTAACAGATCTGCTCCACTCTAAGCCTGCTTATAATAAACTACTAAATGTGAAAGCCAAGAAGTAAATAAGTAATATTTGCAAATAAACAAGAAAAAGGGGTGATCAAAGAAGGTGTCACAGGAAAGTGGATCGGATTCCTCTTCAGAAGCCAAAGTTCAAAGTGGTTCAAGTGGAGTCCTTGGAGGACACCAAAATGGTGATGGGTAAGCCAAAAGGGAGGGCATAAAAGAAAACCAAATTAGCTACCCAGTTCAGAGAAGATATGAAACCGCTTTCAAAGTAATTAAGGAAATACTTGCAAACAGATGTAGTGCCAGTAGCACTGGCAAAAATGAAGCTTAATATTAAACAAAAGGAGAAGGCTGCTAATGATGCTTTTCAACTATTTTTGAAGTGGTAGCTGTGTTAGTCTGTGTTTCAAGCATATCAGAGAGTAAACAAAACAAAAAGATAAAAATGTTGTGACACTTTAAAGATTAACTGCTGTATTTTAATGCTCGCTTTCTTGGACCAAGTACACTTCATCAGACAGAAGTCATGACATCATTTTATACACATCAGTATAGGGGTACAGACAGTGGTGGGATTCATTTTTTTTTACTACCAAGTCTGTGGGCATGGTATGGTGGGCATGGCCACGGGAAAGCCCTGTGTTGCACCCGAATTAGGACTACTTTATTTCAAAATTTGGGTGGGCAGGCCAACCAGAATTTCTGCTAATGGTTCTGACGAACTGGGGAGAACCTGCTGAATCCCACCACTGGGTACAAATGATTAGCATACAGATAGGTTGTTATGTCCGGCCCTTAAAAGCACCAGTCCAGACAACGATGAACAAAACAGCAACAAGTCTTTATTCAACAGTCTTTTAGAGACGAGTTTACAAGGCGCTCCGGACACAGAGATGGCTTTACAATCCCAGTGGAATCAGTCCCTCCGGACTCTTGCTGTGTAGGAGGCAATAACTAGCTACCATAGAAGCGTAGCATAATGGAGGAGACCAAGGCTTAGCACATTGCCGGCTACCTGGAAGTGTAGATCCGGTCCGGCCCTGGTCTAGCTCCTCAAGGCTTAAGGCTTAAAGCAAGGGCAGAGCCATTTGCTTATATACAGTCTCTGCAGCAGGTGCAGAGAGAGATACATTTACCCTGGCTTCTCAGGAAGCAGGAGCACCAACAACCAATGAGGCATTGAATATAATGAAATCAGGCCTAGCCTTATATGCAAATGCTTAACAGGAACATGGCGTCCATGATGTAGCAATAATTAACCTTCTGATAACAGTTTGAAATAATACCTAATAAACCTTAATATACAACATAGTAAAGTAAAGGTAAAGGTTTCCCTTGCTCGAAAGCCAGTCATATCTGACTCTAGGGTGCAGTGCTCATCTCTGTTTCTAAGCCGAAGAGCCAGCGCTGTCTGCTTCTGCAGACGTTTCCGTGGTCATGTGGCAGGCATGACTAGACACCAGAGCGCACGGAACGCTGTTACCTTCCCACCGAAGTGGTCCCTATTTATCTACTTGCAATTTCTTGCTTTCGAACTGCTAGGTTGGCAGGAGCTGGGACGAAGACGGGAGCTCATTTCCATCCTGCAGTACTCGGGAATTGAACTGCTGACCTTCCGCTTCCCAGTCAGCATCTTAGCCACTTGAGCCACTGCAGCCCAACATAGGTATACAAATTAATTTGAGGTTTTTTTTTACGACTGTTATTTGGATTAGTTGTCGAGCTTCGCCCTTTTGAATTGCAAATGGTTAGTAAATGGATGCAAGACAGACATAGTGGCATTATACATTTGCTAATGAGTTTAATCTTCAGACTAGCATCTATATTGTGTGAATGGCCCAGGCCAAACACTAACTTCTTCCTTTGTTCTGAGAGATAGCCTAAGGCTGTGGATGAGAATTCTACTGAAGCACCCTATTTGCTGGTGTATAAGACCCACTTTTCCCCCTTAAAATACACTGGAAAATGGACTGTTTCTTGTATTGTACAGTATATAGTGACCTATAGTGGGCTATTTTGGTAATAATGGGGTGTGTCTTATACTCCGATGCATCTTATATGCCGGCAAATATGGTAGTTTCTGTAAATTTGATAATGTCCCAGAAACCTTTGACTGATATTCAAACCTTTGAAATAGGTGTCCAGCATATATATATACTTTATCTCTGCTGTGTTTTGTTTACTCTCTGATATGTTTTTGAACTAGTTCAGTATCAACAGACTAAAAGTTATGTTATGGAAAAAGAATTAAGACTATTGAGAGATAGTCAAAAGGCACACAAAATTAATCAAGAACCAAGCATTTAGAATGCCGCGAAGAATGCCGTGAAGAACTCAGAAACACTCATGGAGAGATGCAGCAGTTCCCTCAGATCCCTCATGTTAAAACCAGCATTGATACAATCAAAAATATTAAAATAAAATAATGGTGCTAATGGAGAAGAAGAGTGCTCTCTTTATCTCAGAAATAAACCATCCTTGCCCCTCCCGCTGCAAAGAAATTGATTAAATAATCAACATTGGCTTTTTAGAGACTTTTATGCTGACTCTTTCAAGGTCCTGCAGAGATCCTCACAGCCATAGCTGCAGCAAAAGGAGGTCACCAATAATTTCAAAGATAAATTGATAAGGAGAGAAGAGAGAAAAGATAAAAAGACTGAAGGCAGGTCTGAAAGCTTACTTCCGCCATTCTTTCTCAAAATAAATTAATTGTCCATTCATATTTTTTTCTTGAATAAACCTGCTTGCTGTAGTGATGGATGGAAAGATACTTGGCTGAGAAAGGTAATGCAGTACAATCAAGTGGAATTCAAGGAGATATGAAGGAACAGCAGACTCCTTACACTGAAACTATCAAAAGAAACTATCAAAGCATACGGTGCCTGTTGCCTTTTTAATTTTCATCCCTCCTTTCCTGTGGCTGCCTCAGGTAGTTATTCTGTTCCTTGATGAAATGGGGCTTTGTTAACTGAGGGGAAAGGAGAAATAAAATAAAGTAAGGAGGAAATGAAATCACTACCATAGGCAGAAGCCCTTCTGACCTACCTGCACCTTGGGATATCCCAAAAGTCTAGCCTAGTCTAGGTGTACCATTTGCTGTAGCCTGGCCTTGTCCTTAACATTTTCTCATTCATAGGAACCAGTTTTTCCAAGAGATCCAGGAATGCATAAATACTGACATGGACTGAAATAAACACAGTATCTCTAAAATAGCACAGAGTGGGCAGGGCAGACACCAACTCATGCACCCTTATTTGGGTAGGGTTTGGATTGTGAGCCAGGTGATGTTCATTCTTGGCTGGCACAAATTGGGTTGATAAGCATGTGCATGGCTTAAGTGAGGACAAAATAAGATATCTGGAGGGTCTAAACTACCTCACCTTCAGTCATAAGAACATAAGAACAGCCTTGCTGGAACAGGCCACAGCCCATCCAGTCCAGCATTCTGTCTCACACAGTGGCTCACCATTTCCTTCAGGGTATTATTCCCAAGGAGATGCCTGCTTAGGATTCCCTGGAAATGATATTGAGAGATATCCTGCCTATCTCTCCAACCCGGATGTTGTCCTTAAGTATCCATAATTATAGCCATTGATACTCTTGTCCTCCATGAACTTGTCTAATCCTTTCTTAAAGCTGTCAAGACTGACAGCTGTCACCACTTCTTCTGGCAGGGAGTTCCATAGACCAGTAATCCTCTGGGTGAAAAAGTACTTTCTCTTATTTGTTTGAGAACTAGTACCCAAAAGTTTCATCGAGTGTCCCCTAGTTCTAGTGTTATGCGATAGGGAAAACAGTTTTTCCTTATCTACTTTGTCCACAACGTGCATGATTTTATAAACTTCAATCAGGTCACCTCTTAGACGTCGTCGTTCAAGAGTGAAGAGGCCCAACCGTTGCAGCCTCAGATGGTAAGGAAGGTTGGGTTCTTACTTCTAATGTACTTAAAGAAGTCTTTGTTATTTCTCTGAGTATTTTTAGCTATACGCTCCTCAAAGTCTTGCTTTGCTTTCCTGATTGTTGCCTTGCATTTGTTCTGCCAGAATTTATGTTTTTGCCTGCTGTCCTCATTTGGACAAGCCTTCCATCTTCTAAATGAGCTTCTCTTGCTCTTGATCACTTCCCGAACAGCTCCTGTAAGCCACATTGGAGTCCTCTTGGACCTGGCAGTGCCCTTTTTCCTTTTGGGTATGCATTCCAATTGGGCCTCTGTTATTGTTTTTGTAAACAGCCTCCATGCCTCTTGGAGTGTTTGGACTCTCTCAATTTTCCCTTTCAGCTTCTTTTTTACTAGTTTCCTCAACTTTGGGAAATTTCCTTTTTGAAAATTTAAGGTCTCTGTGTTAGATTTTATCAGTGACTTGCGGTCTATGATCAAGTTAAACATAATTGAGTTGTGGTCACTGTTCCCTATTGGATCAGTCACATTAACATCTTGCACCAGATCCTGAGTATTACTCAGGATCAAGTCAAGGATTCTTGTACCTGTAGTTGGGTCTTCAACCATCTGTCCCAGGGAACAATCATTTAGCATATCTAGGAACTTTATCTCTTTATCATGTGCTGAACAACAGTTCACCCAGTCTATGTGAGGGTAATTGAAGTCCCCCATTATAACCAGGCTTCCCTTCTTGGATGCCTCCTTTACAACATTCTCCAACTGCCAGTCTCCCTCAAGAGTTTGGGTCGGAGGCCGATAGTATATGCCTACTGTTAGACCATCCTTGTGGCCTGGTACTCTTACCCACAGAGCTTCTAATGGTGACTCCAAATCACCTAGATATTCCAATTCATACGATTTTATCACTTCTTTGACATACAAGGCTACACCACCTCCCGTTTGCCCCTTCCTATCCTTCCTGTACAGTTTGTAGCCTGGTATAACTGTATCCCATTGGTTATCATCCATCCACCAGGTTTCAGTGATACCAATAATATCAATATTCTTATCTATTGCTAAGTATTCCAGCTCCCCTATTTTGTTCTGGAGGCTTCTGGCATTTGTATACAAGCATTTATATATGCTTTTCTGACACAGTCTTTTGTGTCCAGTTGCATTGTTAGACTGCCTCTTGCATCCTTCTGCTAGAATGCTAGTGACTAGCTCCTCGCTCTGCTCAGTAAATTTTGCATCCTCCTCACTACTCAAGTACACACTTTTCTGAACCGGATGCTGCCCAGCTCCTGTCGGCTTTCCCCCAGTTATCAGTTTAAAAGCTGCTCTCAGCCTTTTTGATGTTGAGTGCCAGCAATCTGGTCCCATCATGGTTCAAATGCAACCCATCCCTCCTGAACAGATTTGGCTTGTCCCAAAATGTTCTCCAGTTCCTGACAAATCTGAAACCCTCCTCTCGACACCACCGCCTCATCCACGCATTGAGGCTTCTGAGCTCTGCCTGCCTGGTAGGTCCTGCGCGAGGGACAGGCAGCACTTCTGAAAATGCTACCTTGGAAGTCCGGGACTTCAATCTTCTTCCTAACAACCTGAATTTGGCTTCCAGGACAGACCGCTTGGCCTTCCCAACATCATTGGTACCAACGTGTACCATGACAACTGGCTCGTTCCCAGTTCTCTCTAACAATCTATCCAGATTTCTTGTGATGTCTGCAACTTTTGCACCTGGCAGGCAAGTCACCATACAGTTATCATGTGCATCACAAATCCATTTCTCTGTATTTCTAATTATTGAATCGCCTAGTACAAGGAGCCTCTCTCCTGCAATCTGTTCATCTACATGCACCTCATCAACCATATTAAGGGAGAGAAACTCAGTTTGTTCCTGTTGTTTATCTTCCTGGATCTCATCAAGTGTGATGAAGGAGAGATCATCAGGTGGAACCAGTTGTTCCTCTGTGTGTTCCTCATCAGGTGTGATGAGGGAAAGAGCCTCAAATTTATTCTGTAATTTCAGACTCTCAGAGTGATCCCCTACTCTTTTCCTCCTTTGAGTCACATTCCTCCAGTCACGACGTTTTGCTTTAAGCCTGTGATGGTGAACCTTAGCACTCCATGTGTTCTTAGACTTCAATTCCCAGAAGCCCAAGTCTTTGTGAATCAACAAGAATGGGTTTACTTGGGTTTACTGTGCTTGGAGTGTGGGAATTCCTACCCATTTTCTTGAGATATTATTCTGGAATCAAAAGAATCCTCAATGTTATTCATTATCATACATCTCTGAGGCTTTTGCACAGACATTTATACTTTTCCCACATTAGATTATGCTAGAAAATGTATTATTAATTTTCCATATTTTTAGTAAAAATAAACACACTAAATAATGTGAGCAGGAGCTAGGATATGATCATGTAGTATCCCACAGATACATCTTTTTTTTGCAAGAGAAGAGGTTGCTAAGGGACACCAAACACCACCAATCTAGCTTCCTTCCTCACACTAGATTATGCTGAAATTTTTCCAAGTTACACCCACCTTCACTCCAAAACAGTTGCTCAGCAGTGAGCTACACTAAAACAAACAACACATATTCTCAGACACTTTCGAGGGAAGAAAATTGTATCTTTTCCAGACATATCTGCTAAGAAAGGTCATTTATGGGGTTTGGAACACCACAACAAGCAGCAAAGAAACAACAACCCACAAACAAACAAACAGGAAATTTTATTATCAGGTATCTGCTTCATTGGGGAAACATTATGACTGAAATTTTAAGCATTGTACATGATCGTATAAACTTATTTCTGAGTGTGCATGTATATAAGATTGCACTGACAGCCACCAAATGGTCTGGGTGAGTGGGTGGGTGGGTTAAAGAACACTCTTTAGATATTTAAAGTAACAGCAGGAAAAGATTGACTTGCTTAATGACAAATGCACATGTTATGTATCTACATTATATACTTCTGAGGACCAAACATAAATGTGGTGACCTTAGATCTCATAGACCTGGGTTCCTTCAACTTCAGAGGCAATTATACTGGTCTTGATCATGGCATGAGGTCATGGCGTGGGGTCACAGGGCTCAGTTCTCTCGCCCTTACTCTTTAACATCTACATGAAACCACTGGGTGAGATCATCTGATCCCATGGAGTGAGATATCATCAGTATGCTGATGATACTCAGTTGTATATATCTGCCCATGGTGATCCCAGTGATGCAGTCAAGGTCCTGACCAGTTGCCTAGAGGCAGTTAGGGTCTGGATGGGGGACAATGGACTACAGCTGAGTGGCTGTGAGTGAGGGGACCCAGTTCTCATAAGGAGTTATTGTCGCTGGTTTGGGATGGGGCATCGTTATCCCAATCCGACCCGGTGTGCAACCTGGAGGTCCTCCTGGATTCGCAGCTTCTGCTCCAGGAATGGGTTATGGCCATGGCTTGGAGGGCCTTCAGGCAAGTGCGTGTTATTAATCAATTGCTCCCACTCCTGGACTGGGAGGCCCTGCTCACAGTCACCCATGCCCTGGTCCACCTCCCATTTAGACTATTGTAATGTGCTCTACATGGGGCTGCCCTTTATGACCATCCATAGACTGCAGTTGGTCCAGAATGTGGCATCCCATGCAGTGCTGCAGGAGCTGCACTGGCTGCCTATATGTCTCCGGGTGCAATTCAAGGTGCTGGTTGTCACCTTAAAATCCTTCATGGTAGCAGACCAAGATACCTCAGGGACCACATTGTCCCTAGGACATTGATCCGTCCCACGAGAGCAAACTGAGAGGGCACCCTTCAGGTACCATCTGTTGGGGAGACTCGCCTCTCCAGCACAAGGAAAAGGGCCTTCTTGGTAGTAG
The DNA here is from genome assembly GCA_035047345.1 of Bradypodion ventrale. Taxonomy (NCBI): domain Eukaryota; kingdom Metazoa; phylum Chordata; class Lepidosauria; order Squamata; family Chamaeleonidae; genus Bradypodion; species Bradypodion ventrale. The sequence continues at coordinate 86,168,302 of JAWDJE010000001.1, read as the reverse complement.
CCCCAACACTATGGAACCTTCTCCTGATAGAACTACTCTTCTAGGCCCAGTTGCTACCATTTAGGAAAGAACTGAAGACGTGGTTTGCAAAATGGGTCTGGGAGCCAGGATTGTCAACAAGCTCCCCTTTCTGGCTCGTCTGAGGCTCCCCCCTCCTGTAATTAATTTTTTAATGTTAAGGTCTTGTAGATTTTATATTTGTTTTTAGATAGTACTAGCAAATTTTGCCCGGCGGTGCCGGGCTGTTTTAAATTGTGTTGGAAGGTTTTTGTTTTGTTAATGTTTGTACAAATGAGGTTAGTCTGCAATTGTGATTTTTAAAATGTTTATTTGTACACACGGGCTGTTATAAACTGTGATCAGCTTTTTTGGGTTTGTTTTGGTGGATTAAAAAAAGAGGAAAGGATGATATAATTGTTTACAATTATTTTACTTAACCAAATAATGTTTTATTATTTGAATTTTTTTATAGTTGTTCCTTGGATAATAATTTTAAAAATGTGAATGTACATGGTTTTTTTACATTCAATGTTTTTAAACTGTGTTTAGATGTTTTGGGTTTTTTTTTAGTAAAAACTACACAGAATTTTAGAAATGTTTTTATTTTATTATTTTGTGAGTTGTTTGTGATTTGTGTGAATGTGTGATGTAATGTTATGTTTTTGAGTGTTTTATCTCTTGTGGCCTCTGGGTGGGGCTGTTGAGTATTTCTTTTACTTTGACTGTTTTTTCTATACTGGCCTCTGGGTGGCGCTTCTTCCAGTAAGTAGTCTCTTTCTTTCCTCATTTCAGTTCTGGCCATCATGGAGGTAGGACATGCTGGTAAGTTGGCTGGTTTAATTTCTTTTGTGGGTTTGTTTTGTTTTTCTTTTTTGGTGTTTTTCTGTGTGTTTTTTCTGTTTGTTATTTTTGGTTTTGGTTAATTGTGGATGGTTTTGTTTTTTGTGTTTTTTTAATTAATGGTTTATTTATTTTAATTATTTTGGTGTTTGTTTGTTTTTTAGTTTTGTTTCTCTTTCAAGGGGGGAGAGGCACTGGTGCCTTGGCCCCCTCTTGAAAGCGAAACACTTTTAAGGAAAGGGAAGTCAGCGGGTGGAGCGCCATCTGCTGACTTTGCTTCCCTGGGAATGGGTTCACTTTCAAGGGGGGGCCAAGGCACCAGTGCCTTGGCCGCCTCTTGAAAGCAAAACACTTACTCGTAAAGTAAAGGCAGTGGTCGGAGCGCCGTTCACTGCCTTTGCTTTGGGGAGGAATTGTTTCGCTTTCAAGGGGGGGGAGGCACTGATGCCTTCGCCCTCCCTTGAAAGTGAAACACTTACTCGGAAAGTAAAGGCAGCGGCCGGAACACCGTTCGCTGCCTTTCCTTTGCGGAGGAATTGTTTCGCTTTCGAGGGGGGGAAGGCATCAGTACCTTTCCCCCCTTGAATCCCCCCTGTGTTTGTGTTTTTTCCCCACCCTGGCTCAACTTTTCTTGAGGCCAGTGGCGGTCTCGCCATGTCTTCGGTGGGGTAGTGTGGAGGAGAGGGAGTCCCTCTCCTCCCCATTTCTCCATGAAAGAAGGCCGGCGGGTGTTTGCGTGGCTGTGTGGTGCTGCATCCGCCTGCGGTGGACTTGCCCTCATGTTGTGCTTTTTATTTTTATTTTTTGTGCGGCGGCCTTCTCAGCGTTCTGCGCGCTCATGGTGCACAGGACTCTGCGGCTTGCAGTTATGGGTTTGTGCATTCCGTTTGTGCGGCGGTTTTCCCCCCCTGCGGCTCCATTTTGATTGGCCACGGTACATTTCCGAACGTTCCTTTTGCTCGCGCCTCTCAGCCTGATTGGCTGTGGCACGGCACATAGGATGTTGGGAAGTGAAGTCCTTTTTCTTTGTTTGCGTTCGGGGGGGCTCCTGCCCCACTGGCGCAAAATTCAACCCGACAGTTACCTGTGAACCTGGTTCAGGCGAGTGAATGTATACTTGGTACAGGATTCTTTGTCACATTCCAACGGTTAACACACAGATTTAAGGGTATAGAAGTGGCACAGCGGGGGTGGTGGGTAATATTGCTATGTTTTAAAGGGTTTTTTATTGGTTTATATTGGTTTTAACTTGTGTACACTACCCAGAGTCCATTGGATGGGGTGGTATATAAATGAATTCACCAAGAGGTGTCTTTGTTTTGGCAGTTTAAAGTCAGACCTAGATACGAAAGAAGAACAATCAGACAATTACAGAACTGATTTATTGTGAAAACTACAAACTCAGAAGAAACAGTGAAATTACAGTATGTGCTGTAATAAAAACTTTGACTGTATAATATCTATCAGACTTCATGGAAAGTTTATCAGCATAACTATTAGTGCTATTCATGCTTAGGTTCCAACTACAGATGCTAAAGGAGAAACTGAAAGCTTTTTTTCAAGTGTTGAGGATGAAATTTATTATCAACAGGATTTGTTGATAATCATGAGTGACTGAAAAGCACAAGTAGGAAATAAATAAAGCAGAAGACAATATCACTTGAACAGTAGACCTAGGATACGGAACTGAAGCAAGGAAGTGAATCATGAAATTCTGTTAATGCAACAATATACAAATAGATGTTTCAGGCAAAGTGACATACACATGGATATCACCAGATGGCCAATAGAGAAATCAAATACTGTAGATTATATAATTGAAACCAGAAGACAGAAAAGATTTATTCTCTTGACAATACCAGGAACAGGAGCAGATAATATAGATCATGAATTTTTAATACTGTATCTAAATCCCAGACAAAGCAGAAGAACACTAAAATAGTCACAAGGCCAAAATCTTAATCCTGAAAATTTATAAAGAACATAGTTGCTTTATTGAACACATTTGCATCACAATCCAGAAAAATGGTTGATTGAAACCCATATCTGTCAAGTTCCAGCCGCAAAAATAAGGGAACTTTTCCTGGGGCAGGCACCCATGCATGTTGCCTCCAATGGGTGTGCATATGCAGTAACCTCTTCGTGCATGTGCACCGCTGCCTCAAATGAGCGTGCATGTGCAGTAACCCCTTTGTGCATGCGCAGTTACCACTTTGTGCATGCACACCACTGCCTCCAATGGGCATGCACGTGCAGTAACCCCTTCATGCAAGCAGAGCCACCCCTCATGCACATGCACTGCCCCTCTGACGGGCGCACATGTGCAGTAACCCCTTCACATATGCACACCAACCCTTCACGTATGTGCACCGCCTCCTCTGATGGGCGTGCATGCACAGTACCCACCCACCCTCTGACCACTCCAAATTCGGGATGACGGCGGGAAAGAAGGGGAAAGAGGGGTAAAATATGGGATTTCCCGGGCAAAATGGGATACTTGACAGTTATGTTGAAACCTGAGATATTAGCAAGGAAGAATGTGGTCCAGAAATATGGTCTTAATCTTGAATGCAACTTTTTAATATCATGCATATAAGGATGAAAAGAACTACAGTATTGTAAGAATCCTTGAAAAGAAATGAAAAAGAAAAAAGTTTTGAGAAATCAAAGGGAAATGTTAAACAAAATTAGGAATGTAAAAAGAACAGGGGAATAGAAGGGGCGTTAACCATTGGTATCCGGCATGTACACCCACACCCGTCCCTAGTATCCCATATCTAGTCACCCGCACTTACCTTAACACCACCCGAGCCTCGCCGCAAGGGTCCGCCAGCAGCGAGTGGGGCAACCACCCCATGAACGCAAACAAAAAAATAAAAACTACAAGGCCCAGCATCCTCCATGCTGCGCCACCCCTCAGCCAATGAGGCTGAAGGGTGCGAGCGCAGAGGAGGCGGGGCAGCCGGCACGCCGGCTTAAAAATAAACCACGCCGAGGGGAAAGACCCAGCCAGCAAAATGGCATATTCCTTCAAAGAAAATTGAATAAATTAACAGATGTTAATAAAAAATAACAGACTGAATAATCTTGTTCTAACTTGAACCAGTGAATTGCTTCATTATTTATTATCAAAATACAATTTACTAATATTACTGCTGCCTTCACAGCCAGTCCATCTGGCATGGCCTCTTCTGCCTCCATGACCGTTGGGAATCAGAAAGTAGTTCCTCCTCTGCTCATTTTGCAGTTGGGCTCAATATGATGTTTTCCAGTGGCATTTCCTCCACTGTGGGGACCATTACCCAACCTAAAGGGAATCATCTGCCCATAGCCATTGACCCTTTGAGGGAGTCAGGTTAGTTAACTGCCACCTGACACTCAGCATTGAGTTGCTGGCTGTACAGTCTACTCCATTACTGTAGCGGGATGTTCAGCCAGATGGAGGTTGTTGAATCTTGCATGTCTCACTTGGTGTGTGCTGCAGGGGATGGCTCCATGATCAGTGTGTGGGTCACTTCATGGCAAGCTGGGATCCACCTTAAACAAATTCATGCCAATGGCATTTTTCCTGCTTTGTGTGTGTGTGTGTGTGTGGGGGGGGATTCTCGATTGCGAGTCAACTATGAACATTACTACTAGTGGTCATTTCTTGTGCTTTGCTTAGCAGCATCAGGAAGGAAAAGAATTATCATGAATTATTGTTAACTATATTACAGCTTTCTGAATGTTCAAGTGCAAGCATTTCCTCAGATAAATAATAGACTTCTTTGAAGTGTCTCTGCATTACACAAGTTAAATACAACTTGCTTTAACTTTCAACAAGCTTAAAAGATATTGATTTTGGAATAATCAGAAATAGGGTTGCTAGATAAGCAGCTTTCCCCTGAGATTTTAGGACCAAATCCTGGGACAGGGGAGAAAACCCTTGTCACAGAGGAAGGGTAAACAAGTGCTAAAAAGGGTCTCCCCAACCACACCCACCCCAGATCCTGTACCATTGCTCTCAAGGCTCATGCAACTAAAAGGCATAACTTGTGACTTTGGTGTTCAATTTCCTCCCTTGCTCCAGATGGGCCTTACACTGGATGCCAATCAATAGCAATTACTGTATGTTTAAATGCCACCCCATAGCACTTAGTGCACTATCTAGGCAGTTCACAAGTTAATTAGCATTTTTGCCTCCAACATGCTGAGTAATCATTTTACCAATCTTGGAAGGATGGAAGGCTGAGTTAACCTTGATCCCTGTCAGGATCAAATTTACAATGTCAGCAGTTATGGCTGCAATACAGCAGTTTATCCACTATGCCACCAGGACACTTGTTACAGGTTAAAAGACTTAATCAACTGTCATTTGTCACATGTGCTAAAAGAAAAATAGGGGCATGTAAGATAAAGGTTGCCCTTGCTCAAAAGCCAGTCGTATCCAACTCTAGGATTTGGTGCTCATCTCTGTTTATAGCCAAAGAGCCAGCACTCTTATTTCCATGGTCATGTGGTAGACATGACTAGACATCACCTTGTGGTTACTTTGGTTTTAACCCATATTAGTTAAAATTTAAACAGTATATTCTCACTGGATTTTCACTTATGAAAAACTAAATTCCAGCAGAAATTCCACTCAGCAGCTTCCTGAAAATCTTGACATTCCTACAGAAAACTGGCCATCTTAAGAAGGATATTGACCACATCAAAAGACCTCAAAAGAAAAATATAAAAATAGGAAACAAGCCTTATGGCAGACCTAGATGGAAGCAATGTCCCCATGTATACACTAGCATCATGATTATAATATTTAACGATATTTATCTTGTACAATATTGACATGCATGGAGCTCCAAATGCAGACTGGTCTGATATACTTTCCAGCAACTTGCCAGACTGTAGTTGAAGCTTCTGCAGGCAAATCTTCTTTCCTGTGTAAATCCTGAATAGTATACTGATCATTATTCACAAATTTAGAGAATAATGACTTCATACATTCAAACCTGATGTGTGTTGTCATTTGCCATTAATGTCCTATTGCTTTTTACACAGAAAATAACAAACCACTTACACTGGATCTGAGATTCACTGCATGGAATATATTTGTACTGTACTCTATTTCCTAAAAGATTAAAGAGAATCATGAACACGGGAAGCAGTTGCACATTTTTTCTCGAACTTGCATGCCTATTGATATAAAAGCAGCTTGTCAATGTGATAACATACTGACTTGGTTAGAGAAGCAGTTTGTTCCACACACCATGGTCCATCACCAGAGTATGGGGTTATATTCCTCCCTGCCAGTTTCAACATAGACTAGAGTAGAAATGATCTGGAATTGTCCAGGTTGTGGTAGTCCCTCTGCTGTGGGAGAGAAAACAAATCACCTATTCCTGTGATGATGAACCTTGGCATTCCAGGTGTCATTGGACTTTAATAACCAGAATCCCAACTCAGCATTCCTGCTGATCAGGGTTTCTGGGTATTGAAGTTCAAGAACACCTGGAATGCCAAGGTTCGCCATCACTGATTCTATGCAGTGGACCAGTGGGGGTCTGTGTATTTCCTTTTGCTAGACTGTATTGTACTGTACTGCCTTCCTGTCAGTCACATATCCAATGGCACCAGTGACTTTTATATTCATCAAAACTTGAAAAACCTTCCAATTAGCACACCACCATCTTTCATGCAAAACAATAACTGGACACAGCTCTGATGCCAGAAATGCCAATACTCAAAAACTAGTGGGGAATATTTAGGTCTCTCATGACATTAAAAAACTGGCCATTCTTGAATAAAACAACAATTGTAAAGAAATTTGTAAGAAACAGAAAATGGTAAGGAATAAGAATTCATTAAGAAGTTCAATTCTGTCTTCTGTGGTTTGAACAAAGATAAAAGCTGTTGATCATAATTTTTCTCCCATCCCTCCAAGCATGTGTATTAAAAATTGCTTACTGGAGTAACACTCATTAGGGTTGTCATAATTCTCTCCCGCCAAACCAGGACAGCCATGTGACAACATTGCATTCTTCATCACTTGTACCCTCTGTAAAACTCACTGAATAAAGCAGAGTAATTGCAGATTTGCAGTATGAAAGCCTTGTTTGGAAACATGTATATACTACTAGAAGATGATTCTGCACTCTACTTGCTCAATCTTTTCATTTAGAAAGTATTTACCCAGATGATTAAAAAAAAGAAAAATTAAGTAAAGGAATGGCTCCTTCATCTTTTTAATAACTGTTGGATGAGAAATGAAATCCCAAACATATGGCAGAAGACAAAAGTAATTGCTATTCTGAAACCAGACAAAGAACCATCAAATCCCATAAAAATTCCAGAACAGACAGGATTTAGACCTGGCAAGAGCTGTATGGCTCAAATCTTAAATCTAACCCTTGATATAGAAGATGGTTTTGAAACACAGAAAATAACCGGATCAACACTTGTCAACTTTACAGCAGCATGACACCATCTACCATGAATTGCTTCTCAAAAGGTTCTATCTCATTACTATAAAGATCATGGACTAAGATAAATGATTTTGCTTGAAAATAGAAGATTCTTTCTTGAAAACAACATACTTTGCTGAATGGACGTTTGACAAAGAGCACCTGTCATAGGACAAGATTCTTTGCAGAACATCTGGAAATCATTTAAGAGGTCTCAAAGCAAAGGACCAGTTTTCTGGGAATTTGGAGACATTTATCTGCATGCAATTTATGCCCAAGCATGTGTACAAGAGATGGAACATATAGCTAAGGTAACACTGCTGAAGTCGTCCACTTTTGATAATTTTAAAAAAACAATCTAACTGTACAACACTGTGATATAAACTAAGAAGAGAATCAATCAATCAGAAGGTTTATTTCAAGACCAAGTAGTAGATACACAAGAAACTAGAAAAGAATACACTCAATAACATGGGTTTGTTATTCTGAACCAATGCCACACATAGATGTCTAATAAGTTTAAACATTCAGATTATTAGTAAGATCCTCTACTCAGTGATGGCGAACCTTGGTACTCCAGCTGTTCTTGAACGTCAATTCCCAGAAGCCCTGATGGGCAGGAGTGCTGAGTTGGGCTTCTGGTAATTGAAGTCCAAAAACAGCTGGAGCGCCAGGGTTCACGATCATGGCTCTATGTGTTCAGGAGGAAGCTCAGGCTTCAGGAAAATAAATACTGTATATACTCCTATGCTATGAGGTTGTGTATGTAAAAGGCATCATAAACCATGATATTTCCAATTCTTCTTCTGATCAGAGGGGTACAATGCACCTGCAAAATTCAGCTCATAATCTAAATCCAAAACTGTAGAAGATTCAATGTAGTGCCTATCAAATCCATTTTGATAAACAAGAGTGACATCTACCGTCAGAAAAAGATATGACTACATATTTAAGTCATAAACTTGTCATTTAGGCAACAGAGCAGAAAAATGTGTTTCCAGCTGTTATAACCGAGTCAGAGACCAATACACTAATTTTAAAAAATCAAGCATTTTAAAAGCACAATGAACTGATAAAGAAAACATATAAAGACTGGCATGTTTCTTTTGAAATATCAGTTAAGAAATTATATGGTGATTAAGACAGAAAATAATGCAAGAAATATTGTGGTATGTAATGCTGTATCTATTCAGAGACAAATACCTCACATTCAGTTGTAACTACTTTCAAGTAACTGATTTTACAGCCTCCTTCATAGTCTCTTATTAATCTAGCAGGATTCAATACTTAAACAAAATGTGTGTGTGTGTGTTTCTCCTGCTTCTCCTAAACTGCGCAATATTGCCTTTCCCTAGGATATTCCAATTTTAGAATACCAACAAGAAGTATAGGACATGGCATCTATAGAAGCTCTAAGAGTTACTTCCCAAATAACATTAAGGCTGAAATCCAATACACACTTACTTGATAATTAAACCCCTTTAAGCTGAAGAGGCTCAAGTGTCTAAGACGCTGACTGGGAGGCGAAAGGTCAGCAGTTCGATTCCCGAGTACTACAGGACGGAATGAGCTCCCATCTTTGTCCCAGCTCCTGCCAACCTAGCAGTTCAAAAGCAAGTAATTGCAAGTAGATAAATAGGGACCATTTCAGTGGGAAGATAATAGTGTTCCATGCCTGCCACATGACCACAGAAACGTCTGCAGAAGCAGACAGCGTTGGCTCTTCGGCTTTGAAACAGAGATGAGCACTGAACCCTAGAGTTGGATATGACTGGCTTTCGAGCAAGGGAAACCTTTACCTTTAACACAAAGGGACTTACCACTGATTGGATATGTGCAGTTTTGCAATGTCAGAGACTCTGGAGCATCTAGCAGGATTTGGATATGTGTAATAGCACTCTAGGAGACTGCGGTGGCTTACAGGTTAAGACGCTGAACTTGGCAACTGGAAGGTCAACAGGTCAGCAATTCAAGACCTGAATGCTGCATGATGGGGTGAACCCCCATCTCTGACCCAGCTCCTGCTAACCTAACAGTTTGAAAGCAAGAAATTGCACATAGGTAAATAGGTATCACTTCGGTGGGAAGGTAAACAATGTTCCGTGCACTCCTGGGTCTAGTTATGCCTGCCACATGTCCATGAAAACATTTGCAGATGCAGACAGCGCTGGCACTTTGGCGATGAATGGAGATGAACATTTTAGAGTGAAATACGACTGGCTTTCGAGCGAGGGCGACCTAATAATACTTTGATGTGTACATCCAGAGTGAAAAATGTACTCACTTCTATTTTGTTGTTGTTCAGTCGCACAGTCGATTCCGACCCTTTGCGACCCTATGGGCCATTGATCTCCAGGCACCCCTGTCCTCCACCATCCTCCTCAGCCCGCTCAGCTCGGTGCCCGCTGCATCCACAATGCCATCTAGCCATCTCATCCTTGGCCGTCCCCTTTTTCTTTTGCCCTCCACCCTTCCCAGCATCAAGGCTTTCTCAAGTGAATCCTCTCTTCTCATTTGGTGTCCAAAGTACTTCAGCTTCATCTTTACTATTTGACTTTCTAAGGAGCAGTCAGGACTGATTTCTTTCAAGATTGACCTATTAGTTCTCCTCACTGTCCAGGGGAATCTCAAAACTCTCCTCCAACACCACATCTCAAAGGCGTCTACTCTTCTGCACTCAGCCTTCCTAATGGTCCAGCTCTCGCAACCATACATTACCACCGAGAATACCATTGTTTTGACTATACGAATCTTTGTTTGCAAGGTGATTCTCTACTTTTCACTATTTTCCCCAGGTTTCTCATGGCTTGTCTCCCTAGAATCAGTTGCCTCTTTATTTCATGTCTGCAGTCACCATCTGCAGTGATCCTAGATCCCAAGAAAGTAAAATCCATCACTGCTTCTACTTCTTCCCCATCTACTTTCCAGGTGCTGATAGGGCCTGTTGCCATTATCTTGGTTTTCTTGATGTTAAGTCTCAGGCCAGCTTTTGCACTCTCTTCTTTCAACCTAATCAGGAGCTTCTTTAAATCTTCCTCACTTTCTGCCGTTAGGGTGGTATTGTCTGCATATCTCAAATTGTTGATGTTTCTCCCAGCAATTTTTATCCCATATTGTGATTCCTCCATCCCTGCATTGCACATTATGTGCTAAGTGTATGGGTTGAAAAGGTAGGGTGATAAAATGCAGCCTTGTCTTACTCCTTTCCCTATTCCAAACCATTCTGTCATTCCGTGTTCTGTCCTAACTGTTGCTTCTTGACTCTTGTACAGATTTCTCATGAGGCATCTGAGGTGTTCTGGTATTCCCATTTCTTTAAGTACTTGCCACATTTTATTGTGGTCCACGCAGTCAAAGGCCTTGGTGTAGTCAATAAAGCAGAGGTATACTTGTTTCTGATATTCTTTTGTTTTCTCCATGATCCACCATATATTAGCAATGTGGTCTCTAGTCCCCCTGCCTCTTCTGAACCCCGCCTGCACCTCTGGCAATTCTCTCTCCACGTGCTGCTGAAGTCTATCCTGTATTATCTTGAGCATCACCTTGCTAGCGTGTGGGATGAGCACAATTGTTCGATAATTTAAACATTCTTTGGCACTACACTTCTTTGGGATTGGAATGTATAGTGATCTTTTCCAATCCTCTGGCCACTGTTTTGATTTCCAGATCTGCTGGCATATCGAATGCAGTAATTTGATTCCGTCATCTTTTGGAGCTTTGAAGAATTCAACTGGGATACTGTCATCTCCACTAGCTTTGTTGTTTGCTGTGCTTTTTAGGGCCTTTCTGACTTCACTCTCTAGGATGTCTGGCTCAAGTTCAATGTTCTCATCATTGTGATTATCAGGAGTATTGAGGTCCTTTTTGTAAAGTTCCTCTGTGTATTCTTTCCATCTTTTCTTAATCTCTTCTGCATCAGCTAACTCATTGCCGTCTTTGTCCCTTATCATGGTCATTTTTGCTTTGAATGTTCCCTTGATTTCCCCAATTTTTTGGAAAAGATCTCTAGTTCAGCCTCTTGTGTTGTTTTCCTCTATTTCTTTGCACTGTTCATTTAAATAGATTTCCTTGTCTCTCCTTGCTTCTCTTTGAAATTCTGTGTTCAAGTGACTGTATTTTTTCTTTTCTCCTTTGCCTTTTGCATTCCTTCTTTCCTTTGCTATTTTAAGAGCCTCATCAGACAACCACTTTGCTTTCTTATGCTTCTTTTCTTTTGGTATGGTTTTCCTTGCTGCCTCCTGCATGATGTCCCGCACATCTGCCCATATTTCTTCTGGTACTCTGTCTATCAATTCCAAACCATTAAATCTGTTCCTCACCTCCACTGTGTATTCCTTAGGGATGTTGTCTAGGTCATATCTGTCTGGCCTGATTGTTTTCCCTATTTTCTTTAGCCTAAGTCTGAATTTTGCTATTAGTTGGTTGTGATCTGAGCCACAGTTTGCTCCAGGTCTTGTTTTTGCTGACTGAATGGAGGTTCTCCATCTTTGGCTGTAGAGTATGTAATCAATCTGGTTTCGATGTTGGCCATCTCGTGATGTCCATGTGTAAAGTCGCCTCTTGTGTTGCCACTTCTATACTATGAAAGAAACCCATATCTTTTTTTGACATAGTGATTAGTCTTCAACTTGGAAAACTGGATCACACAGCTGTCTGTTTATGTAACTACGTCATAATATACAGGTATATCCTTTTAAAAGGATTTTTCTTTTTAAAATAAGTACCACTTGATGGCAGTGTTGCATGCTGCATACATGAGGAAAACTCAATACAGTACTGTAAATATCTGAGTAAGCTAGCTTCCTATTGGAAAGTAAATGCCCAACTAACCATGACACTCATAAAGCTCAGTGAGACCCACAAAGAAAAGTCCAAATGTTTACCCTCTTTAAATGTAAAACAACAACTAAGATTTTTGTGGCACCCTAAAAATTAAGCCCCAAATCCTATTGTATAATATCATGCATCCAAGAGCAGGCATACATTTTGGCAGCCACCATACATACAGATGCATAAGTGAGTTCATAACCAGTTGTGCAACATGGGCATATCAGAACATACAGTGGCCAGCCAGCAACATCACACACACTACTTGCTCAATTTCTGATTTATGCTATACAATACCCAAAAAGGACTCTGGCTCAAAGGTTTTATTTGATGTAAAGTTCTGTGGATTTCAGCCCTCTTCATCAAATGCCAAGTGGGCTCAAACCCACAAATGTTTATACCAAATAAAACTTGTTTGTCTTTAAGATGCTACAAGTCTGTCCTTTATGCTTTCACAAGCTAAAGACCAATGTAACTTCCTTTCTGGAAGCAATAATGAATTTGTTTCATTTTATACAATTCACAGACAGTTTTTAATACATTGTTGCAAACCATCAATAGCACATCATGACCAAGGTACAGTAGATTGTTTGATGCATGGACTTTTCTGAAGTAGCACACCACACATGGAATATACTTGCAACAGACATCAGGTTGGCTTTATCTCTCTTGAGAAATAAATTGTTCCTTAAATGTAATTTTTCAGAGCTAGAAATGGTTGTGCTCTATTACACATTGTCCCAGGTGGTGCTCCTCTTTATATGCTCAAATGCGATTACAGGGAAAACTAAAGCAGGTTTTGGTGCTGAACATATCTCCCATACGTATATAAAATCAAGTATCCTGTTGTTTAACTCCAAATGCTCAGGTATTCCTCCTTGATCTTCCAATGTCTCAGTAGTTTATTGTTCCCAACCTATGTTACATTCTACTTTCTTCTAGTCATTTCTTCTGTTGGAAAAATGTAATTCTTGCTTCTTTAACACTGGGTATCTGTGGGGAATACATTTGTTATATGCCATAAAGTTAGGGTTTCCCCCCCTTATTCCACAACTCACAGTTTTTCAGACTCTGCCCCTGACTTCCTTCCTGCTGCTTCCTTTACTTCCTTTCTCCTTCATTTTCTGCTATCCAGAAGAAAGTCATGAACTATAAGTAGAACTTTTTTTGTTTCCTTTAAAACTGCAGTGGCTCAAGTGACTAAGACGCTGACTGGGAGGCGGAAGGTCAGCAGTTCGATTCCTGAGTACTGCAGGACGGAATGAGCTCCTGTCTTTGTCCCAGCTCCTGCCAACCTAGCAGTTCGAAAGCAAGAAATTGCAAGTAGATAAATAGGGACCACTTTGGTGGGTAGGTAAACCGCGTTCCATGCACTCCGGTGTCTAGTCATGCCTGCCACATGACCATGGAAACATCTGCAGAAGCAGACAGCACTGGATCTTCGGCTTTGAAACAGATATGAGCACTGAACCCTAGAATCAGATATGACTGGCTTTTGAGGAAGGGAAACCTTTACCTTTGCCTTTACTAAGCACCCAGTCTGATTATTATTACTGTATTCCTTTTCCAAGGGAAGGGGTGAATTGGACAGAACTCTTCATACTTTGCTCTGAATTTTTTAAAGGTTTCCCTTGCTCAAAAGCCAGTCGTATCTGACTCTAGGGTTTAGTGCTCATCTGTTTCAAAGCCAAAGAACCAGCGCTGTCTGCTTCTGCACTTTTCTGTGGTCATGTGGCAGGTATGACTAGACACCGGAGCACACGGAATGCTGTTTCCTTCCCACCAAAGTGGTCCCTATTTATATACTTGCAATTTCTTGCTTTCGAACTGCTAGGTTTGCAGGAGCTGGGACAAAGACAGGAGCTCATTCCACCCTGCAGTACTTGGGAATCGAACTGCTGACCTTCCACCTCCCAGTCAGTGTCTTAGCCATTTGAGCCACTGCAGTCCCTGAATTTTATTTTTTTTCCTAAATCCTCCAACACCTTTTGCTTTCTAAACACACGAACTTACACCTATAACTTATCATCTAGCTCAGTGATGGTGAACCTTTTAGAGACCAAGTGCCCAAACTGCAACCCCAAACCCATTTATTTATCGCACAGAGATGCCACACCACAGGCGGGGCCCAGAGGACAAAGTGAATGTTAGTGAATGAAAAACATATGTGGTGCTTAGAAGCATGTATGTATCAGAGGGAGATGAAATCAGTGTTATTTGCTATGCAGACTGGGAATAAGTACCTCCTTATAATGATAAATCAAATGCTTCAATTTAATTTCCAAATCAATATTTACAAAGAGCTAAACCAGTAAAAAAGGGCTTGACTGAGCTTGTCAACTGGAAGTTTGAGACCTGAGTGCTGCGCAATGGAGTAATCCCCATTGTCTGTCCCAGTTCCTGCCAACCTAGCCGTTTGAAAGCAAGAAATTGCAGGTAGATAAATAGGTACCTATTCTGTGGGGAAAGTAACAATATTCTGTGCATGTCTAGTTATGCCTGCCACATCTCAGCTGTCTGTTCTAAATACTGGAAAAATGGAAACCTGTAACAATATGCTGCAAAGTGAAATGCTCTAGTTCACCATGTTTGACAAACAACAAACCATTCCCCTTTTCAAAATACTGTATTCTGCTCTGACATTTTACAATTGTGGTGTAGACTTCATGGTGGTACTGGGTGAATGTGTAGGGTCCAGAGATTGGAGCAGGAGTGCCCAAACATTTCATGCTGTGGGCTGGTCACGTGGTCGAGTGTAATGGTCACTTGGTTCCTCCCACCTGGAAGCGGAAATAAAAAGTGCATGCGCATGAGCAGAACACATTCATGCAGGCACAGAACACTGCTGCAAATGACTCCATGGCTGTCATAAACACATTTACAACAGCTGTGGGGTAATTTATGGCAGCGTTCTGTGCATGCACTGGCACATTCAGTGCATGCACAGGTGTGTTCTGTGCACACTCATGCACATTTTACTTCTGCTTCCAGGAGCAGCGTGGGTGGCTTGGGCTGGATTAACTGGTGCCACAGGCCAGATCCAGCCCACAGGCCATAGTTTGGGCACTCCTGGATTAGAGGAAGGAAGAAACAGCACAAAAAACAACATCAAAGGAGGCAAGCAATGCATTGGTACCAACAAAGTGGCAGCAAAGGTCAAGAGTTCTGCAATGAAAGGGCAACCCATACAGGTCCCCACAAGATCTCATTAAGGGCTATCTTTTGGCTAACTAGCCCATTTGAAGGCTTGCTCAGTCCAAGTCCAATTTGAAGAACTATGTGAAAGAGAACAGGTGTCTAGAACCTGTCCATACATTCTTAACACCTAGATAGCAGGCTAGTCATGGTTTTCCCCTACTAAGCTGAATTTCTATTTCATTATGGTTTCTGAAGTTGTGTCTTTATATACACATTTTTCATATGATTTCATCATAATATGCTCTCTTTTTGTGAGATCAAAACCATTTTTGGGTTGTAAAATTCAATTCAGAATTTAGCAGACCTAAAATAAAAAATCATCCATCTCTGTCCACATGCATTAATAAAGAAATAATAAAATCCTGTCTTAATATAAATATGTCTTCCTCCGGTTTTTGAACTGCAGTCTTATTCCTCAATCCACAATGAAGTTCAACTCAAAACTGTGACCTTTTATTGATTCCCAGAAGAGCATACCTGTCAAGATATGAAATAAATCCATCTTCAAATGAAATTAATCAGGCAGGTCAAGGTTTGTAGGAAATGTCCACCATATAAAGTAAAGGAAATATTGGTTTATAATGCTGTAATCTCAGCAGCATGAAGATAATGGATGCAAATGTCAACATCTTATATTATAATGAAAGTGGATGTAAATTTGTAGATGCTTATTATAATCTGACCTATATCAGTTGCTTGGACTGAATGTGAAGAGAAAACAGAACGAAGAGACCAATTACCGTTCTCATGTGTGTAATCCTAAAAGCTACTATAAAATGTTATTATATCGAATTAAGTTTAAATAGGACAGACATTTTCTTTCTGAATTTCCTTAACTTCATAAATAAAATTTCCTTAACTTCATAAATAAAAATGCTAAATGTTCCTAATTTGTTTTTTTACATTTGATTGAATTCAGCAGTATTCAAGCACAGAATTGTTTGGAATAGATTATTGTTGACATGGCAACAGAAATTAGAAGGCAAAGTCTAGGCCTTTGTTTGTAAGTGAAGGACATGTTTTGTTGAACATTCTGCCTAATCTGTTCTTTACTCTTCACTTTCCTAATTTTCATGTCCCTCTGAAGGCTAGATGCCATTTATGGCCATTCTGACTTTGAATGTGGGAGATCTGATATGTCATGCCAAACCAGTCCACACAATTCTTTAATCAAGATATTCTTCTTTCTTGTACTTCTTTTCCTGTTCATTATACCTTCAATGCTCAGCTGCAACAGTCTGTGTTTTTTGTTTCTCACTGTGACCAAAATATTCTGTTTTTCTGCATTTTTTCCCTGAATTTTAAGACTTCCTCATTTTTATTCATATCTCATAATAGTTCTCCATTGGTCAGGCTCTGAATCCAGTAAATGCTCCATATCTACCCATGCCTTCAACAAAAGCAAATCACTGCTTCATAATAGCCCAAGCAGTCCTCTGCATTTTGAAGCCTTATTTATTTCTTTAGAATATTTGTATGCTGCTTTTTCTTACAGTGACCTACAGGGCAGCTTGCAACAATGACAGAACAAAACCAGCATTAAAACCAGCATATCGGGACAAGAATCACTGATAATTATTGCAGGTAGCAAAAATATCAACTGAGTATCTGGCTTCTTCAAGGTTCTGCTTGAAAGAGTAAATATAACTGTACAGTTCTTCATTTTCTATTAACAAAAACCAGGAATGCCCTCCCACAACTCACAACTACTTATAATCCAGCACAACGTAAATATACATCTTATGGGTACATGTTTATTGTTTGGTGATTTTTTTTATATTTGTACATTTGTTGTGTCTTCTCCCACTGTGTTTAGTTATTATTGTTTTATTTTTGTTTTGTTAACTGCCTTGATTTTTTAAAAGTAGAACAAATATTTCAAACTCAAAGATATTAGTGAAAAAATAAGTAACCAGGATTGGAAGAAAACATGGGATATGTGAACCTTGAAATCTGTTGGAAAGAAAGAACTGTGTCTTAAAAGAACTCGCCTATGAATACATAAGGTGCAATGTAACTAGTCATATAAAGAACTAATTTCAAATTTGTAAACAGAATCAAAATTAAAGATAGCTATGAAATAGAAAATGCAGTATGATTTTCAATTAAAAATATAAACAGGTTTTGGACACTGCTATTAATGATAAATTAACTTTTAATATTAAAGTTAAGAGGAGGCTATCAAACCAGAATAATTGTAAAGATATTTGAGGCCAATTTATAGATTATCTGTTATTAAAGGGGAAAGGTTCATGGTTTGAACTGCAGACGTTTTGTCAAATCTAAAAGGATAATTTTCTCCACAATGCTACATGCATTCTCATTTGAGGAGGAGGGAATGGTTATACTGACAGGAAAGGTTTTCTATCCCAGGATCCAAATGGCTGTAATAAATGGAATTACCTCATTTGCAGACTCTTCCAAGCCTTCATCCTGGCTGGCATCTTCTGCAGCCGGCTGGCAATTTAAAAAGAGGGAAATAAATGTTATGAAGAGACAGAACAAATATGGGAAACAATGAAGCTGTACACAAAATATGTAGATTTTTAAAAATAAATCAATAATTGTTACAATATTATGCATAATTTATAAACCCTTATTGTTAATAACCCTTATTGATGGCAGAATCAGTGACTAACAGCAGTATTATCTTATTTATCACATTGCATTGGTGTTCCAACATGCACTGATCCTACTTTATCCTCCCAATAATTTGCTGGAAGGAGTAGATTAGCATGAGAGATGGTGCTAAATGGCTCTCAACACTGAATAACTAAATTAGTAATTATAATTACTCAAGGGATTACAAGAGATATCCCAGGATATATGACTGTTAATCATAAGAATCCTGATTGCAATCCAGACAAGCAAAAACAAATATAATTACTATTGATTTCAATGGAAAAGAAGAATCCTTCCTATCAAGTCAAATCAACATTAAAATAGATGACTCTGATGGCTAAAATGCTGAACAAGAAATAGCATGCTTGTGAGTAAACAATAGCAATATGTAGTCAAATGTATTCGCTGGCTAGGCCAGACCAGAGAAATATAGCTAGATATGTCTTTCTTGTTTTATATTGGGAAAGGAACAAGTAAAAAAAATGTTACTTTTTTCTATTTTGTACCTGGTGCTGAACTTTTCTATTTTTTCATCTGAATAAACCTTATTAAACTGAAGGTGTATACTTATTCATAGAGCTTAAGCTGGTGGGACAATTCCAGTTCCTTTATTTCATTATTGGCAGTGCTACAATTAAGCTAATTCACATTGCATGTCCTATCTGATCTCGCTGGTTTGTAAGCATAAACAGTTAGTGATTGAAACCTATCATACGGTAGATTTCTCTAGTTGGAGCAGGACCATAGGTACTCTGAAGCAGCCAAAGGTTTATGTGGGCTTCCTAAATGGGTACAAGTCACTGGAAGATGGAACAAGTCCTATGATAGTGGAATAATTGAGTTGTATTACCTTACAATGGCCAACTCCTAGGAATGTAAAGGTATACTTAAATATTAGTGGCACACTTACTTTTGTGAATAATAAAGGCCAGTACCCTGTTCAAGCCAGTGAAAAGTATCCCTGGTGTAAATGTGGTGGCTGTTACATTTAGGAACAAGCAACAGTGTAATTGGTTACATATCACTGTGTGTTGTTCCAGTGGAAGCACTTCTACCTCAGCATAGTACAACTACCACGCATCCAGCCTCAAGCAGTGTGTCTGTACTTGCACAATAGAATTTTGGCCAAAGTATACTATGCTATACAGAAGCTTAATGAGATCGTGCAGGTATTGCTGCAATACTAAACACACTTAATTTGGAGTAAATAATTTGGAGTACAGCCCTAAAAGATGATGGAATCAAACTACTGCATTCAATATGCCAGCAAATTTGGAAAACAAAACAGTGGCCACAGGATTGGAAAAGATCAGTGTACGTTCCAATCCCCAAAAAAAGGCAATGCCAAAGAATGCTCAAATTACCAAACAATTGTGCTCATCCCACATGCCAGCAAGGTGATGCTCAAGATAATACAGGATAGACTTCAACAACCTGTGGAGAGAGAATTACCAGAGGTGCAGGCCGGTTTCAGAAGAGGCAGGGGGACTAGAGACCACATTGCCAACATACGCTGGATCATGGAGAAAACAAAAGAATACCAGAAACGAGTCTACTTTTGTTTTATTATTGACTACACCAAGGCTTTTGACTGTGTGGACCACAACAAAATGTGGCAAGTAATTAAAGAGATGGGAATACCAGAACACCTCATATGCCTCATGAGAAATCTGTACATGAACCAAGAAGCAACAGTTAGGACAGAACACAGAATGACAGAGTGGTTTGGAATAGGAAAAGGAGTAAGACAAGGCTGCATTTTATCACCCTGCTTATTCAATCTATACACAAAGCACATAATGTGCAATGCAGGGATGGAGGAATCACAATATGGGATCAAAATTGCTGGGAGAAACATCAACAATTTGAGATATGCAGACAATACCACCTCAATGGCAGAAAGTGAGGAAGACCTAAAGAATCTCTTGATTGGGCTGAAGGAGGAGAGTGTAAAAGCTGGCTTGAGACTTACCGTATTTTCCGGCGTATAAGACAACTTTTTAACCCTGAAAAATCTGTGCCAAAGTTGGGGGTCATCTTATACGCCAGGTACTCTGGAGCCAGGGGCTGCCCGGCGGGGAAAGCCATTCGCCGCCGCTGCGTGAGGCCTCCGGAGCAAGGGGCTGCCAGGATACCACCACCCCCAGCCTTGCGGTGGAGGTGGTGAATGGCTTTCCTCGCCGGTCAGCTGCTGCTCCTCCTCCTCCTCCTCACTCCCAGCTGGGGGTGGTGGTGCGGAGGAGAAGGAGCATCAGCTGACTGGCGGGGAAAATCAGCCGCCACCGCGAGGCCTCCGGAGCAAGGGGCCGCCCGGATACCACCACCCTCAGCCTCGCGGCTGCGGCTGGCTCCCCCCCCCCCGCCGGTCAGCTGCTGCTCCTCCTCCTCACCCCCCCAACCCCGGCTGGGGTGGTGGTATCCATGAGCCACGCCTCCCCGCCCCCTTCACCGGTGGGGAAGGTAAAAGGAGCCGGTGAAGGGGGCGGGGATGCTGCAAGCTGCACCTCCCCGCCCCCTTCACCGGCGGGGAAGGTAAAAGGAGCCCCATCAGGCTCGGAGATGCCGCGAGCCGCACCTTCCTTTTACCTTCCCCACCAGTGAAAGGGGCGGGGAGTGCGGCTCGTGGCATCTCCGAGCCTGATGGGGCTCCTTTTACCTTTCCTGCCGGTGAAGGGGGTGGAGAGGTGCGGCTCGTGGTGGCTCCGAGCCCGACAGGGCTCCTTCTACCTTTCCCGCCGGTGAAGGGGGCAGGGATGCCACGAGCACATGTAACCAGCATGTTGGGGACAAAACTTAGTGGTTAAGGCGCTGAACTTGGAGACTGGAAGGTTGGGTTTCAATACCCAAATGCATGAAAGGAGCCTCATTCAGGCATCCCCTGAGTGGAGTTTCGCCAGCAAAAATCTTTTCAACCCAGAGTAACCGAAGATGCTGCCGTTGGAAGAGGGGTAGTCATACGGCGAGTATATTGCAAACTCTACATTTTAACTAGAAAAGTTGGGGGTCGTCTTATACGCCCAGTCGCCTTATACGCCGGAAAATATGGTAATATCAAGAAAACCAAGATAATGGCAACAGATCCGATTAGTCCCTGGAAAATAGATGGGGAAGAAGGAGAAGCAGTGACAGATTTTACTTTCCTGGGATCTAGGATCACTGCAGATGGCGACTGTAGCCATGAAATAAAAAGATGACCGATTATGGGGAGACAAGCTATGACAAACCTGGGGAGTACAAGTGATATCTCATACAATGTCCAAACTTGGTTCCACAAGTTTGGACTTTATACGGATTTGGACTTTGTATGAGGCATGCAAAATCCTATCTGTGATGCCTCACACAACGTCCAAATCCTTGCCGCGATGCCTCATACAATGTCTTTTCCATAGAGATACATTGTACTGTAACAGCACAGACTTCAGGGCAAAGTCAAGGAAACAGGCAGGAAACTGACAGAACTTTAAGAAATCATTGTCTAAAGGCTAAAAACATTACAAAAACATTTTAAACAACCCTGATTGTCTAAGAACCTGAAGAATGCTGCAAAAAAAAACAAAAAACAGGAATGCTTCTAAAAATTCTGATGAAAAAATTCGAAAAAATCCAAAACCGTGCTCAAAACCACTCCTAAACACTCTTTGCCTCATGCAAAACCCACAAGAGCAATGCATGCATGTGTCCTGCCTTTTATACTGCCCAGGCACAATGCAACCTGGAAAAAAACCCAATGCCTCATACAACGTTGCACGACTTTATATGAGACAATATTTTTCATGGGATTAGGCGGTGTTGTATGAATCCGATGTTATATGAAGCGGACTTTGTATGAGGTATTACTGTATAGTGAAAAGCAGAGACATCACCTTGAAAACAAAAATTCGCATAGTCAAAGCAATGGTATTCCTGGTGGTAATGTATGGGTGTGAGAGCTGGACCATTAGGAAGGCTGAGCGCAGAAGAATAGATGCATTTGAGATGTGGTGTTGGAGGAGAGTCCTGAGAGTCCCTTGGACAGCAAAGAGAACAAATAGGTCAATACTGGAAGAGATCAACCCTGACTGTTCATTGGAGGGACAAATAGTGAAGATGAAGCTAAAGTACTTTGGACATCAAATGAGAAGGGAGGACTCACTTGAGAAGGCCTTGATGCTGGGAAAGGTGGAGGGCAAGAGAAGAAGGGGGCATCCAAGGTTGAGATGGATAGATGGTATTGTGGACACAATGGGCACAGAGCTTGGTGGGCTGAGGAGAATGGTGGAGGACAGAGGTGCCTGGAGGAAAATGGTCCATGGGGTCGCAAAGGGTCGGAATCGACTGTGCGACTGAACAACAACAACACTGAATTTGTGACAGTTTACTTCTGACTAGTCATGTATAAATTTACTTAGTATAATATACACATTTGTTAAAATTGTTCAAAGCAAATGAAATATATTATCTAAAAATAAATAAAGAAAGCAACATCAGTCTAATCTTAAACCTCTTTACTCTGAAGTCCTATCATTTTTGGTGGGAATTGCATCACCAGTGAATAAGAATGATTTGTTTTTATTATGCAGGAACATGGATGAATAATCAAGAACAGGCTTGTTCAATTAACATCACAAGATTATGAATAAGTGTTCGAATATAAGTCAAGACAGACAGTACTTTGTAAAGCTGGAAAAATAACAGACTCTTTCTCTGAGGAAGAAAAGAACACAAGATACAGTCAGTAAGTTTTAGACATTATTCATGTAATTTGGGCTAAAAAATTTAACAGAACAGGACTTCCCAATCCAATAGGATAGTCCAAATACAGTACAGTAAAACCCCGGTTTACGATCAAGGTCCGTTCCGACAGCCTTCGTTGTAAACAAAAAAATTGTAAACTGAAGCATCCATAGGGATGCATTGGAAAATTAAAAAATGATCCTGAATTGATCATAGTAAACTGAAAAAAAACATTAAAAATTCATATTTATAAATATAAATTGTGCCCCTCCCCCTGTGCCCACACCAACAGCCGGGGAAGAAGAAGCCAGGGCAGGTTGAGGACTTTGCCGCCCCTCCCCCTGAGCCCTCATCAACATATTGTATCGTAATATAATGTATTGTTTTTAAGCTGCCTTGAGTCACTACAGTGAGTGGGCGGCAAGATAAATTTGAACTAATGAATCTTTACCTATTAAATGGTGGATGGGCTATGTGTGTCCGGCATGTGTGGCCACACCCATCCTGACTATCCTGTAATGAGCTGACCACACTTACCTTTTGACCCTGCGAGCATCGCCGCAAGAGTCCGGAACATACCTGTCAAGCTCGGCTCCGGGCATTACGGGACCTGCGCAGAACGGTTCTGCGCAGGTCCATTTCATGCATGCGTAAAAGCCGTTTATGCATGCATAGAATGGACATGCGCAGAACGGTTTTGCGCAGGTCTGTTGTACACATGCGTAGAAGGCTTTTACACATGCATACAACGGACCTGCGCAGAACTGCTCTGTGCAGGTCGCTTCTACGCATGCGTAGAAGGCTTTTATGCATGTGTACAATGGACCTGCGCAAAACAGTTCTGCGCTGGTTGGTTCTACGCATGCGTAGAAGGGTTCAACGCATGCGTAGAAAGGTTCAACGCATGCGTAGAAAGGTTCTATGCATGCGTAGAAAGGATCTGCGCAGAAGGGATGCACAGTAACGCCTTTCCCCCCGCTGCCAAGATCTGGGATAGCGGCAGCTCCAGACGGGAAAGGACAAAAATCGGTGCTGAAATATGGGAAATCCTGGCCAATACGGGATACTTGACAGGTATGGTCCAGAAGCCAAGAGTGGGGCCAACACCCCATGAACCCGAACCAAAAAAAAAACCTACGCTTCCCAACGTCCTCCATGCTGCGCCACCCCTCAGCCAATCAGGCTGAAGGAAGTGGACGTGGAGGAGGCCGGGAAAGCCGGCATGCACAAAATAAAAAACCGCTTCATGCAGCGGGAGCACAAGTTTGCCAAAGGCAGTGGGAGTGCAAGGTTGCCGAAGGCAGCCGCAGCCCTTCGCCGACCCCACCAAAGCTGCAGCGAGGACGGTGCTGGCCTTCTTCCCCAGGGCCATGGGGAGAAGAGGGGCTCCCCCTCCTCCCCACTACCCTGGTGAAGCGTCGGCGAGGCCGGCGCTGGCCTCAACTTACAGCGGTGGGGTAAGTTGAGGAGAAAATACAATGGCAGCAGGCAGTGATTCGTCAGGAGAGGTGCTCTCCCTGCTGGATCGCTGGCTGCCACCTTTGATTTTCCCCATTAACTGTTTCAAAGGCTGACATGAAGCAACCTTTGAAACAGTTAATGGGGAAATGCAAAGGCTTCAGCCAGCAATCCGTCAGAGGAGGCGCTCTCCCTGGTGGATCACTGGCTGCCGCCTTTCTATTACTCCCACTGGTTTCGTGTTAGCTCTTGAAACAGCAGTGGGGGTACTACAAAGGAAGCAGCCATCGATCCACCAGGGAGAGTGTCTCCCCTGACGAAACACTGCCTGCTGCCTTTGTATTTTCCCCTCAACTGTTTCGAAGGTTGACACAAAAAAAAACATTGAAACAGGTGAGGGGCAACAAAGGCCTCCCCCCCCCATGGCAGGGAAAGGGGGAAACAGAAAGCTTCCGCCTCCCACCCTTCCCTGCTTCCCCCCCCACACACACACACACACACACCAGACAGGGAAAGGGGGAAACAAACACTTACACCTCCCCCTTCCCTCCCTACTCACCCGGGCACAGCCTCCTCACCTGCAGCCTCCTCTCTCTCTCTCTCTCTCTCTCTCTCTCTCTCTCTCTCTCTCACACACACACACACACACACACACACACACACACACACACACACACACACACACACACACCTACCTGCTGGACTGCACATTCCAAAACTGCCTGGCAAGGCCGGGCACAATAGCTAGTTTTAATAAATAAATAATAATAAAATGGGACACAGTTTCCATAGGATTTGCTGTTGTAAACCATGGCAAACTTAAGTTAACCGAGGTGTTCGCAAACCAGGGTTTTACTGTAATTCTTTATTTAAGAAACAAAACCCCTCTTGTTCCAAATTAATGTTGCATTGTATACAGATACCCAATATACGAACAAAAATGTATCTTGCCTTTGAGACACAATTGTGAAATGCTACATACAACCAATACGCTCAACAAGCTTTGTGCTTTGTCATCATTGTTGTAGACTGCAACTCGTATCTGAGAATGCATTTTTCCCCTGAAGCAGGAAAAATACCAGTGGCGTGAATTTGTTTAAGGTGGATCCCATCTTGCCATGAAATGACCCACACACTATGATATCGGAGCCATCACCCACAGCACACATGAAGCGCGACATGCAGGATTTAGCACCGGGACTGCAATGGACCACCACAGCCTTGAGGATATTATCAAGGTGCGCCTTCATAGCCAGTCCATCTGGCATGGCCTCTTCCGCCTCCATGACTGTTGGGGATCAGAGTTCCTCCTCCACTTATTTTGCTGCTGGACCCAATATGATGGTTTCCAGTAGCATTTCTTCCACTAAGGGTGACCATCACCCTACCTAAAGGGGCTCACTCGCCCGTAGCCATTGCTTTGTAGACATTCTTAATATAACAATCCAATCCACAGGGGTTGTGGGACTGCAGTAGCTAAGTGGTTAAGAAGCTCGCCTTGTTAGTTGGAAGGTCAGCAATTTGGCCATTCGAGACCCAGGTACCACATGACGAATTGAGCGCCCGTCTCTGTAACAGCTCCTACGAACCTAGCAGATCGAAAGCAAGAAATTGCAAGTAGATAAATAGGGACCGATTTGGTGGGAGAAGATCTTGGGGACATAAAAGGAGCCTCATTCAAGCGTCCCCTGAGCGGAGTTTCTCCAACAAAAATCCTTTCAACCCAGAATAATTTCTGACACAAAAATTTTATTATCCAAAGGGGGAGTTCAGTTCCCAGAATCCTAAGTCAGTACATTGGCTGATCATTGTTTTCAGGAATTGACTTAGGCTTCTGGAAATTGAAGTCCAAAAATCAAAGGTTGGGAAACACTAATTTAGATATGCAAAAGATGCAGGAGGCAGGTGATACCTTTATTGGATCACTAATTTAGACAAATCCATCAACAATAAAGGATCCTCATGTTGTACAACTGCAGAGTTATCTGTCCAGAATAGTGTTTCAGTCATATCATATATATCATACATTCACTTAATATGTTACCTGAAAGAAAGAAAGAAAGAAAGAAAGAAGAGCCAGCTATCTAAGAATTATCACAGATAAGTTTGTGGTAACAACCAGCAGATTAGAAAAAGAGTTATTGATGGAGAATTGCTCGGTTTGTTCACCTGACAAACTCTTCTTTCTTTCTGATTAAAAGCCCACACTTGATTCATAAAGTTCAGTCACTGACACATAGATACAATCTGCACAGCAGAGCAGTTGTGGGTAAACACCTGGATAATGTGTATGATAGGGAAAGGAAATAATTGCAACAGCTGTGGAGGATAAACATAAGATCTTCTTTTTCTTTGTCTTGTTCTGCCGTATCCGAATCCAAATACAGTACAACCCCAGATAATGCTAAAACTTGGTTCCACGAGTCTTAGCGTTATCCAATTTTTAACATTATGCGATACATGCATTGCATAACATTAAAATCCTATGGGATGAATCACATAACATTAAAACTCCATAGAGATACATTGTAACTGGCACAGGCTTCAGGAAACATTATGCAATACATCCCATAGGATTTCAATGTTATGCGATACAATTTCCCCCCAGATTGCTTAACGTTATGCAGTTTTAGCATTATGTGGTGCAAACGTTATCCAAGGTATTACTGTATTGGCAATCCTCATGGTGATCAACTATGAAGACTGTCTTGAGAATATAATGCAGTGGTCTTTCATCTGCCTTCTGCATCACAACATTACACCTGTACCACTGATCCAGGCCAGTATTGATGAAGCTGCGGCCCTCCTTCAAGATGGATTCAAGTGGGATTTAATCCATTTGGGGACCATCACCCTTCCCTGTGGACTTCAGCACCCAAAGCCATTAGTCCTCAGGGTTTTTAGGTTAGTTAACTACTGCCTGATAGTCATTGTTGATTCGCTGGCAGTATGGCCTACTCTGTTACCATAACCTAGCCAAACACAATCTATATCATAATATAGAAACAAAATTCAAATATTTGGTGTGTAGTTTGGTCACAACACAATGCTGCAAGTGTATCCAAAATGAGAAGAAATTTAAAAGAGCAAGAAATGAATTCAAAACTAATAACATATGATTGCAATGCTCATTTGCTGCATCTCCTGAACTAGCCAAAGACTGCAGTGACCCAGATATAAACTGCTAAATTCAGCCAAAATAATCATTTTGCACAGCAGCTCTAAAAAGAATGGGTGGAGCCAAGCTAATGCTCCTGTAAAATGTAGTGGATTATTTTGAGCAGTAGATCAAGAACTGGCTTATTCTGAGAAAACAAATGGCACTTAGACAGTCCAAAATCCTTAACATTTAGCTCAAGAGAAATGTTGAACATAAGAAGTACAAAAAAGCAAAGTGGTTGTCAGATAAGGCTCTTAACATAGCAGAGGAAAGAAGGAACACAAAAGGCAAAGGAGAAAGGAAAAAATACAATCACTTAAATAATTTCAAAGAAAAGCAAGGAGAGATAAAGAAAGTTTTGTGTATGGGAACCAAGACACAGGACACAGCCTCGGGCTGGGTTAACTCAGGTTTATTGCATGGTGGACAGAGGGAACATGAGGTAATGGCGGATCAATAGCTCTTTATATACAGTAGTAATACATTTGAACGTGGTTCCACGATAGCCCATTGGCTACTGTCTTCGTGACGTCATTGCTGGTCACGCCCTTCTTGTCCAGGTGTAGGTGGTGGCGGGAAACTTCCCGCGCTGTGGCTCTTTGATGAGTTTGGACCAAGAGAGCTTGGACGCTCGCTGCTGCCAGCTGGTGGTCATTAGCTCGCGTCCTATTACAGGGATTATAGTGATACAACTGAAGGTTACATTGTTACTCGTAGGCAAGGTTACATTGGTTAAGATACATTGTTATCCCCTGTAGGAGGTTACACCATTAGAACACAACACTCCTCCCCCCTAGGATGAGACGAAGTCTCGAACTCAACACTCCTCCCCCCTAGGATGAGACGAAGTCTCTCAGCCAAGATGGCTTATTTCGAACACGCTGGGGTCTCGATGCGGGCTGCCTTTCCCTGGGTTTGCTACCTTCTCTTTGTCCCCTGGTTTCCTGTCCTGTAATTGGAGAGGGAGACTTGTTAGTGGCTTGCCGCGGCTCTGCGGCGTTGTTGGGAGGTGTGTGCTTTATTTGGGAAGAACCGGGGGCACTGGGGGCTAACGAAAAACCCCTCTTCTCGCTTGGATGGGTGGGGGAACACTCCCAAAAACCCCCCCGGCTCGCAAAATCAAAACCGGAATCAAAATCGGGGACAGCGGTCGCAAACTCCTCTCCCCCTCCCCCCGGCTCTGATAGAGCTGGCGTATCAAAAGGGTATGAGTCGGGACCGCTGCTGCTTTCCCCCCGTTTGGGACTGTTGTCCGTCGTTGTCTCCCCCTTGGGCTAAACGGGTGGGGGAAGACCCTAACGCTGAATTCTGTTGCTGAGCCCCACTGACCGGCCCCTCACTCACTCGGTGCCTAAGTTGGTCCGCATGCCTCCTCCAGAGGAGACCGGTGCTAGTCTCTACCCGGTACGATACTGGTCCCGTCTGCTCCACAACCGTCCCTGGTACCCAGGCTGGACCAGCGTTGGCGTAGTTCCTGCAGTGTATAGGATCGCTGACGGCGAAACCTTTCGAGACCGCTAACCCTATGTTTTTCCCTTTGTCCTCTACCCTCGTCGGGTCTAACCTGGACAGGAGCGTGGTCAGTTTCCGCCGCATCAGCAGCTCTGCCGGCGAGTAACCTGATGCTAAGGGGGTCACCCTATACGCTAATAAAAACTGGCATACTTGGTGATTTAGGTCCCCCGGGCCCATGCGCCGCAGCGCATCCTTTGTTGTACGCACCAGCCGTTCCACTTGGCCATTCGTGGCCGGGTGAAACGGCGCGGATGTGACATGCCGAATGGCGTTTGCCTCCATGAATGCCCTGAACTCAGCGGACGTGAAACAACTAGCGTTATCGCTGACCAGAGTGTCGGGTAAACCGAACGTGGAAAAGACTCTCCTTAGATGGCTAATTGTAGTGGCGGAGGACGTGCTCTTTACCGGAATAACCTCCAGCCACTTGGAGAACGCATCCACCACCAAGAGGAAAATGGTGCCTCGGAACGGGCCAGCGAAATCTACGTGCACTCTGGACCATGGCCCCCTTGCTGCGTCCCATTCCCTATGCGGGAGACGGGCCGCCTCCGGTCGGGAGCCCTGGCATGCCTCGCAAGTGCCAACCATGTGCTCTATGTCTGCGTCCAGCTGTGGCCACCAGAAGTAGCTCCGGGCCAGCGCCTTGGAACGGACGATGCCCGGGTGGCTGACGTGCAGCAGTTTGAGCATCCTCGGTCGTAGGGACGTAGGGACCACCACCCGTTGGCCCCACAAAAGGCACCCCCTCTCTAGGGACAACTCTATCTTTTTCCTAAAAAATGGGTCGAATTCCGTACCTGGGGATGACGCCGGCCACCCCTTCTGTACCCATGAGCTAACTTTCTCCAGCGTTCTATCCTTGCCTGTCGCCCTGGCAATGTCGGCTGGTACTATTGGGGGTGAATCTAAAACCTCTATTAACAATACCTGGTGGTCTCTCTCTACCCCTGCCATTTGGTCGCCCGACAAGGGCAAAGGAGACCTTGAGAGTGCGTCTGCATGGCTGATCTCCTTCCCGGGCCGGTATTCCAACTCATGTTGGTATGCGTTGAGAAAGATAGCCCACCGCAGCATTCTCGGGGACAGGATCTGTGGCGTGGGCTTATTTGCAGTGAAAATTCCTAACAGGGGCTTGTGATCGGTCACGATTTTGAACGGGCGACCATACAGAAAATCGTGAAATTTTTTGGTTCCCGCTACTATCACTAATGCCTCCCTGTCGGTCTGTGCGTAATTCCGCTCTGCTTGGGACAGGGACCTTGAATAAAACGCTATCGGGGCCTCTCTTCCGTCGACCAACACGTGGCAAAGCACCGCCCCCACCCCCACCGGGGATGCGTCACAGACTAAAACCACTGGCCGTTTGGGATCGAAATGCGTTAGGATTGCCTCGGAAGTTAGGAGTTGCTTCAACTCTTTGAACGCCCTCTCTTGCTCGTCACCCCACACCCATGTTTCCTCCTTTTTTAGCAACCGATGGAGCGGTTCGGCCACCGACGCCTTCCGTGGAAGGAAGGTGTGGTAAAAATTGAGGAGCCCCAGGAATGACTGTAGCTCGGTTTTGGATGTGGGGCGAGGAGCCTTCTTGATGGCGGCTACTTTGGATTTGGACGGCTTAATTCCCTCGGGTGTGACCCTGAACCCCAAAAACTCAACCTCTGTTTCGAAAAAAACGCATTTGTCTTTTCTCAGTCGCAGCCCCGCTTTCTCGAACACAGTCAGTACTTTATCCAATCTCTTTGCCAGTTCGGCCTCACTCCCCCCTGTAATCAACACGTCATCAAAATAAGGCAACACCCCCTCCAGCCCCTTCAGGAGGCGTTCCACAAGCGACTGAAAAAGGCCGGGTGCCGAGTTTACGCCGAACTGTAAACGCGACACCTGGAACGCCCCTTTATGTGTGACTATTGTTTGTGCCGCTGCCGTGGCGGGCGTTACAGGGAGTTGCTGATAGGCTTGTGCTAAATCGAGTTTAGCGAAACACTTTCCCCCATTCAGCCTGGCCAGAAGGTGGCTGACCACCGGCACCGGGTATGCATTGGGGCGGATCGCCTTGTTAATTGTACACTTATAATCAGCACAAATGCGCACCTCCCCGTTAGCCTTTAGCGCTGTTACAATTGGAGTTTCCCACTCCGCAGAATCAACAGGCACAAGAATCCCCTGGCCTACCAGTTTGTCCAGTTCCGCCTCTATTTTGTCCTTTAGTGCGAACGGCACCCTGCGCGGTTTGAGTCTTATCGGGCGGACCTCCGGGTCTAAGTCGAAGGCTACGGGGGGTCCCTTGAACTTTCCCAGTCCTTTTTTAAAAACGACGGGGTGCGCGTCCAATACCGCTTGTATTGGATCTACCCCCACGGTATGCACCCCCCCTATGAACAAACCTAAAGGCTGAAACCACTGCGTCCCTAGGAGGCTACAACTTCCCCCCTTAAGGACAACTAGGGGGAGTTCCGCAGAATGTCTCTTAAAGCGGACCCGAAATTTCCCGACCCCCAACACTGGAATGTTGTTCCCCTGTACGTCTCGTAGCGTGGACCTCAACATTTTAAGCTTGGGCCGCACGTGGGGGTCGATTTTCAAGAACTCTTTCTGGGGAATTATAGAATAGGAGGACCCTGAGTCAATCTCCATCCTAATAGGGGCCCCTTGTACTAGTACCTCAACGAAATAATGGGGCTGTCCCACGGACACGCTGAACACGGGAGCGTCGTCCTCGCTGTCGTCCGAGATGCGGCCCACGCCGTCCTGCTTCCTCGTGGTCCGGGCGCCATCTTTGGACCTCGCTGGACGGTCCGGTCTGGTCGAACGGTCTTGTGAATGCCTCCGGCCCTCTTTCCGCTTCCTGCACGCCCTGGCGATGTGCCCCCGACGGCCGCAGGTGTAGCACTCGGTTTTTCTGAATGGGCACCTCGCGCGCTCATGGGCTGCTCCGCAACCATCGCAGCGGCGCCCTCCTTTTCTGACTCTCTGGACCTCCTCGCCGTCGCTGCCTTCCGTAGAGGCCCGTCGGGTTGCGTGCACCGACTGTCCGGACTTTCCGTGCACCGAATTCTCCGCTTTGCCGGCCCTAGGACGCCACTCACGCCACTGGTGCATCTCGTCTACTCCAGCATTCGTGGATTCCGCGGCTTCCGCGGCCTCTACAACCTCTGTCAGCGTGGGTGGTGGCTCCTTGTTCATCAGGCTGCGCTGCACTTCCTTGTCCTTCAGGCCACACAGAACTCCGTCCCTGAGGGCCATCTCTAGATTGTCCCATCTGCAGGGGGCGGCGGCTATTCTCATGGCTGTTACGAAGGCCTCAACCGACTCGTCCGGCGCTTGGACTCGCCTCCAAAACGCGCTCCGAGCGGGAAACATTGCCCTCGAGGGTCGGAAACGCTCACGCAGCAGTTTCATGATGTCATCAGCTTTGAAATCGCTCACCTTCTTCGGTGCAATGATGCCCACCAGCGTTCGCTTGGTTTCCATCCCAAACATTCGGGTGAGGATGGCCCTCTTCCTTTCCTCGTCGTCTTCTTTGACTTTGAGTTCCACCAGTGCCGCCTGGAAGTCCATTTCAAAAAGCTCCCAGTCTTGCGGTTTGGTGATGTTGAACCCGCTCTGTGCCCTGGCTCCTTGGGAATCCATGATCCCACCTTCGTCGCCAGTTTTGTGTATGGGAACCAAGACACAGGACACAGCCTCGGGCTGGGTTAACTCAGGTTTATTGCATGGTGGACAGAGGGAACATGAGGTAATGGCGGATCAATAGCTCTTTATATACAGTAGTAATACATTTGAACGTGGTTCCACGATAGCCCATTGGCTACTGTCTTCGTGACGTCATTGCTGGTCACGCCCTTCTTGTCCAGGTGTAGGTGGTGGCGGGAAACTTCCCGCGCTGTGGCTCTTTGATGAGTTTGGACCAAGAGAGCTTGGACGCTCGCTGCTGCCAGCTGGTGGTCATTAGCTCGCGTCCTATTACAGGGATTATAGTGATACAACTGAAGGTTACATTGTTACTCGTAGGCAAGGTTACATTGGTTAAGATACATTGTTATCCCCTGTAGGAGGTTACACCATTAGAACACAACACTCCCCCCCCCTAGGATGAGACGAAGTCTCGAACTCAACAGAAAGCTACCTACATGAACAGTGCAAAGAAATAGAGGAAAACAACACAAGATGCAGGACTAGAGATCTCTTTTTAAAAATTAGGGAAGTCAAGGGAACGTTCAAAGCAAAAATGGCCACAATAAAAGACAAAGATGGCAAAGAGTTAGCGGATGCAGAAGAGATAAAGAAAAGATGGAAAGAGTACACAGAGGAACTTTACAAAAAAGACCTAAACACCCCGGATAGTAACAATGAGGGGGAATTTGAACTTGAACCAGACATCCTAGAGAGTCAAGTCAGAAAGGCCCTAAAAAGCACGGCAAATAACAAAGCCAGTGGAGATGATGGTATCCCAGTTGAATTATTCAAAGCCCTAAAAGATGATGGAATCAAGCTTCTACATGCTATATGCCAGCAGATTTGGAAAACAAAACAGTGGCCACAGGATTGGAAAAGATCAGTATACGTCCCAATCCCAAAAAAGGGCAATGCCAAAGAATATTCAAATGATCGAACAGTTGTGCTCATCCCACAAGCTAGCAAAGTGATGCTCAAGATAATACAGGATAGGCTGCAGCAGCATGTGGAAAGAGAACTAACAGAGGTGCAGGATGGATTCAGAAGAGGCAGGGGGACTAGAGACCACATTGCCAACATACGTTGGATCATGGAGAAAACAAAGGAATATCAGAAACAAGTTTACTTCTGCTTCATTGACTACACCAAGGCCTTTGATTGTGTGGACCACAACAAAATGTGGCAAGTAATTAAAGAGATGGGAATAACAGAACACCTCATATGTCTCATGAGAAATCTGTACATGAGTCAAGAAGCAACAGTTAGGACAGAGTATGGAATGACGGAGTGGTTTGGAATAGGAAAAGGAGTAAGACAAGGCTGCATTCTGTCACCCTGCTTATTCAACTTATACACAGAGCACATAATGCGCAATGCAGGGATGGAGGAATCACAATATGGGATCAAAATTGCTGGGAGAAACATCAACAATTTGAGATATGCAGATGATACCACCCTGATGGCAGAAAGTGAAGAAGACCTAAAGAAGCTCCTGATTAGGTTGAAAGAAGAGAGTGCAAAAGCTGGCCTGAGACTCAATATCAATCAAACCAACATAATGGCAACAGGCCATATCAGTCGCTGGAAAATAGAAGGGGAAGAAGTAGAAACAGTAACAGACTTTACTTTCTTAGGATCTAAGATCACTGCAGATAAAGATTGAAGCCATGAAATAAAAAGGTGACTGATTCTTGGGAGACAAGCTATGAAATACCTGGGGAACATAATGAAAAGTAGAGATATCTCACTGCAAACAAAGGTCCGCTTAGTCAAAGCAATGGTATTTCTGGTGGTAATGTATGGCTGTGAGATCTGGACCATTAGAAAGGCTGAGTGCAGAAAAATAGATGCCTTTGAGATGTGGTGCTGGAGGAGAGTTTTGAGAGTCCCCTGGACAGCAAGGAGAACAAATAGGTCAATATTAGAAGAGATTAGCCCTGAGTGCTCCTTAGAAGGGCAAATAACAAAGATGAAGATGAAGTATTTTGGACATCAAATGAGAAGAGAGGATTCACTTGAGAAGGCCTTGATACTGGGGAAGGTGGAGGGCAAAAGAAGAAGGGGATGGCCAAAGATGAGATGGCTAGATGGTATTGTAGACACAATGGTCACGGGGCAGAGCGGACTGAGGAAGATGGTGGAGGACAGGGGTGCCTGGAGAGCAATGGTCCATAGGGCCGCAAAGAGTCGGAGTTGACTGTGTGACTGAACAACAACAACATGCAGTGCATCCTGAAACCCATTTCTGAAGCGTGAAAAAAATACAGAATAATACCCGTTTTATTGCTGATGCTATTGAAATTTGGAAGGAACTAAGTGAGCACTTAAAAACAGAACTATACGCTGACAGATTTAAATTACAAGCATTAAAAACACTGTCTCCAGCTTATTTTTATTGCAAACACTGTCAATATTGGGTCAATCTTAGGAAGAGGAATTAGCTAAGATGTGGGTTATCCAGAAATCATCCATTTGTAATGCTAACTATAATCAACTTCAGAGCTAAAAGGAAGTCATTCAAGAAATATGCATTTGCTGATGATTTTTTTAAAAAATCATATGAGTAAACTGTTGGAAGTCACTTAAGCACTTGGATTTAGCCACTGAAGTAATGATCTCACTTTTAAAAATCAATAATTTTTATCGTCCAGCTTTGATTTTTCTCAGGAGGTCAATAAAGTTCTGTAGGACACTTAAGGAAAAGTTTATGCATCAGTTCTCTGACAATAGTATCATAGCTAATGTTTAAAAAAGGCTGGACTATGTTGTGGACAGTGATAGCATTCTAAGCATGCATGATCATTCCTTCTCCCTCTTCCAAAAAATACTTCCCACAGTCGCCAATGCAACTATCCACAAGTAAAAAGCAAACAAGCCATTTTACAAGATGGGGACTCTTTTTGTAGCAAATCATATGCAGGTAGAGGGCTATTTTATACAACATTTTCAGGTCGGACTTTACTAGGACAAGGTAAATGACATTTGAAGCCGAATTTTGTAGCATCACAGTGCAACATCCAGTCGATTTTCTAAAGGCATAACCCTCCTTGTCACCATTGACTGATTGCCCCAAGTACAAAAAGATAACACTCAGGGACAAAATTATTGAGCTGTGAGAAGAAAGGCATCTTCATTTTATTGACTTCTGAATAGCACTTACAAAGTAATAGCGCTGAGCGTTCCCAAGATCTTTCATCATTTTTGACAGAAACACCCATTCTTATATTCTTACATATGAGAATTCAATAGTCAGACATGCTCTAGTCTAGATCTCTGTTCCAGTTTTTCTCCTCACTCAAAGTGCCCTTAAATCAACTGAGCAGTTCACTCAAATAATCTTTGTAGATACAAAAAGAAAGCTTCCAGAGAGTTCTTGCTAGAATCAAAGGCTATTTTGTGTCTCTCAAATGAGAAAAAAGATTCTTCTGGAACACTTACTTGTTTGTCAAACTGCTAGTCATTTTTTGCCAGGAGCAGAGAAGAAGAATTATCTGCATGCTTCAGGCACTATTACTTTCTTCTCCATATAGAATATTGATTGATTTCTATCTTTTAGGTCATTTTTCCCCAGTAAGGGAGCCAGGTGAGGGGGGTAGCATATGTGGTTCTGTTTGTGGAAATGCAAAGATACACACATAGAGAAGAAAACAAATAACAAAATCTAAAGATGGGCAATATTGTATTTTTTGATGTTGTATTTTTGCTTTTGTTATATTGTATCTTTAAATTTGTGAGCCACCCTGAGTTGGCCTGTGCTGAGTAGGGCAGGATATAAATAATAATAATAATAATAATAATAATAATAATAATAATAATAATAATAATAATAATAATAATAATAATAATAATAATAATAATAATAATAATAATAACAATAACAATAATAACAAT
This sequence comes from Bradypodion ventrale, assembly GCA_035047345.1. Lineage (NCBI taxonomy): Eukaryota > Metazoa > Chordata > Lepidosauria > Squamata > Chamaeleonidae > Bradypodion > Bradypodion ventrale. The sequence continues at coordinate 86,131,960 of JAWDJE010000001.1, read as the reverse complement.
AACAATAATAACAATAATAATAATGTTACTGACACCAACCTTTCCACAAGAGTATGCAAGTTTTTGAATTCTTTGGAATGTTTTATCAGTCTAGCTGATTTAAAAACAGAGAAGGGTGGACTTAGATTGTTCTGGGTTGTTGTTGTTTTGTTTAACACTTTCTAGCAATGCAGGGTGTTTGTGAGCTATAATAATAATAATAATTTCCTGTCAGAAATTATTCTGGGTTGAAAGGATTTCTGCAGAAGAAACTCTGCTCAGAGAATGCCCAAATGAAGCTCCTTTCATGTCCCCAAGAGCTGAGACAGAGATGGTCACTCAATCCATCATGCAGTACTCATGTCTCAAACTGCCAGCTTGCTAGCCTTCCAGCTAACAAGGCTAAGACATGTGTGACATCATCTATGCAGACCTCTATCACTCTTATATTCAGTCACCCACTCCCAACTTGAAATAAAGATGTGTTTGGGTTGTTGTTGTTGTTTTTTGGGGGGGTTATGACACCTCCTATGTGAAAGCTCTCTGAAGTTATGCTTTGCAGGCGCACCCCCCAATAAAGGACTCAGACACTGATGAAAGTGGATAACGGCATTGGGCCACATTTATTGATTCATGCCCTAGTCCGAATTATAAATTTCTATTGGTATTCAACCAATTATAATTCTTAAGGCAAGCAGGCCGAAGTAACACTGGTAAGGTACCACCCAAAATTGCCAACGGCAATTGTTACAATGTATCTATTTGTATCAATTTGTTTGTTGACAACAAACAAATTGTTGACCGTAGTCAATATCTAACTAATGACCCCACCCTCTCACGCGTATCCGTGAAATCACAGGGTGATGCATGCTGTCTAGCTGTAGCCATCACCCCGTCGCCTGGTTCGTCGTTCACCGGACAACGTTTAACCAACTTATGCCTGTCTAGTGTTGTCCAGTCAATTGCGAACCTGCCGGATACCTGTGGGTCATAAATGTTTACCTTACCAGTGCTACCCGCCCATGTGATCAAAGTCAACAGCAGCAACAGAAACCCCTATATCAAACCATAGCAACAGTGTGGGATGGGCGGAAAAACCAGGACCCGAGAGCCAATTGTGGGTCCCAGCCAAAAATTCCCACCCGGCCCCGAAGCGACCAAAATATCACACTGTTAACTAGGGAGGGGGTGGAGGGGAAAAAACTTCTCTGCTCCGTCGCTTCGCAAAATGGCAGCGCGGCTGCCTCGTGGCCACCCCTTTTATAAGGGAGCTGGCCACGCCCCCTAACTACCCGGATGCCTTCGTCCGGTGGGGGGGGCCCGCAAAGAGCACGGCGGCCATTTTGGCGCCGCGCTTGCATTGCAGGCGCACCCCCCAATAAAGGACTCAGACACTGATGAAAGTGGATAACGGCATTGGACCACATTTATTGATTCATGCCCTAGTCCGAATTATAAATTTCTATTGGTAATTGACCGATTATAATTCTTAAGGCAAGCAGGCCGAAGTAACACTGGTAAGGTACCACCCAAAATTGCCAACGGCAATTGTTACAATGTATCTATTTGTATCAATTTGTTTGTTGACAACAAACAAATTGTTGACCGTAGTCAATATCTAACTAATGACCCCACCCTCTGATGCGTATCTGTGAAATCACGGGGTGATGCATGCTGTCTAGCTGTAGCCATCACCCCGTCGCCTGGTTCGTCGTTGACCGGACAACGTTTAACCAACTTATGCCTGTCTAGTGTTGTCCAGTCAATTGCGAACCTGCCGGATACCTGTGGGTCATAAATGTTTACCTTACCAGTGCTACCCGCCACACGGGGAGGCTTCCCAAAAGGCTCACCGCCCCCCCCCAAGACCGTCAGCTCGGTCAACAGGCCTGCTCGCCAGTCCGCTAACAAGAGGTCCATACCTCCCTGTGACAGATGGGCCCCATCCCTTGAGTAAAGCTCGTAATTTTGCAGACTGATGGCGGGGAGGCGAATGACGCGTCCCCCACCCTTGACAAAAAGGAACCGGGCAATAGCCCCGTTCACGGAGCGTCGGCTCGGTCAAGAGCCTCGAGGCCGAACGCTCCCCTGTAAGCGTACCGCGGTATCGTGTCCGACCAATTGAGGGTTGTGGCAAGCCACAGATAATGTGAGTAGGGCAGGTCACTGCAAATCGCAAGCTTCCGCGCTAGGCCAGTGACCTGTCCCAAGCCATTGCCCCAAAGGTACATAACCAGGACATCAGGCGAGTCAGCATCCCTGATGTAGAAAAGGAATGGCAACAGTTCCCGCCATAACATGCCGCGCTTACCATACCACCTGAGACGTGCGGATGCACCCAGTCCCAGTCGGGGTCCCACTCTGTCGCCGCAGCGTAACGCGCTGCCCTGTGCAGCGTAACGCGCTGCCCTGTGCAGCGTAACGCGCTGCCCTGTGCACGTGGCTATGGCCCACCAGCCATACTGTCACCGGTGTAATACGACACCCAGGGTCTGTCAAGGAAAAAAGGGGGGGAGAAACAGTGCAGTGACTAAACTGGTACTCACGGTTGAAGAGGGCGAACACAAAACTGAAAACATTGTGGTCCCCACCCTCCCATGTGGCGTATTTCAGCCCCGGAGTACCCAAAAACAGCTGCAGTAGAAGCCACCCCCATCCTGAATGAATGGGTGCCCAACGAGCCCCAGGGAGGCCAACACTGGCTAGTGCCTTCCCGGCACCCTCCAAAATTGAAATTTAGTAAGGGGAGACCCACCGTGGTGACAGAAAAACGGGCCATGGTGCGTGCCACGCAGTGCAAGGAAATCCTGTAGGGCACCAACCGGACAGATGTCTGCCAAAGAACATCGTAGCAGTCTTACTCCACTGCCTACGCCGTGCTGATCTGTTTTAGAGGAGCATATCCTCAACTGAGCCCAATCATTGGCCACATAGACATCTTTGAGTTCCAGTGCCCTACGACTCGCATCCGCCTTAGACAGCATCACAAGCTCGCTGATGCGGAGCGCTCCAAAAAAGGCTACCGTTGTAGCCTCATACCTATCAAAACATAGGTCATGCCAGCCCCGAGCTAGTTGGGTAAGAACCCCTGGGGAAATTGGGTGGCGGTCGTCCAGGCTACGCCCACGCTCCCGCACCCACCCCTCCAAAACGTGTCTCACAGGAAAGTCAGCGGTATTGTCCGCATGACCGCCTACTTTGGCCATGAAAGCCAGCGCTGACAGCCTGGATGCTATGGTACGAGGCGTGAGGCCCTGGGCATGTAGGTGAACCATAAATCGAAGGATGTGGGCCACTGGGATCGGCCAGGTGTCTGGCAGCCGGAATTGGGCACAGAATGCTCGGAAAGAATTGAATGCGTGGTGATACGCCTTACGCGTGCGTGGCGCTAGCGACATGCCGATCGCCCGGTTCACCTCTCCTTGCCAATGGTCCATATCTCGTCCGGGAGTGGCGAGGGAAATTCCTCCGCATCCGGGGCCAAGGCGCGGAACCGGGAGATCTGCAGGCGGGACAAAGCGTCAGCGATATCATTATTGACACCCGGGACATGCCTGGCCCTGAACAGCACATTGAGGCGCAGGCAGCGCAATACAAACTGGCGCACCAGGTCCATGACCCTGGGTGATTTAGAGGTTTGTGAGTTGACAATGTGGACCACAGCCGCATTGTCACACCAGAAATGAACAACCGAGTTGGCCCACTCCTCACCCCATAGCATCAAGGCCCCCAGAATGGGAAAAAATTCCAGATAAGTAAGATCACGCAGGCAACCCGTGCCAGACCAGGCTGGTGGCCACCCACCATAGGCCCACTTCCCATTGAAGTACATCCCGTAACCCAGGGATCCCGAGGCATCGGACTGTATCTGGAAACGAGGGGAAGCCAGAAGGTCAGACCTCCAAAATGACACCCCATTGAACTCCCTCAGAAACTGGAGCCAGATAAGCATATCTGCCTTAATACCCTGGGTCAGTCTCACCCTATGGTGGGGCCTGGATAAGCCTGTCATGGCGTCGCACAAGCGCTGAGCAAATGCCCTGCCCGGTGCGACCACCCTGCAAGCGAAACTGAGGTGACCTGCAGTTCCCGCAGTGATGCCTTGCGTTTAGCAAGCAAGTCCGAGATAAGGGCCACTATCCTTGACACCTTATCCCCTGGTAATCTAGAAGCCTGCGCTACCATGTCAATCTCCACCCCCAGGAAGACTAACTGGGTAGATGGGCCCTCGGTCTTTTCGGGCGCTAAAGGGACACCAAGTTCCTCCATTAGCGTCTGAAATGTGTTGAGGAGACGTGTGCACGTGTCCCAGCCCCGTTCACCCCCGAATAAAAAATCATCCAGGTAATGGGCTACAGACCGGGACCCTGACCTGCGGACAAAAGCCCACTCTAGGAAGGCGCTGAAACGTTCGAATGCCGAGCATGATATGGAACAGCCAAAAGGCATGGCCTTATCGAAATAATATTCTCCCCGAAACTTGAAACCCAGCAACTCAAAGTCACCCGGGTGGACCGGCAGGAGTCGAAAGGCAGACTTAATGTCGCACTTAGCTAACAGCGCACCCGGGCCACATGAGCGCACCATGCGCAGTGCTCGGTCAAAAGATGTACACCTGACCGAGCAAAGGTCATCAGGGATAGCATCATTGACCGATCTGCCGGCTGGGTAGGACAAGTGATGAATCAGGCGGAACTCACCCTGTGATTTCTTGGGCACTAAGCCCAAGGGTGACACTTTAAGGTTGGGGAACGGGGGTGCAGGGAAAGGGCCAGCGACCCTGCCCGCATCAATCTCCTTAGCAATGCTGGCAGCAGCCACCTCCTCCCTTCCCCTAAGGGACAAAAGGTTGGGTGCGTCTTGGGGGGACCTATCACCCGTGAAAGGAATACAGAACCCCAGTCGAAAACCCTGAATCAGGTAAAATGTACAGAAGCCACAGCTTCAGGCAGGGCTCGTCCCACCTCATCTCTGGGTGCAGGGGAATTCGCATACGGAATTCTTCATCGTAAGCCAACCACGACGGGCCCAGGAAGTCAACCATCGCCCGGTATATATTGTCCAAATACTGGACCATCGGGATTGCCAGATCTGGCCTGGCCCTGAGGTAAACCACCATGTATATGAGGTACGCTGGCAGCCAGTTGGCCCACGTGCGTGGCGGCTTACGACGACGTGCCTGTTCCTTATCCTTCTCATCCTGCACCTCCCTCTCCTCCTTGGTGGGCTCTCTGTTAAGAAGGGAGAAGATGTCCACATACTCCCCACGCCAGATCTTTTCCTTGGTAGCCTGGGCCAGATGATCCCCAAGGGGCAAGGAATACCCCGGTGTCGGCAATGCCGACATTGGCACGGTGGGAACTGTGGGCATTGTGAAAGGAGCCTGGACCAACCCGGTCACCCCTAACACGTTCCCCACTGAGCAGGAGGTGCCACCCCAAACAGGGCCCTGGGTGGGAAGTGAAGTCGCCGGGTGGGACGTCGGCGACTGAACCGTCGCGCCACCCGTGCGAGGCCACGGCCACTGAAATGTTCCCCCCAAGGTAGCCAGGTGTGTGGGTGTACTAGATTGAACCGCATACTCACATGCTGCACCCCCGTGGGCCGCCCCCACCGGGGGTTCCGGCCCACTGGGGGCGTCGGAGCTCACGACCGCGACTGAGCTCGCCGATGGGGCCTGCTCCACACCAGCCTGTTGATTGGGGAGCTGCGAGGCAGTGGCCGATGCCGGCCCACGCGCCTCGGGCAGCTCGACCCGTCCCGCCGCCTGCCGGAGCCCGGCAGACGAAGCATCAACCTGCGCCCCAAAAGGGACCCCCGGGTGGTTAACCCTCGACAACACGGGCCAGAAGGGCCTCAACATTAACATAGCCCCCTAATCCCAGGGGGGGCAAAGGGCCAGCCGGCCCATGGGCCGCAGGCGCCGGTCCAGGTCCCTGGATCCCAGGGCCCGAATACGGCCAAGAGCTCAGGCCCGGCCCCTGCAGGGCCGGGGGCGTACCCTGCCGGGGTAGGGAACCCAACCACCCCCCATGGCCGGAACCCCCCGCAGGAAGCTGCGTACTAATAGAAGAAGGCCCCGAAGAATGGGCCATGCCAGGGGCAGTGGCCATTGCTTGCGGGCCGGGGGCCGCGGCCCCTGCCGGGCCGGTATGCGGACGGCCCGCCTCAGGCCAAGGGGCTATCAACCCCATCCCACCGGTCCCAGTGGGCTCTGGCAAGGGGGGGCTGCTGAGGAGGCGCAGTCGCGGTCCTCCGACCCGGCTGGCGCCTCCGCGCGGAGCGAACCGCGTTCGCAGTTGCCTTCTTCTTAGAGGGCATAGCAGATCTGCTGGGAAGCCGGGGAAAGAGAAGGAAAAAACGCCACCCAATAGGCTTCCCGGCGAAGGAAAGAGCGACGGAGGTAAGAGGGAAAAAAACTTCTCCGCTCCGTCGCTTCGCAAAATGGCAGCGCGGCTGCCTCGTGGCTACCCCTTTTATAAGGGAGCTGGCCACGCCCCCTAACTACCCGGATGCCTTCGTCCGGTGGGGGGGCCACAAAGAGCGCGGCGGCCATTTTGGCGCCGCGCTTGCATTCTCTCTGCAGTTATGCTCTCTTAAAAAAAATCTGCTCTGTCTAAATTTCATTAATTGTGACTCTAGAATAAAAACAAACAAATGCACAGTTACAAGATGGGGATACTTAGCTCAGTAATACAAAGAGCAGGAAGGATCTTGGAATTGGTGCAGATCACAAGCTGAATACAAGTCAACAGTGCAATGTGGCTGCAAAAAAAAGTCCAATGTTATTTTAGGCTGCATCAGAAGAAGTGTACTCTCCAAAACCCATGATGTGCTAGTCCCCCTCTACTTGACATTAGTTAGACCACATCTAGAGTGTTCTGTCTAGTTCTGGACACCAAACTTTAAGAAGGATGCTAAGAAAGTGGAACAAATTCAGAGGAGGGCAACAAGGATCAGCAAACTGGAAACCAAAAAAGACTGAGGAAATGTGAATGTTTAGCCTTGAGAAAAGGACTTCAGGAGAAATGACAGCACTCTTCAAATACTTGAAAGATAGTAATAAAGAAGAAGGGAAGGGTCTTCTCTCAATCATCCAACTCTGCAGGACAAATAAAAATGAGCTCAAGTTACAGGAATTCAGATATAGCCTGAATATCAATTTAAAAACTTCTTAATTGTTAGAGCAGTACAACATAGAACCAATTCCCTCAGGAAGCAGGGAGCTCTCATTTCAATGCTAGTAACATTCAAGAGAAAATTGGGCAACCATCTGTCAGGTCTACTTTGATCTGTATTCCTGCATTGAGCATTGGTTATTCTGTGATTCTATGAAAATGTGTACACACACAAAAATGCAGAAGTATTTTATAATGTTGCACACAACTTGAATAAATTACAATAATTTGCTTTTGTGCAACTCCAATTTTTCTTTTTTTAAGAAAAATAACATAACTTAGTGCAGTGGCCACATTCTCCTCAGAAGAACCTTGGGTTCTACCATTGTGCCTAACCAGTTAATATGATATGGCTACAGAGTAACTTGGGGAACCAGTTAATATGATATGGCTACAGAGTAACCTGGGGAACCAGTTAGTATGATATGGCTACAGAGTAACCTAGGGAACATAGTGAAAAGTAGAGACATCACCTTGCAAACAAAAAAATTTCAGTCAAAGCAATGGCATTCCCGGTGGTAATGTATGGATGTGTGAGCTGGACCATTAGAAAAGCTGAGCGCAGAAGAATAGATGCCTTGGAGATGTGGTGTTGGAGAAGAGTTTTGAGAATCCCCTGGACAACAAGGAGAACAAATAAGTTAATCTTAGAAGAAATCAACCCTGACTGCTCCTTAGAAGGTCAAATAGTAAAGATGAAGCTAAAGTACTTTGGACATCAAATGAGAAGAGAGGATTCACTTGAGAAAGCCTTGATGCTGGGCAAAAGAAGAAGGGGGTGGCCAAAAATGAGATGGCTAGATGGCATTGTAGTCACAGTGGGCACAGAGCTGGGTGGGTTGAGAAGGATGGTGGAGGATAAGAGGTGCCTGGAGGACAATGGTCCATGGGGTCGCAAAGGGTCAGAATCAACTGTGCAACTGAACAACAACACAGAGTAACATTTAAAAGCAGCAGCCCTGAGGTGCTAATATTTCTAATACAACAAATGTTTGTTACATTCTTAGAATGTGTCATTTCTTTCCAAAGCCTTATTTTATGCCAATAGAGATGTCTGCATATTTACTCAGCCAATTAAAACATATTAACTGATTAAAACTGGTATTATTGAACTGGATGAAAATCTGCTTACTAGTGCCAGAACAATGTTGATACCAGTGAAAATGCTACATGTTCCAATGCTGGTGACAACTCATTTCAGTCGTTCAAGGTAAGAATGAGTCATGTAAAAGAAAACACTGGGACAATTAGGCTGCCATCCTGTTTCCTCTGTATTGTGGCTATTACATTCATCTGTTGAATAACAATGTTTTTGCCTTATGATTCTCAAATTACGGTGTGACTTTTTCTCTTAAAACTACAATCTGTGCATCATTACTTGCTCACTGAATACAGTGTGATTTCTAACTATAATGCCAGTAGACAAAGTCCTTTGTTATATATCTGCTCCAGTGTTAAGAAGTTCAGGAACCACAGACCTATCAATCCCCTTCAAGAACATTTGAGCTAATGCAACTACTGTACTAGCAATTCGACAGCAATGATGCTCTAGCATGGCCCTGCAGGAATTGTGGCACATCAAGGCACACAGCATGCCAGTTGCACAGCTTATCCAGTGCCCAATAAATCTCTTCTTGCCAACCTGGAAGCTGCAAAAAATTATGTTTGTATTTATGTTTGTGTGAAGACTTTGTGTGCCAAAAGGGCTCAGGACCAGAAAGTGACTCATGGAACTGGATCAGTGGTACAGGTGTCATGCTGTGATGCAGAAGGCAATTGGAAGGCCACTGCATTATATTCTCAGGACAGTCTTCATGGCTGATCGCCATGATGATTGCCATTATTCAGATTCAGATACAGCATAAGAAGAAGAACTGAAACACCTGATTGGCAGAAATGAATAGCTAGTGGCCTTCATGTTTCTTTATGGATAACAAATTATGATGCCTGTGTTCCTTGAACCTCACAGCTAATGTAAGGAAAATGTAGTATTTAACTCAGGGGTTCCCAACCTACAGCCTGTGGGGCAGCCCCGGCTCCCAATGCCATTCTAGCTGGCCCATTGCCATCTCCCCTGCACCCGGAAGTGGAAGCATGTGCATTTACATCAGCCGTAAAATGTGCCCATGCATGTACAAACGTGCCCGCAGCTGACATAAATGCAGAAGTGGGTGCATTTACAACAGCTGTAAATGTGCCCGTTTCTGTGGGGTGTGGTCTGGGGCATGATTAGGCCCACGTGGTCACCCCTGCTTTAACTCATACTTGTTACTTCAGTACATGCTTTGTTCTTTATAGGTTGCAGAACATCAGTTGGTAATATAACTTGCTTTGATTATCAAGAGCACATAGAAGAATGCAGTGCCGCTTCTTCCTCTACAATGAAATGTCTCTATGTTAAATAAGAAATAGTTCGTCTTGAGTTCAACAGGACTTACTACCTACTTACATGTTTGTATGAATCCATGTAAAGAAATACAATCATTCTTTGGCTTCTCTGCTGAACTATATGCTTACTATATGTTGAATTCATGAGGGGAGGAAAAACATTGTACATATATCAGATCAATGCTTAACAATTTGAACTAAGATTATTATAACTATAATTTTCATTTCAGTTATGAGAAATATTTTAAAATTGTTGCATTGGGGACATTAATAGTCAGCCCATCTAACACATGACTTACAATTATTGACAGGCAGGGCATTGTTAGGTAATGAGAACAACTTTTAGTGATGTTAGTAAATTAAAGAGATAATTCATTTCTCATAGACTATTAAATAGTTATCAGACCATGGAAGTGAATGTTTTGCTCTTTGATATACACTTGTTATGTTACAGAGGCACCAAACCACGAGTAGCTTCATATAAATCCAAAGGAGTGGCATAAAAACCCCACTACTTGGTGTTTTAAAGCAAAGCAGAAAGCACTTGTTGCATAAAGATATTAAACTGCAAGACTGATTCATTATTTTCCCCTCTTAAGACAGAAAATGGTTTCCAACTCTCTGTAACACCAATGGCGCATCATACCTGCGGGGCCAATCACCCTATTAGATACCTAAGGGGAGAGAAAGATCAGAAGTGCCCTGGGAGGGGCAATGCACAGCCCTCCTACAGTCCATTTCTCACAAACCCTCCTCAAAGAGTGTGGTATTTTTGCACCACAATTGGGCATAACCTGAGCAACGGCCATATTGTGCTGGCTAATCTTTCTCACATCAGGTCAGGCAAAAGTAACTCCAGAATGAACTTCCCAAAGATGGCTTCATTTTGGCAGTTTCACGTCTGGCCTAGACATGGAAGAAGTAGTCAGCAGCAAGTTTAAGCATTTGAATCATCATCACTCTTCTGGGGTTCCACTTCAGGGCAACGGAGAGAACAGCTTGGGAAATGTTACTCCTTGGGACTATAACGAGCCCCAGCAGTGGCCAGTGTTGGCTGGTTATTTTGGAGCTATAGTCCCAAACCTAGCATTTCCAAGCTCTGAGGGTCTGGAGGTGTGGGGAGAACCGGTCCCTTCCTACCAGAATCTTATCCTTTCTCTCCCATCCCTTCCAAACAGTCTTGGGAGGACATCGCCACTGATAGGGACAGCGGTGGCTCAGTGGTTAAGAAGTTTGCCTTGTTAGCTGGATGGTCAGCAAGTCAGCAGTTCGAGACCCAAGTACTGTATGATGAAATGTTCCGTCTCTGTCCCAGCTCCTGCCAACCTAGCAGTTCAAAAGCAAGAAATTGCAAGTAGATAAATAGGGACCACTTCAGTGGGAAAGTAAACATGAACTCCATGAACTCCGGGATTAAGGCATGCCTGCCACATGTCTACGGAAATGTCTGCAGATGCAGACAGCGCTGGCTCTTTGGCCAGATAAATAGGAACCACTTCTGTGGGAACAGATCTTGTGGACATGAAAGAAGCCTCAGCCAAAATCCTTTCAATTCAGAAAGTACCTTTGTGTGCTTCTGACACGATTTTAAAAAAAAAATCACCGCATGGCTCAGTGGTTAAGAAGCTCGCCTTATTAGCCGGAAGGCTGGCAAGTCGGCAGTTCGAGTCCTGAGTACTACATGACGGATTGAGTGCCCATCTCTGTCTCAGCTCTTGGGGACATGAAAGGAGCCTCTTTTGGGCATATCCCCCCCCCTTCCCTTTTATTTCTTTTTTATTCTTTTAATTGGGGTGGAGGGGTATTAGGGTGGGGAAATGAGTGGGCGATTTGGGATTTTAAAATCTGTTTTTATACAGTACGCCGCCCTGAGTCGGGTTCTCCTGATTGGGCGGCATATAAATTTAAATGAATAAATAAATAAATAAATTTCTTAAGCGGGAGTTTCTTCCGCAAAAATCCTTTCAACCCAGAATAATTTCTGACACGAAATTATTCTTGTAGGAGGCGCAGCCCAGAGGAGGAACCGGGGAAACCAACTTTCCGAAATGTCCAGCCGGTGTGGCTCGCTCCCTCCAGAGGAAAGCAAGGACCAGCGCCGGGTGGCCCCCGGGGTGTGGGATGTGGGGGTGGGAAGCGCCCCCTGAGGAGGACAGCCCCATATGGAAGCGGCCCGAGGAAGGCAAGACTGGCCGATCATCTGTCCCCTTTTCCCTTGGCGAGGAGGAAAGATCAACAAGTGTGCATTGCATCAATCCGCCTCTCCCGCCACCCAACCCGCGCGGCGGCGCACGCGGCAAAGTTCCCCGGGCCGGGCCGGGCCAGACCTGGTGGGGCCGCCAGGCAGCGCTCTTACATAAACCGGAGACAGGGGAGAAGGCTCACCTCGGTTTCCATCGGCTCCACTTCCACCTCGACCTTTTTCCATAGCTCCAGCAAATGGGCAATGGGCATCTTTGGAGATGTGCTCTTTACCTCAGAGAAAGAGAGAGAGAGAGAAAGGGGTCCGGAGAGGGAGCGAGGAGAGCCTCGGGAGAGGGAGAGAAATGGCGCAAAGACGAGCGGAAAGAAAAAAGGCGCCAGGCAGGCGCACTGCTGAGGGCTTCAAAAGAGAGGGAGAGACTCACGGGGGTGAGTGGGTGGGTGGGAAGACGACGCCACGAAATGGCTTCCCTCACCTCGCCAGGCGGCGGGGAGCACACGAGGCTTCTAGTCTGCGCGCCTTCTGAGGAGAAGGTGGCGTGGCGGCGAGGTTGGGGTGGGGGGAGAGAAGAAAGCGAATTAAAAGCCTTGCTCTGTAAATTGACTTTGCTGGCAGGATAAAAGAGTCCTGGGCACCGTTTGAAAGTTGAACTCCTCTTTCTCGCTCAGTCTGCCCCCCCTTTTTTCCCCACCTAGGCCCCCCCACCCAGTCCCACCCTCAGACCTTTTAAAAAATATATATTGGTTTTTTAATAATACACAAAATCAAGAAAGAACATAAGACATACATTAACAAGCAAAAACATAAAAAAACCAATAAACAATCTTTTTATAAAGAAAATAATTCAAAGAGGAAAGAATATATAGAATTAAAAACCTAAATCCTATCGTATCACCATCACCACCACCTGAGCTTGGGGATAACAGTAACTGGGGAAAGTTAAGGAAGCGGCACCGAGGCTGCTATAGCAACCGCATCCTGAGGGACCCGAAGTAGTGGTAGCTGTGCTTGCTGCAAAGCTGCAGAACCAATACAAGTACTCTCTGAGGAAGGTGCTACTACTGTTCGAACAGAATATGGAGAAACAGAATGGTTCTCGATGAGACAAAGGTGTCAAACAAAGTGTGCTTCATTCCCCGATCTCAGGTGGAGTTCTCAACCTTTTAAAGTCAGGGGCCGGGTCACACTACCTCAGACAGCTTCAGGGGCTGGATGGTCATTTTGCCCTTCCTCCACCCCATGGCACTTCCTGGCATGGTGGAGGCTGGGGTGCACATGAAATAGCCTCATGGGCTGCAAGTTGAGAATCCCTGCCCTGTCTGATCCATACCTGTCAAGCACATCTCCGGAGATTACAGGACCTGCGCAGAACGTTTCTGTGCAAGTCCATTCTACGCATGCGTAAAAGCCTTCTACGCATGCATAGAAGGCTTTTACGCATGCATAGAATGGACCTGCGCAGAAACGTTCTGCGCAGGTCACTTCTACGCATGCGTAGAAGGCTTCTACGTATCCCCTTCTGCACAGAAGCCTTCTACGCATGCGTAGAAAGGACCTGCGCAGAAGGGATGCGCAGTAACTGCTTTCCCCCTGCTGCCAAATTACAGGGTAGCAGCAGCTCTGGGCGGGAAATGGAGAAAATCGGCGCGGAAATATGGGAAATCCCGGCCAATCCGGGATATTTGACAGGTATGATCTGATCAATGTGCAGAATGTCTCTGCTTGGTCTGTATTTAGAACCACCTGTGAAAAACTGTATCAGATTCAGAGGAGAGAACATTGGTGGAAGAAAGATCAAGGTTTTCAGCTATGCAGATCAGTACCAGTACCTACTATTGGAGGAAATAACTAGGGCTTCAAGTCAGGGCCACCATCAGAAATTTCTGGGCCCCATACTGAGCAATCCTTTTGGGGCCCCCACACAGTAATGTCACAGTTATGGCCGCCGGTGGCAGGGCCCCTGTCAGCTCCAGGCCCTATACGGCAGTACTGGTAGTACCGCCCTGATAGCAGCCCTGCTTCAAGTGACTAATAGATTTGTAATGATTAAATAAGAGGGCGGAAAAACAGGGCTACAGAGGACATTAAGAAGAAAATACAATGTTTACAGAAAAAGCTAATGGGATTCAGGGTGGGAAAAGGTGGAGGTAGTAGGAGTTAAAGAAGATTAAATATGAGATGGACTGACTCGAGGATGGGAGCACTGGGAAGCACAAAGCTTTGGCCATGAGCCTGCAAGATGTGGGCAAAGTTGTCAATCATAGGACCGGTCAGTGATTCACATGCTCACCATAAATTGGAAATGTCTTGACACATATAACAACAATGTGGAATCATATATTTAAGACTAGCAATTACAAGATTCAAAAGCTTTAAATATTTTGTATACCTTGGTTCAACCACCAGTCCAAAAGGAGACTGTGGTCAAAAAAATCAGAAGAGGCTTAGAAGCACAAGGAAATAGTGAGAGTAGTGATGTGTCCCTGGAGACCAAGGCATTCCCTGGCATTCCTAAATACATTTATGAATGGGAGATTTCAGATAGTGAAAAAACTGACAGGGGAAAAAAATTATTTCCAAATTTTGACTCTGTAAGAGAGCTTTAGAGTTACCATGTATTGCTAATAAGAGAAATAAGTGGATAATGCCAAAAATCAAAACCTGAATGCTCTCCAGAAATGGAAATGATTAAACTGAGATTATCACTTTAGACAAATAGGAAGGGAAGAATCACTGGGGGAAATGGTCGGAAAAGTGCTTTCAAGGAGGGGGAAGGAAATCTAACATGAGATGGACTCAGCTAGGAAAACCACAGTCCTTGGTATGCAATACTGTACCTGAATAGCGCTGTTTATTATAGGACATTTTGGAAGTCTAGGGTGTTTGGAAGAGACTTAATGGTATATAACAAGAGCATAAGTCCCCTTTCATTCATGATAATATTGCTGCTAAAGTGTGAGTAGAATCACAAAGTCATTACAATTTATATAATTAATATCAAGATGTTGTGTATGTAACTCAGGGGTAACGTGATTGTAATTGGATCTAACGATCCTCCATCTTCCCTTCTTCCTCCTGTGTAAATATCTCCTCTTGTGTAAATATCGCCGCACTTGTTTCCTGCCGTAGCTGTAGTGTTAATTACCTAGTAACCAATCAATGTGTTGTTGCCCTGTTGTTTACCATGTTGTCCAATCACCTGGCTCCACGTCAGGTTTGAATCCTTACCTGTTGTATATAAGGAGCATTGCTCCGCCATTGACCTCATTTCAAATTGATTACCTTCCAATAAAGATGTGTTTGGCCCCCTAACTGCTGGCTACTGCGTATCCATCTGCAAACATCAAACAAGTGTTAGTGTATTAATGTACATAAGAATAAATGAGTATGTTCTCCACTTTTTAAAGTGCACATTTGAGATGTGTATTGGAGAGGAAGTAAACAATAACCTTCAGTGACATTCATCTGTTTGTTTGACATTTTAAGGGCTGTGTGTGGCTCCCTAAGGCTCTTTTTGTAGCTCCCTGGTCTTCCCCAGCCCAATCTTTTTTTCCAGCCAAAAAAAAAAAAGTTTGGGGATTTAATTTAGTTTAATTTTCAAATTTATAATGCCACCCCCTCACCGAAGCGACTCCAGGTGGCTAACAGATAAAAAATATAAAACAGATACAGAGGACATCATGATAAAATCTTTTAAAACCCTCCCCATTAAAAACCCACCCACCCACCCCAGCCATAAAAAGGGAAGATCTGGATTATTTACTATTGTGTATGCAAGTAACTCTCCCGATTCCGCATGCAACTCAGCTGCCACAGTAGCGCAGCTGAGGAAGCTCAGCCCATGCAACTCCAATTAACCAATCAGCAGCTAGCACGGGAAACCGCACGGTTTCAGGTGTACCTTAGTAGCTACGCAGTACACCCCCAATGATGTCACTGCCACCACAGCCAATGAGTATCCATGGCAGGGAATTCAAATACAGTATATAAGGAGCTGCGTCTCCTACATGTGCCCATGTACAGATTGACCATGCTGAAATAAAGAAGTGTTTGGCCTGCCTGCCAGCTCCGTGTGCAATCAATCTGCCTACATCAAATTTACACAAGCCAGCAGGCAGGGGTCACTCCTCCATCAGTGCTCCACACCTGCCCCGCCAGCCAGGTTTTAAGCTCTTTCCTAAAGGGCAGCAGTTCTGTCTGTAGCCATAACTGTATTGACAGGAGGTTCCATAGGGCTGGTGCGGACACAGAGAAGGCCCTCCTTCTTGTGCTAGAGAGACAAGCCCCTCTAGCAAATGGTACAAGTAGAGAGTCCCTCTGGTCCACTCTGGTTGGACGGGCAGATGTTCTTGTGGAGACGCGGTCTCTTAGGTATCCTGGCCCACTACCACGTAGAGTTTTAAAGGTCATTACCAGCTCCTAGAATTGCATCCGGAGCGAAATTGGTAACCAGTGCAGCTCCCAGAGTAGTGGCAAGGCGCGGGCATAACGCCCGCACCCCATTACCACCCGGGCAGCCATGTTCTGGACCAGCTGCAGCCTCTGAATGGTCATCAAGGGCAGCCACATGTAGAGCACATTGCAATAATCTAGTCTAGAGGTGACCAGAGCATGTGTGACCATGAGCAAGGAGTCCAGGAGTGGGCACAACTGGTGAATTACATGAAGTTTTGCAAAAGCCCTCCTGGCCACCTGCTCTTTTAAGGATTACATTCCTTAAAACCTTAGGATTCTGTTATTAAATAGATGGGAGGATCACACTTTGTATCTGAACACAAAAACATACCAATATTTTGAAAACAGATTGGCCATCCAATACTGGAATGGGTTGCTATTTCCTTCTCCAGTGGATTTCATTTAGTCTGAGTATGGCCTGTCCCTTTTGGGTGGAGGCCCTACATGGTATAGCCCATTGCCTCATCAAATCACACAAGCCCCTTCATCATGGCAAGACAACAATCCAGTATGGATCCAGTAATATGTGGATTGAGAACTACCAGAAGTACAAGGTGGATTTTGAAAAGTCAGGGAAACTAAAGACCAAATTACCAACATTCACTGGATTTTGGAAAAAGCAAGGGAATACCAGAAATTATGTACTTCTCCTTCATTGAATACACCAAAGTCTTTGATTGTGTGGACCACAACAGACTGTGGCAAGTCCTTAAAGAAATGGGAGTACCAGACTACCTCACCTGTCTTCTGAGAAACCTGTATGTGGAAAAGTCTGCAGATGCTGTATGTGGGTGAAGAAGTGACAGTTAGGACTGGATGTAGAACAACTGATTGGTTTACAATAGGAAAAGGAACGTGACAATGCTGTATATTGTCACCCTGCTTATTTAACTTGTATGCAGAGTACATCATGCATAATGGAGGGCTGAATTATTCACAAGCTAGAATTAAGATAATTGGGGGAATATATCAACAACCTCTGATATGTAGATGACACCAGCCTAATGGTAGAAAGTGAAGAAGATGTAAAGAGCCTCTTGATGAAGGGTGAAAGAGGAGAGTGCAAAAGCTGGTTTGAAACTCAACATAAAAAAACATGGCATCTGGACTGATCACTGCCTGGCAAATAGAACTGGAAAAAATGGAAGCAATGACACTTATTTTCTTGGGATCCAAGATCACTGCAGATGGTGACTGCAGCCATGAAATAAAAAGACACTTACTCCTTGGGAGGCAAACTATAGCAAACCTAGGCAGCGTAATAAAAAGTAGAGACAACATGATGCCGACAAAAGTTCACATAGTTAAAGCGAAGGTCTTCCCAGTAGTAATAAGGAAGGACCATAAGAAAGGCTGAGCACAGAAGAATAAATGCCTTCCAGAGTCCCCTGGATGCAAGGAGATCAAATCACTCAATATTGAAGGAAATCAACCCTAACTGCTCTTTGAAAGGACAGATACTGAAGCTCAACTAATTTGGCCACCCCATGAGGAGAGAGGACTCACTGCTGATGTTAGAAAAGATCAGAGGCAAAAGGATAAGGGGGAAACAGAGGATGAAATGCTTAGAGAGTATCATTGATGCAGTGGGCATGGATCTGGGTGGACTCCGAAGGGTGGCAGATGACAGAGAAGCCTGATGTGATGTAGTTCATTGGGTCATGAAGGGTCAGACTTGACAGATACTAACAACAATTTGAAGAACCATTTTGTATCACATATTTTAATATGTTGTCAGAGTGCATAGCAGTGGATTATTATTTTTATTAGATTGTATTTAAACCTGTCAACTTTGAATGTTTGTGTTTGGAAAACAGAATTAAATCAAGGAGGTTTTAGATCAGTGTTTCTCAACCTTTGGTTTTTGGACTAAAATACCCAGAAGCCTAAGTCAATTGCTCAAAGCACTGATCAGCCAATGGACTGACTTAGGCTTCTGGGAATTGAAGTCCAAAAACCAAAGGTTGAGAAACACTGTTTTAGATGTTTAAATCCAATAAGAAACATGGGTTTTTTTAAACAAAGACTATAGCTTCATGAAAACACAGCTAGTGTGGCCTCTCTGTGTGTGTGTGTGTGTGTGTGTGTGTTTGTGTGTGTGTGTGCGCGCGCGCGTGCGCGCGCGTGCGCGCAAGGACAACCTTTACCTTTACCCTAAAATTACAGGTGATAGCATCCACTGTATAGTTCAGGGTATCACCTGTAATTTTAGGGTAAAGGTTGCCCTTGCTCGAAAGCCAGTCGTATCCGACTCTAGGGTTCAGAGCTCATCTCTGCTTATAGCCAAAGAGCCAGCGCTGTCTGCATCTGCAGACATTTCCATGGACATGTGGCAGGCATGCCTCAACACCGTAGTTCATGGAGTTCATGTTTACTTTCCCACCGAAGTGGTCCCTATTTATCTACTTGCAATTTCATGCTTTCAAACTGCTAAGTTGGCAGGAGCTGGGACAGAGACGGGAGCTCATTCCATCATGCCGCACTCGGGTCTCAAACTGCTGACCTGCTGACTGCTAGTTCAACGTCTTAACCACTTGAGCCACCGCAGAGACTTTTAAAAGACCAGGAATATCATAATTACCTAATAGGTGAAATTAGAAGCTAGGTTTGTTGAGCTCCAGATAAAATACTTTCCTTAGCGTCTCATAAAGATTTGATAAGCTGCAATATCTCTGGTTATAATTATTCAGAGAGAAGTACAAAGCCATTACAAGGCTGTTAATTCTGACATTTGTTCAGTCTTTTTGCAATAATAACAGTCCCTGAATGAGTTATATGTAGTAAGTCCAGTGGCACTGAGATGCTAACTGCACAATGGAATGAGGATTTTTAATATATTCTGTGCATAAAAAAAATGTGTCAGTGAAGCAGAATCATAAAATACAGTGCTTGGGATACTTTATACTTACAGAAGGCCAAACACATGTAGATGATTACAGTGAATAGAACAGGCGTTGGATCTGGCTCAAAACGATGTAGTTTGAAATAATTGTTTCTCCATGAAACAACTTGGTATTGAAATTTGTTGAGACATGCAAAATTATTGTTATAGCATCTAATTTTTGCTTGCCCTGAAGTTGGAATATTAAAAGGTTTCGATGGAGCTGATTTTATTAAACTCATAAGAACATATTAACTGTCAATACAATTTTGGAAGGGAGTAGGGCTTCACAAAGGTAAATGGCATAGGCTGTTACTCTCAAGTACTCTCAATGCAGGGGAGCACTGTGTATTTAGATCAGGAGTTCTTAACCTTTTTAAGCCAGGGGCCGGGTCACACTCCCTCAGCAGCTTGGGTGGCCGGAGGGCCATTTTGCCCTTCCTCCACCACATGGCACTTCCTGGTGTGGTGGAGGAGATGGGGGGGGGGCAAATGAAATGGTGCCATGGGCCACATCCAGCCCGTGTGCCGCAGGTTGATAATGCCTGATTTAAATATTTGTTTATTGATATTTTATCTTTTTGTTTATATTTTTTCTTTTATAGAAAAACTAATAAGCAAAAGAAAATTGGTGAAAGGCTGTAGAGGAGGTGAGAAAAAGAAAATCCTCTTATTCTACTGGACATCCAAGCTAGTAGATGAGTAGATGTCTCCACAACGACATTCCACACAACCTCTGTTGTCCATATTGATTTGTCCCTGGCAGTTCTTCTCCATTTTATTCCAACATTATTAAAAAGAAAATCTTCCCATCTGTCAGGTGGTCTTCGTCTGGGTCTTTTGTGATCTCTCGGATACCAATTCATTATTCTGGTGCTCCATCTATTGTCATTTATGCACACCGCATACCCAGCCCACTTTACTTTGTTCATCAGGTATTCTTTTACTACCTCTTTTAGCTGTGATATTCGTCTGATATCCTCATTTTTTACTTTATTGTGAAGTGAGATTCCGAGCATTGATCTCTCCATTGCTTGTTGTGTTACTTGCAGCCGTTTTTCTTCCGCAGCGGTTAAAGCTCATGTTTTGCTGCCATATGTCATTGCTTTCAAGACCATAGAATTGAACAAATTTGCCTTTGTTTCTGGTTTAGCTTTTGCCTTCAAGATGGCTGACACTTCTCTGAATTTACCCCATGTGGCTCTTTGTCTTCTAGAGATTTCTTCTTTTAAATCATTGTCCATCCTGACTGCATGACCCAAATAAACGTAGCTTTCCACTTCTCCTAGAAGAAAAACCAAGCTAGAACACTTGGACGTAAATCAAACACAATTTTCCTAAGAGATTCTTCTCTCATTTGAAAATACAAATACAATTCTGAACATATAAAATAAATAAAATAAAGTGCTGGTTTCAAGTAACATTTCTCAAATTATCTGTACCTTCTACGCCTACTTGCTTCCCCCTTGAAATAGAAATACAGTATACAGTACAGGTATATAGATTTGCCAGGAATTTGCTTGTACAGTATCATCATATTACTTATTGGTTGCTGACAATTGCTGAGTATGAAAGGAAAGGTTAAGTGGTTCTTTTCTTTGCTGTGTAATTGCAAGTTCGAAGTTTATTGAAAGCTAATGTATAATTAAATATGCATTTCTAAATTCCCCATTTAATTCTAGAAATTACAACATAACATGTATACTTCCAGAGAGTTAGCTATGTTAATCTGTTACAGCAAAACCAACCTAAAGTTTTGTAGTATTTTATAGACTGCAGTGGCTCAAGTGGCTAAGACACTGACTTGGAAGGTGGGAGGTCAACAGTTCGATTCCTGAGTACTGCACGACGGAATGAGCTCCCGTCTTTGTCCCAGCTCCTGCCAACCTAGCAGTTCGAAAGCAAGAAATTGCAAGTAGATAAATAAGGACCACTTCGGTTGGAAGGTAAACAGCGTTCCATGCACTCCAGTGTCTAGTCATGCCTGCCACATGACCATGGCAACGTCTGCAGAAGCAGACAGTGCTGGCTCTTCAGCTTTGAAAGAGAGATGAGCACTGAACCCTAGAGTTGGATACGACTGGCTTTTGAGCAAGGGAAACCTTTACCTTTTCAGTAGCAGTGACCTATCCCAGCAGACCTAGTCTGATGCATCACAGGCTTTGCCTGCAGGATGTGCTGTTGTTCTATTGTGACTCCAGAGGTGGTGCAGCAGCATCAGAGCAAGAATTTTTTTAGAAATTGGAAGGGCACCTCATTGCTTATAGCCCCACTGCATTCATAAATGAAAGCACTATTTCTTCTAATTTATTTGTGTCTTTATTTATATCAAAGTGTTGCACAATTTAAAATGATGGAGGTATATGAAATATAGATAAAATTCAAACAAATCAACTGTTACGGTGGTTAGACTATTTTTGTTCAGAAGTGGCCAACTTCAATAGCATTATCTCAGCCCTTTATTAGAGCTTCTTTTGTATATATAGTAGGACACAAATGCTGCATTGATTGTATTTCTCTATATTCACACACACAACAAAAATTGTCTCGTATCTAAATAACCCTATTCTACTTGATCATTCTTTTATCTTCTTATTTCACTTCAAAGTCTGTTAAGTGACTTCCAGATGGTCCAGCTGGAATCTTGTCCTGGTGTGGAAACACTTTGGCATTCAGCTAATCAACAAGGTGTGTTGTTTCTGCCCTCATAGGTTTAGCCTAGTCTCTTCTGGTATAATATGCTGCTCCAAAAAATGAAGGGAACACCTAAACAACACAATGTAACCCCAAGTCAATCACACTTCTGTGAAATCAAACTGTCCACCCTGGTAGCAACACCCATTGACAGTCAATTCCACATGCTGTTGTGCAAATGGAAGAGACAACAGGTGGACATCAGAGGCAATAAGCAAGGCATCCCCAATAAAGGTGTGGTTCAGCAGGAGGTGACCACAGACCACTTCTCAGTTCCTTTGCTTTCTGGCTGATGGTTTGGTCACTGTTGAATGCTGGCGGTGCATTCACTCTAGTGGTAGCATGAGACGGAGCCTACAACCCACACAAGTGGCTCAGGTAGTGCAGCTCATCCAGGATAGCACATCAATGTGAGCTGTGGTACGAAAGTTTGCTGTGTCTGCCAGCATTGTGTCCAGAGCGTGGAGGTGCTACCAGGAGACAGGCCAGTACACCAGGAGACATGGAGGAGGCCGTAGGTGGGCAACAACCCAGCAGCAGGAATGCTACCTCCGCCTTTGGGCAAGGAGGAACATGTGGAGCACTGCCAGAGACCTGCAAAATGACCTCCATCGGGCCACCAATGTACATGTGTCTGCTCAAATGGTCAGGAACAGACTCCATGAGGGTGGTATGAGGGCCCGACAACCACAGGTGGGGATTGTGCTCACAGCCAAATACTGTGCAAGATGTTTGGCATTTGCCAGAGAACACCAAGATGTGCAGGTTCGCCACTGGCACCCTGTGCTGTTCACAGATGAAAGCAGGTTCACACTGAGCACATGTGATAGACGTGTCAGGGTCTGGAGATGCCATGGAGAACGTTATGCTGCCTGCAACATCCTCCAGCATGACCGGTTTGGTGGTGGGTCAGTAATGGTATGGGGTGGCATTTCCCTGGAGGGCCGCAGAGCCCTCCATGTGCTTGCCGGAGGTAGCCTGACTGCCATTAGGTACCGAGATGAGATCCTCAGACCCCTTGTGAGACCATATGTTGGTGATGTTGGCCCTGGGTTCCTCCTAATGCGTGACAATTCTAGACCTCATGTGTGTCAGCGGTTCCTGCAAGATGAAGGCATTGATGTTATGGACTTGCCCGCCCATTCCCCAGACCTGAATCCGATTGAGCACATCTGGGACATCATGTCTCGCTCCATCCACCGATGCCACGTTGCACCACAGGCTGTCCAGGAGTTGGGGGTTGCTTTAGTCCAGGTGTGGGAGGAGATCCCTCAGGAGAACATCCGCCACCTCAACAGAAGCATGGCCAGGCATTGTAGGGAAGTCATACAGGCATGTGGAGGCCACACACACTACTGAGCCTCATTTTGACTTGATTTAAGGACATTACATCACAGATGGATCAGCCTGTGGTGTTTTCTTCCACTGTCACTCTGAGTGTAACTCCAAATCCAGACCTCCATGGGTTGATGAATTTGATTCCCATTGTTAAGTTTTGTGTGATTTTGCTGTCAGCACATTCCACTACAGTATGTGAACAACAATAGGAATACAGTATTTCAGTCATTCAGATCGTGGGATGCCTTATTTTTGTGTGCCCTTTTTTTTTTGAGCAGTATATTTAGAGCAGATATTTTCAACCTGCGGCCCACGGGACAAATGTGGCCCACAGTGCCAATTCATGTAGCCTCCCACTGCCTCCACCACACCAGGAAGTGCCATGTGGTGGAGGAAGGGCAAAATGGCCATCTGGCCTCCGAAGTTGTCTGAAGGAGTGTGACCCGGCCCCTGGCTTCAAAAGGTTGAGAACTCCTGGTTTAGAGTTCAATCAGTGTTATGTACTGAATAGTTTGTGACAAGTACCCCTTTAACGGATTGTATCCGACAATATGCTCACTACAGATCTTTCCTAAAATGTAGGCAGTGGCACTGCATGGAAAAGTTACTTTCAGACTACAACTCCCAGAATTTCTTAACTAGCCAGGCCAATTTACTTTTTTTAAAAAAAGAAAAAAAGAAGCAGTTCCATGTTGGTAGGCTATGCTTACCCTTGTTGACTTTCTAAGTTGCACATGGGCCAGATGTGACTGAACCAGACATTTGTTTGCACTATATTTGCATTATTATCTTGTTGGGATCCGATTCATTTAGAGATAAGATCAGTCTCTTTAAAGGCAGTTTACAGCTTCGGTTAAACAGAGGAAAGTTAAGAGTTAGGAAATCTAGCGAAGGCCAGCTTCATTAGGCTTTTTGTAGGGAGGAACAGAGATAGAGAAATAAAGAGGAAACAGACACACGATTGCTCTCTTAGCTGAACAAAGGCATAATAATGGCTTCTCTTTATTCAAGCAGAGTATAGCAGAAACGAAACTTAAGCTACATAATCAATCAGAAAGTCAGAACCCAAATAAGGAGAGATAAGGAGAATAGCAAGCAAAGAGGCTTTTGTTTACAAAATGTGTCAGAGGCAGCCTGACAGAATCCAGATGCATTCCCACATGTCCTCCTTTTTCATTTAAATTTCAGAGAGAGAGAGAGACGGCTAATCATACCCCTGCATGTCATCATATACATCATCACTGTCCTCCTGGACATCGTACCCCTCCTGACTCCTGGTACTTTGTTCCGGAGGGTGATACCTCATTGAGTACAATTGCCGTCGTGCAAAACCCGATGTCTCCCTTCTACGCAGTGGACATGTGTTACACATAGAAATAAGATTAGGAATACAATAAATGCAAAAACACAAAGGTATAAAGCAGATAATAATAATAAACCCATAAAAGAAAACTTGTCTAAGGACAGACAAATCAGGCAACCAAGAAGTCACCCAATCAAAGAGATTAACATCAGTGCGTACATTGTTAGTAATGCTCTCCTGTAAATTCTGAAGTTCTTTCTCAATAGTATTATTCAGATCCTGGAATTTTACCCGACATCCCTGGTTCCCGACCAGTTTACAAAATCCTCCGGATTTTGCTAACAGGTAATCTATGGCTAGTCTGTAAGGTAAAATAACCCAATGCTGCACATTGATATTGTCCTGGATGGAAATTCGTGGCAACTCCATTAAAAAAGAACCACATGTTAGGATCCTTGATTTGCCATCCATTGCAAATTGAACCACTATCTATAGCAGAATAATCAGGAGTAAACATAGGAAACACATCATATATATCTTCAATAGTAGTGTTAAACAAGGTATAATTAAGCTTATAAGAACTGTTATAACTACCCCATAACCAAAAATAATCATCACAACCCGTATAATTGCCTACATTCCGCAAAACCCTTTTTGCTTGAGTCCAGTACTTCCATTTACTATTCCAGACTCCAGAACTATGACAGCAGAAACAAAGTCCTTTAGTGTATTTCTTGAATGTCATGCTTCGCCAGCGGGTGTTGTTAAATTGTTCTGGAGGATTAGAGAAGAGTGTAGATCTATCAAGATGTTGCAAATGTCCAATAACCAACTCTGGCGTGTTGAACAATGCCGGAAGAAAGGCCATTTGAGACACTGCCAGTGGATGCTCATAGTATAACGTTGCATTCTTACCATGAACCTCAAACATATAGTTAGCATGACGAATCCAAAAGTTGGGGTTGCCCCCATGAGGCATTGTTCTTACAGCTGGAAGCACAGTAAGAAAGAAAAGAACAAATGTCAGCAAATTTAGTCTACTGGTGAACCACCATCCTGGAGCTGAGTAACCTTCTTCTCTCTCCATGGGCGGATCGCTCGAGCAGGAATCCACACAGGTCCTGAGGTTGTAGAAACCGCTGCGTATCCTCGTCCCCAGGTGATTAGAGGTACAGGACCTTTCCACTCAGGATCGGGTTGTTGCCGATAAACGACCAATGGCTTAGGAAGACACTCCTCGGTCCTGAAATGCAATTCGACTGGAGAGTGTGACCTGTTATGGGGAGCAAGAAGAAAATTAAGAGTATACAGTACTTTAGCAACAGCTGTAGGTATTTCAGCCACAGGAACCCCTCTATCTCCCACTTGCTTGTGTAACAAATTTTTGAATGTCAGGTGGGCTCTTTCAACAATCGCCTGTCCAGTAGAGTTATAGGGTATTCCATGGGTTAGCTTAATGTCCCACTGACGGCAAAAGTCCTGAAAGGCAGAAGAAACATATGATGACCCATTGTCTGTCTTAAGGCTTTTAGGTTTACCCATTACCGCAAACGAACGAATGCAATGTTGTATAACATGTCTGGATGTTTCACCCTGTACGGGTGTAGCCCATATAAATCCAGAGAAGGTATCAACAGTCACATGTAACTTAGAAAGCGGAGCCAAAGCAGGTACTTGCGTGACATCCATCTGCCATAGCTGATTAGCTTCTGTTCCTCGAGGATTAACAGCATCAAATGGCAGGAATATAGGAGACTTCGTACAGGAAGCACAGGACGACACAATGTCTCTAGCCTGTGACATAGGAATGGAAAATCGTTTATGCAAAACCTTAGCGGATTGATGAAACATTGCATGACTGTCAATGGGGTTGTCAAAGAGAGAAAAAACCTCAGCAGAGTCCCGGAGAGCAGAATCTGCTCGTGCATTGCCCTCCGTCAAATAACCTGGGATCCTTGTGTGAGAGCGTATGTGGGCAATGAAGAAAGGGACCGTACGGTTAGAAAGAAAACCTTGAAGCTGTTGGAATAAAGCAAAAAGATCCCTATCTATCGATGGAGACAAATAAGCTTGAGCTAAAGTAAAGACAAGGCAGTAAACATATGGAGTATCCACAATCAGGTTAAAAGGCACATCAGAAAACGTAGAGAAAGCAAGTATGACCGCTGCCAGTTCCGACCGCTGGGCCGATGCTTGAGGTCCTGTAAAAACAACCTCCCATTCCCCAGTAGGACCCTGCCATGTAAGGACTCCACGGGAGGGGGAGCCATCCGAGAAAAGAGTAACGGCATGCAAGATAGGTTGCATGCAAAGCGGGGATGACAGGGAGTAAGAAGTGAGATTCAGCAAGGTAAACCGCTTATCTTTGGGGGGGGTTAAATTTAACTTGTCCCACAAAGTCCGCCATGGCCACCTGAAATGCCTCAGAATGCTGTAGCAAGGCGGTTAGCTGATCCTGCGAAAAAGGAAAACAAACAAAGTCAACGTCATAACCAGTCAAATGCTTTGCCCTAGTACGGCATTTGAGGAAAAGATCAGCAATCGCATCAGGCAGGCGATAACAGTTTTTCGAGGGAGTGTGCGCCAAGTGTAGCCATTCCACGATGGCCACCTTCTGAGCGTTGACAGGCGCGAACAAAACAGCAGTGGGCAGCCTCGGTGTAGGAAGAAGAGCGCATGCCAGCGCAATGGTGCCTGAGGGCACCCGATCCACAGCGATGGTATGCAGCTTTTCGTTGAGGCGTTGAAGAGCTGTACGCATCTCCGTTGTGCAGGGAATGATGTCCGCTGGAGAAGTGTGTCCAGAAAGAACAGCAAAGAGTGGAGACAGTTCCTCCGTGCTCAGGGCCAAGAAAGGACGAGCCCAATTTATATTCCCTAGCAATTGTTGCAATTGTACAAGAGTGAACTGCTCTGGAATAGCTATTGTTGGCAATAGCGGAGTTGAAGCTGTAGCTGAGAGCCTATGTCCCAGATATTGGAATGGATACATCCGCTGCACTTTTTCAGGAGCTATGATCAAGCCCGCTTGTTGCAAAATGTCTGCTAGGTCCTGCAGGTGTTTCTCCGTGACTTGTGGACCATGCAATAAAATGTCATCTGTGTAATGATAGACTTTAACCTCTGGATGGCGTTGCCTGAAAGGTTCCAAAGCCATGTTCACAAAATGTTGGCATAGAGTCGGCGAGTTGGCCATACCCATAGGCAAGACACACCATTCAAACCGTTGAGTAGGATGTTCATTATTGTATACTGGCAATGTAAATGCAAATTTTTCTCTGTCTTGTGGCGCTAGCAAGATTGTATAAAAACAGTCCTTCAAATCTATGACCATGAGTTGATGATCTTCCGAAATCATGTTCGGATTAGGAAGTCCAGATTGTAGAGGTCCCATTGGCAAGATGTGCTCATTAACTTTTCTAAAATCATGTAACAATCGCCATTTTCCAGACTTCTTTTTCACCACAAAAATTGGAGAGTTCCAAGGACTAGTGGTTGTTTGAATATGTCCCAGATTTAATTGCTCCTGTACAAGGGCCTCCGCCGCCTGGAGCTTTTCTCTTGAGAGCGGCCATTGATCCGTCCACACTGGCGGGGTGTTTTTCCATTGTAGTGGAAGCGCATGCAACGGCGCTGCAGGGGAGGCCCGTATCAAAAATTTGTCTGCAAGGTACACCCTGTTTTAGCCAGGAGATCCCGGCCCCACAGAGTAATAGGAATATCCATAATCAGTGGGTGAAGAGAAACTTTTGTTCCCCCTGAGGTCTCAAAGACGATTGGATGAACACTTTGCTGTGCTGGCTCGTACCCGCCCACCCCAAAAACTTCCCTACAGGGGCGGACGGCCCATCCAGTTGGCCAATCTTTTTTTGCCACCACTGAAATATCGGCTCCTGTATCGACCAATCCAGACACTGAACGTCCACCCATAATCAGCGAGCGGGTCGGTCTATCCTCGGTGATTTGTATCACCGCCATAGCCGCTGTTACAGTCCCCTCCTGGGATGGAGTTGCAGTGGTCCCTAGTGGGAGCAGATGAAGGCGTCCTACAGGTTGTCCCTTAGGCAGGGTGAGATGTTGTGTGGCTGATGCAGGGATGACAATTTCTTGGTGACCCAATGTAACTGACCCTGCTGCAATGTGTACAGAAGCGGGTAAGGCGTCTGGGCAAGGAAGAACGATGCCCATCATGCCCTGGGGAATAACATAATCAGCCAGTGTGGGAAGAGCCTCCACACACCCTGGCATAGTAAAGGTACAGTCCTTGGATAACCTCAATAATAGTCCTTCTTTTAAAGGATGGTTTTTTCTATATCGTGAAATCATTTCTTGGGCAAGTTCCATATCTTCTGCCATCTCTTCCAAAACTTCCTGTATTGCTTCCTCACTGACCTCTGGTAGCCCTATTATTTTGCCTGGGCCCGAGCCTGGCCCGCACTCCCATTTCCCTGCTGCTGTGGAGAAAAGTCAGAGTCTTTGTGCTGAGCAGCTGAGGAGTTGGCATTAGGATTTGAGCGGCACTGATTGGCCCAATGGTACCCTTTCTGGCAAATGGGACACTTCCTTGAAGGGCGTGCTGCCTGCTTTTGAGAGAAGCGACATTGTGCTTTAAAATGTCCTTCTTTTCCACAGCCAAAACACCGTTTGTTTTGAGCCTGAGTTGTGGGCAATTGAACTGCAGCTGCCAGAAGTTGAGCCTTGCTAACTGTGAGTCCCCACATTTTGACAAACTTTCATCATGTCTGCTATAGATGTTCCTGGCCTAGCATAAACAGCTGTCAGAGCCCCTTTACAATCCTCATTGGCATTTTCAAAAGCCAGTTGTTTCATGAGCATTTCCCGTGCCGGGACATTTTCCACCTGGCGGCTGAGGGCAGTCATGAGTCTGTTAATGAACTCAGTGTAATTCTCTTTAGGGCCCTGCCTGATTGCTGCAAATCCAGCAACTGAGCTATCCCCTTTGGAAGGAATCTTACTCCAGGCGCGCATGACTATCTGTGCAATATCTCCCAACTGGGCATCAGTGAGTGCCAACTGCTGTGTGGGGTTGGCAAAATTTCCCTCCCCGCACAACATATCCATCGTGAGTGCAGGGCGTGTATGGTGTACCTCCCAAGCCACATCCCTCCACTCTTGCAAGCAGAGCATTGCTTCTGCAGGAGGCAGGAGTGCTTTGATCATCTGTTTCCAATCCACTGGTAGCAATTTTTGAGAAGCAATGGCTTCCAACAAAGCTTTTGTAAAAGGTGCATTAAACCCATAGTCACGTATGCTGACTCTTAGTTCCTTCAGATATTTTAATGGAGGGTTTCATATCTATCTGGGACTGCCGGTGCATTGCCCACAGCCGGAGCCCCCCTTATCACTGGGTATATCTCAGGAGATTCCACATCCAGCACAGCTGCAGTTAACGCAGCAGAAAAATGTGTCTTTGTAGGGCTAAAAGTGCTTGATTGCTGCAAGGCAGGATATAATGTCCCATCTCCTTTTCCACCTCCACCCCCATCAGGGGGCTTAAGCTGTTGTTGCTCATATGATGGAGGGGCAGTTGCCATAGGCCCCCCCCCTTTATCTGGAGGCAAAAGCTGTGTGAGGGGGCCATCAAGCCTCTGAGAGAATAACATATTCTTTGGAGTGAGTCTCTGAAGGCAGTCTCTAACTTCCTCCCATGTAAATAATACTGATACAGAAATTGCATTATGCTTCTGCATTTCTCTCCCAATCTGTTTCCACTGTTTCAAGTCCAGACATTCATCAAATTTAACCCAAGGACTTATTTTTTCTATAGCTTTAACCAGCTGCTGTATCTTCTTCTCATCAGCCTTTCGCCCATTGTTAATCAAAAGATCTGAGATATCTTTACAAAGTTCATGCATTTGCGAAGTAAGCACACATCCCATAATTAAAAAAAATATTTTTCTTTTTCTTTTTTTCACTCACCCTGTGTGGGACCCAATGTAGAATTGGATGAATTTCGAGCGCTCGAATGACCTTTCCTCTGGTCGCAAGTGAGTGAAGACCTTGTCCGGTCGCAATTATGAGGTGCTAATTAGATGCTAATTGCTGTTCGCTGAAGCAGATCTCTTCAAAGCATTCCTTTGAATTTCATTCAATCGCCTCACCACGGAGCACCACTTGTTGGGATCCGATTCATTTAGAGATAAGATCAGTCTCTTTAAAGGCAGTTTACAGCTTCGGTTAAACAGAGGAAAGTTAAGAGTTAGGAAATCTAGCGAAGGCCAGCTTCATTAGGCTTTTTGTAGGGAGGAACAGAGATAGAGAAATAAAGAGGAAACAGACACACGACTGCTCTCTTAGCTGAACAAAGGCATAATAATGGCTTTTCTTTATTCAAGCAGAGTATAGCAGAAACGAAACTTAAGCTACATAATCAATCAGAAAGTCAGAACCCAAATAAGGAGAGATAAGGAGAATAGCAAGCAAAGAGGCTTTTGTTTACAAAATGTGTCAGAGGCAGCCTGACAGAATCCAGATGCATTCCCACATTATCTAATTTACATTTTTTACAGTATAAAATGGCAAATATTTTTACAATATGAAAACAGACTAGTTGCAAATACTTACAAATAAAACAGCACTTTAAGCTCCAAATGTTATTATCAGACTTCTGAAATGGGCAGATTAAAACTTTTGCTACTGCTGTGGCCAGCCACACAAACTCTTTGTCAAGTGGAGAATATTTTAACAGCATAACTACAAAGTCACAATTCTGCACCCAATTTAAGAGAAGGTCACACATAACATGGCATGAATATAATTAGAAATCAGACCCTAGGGGAAAAACAGCATAAACTGTAAGCGTGACCTGGCCCCCAGCTTAAAAATGTTGAGAACTCCTGATTTAGAGCCCGAGAGGTGTGCAGAAAATTTCCCTCAATGTTAGCCATTGCCTAGGAGGTTGGTGTCCATAAAGTGGATGTTTGGCACTGTATTATCTTGTTTCATTTGTTATTTGCTAGCATTCTTGAGGGCCACAGTGGCTTAGTGGTTAAGACACTGAGCTTGACAACCTGAAGGTTGGCAGATCAGCAGTTCGAGACCAAAGTACTGTGTGATGCAGTAATCACCCGTCGTCTGTCCCAGCTCCTGCCAACCTAGCAGTTTGAAAGCAAAACATTGCAGGTAGATAAATAGGTACAGCTTCAGTGGGGAAGGTAATAGTGTGCCTTATGCTCTGATGTCTAGTCATGCCTGCCAGATGATCATGGCAACAGCTCTTTGGCTGTAAACTGAGATGAGTACCACTCCCTAGATTCAGAAACAATGGGCTTTCAAGCAAGGAAAACCTTTACCTTAAAAAAATCTTTGAAGAATGTCTAATATCTGCCTGTACATGTTAGTGGCAAACTTCACATTCAGTGAAGTGAGACTCTAGCCCTAGAAAAAAATGTGTGTAATGTTTGCCATTACTCACAAGAACACTTCAGACATTTTTAAAAGTTGCATTAAAGCTGACACATTTAATTTGTAATTTGGAAATTACCATACTTAAAAGACAATCTCTTGACTCCGACATGTGGCTAAAGAAGTGCTGTACCATCATATGATTAATTAAAATACAGTTTATTTTTTTAAAAAAAATATCACACACCATAAAAAGTTCATTAAAGGATTGCAAATGAGAACATAACAGATGAACGTGTGGTGCAATGAGTTATCAAAACAAGAAAGAAATACAAGAGACATAAGGCACTTTTCATCTAATTATTAAAAGTACATTATCTCAGTGGTTAAGAAGCTTGCCTTGTGAAATGGAAGGCCGGCAAGTCGGCAGTTCAAGAGCTGGGTACTGCATGATGGTTTGAGCGCCCGTCTCTGTTCTAGCTCCTGCCAACCTAGCAGTTTGAAAGCAAGAGATTACAAGTAGATCAATAGGGACCACTTTGTTGGGAAAAGATCTTGGGAACATAAAAGGAGCCTCATTTGGGCATCTCCTGAGTGGAGTTCCTCCAGCAAAAATCCTTTCAACCCGAGAATAATTTCTGATATTATTATTATTATTATTATTATTATTATTATTATTATTATTATTATTATTATTATTATTATTATTATTATTATTATTATTATTATTATTATTATTATTATACCATCTGGAAATATTGTAGATACTGCACTCAGTGTCCAAAGATCTACTATGAAACAAAATTGTACTTAACTTCCTACATTACAAAAATAAATGACAGGGGAAAAAACCTGAAGAATCCAACAGAGTAAATATAAAAATTAACTTCACAGTATCAAATTAGAATGTGCTCTTGATAGCTTTCTTCTCACACTTGGCACTCACAGTATTTAATTAAGAGCTCATCCATTGTTCAACTTTCCTTTCATCCAGGATACCAGTACTATATCTCAGACTGTGGCTACACAGGAAAATATGGCTGGATCTACTATGACTTGCGCTTATTCAAACCATGCTTCTTTGGGCGACATAGCCATCCAAACTTCAAACAATTTGTAGGGTTTGGACAAAGAGCTATGTTTGCTTTGCAATATCTGCTTTTGGAATACTACTAATTAGTAATTTTCATCCATTTTGAGGTTGTTGAAAAAAATTACCTTTCCTGAAATGACTTAGCAATATGGTCATCAGTGCTCCCTTGGAAACCTGTAAAACACACACACACACACACACACACACACACACACACACACACACACACACACACACACACACACACACACACACACACACACACACACACACAGTTGTTTGCAGACAACAAGCACTCAGTTGAAAGGAACTGACACCTCAGCAAGCACTCTTTGGATCAGGCGACCATATTGGGTAGAAAATGGACAAAAGCCAGGTGAATTTGGTCAGAGCATTTTTAAACCACTCCTGCTGGCTGAAAAACAAAAGCCAATTCCTCATTCGGAAGAGGCAATGCCACAGTGGGCTTTCCTGCATCGAACATTACATTGTGCAATAACCGGGTTTTAATTTGAATTTATATATACCTAATCTATTGCAAATTGTAGGATAAGTGGCCATTGTAGTACCCCATTAGTGTTAACACAATGCAAGGCTGAAACTAGTGTCAACAAAAGTCAAAAGGGAACAAAAAAAACCTGTTGAGTTCAAGGTTCTGATATCACTGCCAGGTTGTGATGTATTTTTGTCCTGATTTGCTCCAGTACAGAATATGTTCAAAGGGATCTTACTCCTTCATTATTCCATGTTGATTTGTATATTTTATGGGTGTGTGTATCTAATGACATTTCCTAATAGGCTTTTTTTTTTTTTGCTCGTCTATCTTTACTTGGTCACATACCCCATGGACGGATAAAACAAGAAGAGAAGGGAGGACAGAGTGAAATAGATGGCTAGAGGATAGGTATTTTACCTGTAACTCATATGGTGGGCTCCCAAAAAAATTACTACCACACTGTGGCCATGGAATGGTGGGCATGGCCAGGGGGAAGCCCTGCGTTGCACCCGAATTAGCACTACTTTATTTCAAAACTTGGATGGGCGGGGCCAGCCAAAATTTCTGCTACTGGTTCTGGCGAACTGGTGAGAACCTGCTGATGCCCAGTGTCACTGCTGTAACTGTAATTAGTGGTTATCTGTGATTTTGCACGTTTAGATTATTGTGTCTGTATAAGGACTCTGTTGGAAGATTCCAGAGCTTTGGGGGGGCAGGGGAGGACCACTTATATCTTTAAGATATTCCCTCCTCCACTGTGAATGATCTGGACCAGAGTGGTTAACCACCAGTTCCCCTTTGTGCACTGCTAAATAAAAGTAAATGTAAGTGTAGCAGACTGAGAGGATGAGCGGGTAGTGCGAATTCAGATGCTACCCAAAGAACTAGAGTTATAGGAAAGAAACCTATCCTCCTTCTTTGTGGCCTCTGTGAATCACACTGCTGGAGACTAGCAAGTCAACAAGTGCTGGTAAAAGGCCTTGACCGCAAGACGCAGGTCTGGAGTGCTGCAGTCTGATTTTCCCCAGGGATAGCTTGATAGCAGAGGCACACCAATGATGGAACAGACTTACGGTATACAAACAATACCTGTGTCTTGTCAAGGTTCGGCTTTTTGGGAACAACTTATGGCTCTCTAGATTCCTACCGTTCTCTCAACTGCATACACTGATTCTCTCCAACCACACGCCACATACAGAGATGACTTCATACAGCAGCTTTATATAAATGTTAAACAGCTTAGAGGACAAAATAGATGCTTGCAGCACACCACGGCAGAAACACCATAGCTACTTTGTAAAATCAATCCACTCAAAATAAAAATATTGCTTTTCCTCCTGTCATTCTGCTGAGCCAATCCAACCATAGGCCACACTTGATTACATCAAAAACCTTTAAAAGAGCAGGAAGATCTTGTCCTCTCTTGAGCTCACTAAGGTGGCCTGTTAATTCCAGTCCCAAAACCAAGGGTGAAGTGAGATTGAAATAGGTCTAGATAACCTGTTTTTCTCAAAAAGTACTTGCTGCTAGTTTTCTAACCACTTTGGCTTTCCAACAACAGGAACTGCTTTTACAACTTCCTAATCATTGCGTGGCTCAGGGGTTAAGACACTGAACTTGACAACTGGAAAGTTGGAAGGTCAGCAGTTCAAGACCCAACTGCTACATGATGGAGTGAGTTTCCATCTCTGTCCTAGCTCCTGCCAACCTAGGAGTTCTAAAGCAAGAAATTGCAACTAGATAAATAGGTACCACTTCGGTGGGAAGGTGAACAGTGTTACGTGCACTCCGGTGTCTAGGCATGCCTGCCACATGTCCACAGAAATGTCTGCAGACACAGACAGCACTGGCTTTTTGGCTATAAACAGAGATGAGCACTGAACCCTAGAGTCAGATATGTCTGGCTTTCAAGTAAGGGTGACCTTTCCCTTTATCTAATCATTGGGTAAGTATCCAGAATACAGTTAACTAAAAATCTCCCTCTACTATGTCCATTTGGTACAGAGACGGCATTGGTCACACTGGTAGATGATCTCTGGCGGGAGCAGGATGGTGGCCATCTGTTCGTCCTTGCCCTTCTTGACCACTCAGCGGCCTTCGCTACTGTCGACCACGGTATCCTTCTGGAATGACTCAAATAATTGGGGATCCAGGGCACTGTGTTATCCTGGTTTCCGCATTTCTGGAGGGCCGGACCCAGTTGGTGTGGTTGGAGAGTGAGAGGTCCAGCCCTAGGCCCATACTTTATGGGGTGCCTCAGGGCTCGGTGCTCTCTCCTCTCCTATTCAACACCTACCATGTTTCCCCGAATATAAGACACTGTCTTATATTTTTAAAAACTCCCAAAATTAGCACAAGGTCTTATTTTTAAGGGATGTCTTATTTTTCCATGAAGAAGAATACCAGTCTCGATCGCGCTTCCCCACTCACAACCAAGGGAAGCGTCCCTTGGTTGCGAGTGGGGAAGCGCGATCGAGACTGGCCTCAGCTGTGAGGCGGCCGGCATGGCCCATAAGAAGACCTGCCGCATTGGAGTCTCAATCCCGCTCTCACCAGGGGAAACTTCCCTTGGTTGTGAGCGGGGAGGCAATCGAGACTCCGATGCGGCAGGCTTTCTTATGGGCCACGCCGGCCACCTTACAGCCAGGAGGTAAGGAGGTCTTATTTTTGGATGGTGCCTTATATTTCAAAGGCAGGGGGGAAAAAGGGGGGGTGTCCTATTATGGGAGGAGGTCCTATATTCGGGGAAACAGGGTACATGAAGCCGCTGGGCGAGATTATCTGTTCCCATGGGGTGAGGTATCATCAGTATGCTGATGATACCCAGCTGTACATCTCAGCACGTGGAGACCCGTGATGCAGTCAATGTCCTATCCAGATGTCTGGAAGTTGTTGGGGTCTGGATGGGAGACAACGGGCTACAATTGAATCCCTCCAAGACTGAGTGGCTATGGATAGGGGGTCCCACGTTATCCAGGGAGCTGCCAACTTTGGTCTTGGATGGTGTTGCTTTGCCCCATGCAGACGTGGTACACAACTTAGGGGTCCTCCTGGATTCGGGACTGCTACTTGTAGATCAGGTGGTGGCCGTGGCCAGGAGGGCTTTCGCACAGCTTCGTGTCATCCATCAGTTGTGTTCGCTCCTGGACTGGGACTCCCTGCTCATGGTCACACATGCTCTGGTGACCTCCAGGCTAGATTATTGCAATGCGCTCTACATGGGGCTGCCCTTGATGACCATTTGGAGGCTACAGCTGGTTACCAGTTTGTCTCCGGGTGCAATTCAAGGTCCTGGTTTTGATCTTCAAAGCCCTACATGGTAGTGGGCCAGGATACCTAAGAGACCGCATCATCCAAAGAGTGTCTGTCTGTCCAACCAGAGCGGACCGGAGGGGCTCTCTAATTGTTCCATCTGCCAGAGGGGTTCGCCTCTCTGGCACACGAAGGAGGGCCCTTTCCGTGTCTGCACCGGCCTTGTGGAACCTCCTGCCAGTAGAGTTGAGGGAGCAGACGGAGCTGCTGCCTTTCAGAAAATTAAAAACCTGGTTGGCAGGGCAGGTGTGGGGTTCAGATGGAAGAGTGCCCCCCCCCCCCGCCTGTTGGCTTATAAAATGAAGCATCCCCATCTTTTTAATGCCGGCAGTTTTAATGTGGTTAGTTTTTAATAGGTGGGTGGGTATGTTGGGTTTGTAATTGTTTTTAATATGTATGTTTTAATCCTGTTGTGAGCCGCCCTGAGTCGGCTTCGCCTGATTGGGCGGCATAGAAATTTGAATTATAAATAAATAAATATCCTCAGACTGCAAGAGATTACACTGATATCCCCAAAAAGAGATTCTCTGAACATCTCTGGTGGGAACACTTCTATAATGTTGCCAAGTCTGAATATGATTTTACCCTCAAAATGTCGAGCAAACATAAACTCTGAAGACAAAATTATAAATTGGTGCCAGAATCACAATAAATTGGAAGTGACTTGAAAGCCCAGAGGAGAAAAGCTATGCAAAAGGTCATGGCTAAATACTTTTAGGTGAGCAATTTGTGACAGATTGTAATTTTTGTTGATTTTTTTAAAAGTGAAGAAAATATCAATGAAAACAGTAAAGCCATCTGTGTATAGCACTTTATTCATAAAAATAGTCACCAATCAAAATAAAACAGTGCCTCTGAAGAATCCTATTAAGGCATGTATTACCAGCTTACAGAGATAACCTCACTGGTAGATTCATACTTACATAATTACCTCTGACAGTAGTTGATTTTTTTAACTGACACACATAGCCCACAATGAAGACAATCTGCAGTTGTGTACTGTAGGCACACAACAATTCTTCAGATGCATCAGTGCACCTCTCTCCATTAAGTCCAAAAAAAACAGACCCCCATTCTAGTTTTGTAGGCAAACATTAAGCTTCACAAATGAAATTCACCTACTTTTGAAATATACAATTTTAAGCTAAATCAAGAAAGTAGGGGAAAGACTTCATGATTTAAGGTTAGTTTTACAAAACTACTCCATTTGCAATTTATATTGGCAGTATAGAACTTTTTTAAAAAATCAAGTATGAATAACTACAGTAGGGACAGGTAGCACGCTTGTTGTTAAGGAGCATTATCTGTTCTACTGTTATTAGGGCTAAGCCTACAGTAGGTCAGCAGGCTAAACAATTTAGCTACTAAGCTAAAAATAGTCACTGAAAATGGAGGGGAGGTTGCTGTGTGGTACAAAGTTGAAATTGCTTCCATAGGAAACTAACTATAGATTAAAAAACTATTTAAACCCAAGGAACAGAACTCAGAAGAAATGCTATGCAACCATAATCAAACCTTAATGCCCAAGTCTTGAACTTAAAAATCAAATCAAGTTGAAACATACTGGGCACCCAAAAAGAAAAACACAAAACTAATCACTATACATCGTAAGGATTAACAAAGATTCCTGAATAAAATTGGAGAAGAATGAACTCACAAATGGTTCCTTCCAAAAGAAAAAGGGAACAAAATTGATAGTACAGTACTATACTTGATATACAGAGGGTGCCCAAAAATATACATTTTAAGAAAGAAAAAATCTGTATTAAAAGTTTAATACTCAATAACAAAAGATGAATAGAAGTCATGTTTGACTTCTGTAATTACAAGAGGTGCTCAAAGCAATTACCATCAGTGCCCAGACACTTCTGATTACAGTGAACTACTGCTCAAGCAATGTTGGCCAAAGTGTCCACTTGTATTGCTGTGCAAGCCATTTCAATTCCTTCTTGAAGTACTGCCAGTGTAGCCTTTTTAAATGGTACATCACATCCTTTAAGTTTTCCCCCATAGGTAGAAGTCAAGGAGCATGAAGTCAAGATAATGTGGGAGGAACTCAACCGCACCTCTTCAAAATGGTCTTGTATTTCTTGAACGACAACTGTCTTTCTGCTATTTTCTTTGACTGTTCTGCCTGTTGCATGGTGATGCTAGCATTGATTCTTTTTAAGCAAACATCATACTACACATTGTTACCATAATTCAATTCAACTTTGAAAAGTAAGACATAGATAACACCTCTTAAAACATGTATACATTTTTTTTTGCTCCCTTTGTATTTTCGATATATGAATTCAAGGCTGCAGCAACTTGCTTATTAGAGCAGTGTTTCGCAACATTTGGTTGTT
Source organism: Bradypodion ventrale (assembly GCA_035047345.1). Lineage (NCBI taxonomy): Eukaryota > Metazoa > Chordata > Lepidosauria > Squamata > Chamaeleonidae > Bradypodion > Bradypodion ventrale. Next base: position 86,092,927 of record JAWDJE010000001.1, on the reverse strand, counting down.
GGTCTTCAATTCCCACAAGCTTAAGTCAATTCCCTGAAGCACTAGTCAGCCAATGGCTTCTGGGAAATGAAGCCCCCCTGTGGGCCATGTGTCACTTGTTGGGAACCACTGTTCTAGAGCAACTTTGATGAATTCACTGGTTATTACTCTGGAGAGAATAAGCTGTGCAATACTACTTTTTCTGTTGTGACATTTAGCAGGAAAGTAATGGATTAACTGACTTCTATGTGGTATTTATTATTGTATAAAAGGAGTTTACTGGCCTCAATGAAGTACTGGTCAATTAGATACCTCCAAAGGTGCAATTCAGTGGTACAACTCTGAAGGGGTGGTGGTGTATTTTTTTCAAAGAGTCTGCATCTTCATTGTTCACAACAGTATTTGAACTTCACAAATGATGAAGTTCTATTTTTGGGGCGGGTGGGGGGGATGTTCCACATACTTTCTGGTAGACAGAAAGCTACTACTTAAAAATCTGTGACTAAGTAAAAATCAGTTCTTCTACAGATACGAATCCTCTTCCTCTACAAAGTTGTCATTTGTACTTGAGTATCAAAAAGAAGGGCTTAAACATTTCAAATTAAGTTTCTCATTAACGTTTTGAGCAAAAATGGGTATTGCAGGTTTCACTGAATGTCAACTGTATTTGCCAAGAAATTCTTCCAGGTACACATATGCGAAGGATAAGAGGTCAAGGTATCACCACAGTTTGACAGTTCTTCTGTTTTGAAGGTATTATTTTTATGAGCAGAAGAGGAACCAGAATTCGCCTCTGTGCAGTTAATTAGGGCAAATGTCTTGGAGATGCAGAATTTAATCTGACCAATTATCTGTGGTTGTTCCTGAGAAGGAAAGCAAAAACAGAGTTTCAGATACTGTATATAGATATTTTAAATGGATAAATCTTAAGCGCTAATACATGCACACAATTAAAACAGATTTACAGATACCGAAATGGTGCAACCACATTGCACAGCCAATGTACTGACTATTATTCAATGTTTCTTCTGTATAAGAAAAGTTGCAATTTTCTGAAGATGGCAAAGAGAAAAGTAGACCATATCTTTAAATGTATCAGAAAATACCATGGAATTATTTTGCTCAAGACTAACTCTTCCAGCTGTTCTGTAGGGGTGGGGGGGGGGAGATGAGCATGTTCTAAAATCAACCTTTTTTCACAGGAAAGAAGCCTCTTAAAAATCAACACCACTACTAATACTAGTAGTTGCTTCTCATGGATAGTGGCTTCTGTTTCTGCCACTACAGCATATCGAGAAATGAGGCTCCTCATTATTTCTTCAGTACTAAAGTTAAGGAATAATTAATAAAAAAATGGTCAACTGATTTTATTAATAATTAGATGACTATTTTCATTCCTAGAAATTAATGGATAGATGGGACCAGACTTAAAGGAAGTGATTAACCTCTCATGTGCCTACCAGATGGGGAGCAAAATCCATATTTATTATGAGTAAAAAAAAAGATGCCAACATCTTGAAAAGGAATTATTCCTTAATTAGGTATTTTAAAAAGCCAAGTCCATTGACTGAGAAGTGTGCGATGAGTTTCTGTGTACCCAGCAGGGCTTTGGCAATGGCTGTTTGGTCAAATAAATAAAAAAGCCAGAAGTTCCAGGATTTAGATACAGACTCTTACACATGCTTGAACTAATTTTGAAGATGGAGACTCACATTTCTTAACTCATTCCCAGAACTTTAAAAATGAGTAAACTATAGCATGATTGTGCATGCTCTAATATCAAAATGAAGAACTGCACCACTTATTCCTGTGAAAATAAAATTAGTCTAACAGCAAAGGGAACATTAAGCTCTAAAAGTGCCTTTAACCTGTCATTCTTCCATAAGGAAGAATAATAGTCAAGAATGAAATGAACATGGAATTGAGACCTAAAAATGTAGCTGTCTATCATTCGGAAATGTCTCACAAGAGGAGCATCAGATCACAGACAAAAGCTAAGAAAAAACATCTGTACTAAAGTACATACTGAATGTTCACTGAGTCATCGATTAATTCTTAACTGATACAAACAACCCTTAACTCAAAAGGAAAAAAATATGTGTTGATTACATCTGAAAAGCTCCACATAACCCCTCCCCCCCCACACACACACCCCAATCCCATATGTCAGCAATGAGAATATTTGAAAAAGGACCTCTGATGATGATTTTTGGGCTTAGGTAGGAATATATGGGAATTCACCCATAGGCAAGTATAAGGGGCCATTCAACAATTATGTGATCCATTTTGGGGGGAAATTGACCCCCTCCCCACCTATGTAATCCAACCGTAATTTTAGCTTCAACCCCCTCCCCCCTTTAAAATTACATAATCCAGAGCTTTTGTATCGAAACTCTAATTTTTAGAGCTTTTCACTATTGGTGCCTAATGCACAACAGCTCCAAATGGATTACATAATCTTTGACCTGATCCCCCACCCCCCCGTAATTATTCCGCAATTCAGATGTCAGACCCCCTCCCCCTTCAAGGATCACATAATTGTTGAATGGCCCCTAAGTAAATTAGAAATTAAATATTGTAGTATAAGGGTGGGCAAAACAGGGGTAGGCAGAAAAGTGTTCAGGATCTACTGCTAGACCTCTGGAAGATTTGCAATAAATCACTATGCTTCTCATACTCTTAAATACTTAGTAGTGCAATAAGAACAAAAGCTTCTTTCAGTTAGATAATTGTTTTATTTCGGAAAGGCAGGAGGAAATAATTAAATGGTAATCAATTTGGAGAAGAGAAGATGAAACTATTAGAGTTTATTTAAGGGAGGCATGGGAAAATTCAAATCTAGTTAATTTTAAGGAGGAAATTCTCTATCTCTCCATGTTCACCAGTTTCCAAAATACTGGCTGTTAAAACATTTCCCATCAAAATAAATCACTACCAGTGAGAACCTTCCAGTTCAGAGTATATATATACTGCAGAGGGAAGTAGGAAACTTACATATTTGAAAAATTGTTAAAAAGCAGGTTGGAAATATAATATACTGTATATAAATCTATATACAACTTTGTTTGCAAATTTTGGGATACTGTACCTTTTACTTTTTGGAATTTAATAACAACTCTCCTAAATAGAGAGAACAAAAATTTAGTAGGAAATCAATAATAATGAAAAAGGTACCTTATCTGGAGGAAGACACTGAATCTTTGGTGTTACTTGGTAAATGCTTGTAAGAGCTTCTCTGATGGCTGCCATCTGGAGATTTAAACATTTTAATGTTTCAAAAGAGCAAAGCATTGCTTTGATAAACTAGTTTGTTTCATACTAAAGAATCCTTATACAGCAGGTGTATGAAACTATGGAAAAGAATCAGTAACCCCATTGTTGTTAAAACACTCACATTTGTGTCTTAAATATTATGAAAATATTATTTAATTAATTAAATTTAACTTTAAAGATGTACAGTATATACCACCCTATCCAATAGACTCTGGCTGGTGTACACAAGTTAAAACCAATATAAAACAATTAAACCCCTTAAAAACATAGCAATATTACCCCCAGCTGTGCCATTTACTATCTAAAAACAAATATAAAATCTACAAAACCTTAACATTAAAAAGTCCCATTCTGAAATAAACTTTTAAGGAAAGGGGTAATAAAAGAAAATAAATTTCAGGAAATTTGGAAATGTTTCTTAGAATATACATTGGATAAGGGGAAGGGATGTAAACCAGTGCCAGAACAACTTATATTTTGGAAGTAGGAATAGTCGAAACATAGTAACTCTGTCTCCATGGCTTTGTAAATAGCATAGGGTGAAAATGTTATGTAATCGTATTATAGCGTATTATAATGTATTTGTATTATGTACTTATGTGTTTTATAAGTCTTATATTTTTGGTTGTATATTGTTGTAAGCAGTTAATAAAATTTAAAATTATAATATATATTTTTTTAAAAAAGACCCATTCTACCAACCACATCTTCAATTCTTTCCTAAATGGTAGCAACTGGGCCTGGAGGTATAGCTCTACCGGGAGGAGGTTCCATAGTGTGGGGGCTATGACCAAGAAGGCCCTTTTCCTTGTGCTGGAGAGGCGAGCCTCCCCAACAGATGGGACCTGAAGGGTGCCCTGTCGGTTGACCTCATGGGACAGGTCGATGTCCTAGGGACGATGCAGTCCCTGAGGTATCCTGGTCCGCTACCATGAAGGGCTTTAAAGGTGACAACCAGCACCTTGAATTGCACCCGGAGACATAAGGGCAGCCAGTGCAGCTCCCGCAGCAGTGGCAAGGCACGGGTGAAACGACTACACCTCACCATTCTGGACCAACTGCAGTCTCCGGATGGTCATCAGCTTTACCAGTGCAAAATCATGTCCATTCTTACCTGGTATGTACTTCCTGGCTTTATCCCCAGTTTCAATAGATAGCTGAAAGAGAGAACCATCATCTAGTATTGAAAAGGTGGAATTCACAAGAGACAATTCTGCATGAATTACTTAACAATAACTTTGAGAAGGTATACTGCAAAGTTGGAAAGAAATGGCATATAAAAACTCGAAGAGGCATGGTTTGTCGCAACAGCCTGGCATGGCTAATGAAATCCTGTGCATATTTTCTAAAGTTAATGTGTCCTAGCAAATGTTGCCAGTGGTTGTGTAGGAGATGCCTGGAGGGCATTGTCCATACATACATCAGATGCTGTGTGGTTAGCAAGTCTGTGTCAAGATGGATAAGATGGATAAGATCAGTTTTCTATCAACAGTACTGCACTACAGCCTCAAGACTAGCTAATGACAAAATGACATTCCTCAATAAAAAAAATCAAAATAAAATTAATTTATTTTGAATAATTCACTAAGACATTAATTATAGAGTTAACTCTATGTGTCTGTGACAAGAATACAACTACTGCTATTTACATTCCATTGTCGTACTGTTCTAGCAGTTACACAGGAAAGTAAATTGCAAGCTTTATCATAGAAATATAAGGTTTCTTGAAAGCTTATTACTGATTCAGCAATGAGAAGCCATGTAATGGTTGATAAAAATCTCTAGATTACCTCTTCTGTCCCTAGCATGGATTTCAAAGAAGATATTAGGCATATTCTAGGCCACACTCCTAGTCAGTGGTTGGGATATATAGTGGAATACAGTTATTCTCTCTCAATTAGCAGCACATCAGACACTGAACAACATTTGGACAGAGAAAAGTATAAGAAGAGTAGCACAAGCTCTCAGGAATACCTCATCCCCTTTAACAATAACTAGCACTAATAGCAAAATCACCTTGGAACAGTTTTTCCCAAACTATGTTCCGCGGAATACTAGTGGACTTCAATTCCCAGCTAGTACTGTACATTGGTTGATTGGTGCTTTAGGGAATTGAAGTCCAAAAAACAAAGTTTGGGAAACACTGCCTTAGAAGCAGCTCGATCTAAATTTCTGGACATTTTAAACATACAACTGGTACCACAACCCAGCTCTGTTGGCTTATTTAGCCCTGCCCGGGGTTTTTATTTACTTCTGCCTGGGTGCCCTTCTTTTTAAGGGGATTGGGGAAGTTTTATGGACATTTTTAGAGTACAGTATTTGGTTTTAATTAGTATTGGTATGGGTTTTAACTGATGTTGTGAGCCGCCTTAGGTCACTTAGGCAAAAAAGTCGGTTATATAAATCAAATAAATAAATAAAAACAATGCTAACAAACTAGAACAAATTCAGTGGAGGGCCACAAGTATGATCAGAGGACTGGAAACCAAGCCTTATGAGGAAAGACTGAAAGAACAGGGCTTGCATTTATTTATTTATTTATTTATTTATTTATTTATTTATTTATTTATTTATTTATTTATTTATTTATTTATTTATTTGCTTGCTTGCTTGCTTGCTTGCTTGCTTGCTTGCTTGCTTGCTTATTTATTTATTTATTTATTTCTTTATTTATTTATTTATTTATTTATTTATTTATTTATTTATTAAATAGATTTATATACCGCCCTAATCCGGTGGACTCTGGGCAGTGTACACAGGCCAGCGAGCACCTCACTGACCATACAATAAAACAAATTAAAACCAATATAAAAGCAATTAAAAACCCTTAAGAGCATTTGGCAATATTGCCCACTGCTGTGCCATTTTGCTATCTAAAAACAAATATAAAATCAACATAACATTAACATTAAAATTGTTTACGGGGGGGGGAGCCTCAGACGAACCAGAAAGGGGAGCCTGGTGACAATCCTGGCCCCCAGACCCATTTTGCCAACCACGTCTTCAGCTCTTTCCTAAATGGTAGCAACTAGGCCTGGAGGCGTAGTTCTACCGGGAGGAGGTTCCATAATGTGCGGGCTACGACTGAGAAGGCCCTTTGCCTTGAGAAAAGTAGACTGTCAGGGGATATTATAGCTATTTTCAAATAATTAAAAGATAGTCATAAAGAGGAGGGACGGGATCTGTTCTCATTCATTCCAAACAGAAGGACAAGTAATAACAGGCTCAAAGTACAGGAACCCAGATATTGGCTGAGTATCAGGAAAAACCTCTTAACTGTTAGAGCAGTACAACAATGGAACCAAATGCCTAGGGAGGTGATGAGCACTCCAACACTGGAGGCATGCATGAGATAACTGGAAACCATCTGTCAGATCTGTTTTGATTTGGATGCCTGCATTGACCAGGGCATTTGGACTCGCTAGCCTCATAGGTCCCTTCCATTTCAATTATTTTATGCTTCTAAAATGAGGCGTCTTTACTTATAATTGGCTCCTGCAATTACAAAATAATAATAATAATAAGACTGAAGTCTCCCTATATGAAGAGATTCTCCATGCTCTTGGTACATGCTATAGGTATGTGCACAGGTGGAAAAAAGAGAAAGCTTAAATAGGAGAGCAATACAAAACAAACTAGGAGGCATGGCTCTCCTCACATTAGTGAGAAAGAAGAATTATCAAGGTCCTAAAGATACCTCTTCCACTGATATCCAGTATTAAAAAACATGCAAGCATGCAAGATTGCTGTTTTCTTAGCATCTGAAAGTGGAAAGGATGAGCAGCCTCTGCATGTTTCCATTTCTGTCTGCCTTCCAACTTGTACCAGCAAGTATAAATGTTTGTTCATTTATTTTACTATTTATGTTATTCAGAAATGCTATTTCATTTACTGATCCTATATTTAAGCTTCTATATTGGCTCTATACTTAGGTTTTTTGTGATTAACAGTTACTTTCCTTGCTATACAAACAGGCACTTTTCAGTAAGAATGAATTAAGATTGGGACACTATTACTATGTGCAACTTGCACTACACCCAAGCTTTATTATAACTGTAGTTCAAACCCACAGAAAGAAAGAAAAAAAGAAAGAGTTACAGATTTAGAGGCACATGCTATGACAAGAGAAAGATCTCCTGTATTTTTCTCATTCTTGAGTAATTGTCCAAAATCAGTCTTTTTGAACTAACCTGCAGAGAATTCTTTCTGCCTTGATTTGTCTACTAAGGACTACCGCCTTAATGTTATCTACAGAGGGTCTGTTGAAGAAATAATTTCCTCACCTGTTAAGATCAATCTTTTTATACAGTTCCAGGGCTTTACTGAAGTACTTTTCCTGAGAATTAAGAGTTTCCAGCATAGCTGCACAAGTCCCATGTTTCTCCCATTCATGCCTCCTATGTGAAGTGAGAGAGAAGGTTAGGTGTTTGAGCAGAGAGGCATTCAGAGAGTTCGGGGAAAAAATCTGTCATATAAACTTTCAGAAAAATATCTTAAATGCATCCCCAATTAAGTCTCCAACACTTTCCCTGCAAGCACTTTTGTTCACTAAAACAGGAAAACAGCATGTTTGTTACCTTAGGTACATTTCCTAAAAGTTACCATTTTATAAGAAAAAATATTTCTTTCACTTCAATATGGGACATGTTTATTTACCTCAGGGGTACCCAAACCTTTTGGGCAACAGACCAGTCATTACAGCCCATGGGCCGGATCTGGTCCCTGACACCAATTCATCCGGCCCTCAACAACTTTGTTGCTTCTCGGAGTGACAAGGGCATCAGGGGCCTGATGAATTGGCACCAGGGGCCAGATCCGGCCCACAGGCCATAGTTTGGGCACCCCTGATTTACAGCATAGGAAGTAAAAAGTAGCAAATTACAGTAGAGTATTTTTTTCCCATTTCCCCAAAGAGCAAGCTACACAGAGAAAGCAATATTTAGAAAAAGGGAGACAGATTGTCAACTATGTATCAACAGGTAGGATACATGAAGTGTCAAAATAAGAAATGTTTCTATTGATGCAGTGTGAAGACTCTGCATCATCTGTGGAAGACTCAAATCTAACTATGTAGTTAGAATTCACTGTTACATATAAAGTCAATGTTATTATTCAGGGATTGATTCTATACCTTATTACTTTGAACAAGTTCAGGTTTTTCAAGGCCGAATGAACTGCATCCAAGCATAATGAAGGATAAAGAACTTTCAGAATAATTGTCTGTTATTTTCTTGAAATCATGGAGGATGAGTAAAAAAACAAGACGACTGGGGGAAGGTTAATGCTGTCTCTATGTTCAAAAATGACAGAAAGGAGGAACCGGAGAACCATGACACCAATCACTTGACATCAATCTCAGACAGAATTCTAGAGTGATTTATAAAGTAGTCACTCTGCAAATACCTTGAAAACAATGCAGTAATAACTATAAGCTAACCTGGAGAAATCCCACCAGACAAGTCTTATCTCATTTTTCAACCAAACAATTTCTTTGGTGAAAACACTATATTTTTACGTCAGCACACCAGAAAAAAATGGGTATCACAAGACTCAGTCCTGAACCTAGTGCATTTAACATTTCTGTTAATGGCTTAGAGCAGTAGTGGTGAACCTATGGCATGTGTGTCAGAGGTGGCATTTGGAGCCCTCTCTGTTCAGTCGCCCCAGCACCATACCTGTCAACCGCGGCTCCGGAAAATACGGGACCTGCGCAAAACGGTTCTATGCAGGTCGCCTTCTATGCATGCGTAGAAAGCTTTTACGCTTGCGTACAACCCTTCTACACTTGTGTAGAACCCTTCTACACATGCGTCGAAGGCTTCTACGATCCCCTTCTGCGCAGATCGCCTTCTACGCATGCGTAGAAGGGTTCTATGCAAGCGTAGAAGGGTTCTACATAAGCGTAAAAGCCTTCTACGCCTGCGTAGAAGGCAATCTGCGCAGAAGGATGTGCAGTACCTCTTTTCCCCCTGCTGCCAATTCTGGGGTTTTGGCAGCTGCGGGTGGGAAATGGCGCCAATTGGCGCTGAAAATCAGGAAATCCCGGCCAATCCAGGAAGGCTGACAGGTATGCCCAGCACATAGTTTGTCCCACCCTTCTACCCAGCAGCCCAATGGGAGCATTTCTTCCCTCCCCTGTTGCTGTGGTGGCACTTTGTGATGAAAAGTGGGTTTGGGCACTTGGTCTCTAAAAGGTTCACCATCACTGGCTTAGAGGAAGGACTGCAGGTAATGCTTATCATATTTGTGGGTGACACAAAATTGGGCAAGATAGCTAATACTCTGGAAGACAGAAACAAATTCAAAAACATCTTGATAAAACTCAAGCACTGGACTGAAAACAACAGAATGAAATTTAAAAGGGATAAGTTCAATGATATCTTGCTCACTATATGTTAATTCACTTTCTATACTGCCCATCTAGTTTGAAATGCTATTCTGAGCTTTTATTACAACTCAAAGTATAAAAACAATACAAACAGGTAAGTGGCAATACAATAAATTAGGGGAGAAAACTTGGGATCAGACCTTCCAAAAGGTAAAGGTTTCCCTTACTTGAAAGCCAGTTGTATCCGACTCTAGGGTTCAGTGCTCATCTCTGTTTCTAAGCCAAAGAGCCAGCGCTGTCTGCTTCTGCAGACATTTCCGTGGTCATGTGGCAGGCATGACTAGACACCGGAGTGCACGTAATGCTGTTTACCTTCCCATCGAAGTGATCCCTATTTATCTTCTTGCAATTTCTTGCTTTCGAACTGCTAAGGTGGCAGGAGCTGGGACGAAGACAGGAGCTCATTCTGTCCTGCAGTACTTGGGAATCGAACTGCTGACCTCCCACATTCCAATCAATGTCTTAGCCACTTGAGTCACTGCACTCAAAGGCATCTCTAAAAAGCAAAGTTTTAATTTACTTCCTAAAGGAAGGGAAAGAGCTTTGTAGACTTCAAAAGGAAGGGTATTTCATAATCACTGTGCTCTTGCTGATAACGCTCAATTTCTTGCTGAAGATGTGTGGGCCTCTCATAGGGTAAAGCACCCTCAACCACAGAGATTCTGTGGATCTGGTATAATGAGTAGTCAAACTAGGAGGAAGGCACACCAACAAATAGCAAGGGCCCAAACCATGAAGGCTTTTACATGTTAGAATCAAAACCTTGAGCCCGAGGCAGTAGTGAACAGGTAAACCAGGGCAAAGCAGCCAGAGACAGGGACATAAGAGAAAATGTGCTAATACCTATAACCAACTGGTCACCACATTCTGGATCTGCTGAAGTCTCTGCAGCAACCTCAAGGAAAGCCCCATGTAGAGAGCATTGCCACAAGGAGGTATTTGACTTTCATTGAGTTGGCCTAGGATGGCGAGGGGGTCCCCCTTGCTTCTCCCAGAGAAGTCTATCTGGCAGATTGGAGGCGTGTTCCTCCTGAATTGTTTGCCACATAAGGCACAGAAGCTGATACAGGAAGGTGAGTACCGTACTGCCCAGATACAAGCAATTCCCCAGTTGGTTTGGAGAGATTTCTTCCTCTCCCAGCTGAAGTCATATAACTCAACTGGTCAGAAGAGCCCCCAGATGCTTTGGAGATTTCCCATACAATGGTGTTGACTGTAGGGAGAAGGAAAAAACACTGCAAAGTTCTATGGACTTTTTCAGCTTATCTTGAGATACAAGCCTTACATTCTACTCACATGAAAATAGTGTGGTGATGGGTTTCAAGCTTTTTTCCAGTGATGAAGACCAACTGTATGCTTAAAATATATTTTAAGATCTTCTGATGGTTTGTCATAAAAAAAATTTTTGCTTTATGCAGGTTTTCTTAATATGCTCGGATGCTCATGTCCAGTTAGGTACAGTACTTGTAAGCATGGCTTCAAAAGGAAAAAAACTCGCCAAGTGCTTCAGTGTAGAGATGTAACATCTCTGTTGCTTCTGTTTCATATCAAACTGGATACTATGGAAACTACAAACACTGGAATCTCTAGTGCAGGGGTGGCCAAACTATGGCCCACAGGCTGGATCCAGCCCACGGCAACAAATCATCTGGCCCTGCTACCCTCTCTGCTCCTGGAAGCAGAAGTAAAACGCGCCTGCACATGTGCATAATGCTGCCATAAATGCACATGTGGCTGTCATAAACACATTTACAACAGCCATGGGTGCATTTACGGCAGTGTTATGCACATGTGTGGGTGCATTTTACAGCTGGAGGAACCATGTGACTGGCCCATGGCACGAAAAATTTGGCCACCCCTGCTCCAGTGTAAAGAAACACTAGCTTTGTTTTTATCAGACAGCTGAAAAAACACACAACCTTGTCCTTGTTCCTAGGACATTTTCATATGTCAAGGATTGTGTCATCAGCTTAACTGCATCACAAAATGACAAAGGCTAATTGCCAGAGACCTTCCTTCAGCAGGTAACATCTACACTTAAGCTTTATGTTGACTTTCAAGGTTACAGTTATAGAAATAAGAGTAATTCTGGTACAGAATGGAAGAGGAAATAGTATGTATGTTCAACATTCTATGAACCAACTTTTAAAAGAGTGTATCCCAGAAACATGAGAAATTAAGAATATAAAGAGGAAAACACATTAAAGCAAACTGCATTCCCTATTCTCTACCTCTCAATCCTTGATATTTTGATTGACCATATTTTACAGCTGGTTATATAACAGAGCAACTGGCTGGTTTAGATATATGGCTGGAGAGCCAGAGGTTGGGAATTCAATTCCACGATATGTCTCCTAGGAGAGGCACCAGCCTGTGTAGCATTGGAAATGATGCACAATCCCAGGGCACCCAAGAAAAACGGAATGCTAACCTACTTCTGAAGACTAATACAGAAAAACCTACAAGCCCACAATGATGACAGCGACCAACTCTTGTCTCCATGTTCATATCTGTTCATTCCACAGAAGACTTCGATGCTTCACATACTGCAGGAATCAGTAGCAGTACAGCCCTTTGTGCCATTACAAAGATAGTAGAATTCTTCAGGATTAGTTAGGATTTAGAGATTAAACTAATGGTAATTTGAAAGGAGAAATGTGTGACATTGTAGTTTAGTGTGTGTTTTTTAAAGGGCAGGTGGAAATCTTCAAAAGGCACTGTGGAGCCATAAGAAGCTTCACAGTGTGTGGGATTTTTACCCCATTACGCCCCGCCACCACATGGAACTACCATCAGGCATCACTTCACCGGGGGGGGGGGGGGCAGTCTGGCTGTTAAAAACCCTCCTCCAATTTGGAGGAGGAACCAAGGAACTACAGAACAGTCAATCTGACATCAATCCCAGGGGAAATTCTGTTAGTAGATTATGAAACGGTCACTCTGCAAGCATCTTAAAAACAATGCAGTAATAGCTAGGAGCCAACATGGATTTGTCAGGAACAAATCCTGCCAGACTAATCTTATCTCAACTTTGATCAGTTAGCTTCTTTGGTAGATGATACAAGTGCTGTAGATATAATACACCTTAACTTCAGCAAAGCTTTTGACAAAGTGACCCATGACATTCTGACCCATGACAAAGTGACCCATGACATTCTGATTAGCAAGCTAACTAGGTGTGAGTTGGATAGCACAAGCATCAGGGCGATACACAGTTGGTTGCAGAATCATACTCAAAGAGTGCTTATCGATTACTCCTTCCCAATTTGGGAGTGGGTAACAAGTGGGATACTACAAGGCTCAGTTCTGGGCAATGTGCTCTTAAAAATTTTCATTAATAATGATGGAGTGCAGGGAATACTTATCAAACTTGTGGATCACACATAATTGAGTGGAACATCTAATGCCTTGGAAGATAGCAACAAAATTCAAAAAGATCTTGACAGGCTTGAGCACTGGACGGAAAACACCAAAATGAAATTTAAGAGGGATAAGTGCGAAGTTCTGCACCTGAAGGGAATACTTGGCTCAGTAATACTATGAGAGAGAAGGACCTTGGAATTGTTGCAGATCACAAGCTGAATACAAGCCAAAAGTGTGGAGATCAAAGACATATTACAAGAACGCCAAATAACACCGGTGGAGGCTGCTAGAAGCGCCAGAACAAGAACCTTTTATCTCCCTCAACACCTGAAGGGGTAAAAGAGGAAGTAAAAAGAAGAAGTGTGCTGTAGATGTAATAAAAGGCCAATGCTATTTTAGGATACATTAATAGAAGTACAGTAAAACCCAGGTTTACAGATGCCCTGGTTTACGTTTGCAGTGGTTTACGACAGCAAACTTATTGAAAACAGCATCCCGGTTTACTTTTTTTCTGGTTTATGAATGGGAATTAGGCCACCAGTGGCATTTTGGACTGTAAAATGCTGGCCCCTGAACCATTTTAGGCTCTAAAACGGTGCCCACCCCTCACCACCGTAAGTAGCAATTCATCACTTACCATGGCAGCAGCGTTGGGTGTTTATGATGCTGTTTCCACAGTATCTGCCGCTTCTACCAGCAGCAGGAGACTGTGGGGACCTTAGCCGCTCAGTTCCAGTCTTTGTCCAAGCTCCCTGTGTGGTGCTACAGCCGGAAATGGGTGCCTGAGCACCTGGGTGCATAACCAGGAAGTTCCAGAGCGGCGCACGTTCCCGGCTGTAGCGCCGTGCAGGGAGCTTGGATGAAGATAAGGTCCCCACATTCTCCCGATGCCGGTAGTGGTGGAGACTGGGCTCCCCCGGCAGCCAGACAAAAGAAGAAGCAGTGGTGTGGAAAAGGTAGGGAGATCACTTCGTCCCTTTTGTGTTCCTTTCCCCCCACACCTCGATCGATTGATCCGGAACCTCAATCGATCGATCGATCTCCACCATTGGGGGTCAGTTGTGGGGAGAGGAGGGGGTGTTCTTAGGGGATTCCCCTTTCTCTCCCGGACCCCAAGAATCTCCCCTCTTTTCCACCCCAGCTGCTAATCAGCAGGGGAGTTCAATTGAGGTGCGGGATAAAAAGGGTGTAAATCCTTTAAGAACACCCCCTTTTCTCCACCCAAATTTCAGGTCACATAATAATGGCCACAAGTTCCAGAAAGCCAGATATAGGCTGAATATCAGGAAAACAGGATGCCTAAAACCAATCCCAATACAAAAAGTGCATTACTTAGCTGGCATCCCTCCATCAAAATTCCATCAAGAAAGTGCTGCTCAGAATGCAAGCGCGGCTCCAAAATGGCCGCCGCGCTCTTTGCGGGCCCCCACCCCACCGGACGAAGGCATCCGGGTAGTTAGGGGGCGTGGCCAGCTCCCTTATAAAAGGGTGGCCACGAGGCAGCTGCGCTGCCATTTTGCGAAGCGACGGAGCGGAGAAGTTTTTCCCCCTCTTACCTCCGTCGCTCTTTCCTTCGCCGGGAAGCCTATTGGGTGGCGTTTTTTCCTTCTCTTTCTCCGGCTTCCCAGCAGATCTGCTATGCCCTCTAAGAAGAAGGCAACTGCGAACGCGGTTCGCTCCGCACAGAGGCGCCAGCCGGGTCGGAGGACCGCGACTGCGCCTCCTCAGCAGCCCCCCCTTGCCAGAGCCCACCGGGACCGGTAGAATGGGGTTGATAGCCCCTTGGCCTGAGGCGGGCCGTCCGCATACCGGCCCGGCAGGGGCCGCGGCCCCCGGCCCGCAAGCAATGGCCACTGCCCCTGGCATGGCCCATTCTTCGGGGCCTTCTTCTATTAGTACGCAGCTTCCTGCGGGGGGTTCCAGCCATGGGGGGTGGTTGGGTTCCCTACCCTGGCAGGGTATGCCCCCGGCCCTGCAGGGGCCGGGCCTGAGCTCTTGGCCGTATTCGGGCCCTGGGATCCAGGGACCTGGACCGGCGCCTGCGGCCCATGGGCCGGCTGGCCCTTTGCCCCCCCCCCCTGGGATTAGGGGGCTATGTTAATGTGGAGGCCCTTCTGGCCCGTGTTGCGGCCCTCGAGGCATCCCTCACGAGGGTTAACCACCCGGGGGTCCCTTTTGGGGCGCAGGTTGATGCTTCGTCTGCCGGGCTCCGGCAGGCGGCGGGACGGGTCGAGCTGCCCGAGGCGCGTGGGCCGGCGTCGGCCACTACCTCGCAGCTCCCCAATCAACAGGCTGGTGCGGAGCAGGCCCCATCGGCGAGCTCAGTCGCGGTCGTGAGCTCCGACGCCCCCAGTGGGCCGGAACCCCCGGTGGGGGCGGCTCACGGGGGTGCAGCAGGTGAGTATGCGGTTCAATCTAGTGCACCCACACACTTGGCTACCTTGGGGGGAACATTTCAGTGGCCGTGGCCTCGCACGGGTGGCGCGACGGTTCAGTCGCTGACGTCCCACCCGGCGACTTCACTTCCCACCCAGGGCCCTGTTTGGGGTGGCACCTCCTGCTCAGTGGGGAACGTGTTAGGGGTGACCGGGTTGGTCCAGGCTCCTTTCGCAATGCCCACAGTTCCCACCGTGCCGATGTCGGCATTGCCGACAGCGGGGTATTCCTTGCCCCTTGGGGATCATCTGGCCCAGGCTACCAAGGAAAAGATCTGGCGTGGGGAGTATGTGGATATCTTCTCCCTTCTTAACAGAGAGCCCACCAAGGAGGAGAGGGAGGGGCAGGATGAGAAGGATAAGGAACAGGCACGTCGTCGTAAGCCGCCATGCACGTGGGCCAACTGGTTGCCAGCGTACCTCATATACATGGCGGTTTACCTCAGGGCCAGGCCAGATCTGGCAATCCTGATGGTCCAGTATTTGGACAATATATACCAGGCGATGGTTGACTTCCCGGGCCCGTCGTGGTTGGCTTATGATGAAGAATTCCGTATGCGAATTCCCCTGCACCCAGAGATGAGGTGGGACGAGCCCTGCCAGAAGCTGTGGCTTCTGTACATGACTCCCACGCGCCCTGCGCCTGGGGATAGATACCATTGTGGACATGCAGTCCAGCGAGCGGCCCCAGCACAGATACCCCGCCAGGTGGCGGGGCAGGGGGTTCCAGCCCACCTGCTGTGCTGGACTTTCTCGGCCAATGGTTCCTGCAATAGGAAGAATTGCCGGTTCAGGCATGAGTGTCCCTTTTGTGCTGGCCCCCATGCTGCATCCGCCTGTCCCAGGCCTGGAGGGATGCGGGGCAGGGGTAGGGGTGGACAAGGGGCTGGCAAGACTGCTGCAGAGGGAGCTGGTTCATCGAAAGGCCCCCTCCCCAATTAATGTGGACATGTTGGAGCGTTGGCTCGCATTGTACCCGAGGGAGGCAGATGCAGTTTACCTGCTTCAGGGTTTTCGAATGGGGTTCCGTATTCCTTTCACGGGTGATAGGTCCCCCCAAGACACCCCCAACCTTTTGTCCCTTAGGGGAAGGGAGGAGGTGGCTGCTGCCAGCATTGCTAAGGAGATTGATGCGGGCAGGGTCGCTGGCCCTTTCCCTGCACCCCCGTTCCCCAACCTTAAAGTGTCACCCTTGGGCTTAGTGCCCAAGAAATCACAGGGTGAGTTCCGCCTGATTCATCACTTGTCCTACCCAGCCGGCAGATCGGTCAATGATGCTATCCCTGATGACCTTTGCTCGGTCAGGTATACATCTTTTGACCAAGCGCTGCGCATGGTGCGCTCATGTGGCCCGGGTGCGCTGTTAGCTAAGTGCGACATTAAGTCTGCCTTTCAACTCCTGCCGGTCCACCCGGGTGACTTTGAGTTGCTGGGTTTCAAGTTCCAGGGAGAATATTATTTCGATAAGGCCATGCCTTTTGGCTGTTCCATATCATGCTCGGCATTCGAGCGTTTCAGCACCTTCCTAGAGTGGGCTTTTGTCCGCAGGTCAGGGTCCCGGTCTGTAGCCCATTACCTGGATGATTTTTTATTCGGGGGTGAACGGGGCTGGGACACGTGCACACGTCTCCTCAACACATTTCAGACGCTAATGGAGGAACTTGGTGTCCCTTTAGCGCCCGAAAAGACCGAGGGCCCATCTACCCAGCTAGTCTTCCCGGGGGTGGAGATTGACACGGTAGCGCAGGCTTCTAGGTTACCAGGGGATAAGGTGTCAAGGATAGTGGCCCTTATCTCGGACTTGCTTGCTAAACGCAAGGCATCACTGCGGGAACTGCAGGTGCTACATGGTCACCTCAATTTCGCTTGCAGGGTGGTCGCACCGGGCAGGGCATTTGCTCGGCGCTTGTGCGACGCCATGACAGGCTTATCCAGGCCCCACCATAGGGTGAGACTGACCCAGGGTATTAAGGCAGATATGCTTATCTGGCTCCAGTTTCTGAGGGAGTTCAATGGGGTGTCATTTTGGAGGTCTGACCTTCTGGCTTCCCCTCGTTTCCAGATACAGTCCGATGCCTCGGGATCCCTGGGTTACGGGATGTACTTCAATGGGAAGTGGGCCTATGGTGGGTGGCCACCAGCCTGGTCTGGCACGGGTCGCCTGCGTGATCTTACTTATCTGGAATTTTTTCCCATTCTGGGGGCCTTGATGCTATGGGGTGAGGAGTGGGCCAACCCGGTTGTTCATTTCTGGTGTGACAATGCGGCCGTTGTCCACATTGTCAACTCACAAACCTCTAAATCACCCAGGGTCATGGACCTGGTGCGCCAGTTTGTATTGCGCTGCCTGCGCCTCAATGTGCTGTTCAGGGCCAGGCATGTCCGGGTGTCAATAATGATATCGCTGACGCTTTGTCCCGCCTGCAGATCTCCCGGTTCTGCGCCTTGGCCCCGGATGCGGAGGAATTTCCCTCGCCACTCCCGGACGAGATATGGACCATTGGCAGGGAGAGGTGAACCGGGCGATCGGCATGTCGCTAGCGCCACGCACGCGTAAGGCGTATCACCACACATTCAATTCTTTCCAAGCATCCTGTGCCCAATTCCGGCTGCCAGACACCTGGCCGATCCCAGTGGCCCACATCCTTCGATTTAGGGTTTACCTACATGCCCAGGGCCTCGCGCCTCGTACCATAGCATCCAGGCTGCCAGCGCTGGCTTTCATGGCCAAAGTAGGCGGTCATGCGTACAATACCGCTGACTTCCGTGTGAGACACGTTTTGGAGGGGTGGGTGCGGGAGCGTGGGCGTAGCCTGGATGACCGCCACCCAATTTCCCCAGGGGTTCTTACCCAACTAGCTCGGGGCTGGCATGACCTATGTTTTGATAGGTATGAGGCAGCCCTGTTTCATGCGGCTACAACAGTAGCCTTTTTTGGAGCGCTCCGCATCAGCGAGCTTGTGATGCTGTCTAAGGCGGATGCGAGTCGTCGGGCACTGGAACTCGAAGATGTCTATGTGGCCAATGATTGGGCTCAGTTGAGGATACGCTCCTCTAAAATGGATCAGCACGGCGTAGGCAGTGGAGTAAGACTGCTACGATGTTCTTTGGCAGACATCTGTCCGGTTGGTGCCCTACAGGATTTCCTTGCACTGCGGGGCATGCACCATGGCCCGTTTTTCTGTCACCAAGGTGGGTCTCCCCTTACTAAATTTCAATTTTGGAGGGTGCCGGGAAGGCACTAGCCAGTGTTGGCCTCCCTGGGGCTCGTTGCGGCACCCATTCATTCAGGATGGGGGCGGCTTCTACTGCAGCTGTTTTTGGGTACTCCGGGGCTGAAATACGCTGCATGGGAGGGTGGGGACCACAATGTTTTCAGTTTTGTGTTCGCCCTCTTCAACCGCGAGTACCAGTTTAGTCACTGCACTGTTTCTCCCCCCCTTTTTTTTCCTTGACAGACCCTGGGTGTCGTATTACACCGGTGACAGTATGGCTGGTGGGCCATAGCCACGTGCACAGGGCAGCGCGTTACGCTGCACAGGGCAGCGCGTTACGCTGCACAGGGCAGCGTGTTACGCTGCACAGGGCAGCACGTTGCGCTGCACAGGGCAGCACGTTACGCTGCACAGGGCAGCGCGTTACGCTGCGGCGACAGAGTGGGGACCCCGACTGGGACTGGGTGCATCCGCACGTCTCAGGTGGTATGGTAAGCGCGGCATGTTATGGCGGGAACTGTTGCCATTCCTTTTCTACATCAGGGATGCTGACTCGCCTGATGTCCTGGTTATGTACCTTGGGGGCAATGGCTTGGGACAGGTCACTGGCCTATCGCGGGAGCTTGCGATTTGCAGTGACCTGCCCTACTCACATTATCTGTGGCCTGCCACAACCCTCAATTGGTCGGACACGATACCGTGGTATGCTTACAGGGGAGCGTTCGGCCTCGAGGCTCTTGACCGAGCCGACGCTCCGTGAACAGGGCTATTGCCCGGTTCCTTTTCGACAAGGGTGGGGGTCGCGTCATTCGCCTCCCCGCCATCAGTCTGCAAAATTACGAGCTTTACTCAGGGGATGGGGCCCATCTGTCGCAGGGAGGTATGGACCTCTTGTTAGTGGACTGGCGAGCAGGCCTGTTGACCGAGCTGACGGTCTTGGGGGGGGGCGGTGAGCCTTTTGGGAAGCCTCCCCGTGTGGCGGGTAGCACTGGTAAGGTAAACATTTATGACCCACAGGTATCCGGCAGGTTCGCAATTGACTGGACAACACTAGACAGGCATAAGTTGGTTAAACGTTGTCCGGCGAACGACGAACCAGGCGACGGGGTGATGGCTACAGCTAGACAGCATGCATCACCCCGTGATTTCACGGATACGCGTCAGAGGGTGGGGTCATTAGTTAGATATTGACTACGGTCAACAATTTGTTTGTTGTCAACAAACAAACTGATACAAATAGATACATTGTAACAATTGCCGTTGGCAATTTTGGGTGGTACCTTATCAGTGTTACTTCGGCCTGCTTGCCTTAAGAATTATAATTGGTCAATTACCAATAGAAATTTATAATTCGGACTAGGGCATGAATCAATAAATGTGGCCCAATGCCGTTATCCACTTTCATCAGTGTCTGAGTCCTTTATTGGGGGTGCGCCTGCAAAGAATAGGTTAAAGCAAGTTCCTCAGAAACACACCTGCTATTTCATCACCAACCACCAAAGGAGAGACTGAAATCTGTGATTCTATAATTTGTTGCTGGAAGTAGTGAGGAGATGTGAGCAGAAGTTCCTAATAATAGAGAGGTAAACCATTTCTCTATTCTATGTGCATAGGAAACCCTGGAAATGGTCATCATAAGTTGGAATCAACTTGACAAAACATCATCATTATTATTACATAGCATTATTATTACTGAGCATCAAAGATGATATATGTATATGGCACAGCAGTTAAACTGCTGTACTGCAACCAAAGGTTGTGAGTTTGATCCTGACCAGGACTTAAGGCTGACTCAGCCTTCCATCCTTCTGAGGTCGGTAAAATGAGTACCCAGCATTTTGGCGGCAAAATGCTAATTAACTTGTGAACCAACTAGACCCATGATGGCGAACCTTGGCACTCCAGATGTTCTTGGACTTCAATTCTTAGAAGCCCAAGCACCCTATGAATCCACACGAATGGGTTTACTGCGATTCATCTGGCCCGTGCTGCCTTCATCGCTCCCGGAAGCGGAAGTAAAACGCGCCCGTTGGTGTCAAAATAACCTGACTCCCTAAAGGACCCAATGGCTATGGGTGGATGTTCCCTTTTACATGGGGTGATGGTTTCCCTCAGTGGAGGGAATGTCACTGGAAACCATCATATTGGGCCCAACAGCAAAATGAGTGAAGGAGGAACCACTTCACTAGTCTGATTCCTAATGGTCATGGAGGCGGAAGAGGCCATACCAGATGGACTGGCTGTGAAGGTGCACCTTGTTAATATCCTCAAGGCTGCGACAGTCCATTGCAGTCCTGGTGTCAAATCCTGCATGTCTCATTTCTTACGTGCCACAGGAGATGGCTCCATGATTACAGTGTGTGGGTTACTTTATGGCAAGCTGGGATCCACCTTAAACAAATCCACACCAATGGCATTTTTCCTGTTTTCAGGAAATAATGTTTACTTGGACACAAGTAGCAGCCACTGCCACCGCCGAAGTTCAGTGAAATCCTTCCTCTATCATTTACTTTGGTTTTGCTCTTGCGTACCCTCAAGAAAGTTTGTTCTTGCTATAAAGCTCTTCCTGGATATGAGCCAGCAGACTTGAGGCACATTTTCTGTTTAGAGCGGGGCAGCCAAAGTATGGCCCATGGGCCGGACCTGGCCTGCAACACCAAATTATCCAGCCCGCGCTGCCCTCACCGCTATCGAAAGTGGAAGTACAATGCTGCCATAAATGCACCCACGGCTGTCATAAACATGTTTATGACAGCTGCGGATGTTTTATGGTGGGAGGAACCACGTGACCGGCCTGCTCAACCATGTGACTGGCCTGCATGTGAATAGTTTGGCCAACCCTGGTTTAGAGGATGTTGAGGGTGATTTTCTTGTTTAGCTCTCTTGGCATCTGCATCTACTTCTCTCCTTATCTTAGGTGGAGCGATATCAACAAGAGGATGTTTTCTCAACTCATGTATGTTTGAGGTATCCTGTCACAATACACATTTTTTCATTAACTGTGATGTCAATTTGTTTTGCATGTGTGAATGTGCTCCATACTGGAGGATCACACTCTGCTGCAGAAATGCTCAGGCCCAAAGCACTACTTAAAAGAGAGCATCTTGTCAAATGTCATACCGAGGTATTTCAGTGCTGAACAATGCTGTAATCTATACCATTGCCATGTAACATTCAGCTCACACCTGCTGGTTTCAAAGGTGGAAAGCGCACACTTGAGTCTTGCTCAGGTTAGGCTTCAAATGGTTGATAGCGTAATACTGTCCTAATTCTCCAAGTGCTCCAGTAAGTTTTCCAGCTATTTCATCAAAACTATTATTAGGTAATAAATAATTACATCATTAACAACTATACTCTTGGTAACAATACTGTGTCTCTTGCTAGACTGGGCCTGTGTTTCCATTCAGTTTCAAATGGAATGACTGAAAGTAATTCTTACAATGTAAAGGAAACTGGTAAAATGTAGGTTAATTCGACTTTGATGGTGATGTGGTCCAGTGATAGCCTCACTGAAGGCCCTAACTCAGTGGTTCCCAACCTTTTTTTTGCCGTGCCCCATCTAAGCATCTGTGAAATCCTGATGCTCCCCCCTTCCCCAGTGTCATATAATTCTTACTATTCAAAAAATGAACCCCTATTCATGTGAGGAAACCTAAAAGGCCATTAACTTGGTCTAAACTCATTCTGTGGGCTGTGTGCCTCACATTGGGAAACACGGCCCTAACTATACCACACATCTTTGTGTGCTTTAAAGTCAACTATCAACATAATTATCATCTTAATGATTTCAAATGAACAGAAGGAGAAACCAAACTTGTGGAACATATCTTCCTTTGAGAAATTAATGCATTAGATGCTAGACAAGAGGTTAAAAAGACCATAAAACATATCATTTAATGTTTAGAACATAAGAACAGCCTTGCTGGAACAGGCCACAGCCCATCCAGTCCAGCATTCTGTCTCACACAGTGGCTCACCATTTCCTTCAGGGTATTCCCAAGCAGATGCCTGCTTAGGATTCCCTGGAAATGATATTGAGAGATATCCTGCCTATCTCTCCAACCCGGAGGTTGTCCTTAAGTATCCATAATTATAGCCATTGATACTCTTGTCCTCCATGAACTTGTCTAATCCTTTCTTAAAGCTGTCAAGACTGACAGCTGTCACCACTTCTTCTGGCAGGGAGTTCCATAGACCAGTAATCCTCTGGGTGAAAAAGTACTTTCTCTTATTTGTTTGAGAACTAGTACCCAAAAGTTTCATGGAGTGTCCCCTAGTTCTAGTGTTATGCAATAGGGAAAACAGTTTTTCCTTATCTACTTTGTCCACACCGTGCATGATTTTATAAACTTCAATCAGGTCACCTCTTAGACGTCGTCGTTCAAGAGTGAAGAGGCCCAACCGTTGCAGCCTCAGATGGTAAGGAAGGTGTTCCAGTCCCCTAATCATTCTGGTTGCCCTCCTCTGCACTTTTTCCAGCTCCATAATATCCTTCTGGAGGTATGGCGACCAGAACTGTACACAGTATTCCAGATGGGGCCTCACCATAGATTTATAAAGAGGCAAAATGACACTTGCTGACTTATTTTCTATACCCTTCCTAATGATCCCTAACATTGAGTTTGCTAGGGAGTTTGCTAGGGAGTTTGCTATATCCTGTTTGAGAAGGATATAACTCTGCCTGTCCGTGACAGTGAAGAAAAGCACTAGCATTCAGGTCTGGTACACACATTCATTCAAGGGATTTAAAATGCCTCTCCATAAATTTAAACCCACAGAATTTAACTGTAAACTGCTTTACTTATACAGAAACAGAATAATTTCTACAATATCATATTTCATTCCACACAGCTCCTGTTGGTACCAACAGTTACTAACATATTTAAAAGTTGCACAACTCACCAAAACCGGGTATGATTTGGATGTATCACATCCGGCCAATCCTGCTCCATGTCTCCTAAAATATCCTAGAAATAAAAATCACACAAAAAAGCACTCCATATATCAGATTCTCAGTATATATGTTGTACAAGAACAGATATGGTGATATTCAGGTATTGAAGACCCAGCTCTGTCCATGAATGTAAAACATTAGGAACAAACCAGATAATTTTACTTTTCTCTTACTTTGGGTGAAAATGCTTTGCATAATAATTTTGTGCTATGTATAAGCTTCCCCAGTGCTAAGGAAGAACCTGTGATCCATGCTTTTCTAGCAACACTGAAGATCTTGAAAAGTATGATATATATTCTACATAACTGCTGGCAGTATTTTACATTTTGAATTGTCCACAATTTGTATCCTGATTCTCTATCACCTAAGTTTTTTTTAAAAAAAATATAACATTTCTGATAGTCAAGAACCAGAGAGTCTGAATGGAGAAAGAAGTCTGTCTGCATGAAAAACTATGGAGCCAAAAAACAGAACAAAAATAAAAATACCACACACACACACAACCA
The DNA here is from genome assembly GCA_035047345.1 of Bradypodion ventrale. Taxonomy (NCBI): domain Eukaryota; kingdom Metazoa; phylum Chordata; class Lepidosauria; order Squamata; family Chamaeleonidae; genus Bradypodion; species Bradypodion ventrale. The sequence continues at coordinate 86,068,814 of JAWDJE010000001.1, read as the reverse complement.
CACTCAGGTTTTTCTAATGCATCGTCACATAATACAGAAAGATATTTTACACAGCAATCTTAGAAACGGTGTTTTTTACTATTGTTCAAAAGTTCATTTAGGATGGGATCTGTCAGTTACTTTCTAATTAGTATAGATGACTGGAATCACATAATGTTAACATTCAAGTATACTGCATCTGCTGTTTTCTGCACACATCTGAATGAACTTTTTATGAATATAAAACCTAAAACAATGTATACTTTACAGTCTATTTTAAGTCTGCCTAAAACCAAAATGGGCCCTTAGTTTAACTGGATTTGTACAATGTGTTTCATTTTCCATCTGTATTTCCACCACAGAGCAACAGGCAAAATAAATAAATAAAAATGCACCAGATTTGTTGCAGGACCTTTTCTGAACTAGGAGAAATTCCAATATATTGAAGGTTAAGGTTTATTGGCTACACCTCTTATATTCCCTGCCCCATATGAGAATTCCAGTGTTCCCAAAAAGGAGATTTCAGTACTCTGAAATGTGGCCAATCTGCTGAAAAGCCAGACAGTATATTTTCTTTTTCATTGTGATGGGGTATTTTTTACTCAACATGTTATACTAGCTAGGACAAAATAAGCACATTGAAATGAATAAATATGAGATTTGTGGGGATTTTTTTTTTTGTTCTTGCTGTGTTTTGTAAAAATTTCAATTTTAAATGGTGATGTTATTTATAATTATTTAGATAATGACTTTGAAGAATGCCTACATTATAGGTCTAATTCTATGTGAATTTTGATACAAAAATATGCCTTCAGGGCAGTAAGATATCCAGTACATGAGGGTTAAATTACTGTACATTTAAAATCTATTTGTGTTTCATCCGTGGCATTAATTTTTTAAGTTGAAAAAGTGATTCTTGGGGTTTTGTTTTTTGTTTTTGCTCTATATTGTAATGTGCTTACACAATCATGCTTTTAAGCAGCTTAAGCAGCTCTATAGAAATAACCCAGACAGATAAACAAAATGTCTAGACTATACCACACTATGTGTCTTAAGATATCATACGGATGAAGCAAACCTTTACAGAATGTTTGGGGAACGCTGAAAGTAGCCTACATGATTTCAGCTTATTTTCCTAAAATCTGCACATTACCACCTATTCTGACTTACAGTGGCTTTTCAAGAATTATTTATTTATCTTTCACCTGATTAGAACATTTAAAATACATGAGGACATAATTTTGTCTGATGTGTTATCCCAACAGAAATCACTAAAGTAAATACTCTTTGAAATAAAACATTTCATATGCTTTTATATATGTGAAACCCTTGGTATGGAGCAAGACAGAAAATGTTTTTTGAGGAAAGAAAGGTTGTTTATCTTGAGACTATGGAAAACACAAACTCTGCAAATCAAATCAACTTGCAGAGAACCTAAAATTTGATTCATACCTTAATCTCAGATATATTGAAGTGCCAAGTTCTATTACATTCTTCTGCTCTATCTGGCCTACAAAAGAACAAAAAGTCCAATTAAATGCAGTTTAGAACACATCCTGGCAAGCAGCATACCAAATGCTGCTTATTCTGAGGAAAGGCAACGACTGAACAAATTACTAATACATTAAATGATAATAAAAATATCAGCAAAAATGAATTAGAAAGCCAGTAATACAAGCTGAAGCTACCACAGTGAATTGGAATTGAGCAGAATTCACAGTGACTTTTGTCACAATGCATGATGCAGGCCTTAGTGAAGTTTACAAAAGCACTCACTAAGCAGTATTTTAAGCCATAGTGGAACTTCCTCTAGTCAGCTGCTCCCAGGTTGTGCAATCTCTCCCCACAGAAGCCAAGTTGGCCCTTCCCTGTAGTTAGCAAGCAGAGGTTTCTTTAAGGCTGGCTTTTAGCTTCTCAACAGACAGCTGCCAAAGGGATTTTAAGGAAGAAGCTCTACAGTTCACTTCCACCTCATGTGTTTTTTAAATTTAGCAATCTTTGAATATAATTATATATTATAACAGTCATTATAACTTCTTTTTAATATTACACCTTACTGTGTTTTAGTTGTATCTTAAAAAAAAAACATTTTGTGAACTGCCTTAGGTCTCCATATTGGCACAAATGTTGGCTTGAAATGAGATAAATAAGATTGTTTTCAGGTTTAAATCTTACCAGAGTCCATGAATTGTCCAGTACATTAGTGGATGACTGCAATCATTGTCATTCATCTAGACATGAAACATATCTGTCAATGAAAGCTAGTTTTATGCTGAAGAATATGCTTGTGAATAAACTGATCTATACAACACAATTCACTCAACCATGCTACCAAAATCCTTCCTAGTCTGGGTGTTTCCCAGGTAGGTGAATATTTTGTGGCAGGGAAATCTCCCTGTCAGCCCCTTCTCCCTTACCCTGTGTCCTCAGACTGCTTAGTGTTTCATGGAGATTTACTATGATCCCAAGATTGTATGCTTGTATGCACACCAACCTTACAAGGAAGCACAGACCAAACACTGACAAAGTTAATGATTTCCTGTGTAGCAAAGCCTGGAAATAGTATCACAAAGATCCCTACTATCCCAAAGGAACCAAACTACCAAAAAGTGGAGAATTTTATTATTATTTATTTAAAGATGGTACAAAATTTCAAAAAAAATTCTCAGGAGGCAATTTCATACCTGTGAAACTTCAAAGGGCTACACTTTCCTTCTGTCATCCTACTTCCATCTGCCCACTAGAATGAGTTAACTGAAATCAGTTCTCTTCCAAAGGACTTCAAAACCAAACTGCCTCAATTTTTTCTATCTTTTCACAACACTTATTTTTGTAGGTAACTAATATAAGCACTTGCTGGCTGAATAGCTGAGTGAGTATCTGGCTATGGAGCCATAGGTTGAGAGTTCTGTTCCATACTTGAAATTTTTGAAGTGATAGCAACAGTAGTCTGTGCAAGTATAGAGTAAACAAAACAAAAAGACAAAAACCTTGTGGTGCCTCAAAGTCTAACTGCTGTATTTCAATGTTAGCTTTCATAGATCAAGTGCACTTCATCAAATATAAGAGTGAGACTTCATGGCATGAATTTATGCACATCAGGTACAGAGGCACACAATGGTTGGTTAGCATAACAGATAAGTGTACGAATCAGTATGGCTTTTTACAACTGTAATAACTGAAAATCCCTGACTGATATTCAGATTTGCTGTGAAGTTTGGTCCTGTTGAGTGGCAAATGGTTAGTCGATGGATGCAACACAAACATTGTGATATTACACATTTGCTAATGAGTTTACCCTTCAGATCTAGCATCTATTGACCATGCTGTGTGAAAATAGACAATTGTGTGAGTGACCCAAGCAGAGTACTAATTCCTTCATTTTGTGAGGTGACCTAAGGCTATGGATGAGAGTCACTGACCATCCATAGCCTGATGTGTATAAACTGATGCCATGAAGTCTCACTCTTATGTGTGACAAAGTGGACTTGATCCACAAAAGCTAACATTAAAATACAGCAGTTATTTTTAAGGTGCCACAAGGTTTTTTGTCTTTTTGTTTTGTTTACTTTCTGTTCCATACTATGAATCCCAAAAGAGCCAGCCTGTGTAGCCTTCAGTAAACTGCAGCGTCCCAGGCGCTCCCAGAAGAAGGGAATGGTAAACCACTTATGTATATTCTCCACTGTCCTAGACAACCCTGAAAATGGCTGCCATGTCAGAATGGACTTGATGGCACACAATTATCCTTAGTAGTAGTAGTAGTAGTAGTAGTAGTAGTAGTAGTAGTAGTAGTAGTAGAAGCACTCAGCATTCCGTAGGTTCCAGTTCACATTCTCAGCTCACTATTAAACTGCCATTTTTTCATATCTTCTTATTTTTCCAGAAAGGCTGTAATCCTTCCCAGTGCTTGTCTCTCACACACACCCCTTTCCTCATATAACTCAGTACTCAATTCCTGAGGTTTTTTCCCTAGGTAATTTCTGCTGGTAATGTTCCTGATCATTTTAGTAAATGTATTCATTTCTAGGCATACTCTATAGTCTGTGCAGCCTGTTTTATGATACAGAATGCCAGTCAAAATAGAACAAGGTTCATTTGTGCTTGAACTAAGTTGCCATCAGTCCTTCATTGGCTGGAAGAAGAATTTTCTTCAAACACAGATGGAGGCAAATGTGTCAAGTGAATGTGGTAAAAAGGTTCAACAGGTTAATACCCCGCCCCCTCAACTCATCTTTCAAATGAAGCAACATTTTAATGATTGTGTGTGTGTGTGTGTGTGTGTGTGTGTGTGTGTGTGTGTGTGTGTGTGTGTGTGTGTGTGTGTGTGTGTGATTACAATACCACCACATGACCACAAATACTTGGTTTGAGGGCTCTGCACAGAGACAGAGAGAAAATCAAAGCATACAATTTGAATAAATATATCCTTTAAGAACAACTCACCTTACATACAGTCACTGGCCAATGAAGAACCAAATATAACTTTTCCCACTTATGAGGGTGATCACTGGTGAAACATAGCAAATGATATAGTATATTTTTTAGTATGTTCAAGAAAGAGAAGTACACTAATAAAATATTGAATAATCACTTTATTTTTACTGTTAGTTTCTCAAACTCTTAAACTTTAGAGACATAATACTTGCAACTTAACAGAATATTTTTCTGTTAATCCATACAATCGCATACAAGTGCAAAAATTAAATTAAATTAAATTTTTAAAAATTCTTAACCTGGAGAAGCAGAGCAACCCTTGCAGAGCCCAGAACTTGCCTGATGGAGCAGCTCTTCCACCACAGAAACACTTCCTGTTCTCTGGGATCATCACAAACTATTATGTAAAGGGTACCACCTCCACCCCCAAGGAAAAAAGAAGTGATATTTGTACAACAGCCTTCTTGACAGTCACCCCTTCTTTCTGGAATGCTCTCCCAATTAATATCTGTTAGGCAGCATCATTTCAGATCTTTATGGAAACTCTTCAAGCCTTTTTTTTTTAATTTAGAGAGGTGTTTGCAGAGTTTCTGCTGGGAAACTTTCAAAAGGGAATAGAGCTGTAAAGAAAGATTTTGTTTAGTTCCCCCATGTCCTCATTAGGGATGTGGTTTAGTTAGTGTCTGTTTGATTCTTTCTTGCAATCTGGGCCCTTTTGTAAGTTCCACTATAAGGTTTTTTTAAATGGTTTATTTATTTTATTGTTTTATTGTCTACAGACTTTGTCGTATGCCATTGTTGTTTATTTAATTGTTTGTACACCACCCAGAGTGGGAAATATCCCAGATGGGCAGTATAAAAATGTAAGTAAGTTAATTATGATATTATAAGCTGCTGTGAGTAGTGCTGGACACTAAATCTAGCAGTACAGAAATGCTATAAACAAACAAACTTACAGTCTTTTTCTAAGGAAGTACAAGTAAAACCCCTACTTACGAAAAAGGCCGTAGGCTTTTGTTTAAATCAATTTTTTATGTAACTCGAAGCAAGCCCATAGGAAAAATTATTTTTATATAACTCAATGCAAACCCATAGGAAAATGAGATTTTTATGTAAATCAAAGCAAACCCATGGGTAAATGATTTTTTACGTAACTCGAAGCAAACCCATAGGAAATCGTGTAAATCGGGACATGGTTTTAGCACAAAATTATTATGTAAGTCAGATTTTATGTAACTCAAGGCATATGTAAGTCGGGGTTTTACTGTATGTACTGTAGTTTGCTCAATTCCTATTAGAAGCAAATCAGACACACACACGCAGCCATTCAACAGTATGCTAAAGATTACATGTACATTTAACAAATGCTGGTTGTACTCTGCCTCTTTTTATTATACAGTAAAATCTCGCATAAAGAGCGCCTCGCTTAGAGACTAACTCGCTTAAAGAGAAGAATTTTCTCTGAATGGCCGCCTTGTTTAATTTAACAAATAAAACCAACCAAAAACTTGCTTAACAACTAAATCACAGTTCTCAATTCCCCCCCCCCCCCCCCCGTGCTGGAAGTCACAACTGGTCACTTATAATTGTGTTTCACTTAAAGAGCAAACTCGCTTAAAGAGCAATCCCATGGAACGCATTATGCTCTTTAAGCAAGGTACCACTGTACTGTTGTTTTGGAATTTCTTTGTATATTAGGTAATTGTATAATATTTGAAAACTCATTTAAACAGTAAAAATAATCAAAGATGTCAAGACAAAGTAGCTGAGAACACCAAGTGAAGATGGAAATTCTGAAATTCCTACTTCAACAGCTGAAGACACAAATCACTTTTCAATCTAAAATGAAACTTGCTTCTTCAACATATGTAGCAGGCAGTCCAAACCTTGGTTGCAGAAGAATCCATATCAATATTTCCCCCTCTCTATCCATCAATTCCCTCTCTAGCATTCAAGTAAGTACTAACAGTCTTTACAGATGACTTACCTTCGTGCTAATGTATATATAGCAGATCCAGAAAAGATAACAAGCCAAAAGCCCCAGGCAAACAATCGGTATTGAGTCACAGACTTCATTTTTATTTATAGCACACCTATAAAGGCAAAAGACACACATAAACACACTTCTCTTGCTTATTCTCACATTTGTCAAGCAATTTGTTTCATGAGGAGCAACTATCGCATTTATTGATGGGTAGGTGATATGCGCCAATATCATTCAAAATGCAGGTACAGTAGAACCCCGTATAGCGATCACCCCATACAGCGATGAAATCGCATAGCGATGAGGCTTGGAGGGGGAAAAGCCGTTCCACATAGTGATCATTCCTATGGGAAAATCTGTACAACAATTTTCCAATGGGAAAAACCGCTTAGCGCCAAACATCATTGTACGGATTTTTCCATAGGAAAGATCATATAACGATGAGCTTTGTGGAACAGATTAAAATCGCTATACGGGGTTCTACTGTATACTGAATTTAAGTTGGCCATGCAATTAGTAGTGTTCCTGATTTAGAGTAACTTATTCAAATACAACTGATTTCAACTAGCCGAATTCTGTGCTAGGAGGGACTGCAGTGGCTCAAGTGGCTAAGACGCTAACTGGGAGGCAGAAAGTCAGCAGTTCGATTCCCAAGTACTGCAGGACAGAATGAGCTCCCGTCTTTGTCCCAGCTCCTACCAACCTAGCAGTTCGAAAGTAAGAAATTTCAAGTAGATAAATAGGGACCACTTTGGTAGGAAGGTAACAGTGTTCCATGCACTCCGGTGTCTAGTCATGCCTGCCACATGACCACAGAAACGTCTGCATTAGCAGACAGCGCTGGCTCTTCAGCTTTGAAACAGAGATGAGCACTGCACCCTAGAGTCAGATACGACTGGCTTTCGAGCAAGGGAAACCTTTACCTTTAATTCTGTGCTGAATATAATTCAAACCTAGAATTATAAAGTTCTTAATCAGAATCCAGAACTTTCTAAAAGCTTACCACAATTAAACAGGCCATGTCTCCTTTACATATAACATCTCCCTCTACTGCTAGAGAAAGGGTGACCATTTGAAACTCTGCTTATCAGCAAATACATTTTTGTTTTTAAGATAGTTAATGAATGCATTTGACTGTTTTGTGAACAAAACTGTAGAAAAAAAGTAAAATTGTTATGCCATCATTTACTAGGGAACTGAGAAAAGAATTAAATGGGGCAGTATATAAGTATAACTGCTATTGGTACTCAAGTGGTACTAACTTTAGTGAAGCAGAATCAGAGTTCTGCCTGGCACATATTATATTTTTTCTGGATTATACAGATTTCATTGTGTTTGAAGATAACGAGGCAACCTAGTTCATCAAGGGAACTGAAAGCTTAAGTACAAATAGAAATAATTGGCTTGTAGGCTGCATTCTATTTAAAGAGACAATTTGGTAATCCAGACCAGATCCACTGAATCAACTGCTGAATGATAAGTCAACATTTATGTAAATTCTACAGACTCAATCGGTCTACTCTGGTAGGGAATTCCTCTCCTAAGTAGGTAACATTATGAAAATATGATCTTTGATTAGTAAAGGTCACCCTTGCTCGAAAGCCAATTGTATCTGACTCTAGGGTTCAAAGAGCCAGCTCTACCTGTGTCTGCAGACGTTTCCATGGACATGTGGCATTTGTAGAACAGCATTTTTGACAGTTGCCTCACTGTAGTGGTATCTATTTATCTACTTGCAATTTCTTGCTTTCGAACTGCTAGGTTGCCAGAAGCTGGGACAGAGGTGCGAGCTCACTCTGTCGTGCAGCACTCAGGTCTCAAACTGCTGACCTTCCAGTCATCAAGTTCAGAGTCTTAACCACTAAGCCACTGCAGCCCATTGATCTTTGACACTAAAAATAACACTAAAAATAATGTTGCCTCACACTCAAATAAATCTTTAATGTTTCTCTGACAGACATTCTTGTAACTTACTAAAATTTTACAAATTTTACTTTGTAATTTACTTTCCAGTTAATGACAGCCTGAATGATCAGATGTATTCATTTCTGATTGAGTAAACTGTGGAACTGCATTGGTCATAGATATTTTTCTAGGTTGTTCAAAGCTGTCCAAAGTTTAACATAACTGGGATTTTCAAAGGAGCAATCATGTTAGTTCTATGCAACCATATCAGACAGAAAACAAAACAAAAAGAAACAGAAAACTTTGCCCACGTGACCAGATACAGATAAGGGACAATGGTTTGTTAGTCAAGGAATAGACTGTCAGGTGGTGAATAGCATAGTTAACACTAGTGGCAAACTGTGTGAATCAATGTGGTATTTCATTTAAAAGGACTGAATATCAATCAAGGTTTTTAAAGTTATTGTTATGTACTGTCAACTTGGAACTGATTTATAATAATCCTGGTAGGACTTCCAAGTTAGATGAGATTTTAAAAGAGCAACTTTAGCAGTTTTACACCTCCACTGAGTTTCCATAGCTGAGTAGGGATTTGAACCCAGGCCTCCCAATTCCTAGTCTGTCACTTAATTCATTAAATTACATTGTGTATCCTCATAAGTCATTGTTACGAGTGAAATGCCACACTATTCACACAGCTTGCCACTTCTGTCCACCTGACAGCCTATTCTTTTACTAATGAATCACTGTCACTTTATGGATTAGCTGTTATATCCACTTGGTCACAGGGCGAGGTGTGTATGATATGACTGTCATATAGTCTCACTGAGGAAGTGGACTTTTATCAACAAAGGTAAAGGTTGCCCTTGCTCAAAAGCCTGTCGTAGCCAACTCTAGGATTCACTGCTCATCTCCGTTTACAACCAAAGAACCAGTGCTGTCATGCATACATTTCTGTGGACATGTGGCAAGCATGATAGATGCACTAGTGCATGAAACGCTGTTACCTTTCCTGCCAAGCAGTACCTATTTATCAACCTGCAATTTCTTGCTTTAGAACTGCTAGATTGGCAAGAGCTGGGACAGATGCCAGGAGCTCTCTCCATTGTGCAGTACAGTACTTGGGTCTTGAACTGCTGACCTGTCGACCTTCCAATCGCCAAGTTCAGCGTCTTATCCACTAAGCCACCATAGTCAAACAAAAGCTCACACTAAAATACAGCAGTTAATCTTCAAGGTGCCACTATGTTTTTGTCTGCTCTTTAAAGCATAACTGTGTAGAGGCACCTCTGCAACCTCCCACCCTCAACACTTTCACTAGAGGGCAATGAAACCCCCTGGTAAGGGCGGCTGTGGCAATGAATGAGCCATGTTATACCTCTACATACTTGCTTCTGATTTGTCTTAAGCAGGAATACTGTACTGACAAACAAAAGATCAAGTCATAATGTCACCCAGAACAAAGCAAGAAAATGACCCTCTTGACATTCTCAAATGGATATGAGCCTCAGATCAACAGGCTCAGATCCAGGAAGACCGTCATAGCAAGAACAAACACTCTTAAGGGTACACAAGAACCAACCCAAATTAGAAGATGGAGGAAAGAGCTCCTTGTACCAAAAAATAAAATTAAAGGAGGATATGGCTGAGGAACTCAATCTCCCCTATGCCACTTGGAGGACCCTGAATAGTCTGAGAGTTGGAGTCCAAAATGCAAGATCAACATGCTCAAGTGGGGCTGCTGGCAGACAAGACGACAACACGCTGTGTGGATGTGGGGAGATACAGAATCTGGCTCATTTAGTGGTCTGCCGATTACTGCCAGAAACATGCACAGACGAGGACTTAGGTTCGGCCAATGACAAAGCTGAGCAAGTGACTTCATTTTGGCAGTTAGATCTGGGCACGAAAGAAGACCGAAACTATATATATTAAAATTCAGTTCTCCAAAATAGACACCGGTCTTTGCTACGCCTCCTGAACAAACAGGAAAGTGACGCTGGAAGGCAAACCTCGGTCCCCCTAACTCGTCTGGCTACCAACTCTCCTACTCACATCCCTGCACAGGTTTGCTTGGAAGCCCTCCTCGATGGCTTAAAACCGTGATGGCGAACCTTGGCACTCCAGCTGTTCTTGGACTTCAATTCCCAGACGCCCAAGCACCCTGTGAATCCACACGGATGGGTTTACTGCGATTCATCCGGCCCGCGCCGCCCTCGTCGCTCCCGGAAGCGGAAGCAAAACGCGCCCATACGGGCGCGTTTTACTTCCGCTTCCGGGAGCGACAAGGGCGGCGCGGGCCGGATGAATCGCAGTAAACCCATCCGTGTGGATCCACGGGGGGGGGGGCTTCTGGGAATTAAAGTCCAAGAACAGCTGGAGAAATAAACATTAAAGGGGGCGATGATGGAGGGGGAGACACGAAGCTACGGAGGACTAAGTGCACCACGGACAGCGCCGTCTTCGCTAGAGCCACGATCGCCGGGCCGTGTGCGTGGTGGGGCCGTGGGGGGGGGACTCAATGACAACGGGGGCGCCCGCCCCACCGCCGAGGGCTCAATCTCCTCGACTGCCCTCCCCGTCTTAATTATGCAGCGTCGCAGTTCGGTGCAGCGGTTCAGGGAGTCAGCCGAGAGAAAGCGACGCGGCTGGTGGGGCGGGCGGGGGGGCTTTGGACAAACCCACCCACCCCCTGGACTCCGGGCTCGGCTGCCCTTACCTCGCTTTGCCCGGGACTTCCGCTCCGTGCCACCCAGCCGCCAAGCTTGCCTCGGCGACGTTCGCCTCCCCTTCCCCTGCAGGGACCTGCCTGCCTGCCTGCCAGGCGCCTGCACTTCCGCCGGGGCGCTCAATCCCGCCCACACAACCTTGAGCCGGGCGTGCCGTGCTTACACAAACACAAAAAACGAGAAGTGGTTTTGTTTGGGACACATCCAGAAGGGGACGCATGCATGCATCGCTCTTGCCTCCCGTGTAGGGAGGAGGAACCATATTCGCCCCATCCCCACCGCGTTCAAAAGGAGGAAAAGTTGGCCCAGATCTCCTTTGCGCTGAATCAAGGGCTTCTGACGCCAGAACGGGTTGCACCTAGGTTTCCCTGGCTTGAAAGCCAGTCGTATCCGACTCTAGGGTGCAGTGCTCATCTCTGTTTCAAAGCCGGCGAGCCAGCGCTGTCTGCTGCTAATCCAGACGGTTTCCGTGGTCATGACACCGGAGCGCACGGAACGCTGTTTACCTTCCCCACCGAAGTGGTTCCCTCTTTATCTACTTGCAATGTCTTGCTTTCGAACTGCTAGGTTGGGAGGAGCTGGGACAAAGACAGGAGCTCATTCCGTCCTGCAGTACTCGGGAATCGAACTGCTGACCTTCCGCCTCCCAGTCAGTGTGTTAGCCGCTTGAACGGCAGCGTCTAATTGGTGACCTGATTGAAGTTTATAAAATCATGCACGGCCAGCGGGGACAAAGTAGATAAGGAAAAACTGTTTTCCCTGTCGCATAACACTAGAACTAGGGGGCACTCCATGAAATTTTTGGGTACTCCATGAAACTTTTGGATACTAGTTCTCAAACAAATAAGAGAAAGTACTTTTTCACCCAGAGGATCACTGGTCTATGGAACTCAGGTTTTCCCAAGTGGGTGGCATAAAAATCTAAGAATAAATAAATAAATAAATAAATAAATAAATAAATAAATAAAAAAAAAAAACTCCCTGCTAGATGAAGTGGTGACAGCTGTCAGTCTTGACAGCTTCAAGAAAGAATTAGACAAGTTCATGGAGGATAAGGGTGTCAATGGCTATAATTATGGATACTTAAGGACAACCTCCAGATTGGAGAGATAGGCAGGATATCTCTCAATGCCATTTCCAGGGAATCCTAAGCAGGTGAAGGCATCTCCTTGGGAATACCCTGAAGCAAATGGTGAGCCACTGTGTGAGACAGAATGCTGGACTGGATGGGCTGTGGCCTGTTCTAGCAAGGTTGTTCTTATGAAATGTGTGTGAATTGGTAGCTGTGTTATATTGTGCAAACGTATCAGAAAGCTAAAAAATAAAACCCAGACGTGGTGGAACCTTAAAGCCTAACTGCTGTCTTTTAATGTTAGCTTTCGTGGACTAAGTCCACTTCGTCAGACAGTTGAACATTAAAATACAGCAGTTAGTCTTTAAGGTGCCACCATGTTTTTTTATCTTGTCTTATTTACTCTCTGATGTGATTGCGAAGTGTTGTCCTATTTTGGGAGGTCCAAAGCCCAAGAGGAGTCCAAACAAATCTGCTCTTCCGGCAGTCCTGAATAGGAAACTGTTGTGTGTGGAAACACTATATCTTTAAGAATGAATGTAACCACTTCAATGTAAGAATGTAACCTTGTGAATACAATGAATACAATGTTTCTCAGCTGTAATGGAACAAGAGCTAGCTACCCATAGAGGGCAGCTGTGAGCATTCAGCTCACATGGTACAATTTATTTATTTATTTATTTATTTATTTATTTTTCACGCTTATATACCGCCCACTCAGGTACAACCCAACTCAGGGCGGTTTACATAGCAGACAGTAAATACATAAAAGACACATGATAAAACAAAGTTAAAAGTTAAAAGATAAAAAACTCATCCCTAAAAGGTGCACAGGAACCGAAGGGACCTTGGGGGAAGGCACACTTCTCTATACCAACCACCCAACGGTACCCCCATCCCCACCCGCACCCCAAACTTGGCCCGCCAGCCAGGTCTTTAGTTCCTTCCTAAAGGGCAACAACTCCGTCTGGAGACGCAGTTCCACAGGCAGGAGGTTCCAAAGGGCCGGTGCGGACACGGAGAAGGCCCTCCTCCTTGTGCTAGAGAGGCGAGCCCCCCTGGCTGATGGCACAATTAGAGAGCCCCTCCGGTCCGCTCTGGTTGGACGGACAGACATCCTTAGGGCGATGTGGTCTCTAAGATACCCTGGCCCACTACCATGTAGGGCTTTAAAGGTCAAAACCAGCACCTTGAATTGAACCCGGAGACAAACTGGTAACCAGTGCAGCCCCCGAAGCAGTGGTGAGGCATGGACATAACGTCCACACCCCATCACCACCCGGGCCGTGGCATTCTGGACCAGCTGCAGCCTCCGAATGGTCATCAAGGGCAGCCCCATGTAGAGCGCATTACAGTAGTCTAGTCTGGAGGTCACCAGAGCGTGAGTGACCATGAGCAAAGAGTCCCGGTCCAGGAGCAGGTGCAACTGGCGAATCACCCGAAGTTGGGCGAAGGCCCTCCTGGCCACAGCCGCCACCTGTTCTTCTAGCATCAGCCGCAAATCCAGGAGGACCCCCAAGTTGCGCACCAGGTTGATCTGGGGCAAAACAGCCCCAACCAAAACCAAAGATGGTAGCTCCCGGGCAGCTGTATTAGGGCAGGGAGAGGTGGCTGCAAAGACCTTCCACCCAGCCCCTTTCCAAAAGGCCTCCTTCGCTGGACCAGGAAGGAGAAGAGAGAGTGCCGGCAGCTGTATCAAGGCAGGGAGAGGTGGCTGCAAAGACCTTCCAACCAGCCCCTTTCCCAAAGGCCTCCTTCGCTGGACCAGGCAGACGGCTTCAAAAATTGCAGCCCAACTCCAGCCATGGAGAACAGACACTGCCTTTCCTCCCAGCCGCCCCGATGTTGACGCCGCGGCTCGCCAACGCTCCCTGCTCATTCCAGGAGCCCATGCCACCGGCTCCTGGGATTTGGGGCAGGTGGGAGCCATCGCTTCTGCCTCCGCCCTCCCTGCACTGGTTACCAGTTTGTCTCCGGGTGCAATTCAAGGTGCTGGTTTTGACCTTTAAAGCCCTATATGGCAGTGGGCCAGGATACCTTAGAGACCGCATCGTCCCAAGAGTGTCTGCCCGTCCAACCAGAGTGGACCGGAGGGGCTCTCTAATGGTGCCATCAGTTAGGGGTGCACATCTGTCCAGCACCCGAAGGAGGGCCTTCTCCGTGTCCGCACCAACTCTCTGGAACCTCCTGCCAACAGATCTAAGACTTCAAAGAGAATTGCTGCCCTTCAGGAAAGGATTGAAGACCTGGCTGGCAGGGCAGGTGTGGGGCCCGAATGGGAACACGGTCCCCGCCTGCTGGCTTATGTAAAGAATTAAGAACTCTCTCTTCTTCTTTTTATAGTGGGTGGGATGGGTGGGTGGGATATGGGTCTTTTAAAGTGGGTGGGATGTGGGTCTTTTAAAGTGTTTTTATGTGTTTTTAAAAATTGTTGTAATGCCGCCCTGAGTCGGGTTCTGCCTGAGTGGGCGGCATATATAAATATGACTATTAAATTAAATTAAATTAATGCAGGACCCCCTATCCATAGCCACTCAGTCTTGCTAGGATTCAGCTGTAGCCCATTTGCCCCCATCCAGACCCCAACAGCCTCCAGACAGCTAGAAAGGACTTTGACTGCATCACTGGGGTCCCCATGGGCCGAGATGTACAACTGTGTGTCATCCGCGTACTGGTGGTACCGCACCCCGTGGGAACGGATGATCTCACCCAGTGACTTCATGTAGATGTTAAATAGGAGAGGAGAGAGTACCGAGCCCTGAGGCACCCCATATTTTAGGGGCCTAGGACTCGACCTCTCACTCGACCTCTCACACCGACTGGGTCCAGCCCCTCAGAAATGATGAAAACCAGGACCACACCGTGCCCTGGATCCCCAATCCTCAGAGCCGTTGCAGAAGGATACCGTGGTCAATGGTATCGAAGGCCGCTGAGAGGTCAAGAAGAGCAAGGACGGACGGATGACCGCCATCCCGCTCTCGCCAGAGATCATCCATCAGCGCGACCAATGTAGTCTCAGTACCATATCCAGGTCTGAATCCTGACTGGAATGGGTCGATATTCCGCTTCATCCAGTACCCCCTGCAGCAAATTCCCCAATTACTGTCAGCCACAGCAACATTCCCGCCAAGGCTACACCTGGTGAAGAAGGGCGTGAGTCAGAATGATGTCACACTGGCGGTGGCCAATGGGCTACCGTGCATCCATATTCAAATGTGTTGTTGCTGTATAAAAGGAGCTGTACCTCCGCCATTACCACATGTTCAGATTGCATACCACCCAATAAAGATGTTGTTGTGTATGAATGTACACTGTTTCTTTAAGTAAATGAATGTAACCTGCCTCATATTACAATGTATCACAGCTGTAAGGAACGCGAGCAAGCAGCCCATAGAGGGCAGCGGCGAGCGTTCAATCTCACATGGTTCAATTGCTCAATCACGGATAGCCGCGGGAAACTTCCCCACATGACAATGGAAATAAAGACTACTGCAGCAAGACAATGGAGATTAATACTACTGCAGCAAGAGGCGTGCCTGGGCGAGGCCACGCCAGCGACAGCCAATGAGCTGTCGTGCAACAAGATTCAAATGTGTAACCTTACTGTATATAATGAGATGTACCTCCGCCATTACCACATGTTCGTTCTGATCATCAACCAATAAACCTGTGTTAGTCCTCATTGCGACTCCTTCTTTGTCTTCCGTGCAAGACACCAAATTGGCGACGAGGATGGGATTATGGCGAATCCCAGGGTCAAGACGTACCATTTCGACGTCAGCGAGCCTGACCAGTGGGAGCTCTACGAGTGCCAGTTTCGGCACGCGATGGAAGCAGCCGGCGTCGACGACGACGCGCTGATACGCTCCCATTTCCTGGCCCAGGTGGGACCGGCCACGCTGCGCATTCTCATGAACTTGGTGGCGCCAAAGAAGGTTGAAGCCGTGCCGATCGACCAACTCCTGGAGCTGCTGAGGGCACACTTCCAGCCCCCAGTCTCGATTTTTCCGGCACGGGTCGCGTTCCACCGGCGAGACCAGCGTCCAGGCGAGTCCATGTCCGACTACGCAGCGGCCCTCCGACTGGCGGCCGTGCACTGCAAGTGGGACGATCTGAACCAGGCTCTGCGAGACCGTCTGCTGTGCGGCCTGCGGGACGAAGAGCTACAAAGGAAGCTCATGACCCGCGACGAGCACCTCTCGTTCAATGAGGTGTTGCGAGAGGCGCAAGCGGCCGAGGCGGCCAGGAGCGGAGTCAAGGTGTTCAAGGCCCGCAGCACAGCGTCCGAGCGGGCCAAGTCCCCCGTTCAAGCGGCACGGCGGACTCCAGCAAAGGCAGCCTGGCGGGCACCTAGGTCGCCCGCCGGCACTCCAGAGACCTCCGACGACTCGTCCGTAACGGCGGACTCCTACACCAGCGAGGACGACGGCGTCCAGAGAGTAAGGAAGCGCGGGGAGCGGCGGCAAGACCGAGAGCGGCAGGACCGCCGCTGCGACGGCTGTGGCGCGGCCCACGACCGCACGAGGTGTCCCTTCCGCAAGGCCGAGTGCCACAATTGCGGTCGAAAGGGGCACATCGCCCGAGTTTGCAGGCGCGGGCGACCCGAGAGCAAAGGCAGTTCCAGCCATCCCCAGCACCACCAGCGGAAGGCGGCCGGTTCCAGGAAGGTGTCCACCATTCGCGGCGAGGACGGCGTGCACCGCGTGGCCCTGGAGCACCGGCGATTCTACGTGGAGGTACAGTTGCAGGGGCGCCCCGTAAAAATGGAGATAGACTCAGGGTCGTCATACTCCATACTGTCCCAGAGGGAGTACATGCGCATTCCCCCAGAGGCACGGCCCAAGTTGCGGGCCATGCGGTCCCATCTGCGGGACGTACAGGGAAACGGGATCCCAGTGTTGGGGGTGGGGAAATTCAGGGTGAAGTTCAAGAATTTCTCCGAAAGGCTGCCCCTAGTGGTCCTCAAGGGGGGGAAGTGTTGCCTCCTAGGAACGCAGTGGTTTGCTCCCCTGGGAATAGAACTGTCCGGCATCCATGCCATAGAGACTGACCCAATGCAGGACGTTTGCAATGCGCACCCGGACGTTTTTAAAAAGGGACTCGGGACTTACAGGGGGCCCCCAGTTTCATTCGAGTTGGACCCAGAAATCCGGCCCATCCGCCTTAAGCCGAGGAGGGTGCCCTTCGCACTCAAGGACAAGATCGAGGCGGAACTGGACAAATTGGTGGGGCAGGGGATTTTGGTTCCAGTTGATTCGGCAGAGTGGGAAACGCCGATTGTTACGGCCCTTAAATCAAATGGGGAGGTCAGGATTTGTGCGGACTATAAATGTACGATCAACAAGGCCATTCGGCCAAATGCATACCCAGTGCCCGTGGTCAGCCACCTGCTGGCCACACTCCATGGGGGGAGGTGTTTCGCCAAGTTAGACCTAGCCCAGGCCTATCAGCAACTTTCAGTGACCCCAGCCGCTGCCGCTGCGCAGACTATAGTAACGCATAAGGGGGCATTTAAGGTAACGCGCCTTCAGTTCGGCGTGAACTCGGCCCCCGGGATCTTCCAGTCCCTCGTGGAACGCCTTTTAAAGGGGCTTCCAGGAGTTCTACCATACTTCGACGATGTGCTGATAACAGCGGGGAGCGAGGTAGAATTAGCTAAAAGACTAGATGGGGTCCTCTCAGTTTTCGAGAAGGCGGGGCTTCGACTAAGGAAGGACAAGTGTGTGTTTTTTGCGAGGGAGGTTGAATTCCTAGGTTTCAAAGTAACCCCAGAGGGGATCAGGCCCTCAGAGTCCAAGGTTGCAGCCGTACAGAACGCCCCCCGCCCCACCGCAAAACCGGAGCTGCAGTCGTTTCTGGGGCTCCTTAACTTCTATCACTCGTTCCTGCCTAGGAAGGCATCGGTTGCGGAGCCACTGCACGCCTTACTAAAAAAGGACGCGGTTTGGCGGTGGGGGGACAAACAAGAGAGAGCCTTCCGAGAACTAAAATCACTCCTCTCCTCAGATGCGGTCCTGACACATTTTGACCCTAGGAAGCCAGTGGTTCTGGTATGTGATGCGTCCCCGGTGGGGGTGGGGGCGGTCCTGTGCCACGTGTTAGACAGCGGGCGGGAGGCCCCGGTGGCTTACTACTCCAGGTCCCTTTCGAAGGCTGAGCGCAATTACGCGCAGACAGACAGGGAGGCACTGGCCATAATTGCAGGGACCAAAAAGTTTCATGATTTTCTATACGGCCGCGAGTTTACGGTAGTGACTGATCACAAGCCGCTTCTGGGGATCTTCACTACCGGCAAACCTACCCCCCAAATACTCTCCCCCAGGATGTTGCGTTGGGCCATATTCCTCAACGCCTACCAATACGAGATAGTCTACCGCCCAGGGAAGGAGATCTCCCATGCGGACGCCCTGTCCCGATCTCCCCTCCCTAACCTGGGGGATTCCGCATGCGAGGTAGAGCGGGACCACCAGGTCATGTTAATCGAGTCCCTCGACTCACCCCCCATTGTCCCGGCCGACCTCGCCAAAGCAACGGCGGCCGACAAAATCCTAGCCCAGGTTAGCTCATGGGTGAAAAAAGGGTGGCCCACTACTCCCCCAGAAGAACCGTTCAAACCGTTCTGTAGGCGCAGGGTGGAACTTTCCCTGGAAAGGGGCTGTCTACTCTGGGGCCAGCGGGTGATTATCCCAGAGAAATTAAGGGCAAGGGTACTGAAGTTACTACACACCAGTCACCCGGGGATCGTGCGGTCCAAAGCCCTAGCCAGAAGTTTCTTTTGGTGGCCACAGATAGACGCTGACATAGAGCGTCTAGTGGGCACGTGCGAGAGCTGCCAGAGCTCCCGGCCCGAGGAGTCCCGATTACCCCATAGAGAGTGGGACACAGCCCGCGGGCCGTGGTCCCGTATCCATGTCGACTTCGCGGGGCCCTTCCGCGGGGCCACGTTCCTACTGGTTGTCGACTCCTACTCCAAGTGGTTGGAGGTAATCCCCGTGAGTAGCACCTCCTCCGCGACAACCATAAAGCAGTTGCGCAAGCTCTTTGCTTGCTTCGGCCTGCCAGACGTCCTCGTGAGCGACAACGCAAGTTGCTTCACGTCGACCGAGTTCCAAACCTTCATGGAGAGGAACGCGATTAGGCACATTACTGCTGCCCCATTCCACCCCGCCACAAACGGTCAGGTAGAGCGCCAAGTGCGCACTACGAAAGACGCACTGCGGCGCATGGGTCCCGGCGACCTGAACCTACACCTATGCCAGTTCCTAATCACCTACAGGACCACCCCCCTAGCTTCAGGGTTCTCCCCAGCCGAGCTGCTTATGAAGAGGCGCCCGGCAACGCTGTTTGACCGGATGGATCCGTCCAGGGTGGAGGATGAGGGGAGAAATATAAATTTAGGGGGGGGGAGCTCCAAGAACTTTTCCACAGGGGACCCGGTTCATTGCAGGAACTACGCGGCCTCGGGACCAGCGTGGGTGCCGGGGACAATCATCGAGCAAACGGGGCCAGTTTCCTACAGGGTCGAGACGAACTCAGGGCTAACATGGAGACGGCACGCCGATCAGCTCCGAAGGCGAGTCACTAGTGAGGGGAAATCAGCGTTAGGGTCCTCCCCCACCCGCATTACCCAAGGGGGAGACACGGAGGTGTCCGAGAACAC
Source organism: Bradypodion ventrale (assembly GCA_035047345.1). NCBI lineage: Eukaryota > Metazoa > Chordata > Lepidosauria > Squamata > Chamaeleonidae > Bradypodion > Bradypodion ventrale. Next base: position 86,049,048 of record JAWDJE010000001.1, on the reverse strand, counting down.
TTTGAAAGAGAGGAATGAGTTTGTCCCCGAATATGAAGATGATTATGATTTCCCGTACCAGGGGGAGTCAGCGGAGTGGTCCCCCACCCGTCCTAGCGAGAAGAGGGGTTTCAGTTCAGCCCCTGGTACATCCCGTCCCCACAGCTCGGGCATGCTAGAGTACACCACAGTCCCGGCCCCCAAAAGGCAAACACCACAAAGACAGGCGGCCAGCGAAATCTCGCCAACCTCAAATCCCCAAACCCCCGAACAGGCAGCGGGAGATAGCGGGTCCACGAGGGTCTCATCGTCAGTTCCGAAGTTCGTGCTAGGTGGGTCCCCGGGCTCTACTGGCAGTAGGCAAGGGTTCACTTCCCAACTGTTCATTCCATTCCCGTCCCCACAGGCAAGGTCAACGCAGCCTCACAACAGAATCACTAACGGGTCCCCACGTTGCATTGCAGGACGAGACCGCGCGGAACCAGGAGCCACGGGCTCCCCTGTGTTAGGGCAAGCGGCCGCACGCCCCAGACGCATGTGCGGCAAGCCACAGTGGTTAAGGGACTTCGTCCCATCCTAGGGGGGAGGGATGTTGTGTATGAATGTACACTGTTTCTTTAAGTAAATGAATGTAACCTGCCTCATATTACAATGTATCACAGCTGTAAGGAACGCGAGCAAGCAGCCCATAGAGGGCAGCGGCGAGCGTTCAATCTCACATGGTTCAATTGCTCAATCACGGATAGCCGCGGGAAACTTCCCCACATGACAATGGAAATAAAGACTACTGCAGCAAGACAATGGAGATTAATACTACTGCAGCAAGAGGCGTGCCTGGGCGAGGCCACGCCAGCGACAGCCAATGAGCTGTCGTGCAACAAGATTCAAATGTGTAACCTTACTGTATATAATGAGATGTACCTCCGCCATTACCACATGTTCGTTCTGATCATCAACCAATAAACCTGTGTTAGTCCTCATTGCGACTCCTTCTTTGTCTTCCGTGCAAGACACCAAAGATGTGTTTAGTTTTGTAACTGCTGACTGTTGCATATCAATCTGCCAACATCAAAGAAACACTCTGCTTCCATCAATGAAACCAAAGCTCTGAGCAGATAAAACACATTTTGGGGTGTGCACTGTATGCAGTAAGATCTCCCTTGCTCAAAAACCAGTTGTGTTTATGCTGAGACTTTTTTATTTTGATAGTTTGAGCCAGCTTGCAGCAAAGATTTCAGTCAAATTTAGAATCACCCCCCACCCCTTTGGTGGATGTAAATAAGGGATGTATAACATAACAGTCTGCAGTTGCTAGAACAGCAAGAATAGTGCCATAAGCAAAAGTTGAGAATAAAGATTTCTGTGGTGACTAACATTTGTTTCTGTTTGGTTGTAAGTGTCTATATTTGGCACTGGTAGCATAAAGTGGGAATTAATATGCTTTACATGTGTTTCTTTGTGTTGATTGGTATTGCCTTGTTTTGTAAGAGCAATGCTGGTAAGGTGCCCCCTGTCCCAATATTTGGGTTGCCTTACTGCACCATATGTTAATCTCTTCATCCATTTTGCCATATTCAGTAAATGTTGTTCCTAGGTATTTATTGTACTGCCACTTGTTTTGTACCTGTTCCCTGTATTTCACTATTTAGAGCAGGGGTGCCAAAACTTTTCGGGCCACAGGTTCAGGGGGCTGGTCATTATGGCCTGTGGGCTGGATCTGGCCCCTGACACCAATTCATTTGGCCCTGTATGGGCACATTTTACTTCTGCTTCCAGGAGCAATGAGGGCTTCGTTTGCCAGATTAATTGGCATCGGTTTGGGCACCCCTGATTTAGAGTGTGCGGTTTCCTTCTAATTGCCATTACTTTAGTCTTCTCTTTATTGATTCTGGTGTTTTTTATCTTAGGTAAAGGTGAAGCTAAAGGTTGTCTGTCGCGTCTGGCCCTTATAAGCATTAGTCGAGGCAACGATGAACAGAACAGCAACTAGAGTTTATTAAACAGTCTTTAGAGGTTATGCTTACAAGGCGTTCCGGACACAGAGATGGCTATACAATCCCATGAAATCAATCCCTCCGGAGTCTGCTGTAGAAGAGGCAAGGGCTGAGCTACACTAGAAGCGGTAGCGTGTGGAGGAGACCCAGGCTTAGCACATTGCTGGTTACCTGTACAGAATGTGTAGTATAGATCTAGTCCGGCCCCACCCTTGTTTACTTGTGGGGCTTATATAGTGTCTCCCTGGTGGTGGCTCCTTGATACCAAGTAGTGGTTCGCCGGATAACCATAACTAACCAATCATAACAGGATGTGTGTGTGTGTGTGTATCTATCTATCTATATCTATCTATATCTATATCTATATCTATCTATCTATCTATCTATCTATCTATCTATAAAATTAACCAATGAGGAACAGGATCCAAAACTGTAACCAATCACAGGGCTTGGTTTATCATAATGAGCGCGCCCTGGACTGGGGGGGGAGGGGGGTCGCGCCAACTTTGGCTCCTAATTTGGATGGAGGGAAACTGCCATTTTCTTGCAAGGTGCTGCCCACGCAACTAGCAATAATGCCTTAATACACAACATTGTCCTTGCATGAAAGTTGGTTGTATCCAACTCCAGGGGTCAGTGCTCATCTCCGTTTACAGCCAAAGAGCCAGCACTATCTGCGTCTGCAGACATTTCTGTGCTCATGTGTCAGGCATGACTAGACAGACGCTGGAGTGCACGGAACGCTGTTAACCTTCCCACTGAAGTGGTACCTATTTGATCTACTTGCAATTTCTTGCTTGCAAACTGCTAGGTTGGCAGGAGCTGGGACAAACTACGGGAGCTCACCCTGTTGTGCAGCACTCAGGTCTCAAACTGCTGGCTGGTTGATCTTCCGGTATTCAAATTCACCGTATTAACCACTAAGCCACTACAGCCCTGCTGTTATTTATCTTACATGTGAAGAAAGAAAGAAAGCATTATTTATATAGTAAAACCCCTACTTACGAAAAAAAGTCCATTCTGTAGGCTTTTGCTTAAATCGGTTTTTTATGTAACTCGAAGCAAACCCATAGGAAAATTAATTTTTAATGTAAATCAAAGCAAACCCATAGGGAACCTCGCATAACTATGTTACTTGGTTCCCCAAGTAGCATTGCTAAGCAATTTTTGTTGTTATGCGGGTTTCTATGGAGTTTCCCACATAACGTTTTTTAGCATCGTTGTCCGGATAATGACGGTTATTTTAGTGTCATTGTCCGGACGATGACACTAAAAACGTTATGTGGGGGAACACGTGGTGCATAACGACACGTTGTTAAGCGAAAATGATGCTATATGAACGTGTTATGTGAGGGTTGAATGTACCTTGAAGCAAACCCATAGGAAAAAGAATCTTTATGTAACTCGAAGCAAACCCATAGGAAATCGTGTAAATCGGGACATGGTTTTCGCACAAAATCATCGTGCAAGTCAAAATTTTATGTAACTCTAGGCATGTGTTGTCAGGGTTTTTACTGTACATTTCCTTTCAGAAACTTGGGCTAGTGGTCCTACTGGACTGGGTGGGTGGGTTTCTATGGCTTTATGGTGGTGGTTCTGCTTTTTTTTTTTTTAACATTGTGAGCCGCCCATAGTGTGATGGAATCCCAGATGGGTGGGGTATAAGTCAATTAAATGAATAAAATAAGAAAGCCTAGGCGCTTTACAGCAGGACAGGACGCTGGTCCTATCGGGCAGGCTCCTTGGGCTCTTTAAACCCGAGGCGGCGGCTAAGCCTTGTGTGGCTGGAAAGCGCCTCTTCTGAAACTCCCGCTCCTCCTGGCGCTCTCCGGGCCATCCACGCACGGAGAGCCGGGTCAGGGCTTGCCGTTCGCGTTCGCACATTCGAGAGAGGCGCCTCCAAACGCGGGGCGGGCGGGCCACCATTGAGACAGCAGCAGCCCTTCCTTCCCGGCTTCATCTCCCCTTGAGGCCGGGCGGCTTTTCCCGGGGCAAACGCCCCCTTTTTTTTTTTGAGCTCGGGCGACGAATCTGCGAGGCTCACTGTCCGCCGCCAGTTCAGTTCAGTTTAGGGCGGTTGTCAGGGAGAAGGAAGATGGCGGCGGCGGAGGACGACGCGGAGCTGAGGGACCTCCTCGTGCAGACGCTGGAGACCAGTGGGGTTCTGAATAAAATCAAGGTGAGGCGGGGGGGGGGACCTAGTCCACCATGAGGCCGGGGGTGGAAGGAAGTTTGGAGTTTCGGCACCCGACCCGGGGGAAGGCGGCGGGCAGAGACGCGTGTTTGTATATACTCACGTGACGCCGGGAGTTTACGGGTGGCGCGGCCCTTGCGGGTCAAAAGGCATTGACGGTCGCCTGCGGTGGTCACTCTCGCCCTCAGGGATAAGGTCGCCTGGTCCAAAAGGCCACGCGTTGCTTCTTCTGCCTCGGCTTGCTGGGCGCAGGCGTAGATTTCATTGCCGGGGAAGGGGGCACGTGTGGAAGAACACCCGTGTCGTGTCGAACCGGAGGCCTCCTCTGGTTTAGCACCTGTAGTGCGCAGTGGCCCTCCTCTGGAAACCTGTGGGAAGCCTACGAGTACTCTAGCACGGTCCTGCTCTTCTTCCTCAACAGCTACGGCAGTAGGAAGACATAAGAGTGAGACTTTCATGGAATTACTGTCTGATTTGTACCTTTATCTGTTATATTAACTAACCATTATGTAACCTTTGTGTCCCCCCACCTGACATGTTTAAATTAATCCAACGCTCAAGAACTGCTTTTGGCTACAGAATGTTCACCAAAAAGTTTTCAAGTTCAAAATTCTTTATTAATAAAATGAAATTAAATTTTGTGTACTTCTTATTTCTTCACTAAAAGGTCTTGTTCAACATCACAAACAACATAAAAGTCTTCAGTGCTTCAAAATAAGTAATATAAATTCTTTCACTTAATAATTCAACATAAGAGTCTTCAATGCTTCAGAAATGTCTAATCTCAGATTCATAGTTAATCCCAAAATCTATCCGGTTCAAAGATTTTTCCATTTTTCTTCATCAGGAAAATATAATTCTATCTTCGCATTCAATCGGCCTCAACTGTAATTCTTTTAGTGCCAGAAGGTGTTTAAATTAATGCCATGAAGGCTCACGTTTAGGTCTGGCGAGGTGGACTTGATCTACGAAAGCTAACATTAAAATGCAGCAGCTAGTCTTTAAGGCGCCACAACATTTTTTTTGGTCTTGTTTTGATTTGTTTACTCTCTGATAAGTTAGTATTCAGAGGCACATTGACTTTGATCCTGAAATAGCTTTTGAGTGACTTCTCTACGAATTTTGTCTTGTGTTTAAAGCTGTCTAAATTGGTGGCAGGACTGCAGTGGCTCAAGTGGCTAAGACGCTGACTGGGATGCGGAAGGTCAGCAGGTTGATTCCTGAGTATTGCAGGACGGAATGAGCTCCCGTCTCTGTCCCAGCTCCTGCCAACCTAGTAGTTCGAAAGCACGAAATTGCAAGTAGATAAATAGGGACCACTTCGGTGGGAAGGTAACAGCATTCCGTGTCTATTCATGCCTGCCACATGACCACGGAGACGTCTGCATTAGCAGACAGCGCTGGCTCTTCGGCTTTGAAACAGAGATGAGCACTGCACCCTAGAGTTGGATACGGCTGGCTTTTGTGCGAGAGAAATCTTTACCTTCACCTTAAATTGGTGGCTGTCACAGATGAACTAGAGAGTCTTCCTTTTTGCTTGCCTGGAATCCTCCACTGCTCACATTGTTGGATGATGTCAGGGATTTAGTTTTGAGATAGAGGAGAAAAATCTACTTTTTTTGTCTTTGTTGTCACTGTCATCTTCCAACTGACTAAAATCTAATGTAACAGAAGTGCACCTCAAGCAATGCAATGGAGTTTCCATCGCTTCTCTGCTATAGATCTCTGGTGTTAATGGATCACTCAGAAGGGTTTCCCAAATCTTCTGGGCAAGTGTTTTTTGGGGGAGAATAGAGATTACGTGAGGAAAAGAGACTGACTTCTGGTTTGACAACAGCAGTTCCATCCATAGCAATAGATTTTGCTCATTTAATTTCTGTATCTTAAAACCCATGCAAGGTGGCCTAAGTGATTAGTTCCTGTTTGACCTTTTAATAAGGTAATGGGTTGTTTAGGCAGGCAGATAATCATGGCTCTGCTTCATCAAGTAAGGTTAGTAGTGGAGACTAGTACCCAGGATGTCTTGGGTCTAATTTAATCACTGTGCCATACAGATTCTCCTCTTTATTCCCTCCATCCATATGATGGCTCATATTGAAGCCTATTGTGCCAACATCTTTTAAAGAAATAAAAATAGGCAGTGTTCTTAACCTTCCACATATTCATCATTTTTGGTAATCCTCTATGCTATTTTCAGCTCTGGAATAATCTTTGAGATACTTTAACAAGAACTGTGGTCATCCCAGTGATTTATGTAAAGGCACAGTGGTATTGTTCATAGAGATGTTTTTAATGTACAATTTGAGTTTCTTACAGCTGAAGGTAAAAAGCCAGTCATGTCCAACTCTAGGGGGTAGTGCTCATCTCAGTTTACAGCCAAAGAGCCAGCGCTGTCTGCGTTTGCAGATGTTTCCATGATCATATGACAGGCATGACTAGATACTGGAGTGTGCAGAACGCTGTTACCTTTCCCATTCAAATTGGTACCTATTTATCTACCTGCACTTTCTTACTTTCAAACTGCTAGGTTCACAGGAGCTCGGTCAGATGAATGGCAACTCTGTTGTGCAGCACTCAGAATTGAACTGCTGAACCTCCGACCTTCCAGTGGTCAAGCTCAGCATCTTAACCAATATGCCACTGTGGCCCCCTTCTTACAGCTAATGCATATTAAATACATCTTGGTGCTTCATCCACCATGATTGTAAGAACCTAATCCTGATCAGTCATTAGCGCAACTTAACAACTTATATTAACACGACTTATTGCCCTGGTTTCCATCACTTTATGTGGATTTACATAGGGCCACTTTTTGTATACTTTTTGTATTTTGTAGCAGATGCACAGTTTTGCAGTTTTCGTTTTGATCCTTTTGCATTCTGTTATGTCTTCACACAGCGTGTTGTTGTCCACCAGCAGCCCCCACTTGAGCACATTGATCTTGCATTTAGGCACTCCGACCCTAAGCCTATTCAGAGCCCTCCAAGTGATGTAGGGGAGGTTGCATTCCTTAGCTATATCCTCCTTTAATGTTGTTCCTTGTCCAGTGAGCTCCTTCCTCCATCTTCTAATTGGGTTTTGCTCTTGCATACCCTCGAGAATGTTTGTTCTTGCCACAAAGCTCTTCCAGGATCTGAACAGGAGGACTTAAGGCTCATATCCATTCATAGGATGTTGAGGGTCATTTTCTTGCTTAGTTCTCTCGGTATCCACTGTTACTTCAAGAAATATTGAAATTATATCTCTTCCATGGAACATACATCTTTTTAATTTTTGTATTAAATTTTAGTTTTAATTTAATAAACTAAAGTCAAACTATTGGTACATTTCTTCCCTTTTAATATGCCTCTGATTTTGTTCTGCCTCAGTATCATCTTCAGAAATTTTATTATGTGGCAGTAATAGTGCTGAACTACTCTTAGGTTAATACTGTCTCCATGAGAGTTCACCCCCACCACCCCAGTTTTGATTTCTCTGGTTTCTGTTTTTCATTGCCCTCTTATAGATACCATAATTTTCTGCCCTAATGTCATAGGATAATTTTGTACTAATTGTACCCCGGTCCCAAGATTTTGGGTAGATCAGTTTCACAGCTGCCCTGCAACTTTTTGTTGTTGTTAAATAGTAGCATTATCAGTCTTGTATACACAGCATTCTTTCCTTAAACATCAAGAAGCTAGACCAGGGGTTCTCAACCTACAGCCTGTGGGCTGGCCCCGGCCCATGGCAACGACCACGGAAGCAGAAGCAGTCACATTTATGACAGCTGTAAACACACCTGCACAAATGCACCTGTGCAAATGTGCCTGCTGTGGTATGGCAAGGGGAACCCATCTGTCTGGCCAGCTTAGCTGTCTGAGGGTGTGTGGTCCTGCCCATGGTGCAAAAAGGTCCTGGTGGACAGCTCAATGAAGGTGTCAACCCAGTGTGCCTCAGCAGTGAAAAAAGCAAACTCAATGCTAGGGATCATTAGGAAGGGTATAGAAAATAAGTCAGCAAGTGTCATTTTGCCTCTTTATAAATCTATGGTGAGGCCCCATCTGGAATACTGTGTACAGTTCTGGTCGCCATACCTCCAGAAGAATATTATGGAGCTGGAAAAAGTGCAGAGGAGGGCAACCAGAATGATTAGGGGACTGGAACACCTTCCTTACCATCTGAGGCTGCAACGGTTGGGCCTTTTCACTCTTGAACGATGGCGTCTAAGAGGTGACCTGATTGAAGTTTATAAAATCATGCATGGTGTGGACAAAGTAGATAAGGAAAAACTGTTTTCCCTATCGCACAACATTAGAACTAGGGGGCACTCCATGAAACTTTTGGGTACTAGTTCTCAAACAAATAAGAGAAAGTACTGTACTTTTTCACCCAGAGGATCACTGGTCTATGGAACTCCCTGCCAGAAGAAGTGGTGACAGCTGTCAGTCTTGACAGATTTAAGAAAGGATTAGACAAGTTCATGGAGGACAAGGGTATCAATGGCTATAATTATGGATACTTAAGGACAACCTCCAGGTTGGAGAGATAGGCAGGATATCTCTCAGTGCCATTTCCAGGGAATCCTAAGCAGGTGAAGGCATCTGCTTGGGAATAATACCCTGAAGCAAATGGTGAGCCACTGTGTGGGATAGAATGCTGGACTGGATGGGCTGTGGCCTGTTCCAGCAAGGCTGTTCTAATGTTCTCATGTTCTTATAACCCCTGAGCTAGACCTTTGAGAAGTATTCATCAAGGTAGGCTTGAAATCTTAAAATAAAAAATTGAACATTTAATCATGGTAGCACTTGAGGTGAGCAAGCTAAAGAGGACTGATATTTTGCAACACTAGTTTTTTCACTAAAACATCAAATACCTACCAAAGAGACAAAGATCAGACAAATAGGAAAATAATGATATCACTGCTATAGTTATAGGTTGGTTATCTGCTTGTTATCTAGTTTTATAAAAGACAACTTCCTAAATTTAGGAATATAATTTTATATGGCTGTGCAAATGGTATTTTCTGTTACAGGCAGAGTTGCGAGCAGCTGTCTTTTTAGCATTGGAAGAACAAGAAAAAGTAGAGGTAAGGATAAATTGTAACGAGTTTTTCATTTCAATTATTTTGATATACGTTTTTCCAGTTCCAAATAGTGTGATAATATAGGGGTTTGAGCCATATTTAAACCTGAGCAACTGCTTTTGTCTTCAATTGCATAGTGTTGCATGAGCTTGCAGATTATCACAAGGTTATAGATGCAAACTGAAAGGAAGGTAGAAGGAGAATACTGTAGTGTGATTTTCTTGCTTGAAAATCTACAACTGATGGAAGAATATATTCCATAGACATCAGCACTACCATTCCTCTTCATATGCTGTATTTCACTAATAGAAAGTCGGTAAGGAATGGTGTCAGTGTCACCAGACAAATGAAAATGATATTAGTTTTGCTTCTAAAAAGGCCTACCTGATTTTTAAAACTAGCATTTTGGACGTATGCTATAGAACTGAACACAACTGGATGCTGTAATTCTCTTAAAACCATCCAGATTAGTTTTGCCTTTTTGTACTCAATACTGTTAAACATGGGTACTATACGATGTAGAGACAGCTTTGGTATAAAATGCTCAGGATAAATAGAAATATTAGTAGTTATTAGCTGTAATGTATACTTAAAATTTCAGTATTTTGCTTTGGACAAATTCTTGCAGTGCAGAGAAATCTTTGATTTTTTTTTTGCAGAATAAGACCCCTCTTGTAAATGAAAATTTGAGAAAATTTCTAAACACAAAAGATGGTAAGCTTTATCTGTGTATTAAGAATACTATATATTTTAACAATAATGGTAAATTTGTGGAAGAAATTTGTTTGTAAAAGGGAAATTGTTGGATGTGTCTCAATATACTTTACAACATGGTTGTAACGATGATCAGAGATTGTAAAATGATGTGGAAGGCCTACTTTAAATTTGATTTAAATTATAAAAATCAAATAAACAAAGGAAGTTGCTTATTTGGTCACCCCTGCCTTAAAGGATCACGCCAGGAAATAACAAAGTGAATTAATCTACCTGATAGCATAAGAGTCAATGTAGGTCTCAAGTGTATACAGATGGCATTCTTCCAGATAAGTTATAGGTGTTCCTCTTTGGTACTAGTTTGATCTTCTCGAGAACAGGAGAACAGAAGATAATTTGGTAGACATTATTTCCCTCCTTTGTTCTTGGAAGATGCTGGCCTCCACCTCTTCAGCCAATTTTTTCCAGTCAGTCATGAAGAGGTTTCTGGATGTATTCTATGTTCCCCCAGTTTTTTTGTTTCTTCACCGTCACCCAGTCAGCTTCATATCTAACTGACAATTTGGACTGATAAGTGTTTTGTTCTAGTCCGGTGTTCTAATACCACGTGGGCACTCTCTTGTTTAGGTCCAAATGTAGGATCTAGAATAATTTAGAATAAACAGTCATAACATTTTCTTTCTATTCCCATGAAACAAGACTTGGCCAAAAACATTGCATAGTTACACTAGTGTAATGCTGATGGTATAACTTTTGAAGACAATTTTCCTCAAGTTGCGAAATAACTATAATTGGGGCAGTTTGCCTCCCAAAATTAACCTGACAGTATTATTTCAGTGTAATTGAACAAAATGATTTTGGTGTTTGTTTTCTAAAATGTAGCAAGTAAACTGGTCGTAGTTCTTTTATGGTTGGCTGGGTAGCTCAGTGGCATAGGGATCTGATGCAGAGGTTGGGAGTTCAGTTCCCCACCATGTGTCCTAGGAGAAGAATCAGTCTTTGTGGCCTTGAACAAAGTACAGTAGAGTATACAGTCCTAGGATGCCTGCAGAAGAAGGGCATGGTAAACCATTTCTGAGTTCTCTATCTCTAGAAACTGAAAAACATCACTGTACATCAGAATTGACTTGATGGCATCATCTTACTTTTTGTAAAGATGAAGAGTACAACAATCATGAAAATGTCTCAGTATTTGTCATTATTTGTCAGCATTCTGTTCTCTTTCAGTCCCACCCCCCTAAAATCCTGGCTTCTTTCATATCATTCATTGAATTTCCTTACTTTGTCCCTCCTAGAGAATGTCACATGCTGACTACATAGATCTGTTGTAGAATTGTTATATTGTAGATAACTCGTTGAGGTAAGCAGAATAAGCGTTTGCAGTTCAGTGTCATAACTAATCACCTTTGACAGCTCCATAGGATACAGGAGTAACCATGATAATAGGTAAAGGTCTCCCTTGCTTGACTCTAAGGGGCTATGCTTATCTCTGTTTAAAGCCAAAGAGCAAACACTGGTACATATTTACCTACTTTCAGTTTTTTGCTTTCAAACTGCTAAGTGGCAGGAGCTGGGAAAAATGACAGGCATTCACTCCATTGTGCAACACTTAGGTCTTGAACTGCTGACCTGTCAACCTTTTGGTCATCAAGCTCAGTGTTTTGTGATAGTATTACATAAATTGCAGAAAAATACTAATGAAGGCATAAGTGGAAAATATCCTACTGTACAATGTTCCTGATGTTCATTAGCAGTTTAAAATGGTTTCACTTACATATTTTAAAAACACTCTCCATCAAGTCACTCTAATTCTAAAACGTCTCTCTTATATTTGTCAAATTCGTTTTGTAAATACTAGAATACTGTAAGTGATTGTCAGTGCAAATTATGTTTTGCTGACCATGTTACGTCTTCTAACTAGTGACTATAAATGCAATACTAATCTGAATGTGATGCTTTTTTCTAAAAGGTCGATTGGTGGCTGGTCTTGTTGCTGAATTTCTTCAGTTCTTCAACCTTGATTTTACTTTGGCTGTCTTTCAGCCTGAATCTAGCACAGTAAGCATTCTCCATTTTTATCTCAAACATCATAACTAGATATTATATTAGTATACTAGAAACTGGCGGTATCAAAATTTTGCTTTAACCGAGCCATTCGTTTGTATGCATTGTGTCATCATGAACTTTTGAGTATCTTTGGAAAGAGCATTCAAAACAAGTGATACCCAATAGCTTAGATAGCAAGAGGATTGAATCTATGTACAGTCCCCTGTTTAGATGTAGTATAATATCATAGTGTCATGGTGTAATACTGTGCTGACCTACCCAGCGGGCAGGATCGCCGTGCAGTGGCGCTACACAGGAGGGTCCTGGCAAAAGTCTATCCAAGGAGAGTCCAATTTTGTTGTTCAGTCGCACAGTCAATTCCGACCCCATGGACCCTTGCATGCCAGGCATCCCTCCACCAACCTCCTCAACCCACCCAACCTCTGTGCCCATTGCATCAACAATATCACCTATCCATCTCATTTTCTGCCCCGCTCTTCTTTTGCCCTTGACCTTTCCCAGCATCAAGGTCAGGGTACCAGTAAGGGTCAGAGCAAGCTTCAAGATCAAAGGATATCCAGGGGCGTTGTCAAGGTAGACAGAAGTCAGGGTCACTGCAGTCAGTCACAAGGTACACAGAAGATCTGGCAGAGTGTCGGTCATCGCACTGATAAATTGTACCAATGCTTGCCTTGTGAAACATGCTTGTTTAAGAAGCCTCCCAGCTAATGGGTATCAGCTGGGAGCCTTCACTGATAACGAGCTCTGGCTTTCTTGCATCTCAGCTGCAGAACCTTTTGGCACTGGTCTATGGCTGAGTACTGTCAGAGTCAGACCTCTGATCTGACAAGTCATCTGCCTGGTGAGTCTGAGTTGGGCTAGAACCAGGCTGAGGTTCCTGGTTTGACTCATCCTCTGGATCAGGTACAGGCTGGAGCTCAGAGTCAGATGCAGGCTGGGAAGGCAGAATTGGGCTGGGCATAGGGAGTATCTCCTGATCCAGGTTGTCTTCTGAGTCTGACGAGGGCTGGATCACAACAAATACTGGCTTTAGCTGTTGAGGCTTCTTGAGAGGTTTGTTCCTTGTATTATGCGTGCACGTTTTGCTCTCATTTGTCTTTTGCACCCATGCACAAGAGAAGGAAGTCAGCAAACATGTGGTAGTTCTAACATCTGCACAAATCTGGTTCTTTTCCACCCAGAAAGTGTTTGCAGTGCTTTACATTAACGGTCAAATGTCAGTAGTCAGATGGTTATTTTTTTGCCTTGGAAACTTTAGATACTGTTATGTGTTTTCAAGCTGTTTCTGCTTTACAGAGAGTCTATGAATGATACTTAATGTGGTATAGTGGATAAAGTGATGGACTAAGACTCAAGAATCCCGGATTTGATTCCTCCCTCAGCAATGAGAGCTTACTGAGGGGAGCAGAGCTGATAAAATCACTCCTTAAATTCCTCACCTAACTTGCAAGCCCATTAGAGTCACTTTAAGTTGGTTCTTACTTGAAGGCACTTAATGCAATGAATTAACGATTTTCAAAAATCCTGTTATTAACAGCTCTGCTTTGGTTTTGTAAACTAAAGGTTTTGGCTCCTTTGTTGAATCAGGTTAGTTCTTAGGAGCCCTGGTGGCACAACTGTCCTTCAACCAAAAGGTTGTGAGTTCAATCCTGACCAGGATTTGGCCTTCCATCCTTCCAAGACGTAAAATGAGTACCCATCATGTTGGGGGCAAAATGCTAAGTAACTTGTGAACCGTCCAGAGAGTGCACTAAGTGCTATGGGGTGTATATAAAGCTTTGCTTCTGTTATTCTGCTGCTTTCTACTTTTGTTAGTACAGTAAAACCCCTACTTACGCAAAAAGTCCATTCTATGGGCTTTTGCTTAAATTGGTTTTTTATGTAACTCAAAACAAACCCATAGGAAATCATGTTACATAAATTTATGTAAATCAGGACATTTATGTAAATCGGGACATGGTTTTAGCACAAAATCATAATGTAAGTCAAATTTTATGTAACTCGGGGCATTTGTAAGTTGGGGTTTTACTGTACTACTGTCTTCTCAAGAGTTTTGTTTTCCCAAGAGATGTCCAAAGTACAGTGGCCTCTATTTAATCATTTAACTTCTAGTGAAAGTTTAAGATCTTTTGTTCTCCCCGCCCCTCTCCCAAACCCCACTTCCTTTATTTCTGGTTGTCCACAGTAAAGCTCTTAACATGACATTTCAAATGAATGTACAGTACTTGTACCTCTCATCTTTCTTCATTGTCCAATCCTTACATCTGTACAGCTGTGAGGGGCAGTACACTCTGCCTAAAAAGTGAAATAAATAAACAAATGATTAACTCTATTAGACCAATTACAGTTTTGATTTATTTTTATTTGTGTGTGTGTGTCTGTCTGTGTGTGTGTGTGAAATGGTGTAGGGTAGCTTGTTGAGATGACCAAATTAAAAAGCAGCTCACTAGCAAATGATCTTTTCTGGAAACAGAGTGGGCAGGTGGAGGGCAGGGGCCACAAGGGCAAGGTTAGGGAGCTGCAGGGTCATGTCTTGTGGTGACCAGTTTGAATATCACAACTCTGTGTTTGTAGATCCTTACAATGATTTATTTATTTTGTAGCTAAATGGACTTGAGAATCGAGAGAATTTAGCTCGAGACTTGGGTATTATAGAAGCTAAAACAACAGTGGATGGTCCTTTATTGCTGGAAGTGGTCAGAAGATGTCAGCAGAAGAATGAAGTTTCTAATAATGGAGAGGTGAACATTGCTAAATGTATAATATTTTCCTTAGCCTGACAGTTTTTCTAAAACCCGTTACCTTGCTGTAGCCACTTTGTCAGACATACTACATTTTATATAGTTTACATGTGCTTAAAATAATGTTTCCAGTTGTTACATTTGAAGAGAACCTCTCTATATTGCATGATATTATGCTAATAAAATTTTGTGAAACTTTCATTTCTAAAACTTTTGTTTAGGTAGCCCCAGTAATATCTGACAATGTACATACTCCTACAAAATCATCAGATGGAAAGCCCAGTATGCATCCTTTACCAAGTAAGGTAAGTTACCACAGTAGAATTGAGCATAATACTCTGACCAAAATCCTCTTGTGTAGCTATGTCAGTGGTATGATTTTAAGGGACAAAGAGCTTCAAATTATCACTGCAGATATTTATCAGTTGTAAGCTGAGTCACACAGCTCAGTATATAACAGATAATGTTTATAGTGATTTGTTGAATTAAGACAATTTAGCTCCAAAAGTTGTAAGACCAACAT
Source organism: Bradypodion ventrale (assembly GCA_035047345.1). NCBI lineage: Eukaryota > Metazoa > Chordata > Lepidosauria > Squamata > Chamaeleonidae > Bradypodion > Bradypodion ventrale. The sequence continues at coordinate 86,033,774 of JAWDJE010000001.1, read as the reverse complement.
GCTCAAGTGGGGGCTGCTGGTGGACAACAATATTCTGTGTGAATGTGGAGAGATACAGAATCCGGCTCATTTTACTGGTTTGCTGATTATTACCAGAAACATGCACTGATGAGGACTTAAGTTTGGCCAATGACAAAGCCAAGAAAGTGGCTTCATTTTGGCAGTCCAGGGTTTGATTGGGACTCAAAAGAAGAAGACGAAACTCCAAAAGTTACATTGTTTATATTATTTCAGTATATCTGGGTGAGATGATTTGGGTCAGTTAATGACACATTGAGAAGTGCTATCAAATAATAAAAGAAATAAGGTAATTCAGCACCAAACCCATCCACTTCATCAAAACCAACCCCCTAGCGCACGGCTAGAATCAAGGGGGAAGTTTTCTGTATACCTCTCAAGCTCTAAAGGTTAAACCAGAAGAGGCTAGGCTAAACCCATGGAGAACAAAAATAACACACCTTGCTTAATGAATGACTGCTGAAAAGTGTCTCCTTCCAGGACAAGATTTTGGCTGGAAATTCTGGAAATCACTTAATAGAGTTCAAAGCAAATTCGGAAGATCAAAGAATAATCAAGTAAAATGGGGCAATTTGGTTGCTCGACAATTTTTTGTGAATGTGGAGAAAATCAAGGCAGCATTTCTATGCATGCTATTTATGCCCCACCATGTGTACAAAAAAGATCTAATTAGTGGCTGAGATAATGCCATTGAAGTAGCCTGCTGTTGATTTTTTTAAAAAAATTTGTGTAAGAGTCTGATATGAATTGAGCAGTAAACAATAGGATTAGAATTGTATAATTATTCAAATACTTGTGGGAGTTGTTTGTGTCTAATTTCATTTGATCCCAAATGTAATTTATGATGCAGTCCTAAGGAGTTGAAGGAAGTATGGTTACTGAAGTGGTAGATCCTCTTCTTAAATTAAACTTGCTATTTTTCAAGGAATACCAGATAATGGCTGAAATCTATCAGTAAGTCAATTTCTTTGAATCATTGGGGATTTGGTGAGTTAACTCTTCCATAAATTCCAGTGATTTACAGGGGCTACTCTAGTTGTGACTTGCTACTGGAATTCAGCCAATATATAATTCTTGGTGCAGTCTGTAGTGTTTGGTTGTGTTGTAAGGTGATTTTGACTGAATAGTTATGGAAGCTCCAAGTACCACATAATTTCACTTTATTAACACAGCAACACAGATGTATAAAGTTACTGTTGGAGCAACTTGACATATTGAAAATTAATTTTTCCCCAAAAAATAGCATCACAGTTAGATGGTGTTTGGGAGAAAAAGTATAATTGGTGGGTGTGAAATGTTACTAAGGTGGAGTGCAAGGAAATTACATTTGTTTTAATGTGTCCTAAAACAGTAATACGTCTCACATAACTCTTAAAGTCATTGTGTATTTAAACCTGTGCTTCCGTCATTCTAGTAAAATTAGTTTCCCCAAAGATCCCTTCAATTCAAGGAATACACATAAATGTTCCATATGCATATTTGTCTTAGAATGAGCTTCTGTGCTCCTGTGTCCTAGAAAAATCTTGGTTTGCTTATTCCTTCTTTAAATTCTCCTGAATTTGAATTGATTGAAAAGCTCTACACCTGAGCCCAAGGATTCAGGATGGGAATGCTGCTCCTTTACTCACCTCAGTTTCTATTTATGTAAATGTAGTTGTGACCCTAGAAGTTGCTGCATTCATTTTAGTATCTAATAATCTCTGTGAGCTTGTGCTGATACTTGGTGTGGAGATTAAAAAAATATGTGTTTATGGACCATATGGATCTGAGATGTGAGGCTTGTTGATTCCTTGATTCGCTCTTGTCCATAGCACCAGATAAATTAGCATATTTAGTTTTACGGAACTGTTGTTTTTTAAAGTTCCAACACCTAACTTGTTTTCCATTAGGGAGTTTTAATGTTGTACAATGTAAGATTTGTATGATTCCATCCAGGTGCCACTTTTAATTAACTTTATTGGTATGAGAGAGTAGCGCGTGGCTGCAAGTGGGAAACATTCTATTCATGTTAGGGATACAAATCTAGTAGTTTTAACAAAAAGAAAAGAATATCGATGACTTTTAAGTGGAGAAACTGCTAGTACACTTTGGGAAAAAGGAACATGTTAGTACTACATTTAGGCAACACAGCCTTGTATTTATGTTAATTGAAACTTTACATTATTAAACCTAAGAGTTGATGAGAAACTATGGTGTATTCTGACAGTCTGGCTTTTTAAAATGTCTTTGTTTCTCAGTTTTCTTCTCTATTTCAAGAAATTGTGTCACATCTCATATTTCAGTATAAACTGGACCCAAATGGCTACACATCTTGGGATGCTAAAGTGGGGTGGTCAAACTAGAATAATATATATTCCCTCATTGAATTATATCTGTTTTATGCTAATGCTTTCTTGAAAGGATTAGACTTCAAAGGATTAAGGTGTGTTTGTTGTTGTCAAAGGACCTGAGAGAAGCTTAGAGAGGTTAACATCACTGGAAATTTTGAAACTAGAGAAAAGTTATTTTTCTGGAAAGTGACAAAAAGTAAACAAGAAGGAAGGCTAAAGTACTCTGCAGAAGTCACATTATTTCAGAAACATAAAATACATTACATATACCTTGATTTGCTTATATCTATTAAATTTAGAATTATGGTTACTCAGAGAGCAATCCCAAATTGACTAATTGAATTTACTTTTAAACATCTTAGTTTATTAAAAATGGAGCTATGGACTTTTAAGAAAACCTAGTCTCTACTAGTTTGTTACTAGTTTATGAGAAGCAGAGGTTACATCTGAAATATGAAGAAACCATCAGTGTGTGAAAGACAGTTATTATTTTCTGAACTTAGTCTTCTTCACAGGTTTAATGTAGGCTTAAATTTGTAGGTTATCTCTAGGTGTTGCAGTAGAGTGAGGGGAAAGGCTCTTATGGACAAAGCACTTGTCGGGGTAGTGGCTCAAGTAATAATATATTCAGTGTGGCTAGCAGCTCTGCTGAAGTGGTGAAGGAGACCAAAGGGTACTTTTGTTTTATTCTGAATGTATTCTTTGTGGAAGAGAATAAAAATGCTAGTGTCTGTATGCAAGACTAACATTGCACAGAAGCACACTCACCAGTTACTTTGAGACATCTGCAATGTAAATTCAGCAACATGGATGTACTAAGCAGGCATGTTTGTCTTTTTGTAAATGAAGACTTCTTTAATGTTACTTAGCTACAAAGCTAAGGCTGATCTATAATCTCAAGTACAATGTATTGCTCAATATTTTTTATCTATGAATCTTCAAAATGCGTTCAAAATGCATGATCAAGCCCAAAGTATTCAGGGTTGTTGTTCTATGTCATCAAGTCATCTCTGAACCGTGGCAACCCTATAAATGAGAGATTTCCAAAATGTCCTCAACAAGCTTGCTCAGCTTTTGTAAAGCCTGTGGTTTCCCTCATGGTGTCAATCCATATCACAGAATCACAGAATAACTGATTTGGAAGAGGCCATTGAAGAATCCAAATCAAAACTGATCGGGCAAATGAAATATCACAAATTGCAGATATCCAATAAGTATAGTAAAACTTTACTTATTTGTTTATTAAATTCTTATACCACCCATCTGCGATATTTCTCACTCTTGGCGGTATATGGACAAATAAACAGCAACATAATACAACAAACAGTAAAATAAAATAAATGACAAAAAACCAATGTGGACAAATAACAGACTATAGATAAATATCCTCAAACTCATGTAAATAAATACATTTTATCCTTATCTGAATGCTAGAAATATGAGGAAGAAAACCAGATTCCTGACTAACCAAGGCTGACTAACCAGGGAGTCTCTACAGAGAAAAGCCTTATATGTGTGGTAATTCCATAGGCCAAACTGTACTGCACCACAAGCAGGGTTTTCTTGTCTAATCTCAGATATCAGTCAAGTCATTCTTGGGGAAATCACTCCATAATTCCTAGGTTCTAAGGCTTTGCTTGCTTGTATTTGAATTTTCCTATATAGGGGAAGGATAGGAAAATTACGGTGATTTCTTTCTTTCTTCGGTAGAGTATATGCAGAAACGAGGCCTGGGTGAACTTCACATCTTGGCACACTCTACTTTTGGTTTCTAAAATGGAAGCCAGCTGTTGTAGTGTAAATTTTGAAAGCAAGGTGGCAATATATTCTTGAACATCAGAGCAAACAAATTGTGACTTTCTTCCACATGTTGTTTACCAGTATGTGTGTTTAGCTTGCAGACTAGTATTTACTTTTTAAGAGATGTGCCTTCCACCACTTAGCCTCCTTTGGTAATACTGGGAGTGTTAAACATCCCAATAAAGCTAACAATAATATGTTGTATTATTACACAATCCACTGCTTGTTGATCTTTTGCTTGGTTGTTGTAGAATATTGAGTTTTTAAAATAAACACTCTATGAACTTTAAAAATATTGATTGGCAAACAGTGAATTGCTATAATATTTCTGCCTTTTTTTGACAGAGACAGAGATGTAACTTTAATGTAGGGTGCATATAAACTTATTTACATGTTCTCTGTTACTGTAATCCAGTTTGAAACTGCTTTAACTAAAATGGCTTCCCATAATGGATTATGATACTGTTTTGTGGAAACTGTTGTGCATGTTAGCTGTGGTCTAATTTAAGATGTCAGTCTCAGTCTTTCAGAATAAGTTTAAACCCAATTGTGTAAACCTGAGAATGGGACTCTGTAAGTAGCAGTACAAGACTCAGCATTCAGAATTTTGCAATATGAAGTGCCTTGACAAATAAATACATTTTTAAAATGATGTAACTGCATAATTGTAAGTATACTCAGGGGTCATGCTCACTGTGTTCCATGTTGGATAAAAATCAATAATTTTTTTAAAAAGATTTTTAAAATTTAAATCAGATTTTAAAATTTAAATCAGATTTTTAAAAATAAAATGCTTTTTGAGGAAAACTATCTAAAGTTAGTTTTCTATTTAAGATAAATTACAGTCAAAACATACATTTATTTATTTTTATTTATTTATTTAGTCGTATTTATATATGCCGCCCACTCAGGCAGAACCCGACTCAGGGCGGCATTACAACAAATTCTAAAAACATATAAAAACACTTTAAAAACCCCATATCCCACCCACTTAAAAAAAAAACCCTTATCCCACCCATCCATCCCACCCACTCTAAAAAAGGAAGAGAGAGTTCTTAATTCTTTACGTAAGCCAGCAGGCGGGGACCATGAAATAAAGATTTTTTTTATTATGTAGCATGAGACTGTATATTCATGCAATGTTTAAATTTTCTGGTAAATGAATTCCATTAGCCCATACACACTGTCATGCTCTTCCAAAGGTTTCTGTAAGATTATTGGGCAAATTTTCTATTTAGAAGATACTATCATAGACTAACATTTTTTGCCTGGCCTTGCTGGGCAGGTATATTGTGTGTGTTGGTGGTAGGGGTGGTTTTGGGGTGCACACACACACACACACAAAGAGAGGGGGGAACTCCGCATTCGGCCCTTGCCTGTCGGAGAAGGGGGTGGATTTCTCCAACAGGCACGGGCGAAGCCGCGGCGAGGGTACCGCCGGCCTTTGTCCCCGGGGATGTGGGGAGAAGAGGGGCTCCCCCTCCTCCCCATAACCCTGCCAAAGCTGGAAGGCAATGGTTTTCCTCCTGGAGATAGAGGCCAAGAACAGCGCTCCATTCTCGGCCTCCGTTTCCCGGAAGGAAGTGGTTCGTTTTCCTCGGTGGGCGGGAGCCAAAGCTTTCAGCCCCCGCCCTCCGTTGTCTTCCCTCCAGGAGATGGAGGCCAAGAACGGAGTGTCGTTCTCGACCTACATCCCCCGGAGGGAAGCGGTTCGTCTTCCTCGGGCGGGAGCCAAAGCTTTCGGCCTCCACCCTTTGTGGAAAGCGATGGCTTCCCTCCGGGAGACAAAGGCAGAGAATGGAGCACTGTAACCATTCTTGGCCTTCATCTACTGGGTTTTTTATGCGCGTGCCGCTGCTTGCCCCGCCTCATCCCTGCTCGCGTCCTTTAGCCTGATTGGCTGAGGGGTGGTGTGTCACAGAGGACGCTGGGAAGTGTAGTGGTTTTTTTTGTTTGGGTTTGTGGGGCGTTGGCCCCACTCTCGGCTTCTGGACCCTTGCGGCGATGCTCGCAGGGTCTTAAGGTAAGTGTGGCCGGCTCGGTACAGGATGGTTGAGCCAGGTGTGGCCACGCATGTAGGACACTCACGGCCCAACCCCCTTCTTATAGGTAAAGATGCTTGTTTTTCCGGTTCTCAAAAGTATGAATTTGTGTCTGCAGATATCACATGCCTTTTCTTCACAACAAAAAGATAAAAGAAATATAAAGAGTTGAGGAAAAAACCTTAATCCCATTACTCCTTTGCAAATTACACTAAATTAATCTCTCACCTTTTAAGTGCTAAATTTCAAAAATTCCATGAATTCAAGATGATTGTTGGAAGTGGAATAGATAGATGTGCAGATGAAGCTAAATCTGAGGAGGGAAGGCCAAGCAGTAGAAATGAAAGTGAAACCTATTAAACTTCTATAATTCTTTTGTACAAAACCATGATTTAAAGTTAGTCTTGCTGACTAATGATTTTTAAAGTGTGATTTAAGTTGATTTGATTTAAATCAAATCAAATCTACCCTGCTCTGTCGAGTGATATCCTATTAGGAGTCTCAATGATAAGAAATAAAATGTTGGAGCTGCAAAAAAGATGTACAGTATTTAAAATGAAGTTTCAGATAGATTCAATGTTACTATTCCTCCTCATACAAAACTATTTGGTCTTGTCATGTCAGAGATTAATGTAGAAATTTTAGATGTGCTCAGATGGTAAAGTACAACATGGTGAATACTGATCAAAATATACAGACTCTGAAATTTGTCAGTGTAATATATTCCACCTGTAGCATTTTTAAAATGAACCTGGTAATTATATTTTAAACTACAGGGGGTACAGTTGGTGGTTTCAGCTCACAATTCATGAACTACTGTACTCTGTTAGTCAAGGAAAAAGGAAAGTACTATTTAGTAGACAAAACTAGCAAACAGTTTTTTAAAAGGACAACACAGATCTATTAATCAAGATTCACTGGAAATGATCCACATGTAATTGTTTTTTTATTTTTGTGCCGTTATTTTATTCTTGTGCTCAGATACCAAGGTATAAAGGACATCGTAAGCAGAAAAGATGCTTGGACACAGCTCAGCAGGTAAAACGCATGAGCAGAAGAACATGCCAGGTGCTTCTAGATATACTTCTAAAATGAGCAGCTTGTACTAAAAAATGATGCAGCTGGCTTAGTTGTATTTTGGTAAACTAACATCACAAATACAAAGAGGTAATATGGACTCTGAGGTGTAGTATTCAATATCAAGTTAATGTAGAAATAATAAGTTTTACCAGAATGTAGGGGTAACTGACCACTTGCTCACCCTTCATACTGGGTTTATGAGTTAGTGAGCAAACGGTGTGTGCAGAGGTTTTTTATTTATCAAAATGCCAATCCTTAAATTCCCTAAACTTAAAAAATACTTACGCTAATAAAATTTCTTTAATATTAATGTGCACTGTCAGTTTTCAATTGTTAGAGGGCCAATTCATAAATGGCTTTTCTGATGAGTGAATTCAGGAAAGTCAGTTCTACCCTTTCTGGTTGGAATCTTAAACTTGCTCATGTCTTTCTTTCACTGAGTAAAAGGTGCAGTGGATCCATCCTCTGCATACTTCTCAACAGTTTTCAGTTTCTGGATTGCTCTTATGAAACCATTGGGTAGGCACATACATTGGACCTTTTTGACTTGCCATACATAAAGACATGTAAAGACACATTTGATTGATGTAACCTTTAGGATCTAGCTGGGCAGAGTGAACTTGGTTTGCTTGATGCCAGTCATTAAACATGTTTTATTGCTGCTGAGCCAGTCAATGTAGTATGCAGTATGTATCTTGAATACTCATCAATCGTTACAGAAAATTAGAACATTGTTATTTATGATCTTTGGGCCTGTTCTTTCTGCATCAGATTAAAATATTGTGGCAAAGGTGCAAAGAAGATTTCAGAGAATAGCTTTCCTTTTCTTTCACTTAATTGAGTGCTGATGCTTTTCCTCTGTTTCACCTCTTATCTTTTGCAATTTGACACAGAAAGCAGGATGAGAGGCAGGAAGAGCTGCCTTCATGATACCGAGGATCATGCACTGATCTTCTGTGATGCAACATTTTTGCATGCAATTTGTATATTTGTGTGTGCAAATTATATGAAATGCCATAATAAAAGGGGATACAGAGCAAAAGAAATTAAACCAAGCGCTGTTATAGTAAATTTTGCCGCCTTGAGTTGCACTGGTGCGAGTAAGGCGGGGTATAAATAAACATAATAATAAATATATAGAATCAAATTGTGTATAAAGCAAAGATCCAGCCATGTTAAAATAGAAAGCAGAGGAACAGAAACATATTCATTAGTTAAAATCAAGAGCACAGAAATCCAGTGGGTATAAAATTACCACATGGGTGTTGTTTTTTTAAGCCATAAAATTGAACAGTATTTATCTGGTGCTAGACATTCTTCACTGCAGTTGCAAATTGGGGAGAGTTTTCTGCTACCATTGAATGTTCATGTAGATTTAACGTGACTAAGTTCTCATCAAAACAACGGCCTTTCACCATTGACTCCTCAATTGGATTAGATCAGATGATTAGTTCAAGAGTTGAAATGTTTATGGAAAGATATGATCTTCCAGAAAGCAAGGGACAAAACGTTAAGGACCAAAACAGTACTTTCAGTTATGTTGGGGAAATTGACAAGATACCAGTGAAGATTTTAATAGTGGTGTGGTAGGTTGCTGCAGTAGATCTTTAGCAGTTAAGTTCTTAGGCCATTTTCAAGGGCATATCCATGTATCCTTTCATGGCAGTAATCCAGGGGTGGGGTAATACCAGTTATATGTCTGATAACTGAAACTAGAGAGGTCCTTTGTGAGCCAAGGAACAAAGGCAAATTAATGAATGTGACCAAATTAGAAAGGAAAGTGCAGTTCTGTTTCAAGCAGGCTTTATGCACATACTTGCATAGATAACGCACTACAAACAGTACTTCTAGTCTAGATTAAGCTGCACTTTACTAGTACATGTACAGTCTATTACCTGTTGTGATCAACCTTCTGAAAAGGAATTCACCATGTATTTTGTGAATTCAACAAATCAGCACAGCTAAGTATGAAAGGAAAAGAGGGGGAAAAAACTGAACATGAAACTGGTTGACTGAATGAGGCACAAAATAAGACCATGTGGCCACAAAATAAGACCCAACAAAATAAGACCATATGGTGCCTAACCTCAGTTATCTGTCTTAATTGTGGAGTCCTTATTATGGTGAATATGAAGTACTACGTTCTGCAAAATGTCTTTACATGCATTAGAACATGACATGTTGCTAAGGGTCTACACATATCATTGTGTTTTGGTGCTTGAACTGATGCACAGCTAGATAGTGGCACTTGAAACTGTGTAGCTGTCTTTGTCTTCTCTTCATGCCACGATGACTACTATTGCTGTGGGTAGGAGAAGGAGAAAGGTGAATAGCAACATCTACTCATAGGCAGCAGTCATGTATGCATTGTACCAAAGCCTGGAATCAGGTGTTTCCATTTTAAATAGTGTGTCTCACTTCTGCATGTTTATTTCTACATAAAGTTGTGGTTCTCTGGTGCAACAGTGCACAGTTAGTCCTCAGCTAGAGGTATACATAATTGTGTTTCAGACTACAACTTCCAGAATTGCCTAGACATCATGGCTAATTGCCATAGAGACTGGAGAATCCTAGGAAATTAAATCCAGGAACACAAATTTGCAAACCTCTACAGTTAGTATTTTGTTTTCACCAAATCTGGTTGATAGCACTTTTTAAAACAAAACAAAAATGTTGCAGTAGCAACAGATTTTATTTGTTCTTGTAAAGCATATTGTATGTACTATCTGGGAAACGTGCTCTCACTAAAGTTTAGTCTGCTGAACACAGACATTTCCTGAAGTTTGAAGGATCCTTAATGCAATTTGTCTACCATCTTATGTAAAACAGACATGCAATGGTCTTTGAATTTATGAGATCTACAAGATTTTTATACATAATTTCAAATATGAACATTGTGCTACTTAGGATCAGTTCTGATCAATATTGGTTGCCTAAGTATAGGGATTACCTTCATATTTGGTATGATTAATCCAGGTTGAAACAACACTATCTAAAAGCCATTTGGGATACCTCTATGAGTCATTACATCACTCTTGTGGTTGGACTACATGTTGTATGTTTATTATTTTTTCCAGCTCATACCTCCCCACCTTGTGGAAAAAATGAATACAGTATGCAGTGCAGCCATTAAACCTGCTGTTTGAAAGAGACTAGGAAACAGTGTTGGGCAGCTCCTGGATCGCACTGGTCCACCCGGGGGGGGGGGGAGTAGAAATTCCCCATGGCCATGCCCATTTCCCTCCCTGCATCCTGCTGGCTCTCTTCCTGGGTCTCCCTTCCAGGGACCTCCTCCTTCACACCAACAAACAATCTACGGGGCAAGATGTGGGTCTGGGGAGGGGTCCCCCAACTACTTCTCCTCCCAACTCCAACCCCCACAAGACAAAACCTCTCTCCGGGGTGGAAACTCCTCTTCCCTCTAGCCTCTGCTCCCCTTCCTCTTTCCTCCTTGTGGGGAGAGAGAAAAAAGATGGACCGAAAGGGAGGCATTTCAGAAAGGAACCATTTCCTTTTCCCTCCAGTCTCTGCTCCCTCTCCACGTTCCTCTTTTTTACTGTCTTGAGGGAACGTTGCCCTCTGAAGGTCTTTTGGTAACTTAGCCCTCCAATGCTTCTAAGAGCATGTTGGGTTTTTCCTGCTTCTGGAGCTGGATTCTCAGGTACTGCATGACGGAGTGAGTCCCTATCCCAACTCCTGCCAACCTAGCAGTTTGAAAGCAAGAAATTGCGAGTACTGTAGATAAATAGGGTCTACTTTGGTGGGAAAGGTCACCCTTGCTGAAAAGCCAGTCGTATTTGACTCTAGGGTGCAGTGCATACCCGTCAAGCGCGGCTCCTGGAAATATGGGAACTGCTCCGGCCCGGGTACGCATGCACTGCAACAACTCATCTGCACATGCGCAGAACCCCTCTGCGCACACGCAGAGCCCATTTGCGATGGGCGCGCATGCGCAGTAATCTCTTTCCCTGCTGTTCAAATAAGGGACGGCGGCGGGAAAGGTGAGGAACGATCGGAGAAATATGGGAAATCCCGGCCAATCTGGGATACTTGACAGGTATGGTGTAGTGCTCATCTCCATTTACAGTCCAAGAGCCAGTGGTGTTTGTGTTTGCAGACGTTTTCATGGCCATGTGGCAGGCATGACTAGATCACATGGCTACCCCTGGCAACCCACAGATTTGGTTCCACCCACAGATTTGGCCCCGCCCACAGTGTGGTGGTAGTAAAAAAATTGATGCCCATCACTGCCAGGCAAGGATAATCATCATAGTATTTCCCTCTTGTGCTATTTTTGTGATGAAAAGTTCTATCTAATTTTGCAAGAAAGTTAGATAAAAGGGAAATTTTTCTGGTGCCTTCTTTAGTAGATTGCAAGATTATAAATCTGAGAATATGTGGCTGCTAATTTTTAAAAGTGAAGAATATAATTGTTTTGCCATAAACCCTCCCCCGCCCCCTCAAAAATATTTCATTTAAATTTTGAGAAGTAAACAAAATGTGAAAATGAATGTGATATCTGTTGACTAATAGTTAAACTATTGATCTCTACAGATAGATTGCATATTGTTTGGTACATACTGGCTGGCAGTACAGAGGTTCTGTGGGAAGTGCAGTTCATTTCCCATAGGATGGAGCATGGAGCACAAGCAGATGCCAGATATTGTAATAAGCTGGAATAATTTTAAATATTGTACTTGCCTTCTTTTCAAACAGCTGGTTTGGGCAAAATTATCTTGCATAAATTATGCTGGTGGAAACCAGATGATGTCATCATTCAGTACTTGTAAAAATTAATTTACATTAATTGAAAGTTTCCTATTCTATCCTCCTCGGTTATTGAAGCTCCCAAGAGCTCTCTTTTGCCTTTGGAAGCCTTTTGTTCTTGGAAGGGGCTGCAGTGGCTCAGTGGTTAAGAAGCTTGCCTTGTTAGCTGAAAGGCCAGCAAGTCAGCAGTTCGAGACCCGGGTACTGCATGATGATTTGAGCACCTGTTTCTGTCCCAGCTCCTGCCAACCTAGCAGTTCGAAAGCAAGAAATTGCAAGTAGATAAATAGGGACCACTTCAGTGGAAAAATATTATGAAAGGAGCCTCATTCGGGTATTCCCTGAGCAGAGTTTCCCCAGCAAAAATCCTTTCAACCCAGAATAATTTCTGACATGAAATTATTATTAGTGGTGGAATGAGAGCCTTTTACAGTAAAAAACATTGCTGCTGGAGTATTGCTGCCAGGATCAAGACCACCAGCGGCAGTCCAGTGGTGATTTCTGGCTAGTAAAATCTCACTCCCAAAAGCTACCTCAGGGCAAAAGAAAACCCTAGAGCAGGGATCCTTAACCTACAGCCAGTGGGCCCGATCTGGCCCAAGGCACCATTCTATCCAGCCTGTGCCCTTGCTCCAGCCACGGCCACTGCTGCCTTCATCCTCGTCCCCTCTGCTTGGCTTGGCATGTCCCTAACAGCACTCTCTAGCAGGGCAAGTGTTATACGTGGTGGAAGCAGAACTGGTTGGTGTACACGGCTCCCCATGTCTTTCCCACGGGCTGCTCTGGCCAAGAGCGGCTTTTCCGGCAAATGCACATGGCGTTGTGTGGGGGCTTGGGGAGGTCCCACCACCGGTGGTGTGTGTGGGAGTGTTGGGGGCTTAGTGTAATCCCGGTGGTGGTGGTGAGTGTTGGGGGCTCAAGGTGGTTTCGCTGCTGCCACCGAAAGCAGTGACCGCAGCGGCAGAACCACCAGTCCAGCCCGCCAATAGTCTGAGGGGGCGTGAAACGGCTCCTGGCTTTAAAAGGTTGAAGACCCCTGCCCTGGAGAGCTTCAAATCTGAAAAGGGAATTGGAAGCTTTTTGTTAATTTAAATTAAATGTAAGGGTCAGATGAGAATGTCATCTGGCTTCTGCACTGTACATTTATGACATCAGGATTTTGGCCCACAAGTTGCTTTTCCATTTTAAAGGCTTTCAGACAAATGTTTGAAGACATTATCTGTGTGCAGAAAGTCATTAATGGATGATGGGGGTATCTAATTCTGTGTATGAAATAGGTAGGATAATAATCTTTATTATTTTACTACAATTTGCATTCTGAAATTTCTTCAGTAGGTGAGTATTTGGGAAAGGGCAAGAGTTTTGTCATTCTTGTTCTGGCATGCTACTAATGAGTCGTAGTAATCATACTTAAGAATTTATGCAGCATATTTCAAGTGTTCAGAGTTATAACTTGTTTGATTATAAAGATTTATATTATTCTTCAAATACAGTCAACCCTCACATAACAACGCGTTCGGATAACATCATTATTGCTTAACAATGCGTCATGCACCACGTGTTCCCCCGCATAACGTTTTTAGTGTCGTTGTCCGGACAACAATGCTAAAAACGTCGTTATGCGGGAAACTCCATAGAAACCGTATAACAAAAATTGCTTAGCAACGCTACTTGGGGAACCAAATATGCGAGGGTCTACTGTACTAAATGAAATTCCTAATTACCCACACCAATTAATCACATAATCTACTAGACTAGCTTTAGAATTTATAGCTTCTGACTTACTTCAGAACTTAAACTAATACAGTAATACCTCATACAAAGTCTGCTTCGTACAACATCGAATTCATACAACATCGCCTAATTCCTTGAAAAAAGTTGCCTCATACAAAGTCACTGTGACTTTGTATGAGGCATTGGAGTTTTTCCCAGGTTGCATTGTGCCTGGGCAGTATAAAAGGCAGGACACATGCGTGCATTGCTCTTGTGGGTTTTGCACAAGGTGAAGAGTGTTTAGGAGTGGTTTTGAGCGCGATTTTGGATTTCCTTTGATTTTTTTTCAGAATTTTTAGAAGCATTCCTGGGGTTTTTTGCAGCAATCTTTAGGTTCTTGGACAATCAGGGTTGTTTGACATGTTTTTGTAACTTTTTAGCCTTTAGACAATGATTTCTTAAAGTTCTGTCAGTTTCCTGTCTGTTTCCTTGACTTTGCCCTGAAGTCTGTGCTGTTACAGTACAATGTATCTCTATGGAAACGACGTGTATGAGGCATCGCGGCAAGGATTTGGACGTTGTATGAGGCATCGCGGCTAGGATTTTGCATGCCTCATACAAAGTCCAAATCCGTATAAAGTCCAAACTTGTGGAACCAAGTTTGGACTTTGTATGAGGTATCACTGTATAGATGAGTCAAGTAGCTTCAAACAGTAATATAAATATTCTGTTATTCTAAATAAATAACTATTGTCTTCAGTTGTAAAGAGTCCAAAGTACAGATTTTTGTGATTAGTGGTAAAAAAAAATACCAAACACTAGAGGCCCACATATGTCATTTTATTAGAATATGCAAATCATCGTTAGAACTGAGATCCTCAGTGTATGTATGCATGACTAAACTATTTGCTTTTATTTTACAATGAATTGTTCCAAATCCCACATATATGTTATGTTGGGTGAGCATATGGTGTGGGATTTCCAAGTTTTATAAACATATAAAATAAAGCTTCCAAATAAACATGTGTTGGGATTGCAATGTAAAATTGATTTGATGCTCATGTGACTATCAAGCTCTTTAATTGATTGTGATAGTAAAGAACCTTTTAAACATTATAGTTAAGTGATTACTTGAGATATTGTGTAATGGAATGTGTGATTTCTTTAAGGTTACTGAAATTTGTCATAGCGATACAAGCATCATGTCTGGAGACCCAAAGAGCAAAGGAAGCACTCATTCAGTACCCAATGAAATAAAATTAAATTCTCAACCAAACCGTAATGTACATACCAAAGAAAAGAATAATCTAGCAGAAGAGGAAGATGATGCTGAGGAAGACTCATTTTTTGATGATCCCATACCAAAACAAGAACAACCTTACAGCTGGTAAGTTAAATATACTTTTGACAAATATTTCTTCAGGCTTATTCAATCTGGCCAAAAGTCGCAAACTAAAATTTACTATAATAACCATCAGTAATTGTGTGCCATTAAGTCTGTTCTGGTTTATGACAACCCTTTCCAGAATTTTCTAGGAAATTTCATTCCCTTCTTCTGGGGGCATCCTAGGATTATGTAGTTTGCCTGTGGTTACAAAGGCTGGCTCTTCTACCGTGTTTCCCTGAATATAAGGCACTGTCTTATATTTTTTTAAACTCCAAAATTAGCAAAAGGTCTTATTTTCAGGGGATGTCTTATTTTTCCATGAAGAAGAATACCAGTCTCGATCGCGCTTCCCCACTCACAACCAAGGGACGCTTCCCTTGGTTGTGAGTGGGGAAACGCGATCGAGACTGGCTTCAGCTGTAAGGCGGCTGGCGTGGCCCATAAGAAAGCCTGCCGCATCGGAGTCTCGATCCCACTCTCGCCAGGGGAAACTTCCCTTGGTTGTGAGCGGGGAGGCAATCGAGATTCCGACGCGGCAGGCTTTCTTATGGGCCACGCCGTCCGCCTTACAGCCGAGACCAGTCTCGATCGCGCTTCCCTACTTGCAACCAAGGGAAGCATCCCTTGGTTGCGAGTGGGGAAGCCTGATTGAGACTGGTCTCGGCTGTAAGGCGGCCGGCTCCGACGCCTCCTTACAGCTGAGCTGAGGGCAGTCTCGATCCCGCTTCCCCATTCGCAACCAAGGGACGCTTCCCTTGGTTGCAAGTAGGGAAGCACGATCTAGACTGGCCTCAGCTGTGAGGCGGACGGCATGGCCCATGAAGGCCTGTCGCGTTGGAGTCTCGATCCCGCTCTTGCCAGGGGAAACTTCCCTTGGTTGTGAGCGGGGAGGCAATCGAGACTCCGACACGGCAGGCCTTCTTACACGCCGGGAGGAGGGGGCCGGCAGTGGAAGATGGCATACCGGTATTACAGTACCGTACCTGGCTCTGGCTCCGCTCGTACTTCTCTTCTGTCCCAGACACCGGAAGCAGGGAGTGCATGCGATCGGATTGCCAGGAGGTAAGGGGGTCTTATTTTCGGGTGGGGCCTTATATTTCAAAGGCAGGGGGAAAAAAGGGGTGTGTGTCTTATTATGGGAGGAGGTCCTATAATTGAAGAAACACGGTAGGAGATTCATTGAGGAATTTAACTCTGAACTTCTGCCTTCACAGACAGATACCTACACCATCAAGCTATCCAGCCAGCACAAAATGCAATAACTATAGGAAATAGAGGAGAGCTGCTATTTCTTTTGCATGAAATAATTGAGGATAAGTTAGCTGTGGTCTCCTCTCCATATAGGTGATTTCACCTGGGAAGACCATTGAAAATAGAAATAATTAGGAAATGTTTTCAAAAACATCTTTCTTGTTTACTTTTTTGTTGTTCAGTCGCATAGTCGAGTCTGACTCTTTATAACTGATAAATATTTTAATGGTTACATTATATTTATACAGGTACATTTGATCATATTTAAGTGATAAGGTTTTCAATGTTAGTATAATTGCTGTTGTTTCTTCAAAGGATGATAATGCTGAAAAACCAATTCTTAAATTCAGAGGATTGTATATTGCATTTTGTGAATGTAGCAGAGCATCAGAATACAATGTAATACAATGGCTTAGTGTGTCAGTCAGCTAAGTAACCCCAAAAGCTTGAAGCAGCCTCCAACACAATGTAAGAAAGTTATATGAGGGTCAGAAGGCATAGTGCAGGGGTTCTCAATCTGCCGACCGGATCTGGCCCATGTCACCATTCCATCTGGCCTGCGCTGCTTGTCCCCTCCGTTTGACTTGGTGTGTCCCTAACACTGCTCCATAGCAGGGCAGATGTTGTAAGGAGGCTTACAACATCTGCCGTGCTACGGAGTGGCATTAGGGACACACCAAGCCAAGTGGAGGAGGCAAGGATCGAGGAGGAGGCAGAAGTGGCAAATGAATGCGGCCACCTGCGTCTTTCCCAGGGGCTTCTATGGCCTAGTGCGGGCAAGGATAGTCAGGACCCCTCCTTCACTCATGGCAGGGAAACGTCGGCATTGGTGTAGAGGGGACTGTTAGCGGTAGCAGGGGGGAAGGGGGCTCAAAAAATTCCCGCCACTGGGAGAGCACCAGTCCGGCCCGCCAACAGTCTGAGTGGGTGTGATCCGGCACCCGGCTTAAAAAGGTTGAGAACCCCTGGCATAGTGCATATACTCAAGACCTTACATACTCTTAAAGGGATCTTCATATTGCAGCTTTGATAAGTGAACCCAGCTTTATAATTCTTAAAACATGTTCATATTCAAGAAAAGAAAGAAATTGAATTAACCAAAATGAAGGCTCCAAGAGACCATTTTTACAGAGTTAAGAAACAGATTTATTTAAACATGATGTCCGTTCATGGTTTTTTCTTCTGCTAAATTGAAGTCAAAATTATAACTTGATATCTACTATTGTGCATACCTTTAAAAATCTCTTTCTGGACTGTGTTTATAAAAGATCCTCTGATGACAGTAATGACAACATGCAACATCCAAAAAGTCTCAGTCTATTTGAAAGCAGGCAGAAAACTTTGTAATAGTTTTGTAAGAACCTTGCTACTTCTGATAGTAGAATCCACTGCACGTTATTTAGTGAGTGCCATTAGTGTACCTATTGTTGTTTTGTGCTACAGACTTCATTGCCCTGTATGCTCTTTTACTGGTTGAAGTACCTGTCTAGTGAATGTAAGAGTATCTAAAAAATGACTGCCTCTTCCATGTCTTTTCTATTAAAGGAAAAATGACTCCAATAAAGAAGGAAATGTTGCATCTCTTTCTGATGCTCCACCCTTGAAGAGTGGCCTGAGTTCGTTGACTGGAGCACCCCTACTGAAGGAAACTGACAGTAAGAATAATGTGTTGATTCCTTTGGTATATTGAAAGGAAAGGAAGTGAGAATTTGCACTGTTGTCAGGTTGTTTCCAAGTTGTTTCCAAGTTGCAGAACATTATGAATTTATGTCATCCAGAAGGTCCTGTCATCAATATCCTTGCCATGTCTTGTAACTAAAGGGCATGGCTTCTTTATTAAGTCAATTCATCTCATGTTAAGTCTTTCCTTTCCTACTGCATTTCACTTTTCCCTGCATTATCATCTTTTCTTGTGAATCTGGAATTTGCAATGCTACATTATAATTATTGTAGAAAGTTTGCACAATAAGACTTTTGCTTAGTTCCAACAGAGGCAGTTATTTAAGTTAGTGGGAGTTTCTTTTATTTAAGAAGAGAAAGATATTATATGTCCAGCTGGCTACGACGGATGCCACATATTGCAAGAGGCATGGACTTGAAACTGGCCACAGGGTGCCTTCTGCTCATACAAAATCTAGGGGAGCAAAACCAAAATAACCTAATGTTAGGATTTAAGATTTTCTTATCTGATTAAAAGACCTCTAAAATGTTGGTGCTGTGTGAACCTTGTCCTCATTGTTCAATTTATTAATTTTTGATTTACAGATGCAAAATTAATTATGAAAGATGTAAAAGTGATGAATTCTAGACTTGGATCACTATATCTAGGCAAGTATTTTTTCTGCAGGAAGGTAACACGCACTGCTTTTCATTGTCATATCTGGCCTAATAATTATTAAGTTATAGATGTTGGTTAGGTGTGTTGTTGAAGTATGGCCATTTCAAGAATTCATATGTTTCACCATTTGGCCTGAGGGGACTACAGTGTCTCAAGTGACTAAGACGCTGACTGGGAGGCGGAAGGTCAGCAGTTCGATTCCCGAGTACTGCAGAACGGAATGAGCTCCCGTCTTTGTCCCAGCTCCTGCCAACCTGGCAGTTCGAAAGCAAGACATTGCAAGTAGATAAATAGGGACCACTTCGGTGGGAAGGTAACAGCATTCCATGTGCTCCGGTGTCTAGTCATGCCTGCCACATGACTACGGAAATGTGTGCGGAAGCAGACAGCGCTGGCTCTTCGGCTTTGAAACAGAGATGAGCACTGCACCCTAGAGTCGGATACAACTGGCTTTCGAGCAAGGGAAACCTTTACCTCTACCTTACCATTTGGCCTGACTCTTGCAGCATATTAACACCTGTTCTGTTGATAAATGTTCTGCTTTTTTGTCAGAAGAGTACCACAACAGTCTGTTTCTATTAGCAGGTAATATATGAATCTGACGAGCCTTTTTGAATGAAAATAGAATTTCTTTCATCTAATGCTCTTTAATTACTTAAAAACAGGGGAAGAAGATGAGTATGTGGATGACTTCAACAGGTACAGTAAAACCTCACATGAAGAGTGCTTTGTTTAGAGACTTAACTCGCTTAAAGAGCAGAATTTTCTCTGAATGGTCGCCTTGCTTAACATCTAAAACCAACCAAAAACTCGGTTAACAACTAAATTGGGGTTCACAATCCCGTCCCCGCCAGAAGTCACCTTTGGTCACTTACAATGGTGTTTCGCTTAAAGAGCAAACTTGCTTAAAGAGCAATCCCATTGAATGCATTATGCTCTTTAAGCGAGGTACCACTGTACTTATATTCCTACAGTACTATATTTTAGGAAATTGTGATGCCTCCTTTTGTTTAAATGTGTGGTTTATTTGATACACATGTGATCAGATTGAGTAAGGAGTATAGATTATTGGTAAGAATAGTTCTGATTGGCTGGAAGAAACTAGGGGAGGGAAGTCTTGCTATAAAACAGCCTATAATCGATACAGGTAAAACTCGGAAAATTACAATATCATGCAAATGTTCATTCAGTTCAGTAATGCAACTTAAAAGGTGAAACAAATATACTGCTCAAAAAATAAAGGGAACACAAAAATAAGGCATCCCACGATCTGAATGACTGAAATACTGTATTCCTATTGTTGTTCACATACTGTAGTCAGATGTGCTGACAACAAAATCACACAAAACTTAACAATGGGAATCAAATTCATCAACCCATGGAGGTCTGGATTTGGAGTAACACTCAGAGTGAGAGTGGAAGAAAACACTACAGGTTGATCCAACTTTGATCTGATGCCCTTTAATCAAGTCAAAATGAGGCTCAGTAGTGTGTGTGGCTTCCACGTGCCTTTATGACCTCCCTACAATGCCTGGGCATGCTCATGATGAGGTGGAGGATGTTCTCCTGAGGGTTCTCCCACACCTGGGCTAAAGCAACCCCCATCTCCTGGACAGTCTGTGGTGCAACGTGGCATCGGTGGATGGAGTGAGACATGATGTCCCAGATGTGCTCAATTAGATTCAGGTCTGGGGAACGGGCGGGCCAGTCCATAGCATCAGTGCCTTCGTCTTGCAGGAACCGCTGACACACTCCAGCCACATGAGGTCTAGCATTGTCGTGCATTAGGAGGAACCCAGGGTCAACCGCACCAGCATATGGTCTCACAAGGGGTCTGAGGATCTCATCTCGGTACCTAATGGCAGTCAGGCTACCTCTGGCGAGCACATGGAGGGCTGTGCGACCTTCCAGGGAAATGCCACCCCACACCATTACTGACCCATCACCAAACCGGTCATGCTGGAGCATGTTACAGGCAGCATAACATTCTCCACGGCTTCTCTAGACCCTGACACGTCTGTCACATGTGCTCAGTGTGAACCTGCTTTCATCTGTGAACAGCACTGGGCACCAGTGGCGAACCTGCACATCTTGGTGTTCTCTGGCAAATGCAAAACATCTTGCACAGTGTTGGGCTGTGAGCACAACCCCCACCTGTGGTCATCGGGCCCTCATACCACTCTCATGGAGTCTGTTCCTGACCGTTTGAGCAGACACATGGACATTGGTGGCCCGCTGGAGGTCATTTTGCAGGTCTCTGGCAATGCTCCACCTGTTCCTCCTTGCACAAAGGCAGAGGTAGCGGTCCTGCTGCTGGGTTGTTGCCCTCCTACGTCCTCCTCCATGTCTCCTGGTGTAGTGGCCTGTCCTGGTAGCACCTCCATGCTCTGGACACAATGCTGGCAGACACAGCAAACCTTCATGCCACAGCTCACATTGATGTGCCATCCTGGATGAGTTGCACTACCTGAGCCACTTGTGTGGGTTATAGGCTCCGTCTCATGCTACCACTAGAATGAAGGTACCGCCAGCGTTCAACAGTGACCAAACCATCAGCCAGAAAGCAAAGGAACTGAGAAGTGGTCTGTGGTCACCTCCTGCTGAACCACACCTTTATTGGGAATGCCTTCCTAATTGCCTTTGATGTCCACCTGTTGTTTCCTCCATTTGCACAACAGCATGTGGAATTGATTGTCAGTCGGTGTTGCTACCAGGGTGGACAGTTTGATTTCACAGAAGTGTGATTGACTTGGGGTTACATGATTTCACAGAAGTGTGATTGACCTGGGGTTACATTGTGTTGTTTAGGTGTTCCCTTTATTTTTTTGAACAGCATATATGAGATAGACTCATGACATGCAAAGCAAGATAGTTCAAGCCTTACTTTGTTATAATATTAATGCTTATGACTTACAGCTTATGAAAAGCCCAACCCCACAATCTCATGTATCCCATAATCATCACATAATCTCATGTACGCTGTACACCATGATCATCACAATTAGAACAAATTAATGCATGACATCTCTCGCTTTGCATGTAGTGAGTCTATCTCATATATTTGTTTCACCTTTTAAGTGAAATGAATGAACATTTGCACAATATTCTAATTTTCTGAGTTTCACCTGTATGTTACTTTAAGTAATAAAAAGGCATTGTAGACACCAAGGCAGCAGTATCTCTTGAGAAAGAAGACCTAATTTGTCCCTCAGATGTAAACCCAAGTAATACTGTGACCCTAAATGGAATTAAGAGGAAACCACCTAAGATTCCCCCAGCATATGTTAAGATTGGGTAGAGAGGAAAAGAATATATAAACAAGCACTTGCTTGTGTTTTTTATGAAGCTGCAGATACACATATTACTTTTAAAAGCTCTTAGATTTCCAAATAATTACCCTTAAAATAAGAATATTACTTTAAAATAGTTCTGAAAGGTTTGCAGCACTTATATTCTTGACATTCTAGTACAGCCTTTGCCCTTTATACAGTGGTATCCCAGTTAACGAATGCACCGGTTAACACTAAAATTGGATAACGTCGGGGAATTTGAGGAAAACTTATGCACCCCACAACGTTATGTTAACGTGCCATGCAAAGGTTTTCCTCAAATTCCCTGATGTTGATCTCTACCCCAAAGCCCGCAGGGCTGGTGACCAGCCCTGTGGGCTTTGGGGCAGAGATCTCCAGAGGCCCCCTTGCTGGGGGAGCAAGGGGGCCTCCGTATACCCAAGCGTCTGATCCCTGGTTAAGGGAGCCTGGCATCAGATGCTCGCCTCCCCCGAAAGGAAGCCGGCGTTCGAATGCTGTGATCGCCAGCTTCCTTTGGGGGAAGGGAGTCTGCTTTTTCCCAAAGGAAACTGGGGATCGGACGCTCTGATCACTGGTTTCCTTTGGGGGAAAGCGTGCAAGCGCTTTTCCCCAAAGGAAACCTGGGATCAGAGCGTCCAATCCCCAGTTGGGAGAGAGTGCGTACACGCATTCCCCCAAAGGAAACAGGTGATCGGAGTGTTGTTTCGCCAGTTTCCTTTCGGAGAAGGTAATGCTTGCCAGAGAGCCAAGCCCCAAAGTCGGCAGGGCTGGTCTCCGTCTGGGAAGGCAGATCGATCCCCGGTTCCCTTTCCTCTTCGGAAAGGGAACCGGGCTTTTTAAAAATATGCGATAAATGTATCGCATAACGTTAAAAATTGGATAATGCTAAGACTTGTGGAACCAAGATTTAGTGTTATCCGTGGTATTTGTGTATTATATTGTGTATCTATTATTTAAATGTAACTAACTGATCAGTTCAATTCTACATTGCAATACGATACTAATTTGGAAACAAAAATCACATTGGCTGAAGTGCTCACATGACTTCAAGCATTTTTCCATATACAGTGGTACCCTGTATAATGAACGCTTCATATAATGAAAAATTCGTACAACGAAGCGTTTTTTAGCTATTGGAAATACCCTGCATAACAAAAAAAATCATTATGCGGGGTATCGCCAATAGTGATTCACATAATGAAAGAAATTGTATAATGAAGAGTTCAGTGGAACGGAGCTTTTTCGTTATATGGGGTTCTACTGTATTCACACTGGAGGTTAGCTGCTTGTGAAACAATGAAATTTCCAAATTAAAGATGCCTAGACTTCAAGGTTCAAATTGATGGACTTTGTTTTATGCAGACTAATGACTTCTGACCATTAATCTTGGCAGGAATACTGCTTTAAGCCTGTCTATGTTGCATCATTTTGTTCCTAAAGAATTATTACAAAAAGAATTAAGTTACTAAAACTGTTTTATATTTATTTATTTATTTATTATTTAGACTTTTATATTAAATATCTTTTACTTTGTAAGAATCAAATCTGGTCTTCAGGGCTTACGGTAGAATTTTATTGGTTTCTTAATACCTTATTCATTAGCAGCTACAACTTCCATGATTCATATGGTACACACATAAAAACCCTATAGGAATTTGACCTTAAGAGATTTTTTGTCCTACCGTATATACTCAAGTATAAGTCGGGTTTTTTAGCCCCTAAAATGAGGTCCAAAAATGGGACTTGACCTATGCTTGGGTCAGTATAAACACTCAAAAACATACCCACACAAATGTTTAAATTAATTATTTGACCGTATTTTCCTGTATTTTAATTACTGAAACTCACTAGCAGCTGCTGCATTTTCCACCCCCGACTTATACTCAGGTCAATCTATTTTCCTTTTTTAGAGTTCTAAATTAGGTACCTCGATTTATATTCGGGATGACTTATAGTCGAGTATATACGGTACTTATTTCAGTTTATAATTTGTTGTTCAAAACCCGGGAACAAAGGTTCATCATTTTCTTCTAATTTTCTTTTTTCTTAGTACCAGTCATCGGTCAGAGAAAAGTGAAGCCAGCATTGGTGAAGAAATAGATGACATTTCTGTAGACTTAGAAGACTTCAATCCTAGTGATAAAGTATGGCTTTTGTACCTTTGGTTTATCTACATTAGTATACCATTGTGGAAAGCTTTTTGGGTATCGGTGTATTGTTATAGAAATAAACTATAACTCCAAGCAAGTATATCTCTAAATATTCCAGGGGGTCCTTGGAAAAGCACCAATTTCTGGGGCTTTTTATTTAGTGCCAGGAGGGTAGCTTCAGAAATCTGTGTTTTAATGTCGCAATGCCCCAGAGTAACATCATGTTAGGGCCCTGTGGGAAATGTAGATGCTCCCCCTCAGCCACTAAACATTGATTAGATGAGCAGGATGAAAGGCTTATTACAGAAAGGCCCATGAAATTTACCAGTGTTGTACTTTGCATGGGCCATTGTAGATACCCAAATATATACCTAGGCCTTATTCAGTTCAACTTCAAAACTTGTCATGACATTAACTACTGCTAATAGTGAATTCTTCTCTATCAAGAACAACAAAACTTTAGAATACAAAATGGTAAAGTTTTGATATGCATTACTAGACTGACTACCAACCCCAGTTGCTACATTGTAGATGTCTTAAATGAAAATTGTATGTGATTATATATAATTCTCATATTTTGGCATAGGAGAGGAGAATATGAGCTTAATAAAAGCCTCTTTCTTTTCCCCCACCACCTCCCTCTGAAGAAAGTTTTGTGTCAATTGGGATGCACCCTGTTTATTTGTCTGAGGGAGTGTGACCTGGCCTCCCGGCTTAAAAAGGTTGAGAGCTCCTGCTGTAGAAGAATCAGGTTACATTGTGCCTAGTAGGAACAAACAGCCCATGTATACTAGCATGAGCTCATTTATAGTAAGCAATATAAAAACGAATGTGCTCAAAATAAACTTAATTCTAGCAGTCCTCCATATCTACATTTCAGATAGTAGAGTGTTCTGTTCAACAGTTATCAGCTGTTCTTAATATATATGCAACACTGTATTTAATTCTTCATTTTGCTAAAGTATTAAGTACTTCTTTGTAAATACAGTAGAACCTCATACAACAATTGCCTCGTATAGCAATGAAATCACATAACAATTAGGTTTTTTGGGGGAATGGCATCCCACATATCAATTTTCCCTATGGAATAAATTGTACAACAACTTTTCAATGGGAAAAACCACTTAGCAAAAAAATTGTTGTATGATGCATCTTATAGAGAAAATTGCTATACAGTACGATGCATGTATCGTACAGCAATTGTTCCATACAACAACGAGCCCCATGGAACGGATTTAAATCGTTGTATGAGGTACCACTGTACTGTATTTTTAATCCTCTTTGCAAATCAAATAAGTAATCTATTTCACTTGTATGCACTTTTAATAATTTCAATCTAAGTTTTCATTTTAAAATGTTGATCAACATTTTGCATTCTCCAATTAAACAAACTCAGAATTGTAATGATTTGTACATATATTTTTATCAGTCAGTTCACACTTTCCCTAATAAACTGGTCATTACTGGGGGGAAGGGACATACACAGCAGTCATATTAAAGCTTCTAATGGTTGTAGTTGCTGAGGGTTTATTTAAACAGTTCTATTATTTTAGTGGAAAATTTAGGATGTTAGGTCTGTGCTCCTATATACAGCTACTTGGTAAGTCTGATTCAATTTCTTAAGATGTATACATAGGATTGTGCCACTAGTCAGTCTTAAGAGCACGTGGATAAGATGTTTTTAAAATGGCTTTCAGTTCAGATTTCAGTTAACATTTTTCACCTTTCCCCCCCCCTCCTTGTAGCTTGAAGATCTCACACAAGACCTCACCATTTCTCAGTTAAGTGGTGATGCAGATTACCTAGAGGATGTTGCATGAATACAAAGCAGAAATCTTCATTTGTTGCGCTGTGAACCTTTGTAGACAATATTTCAAGACAATCACTCTGCTGAAATACCCCCTCCCAAATTGTGCCTTGTGTTTCAAAGGGAGAAAACAACCATCAGAGAATCTGTATAGGGGAATAGAGTTTTCAAACTTGTAAGGACTAGGGACAAATGGTTATTGCTATCTAGTTCAACTAAATCTTGCATGCAAGATATTGGATAATGCCCTGGAAGAAATCTGTTGCAGGCAACAGACACAACGTATTTGTAGTAGAGGAGATCAGCAAAGCAGATGAAGAGTGGCAGAGTTTATTACTATACTTCACTTCTGACTTCTTGCTGAAGGAAACAAGAAAACCAAGTAATTGAACTTGTTCTTCTGAAACCCATTATAAGTATCAGTTTTCAGTACAATTTCTCTTTCATAACTATTGAAGTTACTTCACTGGCCGGGGGATCTTCAAATCTGACTGACCTAGGATACTTAAATTGAAGCATATGAAAAACACTGGTGTCAAAACTTAAGAGTCTCCATGGTTTCTTGTAAGTTGGTCCCTTGTCGCAACATTAGGTGCTTAGTTCTTCATACCCAAGATCAACAAGGTACTTCTGAAAATTGCAGCTGGAATATGAGCCTTAACTTTAAACTTATTTTTATATATTTAAATATTTGTTACTCAAAGATAGCCTTTGTTTAATTTAATGAAAGCTACAAATGGTTACTCGCATGATTTTTCTTCTTTAAAACACAGTTTAATGCAGAATTTCTTTAAAAACGTGTAAGTGTGGCTGTTTAAAGTTTTGGAGTGTTCTGTGATGAGAATCTTTCCTTTAAAGTAATCTTGTGTATGTACTTTTTTGGAAGTATGAAATAGCATTTAGTATGAATCTGTACATCACATCCCCAAAATATTTTTTAACATGGATATATAAAAAGAGCAAACATCTAAAGCTGTTTTTCCTAAGTTCATGTAAAATAGGGCTAAGAAACCTCAGTCTTCCAGATATTGTTGGGCCCCTAAACCCATTAGCCCTAACTGGCATGATCATTGGCCAGAAATTAGTGAAGTTGTAATTTCCCTTTACAAAGGACACATAATTCCTATTTTATTTTCTGGATCTGGATATGTTTAATTATATGCAGTATTGCAGATACAGGGTACAGTCCACCAAAGACTGAAAAGAAAAGCAGTAGAAAATGTGAGAGGAGATAATTGTCACAGTTAGTGAACTTAGTGCAGCCCTTGCCCCCGGCACCAGTTCAGTGGAATTTACTCGTGAACATGGCAACAGGATTGACAGAATAAGCTTTGTAAAATATCAACAGTGATGTACAAGTTGATAGTCCTTCAGTGTGTGTTATGGATGATAAAGATACAGTAAATCTTAATTATTTTGTGAAACTAAAATTCCAAATGTATTTTCTTAAGTATTGTAAAAATAAAATAATAATAATATCTGAGATACATTTAAGTAAAAACATTGATAATTTCAGTTTCAAGTAGTCACTTCTTGGTGCAGCATGTTCAAGGGAGGAGAATGATTTGGACATATGGAGAAGATAATGGAGAACATATCATGGGTGGGGTTTCAGAGTTCTTGAGGTTTCCTATAGTTGAATTAAAACTTGGGAAAGACATTATAATGTAACACTACCCAGCATCCCCCAATAACAAAAAATAATTAGATAAGCAGGAGGAATACAGAGCAATGAAGATCTGTTGCAGAAAAAACGAGTCATTTTGGCCACCTTGTAATGATAAGGCAAATGCAAAATTACCACCAATTTTTTAAAGAGGACCTGAGAATAAAGCAAGAAAACAGAAGACAGTTTTCTAGAGGGAAGAAACTTCTGTGAAATTAGAGACTATGACAGAACTGAGCCAAATCCCGTAATGTCATTGTATGTGTAATCTGTGCTGTCAAATCACATCCAATTTACTATTTTTATTTTATTTAAATGCGTATAGCCTACCCTATATTACAGGATCTTAGGCTGGGTTACAAAACTGTATAAATATTTTAAAACAAGATACAGTAAAACCTCAGATAAAAAGTTCTGATAACAACAACAAAAATGCATAACAAAGGGAAATCAAGGGAAAATTGCACCCTTGGAGAGTGATTTTTTTCCCCGCATAGGGAAAGGATGCATTGCGTCTGGCAGGGGTTCCCATTGTTTTCCCACCACAACCCACCCACCTCCTACGCTCCTAGTGCTTACATTAGTGGTGGTGGAATCGCGCACTTTTGGCTGCATTTGCAGCCTCCATGGCAGTGGTGGGGGAGCATTTTCTCTATGTTTTCGGCCAATCTAGGCACTTCCGGCTTTGCCAATCCACTTCTGGGCTGTTTTTTTGTCCTCCAAAGGCTTGCCTTGGATGGGGGGTTTGGGGGAGCATTTTTTTCCATTAAAAAAAATTTGGCACCGAAAACAAGTTTCATGATGGGCGTGTTTTACTTCCACTTCCAGGAAAGATGAGGGCGGCGTGGGCTGAATATATTGGCATGGGGGGGGGGGGCAGATCTGGCCTGTGGGCCGTAGTTTGGGCACCCCTGATTTAAATCATCTGGGTATAAGTGTTGCAATAATGCAAGACAAAGCAGCCTGACTATTCTACACATTTATTCTTTTACACTGCTGCTCTGAAGTATTTCCAAGTTGTTGAAAAACATGACAAGCAGTTGGCTCCAAATGTCTTGAATACTGGAGCAGAAAATTAGGAATACAAAAATGCATATTTCATAGGTGGACATTTTATAATGGTTTGTATATTACAATAAATAATATTTTAGACATGTTAATAAATTTATAAAACCATAAACTATGAGACAGGAAACAGTGTAGAAAGCATCTGTGATAGACGGAAGTGTCAGAGAACACAGAACTGGCTTCATTAGAACACAATGGATTGCATATCTAAATATAATGTGGTTTGTGTTTTTTTTTCTTTTGATTTGCTTTAAGCTACCTGGTTTTAAAGGATGACCAGGAACACTTTTCTCGCACCAAATTTAGATTTAGGTATCTGGTACTTCTTCATTAATTCAGCTCGTCTTTTTGTTTTGTTTTTTAAACAAAAGAGCCATGGATTTATTCATGACACAAGTTTTAGATGAAAGCTATAGGCTATTCTCCTAGACTGGATGTAGAAAATTCCTCCTCCTTCAATTGAATATCATTCATCCTGGAAAAAGATTAGGTACTTTGCTGCCTTCTGACATTTTTCTTAGTGGAAGAAAATGCTCACTCTATAATCATTTGCTGATCACACACTAGATGACCTATTTTCTGATGCATGCTGTCTTTCCTACCACATATACAATCTGTAAGACAAAAGAGACAACAGTGCAGAATCTGATGACAGATAAGATTTTTGCAACCACATAAACCAAATGAGAAATAATCAGCGAAAGGTATGCAAAATGAAATGGTGCCTCTAAGCACCAGTTTTTCCTTACTCTTCATTGATACTGCCATAACCTTGTTTTCTTTACTGGTGGGATACTCATATGTGGAAGGTATATGTACACATGGAATTGCTTCTGCCTTCCAGGGAAAGAAGTGATTTTGGGAAGCAAGAAAATAGTTGAACATTTTTTAAATCATTCACTTCCCCCTGAAGACGTTTCCCATTTAGATTTTTTTTAGAAAAAAGAAAAGGGACTGCCAGAAATTAT
Organism: Bradypodion ventrale; assembly: GCA_035047345.1. NCBI lineage: Eukaryota > Metazoa > Chordata > Lepidosauria > Squamata > Chamaeleonidae > Bradypodion > Bradypodion ventrale. The sequence continues at coordinate 86,004,078 of JAWDJE010000001.1, read as the reverse complement.
TATCCTTACAATAGAGGAAAAGATGGTTAAGAAGCTTGCCTTGTTAACTGGAAGGCCAGCAAGTTGGCAGATCGAGACCCGGGTGTTGCATGACAGTTTGAGCACCCGTCTCTGTCCCAGCTCCTGCCAACCTAGCAGTTTGAAAGCAAGAAATTGCAGGTAGATAAATAGGGACCACTTCGGTGGGAAAATTGGAGTCATGAAAGGAGCCTCATTCGGGCATCCTGAGCAGAGTTTCTCCAGCAAAATTCCTTTCAACCCAGAATAATTTCTTCCAGGAAATTATTATTATACCGCCCCTCCCCTTACACATCAAATAAAGAAGCAGGACACATATTTGTAGTATAAGGCTTGGGCCACCTTTATTAAATAAATTGAATCCCCTGACCTGTGAAGGCTGGTAGTGGGATTCCTGATACTAGAACAGGAGGCACCTTATCCCCTTTTCAGACCAGATGAATCCTTTGCAGTGCTATAACTTTGGCAGTTACTACGCAGGCTGGCTAAGGCAGGGAGGTATCCCCGCAGGCATTTCCAACTATTTGCGTGAACGGATGCTGGACGTACTACGGAGGTAGCTCATGGTGTCTCCTAAGTGCCCAACCAATTTTCCTGAATCATGCCAGGCACCCTTGTTTCACCTCATCCAATGATGCCCTGAGAGATTCACCATTACCACCCTAACCCAGAACTACCTGCCTACATGTGACCTGTCTAATTGTTCCATGGTTCAGAGTAGGACTGTGCTATATGCTCCTGGAGTTTTGAAGGAAGAGGTCATTATCCAAAATCAGTAGAGTCAACGCATGCAGAACACAAACTGCTTGATTTTATGTCAGGGATTAGGTCAAACATCCTCTTGACTTCTTGTAACCCCCTAAAGCAGTGGTGGTGAACCTATTGCATGCGTGCCAGAGGTGGCACTCAGAGCCCTCTATGTGGGCACCCGTGCAATCACCTCAGCATAGAGTTTGCCCCACCCCTCTGCCCAGCAGCCCAATGGGAGCACTTCCTCCCTCCCAGCACAGAGTTTGCCCCACCCCTCTGCCCAGCAGCCCCATGGGAAAGCTTCCTCCCTGCCCCCAGCACAGAGTTCACCCCACCCCTCTGCTCATTAGCCCAAAGGGAGCGTTTCCTTCTTCCCCTGTTGCTGCGTTGGCATTTTGCGATAAATAACTGGGTTTTGGGTTGCAGTTTGGGCACTCGGTCTCTAAAAGTTTTGCCATCACTGCCCTAAAGTATGTTGCAGCCTCACGACAGTTGGAAGCAAACTGGGTTTTCTCAGGAATAGTATAATGCAAATTGTCTCTGTTGAAATGTGAAGTATTTGAGGGCGGTGAGGTCTTGAGTGGGTGATTAAAACATGTAAGCTTTAAAGATAAGTTACTCATTTGTTGACACGAACTGCTCCAGCTGCCTGCATTCCTGGACAATTCTGAAGAGGGGGATGCTGATTATGGGGCTGTCACCCAAATGCAGCTGTAGTTTCAAATTTAGTATTATTCTATCTGCAATGTTTCACTATTCCCTAAACTACAACTCTCTGGTGTCGCCGCAGATAGTGAAGAAGAAATTGAAAGTATTTATCTAAATCTGAAGGAGGAAACTGATAGGATACCAAAATAGGAGTGCTGAAAATCTTAGGTAGGGGTGTTTGAATAGCTCCCAGCCCAACCTATATCCAAATACAGTTAAACCTCGCATAAAGAGCGCCTCACTTAGAGACTAAACTTGGTTAAGGAGCAGAATTTTCTCTGAATGGTTGCCTTGCTTAACAACTAAAAACCCCAAAACTCGCTTAACAGTTAAATTGGGATTTGAAATCCCCCCACACACACACCAGAAGTCACAAGTGGTCACTTACAATGGTGTTTCACGTAAAGAGCAAACTCGCTTAAAGAGCAACATTATGCTGTTTAAGCGAGGTACTAATGTATGTGTTTTACAGTTAGGAATTAACCTGCTCTGGGCTGTCGAATCAGTGGGCTGAACCAGTTTGTTCTTAGTTTTGCATGGATGTTTGCATCATTCTGCATGTGTATTAAAAATTAAACTTTGAATGGAGGAAACAGAGATACATCTTGGGATGCAGGAAACTATGCAATGTCATCACTTTGGGGAATATTTCAAACAATCAGTCACTTTCTCAGGTTAGTGAAAAATTACCCCCATCATTGTATTTTGCATTGAGATCAGTTTGCCAATCTTCCACTCTAAATGCTAAAACATCACCCGTGCTTGGCAGAGAATCAAGAGATGGACATGCAGTATAAATGATTCTCCCAATCATGCTTCAGAAATATGTCCAGACAAGAAACCTCAAGATTTTTGTTATCAGTGGTGACAAGAATAAACCAATGGTCTAACTCCAACATGAAAAAGAAAGGCTGTATTGAATTTAGAAATATTAAGATTTTTTTGCCAATAGTGAGTACTAGGATTTCTTTCTACCAGCAATTAGAAAAGAAGGAGGGAAGTAGAAAAGGAAAGAAATGGGAAAATAGTCTCTAATACAATGGTCACATAGCCAATCAAAGCACACACAAGAAAGAATATTCATCTGTCTTCATTCTCTCACAGTTTTGATAATGTGATGCAAAAGCATTTTGTAACACATTAATAGTGGCACAGCACTCTCCAGGACATTTCTGGGGCATCACTGGTGATGCTATCAATCTTCAGTTTTAACTAAATACAACCTCTGCTGAACCTGTGTGCCCACAGACTCCACAGGTAATGAAAAGTGTCTTGATCTGCCCTGTCATTGGCCAATACATACATACATACATACATACATACATACATACATACATACATACATACATACATACATACATCCTAATTTGGTCTGGAACCAAAACGTATCTTCTTGCAGACCTAATGCTGGTCATTGCCTAGATGGCATCTAATGCTAAATCTAATACAGCAGATAATATTTTATTGTACAGTAATACCTCATACAAAGTCCGCTTCATACAGCATCGAATTCATACAACATTGCCTAATTTCTTGAAAAAAGTTACCTCATACAAAGTCGCTCGACTTTGTATGAGGCATTGTTTTTCCCAGGTTGCATTGTGCCTGGGCAGTATAAAAGACAGGACACATGCGTGCATTGCTCTTGTGGGTTTTGCACAAGGCAAAGAATGTTTAGGAGTGGTTTTGAGCGTGATTTTGAATTTTTTTGAATTTTTTCATCAGAATTTTTAGAAGCATTCCTGGGTTTTTTTGCAGCATTCTTCAGGTTCTTGGACAATCAGGGTTGTTTGACATGTTTTTATAATGTATTTAGCCTTTAGACAATGTTTTCTTAAAGTTCTGTCAGTTTCCTGTCTGTTTTCTTGACTTTGCCCTGAAGTCTGTGCTGTTACAGTACAATGCATCTCTATGGAAATGACATTGTACGAGGCATCGCGGCAAGGATTTGGACATTGTATGAGGCATCACAGCTAGGATTTTGCATGCCTCATACAAAGTCCAAATCCGTATAAAGTCCAAACTTGTGGAACCAAGTTTGGACATTGTATGAGGATGTATCACTGTATTTGACAGGTTTTTGAATTTTAAAACAGCTTCTTTTTTTTTAATTTTATTTAAATCTACACATTACATAATAACAAAAACAAACACATCAACTTAATAGAGGACATTCACCATGTGCTATTTACATTGCCATATGGGATAGAGTTACTTAATTCTTATATGATTCCTTTCCAAAAGGAATGCTGATCCGGCGTTGGCTTCTGACCTTGATCCTTATGCAGTATATAGTCTATAAAACATCTCCAAGTGTCCTGAAATTTATTTTCTTTTATTAGTCCTTTTCTTAAATTTAGTTCCCAGGTGAGCTTATCGTTTAAAGCAATAGTCCATAACTCATTGTACCATTCGTCAATTTTTGGAATGACATCATTCTTCCATTGCCGCGCTTTAAAACAGCTTCTGTCACAGATTTGTGACAGAGTGAATTAGTAAATTAAACAATCAGATTACTTGGATAATTTAAGATAAATCAGGTGGAGGTATGTGATAAATAGCAGAGTGTCTCTATATGATGAATTCTACCTGGACAACCAGATCTTCTCAAACCTGTTGACCATGGATATATATCTTAAGAGGGGCCAGGAATTCTTCTACAAGGAATAGTGTGTTCTTGATGGTGGCACCAATATTATGGAATATCCTTTCATTATATTCCATCAGGTTCCATCTCTATGTTTCAGAAGTTGGTCAAGGCAAACATTTTAAATAAAGCATTGATAAATCTCCTGCCTCTGAGTTAATTTTGATTTGTTGTTTTTTCACCATTTATTAGTCTATTGTTGTCTATCTTGGGACATTTTTGTGCTGAACTATTGTTGTTGTTTTTCAGTCGCACAGTCGATTCCGACTCTTTGCGACCCTATGGACCATCGCTCTCCAGGCACCTCTGTCCTCCACCATCCTCCTTAGTCCACACAGCCCCGTGCCCATTGTGTCTACAATACCATTTAGCCATCTCATCTTTGGCCGTCCCCTTCTTCTTTTGCCCTCCACCTTCCCCAGCATCAAGGCCTTCTCAAGTGAATCCTCTCTTCTCATTTGATGTCCAAAATACTTCAACTTCATCTTTGTTATTTGTCCTTCTAAGGAGCACTCAGGGCTAATCTCTTCTAATATTGACCTATTTGTTCTCCTCGCTGTCCAGGGGACTCTCAAAACTCTCCTCCAGCACCACATCTCAAAGGCATCTATTTTTCTTCGCTCAGCCTTTCTAATGGTCCAGCTCTCACAGCCATACATTACCACCGGAAATACCATTGCTTTGACTATGCGGACCTTTGTTTGCAGTGAGATATCTCTACTTTTCACTATGTTCCCCAGGTTTTTCATAGCTTGTCTCCCAAGAATCAGTCGCCTTTTTATTTCATGGCTGCAATCCCCATCTGCAGAGATCTTGGATCCTAAGAAAGTAAAATCTGTTACTGCTTCTACTTCTTCCCCATCTATTTTCCAGGGACTTATAGTGCCTGTTGCCATTATCTTGGTTTTCTTGATATTGAGTCTCAGGCCAGCTTTTGCACTCTCTTCTTTCAACCTAATCAGGAGCTTCTTTAGGTCTTCTTCACTTTCTGCCATTAGGGTGGTATCATCAGCATATCTCAAATTGTTGATGTTTCTCCCAGCAATTTTGATCCCATATGGTGATTCCTCCATCCCTGCATTGCGCATTATGTGCTCTGTGTATAAGTTGAATAAGCAGGGTGACAGAATGCAGCCTTGTCTTACTCCTTTTCCTATTCCAAACCACTCCGTCATTCCATACTCTGTCCTAACTGTTGCTTCTTGACTCATGTACAGATTTCTCATGAGACATATGAGGTGTTCTGGTATTCCCATCTCTTTAATTACTTGCCACATTTTGTTGTGGTCCACACAATCAAAGGCCTTGGTGTAGTCAATGAAACAGAAGTAAGCTTGTTTCTGGTATTCCTTTGTTTTCTCCATGATCCAACGTATGTTGGCAATGTGATCTCTGGTCCCCCTGCCTCTTCTGAATCCAGCCTGCACCTCTGGTAGTTCTCTTTCTACATGCTGCTGTAGTCTATCCTGCATTATCTTGAGCATCACTTTGCTGGCTTGTGGGATGAGCGCAATTGTTCGATAATTTGAACATTCTTTGGCATTGCCCTTTTTTGGGATTGGGACATATACTGATCTTTTCCAATCCTGTGGCCACTGTTTCGTTTTCCAAATCTGCTGGCATAAAGCATGTAGTAGCTTGATTCCATCATCTTTTAGGGCTTTGAAGAATTCAACTGGGATACCATCATATCCACTGGCTTTGTTATTTGCCGTGCTTTTTAGGGCCTTTCTGACTTCACTCTCTAGGATGTCTGGTTCAAGTTCAATTTCCCCCTCATTGTTATTATCCGCGGTGTTTAGGTCTTTTTTGTAAAGTTCCTCTGTGTACTCTTTCCATCTTTTCTTTATCTCTTCTGCATCCGCTAACTCTTTGCCATCTTTGTCTTTTATCGTGATCATTTTTGCTTTGAACGTTCCCTTGACTTCCCCAATTTTTTTAAAGAGATCTCTAGTCCTGCCTCTTGTGTTGTTTTCCTCTATTTCTTTGCACTGTTCATTTAGGTAGCTTTCCTTATCTCTCCTTGCTTTTCTTTGAAATTCTTTATTTAAGTGATTGTATTTTTCCTTTCTCCTTTGCCTTTTGCGTTCCTTCTTTCCTCTGCTATTTTAAGAGCCTCATCCGACAACCACTTTGCTTTCTTGCGCTTCTTTTCTTTTGGTATAGTTTTCCTTGCTGCCTCCTGCATAATGTCTCTCATCTCTGTCCATAATTCCTCTGGTACTCTGTCTGTCTGGTCCAGACCATTGAATCTGTTCCTCACCTCCACCGTGTATTCCTTGGGTATGTTGTCTAGATCATATCTATCCGGCCTATTAGTTTTCCCTATTTTCTTCAGTCTGAGCCTGAATTTTGCAATCAGTAGATTGTGATCTGAGCCATGCCAGGGAGTTTGCCAAGAAAACCCTATTGACCAAAGCAAAGGCAAAACAAAGGGACAAATCAGAGGAAACAGGAAGGATGCTCAGCACATTAGATGGACAGAAAGGGATGGGCAGGAAAGGGGGAGGAGAAATACAGTGTTGTAAGGAACAATATTGCATAGGGACATGGAATGTAAGATCTATGAACCAAGGAAAGCTGAACTATTATTATATATTATATTTGATGGTTATAGGGTTGATATGTCTGACTGGATATCCCGCTACAGGAATGGAGTAGACAGTACAGCCAGCGACTCAACGCTGAGTGTTGGACGGTGGTAAATAATCCAAATCCCCAAAGGGGCCTATGGTTACCGGCGGATGAGCCCCTTTAGGTGGGGTGATGGTCCCCTCAGTGGAGGAAATGCAACTGGAAACCATCATATTGGGCCCAATGGCAAAATGCGTGGAGGAGGAACCACTTCACTATTCTGATTCCCAATGGTCATGGAGGTGGAAGAGGCCATGCCAGATGGACTGGTTGTGAAGGCGCATCTGGATAGTATCCTCAAGGCTGTGTTAGTCCATTACAATCCCAGTGTTAAATCCTGCATGTTTCATTTCATATGTGCCACAGGAGATGGCTCCGAAATCATAGTGTGTGGGTCACTTGATGATTAGCTGGGATCCACCTTAAACAAATTCAAGCCAGTGACATTTTTCCTGCTTGCCTCAGAGGGTGAAGGCAGCCCAGAGCCAGCCGGCCTCCAAGACTTGGCCTCATGGCATCCTGGGGCAGGAAAAACTTATACTCGGATCGAGTTACAGCCGATGATGGTAGGATTGAAAGAAGGTTTATGTACTCTATGTTTTGTTCATTTATGTTCACAGCCCAGAGTGACATTTAAGACAGAAGTATAGTATATAAATAGAATGAATGAATGAATTAATGACTTTAGAGAAAACATCATTTAGCAATATGATATTTATGTAGAAAGAATGCTTGTTGTGGTAGATACCTAATGAAGCTGGCAAAGTTCCAAGATGAGAGGCTACAACCCCTGTTGTATGCCAACATCTGCTATCTGAAGTGCCTGGTTCTGTTTAACTGTAAAGTTGGCCTTGTTGTTGAAACAATAAACAGATCTTTAGAGAAATAGTTGTTGATAGGATTTCAGTTAACCTAAACATCTAGATCAGTGGTTTCCAACCTTTCTTTGGCCATGCCCCACCTCAGCAGCTCTAAAATCCTGATCCCCCTCCCCAGTGACATATAATTTTTATTATTCAAAAAGTAAACTCCTATTCATGTGGAGGAAGTCTAAAAGGCCACTCATTCTCCAATTACCCCCTTAAAAATCAAATTACGCCCTTGTAGGGCCTGTGCTCCATGTTGGGAACCACGGATCTAGAGTAAGGATGGGCAACATTAATGGCCCAGGAGTGCAATTTTACCCTTTTTACCAATTTTACCACCAGACACATGTTTTCCCCCTGGCTTTGGGAAATCTCTCTAGCTCCAAAGGAGTGCAATTTTACCCTTCCTAAAAACTTCCAAAAATTGCAGCACCTTGCTAGAATTGAACAAATAAAATCCATGTGTGATGTAAAATAATTTTGTACCTTCCAAGGGCATAATCATCCTTTGAAACCAGATGTTTACTTCTTCTGTGCTTAGTTTTAAAGTGAAAATAGGTGTGGGTGTGAGAAACAAAAAGGGAGCATGCAACTAGTACGGAAATCACTCACTTTTACACTTGTTTACTCAGATTTGTCCCATTTGAGGTGCGTGTTTCCAGTAAGCCAATACATGATTATAGCCTAAGGAGGGATGCATACATTAACCTTGGGCCCGTTAAGCTGAGTGGAACTTGTTCTTAATCAAACTACTAAAAGGGTTTACATCATGCTTCCGTTTAATTCCAGCATGCAGTGGGCACTTTTGTCACATCTAGAAATAAGTTGGCTTTGCTGATGTGACTGCAGTATCTAAAATGGCTTTATATGCATTCAGGCAAGAACTATAGATGTACTGGGTGTTTTGAAGCAGGGGTGGGTGTAATGTGGATCTGGATCTACTGATACATCTCTGGGCATAAGTCCATTATCAAATATTCCTGACTGCTGATTATTTAACTAACAATAGGAGTCACGTTTCTTAAGGCTCTGGCTGGAGATTTAGAGAAATGCAGATGTTCCTCAGGTCTTCAGGCAGGAAGAAAGATCTCAGGGATTGTGGTGCTGTGGAAGGGAAAAAATAGTATTTCTACATAGGGTAGCTTAAAAACTTAGGCACCCAACCACACTCGATTTTAGCTGCTGCCAAGTCATACAGACTGAGTACAAAGCTGTTTGTGTGCGCTGCCTTTGGACAATATTGGTACACACACAACAAGCAAGGAACAACCTGGGCAGCCCCCTTTTTCTTCTGCCGTATCGGAATCCAAATGTTGGTGATGCTCATGGTGACCAACCATGAAGACTTCCCTGTGAATATAACGCAGTGGCCTTCCATTTGCCTTCCACATCGCAGCATGACACCTGTACCATGACTGATCCAGCCCCGTGAGTCATTTTCTAGTCCTGAACCCTTTTGACACACAAAGTCCTCATCAGTCCCAGGCCAGTATTGATGAAGCTGCTGCCCTCCATCAAGATGGATTCAAGTGGGATTTAATCCACTTGGGGAACATCACCCTTCCCTTATTTCCCAAGTGAGGTTAAATAGAAGCAACCCTCATTCTGCTGCAACCCCACCCCCACCCCATTTAAAAAAAAATCTGAGTCCCCATTTCTGTGCATGTCTGTTATGCATGATAAATAAATGGTGCATAAAAATACTGAAAAGATTACTAGGCATGTTCCTTTTGTCCATATACCCATAAGCATGCAAAATAGAAAGATGAATTTGTGGGATCCGCGCATACAATTGGCACACTGTCCCTGACAGAACCACGGTTTTGGGAGAACGCTCCTTTGAGCTTTGGTTCCGAAAGGACAGAAATTGGGGAGCGGACTAATAGTCATAGTTTAATTCACCGATCGCTGACCTGATAGGCAGGTCGGACAATAGAGGGCAAAAGTTCGCCAGGTGATGAACTCGATAGGCATGTAATGAGTAATCTCGCATCCGCAGAAGCTCTAAGCCCAAGAGTCAACCTAGGCACATGTTTACTCCCGATAGCAGAAGACAATGCATGACCCTGGTAGTAAATTAGATAGATAAGGAACTTCCCCCCGGTGAAGTCATCCCTAATGGGTAACTTGTGTAATTTCAAAGTGCAGACTCAGAGTTTTCCTGTAATGGTCACGCGCAACCTATGCACAAGGTCGAGCCAGGCAGGGTATAAAGTTTTGGGTCTTCTCGTCAATAAACGCTAGTCTTCGCTCCATCCTGCCTCATGTGTCTTGCTTTACCAGTCTCCTCCGGGACCCTCTGGCTCACATCGGGCCCCGATCCAACATGAATTGAATGTCACTAATGCATTTAAAAAGGAGACAGGAAAAATGGTTCTACTTCATATCTGAGGTAGGACACGTGAGCTTTGCTCGCAGCATTTTTCAGATAATATGCTTGGGTTAAGCAGAGTTGACACGTGGTAAGATTTGTAAAAACCACAGTGGCCACACGAGCAAGGTAAGTGCTCTTTTTCAGCTGAGATAGAGGAACAAAAACTGGCTGACTGTGTGCATGACTTATACCTTCTGTGTGTATTTGCATAACTTATATCTTCTGAGACACAATACTTTAGAAAATACCCCATAAAATATCTGCAACATCTGGATAACACTTCTGGATCCATCCTTCTTCATCTTAGGATAAAAGGTATCAAACTGAGCAAGTAAGTCTGGACGATATTTGTTAGCTGTGGTTGAAATCAAAGTTCTTGTTACTGAATATATTGCACTATTTCTGATTTTGTATCTCCTAAACCTGACACTACCACTCGATTTAATAGTCACACAACTGTAATTCAGGTGACAAAATTATTATGTTTAGTAGTCCCATGTCTAGCAATTATTTCACTATGAACCTGCACAATCTGTAGATGTAAACATACTTTCTAGGATTGAGGACGACAGACTTCAAGTTGCAATTATCTATTGATAGTCTAGTAAAGAGAACTTTTTAAGGAACATGTTACCATGACTAGATGCTCAGCCTAGGAAGTAATGATTTATATCAAAACCAAGCTCATGAGTCCTTTCACAAATCTTGGTTTTTCTTAAGTGATATTTTTTTTCAGCACCCTAGTCCCAGCTCCTGCCAACCTAGCAGTTCGAAAGCAAGAAATTGCAAGTAGATAAGTAGGGACTACTTGGGTGGGAAGGTAACAGCGTTCTGTGTGCTCCGGTGTCTAGTCATGCCTGCCACATGACCACGGAAATGTCTGCAGAAGCAGACAGTGCTGGCTCTTCGGCTTAGAAACAGAGATGAGAACTGCACCCTAGAGTCGGATATGACTGGCTTTCGAGCAAGGGAAACCTTTACCTTTAATATAAAGGAGAAATGTTTTTCAGTGTTATTTAGCATTAGACAATTGAGAAACCTCAGTCCATCTGCTACAAATGGCCCAGAAATTTCAGTAAAGCAATCTGGCTTGTTCTGCTCCCTCCTGTTCTAAGGAGTAAGCCTTTGAGCAGTATTGGAGATGATTGGATGGGGGAAAGGATTTTGCCTACTTTATGTGTATAAGGTACAACAATGCAACATATGCATTCCAAACATAGAACACACACACACACCAAAACTATCACTGTTAAGCCAGCCATATTTCGACCGCACAAACTGTAGTGTATAGTCACTAGTGCATATATCGTTAGTCATAGAAGAGAATCAAATATGCTGTACATCAGGAGAGGCCAACCTTGGTGCTCCAGCTATTCTATAACTTCAATTCCCAGAAGCCCTGATCAGCAGGTGTGCTTACTTGGGTTTCTGGAAATTGAAGTCCAAGAACAGCTGGAGCACCAAGGTTGGCCACCCCTGCTCTACATAATCAATGGCAAGGCTAATCAACAACACTGTATTGTAAAATTCAAGGGGATAGCACCTAGTTAAGATTCTTAACTAACCAATTCCTTATAGGCCCAATTAGAGATTAATTTCCTTTGGTATTCTGTGCATAATCTACGTTTCTTTTTGTCTTATTTTAAATAGAGGCTGTCTGCAAATACCACAGTCACTGCCACTGCCTTTTCTGGTCAAAAAGGAGGGACAGCATAATGAGTGGGGTAAGTTCCTGATTGTTGAAAGAATTCTCTTTTTCACAGAAGGCAGAGGAAGAAACAATGAAACGTATTGCAAAACTGAAGGAACAGAATAAGCTATGCCATCTTGAATATCAAGATTGACTTGTTTTCTTTCACTAATGTGGCAAAGCTACAAGCACCAACTGGGAGCAATTCTCATTGTACTGAGCTTGGAATTACTCCTTTTTTGCTCCAACCTCCAGAATCCAACAAATGATCATGGGCAATGTATCTTTTTGTAAAAATAAATAAAAATAAAACATTTTCCCCATTCACTTGTAAACTCAGCAGATTTTGCTGAATGGTTAAAATCTGCTTCCCTCAACTCCCCACCACTACCACTTCTCTCAAACCACATTCCAAAAGATTAGACATGTTTGTGAAAAGGCAAATATTTGTTGTGGATCTCTTATGAGAGACTACAATTTTATATTAGTTCAATTTATACTTCTTATTGTTTTGGCCCTATCAAGTTTTTGAAGCAGGCAGGAGCAATGGAGGCCTTTTGAGTCTGGTGGTGAGGTGGATTGCAGGTGCTGGTAGCTGCAGACACTTACCTTTACAGCGTCTGAGCATTGCCGCAAGAACACAGCAAAAAAACCTACAGGGCCCAGCGTCCAATGCGCCACACCACCCCTCAGCTAATGAGGCTGAAGGGCGTGAACGCAGAGGAGGTGGGGCAGCCAGCGTGCTGGCTTAAAAAAACAACACACTGGGGGGAAATCTTTCAAACACCCAGCCGGCAAAAGGTAAGTGTGGTCGGTAGGGGTTGCCAGCCACCCGCCCTACCACCTTGCTGCACCACTCCCTAACCCCCACCGACTGCACTTACCTTTTGCCGGTTGGGTCTCCCCCCCCCCCCCGCAGCGTGGCCTTCTGCATTGGGAAGCACACCGGCCTTTTTTTCATCTCTGCGGGCGTGGAGGCCTCGACACTCGCAGGGACGAAGGACAAGTCGTTGTGCCTCCCAACACAGAAGGCCGCACCGGGGGGAAAGACCCAGTTGGCAAAAGGTAAGTGCGGTCGGTGGAGGTTAGGGAGTGGGGGGGGAGGCACGACCCTGGTAACCATGCCACCCACCCTCCACACCACCTTGCCCCCCACTCCCTAACCCCCACCGACCGCACTTATATTTTGCCGGCTGGCCCTTTCCCCCGGCTGCCCAGGCATGGCCTTCTCGGAGTTGTCGCCAAGGATTGGGGGTGGGGGGTGGGAGAGGAGGGAGATCCCCTCCTCCCAAATTTGGCAAGATCTTGTGTGTGTGTGTGTGTGTGTGGTTGTGTTGTGTTGTGTTGTGTGTGTGTAATGAGTGTGTGTTTGGCTGTGTGTGCAGTGTGTGTATTGTGTGTGTGCATGGTTATGTGTGTGGTTGTGTTGTATGTGTGTGTATTGTGTGTGTGTGTGTATTTTATTTATTTATTTATTTATTCAATTTATATCCCGCCCACTCAACACAAGGCCGACTCTGGGCGGCTAACAACATAAAAAGTAACCCCAGGGCAACCCAAGGAGTTTACAGACAATATTAATAATCCTAAAAACAGTTAAAACAGTAAAAAAGTTAAGACTACCCACCCCCTAAAAAGCAGGGGCTGCAGGATCGAAAAGGCACCATGGGGAAGAGTTCCTCTACACCAACCACCCCATGGTGGTTACCCTTCCACCTGCACCCCACACTTGACCTGCCAGCCAGGTTTTAAGATCCCTTCTGAAAGGCAGCAACTCCGTCCGAAGACGTAATTCTGTTGGCAGGAGGTTCCAGAGGGCCGGTGCAGACACGGAGAAGGCTCTCCTCCTTGTGCCAGAGAGGCGAGCCCCTCTGGCTGATGGAACAATTAGAGAGCCCCTCCGGTCCGCTCTGGTTGGACGGACAGACGTCCTCAGGGCGATGCGGTCTCTTAGGTAACCTGGCCCACTACCATATAGGGCTTTAAAGGTCAAAACCAGCACCTTGAATTGCACCCGGAGACATACTGGCAACCAGTGCAGCTCCCGGAGCAGTGGCGAAGCATGAGCATAACGCCCACACCCCATCACCACCCGGGCAGCCGCATTTTGGACCAGCTGTAGCCTCCGAATGGTCGTCAAGGGCAGCCCCATGTAGAGCGCATTGCAATAGTCTAGTCTGGAGGTAACCAGAGCATGGGTGACCATGAGCAAGGAGTCCCGGTCCAGGAGTGGGCGCAACTGGCGAATCACCCGAAGTTGGGCGAAAGCCCTCCTGGTCACAGCCGCCACCTGTTCTTCTAGCAGTAGCCGTGAATCCAGGAGGACCCCCAAGTTGCGCACCGGGTCTGTCTGGGGCAAAATAGCCCCATCCAGAACCAACGATGGTAACTCCCGGATTAACGCAGGACCCCTTATCCATAGCCACTCAGTCTTGCTGGGATTCAGTTGTAGCCCGTTAGCCCCCATCCAGACCCCCACAGCTTCCAGGCATCTGGAAAGGACTTTGACGGCATCACTGGGGTCCCCATGGGCCGAGATGTACAACTGAGTGTCATCCGCGTACTGATGGTACCGCACCCCATGGGAGCGAATGATCTCACCCAGCGGTTTCATGTAGATGTTAAATAGGAGAGGGGAGAGCACCGAGCCCTGAGGAACCCCCCATTTGAGGGGCCTAGGACTGGACCTCTCACTCTCCAACCACACTGACTGGGACCGACCCCTCAGAAATGAGGAAAACCAGGACCACACAGTACCCTGGATTCCCAAACCTCGGAGCCGTTCCAGAAGGATACCGTGGTCAACGGTATCGAAAGCCGCTGAGAGGTCAAGAAGAGCAAGGACGGATGGATGACCACCGTCCCGCTCCCGCCAGAGATCATCCATCAGTGCGACCAATGCCATCTCGGTACCATATCCAGGCCTGAATCCTGACTGAAAGGGGTCCAGATAATCCGCTTCATCCAGTACCCCCTGCAGCCGACACGCCACTGCCTTCTCCAACACCTTCCCTAAAAAGGGGAGGTTTGAGACAGGCCTATAGTTAGTTAGGACAGCTGGGTCGAGGGAAGATTTCTTCAGGAGGGGGCGCACCAAAGCATGTTTTAAAGGTGCAGGAAACACCCCCTCCCGCAATGATGCATTGATCACAGCCCCAACCCAGCCACCTGTCACTGCCTTGGAGGTTTTCACCAACCAGGTGGGACAGGGGTCCAAAGGGCAGGCAGTGGCGCGCACAGCTGCAAGGAGCCTGTCCACTTCATCAGGGGCAACTGGATCAAACCGGTCCCAGATGGCATGGCAAGACTGTGCTCCGGCTCCCTCCGGACTCTCCCCATCCACGCCAGGATTAAACCCAGAACGAATCCGATCGATTTTCTCCACTAGATGGTCAGCAAAGTCCTCAGCCGACCCCTGCCAACCGGGCACCGGGGTCCCCCTACCAAGGAGAGACCCGGTAACCTGGAACAGGGTGGCTGGGCGATTATCAGCGGAGGCGATAAGGGTGGTGAAGTATTGTCGCCTCACCACCTCCATCGCCACTAGATAGGCCCTAATAGCGGCCCTAGCTAGTGTCCAATCGGAGTCTCTCTGGGTCTTCACCCAGCGGCGCTCTTGGCGTCTCTTTGCCCGTTTGAGCTCCCGCAGTTCATCTGTGAACCATGGAGATGACCTAGCTCCATGAGCTCTGAGAGGCCGTAGTGGTGCGATTTCATCCAAGGCCGCTGTAGTCATCCTGTTCCACAGGTCGACCAGTGCCTCGGGCGAATCGTGTTGCCGATCCAGAGGGAAATCCCCCAGTTCCCTCTGGAATCCATCAGGATCCATCAGTTGCCTGGGGCGGGCCATTCTAATAGGCCCTGCCTCCCTACGGTGCAGCGTCGCACCCAGGAAGTCTAGAGCCACCAAATAGTGATCTGATCATGGCACAGGTGTTATGTCTAATTTCCGTAGTCTCAGATCACTCTGCCACCGCTCCGACAAAAAGATTAAATCTGGTGTGTGGCCACTGCCCCTGGTCGGGCCCTGAATTACCTGAATCAGGTCCATATCTGCCATGGAAGCCATGAACTCCTGAGCCACCTCGGAGCCAGTCCCCAGCGAAGGCAAATTGAAGTCCCCCAGAACCATCAGTCTAGGGAACTCCAATGCCAACGCTGAGATGGCCTCGAGGAGCTCAGGCAGGGAGTCCCTTACCCTGCAAGGGGGCAGGTACAGGAGTAAGACTCCCAACTGACCCTTAGAGCCCAGACGCAGAAGCAGGGCCTCACAGCCCAGAATTTGTGGAGCAGTAGCCCTGGTGACTCCCAGTGACTCCTTGTGTGTGTTTAACCCCTACCACCAAAAAACACAAAAAAAACCTGCCCAACATGCCGGGCAAAAAAAAATTCTAGTTCCTTTATATGCATCTGTTAGGTCAGTGATGGCAAACATTTGGCACTCCAGCTGTTCTTGTAGATTCACAGGGACTTGGGCTTCTGGGAATTGAAATCCAAGAACAGCTGGAGTGTCAAGGTTCACCATCACAGTGCTAGGAATTTAATGTTAAAATAACTAGGAATGGGTTTTTTTGCCCACACCAAACCCAATAGGGTAATAAGGATTTTTAATGTGTGTGTTGGTGGTTTGGGGTGGTTTTGCACAACCACCACTCCTAGGAAAAAAACCACTCCCACCACCAAATCACACATTAATTTTTTTTATTATGGCAGGAGTGTTTTGTGTGTGTGTGTGTGTGAATGTAGTCCACCAGAGAATGCTATTTTAGTTAATATTTTTGTTAACTAAAAATAGCACCCTTTGGTGGACTACATTCACTAACGTTCAGTGTGGAGGAGGCGTTCGTGCAGGGAGGACATCTTTTTCGGTTGTTCCCTGTAGGTGTTTTTGTTTTGTTTTTGGGTGTGTGTTAGTGTGTGTGTGTGGGGGGGGGGGGGGGGGTTGGTTGGGAGGGTTTAATTACCTTGCTGGCCAGGCTGCGTTAAATCCTTGCATTGGGTTGGGGGGGATTCTTTTATTTATTTCTGTATTTTTTTACAGGGGAGGCGGCTGGTGCCTTGCCATAGCCTGGGTTTGGAGGGGGAAGAGGGGGGTCTCCCCTGCCCCCAAGCTACGGGCCAGCTTGGGCAGGCTTCCGAAGCTGCGGGGGAAAACATATTTTTCCCTGTTGCCTCGCCGAAGCATGGGGCGGGGGGGGGGGGAAGAGAGGGGTATCCTCTTCCCCCCCGCCCATGCTATGGTGGCAGCTTGTCCCGGCCTCCAAGGCTGTGGGGGAATTTTTTTCCCTGTTGTCTTTCCAAAGCTTGGGGGGGAGAGGGGGGTATCCTCCCCCCCAGCTATGGGGCAGTTGTGGGAGACGGAGGTCAAGAACGGTGCTCCGTGCTTGGCCTTTGTCTCCCATTTTTAAGGTGTTCATCTTCCTTGGAAGACTGGGGCCGAATATTTTGGCCTCCATCCTCCTAGGAAGACAAATCAGTTCCCTCTGGGAAACACTTTCCCTCTTGTTGCGGCCTTCTGCGTAGGGAGAAGCACCGGACTGTCCATTGCCATGTTGCCCGCAGAGACGAAGGACAGTCCAGTGCTTCTCCCTATGCAGAAGGCTGCGATGTGAGGGAAAGACTTTCAAAGACCCAGCCGGAGCCAGCAAAGGTAAGTGCGGTCGGTGGAGGTTAGGGAGGTGGGCTAGGTGGTGGGGCAGAGGGGGCGGTGTGGTTACAGGGGCCATGCCTCCCCCCCCAACCCTCATCGACTGCACTTATCTTTTCCCGGCTCTGGCTGGGCCTTTGAAAGTCTTTCCCGGGCCGGCGCGGTTTGTCTTTTAAAACCGCCGTGCTTTCCCAGCCTCCTCTGTGCTCACATCCCTCAGCCTGATTGGCTGAGGGGTTGCGCAGTGCAGAGGACTCTGGGAATCGTAGTTTTTTTGTCACGTTTGTGGGGCTGTGCCTCACTGGCGACCACTGGAACCCCGCAGCATTGGGAAGGTGGGGGTTATGGTGAGTGCAGAGGGCTAGGTTGGGGATGGTTGGGCCGGGTGCGGGAGTCTTTGAATGAACCCAACGGATAAGGCCACTTTTTATAGGTATATATACATATGCCGGGAAGGGCGTGGCATATGGCCAAGGGGCTCTAGGGGGAGGGGTGTGGGCTGGGGTACCAAGATACGAAGTGTAGACGAGTGAGAAGGCACAAAGAAGTGAATGTATGTCATCCTGCTTACAGTATGCCTTTATTTATAAGTACAAAAATCAGGATGGCTATTAGTAAATAAAAATTGCAAAAGAGCCTGCATAAGTGAAAGTCCTGTCTTTCTCAGCAATTCATCTCCTAGTTCAAATCAACTCACTCTCAGTCAGCAACAATGTTGAATGTCTAGATGCAAGGGGAGTACAGTACTGCTTATGTAGCCAAAATGTAAGGCCATGGGAAACTTTTCTTCTTGAGATAAAGCTTTTTATAACAACTATATGCAGAAGAAGGGGTAGGAGTGGTTACTCACTTTATTAAAAATTGTCAAAAGCTAAAATGCTTTCAGGATGCTGAGGTTGATTTTGCAGTTCCCAGTTCCTTATTTGATGAAAGTGTGCAGCTTAGGCATTCAACTGAATCACAACCTGATATGCTTTGCACCCCAACTTAACTACCTCATACTGCATAATTGCCATTACTGTGAAATTCTGTCCTTCAACATCAGCAAAATCTGATCAACCCAGTTTTTTTGTCTTTCACTACAGAGCACATTAATGTGTGATGATTTACACCCTAGAATAAGCTTGAGCTATCTCAAAGGATAAATCCACAAATCTCAAATGCAATAGAACTTGCCAATGAAAATAAAAAATATACTTTTAAAATGAAGAACAGTTGATTGACACTTAGGCTGAAGTCCGTTCCAATTCCTACATCATAAAACTGAGAAGCGCATCCTCTATGAGGTAACATATACTCCTGTCTGCACAAAAGCTGTGTTTTGAAATTTCACTCAAATAAAGGACTGACAATTGGGAATAAGGAACCAAACTTGGCACGATAACACTTTTTTCTTTTTATGCTATTATTGTGTTTTAGCTTTTTCCTTTGGATAAACAATAGGCACCAATTAAGCCGACCCAGACATCATTGGCTTCCTTACAAGACATGAATGACAAAACCAAAACAACATTTTGTAGCATCTTCCAAGACTTATCAGAGCCAATTCAGCATGATCTTTCATGATGTACAATACCTTTTCTCAGAGCCATGGAGTATATTAAAGCAACAAATTTATATGCACAGTATATGGTGGTGGTGGTGAGACTAAATGAAATGGTACACAATAGATAGTAGCTGCATTAGTAACACACGTGATGGAGTTCCAAGATGTTGCTCAAGGCAAAACAATGATTGGTACTCACTCATCACCCAAGTCAAGGAGCACAGGACACCAGACCAACCACATTATTTTGACACTTGGAACAGAAAATCAGGACTCCTCCCTCACACCACCTTTCTCTGCTGATAAAAATAGTAAAGGTTTCCCTTGCTCGAAAGCCAGTCATATCCGACTCTAGGGTGCAGTGCTCATCTCTGTTTCTAAGCCGAAGAGCCAGCGCTGTCTGCTTCTGCAGACGTTTCCGTGGTCATGTGGCAGGCATGACTAGACACCGGAGCGCACGGAACGCTGTTACCTTCCCACCGAAGTGGTCCCTATTTATCTACTTGCAATTTCTTGCTTTCGAACTGCTAGGTTGGCAGGAGCTAGGATGAAGACAGGAGCTCATTTCCGTCCTGCAGTACTCGGGAATCGAACTGCTGACCTTCCGCTTCCCAGTCAGCGTCTTAGCGACTTGAGCCAAGTGGTAATTTGCTGCCCTTCCATGACACCCAACATGTGCTGATTGAGGTGGCTGCCTCTCTCTGTCTATTGGAAAGGCCAGCACTGAATCCAAAGCTCATTACCTGAAATAAAGCATAAGTATCCCAACAGTATGGACATTCCAATGAGGAGTTTAAGATCAGGATGCTACTGTATGAGATGCTTGAAATGATGGCATTTACAGAAGTGTAACCTCCTCCTCGACCAGTGATGGCCAATTTTGGCACTCCAGGCCTTCTTGGACTTCAATTACCAGAAGCCCAAGTCAGCACTCCTGCTGATCAGGGCTTCTGGGAATTGAAGTCCAAGAACAGCTGGAGTGTCAAGGTTGGCCATCACTGACCATTAAGTTTGCCATTTCTGTGAAAAACACAGAAATGTGTGTCATCTTTGGTAAGTAGGACTTTGATGAACAAAGAATATGCACATGCCACTCCTGGCTGATGTTCAGTGATACTTCCTTCCTACTGGAGCTTCTGCACTTCCCATGTGCCACCTTTACTGCAGATACGGGGGCAATTCTTTTTGGAGAAGGGCAGGAAATTCTACACATTCAGCACTGGGTACAATCATATGCAATCAATTTTTTTCCAACTACTTAAGACCATTTCCCCCTTTCTTTCTTTTTAAATCCCCTTCTTTGCTTGAAATAATTTGATGAAATTTGAGCTTTAAACAGAATCCATTATCCTTTTCAGGAAGAAACCACTATGGATTATTTCTACGGCACAGATATATATGCTCATATTATACTGCCATGTGACAAGAATGAAGTACGAAACTTTACAAAGACTTTTCTGCCTGTTGTCTACTCACTGATATGTGTGGTGGGGCTTGTGGGTAATATATTTGTAGTGATGACATTTGCTCTGTATAAGAAGTCGGAATCTATGACTGATGTATACCTCTGCAACATGGCAATTGTAGACACCTTGTTTGTTCTTACTCTTCCTTTCTGGGCAGTAAACTATGCTTTGGATGAGTGGATTTTTGGTGATTTCATCTGCAAGCTCGTCAAGGGTATCTATGCAATTAACTTCAACTGTGGCATGTTGCTCTTGGCTTGCATAAGCATGGACCGATATATTGCCATTGTTCAAGCAACAAAGTCATTCAAACTTCGGTCCAAGACTTTAGCACACAGTAAAGTGATCTGTTTGGCTGTCTGGTTATCATCCATTTTAATCTCAATATCTACCTTCATGTTTAGTGAAAGCTACATATTTTCTGCTAATCAGACAAAACACATTTGTGACTACAAATTTAGTATGGAGTCCACCATTGTGTTGAAATTATTCTTCATAATTCTTCAACTTTCCTTTGGGTTTTTCATTCCTGTGGTTTTCATGTTTTTTTGTTATGCCTGCATAATCAAAACTTTAGTGCAGGCTCAGAATTCCAAAAGAAGCAAGGCCATTCGTGTGATTGTCTCAGTTGTGGTAGTTTTTCTCTTATGTCAAGTTCCGTATAACATGGTTCTTCTTGTGACAGCAGCAACAATGCAACAAGAAGCAAAAGATTGCAAGGATGAAATACAAATGTCTTATGCAAAGTATGTAACAGAGTCATTGGCTTTCTTCCAGTGTTGTATGAACCCTGTACTCTATGCATTTATTGGAGTGAAATTTAGAAATTATTTTTTTAAAATAATGGCAAATCTATTCTGTGGGAGATACAGGAAATGTGGAAGTAATCTTGTTTCAAAGATAAGTTCTGATACCATCCATTCTGGACAGACAAGTGAGATCTATGAATGACATACTAAAGGTATCAGATTATTATTGGATGATGTCATTATTCGTGCCATGAACTGAGATAGTGATACAGTACTATATTTTTATATACTTCATATATAAAAATTACAGAATCTTATACCATAGGAAACATTCCAAAGCAGAAGTCTCCATTTTCTTGACAAGGCTACACTTCCAGATATTTACAAATTTCCATCACGAACTTCAGTCATGCTAGAAAAACACAATATAGCCATACTGACAAAAATGTTGAGATCTTTTTGCACTATACTTAGTCATGCTGTTGCTGTAAACTACATCTTAGACCAGGAGTTTCCAAACTTTTCAGGTTGTGGGCCGGTCACGTGGTTCCTCCCACCTGGAAGTGGAAATAAAATGCACATGTGTGTGTGCAGAATGTGCCTATGCATGTACAGAACACTGCCATAAATGACTCACAGATAGGTAAATGTGTTTACGACAACCATGGGTCATTTACGGCATGTTCTGCACATGCATGGGAATGTTCTGTGCATGTGCATTCTACTTCCACTTCCAGGAGCGGCGTGGGTGGCATGGGCCAGATTAATTGACACAGTGGGTGAGATCTGGCCCACAGGCCATAGTTTGGGCATCCCTGTTTTAGACGTTCAATGGAACATGTTCTAGACTTTGCAAGTGTGACTGTTTTTCTCTGTTGGACTAATGCACATAATATAAACTATGTGCACTGAGGAGCAAGTTCTAGAACTGTGTTGATTTGAAGTACAACTCATAGAATTCCTCAGATAATGTTTTACAAATATTTTAAATATTCATACAAATATCTTACTACCATCTCCAATAATTAAAATAATGCTAGCATAAATTAAGAATAGCCACTTCTTTAAAAAGCAAAAAATATTCTACTAACATGACAAGAGTTGGAAAAGTGAATAATGAAAGTGTCCTAAAGTGAAATGCCACATGAAAATGTTACTGCATGCCGAAGAACCATCCCTCTTTTTAAAAAGCTAGATCATAGCTTGGAAGAAATGAGTTACAGATAACATACTGGCATGTAACTAATCATTTTTTGCGTAATCAATGATATAGCAACTCATTGTTATGGTAAAAGAAATGTAACAAACATTATAAAATTGCGGACTAGATGTCATGAATAGAATTTTATATTTACTTTCAAATGTTACTTTTAACAAGCATTTTAAAGAATTCAAAATACATTTGGATAGGATGCTTTGAGGTTTTATGGAATTCTGTTATCAATCCTGGGTGACAAAACATGTACTCTTTGGTGTTTTTATATTTTTGTTCATATCTGCATATAATATCCCAATTGACCATTAGAAGGAAGCACAGAGAAAATTTCTAACCTGGCAACAAAAATACAACCCAGTGTGGTGTTGTGGTTAGAGTAATGGAATGGGGCTCAGGAAACTTTGGTTCAAATCTCAGGTTAGCCATGGAATCTCACTGGGGATGTAGAACTGGTAAAGCTACTCTTTAAATATCTCATGCATGATTAAAGTCCAATATGTTCTGACTTGACAGACTAACACAGGGATTCTCAACCTGCAGCCTGTGGGCTGGATGTGGGCCACAACACCATTTCATGTGCCCCCCACCTCCACCACACCAGGAAGTGCCATGTAGTGGAGGAAGGGCAAAATGGCCATCTGCCTCCCCCCCAAAGCTGACTGAGGGAATGTGACCTGCCTCCCCCTCCCCCCCCCGGCTTAAAAAGGTTAAGAACTCCTGGTCTGTTATAACAAACTACAGGACAAGGTATAAAATAATTCTTCTACTGGAGAGACAATAATGAAACTTGACTGCTGAGAAGTGATTTGTAACTCAACCAGTACTTTTTAAAATAATAATAATAATAATGACTGGATTATATCATTAAATTTATCATAAAAGTAGAGTGACATAGACCATGAGAGCATGTAGGCTTAGATATAGAATTCTGGGGCTCAAAGTTGACTCAACCTTTCATTCTTCTGAGGTTGGTTAAATAAGTACCCAGCATGTTGGGGGCAAAATGTTAATTTTGGGGTGGTATATAAATATAATTGCTAAGGATATCATGGGTTGACTATGTGACTAATGTAGAAGTGCTGCATCAGATGGATAAGGAACAAGAACTGCTTAAGACCATTAAACAAAGAAAGCTCCAATACCTTGGGCATATCATGAGGAATGACACAAAATATAGGATACTCCAACTTGCTATACAAGGAAAGATCTCTGGAAAGAGAGGCCCTGGACATAGACTTAGTGGCTAAACAACCTGAGAGACTGGTGTGACATGTCCTCAGAAGAACTGTTCTAAGGAGTTAAGAACAGGAAGACTATTGCCATGATGGTAGCCAATATTTGGAATGGATATGGCACTTGAAGAAGAAGAAGAATATAAGTGTAATTGCTATTTACGAGAAGAGTTTGAGTCCAGTGAAGGTTTCCATTAGTGAAGGGACTGGAGTATATTTTGTCACAACTCTTCAGGACCAACACCCCTCCCCTCCCAACATGAAGATAGCATGAAGAATATGGTTATAGTCCAAAAAAGTGAGTTTCTCAGTGTCACTCCTCTGCATCTGCTTTAGGAAATGTAGAAAGTAATCTATGTTGTTCATGTTGTTTATTCTTTTTATTACTGAGTAAATTAGGAAGGAATTACCCATCATTGATTAATACAGATATCTTTACTGATATGTCACGCGTTAACTTCATTTAACTATCTGAATGTGAAATATAAACTTTTAAAATGACTAGCTTTACTTTGTCTCCAGTATGAAGATGGACAGACCACATGATGCCGAAAAAAACTGTGCACTAATGGCCGTACCAGGGTGATATTTTTTTTTTGAAAACTGAACTTGTTAAACAGGAAATAACTGGATGTTAAATGGATTGCTTAATACTAATTACAGAAATGTATTAATAGTTACAAAGTAGGCAGCATGCACATTTTTTTTGAATAAAACTATAAATAAAACTGATTCAGTTCTACATGTAAATGTTACTATGCTTTGTACAAAATCTCTTATAAAATGCTAAGGAATCCAATCCTTCACAAACCTCCAGTTTAAGAACATGGAATATTACTTGTGTATCCATAATTCAAAACACTAAGAAACTCTAATATTACCTTGCCTGCATTACCATCAGGAAAAGGTTATCTGGTACTGTTGACAACACCAAAGTCAGTAGTCAAGATAGTCTACATGACACCCTTTTGTGCTCACCATAACTCACAAAGAGATACCAAATAGGGGGGAAATCTCAGGTTAATATCAGTTAACTACTTCTTGCCCAAACACAACACATATGTCTTTGGCTGTTTTTAACTTCCCTCATCCAATCAATATTGTACTGAAACAAGTAAGAGTGAAAAAGTAAGAGTGAAGCAGCTCCCCTGGTGGCTTAGTGGTTAAGATGCTGAGCTTGGAGACTGGAAGGTTGGGTTTCAATACCCGAGGGCTGCACTTGGAGACATGAAAGGAACCTCATTGGGGAGGGATCTGCGGGTTGAGTGGTATCTATGCTGCAAATGAATATGAGCTTGATTAGGTGGTGATTAATTATGATGACACAATTGTGGTGAATCATCCACACTCTTGTATTCCTGCTCACCATGTACAGGTGAAAAAACTGGACAGTAATGAAAGGTTTCTCTTGCTCAAAAGCCACTCATATCCAACTCTAAGGTTCAGTGCTCATCTCTGTTTCAAAGCCGAAGAGCCATCTCTGCCTCTTTGTGCAGACATTTCCGTAGTCATGTGGCAGGCTTCCCACTAAAGTGGTCCCTATTTATCTACTTGCAATTTCTTGCTTTCGAACTGCTAGGTTGGCAGGAGCTGGGACAAAGACAGGAGCTCATTCCATCCTTCAGTAGTCTGGAATTGAACTGACCTTCTGCCTCCCAGTCAACGTCTTAACGACTTGAGCCACTGCAGCCCCGACAGCAACGAAAGTTGACAGGAAAAATTAATTTGTTTGAAATGTGGTGCTGAAGAAAAGCTTTGATGACATCCTTGACTGCCAAAAAAGATTAACAAGTGCAAATCAAGCTTGAACTGCCTCTAGAGGCAAAAATGAGGATACTGCCCTGCTTTGAGCAGTTATGAGAAGGCAAGATTCTCTGGGAAAGACAATAATGCTGGGAAGATTGAAAACAGCAGGGAAGGAAGAAGACCAAATACAAGATGGGTTCACTCCCTAAAGGAAGCCAAGCCTTGTGTTTGCAAGAGCTGAGCATGGCTATGGAGGACAGAACATTTTGGAGGTCACTTATTTATAGGGTAACCAAAATTCATGTAACTACAGCAAATCGTAGTGGTGGACCTAATTCACAAGCCCTAGTGCAGTGTAACCAGAGCCCGAAGGGATCCAGCCCCAGGATTTTCTGATGTTAATATCTGCCATGCCCTTCGACGCCCGTTTCTTTCCTAAATTTACCTGGTCCTCACAGGAGAAAGGAGGGAGATGGATTTCCCCAAGAAGGGTTGCAAAGTATTTGAGGATTACTTGGTCTCGAATGGCCAGCTGTGAGCCTTTCTCTTTACAAAAGACTTGCTCATCTCTGACCATAGGAATCCATATGCAGCTTATCATGAACAAAAAAAACGAGCCCTCCGACTCGAACCTTCCCATCTCAGGGCTCGAACTCACACCGCAGGTGGGTTCCAGTCTCTGTCTCCACCCACGCTTTGGAATTAGAGGCGGGGTCTAAACTGGATGCCAAGATTCCTACCCTGGCTCCGGATTGAATCTGCTGCGTTCCTCCGTAGTGGACTTCTCTTCTCAAGAGTGAGGCAGGTAGGTGGCTTTCTCTTCCGAGGGGCTTGGAATGAGGGAAGGGGGGGGGGAGAATCGCAAGAGGGGGGAGAGGTGGGAGGGTCCCGGGAAGGGCGTGGCATATGGCCAAGGGAGGGGCTCTAGGGGGAGGGGCGTGGGCTGGGGTACCAAGATGCGAAGTGTGGACGAGTGAGAAGGCACAAAGACTGGGAAGCACCCAGCCATCCTGACTTGATTATTCGGGAAGCTGTAGTCCAGGGGTGCCCAAACTTTTCAGCCTGTGGGCCAGCCAGTCACGTGGTTCAGGGGCCCAGTCACTATGGCCCATGGGCCAGATCTGGCCCCTGACACCAGTTCATCTGGCCCACAAAGCCCTTGTTTCTCCCAGAAGCAGCAGTAAAACGAGCCCAGACGGGTGTGTGTTACTTCTGCTTCCGGGAGTGATGAGGGCTTCGCAGTCCAGGTGAATTGGCATGGGGGCCGGATCCAGCCCACAGGCCATAGTTTGGGCACCCCTGTTGTAGTCCAAAAAAAAGTACTTTTCTCCTTTCTCTTATTGGAAAAGTGATGATTTAAGAAGAGGTGGGCAAAAAATCCCCAAGAGAAGTAAAGTAGAAAGTATTTAAAATACAGTCTTTCCTTTTTGCGTGTAATGAGTACAAAGCTTTCAATTATAGGAGACAACTCTCTTTCTCCCCCCCCTCCGCCCCCAACTCATATGATTTATGGGGAGATATATCTTTATTGTACCAGAAAATCTATTCATGGGTACTGTGGGAAGAAATGGCCCCTAATCAATTGACACCCCTACAGATGGGACACCACCACAGGCTTGAGAAAAAGGCAACGAAGTGGCTTCCAAACCTAACCAAATATTAATTCTCATTAGATGCTTGAATGATTAAATAGACTGAGATATTTTGGGCTTCCTAAGAGAAGATCACTAGAAAAGCTGGAGTCATAGAGAAAAAAAGACCTCCTTTTTCAAGTGCCAGATCTGATTCCGAATATTGGCTATTATTATGGCAATCAGCCATGATGATTGTCCAGGGAACAATATAATGCAGTAGTTTTCTATTTGCTTTCTGCATCGCATTGTGACACCCATACCACTGATCCAATTCTGTTAGTCACTTTCTGGTCCTGAGCCCTTTTGGCACACAAAATCCTCATTAACAACAGGCCAGTACTGATGAAGCTGTTGGCCTCCATCAAGATGCATTCAAGTGAGATTTAATCTATTTAGGGACCATCAATCTTCCACCGTGGACATCTCAACCCAAGGCTGTTAGGGTTGTCAGGTTAGTTAACTGCTGCCTGATGATTGGTGTTGAGTCTCTGGCAGTATGATCTACTCTGGCACCATAACAGGATAACCTGGCTAGACTGGAAAAGAAGACCTACAGTAACATGAAGTAAATTGACTCAATAAAACAGGAGTTCTCAGCCTTTTAAAGCCGGGGGCCAGGTCACACTCCCTCAGACAGCTTAGGGGACTGGACAGCCATTTTGCACTTCCTCCACCACATGGCACTTCGGGGTGTGGTGGAGGCATTGGGGGAGGGGCACATGAAATAGCGCCACGGGCCGCAGGTTGGGAATCCCTGCAACAAAACAAGACATACAAACTCTATCTGTCATCTATATTTGCAGTCTGCATGTATCATTACAGTGATCCTATATGTAGCTGGCTACCTCTTTTTAATAAAGAAGGATTGTTACAGTGAAGGAGTTGGGGAGTGAAAGCCTGATAACAGCAACCTACATTATCTTGTGTGCCACCATATCACTTCCAATTTATGTTGACCTTATGGATTAATGACTTCTGAATTTTCTTATCATTAACAAAAAATAACAATCCCCTCTTCAGGTTTCACAGATTTAGGGGCAGTTACATGAAAAAGATATAGAGGAAAAAAGATGCCTACATTTTCCTGGCTGTCTTTTGGTTACCCTCCTAAATGATACATTGCATGAGTGCCAGACTACCCATATCATTTTGTCCCACTTTTTAACCAGGTTTCATGAAAGCCCTCCCTCGTTAACATCTAAGCAGATATGTGTAAAATTGTAAGCATATGTTCCCATTCATTCATTCACCCAAACAAACTCTATTTCATTTATTGAAACTTTATTTTATGCCTGAATGGTGAAGCCTTCAAGGCTGTTTACAAAAACAGATACACAAATAAAACTTCTCAGCCCATTCTCTTCCCCTCATTCTTCTACACTGTTCCTTGTCATTTTTCTCTTTGGCACCCTTTCTCTCCTCTCTCTGGTACTCTACTTTTGGTTTCTCCCACACCCAAGGATTCATGTATTATTGAGTACCTCCAGCACCGAGGAGAACCAGAGAGAGAGAGAGAGTTTTGAAGGTCCAGTGGTGGATCACAGCTAAAGCCAATTTCTGAAAGATGCTATGCTATTTTAGCATCTGCAGGACAGACTGAGAGTCATTCTCTTTCCACCCACAGGTTATTATCTCTCGTCATGTGTTCATTAAATGGATTCCGTAAAATGTGGGTAATGGCTAGTCGCAGGCTGAGAAGATCTCAAACTCTGGATGAGATCAGGAAAGAACAATCTTTTTTACACCCCCCTCCAAATGGGGGTTGGGGTTGGGTTGTCGTATTGGCAGCATTTACCCATTCTTTATTTGTCGGTGGCTTCCACAGTGCCTTTGGTGTTTACATGACGCCCCTTCTTCAGACGTTTAATTCAACCAACTCAAAGATTGGTAGGTCACCATTCTATTTTAATGAAGTGTTGTGATTGAGAGATGATAGTATATTTGAGCAGCCAAGTCAAGGCGTCATGACATCTTATAAGACCTCACTGTAATGTTTAACCATGTGTTGAAAAATAAACAAAATAACAGTTCTGTTTGAATGTTCAGATAATAATTATAATACTTACCAGGTTCTATAATGAGAGGGGAAAGAGAGACATTTGGCCTCATGGGGAGAGGAAGTACTGTACACATAAAATTGTACAATTAAGCATTCTATGATATATTTTATATGCCATTCCTTGCATCAAAACATTTTTTTTATCTTTCTTCCTAACTAATGAGGGAGTCTCACAATGTGAAATGGCCTGGGCCTCAGCTTTAGCAGGCTTGATCCCAAGAGGGATGTCTCATCTCTAGCCTCCTCATACATATCTGTAGAAGGGAAGCCTGTGTGCAAAGAAATTGAAGTGTTTTTACAGTCATATGTTTTTGGATTCCTGAATATCCAGATGGGGCAGATGTACTTCATTTACATGAACTGCTTCCCATAGACTTTATGAATTAGAATCATTAACAGTAGCAGAACAAGGATTATAATAATTTAATTACGCCATACAGTAATGTGTAAAACCTCTTCCTCCATTTAATTGCAACTGGTTGTCTTTTTTCCTTTTTAGCTTGGATTGGATCTGTCAGCTATGCTTTCATTATGATGTTTGGTCCTGTTTCTGGAAAGCTTCTGGTTAAACTTGGAGCCATAAAAGTGGAAATAATTGGAGCAATCATTGTTATGTTTGGTCTAGTGTGTTCATCCTATACCCATGATTTACGTGTACTATTCTTGACGCAAGGAATCATTGTTGGTGTAGGATCGAGTCTAGCAAGCACTCCAGGTAATCTACTTGTATAGGAAATCTGTATATAGGTATGTGTGCACATGCATGTGTGTATGTCTTAGTAGAGTGCATTGCCATGTGCATTAGCTTAGATAGAATAACAGAATGTATACACTAGACAAGCAAAGTTCCTGTAATACTGTGGAAAGGAAAGTCTTCTGATTCCATTTGTAGTTTGCAGTAGAAGAGGTAGTAAAATCTTGCATAAAGAGTACCTCGCTTAGAGACTAACTACCTTAAAGAGCAGAATTTTCTCTGAATGATCACCTCACTTAACAACTAAAACCAACCAAAAACTCACTTAACAACTAAATCGGGGTTCACAATCCCCTCCCACCAGAAGTCACAATTGGTCACTTACAATGGTGTTTCGCTTAAAGAGCAAGCTCGCTTAAAGAGCAATCCCGTGGAACGCATTATGTTCTTTAAGCAAGGTACCACTGTACCAAAAATTAGGTAAAGATAAAGGTCACCATTGCTTGAAAGCCAGTCATATCTGACTCTAAAGTCCAGTGCTTATCTCTGTTTATAGCCAAAGAGCCAGCGTTGTCTGTGTCTGCAGATGTTTCCATGGACATTTAGCAAGCATGATAAGACACCGGATCACACGGAACGCTGTTTATCTTCCCACCAAAGTGGTACCTATTTATCTACTTGCAATTTCTGCTATGTTATGCTATGCTATGTTGGCAGGAGCTGGGACAGAGACCAGAGCTCACTCTATCATACAGTACTCGGGTCTCAAATTGCTGATCGACCGACCTTCCAGTAATCAATTTCAGCATTTTAACCACTAAGCAACCACTAAGCCACCACTGCCTCTGAAAATTACCTATTTGGAAATACCTGAAGTCCTTTGTTGTTGTTGTTGTTCAGTTGCACAGTTGATTCCAACCCTTTGCAAACCCATGGACCACTGCCAGCCAGGCACCCCTGTCCTCCACCATCCTCCTCAACCTGCCCAGCTCTGTGCCCGACACAATTTTTTAAAAAAAACCACATATGGATTCAGATTGAGTTTCACTTTGATGTTTGAGGAAACAGACTTGATTCATAAAAGAGCACATTCAAATATCGCAGTTGGTCTTTAAGCTGCCACGATGTTTTTATCTTTTTGATTTTTTTTGTTTCATTTTCTTTATTGCATTAGTTATTTCACTGGTAAGCCTCAGTCAATCCACAATACTGGAAAAGGCATGCAGGATTGATTGTCATGATACTTAAGATGTGATCATATAGCGAGAAACAAACACACCTGATCACACAAGAAAGTGTTGTCTTGTTGGAAGCATCTTTGCTCAAAGAAGCCCCTCTGTCCATGTGGGAATTGCTACAGCCCAACCCCACAAAATGGGTATCCCTATTGCAAGGCCGAAAAGATCCAGCTTGGCATGGAGCAAGGGTGGGTTGGTTTATAATCTCCCATGGGTTGTGTGATGCCAGGAAATGGTTTGTAAATGACCACAGTGCAAACAGTTCAAAATGTGTCCTACTTCCCTGTTTGATCACATCCTAACTTGCAAGTTCAGTTCCAAGAACTAACATAGTTTCCCTAGTAAAATTTCCTATCTGTGTCGCATCCAAAGATGTTCCTAAACCAGTGGCACATGTGCCATGCATTGTAGTGGTATGCACTATGTGCATAAATAATGCTAATACTTTGCATTTTTAGTCTTCCTGAAAAGTTCCTGTGGAAACCCCAGAATTACATCTGATTTCTAAGATTTCCATTGCTATTTGTTCTTTGTAGGCTTGATAATGGTAAGCCTTTACTTTACTACAAAGCGTTCATTTGCAACTGGGATTGTCATGGCTGGAGGATGTGCAGGAACCTTCATACAGAATAAATTTCATCAATACCTAATTGAAAAAATTGGATGGAGAGCTAGCCTACGTGTATACAGTGGAATTCTATCTATATGCATTATTGCTGGATTTGCATACAAACCTCTTCAAAAACGTATGTAATTGCTTTTGGCCATTTTCCTTCCTTCTGTGATAGCTCTCTTCCAGGCAAGTTGTTCTTAATAGATTACTCCAGCCCAGAAGAGGAATTTTGGCAAGTACATCTTATCATTTAAAAATAATGTTAAACTTGCTGAAGCTGCTTTTTGCACTTCATTCTCCAAAATGTCTTCTCCTAAATGTGATCATTCTGCTTTGCAGACAGCTTTCAAGGTTGTTTCTCATGTTCCTGTTAATTTGTCACATTAACCTGGAATCATCATGAAGATGCACAAATAGCTGTTGACTTGGTGGTCAAAATAACCAAATACATTTATCCATTTTAGGTACTGTAGATGCTCACCAGGTGCTAAAAGAAATTTGTTTGTTATGATGATTGCTATCAATCTTAAATATCAAGTGACTTGTGCTTGTAGGCCAAGGCCTATGTTTGATCATTCCTCCTGCCAGATCCATGCTGAAAAATAAGGAAGAGAAATAATTGCTACTATTTTTAGTCTCTACGAACAGATATTCCTACAAACTCTAAAATGGAGCATTGGGTCCCACAATATATTCATGCCAACCCACCCTAAATGTTGTTACAGAATCTAAAATGGCCTCTTCTGGCTTTGTTTGGAGGAAGGATGCTCTGGCCTGAAGTAATGCCTCAGGAGAGAATATTGCCCTTTGGTCCCCCAGAAGCTGTTTGCTGTCAGCATAGGGTTACATCTGCAAGCCAATCCTCTGATGAACTGCAACCATTCACCCAGATCAGGCCTCTGCCCACAAGCTGTTTACAAACAGAATATTGTATTACTGTGGTTATGAGCACCTCTTGTTATACCCATAGAATCATAAAATAATGGAATTGGTCCTCCTGGTGAAAAAATGTCAGTGATATGATATAAATAAAGGGGCTACAGTGGCTCAGTGGTTAAGAAGCTCACCTCATTAGCTGGAAGGCTGGCAAGTCGACAGTTTGAGACCCAGATACTGCATGATGGATTGAGTGCCTGTCTCTGTCCCAGCTCTTGGGGACATGAAAGGAGTCTCATTTGGGCATTCCCTGAACAGAGTTTCTTCCACAAAAAATCCTTTCAACCCAGAATAATTTCTGACACAAAATTATTATTATAATAACAATAACAATTGTTTCCATTTCCATTTTGTATTTTAAAGATAGAGCTCATCCAAGTGTAGTAGAAAAATTTAAAACATCCCCGTTAAGAGGTTTTATTGTTGATTTAAGTTTGTGGAAAGATCGCATCTTCGAGGTGTGGGTCTGCGCACTTGGACTGGCAAAATTTGGATTCTACATCCCTTTTGTTCATATGGTAAGAATGTGTTTTTGATATCTGTTACCGGTGTGTCTTATTTTAGATTGTATATAGAATTTTTAATCAATCTTCTGTCAGTAGGTTGATTTATGTTGAAAATAGTTATATCTATTTATTTTGTCTGACAGCCCAATGAAGTTTCCGAAAACGTAGACTCTGTAGCTTAGTTTATATAAAATGTGGCTGCTGAATGTGGATGATAAGAATCATGTAATTCCAGGAGCTAGTCTCTGGCTGATATAAACCTGGCCTGTTCCTATAACATAACATACGTGTCTGTTTTTATCTTTCACCTTCCTCGCCGCCTGCTCCCCTTTCATATCTCCTCCCCTTTTATATTTTTATATTTTTAACTTTTTCCTATTCCCCTCTATCTTCCTATTTTAATCTTTCATGAGTTTTCTAAACTGTGTGTGTTTTTTCTTAAGGGATTAGGGAGGGTATTGTGGGTGGGGGGTTTAACTGTTTTAATCTTTGTATGTTTTTAATTATGATGTAAGCCGCCTTGGATCTTCCCAGGATGAGGAAGGCAGGGTAGAAATAATGTAAATAAATAAATAGCTAAAAATATTCTTCCTTCAACTGTATTTACTGCATTGGCGATGCCCTTGTCCATAGGACAGTTATCTTGTCATGAGGAAATATGTTGTTACAAAGACTTGACTACAGAAGTAGGCTGTCTTTGATGAGTACATGGAAACTTACATTGATTCAAAACATGTGGGCAGTATTCTTAATAGAGTGACAGCATAAATATGATTATAATCATCTGCATTTTTGTTATCACAACCTTATGAATGAAAGATTTCCAAAATGTCCTGTTCTCAAAAACTCTGCTCAGCTGTTGTAAACTCAAGCCTGTGGTTTCTTCATAGAATCAATCCATCAATGTTTGGTTATTCTCTTTTCCTGCTGCCTTCCTTCTTTCCTAGCATTATTGTTTCTCCTCCAAAGAATCTTGACTTCTCATTATCTGCCCAAATTAGAATAACCTCAGTTTCATTATTTTTGCCTCCAGAGAGAGTTCTGGTTTGAGTTGCCATTTGTTTGTCTTTCTGGAAGTTGAGGATATCTGCAAAGCTCTCCTCCAGGACCACATTTCAAATGAATCATTTTTGCATCCATATAGAGTGATGGAGAATACAATAGATTGAGTGATCTTGGTCTTTCTCTCCAATACCATACTCCTACATCTGGATCCTTCCATCACCTCCCCTTTGTTTTTCCATATGATCTATGATCATCTGAAATGGGTGCACTTAGATTTTCCAGATCTATTAATGCCTTCAAAGAAGTTCATGCTTTCTCTGTGTTACCACTTTCTTTTGGTAACTCCATCCCAGGAATGGAATAATTGGCACCATTATAGGCATTTGAAGAATATTGAAACATTTCCACTGAATAAAATAATTGGAATTTTAAGCTATTTATTAGAAAGGCAAAGTTCTGTAAGAAATAAGTATGATTGATAAAGTATAATACTTTATTAGCTTGAATAAGTTCAAATCTCCAGGACCAGATGAACTGTATCCAAGAATATTGAAGGAACTGGCTGAAGAGATCTCAGATCCACTCTCTATCATTTTCCTGAAGCCGTAGAGGATGGGTGAAGTGCCAGACAATTGGAGAAGGGCTAATGTTGTATTTATTTTCAAAATGGGCACAAAGGAAGCACTGGGAAATACAGACCAGTCAGCCTGATGTCAATCCCAGGGAAAATTCTGGAGCAGATTATAAAGTGTTCACTCTGCAATCAACTAGAAAACAATCAGTAATAACTAGAAGCCAACATGGAGGTGTCAAAAACAAATCCTGTCAGACAAATCTCAGGAGCTACCATCTTTAGTTCTGGATGGGGCTGTTTTGCCCCAGACAGACCCGGCGCGCAACTTGGGGGTTCTCCTGGACTCACGACTACTGTTCAAGGAGCAGGTGGCAGTCGTGGCCAGGAGGGCTTTTGCACAACTTCATGTGATTCACCAGTTGTGCCCGCTCCTGGACTGGGACTCCTTGCTCATGGTCACACATGCTCTGGTTACCTCCAGACTAGATTACTGTAATGCACTCTATATGGTGCTGCCCTTGACGACCATTCGGAGGATGCAGCTGGTCCAGAACACAGCTGCCTGGGTGGTGATGGAGTGTGGGCATTATGCCCATGCCTCGCCACTGCTTCAGGAGTTGCACTGGTTACCAGTATGCCTCCAGGTGCAATCCAAGGTGCTGGTAATGACCTTTAAAGCCCTACATGGTAGTGGGCCAGGATACCTAAGAAACTGCGTCTCCCCAAGAACATCTGTCTGTCCAACCAGAGCAGACTGGAGGGGCTCTCTAATTGTACCATCGGCTAGAGGTGCTCATCTCATTCAACATTGGCTAAAAAAGGCCAATGTTTTAGGTTGGATTAACAGAAGTACGGTCTCCAAAAATCATGAGGTACTAGGCCTCCTTTATTCAGCACTAGTTAGATCACATCCAGATGATGTGTCCATTTCTGAGCACCACACTTTAAGAAAGATGCAAACAAATTAGAGTAGGTACATAAAAGGGCAAGTAAGAAGATCAGATGACTGGTAACCAAGCCATATGAGGAAAGATTGAAGAAACTGGGTATGTTTAGCTGTAAGAAAAGAAGACTGAGAAGGGTTATAATAGAAATCTTCAAATACCTGAAAGATAATCATAAAGATGAAGGGAAGCATCTGTTCCCCATCATCCCAAAGTGCAGAATGCGTAATAGATGGCTGAAACTACAGGAAGCCAGATATACCTGTAGTCTGAATATTGGGGGGGGGGGGGGGGGAAGAGATAAATCTTAACAATTAGAGTAGTACAGAAGTAGAACCAACTACCTCAAGAGGTGGTGAGCACTCCAATGCTGGAAGCATTCAAGAGAGAATTGGACAATCATTTGCCAAATATGTTTCGATTTAGATTCTTGCATTGAACAGGGGGTTGGATTTAATGGCCTAAATAAGGCTCCTTCCAACTAAATTATTCTATGATTCTGTGATGATGTTTCATTCTGAAGGGGAAGTGACTTACTAATATCTATGTGTACACTGCAATTCAAACTGGCACAGTTGAAAACTGCTCCTTTAGACTGCTTTGGAGTTTCTTTTTCTTTCTTTTTTATTGGATCATTTTAAAAAAAATAACCAAGCACTGAACAAATTAATGTCTGGCCAGGCTATCCTGCTATGGTAATAGAGTAGACCATACTGCTAGCTACTCAATGTCGAGTGTCAGGTGGTGGTTAACTAACCTGACAACCCTGAGGATTAATGGCCTGGGGCCGATAAGGACTTTGTGTGCCAAAAGGGCTCAGGTCCAGAAAGTGACTTGTAGAACTGGATCAGTGGTACGGGTGTCATGCTGTGATGCAGAAGGCAGATGAAAGGCCACTGCGTTATATTCTCAGGACAGTCCTTCACGGCTGATACCATGAGTACTGCCAATATTCAGATTTGGATACGGCAGAAGAAGAACAACAACAACAAATTAAAGGCTCCCAAATGGGAATACAGTAATACCTCATACAAAGTCTGCTTCATACAACATCGAATTCATACAACATCGCCTAATTCTTTGAAAAAAGTTGCCTCATACAAAGTTGTGCGACTTTGTATGAGGCATTGGGGTTTTCCCAGGTTGCATTGTGCCTGGGCAGCATAAAAGGCAGGACACATGCGTGCATTGCTCTTGTGTGTTTTGCATGAAGCGAAGAGTGTTTAGGAGTGGTTTTGAGCATGATTTTGGATTTTTCGAATTTTTTCGTCAGAATTTTTAGAAGCATTCCTGGGATTTTTGCAGCATTCTTCAGGTTCTTGGACAATCAGGGTTGT
This sequence comes from Bradypodion ventrale, assembly GCA_035047345.1. Lineage (NCBI taxonomy): Eukaryota > Metazoa > Chordata > Lepidosauria > Squamata > Chamaeleonidae > Bradypodion > Bradypodion ventrale. The sequence goes on along the minus strand of JAWDJE010000001.1, from coordinate 85,967,249 downwards.
TTGACATGTTTTTGTAATGTTTTTAGCCTTTAGACAATGATTTTTTAAAGTTCTGTCAGTTTCCTGTCTGTTTCCTTGACTTTGCCCTGAGGTCTGTGCTGTTACAGTACAATGTATCTCCTTTGAAACGACATTGTATGAGGCATCGCAGCAAGGATTTGGACGTTGTATGAGGCATCGCAGCTAGGATTTTGCATGCCTCATACAAAGTCCAAATCCGTAAAAAGTCCAAACTTGTGGAACCAAGTTTGGACGTTGTATGAGGTATCACTGTATATGATACAGAAATTAGCTTTCCATAGGAAACATCATTTTACCTGGAACAAAATAGTACCACTCTTCCAAGAAGAAGAGAGAAATGTGGAAAACCAATCTTTTCTTACTGATCCTGGTATCATCTGGTCAGCAGTGTTAAAATGAATGACCAGTTACCTCCCTCTGGACAAGCTCTTAGTTGGATTTTTTAAAAAAAGATGTGTGTACACAACCATAAAACAACTACCCATAAAGCGACAAAGGTAGTGGAGCAGGGAAGGAGGAATTTGATTATTCTTACATCATTATGACAGGTTCTCCATTGCATAGATGAATGTTTGATTGGTTCTGAGCAACACACATTTAAACTCCACGTTGCTTCCAAAGAACTACCATAGTACTTAATGAGTTCACTAGCTGAGCTGTAATTGGCTCTTCTGCTAAATATGAGTGATTTTCAGAAATATGGGCAGACATGTTGGACAAAGCAATATACGAATAACTAGTGAGTTTTATGTTACAGATTAAATTTGCAGGTGACTTGGGAATCCCACCAAATGATGCATCCTACATTATGGTAGCAATAGGAGTAAGCAGCATGATTAGTTGTCTTCTCTTTGGAAAGATATGTGATAGTGAAAAAATTGACCGACTTTATCTTAACCAGGCATCTGTATTATCTGTAGGTAAGTGCTTCGCTTCTTAGTTTTATGATCCTGGGATCAAGTGTTTCTTATTTGAGGAATAAGAATCTTTTAATTATAGGTGTGTATTATGTGTGTGTTTTGGACTGTCCAGAAATGGAGAATTCTTGCAGGAGTAGTCCAAAACCACAAACATTTTCACCTATACATTAAACATAATGGCCAAAATCCTGTATCTTAGCATAGTAAATTGTACTAGATGCTGTGAATCATTGAATGAGCCACCTTCTCTGTAAGTTCCATTGATTCAAATGGTATAGTCCAGGGTTTCTCAACCATCCTCCCCATGTTCTTGGACTTAAATCCCCAGAAGTCCTGATCAGCAGGTGTGCAGACTTAGGCTTCTGGTAACTGAAGTCGCAGAACACCTGGAGGCCCAAGGTTGAGAAACCCCGGTAGTTTAACTGTGACTTACTATATCACAGTAAATTGTAGTTAGTGCCAGCCAATTTGAATCACTGGAACTTACAGAAGCAAATCACTGAATCCACTTGATTCAGTGGACCTATTCAAATGTGGTACACTATGCTAAACAAAAATATTTTGGCCATTGTATCAATAAATGCCAGCACTACCAAAAAAACAAAACAAAAAATCACTTTCCCTTCAAAAAAAGAGCTTTGTTCAGCTTACAACCATGACCGAAGTAAATGATATTCTCTTTTTTTCATGCTGGTCCAGCTAGAGGTTGTCTTTGTGGCTATCACCAGAGACTGAAGCATTATTAGAAAAGATGTGGCACATTTCACTTACTAGTTGCAAACTCAAAACTCTTAATGTGGACTTTCCTCAACAAACTGAGTTGGCATATTAATTACTAATAGATGTCAGAAAATTGACAGGGCAGATGGCATTGATACTGTGTTTGTCTTCTAAGCCTTATAGGCAGTTAAATAGGGTGTCCAGTATACTAAAAACAAGCCAGACTCTGGCAGGGGGAGCATGAGGGAAAACAGCTGACTAAATTAGATCTTGGACAGAGCATGTTTCCCCAAATCCAGAGAACTGACTCAGGGACTGCAGTCTCTTCAGGACCATGGAGAGCAATCCTGCTACAAAGATTACAGTACCTTGCCCTGACACAAACTGGCCAAGCTATAAAATTGTGTTAGTTGCTAGTCCAGGACATAGAGCAGGGGTTCTCAACCTTTCCATACCATGGGCTCGACCACGCCCAATCAGGCAGCTGAGCAGGCTGGACACGTGGGTTCCTCTTGCCATATATGCTGCCATAAACCATGATGGGTGTGTTTGCGTATGCGCGGGCACGTTTACGGCTGTTGTAAACGCATCCGATCCTGCCTCTGGGGTCGTCACCGCAGACTGGACGATTTGCCACCATGGCCAGGTCCAGCCCACTGGCCATAGGTTGCAAAGCCCTGACCTAGAAAAACTGACTGGAAAGCCTTTTAAAGGGCCAGTGTTCTTTTGTGTAGATACTGGTCTTTCAAGAATTCACTGGTTCATGATTTCCAAGACTTTTCACTGGAAACTATGAGATCCACTTTATGGCATCAAATGGTAACATTACTTCCCAGGGGCAGGGTGGACAGTGCAAGATCTCAGGATGAGGGATTCAACTGAAATTCTGATGACAGATTATGACGCCTACCTTAGTTCACTGCTGGTAGAGACCTCAGTTCTTTGAGGATGTTCCACCTTATATTGCAACAACAACAACAATAATCCTGTAAATGTGTTAAATTGTCAACCTCAGACCTGGTTTTTAAACTGCTGGGATACATGCATGTTTTAGGATGTCAACATCATACACAGATGAACTTTTGGAACTAAACCACAACCAGAATTTTTAGATGTTTTTGCCTTTACTTGGTAGCTTCTACTAAATGGCACTAAGTATTCAGCAGTGGTAGCATTCTTACCTGGTGGGAAACAGTGTAGGAAAACTTCACAATTAAGGTAAAAATTAAGGTAGAAATGAGTAGAAAAAATGTTTTTCTGGGTCATAAGGAGAATTTTAACAATGCAAAGTATTTACCATCCAGGTATGTAAAAGGATTATGTAAATTAATAGGTATACCTTTAATTTCTAAAATGTTTGTACTGAAATTAGGAAAATTAAGTAATTCATCTATCCAGGTAATAGACAAAGGATGAAATCCCATTGGATGTGATTTAAAAACCTAAATGGTAAATACTTTGCATTGTTAAAATTCTCCTTATGACCCAGAAAAAATATTTTTTTCCTACTCATATAATACGTGTTGAACAAAACTTACCAATTTTTACCTTAATTGCACAACAGGAATGATTTCATTGGCAGTGGCATGTTGTCATTAATGAAAGGCTCCCTTTGTGATTGCTGAGTGCATGCAACTGGGTAGTGGCAAATAATCATACCTTTTTTGGGACAAAACCCTCCATGCTTCTATAATTTTATTTATTTATTTACAATATTTCTATAATGCCTTCCTCACCACTAGGTGACCCAAAGTGGTTTACAGTACAGACTAAAACATCAGTTAAAAACATCAGCTAAAAAACCCTATCTAGAACTAATTAAAACATAGATAAAAACTATCTAGGAAACCACCCTAGACCCTCCCCAACCCATTAAAAAAGGACAGGACAGCCAATCAGAGCAGTTAACAAAACTCCCAGACAGGCTACATGAGCCAGTGAGATTGGGCCATGGCGCCAGTCATGCCCCACATCCGCTGGCATAACCATGTTTTCAGCACCTTTCTGAAGGGGAGCAGCTCTGTCTGGAGGCGAAGTTCAGGTAGCAGGAGGTTCCACTGGGCCAGAGTGAACACTGAGAAGGCTCTCCTCCTGGTCCTAATCAGGTGTGCTTCTTTGGTTGGTGGAACCACTACCAAGCCCCTCCGATCTGCTCTCGTAGGATAGGTAAAAAACCTTGGGGTGACACGGTCTCTTAAGTATCCTGGTCCACTGCCATGAAGGGCTTTAAAGGTCAAAACCAGCACCTTGAATTGCACCTGGAGGCACCCTGGCAACCAGTGCAGCTCATGGAGCAGTGGCGAGGTATGGGCATAATGCCCACAACCCATCTCTACCTGGGCAGCCGCATTCTGGACCAGCTGTAGCCTCCAAATGGTCATCAAGGGCAGCCCCATGTAGAGCACATTGCAATAATCCAGACCGGAGGTGACCAGAGCGTGAGTAACTGCGAGGAAGGAGTCCTGTTCCAGGAGCGGGCATAATTGGCGGATGATATGAAGTTGCATAAAGGCTCTCCTGGCCATGACTGCCACCTGCTCTTTGAGCAGTAGTCGTGAGTCCAGGAGGACTCCCAAATTACGCACCGGGTCTGTCTGAGGCAATGATGCCCCATCCAGCACCAAAAATGGTAGCTACCGGGATAATGTGGGGCCCCAAACCCACAGCAACTCAGTCTTGCCAGGGTTCAGCTGAAGCTCGTTGTCTCCCATCCAGACCCTAACAGCCTCCAGGCACCTGGTTAGGACTCTAACTACTTCACTCGGGTTCCCATGGGCCAAGATATATAGTTGGGTGTCATCAGCGTACTGATGATACCTCACCCCATAGGAACGTATGATCTCACCCAGTGGTTTCATGTAAATGTTAAATAAAAGAGGCGAGAGTACCAAGGCTTGTGGCACCCCACACTGGAGGGGCATAGGGCTGGACAACTCGTCCTCCAAGGACACCAACTGGGTCCGGCCCTTCAGAAATGAGGAAAATCAGGACAACACAGTGCCCTGGGCCCCCAGTCCTCAGAGCCGTCCCAGAAGGATACTGTGGGCAATGGTATCAAAAGCCACTGAGAGTTCAAGAAGAGCAAGAACAGAGGGGTTGCCCCTGTTTCGCTTGTGCCAGAGATCATCCATGAGCATGACCAATGCTATCTCGGTACCATAACTGGGCCTGAATCCTGACTGAAACAAGTCCAGATAATTTTATGCTCCATTTGTTCCTCGACTATGAGTATAACAGCTTCTAATCTAACTACTTATATTAGGGATAGCCAAGAGGTAGCCTTGCACATCACATGTAATCTCCAAAACCATTTCTGTTAACTCCAGTACTTTTAGGACTCCACTCTCTACTTTTAATTCTTATTCATTCATTTATTCATTCATTCAGTACAAGAATTAATGGCAGCATTCTGTTTATGCATGGGCACATTTTGCTTCCACTTCCAGGAATGGCAAGGGTGGCATGAGCCAGATGAATTGGTGTCGGGGGCCAGGGCCAGCCTGCGGGCCATAGGTTGCAAATGCCTGGTTTAATACATAACTACTGTATTAAAAATTAAAGCAATGACATTAAATAGGAATAGAACTGGCATATGAGTCTCTCTGGTCATTCCCCTCCTCTTAAGCCCTGTTTCTTTCGGAGAGTAGCTCTTCAATGGCCTTTGGGCTGAGATTGCTCATCTCTGAATTGGACACATGACCAGCAGTCATGTCAACAGCATTTTGAGGGATCACTTTGTTTTCTTTGTACATGTTTATTCTGAGGAGTGAGTGTCTGTGTGTATGCGCGTGCACGTTGGTAACTTTGTTTGGGATGATAGCAAACTTAAAATGAATGCTTTTACTGTGTTAATGTTTAAGAATGAAAACTACAGTGGCCATTAGTTTTATGAAGGACTAGCAATTGCTACCCGGCTTCACCAGTCGGGTCACTTGGGCCCTGTGGAGAGGGAAGGTGACTGCCAGGCTGCTCTTTCTGACTGGGGACGCAGAGATTGCAGAGAGACTCAATGAATTCTTTGCTTCAGTATTCACTGAAGAAGACAGAGACCACATGCCCAAAACAGAGCGTATCTTCGTAGGGAGGGAAAGCGAAGAATTAAGCAAGATAGAAATAACCAGGGAGGAGGTCCTTGCATGTCTTGTTAAGCTAAACACTAACAAATCACCAGGACCAGATGGCATCCATCCACGAGTTCTCAGGGAACTTAAAGATGAAATTGCTGATATCCTAGCCAAAATATATAATCTTTCCCTCAAATCAGGCTGATGACTGGAAGGTAGCGAATGTAACACCAATTTTCAAAAAAGGATCCAGGGGTGATCCAGGAAATTACCGACCTGTCAGTTTGACATGTGTCCCAGGTAAAGTGATGGAAGCCATCCTAAAAGATAGAATTAATAGGCACATAGAAGAGAAGGCGCTGCTAAAGGAGAGCCAACATGGCTTTTACAAGGACAAATCATGCCTCACTGTTGGAATTTTTTTGAGAGTGTCAACAAGCATGTGGATAAGGGGGATCCAGTTGCAATGGTTATCTGGACTTTCAGAAGGCTTTTGACAAGGTCCCACACCAAAGGCTCTTGAATAAACTTACCAGTCATGGAATAAAGGGACAGGTCTTGTTCTGGATCAGCAACTGGCTAAGGGACAGGAAACAGAGGGTGGCACTAAATGGACACTTCTCCAAGTGAAGGGAAGTAAAGAGTGGGGTCTCCCAAGGTTCAGTACTGGGACCCCTGCTTTTCAACCTCTTCATAAATGATCTAGAGGTAGGAGTAAAAAGCAAGGTAGCCAAATTTGCTGACGACACTAAATTATACAGGGTAGTGAAAACTGTGAGAGATTGTGAGGAGCTCCAGAAGGATCTCTTGACACTGGGGGAGTGGGCAAAACAGTGGCAAATGAGCTTCAACATTAGTAAGTGCAGAGTGATGCATGTTGGGGCAAAAAACCCCAATTACATTTATAAACTGATGGGGTCTGAACTCTCTGTGACAAACCAGGAAAGGGACCTTGGTGTCCTGGTGGACAACTCAATGAAAGTGTCAACCCAGTGTGCCTCAGCAGTGAAAAAAGCAAACTCAATATTAGGGATCATTAGGAAGGGTATAGAAAATAAGTCAGCAAGTGTCATTTTGCCTCTTTATAAATCTATGGTGAGGCCCCATCTGGAATACTGTGTACAGTTCTGGTCGCCATACCTCCAGAAGGATATTATGGAGTTGGAGAAAGTGCAGAGGAGGGCAACCAGAATGATTAGGGGACTGGAACACCTTCCTTACCATCTGAGGCTGCAACGGTTGGGCCTCTTCACTCTTGAACGACGGCGTCTAAGAGGTGACCTGATTGAAGTTTATAAAATCATGCACGGTGTGGACAAAGTAGATAAGGAAAAACTGTTTTCCCTATCACACAACACTAGAACTAGGGGACACTTGATGAAACTTTTGAGTACTATTTCTCAAACAAATAAGAGAAAGTACTTTTTCACCCAGAGGATTACTGGTCTATGGAACTCCCTGCCAGAAGAAGTGGTGACAGCTGTCAGTCTTGACAGCTTTAAGAAAAGATTAGACAAGTTCATGGAGGACAAGGGTATCAATGGCTATAATTATGGATACTTAAGGACAACCTCGGGGTTGGAGAGATAGGCAAGATATCTCTCAATGCCATTTCCAGGGAATCCTAAGCAGGTAAAGGCATCTCCTTGGGAATACCCTGAAGAAAATGGTGAGCCACTGTGTGAGACAGAATGCTGGACTGGATGGGCTGTGGCCTGTTCCAGCAAGGCTGTTCTTATGTTCTTATGTCCCCGGATGGATAGCAGGCTGTCAGCAGGCAGGGGTCCGTCAGGGATCACTGGCTGCCACCTCTGCATTTTCCCTTTCACTGTTTCAAGGACAGGCTTGAAACAGCGGAGGGGAAATGGCGATGGCAAGAGCTGTCAGTCTCGGCTGAGGGTGGGAGGGATGGCAGAGCAGAGGCAGTGCCTACAGCGACGCCTTGCCCAGCCGCGTCTTCAGGCAGTGTGACTGAGGGCGAGAGGGGTGGCAGGGCAGTGGCAGTGCCTATGGTGCCGCCTCGCCTGGCTGTGTCCTCAGGTGGTGTGGAAGGGGCGGCAGGCAGACTGTTCCTTCAGCCCGGGCTTTGTCTGCCTCGGTAAGGCAGGGCCATGAGCTGTATTGGGCAGCGCTGGCTTGGCGGTTTTCCCCCCATGCGTGCTGGTTGACCCGCCTCCTCTGCGCTCCGGCTGTCCTGCCTGATTGGCTGAGGCATGCCGCGGCGTGGAGGACGCTGGGATTCATAGGGATTTTTTTCCGTTCACATTCGTGGGGCATTGGCCTCACTCTCGGCTTCCGGACCTTTGCGGGGATGATGTCCGGGAATTAAGGTAAGTGTGAATGGCACATTACGGGATAGGCTGCACGTGTGTGGAAACGCATTCCATACACGCACGTCCACCTCCCTTCCTTATAGGTTAAGATGCTTTTGAAACCCCACATGGCTATTAAAATCTATTGGTATGGATGTTTATAGTCATGGAGCAAATGGTGAAGATAACTGAAGAAGTATGTGGGGTGTTTTTCTAAAAAAGGGTATGATTTTTGACAACCGTCCTTGCTGCCACTAGCCAGTGTGATGCTGCGGGGGAATTTTTTTTAAAAGGAGACTACAACTGCCAGAATTCCCCCATGATCATAGGCAAGTTTTAAAAAAGGTAAAACATCAACCCCTGGCTAGGCTAAATGGAAATTTATGTCCCAAACTGCTTAAGAAACTGTCTTGAGTATAGATAGAAATGTTCTGTGTAGCATTAAGGAAGGGTTGCTGATGTTTGTGGTTAAGAGATTTTTGTGTGTGCTTACAATACCTGCATTTAGACTGATATCTCAACAGCAAACATTTGACAGAACAGCAAACATTTGTTCATATAAATCAAAACCAATGCCCTACATGGTAATTTTCTATTTTATTTTTCAGGTGTAGTGTATTTTATGATTCCATACTGTACAAACCTTGCTTCTTTAGTAGCAATTTGTTCTCTCCTGGGATTTGTGGATGCAGGAAACTATGTTCTCCTACCTGTCCTTACTTTTGATCTGATGGGGGAAGAAAAAATGCCGGTTGCTTGGGGATTTATGATGACCGTAAATGCAATTAGTTGTTTTGGACCACCCTTTGCAGGTAAACCAAAGCAACATGCATACATTGTTTTTATAAATATTTTTAACTATTAGCACAGTCAGAGGTGCTATTTCCATTATGTTTCAGCATGGAGTACTCTTATATTGCTTATATTGTCCATCCTATTTAAGAGCAGTACTGTATGTTGAAGGGTGGGTGGGTGAAGAGTATTATCAATTTTTAAATTTTTGTGCATTTGTCACTGTAGCATGTGATGTGCAGAAGCATAATTGGGCATAGAAACAAAATGCACATTTCATGTGTGCTTTATTGTAATGAGAGTTTGTCTATCTCGGTTCTACATTATAGGAAAAGGTGGAATAAAATTGCTGCTTGATAAAGACAGTGTGTAGAGTAACACTTTTTGTCTTTTATTTCAGGAGCAATGTATGACATATATGGCACTTATACCATTGGCTTTGTAGTCACTGGGCTTGGCAACATTGCAGCAGCCGCTATACTTGCTTTTATTCCATGGCTGAAAAGAGCATCCAAACAGTCAGGAAAAAACTACCTTAATGCTTCTGTCTGTGAAATAACAAGGACCATTGTTCCATGGCAATCACCAAGTCCTTCATTAGGGGTGAATACCATTGTTCTAGAATCTATATGTTTATTCTTAACAAAATAGCTGTAGTTTTTTTTTTTTTTGCCATAGTATCCTGTATCAGTTGAGGGTGACACTACACTGAGAAGCTGCATTAGAGTGATTCAACTGCTGCAGGCTTTATTTACAGTCTCTTCTATGATTGTATTCAGTTTAGCTCAGTGATGGCAAACCTTGGTACTCCAGATGTTCTTGGACTTCAATTCCCAAAAGCCCAAGCCCCCGTGAAGCCACACAAATGGGTTTACTGTGATTCATCCAGCCCACGTCGCCCTCATTGCGCCCGGAAGTGGAAGTAAAATGTGCCCATACGGGGCATCTTTTTAAGGACTTACCATAGTTTGCTTTGATCCACACAATCAAAGACTTTAGCACAGTTAATGAAGCAGAAGTAGATGTTTCTTTGGTACTCAATTGCTTTCTCCATGACCCAACAATTTTGGGCAATTTGATCTCTAGTTCCCCTGCCTCTTCAGAACCCAGCTTGTATTTCTGGCAGTTCTTGATCCACATAGTGCTGCAGTCTAACATGTAGGATTTTGAGCATAACCTTGCTAGAATATGAGATGAAAAAAAATGTATGATAGTTTCAACATACTTTGGTGTTGCCCCTCTTTGGAATTTGTACTCCAAGACCAAACTGACCTTCTCCAATCCTGTGGCTACTGCTGCATTTTCCAAATTTGCTGGCATATCAAGTGCAGCACTTTAATGGCATCATCTTTTAGGGCTTTAAATAGCTCAATTGGAATGCCATAATCTCTACTAGTTTTGTTGTTAGTACAGTAATACTTTCTATGGCCCACTTGATTTCACACTCCAAGATGTCTGGCTTGAGGTCAGCAATCACACAATTGTGGTTGAAAGGGACTTTCTTGTACAGTTCTTCTATGTATTCTTGCCACCTAAAAACATTCCCTTAATTTTTCAAATTTCCTTGAAGAGATCTCTAGTCCTTCCCCTTCTGCTGTTTTTCTCTATTACTTTGCACTATTCATTTAAGAAAGCCTCCTTATATTTCCTTGCTGTCCTCTAGAAATCTGCATTCAGTTTTGTGAATCTTTCTCTTTCACCTTTGCTTTTTGCTTTCCTTCTTTACTCCGCTATTTGTGAAGCCTCATCAGACAGCTACTTTGTTTTCTTACATTTTTTTTCTTTAGGTAAAAATAAAGGTCTCCCTTGCTCAAAAGCCAGTCATATCCCACTCTAAGGTTCAGTTCTTATCTCTGTTTGCAGCCAAAGAGCCAGTGCTATCTGCATCTGCAGATGTTTCCATGGTCATGTGTCAGGCATGACTATAGACACCAGAGCACATGGAATGCCGTTACCTTCCCCCCCAAAGTGGTATCTATTTATCTACTTGCAATTTCTTGCTTTCTAGCTGTTAGGTTGTCAGGAGATGGGACAGAGACGGGAGGACTCTGGTTTTGAACTGCTGACCTGTTGACCTTCCAGTCATCAAGTTCAGTGTCTTCAGCCATTACTTTTTCTTTGGGATGTTTCTAACTGTTTCCTCCTGTACGATGTTATAAATCTCCATCCATAGTCCTTCAGGCACTCTGTCAAGTCTAATCGCTGCAATCTATTCTTCACCTCCACTGTATATTCACAAAGAATGTGAGGTTATAACTGAATGGCCTAATGGTTTTCCCTACTTTCGTCATTCTGAGCCTGAATTTTGCTTTAGGAGCGCATGATCTGAGCAACAGTCAGCTTCAGGTCTCTTTTTTATTTACTGTATAAAGCACCTCCATTTTGACTGCAGAGTACATAATGAATCTGATTTTGGTGTTGGTCATCTGGTGATGCCCATGTGTAGAATCGCCTCTAAGGTATTTGGAAGAGGGTGTTTGCTATGACCAGTGCATTCTCTTCACAAAACTAATAGAGTTTTGTGAAGAGAATGCACTGGTCATAGCAAACACCCTCTTCCAACAACCTTGTCCCTGTACTCCAAGGCCAAACTTGCCTGTTATTCCAAGTTTCACCTGTCTGTCTTGGGTGGCCCTACATGGCATAGAATAGAGATGGAGAAACTTGGCACTCCAGCTCTTCTTGAACTTCAATTCCCAGAAGCCCTGATCAACAGGAGTGCTGACTTGAGCTTCTGGTAATTGAAGTCCAAGAACACCTGGAGTGCCAAGGTTTGTGATCATGTGCATCGATCATAGCTTCATCAAACCACAAAAGTCCACTCACCACAGCAAGGCAACAATCTTTTTTTTTGGGGGGGGAGCAGGGGGAACCAACTAGCCCAATTTAAAACAATTTGAAAACACATCAAAACATGGGGCATTAAATACAGCACTACCAACATTAGGAGTCAATTCTAATGCTCATGACTGGAGTGGGAGAGTTATGAATTTTAGGGTTAAATACTTCCTTGCTCAAATTGCAAGGTGCCAAGAGATCTATAATTGCCTGTTGCGCATAAATTTATCTGTGGCAGTTTTGTGACTTGTTTCTTGGCACACTATTTTTCTTGTGTTTGGTAGCCAGAGGGCTTTTTGGGTCTAGTGGAATTTATGAGGGTGGTGGTTTCCTGGGTTGCATTCCTATCCATTCTTAGCACTAAAGAAAGTGCTCTTAATTTTCTTCATACCTGAGGATAACAATGATAATGGTGGCAAGATATGGTAAATTTAATTATATTTTTCTGCCTCAAATAATTATTTATATCCACTTCCTGTAACAATGTCTTTTCTTTTTTTCACAGAGTCTCACTTCCTCATATACAAAATCTATGATGAGTCCTGAAGTCAGCACATCACTATTTTCAAAAAGATTTAGTATGAAATCACTGAAAAGCATACTGAAGTCAGAGCCAACCTCTGCTAGAGGCTCAATTTCAGAACGTGGGGCTAGAGGTTCGATTTCAGAACATGGAACTCCAGCACCCACAAGAAAATCAGAGGGAGCCAGTTTCTTGCCTACTGAACAGACAGACATTAAGGCAGCTGAGCAAGGGGAAAGTAGAGTCAGTGTGAGTGCTGCTGAGTCAGAGACGTTGCTTCAGAAAATCACTTCAGAAAGCTTTCTCCCCCCAAAAGAAGAAGGTGTCACATTCTTACATGATTATGCTGGCCGTCAAGAGCAACTACATGCAAGTACAACTGAACTAAGGTCACTGGAAGAGATGACCATACCAGAGGAAGAAGTCCCTCAGCCTCCAGGATCCATAAAACAAGCAGAACACCTTCCCCAAAGGAAAGAGGTGGGTTTCATAGATGAATACAATGAAGATGAGGAGGTGGTGGAAGATATTGAGAGTATAACTGATTTGATATCAGATACAAGAAAAGAGTCCGAACATCCTCGTGTGACTTTCTTTGATGAAGTTGGTGATGATAAAGAAGAGCATCCCCACAGAAAAGAAGATGGAGTAGCTTCCATAGATGAATGGGATAGTGATGAAGACATTTTTGAGAGTGCAACAGATCTATTGCCAATACAAGCACATGCTAGACACAAAGAGCAAATGTCTTCTGTTCCTCATAGAAAGGAAGATGGTGTGGCCTTCTTAGAAGATTATGACAGTGAGGAAGATGAGCATCCTGAAAGTACCTCAGGTGATCAGCCAATGCTACCATCCTTTAAAAGTGAAGCTTCAGGATACGCAAAACATACAGGGCAAATGCCTGCTACTCCCCACAGAAAAGAAGATGAAGTAATCTTCATAGATGCATATGATAGTTACGAAGACATATTGGAGACTGCAGAAGATTTAATGCCAAGACAAGGGATACTTAAACAACACACTCCAGCACATGCTAGGCACCAAGAGCGAATGCCTTCTGTTCCTCATAGGAAAGGAGATGGTGTGGCCTACTTAGAGGATATTAGTAGCGATGAGCTAGAGGAACTTGAGACCACAGCAGCGCTGAGGCCAGCAAAAGATGTAGCCAGATCAGGAGATGCACTGGTAGAAGATGGAGCTTCAGCATCTGTAAAAAGGAAAGAATATATTCCAATCACAAAAGAAAGTAACAGGAAATTTGCTGGTGCTCAAGATAGGAAAGAACAATCAGAAGGGGAATGATAAAAAATAATATAAAATATCAATGAAATCTGATCTGTTACATATTCAAATACTTTGCTAGTAATTACTTTAGTCTGTTATACTGTATCCTTCTTTGATGACTGAGAGAATAGTAGTTATCAAACATTTCTTCCCAAAAGCATCACTTCCAGTTTTAATTGTTTTTGTAATAGAAATGTGCAATCAAATTGATAATGACTGGATTCTAAGTATAGATTTCAGGTATTTGACAGATTTCTTTTAATTTAAAGAAGCCTTTGGGATGTTATCCTTTCATAGCCAAATTGGCTTGTTGTGTTGAAAGTGGGGGGGGGGAGGGGAATTTATATAAATGTATAAATTATTTATTATATTTGATAATAGAACTAGTTGTTTTCTTCTGCATTGGATGTTTTCTTTGATAGTATAATATTTTATTGGCCTAGGTTAAGTACATTATTGTTAAGGGGTTGAGTAAAAATGCATAATAGATGGTTGTCTTTATTTTTAGGGTGTTGTATAAATATGGTCAGCAGTCCAATAATAAACACAACATTAAAAAGTGATTTGACATCTTTCTATGTCATCTTTCTATAAAATTTGAAGGGGAGGCATTTGTATGTGGAAAATAGAGAGGGCTAGGAAAAGCTGACTCAGGAAGATCCTTGTGAAAAAGAATGGATAAAACAGAGATATTACAAGACTAGGATCCAGAGAGAGACAGCAGAAATCAAATGCATCCATCTGTTGGATACTCATCACAGAGGTTTGAATATTAGCCACGGGTTTCTGGGAGACAAATTTGATACACAGAATGGTCTTACACTGGCACTTTAGCCACAGACCTGAAATTTAGCCACAATTTAATGCAGATCATTTCGTCTATTTAGCCACAATCTAGTACTGCGAATTGATATTTTCAAAAAATATGCTTTTATATCTCTAGTCCAGTGCATACCTGTCAAGCGCAGCTTCGGACAATACGGGACCTGCACAGAAGGCTTCTGCGTAGAACCCTTCTACGCATGCACAGAAGGCTTCTGCGCATCCCCTTCTGCGCAGAGGGGGATGTGCAGTAACTACTTTCCCCCACCATCAAATTACGGGATGGCGGCGGCTCCGGACAGGAAAGTAGAAAAAGCGGTGCTGAATTACGGGAAATCCCAGCCAATATGGGATAATTGACAGGTATGGTCCAGTGGGTATTCCCTACAGGGCTCTCTCTCTCTCTGTGTGTGTGTATGCGCACGCACTTTGTGTTTATTTTTATTTCTACAACATTTCACTGAATGTTTGTGTTTATTTTTAGCATTAAATTATGAGTAGACTTTTTGTTGGATAATGGTAGAGGAGATGTTGGCTGGTTTAGTGTAGGGGAACCAAGACACCGGGACAGCCGAAGAGCTGGCTTAACACAACTTTATTACATGCTGGTCAGAGGGAACATGAGGTAATGGCGGATGAACAGCTCAATATATATGGTGGCTATACATTTGAATGTGGCTCCTTGGCAGTCTATTGGTTGCTGCCCACGTGACGTCATTGTGGGTCACGCCCTTCTTGTCCAGGTGAAGGTGGTGGCGGGAATCTTCCCGCGCTGTTGTTCTTAGGTGAGTCTGGGCTAATGAGCTGGACGCTCGCTACTGCCATCTAGTGGTCACTAGCTCGCGTCCTATTAGGGTTACAGTGATGCAGCTGAGGGTTATCATGTTACAAGTAGAAAGGACACATTGGTTACACATGTATAGGTACATTGTATAAAGGTACAGTGTTTGAGAACACAACAGCTGGCATGATGGTTTCTTTCAAATGAGATGGGGCAGATGTGATGATAAAAAACTTGGGAATTGCTGTTCTAGGTGAACTGGGCTTCCTGTCAGTGGCATCTGATGCTTATTGTGATGGGTGAGGCAGAAGGCACACCACAGGTGGGATGATGCTGGGTAGCAGGCAAGAGGTTGTCTTCATAGTATTGCTTTGAGGCTATTAAGCTAATAAACACGTTCTTTATATATACAGTATATAAATTTTATTTTAATTTTCAAAACATAAAGCAAAACAAAAAAGGAAAAAGAATACACACACATATAAAAACAAAGCAGAATAAAAATGCATCAAAATTAGCTTGATACAATAAGCAACTACATTTAACAGTTGACTCGTGCACCCTCCACCCTCTGGATCTTTTCTTCTATTCCACAAATCTCAATTCTCAATTTTAAGTTTAATATACCTATCCCTATTTCCAAAAACTGATACTTTCTTTACCAGGTCTGAAACCTTTAGATTTTATGGATACATAGTCAATAAAATCTTCCCATATCTGTGAAAATTCATTCTACATCATCATTCCCTTTTTTATTTTTAATTCACATGTCAGCTTTTCATTCAAGGCTATATACCATACTGTATTTCTTTATACCACTCTTCTAAATTTAAGGAGGTGCATACTTTTCAATTCTTTGCTATCAACAATCTCATAGCTGTTGTCATAACTGTAATCAATTCTTTCTTATATTTGTCAGTTGATGTTAATGCTTTCTTTGCTATTCTAAGCCATATACTTAGACTAAGCCATATTCAGATGTTTTGCTGTTAAAGTATATGCTCAGCAGGAGGAGCACATAGGCAGTTCACTCCTCCCCATCCTATGGTAAGAAGACAGATGCCAGTGAATTCCCTAGAGCAGTGATGGTGAACCTTGGCACTCCAGCTGTTCTTGAACTTCATTTCCCAGAAGCCCTGATCAGCAGGGGTGCTGACTTGGGTTTCTGGTAATTGAAGTCCAAGAACACCTGGAGTGCCAAGGTTAGCCATCACAGCCCTAGAGACATGGACCAGGCTGGAAGTGGAGAAGTGAATCCCAACAAAATGAGTTTCAACAAGCAAAAATGTAAATTTGTGTACTTAGGTCTTTGTAGATTACAAACTAAGCGTGAATCAGCATTGTGATATGACAGCAAGCAAAAAGCCCATCATAGTCTAGGCTCCATCAAACAAAGGATAGTGTCCAGATCAAGGGTAATGATAGTATTATTCTACTCTGCTTTTGTCAAACCTCACCTGAAATAACATCTCCTGTTCTGGACACTACATTTTAAGAAAGATATTGAACAATTGGAATTTGTCCAGTGGAAGGCCACCTGGATGACAAAAGCTCTGGAAACCAAGACCTATGAAGAACAGTTTAGGGGAATGGGCATATTTAGCCTAAAGAAAAGAAGGCTGAAGGGTGATATGACAGCCATCTTCAAACATTTTAAGCACTGTCATGTGGAAGACAGAGCAAGCTTGATTTCTCCAGATTCGGAGAGTATTGCACTAATTGGTGGCAGGTATAGGAAGATATGCCAGTTTGTCTGCTTCACCTGGGCTTGGCTCAGAGTATGGTACTGATGCCAATGTTATCTTTAATGGCATAAAAGGGCTGTGGTAGCTCTTCTTGTTAACCAGAAGCTCTCTTTGGCAGCCAGAAGACCAGCAAGTTGGCAGTTCAAGACCTGGGTATTGCATGACGGTTTGAGTGCCTGTCTCTGTCCCAACTCCTGCCAACCTAGCAGTTCAAAAGCAAGAAACTGCAAGTAAATTAATAAGGACCACCTTGGTGAGAAAAGATCTTGGGGACATGAAAGGAGCCTCATTCAGGCATCCCCTGAGTGGAGTTTCTCCAGCAAAAATCCTTTCAACTCAGAATAATTTCTGACACTAAATTATTATTATAATGGCATAAACAGCAGCAGCAATGCAGATTCATGAATGGGAAGGAAATAGAAGAATGGACAGAACCTCTGCTCCTGTACTTTCATTGAGGTAGCCACTCACTCCCAATTAAAATTGCCTTTAAGGCAGATTGTTATGTTGATGGTGGATGGCATGTCATTGAAGAGAGACCATGGTTGGCAGGCGCCTGTGACCAAAGGGAGGGAAGCCCTGGAAATTATTGCCCAGATGGAGAAAAAGACCAAAGTGCTGAAGATTATTAATGACTCTGGATTTGAGTGGGCTATGGGTAGCTGAAGGTGATGCTGCTGGAGGAAGTAATGGAGCCAGGTTGCATCCCATGCATCTACATAACAACCCTCCTCTAGCTCAAAGCACTTCATTAGCCCTTGAACATCACTACAATAAACGAGATTTCCATCTTTGGAGAAAAACTGAGTGAATTCTTTCTCTTTGTGCCTGTACCACAAAAATGATGTTCCAGGTGACAGCAGGTTTGTATTTGATAGTCTTGACCCCAGCAATTTGGCCGAATCTTTGGAAAGGCCTAAATCTCAAACTAGGTCATTGAGCTCGTAGGTCATTGAGCTCGCTCTGAGAAAAATGTTGAGGTACCTCATCAACAGAAAAATCTGAGCTTGAGTCGTCCTGGGAAGGCAATGTGTCTCTGTCCTCCGAATCACTCAGGATATTATCCAAACTGGAAGGTGGGTGTGGAACTAGTATTTCAGAGTTATGAAGCACTGGACGAATAGCTGAATTAAGGTTTGGGTAAGATATCTTCTTTTTATTTTTGTGTATTAAAGCCTTTCACATCTACCAAACAGAAATAGCAGTCGGTAGTTTGGTTTTGCTGTTCACGCCACATTATAGGAATGCCAAAACGGAATGAGGTTTTCTTACCTTTAAACCACAAATGAAGATCTTCTTCGCACCTTCTACACACCTTATGAGGAGCTCATGCTTTGTCTTGATCCCCAAGTTTCAACTTGAAGTAGGCAAAATACACTTTCTTAACAAAATCACTTATGTTTCTTTGCTGACTTTTAATAGTGTATTCTCCACAAATAAAACAAAAGTTGTCCAGAGAAATAACACAACCTCTTGGAGCCATAATACATAACTAAAAACGAACACAGTCACGTTTGAATGCAGGATGTAAACTGAGAGTGGCTCATACAGCAACTAAGATCCTGAACTTATTTAGCATGTTGAAACATGATCAAATCTGACCATAGGCATGTTTATAATACCCCAGAGAACATGTCGAAATATGCTCAACCCAGCCAGTAAGATTCCTGGATATGTTCACCTTTCGCTACAAACAAAATAAACCTGTCAGGGCATGATCATCTGAGCTTCCTCACACCACTAAACCTACACTACGCCCAGTGGTGGGCTCCAAAAAAATTTACTACCACACTGTGAGCATGGTATGGTGGGTGTGGCCAGGGGGAAAGCCCTGCATTGCACCCAAATTAGGACTACTGTACTTTATTTCAAAACTTGGATGGGCATGGCCAGCCAGAATTTCTGCTATCAGTTCTGGCAAACTAGTGCAAACCTGCTGATGCCCACCACTGACTAGCCCCCCCCCCCCGGTCATTCCTCTTATTTTTTCTTTGCATTATTCTTCATTCTAGCACTAATAAATATTAAATGAAAGTTAGAATAATTTTGGATAGGGTTTTTAGACTCAAGAATAGGATATCAGATTTTGGGTTAAAGGCAAACTTCATGCTAAATTAAACCATAAACATGAGTTTTGCAAGAAAACTTGCAGAGATGATTTTTTTTTGTATTTTTCTCGGTTTCACTAAGTAAAAATCTATAAGAAACAGTAAAAAAAACCTATGCAGTTTTTTGGTTGCAGACCTGTGTAATCTCTCCTAGCAGAAATAACAATTTTCCCAAACCTACCGCTTGCCTGCCTTCTCTGCTGGGGTAAGGTGGGGGAGGGAAGCTGAAGCATTACATCTCCCAGTGTGGACTCTGAGCTTCCGATTCAATCTGCAGGCTCAATGACCCCCGGGGCTTTCTTCCAGATTGAAAGCATTGTTTTTCCATGGCCAAGTAGTCATGCCCCCATTTAGTCGCACAGTCGATTCTGACCCTTTGCAACCCCATGGACCACCACCCTCCAGGTACCTCTGTTCTCCACCATCCTCCTCAAACCATCCAGCTCTGTGCCCATGATACCATCTAGCCATCTCATTTTGGCCACCCCCTTCTTCTTTTGCCCTCCACCCTTCCCAGCATCAAGGCTTTCTCAAGTGAATCCTCTCTTCTCATTTGATGTCCAAAGTGCTTTAGCTTCATCTTTACTATTTGACCTTCCAAGGAGCAGTCAAGGTTGATTTCTTCTAAGATTAACTTATTTGTTCTCCTCGCTGTCCAAGGGACTCTTAAAACTCTCCTCCAGTACCACATCTCAAAAGCATCTATTCTTTTGTGCTCAGCTGTCCTAATGGTCCAGCTCTCACAACTATACATTACCACCAGGAATACCATTACTTTGACTATGCAAATTTTTGTTTGCAAAGTTTCTCATAGCTTGTCTCCCAAGAATCAGTCGCCTTTTTATTTCATGGCTGCAATCCCCATCTGAAGTGGTCTTTGATTCTAGGAAAGTAAAATCTGCCACTGCTTCTACTTCTTCCCCATCTATTTTCCAGGTATGACTTAACTCCGGAGTGGCTGGTTTTGCAATTACAGAAGCACGGGAAGTGGGGTGTGGGGTGTGTGAATCCCCCTGCTATCGTCAAAACCTTTGAAGTGGCAGCCGTTTTAGTCTGTGCAAGCATACAGTAGTTACTTTATAACTACTTTAGATATAAAATACAGTATTTTATATATACTTTATATATAAAAGTAGGGGGGTGCAACGATTCAAGTGGTTAAGACACTGAACTTGAAGACTGGAAAGTCGGGAGTTCGACTCCCGAGTGCTGCACCACAAAGCGAGCTCCCGTTTGTCCCAGCTCCTGCTCCTGCCAACCTGGCAGTTCGAAAGCAAGAAATTTCAAGGAGATAAATAGGCAATGGTCCACAGGGTCGCAAAGGGTCGGAATCGACTGAGCGACTGAACAACAGCAAAAATTAATAATAATAATAAATAGGTACCACTTCGGTGGGAAGGTAAACAGCATTCCTGCACTCCGGTGTCTAGGCATGCCTGCCACATATCCACGGAAACGTCTGCAAACGCAGATCGCGCTGGCTCTTTGGCTATAAACAGAGATGAGCACTGAACCCTAGAGTCGGATACGACTGGCTTCCGAGCAACGGTGGCCTTTACCTTACCTATCTAAAGTAGTTCGTCTATAACGATTTTTGTCTTTTTTTTTTTTTTGCTTTATATACGATCTGATACCCCTGCAATCGGTGGGCAGAAACCTATTTCTGCCGATGGCAACTTGTCCTATCGCTCCTCCTAGAAGAAAGCGGCGGCGCCACCGAGGCTTGGGGGGCTTGGGGGGCGGCGTGGACCGGGCAGGGCAGGGGCCGCTGGAGCCGTCGGTCGTCGTTAGGCGAGGACGCCGTGCCTCGACGGTGAGCCTTGGGAGGCGGAGGGAGGGCTTGGAGACCACACGAGCAGCCCTGGGG
Source organism: Bradypodion ventrale (assembly GCA_035047345.1). NCBI lineage: Eukaryota > Metazoa > Chordata > Lepidosauria > Squamata > Chamaeleonidae > Bradypodion > Bradypodion ventrale. The sequence goes on along the minus strand of JAWDJE010000001.1, from coordinate 85,946,449 downwards.
AGGCACGGCTGCCCCCCCAGCCCCCCCTCCGCCCAGCATCGCTCCCCTTCGAAGTGGCTGAAGTAAGTCGGCCGTCCAGCAAACCTCCCCGCCACCACCAACCCCAGACGCTACTTTTCCAAGGCAAGTCTGTTGCTTCCGCTGTTTACAGTTGCTGTGGCTACGACGATAGCAACTCTCTCTCTCTCTCTTGCTGTTTCTCTCAAATCCAGGGTGATATGAGAAGTTCTTCGTCAAATGCAGAGACAGTATCGAGTCAAGGTGAAAACGCTTGGATGAGTTATGAGTGCTAGGGTTGTCAGGGTTGGGGAATTGGGGGGGGGGGAAATCTTCGTTTGCCCCCAAATCCTGTCTCCTCATCGGTCAACCCTCTTTGTTTATGGTGTACATCAGGGGTGCCCAAACTACCTGGGGGCCGGATCTAGTCTCCGACGCCAATTCATCCAGCCCGCACCACCCTCGTCGCTCCTAGAAGTGGAAGTCAAGCGCGCCCGTATGGGGCCGTAGTTTGGGCACCCCTGAACCATGTGACAGGCAATCGGTGAAACCCATTGTTTCTTTAAATAACAAAGCCAAGTTTTTTTAAAAAAAACAAGGACTGACTATTGGGCATAAGCTTTTGTGGACACCCTTTTAATCAGATGTATGAAGTTGAAACCCTACCTAGAGTTTCTTGTTGATATACAGTATATCATGGGAAAATAAGATTAAAGGGGTGGGGTGGGGACTAATGCTGGCAAAGATGAATGCAGCAGGAGAAAATACCAGTTAGGAAATGGATCAACTGAATACTTTTCCTTGAAGCCCTTCTAAGTTTTGGTTTTGAGTCTGAAGACCTGAGCAGGCATCTTTAATAACGATACCTTTCGGAGGTAATTAATTTATAATGTTACCATAAATTTAAAGGGACTTGTCAGTACATAACAACAACATATAGCATAGTTGGTTAGGCTTTTGATTGAAAATAGTCAAGTAAGAGAGAAATTAAGTGCCATTTTTCTACATTTACTTGATGTTCCAATAGAGTTGGGGCTACCAATTCATTTGATGCTGCTATGTTACAAGACTCTCATTGTTTTACCTGTTCTTTCAAAATCGGAATTGTATGGCCACTTTCAACATCAATTGCTAAGTAGTGGTGGCTTAGATAGAATGGGTCTATGCCAGTTTTTCCCAACCTTTAGTTTTTGGACTTCAATTCCCAGAAGCCTAAGCCAATTCCGCAAAGCACTGATCAGCCAATGTACTGTACTGACTTAGGCTTCTGAGAACTGAAGCCCACCTGTGGTGTGTGCAGTCCACGTTGGGAACCACTTGTCTATGCCCTTGGCTAACACTACCAAATAGCATATAGGAATGTGTGTGTTGGTTATGCATGCAGGTGAGGGTTTGAAAAAGAAGCAAGTGCCTCTTCATGTTGTTTTGGAACCATATTTGGTGCTTCAAAAATGGCCTGATGCAGCTCAAACTAGCTTGGAGACCATTTGGTTAGACTGAGGTGTTGAACCCAAGCTGATAGCTGGAAATCCAAAGCTGTATTTATTTATTCACATTTATTAGCTACACACCTGTTGTGTTCTATGACTGTACCTTTTACAATGTATCCATTCACGTGTATCCAATGTAACCATGCTTGTGTAACATTATAACGAGCAGCTGCTTAACTGTAGCCCTTGCAATAGGACGCGAGCTAATGACCACCTGGTAGCAATAGCGAGCGTTCAAGCTCTCCTGGCCCAGACTCACCAGCAAACAACAGCGCGGGAAGATTCCCGCCATCACCTTCACCTGGACAAGAAGGGCGTGACCGTCCGTGACGTCACGCGGACAGTAACCAATAGACTGTCGAGGAGCCACATTCAAATGTATAGCCACTGTATATATTGAGCTACCCATCCGCCATTACCCCATGTTCCCCCTGGATCATCATGCAATAAACCTGTGTTAAGCCAACCTTTCGGCTGTTCATTGTCTTTGGTCCCATACACTAAACTGGCGACGATGGTGGGATATGGCTGCCCACGGGACCAAGACATGCGCTGGTTTCGAAATCAGGAGACCGGCAGACTGGGACATCTTCGAGATGGACTTCCAGGGAGCCCTGGTGGAATCCGAAGTCACGGATGAGGCAAAGAAACGGGCCATCTTCACTCGGATGCTGGGGCCAGACACCAAGAGAGTTTTGGTGGACCTGATCGCGCCGAGGAGGGCGAGTGAATTCAAGGTGAAGGAGCTCATGCACATGCTGCGTGAGTACTTCCGGCCCACGACGGCGATGTTCCCTGCTCAGAGCGCGTTTTGGAGGCGAGTCCAAGCGCCCGGGGAGACGGTCGCCGACTTCGCAGCGGCCCTGCGACTGGCGGCCGGCCCATGCAAATGGGAGAACGTAGAGATCACGCTGAGAGACTGCGTGCTGTGCGGCCTGAGGGATGCCGAAACTCAGCGCACATTGATGAACCGCGAGCCACCCCCCACATTGCAGGAGGTCCTGAAGGAGGCACAAGCCGCGGAAGCTACAAAGGCCGGGGTCCAGGAGCTCCAGGACTGGCGGCCAAAGACAGGCAAGGCAGAGACTTTGGTGCACGTTTCGGTGCACGCGGCCCGGCGAGTTTCGAAGTCGTCCGCGGAGAGCAGCGACGACGAGGACGTCCGGAAGGTACAGAAGGAAGGCCGGCGTTGCGACGGCTGCGGAGCGAACCACGACCGCGCCAAATGTCCCTTCAGAAAGGCCGAGTGTCACAACTGCGGCCGCCGCGGGCACATCGCCAAGGTCTGCAGGAAGCGGCGCGAGGCCCGGAAGAGCTCGAGAGACCGCGGGACGAGACCCAAGGACGGCACCCAGGCCACGAGGAAGCGAGACGGCGTGGGCCGCATCGCCGACGACAGCGAGGACGACGCACCGGTGTTCAGCGTGTCCGCGGGACACCCCCGTTACTTTGTTGAGGTACTAGTACAAGGGGCCCCCATTAGGATGGAAATTGACTCGGGGTCCTCATATTCCATCATTCCCCAGAAGGAGTTTCTGAGAATTGCCCCCCACGTGCGGCCCAAACTCAAAGCTTTGAGGTCCACGCTTCGGGACGTGCAAGGGAACTGCATTCCAGTGTTGGGGGTGGGGAATTTTCGGGTCCAATTTAAGAAACACGCCGCGACTCTCCCCCTAGTTGTTCTCAAAGGGGGGAATTGCAGCCTCCTCGGGACTCAATGGTTCCAGCCCCTGGGTTTGTTCATTGGGAGGGTGCACGCCGTTGCCGTTGGGACTGACCCGATACAGGAGGTCGAATTCCTAGGGTTCCGTGTCACTCCTGAGGGAATAAGGCCGTCCAAGTCTAAGGTAGCCGCCATCAAGCAAGCCCCTCGCCCCACCTCCAAGCCCGAGTTGCAGTCGTTCCTAGGGCTGCTGAACTTTTATCACTCCTTCCTTCCCCGGAAAGCAGCCGTGGCCGAGCCGTTGCACAGGCTACTTAAAAAGGACGAGGCATGGAAGTGGGGCGACCAGCAAGAGAGGGCATTCAGTGAGCTAAAGCAGCTTCTGGCGTCTGACGCCATCCTCACCCATTTCAACCCCAAGCGGCCAGTGGTCCTGATCTGTGATGCATCCCCGGTGGGGGTGGGGGCGGTGCTGTGCCACGTGCTGGAAAACGGGAGGGAGGCCCCGATAGCGTTCTATTCCAGGTCCCTGTCCCAAGCGGAGAGAAACTACGCCCAGACAGACAGGGAAGCATTAGCGATAATTGCGGGAACAAAAAAGTTCCACGACTTCCTGTATGGCCGCCCCTTCACAATCGTAACCGATCACAAGCCCCTGCTAGGCATCTTTACCACAGATAAGCCCATGCCACAGATCCTGTCCCCTAGGATGCTTAGGTGGGCCATTTTTCTCAACGCGTATCAGCACGCGTTAGTGTACAGGCCTGGGAGGGAGATCAGCCATGCGGACGCTCTATCGAGGTCCCCCCTTCCCCAAGAGAACAGCCACGTGGGCGGGGCGGAGCCAGACCATCAGGTGCTGATGATAGAAGTCCTCGACTCGCCCCCAATACTGCCCGCCGACATCGCCAAGGTGACCGGCAAGGACAACATTTTAGCAAGGGTTAGCTCCTGGGTGCAGAAAGGGTGGCCAGCGTCCTCCCCGGCAGCGGAGTTCGACCCATTTTTCCGAAAGAAGTTAGAGTTGTCCCTTGAGAGGGGGTGCCTTCTGTGGGGCCAGCGAGTAGTGATCCCGGCGTCCTTACGGCCGAGGATACTCAAACTCCTGCACGTCAGTCACCCTGGGATTGTGCGCTCCAAAGCCCTGGCACGGAGCTATTTCTGGTGGCCCCAGCTAGACGCCGACATCGAGCACATGGTCGGCACTTGTGAGCCCTGCCAAAGTTCCAGGCCAGAAGAAGCCCGCCTGCCTCACAGGGAGTGGGACGCGGCGAAGGGGCCGTGGTCCCGAGTTCATGTAGACTTTGCTGGCCCGTTCCGTGGGACGCTGTTTCTCCTTGTGGTGGATGCCTTCTCCAAGTGGTTGGAGGTCATTCCGGTTACAAGCACGTCCACGGCCACAACCATAAAGCATTTGCGGAGGGTCTTTTCCACGTTCGGTTTACCCGACACCCTCGTAAGCGACAACGCAAGTTGTTTCACGTCCTCTGAGTTCAGGGCATTCACAGAAATCAACGCCATTCGGCACATCACCTCCGCTCCTTTTCACCCTGCCACAAACGGCCAAGTAGAGCGCCTTGTGCGCACCACCAAGGACGCGCTGCGGCGCATGGGGCCCGGGGGCCTAAACCATCAAGTGTGTCAGTTTCTGCTAGGCTACCAAGTGACTCCCCTAGCGTCAGGATACTCCCCCGCAGAGCTGCTGATGCGCAGGAAGCTGACCACCATACTAACTAGGCTAGACCCCACGAGAGTAGAGGAAAAGGGGAGGAACATTGGGTTAGAGGACACAAAGAGTTTCGACGTGGGTGCCCCCGTGTATTGCAGGAATTATGCCAGCGCGGGTCCGGCCTGGGTACCGGGCGTCATCCTAGAGCGGACCGGCCCCGTCTCGTACCGCGTCGAGACCGACACAGGTCTGCTCTGGAGGCGGCACGCAGACCAGCTCCGGTGCAGGATCCCCGGCGAACAGGGCACGGACCGCGGGACACAAGACTCAGCGTTAGGGTTCTCCCCCACCCGTTCAGCCCAAGGGGGAGGAAAGGGGGGCCATGGGTCCCCACCAAGGGGGGAGGAAAGGGAATCTGTCCTCGTAGATATCTTGCGGGATCGGTCAGCAGAGAGAAGGGAAGCCGATCTCATAAATATCCCGCGGGATCTCCCCACAAATACGGATACCCCAACAGAGTTAGATTTTGATTTCCAGAACCGGGGAAGTTTTGTGGAGTGGTACCCCACCCGTCCAAGCGAGAAGAGGGGTTTTTCGTTAGCTCCGAGTGTCTCCGGTCTGCCCACAATGGAGTTTTTCCCTTCCCCCAAAACCGCCAAACCACGGCAAGCCTCTAACAAGTCTCCCTCTCCCGTTTCAGGACAAGGGACCAGGGAACGAGGAAGCAGTAGCGCCCCTGGGGCGGGTCAGCCCACATCGCGGCCCAAACGCGTTTGCAATAAGCCATCTTGGCTGAGGGACTTCGTCCCATCCTAGGGGGGAGGGATGTTGTGTTCTATGACTGTACCTTTTACAATGTATCCATTCACATGTATCCAATGTAACCATGCTTGTGTAACATTATAACCAGCAGCTGCTTAACTGTAGCCCTTGCAATAGGACGCGAGCTAATGACCACCTGGTGGCAATAGCGAGCGTTCAAGCTCTCCTGGCCCAGACTCACCAGCAAACAACAGCGCGGGAAGATTCCCGCCATCACCTTCACCTGGACAAGAATGGCGTGACCGTCCGTGACGTCACGCGGACAGTAACCAATAGACTGTCGAGGAGCCACATTCAAATGTATAGCCACTGTATATATTGAGCTACCCATCCACCATTACCTCATGTTCCCCCTGGATCATCATGCAATAAACCTGTGTTAAGCCAACCTTTCGGCTGTTCATTGTCTTTGGTCCCATACACTAAAACACCCAAATAGGCACATTCTAACTTTCTTCTGATGAGTTTAAGACAGTATACTTGGCTCTTCTCTTCCCCACTTTAACTTCAAAGTAATCTATGAGGTAGGGGAGGATGAGGTCAAGACCTGCAATGTCTCATTGGTGACTAGAAACCAGGTTTTCCAAATCATAATTCCACACTCTAATTACTACACAACACTGGCTGCCCAGTGCCTTACATTGATAATAATTCAAAAGCTGTTTTAATGTCTTTAATTTTGAATCAGATTAAATTCACAGAAATACCAACGCTGTAGATGGAAGTTTTTAAAATCTCTAGATTTCCCCCAGGAATTTCATAAAATCTCTTTCTCTTAGCTAAGTGAATGAAAGATGGATTCATTGCCCAGATTCTACACAATGGGCGCACAAAAGAGGTATCAAAGTACAGTAATACCTCATACAAAGTCCGCTTCATACAACATTGAATTCATACAACATCGCCTAATTTCTTGAAAAAAGTTACCTCATACAAAGTCGCTCGACTTTGTATGAGGCATTCAGTTTTTCCCAGCTTGCATTGTGCCTGGGCAGTATAAAAGACAGGACACATGCGTGCATTGCTCTTGTGGGTTTTGCACAAGGCAAAGAGTGTTTAGGAGTGGTTTTGAGCGTGATTTTGGATTTTTCTGAATTTTTCATCAGAATTTTTAGAAGCATTCCTGGGATTTTTGCAGTATTCTTCAGGTTCTTGGACAATCATGGTTGTTTGACATGTTTTTGTAATGTATTTAGCATTTAGACAATGTTATCTTAAAGTTCTGTCAGTTTCCTGTTTCCTTGACTTTTCTCTGAAGTCTGTGCTGTTACAGTACAATGTAACTCTATGGAAATGACATTGTACGAGGCATCGCAGCAAGGATTTGGACGTTGTATGAGGCATCGCGGCTAGGATTTTGCATGCCTCATACACAGTCCAAATCCATATAAAGTCCAAACTTGTGGAACCAAGTTTGGACGTTGTATGAGGTATCACTGTATTTAAAGAAATAAAACAACAGCAAGGAGAAAGATCTTATCATGAAAGCTTTTTGATTGTAGAAAAATGTTGGAGAAGGACTGAGTGAAATATTTGGGAAGCACAGTCAATGGTAGAGAAGGATAGGAATTGAAATCCAACAACGTACTGTATAGAGAATTACACTTTGTACACCCCTGGATTAGAAGGTAGACCACACATGTATTCAACCCAGTCTCTCCTCTGCCTCCTCTTTAGTAGTTTCACAGAAGATTATTTCTGGAGGCAAAATTCTTATTGCTTTCCCAAAGCCTGAGACTCTAATGAGATTCTCTGCGGGGTCCATCTTCCATTCTGGTTAGGAAAGAACATAGGAACACTGGAAGTTGCTTTGGTTCAAGTTAGACAGTTGGGTCATGTCAACTTAGATTAGCAGCAGCACTCCCATCCATGTTCTAATCAGGTTTGATTCTGCTTAGTTTTCAACAGAACTGTGATGATTAGACTTCAGGGAAACATTCACTTTGCCTCAAAAGCAGCAGAACCAGTCTAAAAAGAGGACAATCAGGCTTTAATCATATACAATATACAGTAAAACCTTGCACAAAGAGCACCTCGCTTTAGAGACTAACTCGCTTAAAGAGCAGAATTTTCTCTGAATGGTCGCCTCACTTAACAACTAAAACCAATCAAAAACTCACTTAACAACTAAATCAGGGTTCGTAAACCACCACCACTCCCCAACAGAAGTCACAATTGGTCACTTACAATTGTGTTTCACTTAAAAAGCAACCTCGCTTAAAGAGCAATCCCATGGAGCACATTATGCTCTTTAAGCAAGGTACCACTGTACATCATTAGTGCCTCTGCAGAGGCCTCTGGGAACAAGGTTAGTTCAGTCTAAGATATTGATGTACAAAATATCTTCTATTTGTATGTGACTGAATATGAAATAGTTATATGTTGGAGCTTTGGGAAAAAGTAAAGAGGCAGAGGTAGAATGAAGGTGGAAGTCCCTTCCTCAGTCACAAGACTGAAATTTGTGAAAATCCAGTGTTATCTGCTAGGTAGGATGATGGACACTGAAAGTGAGATGTGTCAACTCATCTGCTTCACTTCATATGAAAAGTTGTTTCTTCGTTGCTTTATTTTCTCTATCATGAGGATGGGTATGACATTAATGCACATAAAAATGGTTTGCATTGGATGATTATCTATTAAGTATGTTTGGCCTCACCATTGCTTAACATCTTTTCTAGTTCTTATGGAAGAGAGAAACTTGTCCTTCATTGCAAAAACATTTTTACTATTAATTCAAGATGGTGGAATTTAGGATCCGTTTCCTAATTCCCTTGGTTTTAGTCACATTCAGTATATATTCTTAATGAAAGTTTTTGGATTCGGAAAATGGAAGAAAATACTTTCAAAGCAAATGACCATGGATCTCAGTGGGTTGCAGAAGATTCCTTGGTACAGGCAACTTTTCATGATAAAACTGAGGAAAACTTAGTATCTTCAAATCCAGGCTGGGCAAACAGCACAGATGATGTCCTCACGGAACAGTTTGCGTCATTGCTCAGTTCTCCAAGCAGCAGCCCACTAGCAAGAGATTACCTACCTGTTAACCTGCATCATGCTGAAAACTTTCAGGATATTTCATTCAATTACTTGGCCGGCTCTATTTCCACCCCTCAAGCATCACCAGTTACTCAAGCTGAAATGCCCTCTGGCAGGAAAACCAATGAAATTTTGGAAACCCAAGGTTATGCTGCTTTTATTTCTCCTCCTTCAATACCTCAAGAAGCCATAGTCTGTGAAATGACGAAACAGGTGAGTCTGCTTGTGATAACTTGCCTTCATTATGACCAGAATCTCTCAATTACTATGGAGCCAGCAAAGATTTACTCCAGTTTGCTAAGTTTTCATTTGCAACAGTACTTGGAGACTGTATGTTTGAATGTCATGGAATGCAGTATCACACTTTTTTGGTAGATGGAGCTCAGAGAAATACAGAACAGAGACTGTGCTCATGACATTCAGAAGACCCGTTTGCATTTGTGGCCAAGCAAGGCGGTACTGTTAATGGCTGATTAGATTGTTCAGGTCATTTTTTTGGAAATCAACTAGGACAATTTTTTGGGAAATTAAGCATTTCCCCTCCTATCCCAAGGCTCCCACAGGTCCTGAGTAATCTTTTTCACCACTAGACATCCATGGAAGCAATGGGATGAGAAAGTCTTTAATTGCTAAAAATTGACACCACTTCCTGAGGGCTCCCATGGGTTCCCAGTGAAGAATGGGATTACATCAGACCTGTGGCCCCTCAGGTTTAGCAGTGAGGAGGGGATGATTAATTTTCCAAAAAATTGCCTTGGCTAATTGCTTGCCATCATCAGCATTACATCATGGAATGTGCATGAACAGAATTCCAGCCAAAATGTTATTAGATACAGAGGTCCTTTAACAGGGGAAAGACTATTCATGTATGGTCATGTAGTGTTTGTGTTGATCAAGGAGAGTCGGAGGCTTGATTCATGGGAGACATCAGAGCAACCGGGAGAAGGCAACAGCAGCTCAGCCAGCCCAGCCCAGTTGGAGTTTATTAAGAAGTACCCAGGACAAAGAAAATTCCAGAGAACAGTATGCAATCACCTTGCTCTAATTGGACAGAAGCTGCGTGATAGCTATGTGCCATCCCTGAACAGTGCAGGGAGGGGCAAAAGCCTTGAGAGACCCAAAAGGGGCCTCTAGGTTGCTGTGTAAAAACAGATGAGGTAAGGGAGACAATTATACACGATTTATGACCAATGAGTCACAGCAATACTGTGAAACCCCACATCTTCCCCCTTCTGTTTTTAAGAAGCTTATAAGCATAATAAATTTAACCCTTGCATTTGCGAGCCGGAAGCGTCCTTGCAGGCTGGCAACGAAGGTATGCATTGAATTAAGCAACAGGCAGTTATAATTTACAAATGCACAAACAAGCTTTAAGGCAACAAGTGGTTGTAGAGAGGTAAGCAGGAATATAGTTCCAAAGTTAAAAGGAAGGTCCTCCCCCGGTGTCGACCCCAGGAGGAAAACAGTGAGGCTTTGACTTACAGTTACAATAGGAACATAGAGATTAGAAACAGCATCAAAACTCATTTACATGTGTATGCTAACAGCTACAATAGGACTGAAAACTTTCTCATGTACTTCTAAAGGAATCTTGAAAAATGCAGTAACATAACACAAAATATATCATAAGCAAAATATATAACAAACAAATACAGGTCATTCCCCAAGCAAGAGAATAAGCAGGATATTTAAGCATCAACCAAATATGAACATCTCTCTTCTTCCTTACAAGAATAAGGCATTATATCTTTTCTTCTCTCACTGGTGTAAGCAAAATCAGGTCTTTCCCTAAGCAAGAGAATTTCTTCTTACATGAAGGAGGTCTCTATAGCATTCTAGAAAGCAATTCTCACTCCCCAATTACATGAGTAAGGCATATTTCTCTTCTCTCACTGGTGTAAAAGTGAGAGAGGCATTAATAACTTTTTACTACAAAGCATGGTAAATCAGCACAAATATCAACAGAGCATTTCACACTCATAGCATGAGCAGGTAAAACAAGCACTAATATCAACAGAGAATTTAAAGGCATTTGAATATAAAACAGAACATAGCATGATCATACAGTTGAACCATCCACCCAATTTAAAAAGGGTTTTCAGGTTTAATAATGCAAACAAAGCCAATTCTTCTTCCATACAAACTTTTTAGTCCAATTAAAATGTCCAAATTGAAAGATCAAACGTTGATTGAAGCTCAGAAAAAACTATCTTCTTCTGTTTTTAACTTCTCTCCAGTTCAGATTACAATTTAAACAAACACTTCTTCTCCAGCACAGTTTTTTTTTTAAACAAACACTTCTTCTTGGCATGGCAGGGTGAAAGTAAGCCATAAATTTCTTCTCACTGAATTCACAAGACAACCAGACAACCCCCACCCCCCTCTCAGCCTTTCAGGCAAACACACATTCCTTCATGCTCCGGCCGTCCCCATCTGTAAGGCAGGCCGATAAGGTGAAAATCACAGGAAATTTCCATTTGCTTTCTCTGCAATCCGGACGCCTGAAACTTGGAACAGCCCATTCGGATCTCTTTGATGGAGGGGTGGATAGCTCAAAATCAGCCAAAACCTCCTTGTACTTTTGCAGCAGTCTGTTGTCGTTTGAGGCACAATTTACCCCCCTTCTCCTTTGGATTTCTGACATATTCTCAACTTTATGACAAACTGCATTTGTTAGCTGGTACTTGCAGGAAAACCCCTCTTTAGGCTGGGGTTTTGTGCGTTCCTCCTCTGGGCAATCCTCCCATTTTTTGGCCATACGTGAGGAAGCAATTTTACTATTCAGCTTCTCCGGCTTTTGTGAAGAGGGTTGCCTCACGGGGGGGCTGAGATCCCCCAAGCTGCTCTTTGAAACAGACTCTTTGCTTTCTGCCACTCTGCATGCATTGCTAGCATCAATCTGTGATGAGATCCCCAACATTTGTTCCCCATCAGCTGGCACTAGTGGCTTTTCAGACTCAGCCTCTCTGTTCACTGGACCAGCAGCAACAGCTTCCATATCTAACACATCTGGAGCTAAAGCAGCAGAGAACAGGTCTTTTGTAGGGCTAAAAGCACCTGATTGCTGCAAGGCAGGATATAATGCCCCATCTCCATTTCCACCCCCATCTCCATCAGGGGGCTCCTGCTGTTGTGTCCCATATGATGGAGGGACAGTCAGACTCCATATCTTGGCTGGGGGCAAAATCTGTGGCAATTGTAAAGTAAACTCCTGGGAGAACAAAATATTTTTTGGAGTAAAGTCTTGCCCTTCTTTGGTTTTTGCTCTTTGCCCATCATCCCATTTGAGTGGTCCAATTCCTGGGTGCCAGGGACATTGGCATTTGACTCCCTTAGTGAAGCCTTCTATACTATTAAGCGTGATGTCTGGACATCCGCTCTCCTTGATGGATCTCTGCAATTCATTTGCATGGGTTCTTGGCCCTGAAGAAACTTCCCCCCCCATACTCACAATTGGGAGCTCGAAAGCTGAGGGAGCTTTTTTAAAAGTCTTGCACTTCTCAAAAAGCTGTGACGCGTCAGGGGGCTATTCCAGCCGATGAGTAGAGGGGTTGGGATCCGGTAATCACGGCGCGGGTCACCAGATGTAGTGTTTGTGTTGATCAAGGAGAGTCGGAGGCTTGATTCATGGGAGACATCAGAGCAACCGGGAGAAGGCAACAGCAGCTCAGCCAGCCCAGCCCAGTTGGAGTTTATTAAGAAGTACCCAGGACAAAGAAAATTCCAGAGAACAGTATGCAATCACCTTGCTCTAATTGGACAGAAGCTGCGTGATAGCTATGTGCCATCCCTGAACAGTGCAGGGAGGGGCAAAAGCCTTGAGAGACCCAAAAGGGGCCTCTAGGTTGCTGTGTAAAAACAGATGAGGTAAGGGAGACAATTATACACGATTTATGACCAATGAGTCACAGCAATACTGTGAAACCCCACATGGTCAATCAACAGATTAGCTTACTTTTGCTTTGTGGTTGGTTTTCAGAAGGTAATCACAGCTTCATATCCATGTTTGATATTGCAGGTTTGGAAGTTTTCAAAGAGATAGCCAGGTTAATTCATTTTAATTTATTTCTAAAGAAAAATTAAAACAAAAACATAAGTGTTGTGGCACCTTAAAAGACTAGTTTATTTTAGTACATTAAATCTGACATTTGGTGGCAAAGTCCACAGGGAAGGGTGATGGTTCCCAAGTGGATTAAATCCCACTTGACTCCATCTTGATGGAGGGCAGCAGCTTCATCAATACTAGCCTGGGGCTGAGGAGGATTTTGTGTGCCAAAAGGGCTCAGGACCAGAAAGTGACTTGTGGAACTGGATCAGTGGTACTGGTGTCACGTTGTGATGCAGAAGGCAAATGAAAGGCCACTGCATTATATCCTCAAGACAATCTTCATGGCTGATCGCCATGATGATCGCCAATATTCAGAATCGGATATGGCACAAGAAGAAGAAATCTGACTTCAGGATATGCAGCATCTAACAGTCAGCTCAAACTCTAGGTTACTGTTCTGAAATTGGCTATTGTAGCAATAAAATAAACTAAAGTTGGGGGAGGGAGAGAAGCAAAATAAAAATACATCAGAAAATGACTGTTGTAGAAAAAATAAATTACAAAAGGAGACTGGAGAGGGATATAGGTCAGGTAAATGTCCTTTCTCTTTCTCTACACACACATACATAGGGTGCCAAAATGTATACACATATTAAGAAAGGGAAAAAAAACCTAGAGAGTGCACTAAGCACTATGGGGTGGTATATAAGTATAATTGCTATTACTATAATACTCACTATATACCAATAGCAAATGATGAACACAAGTCATGGCTGACTTCTGCAATAACAAGAGGTGCTCAAAATGGTTACCATCAGCATCCAGCCTCTTCTGATTATGGCAAACTAACGTTTGAGCAACATTGATCAAAGTTTCCCAGAGCATGGTGATGCTAGCCTTAATTATTTTGAGTGAACGTTATACTACACATTGCTACAGTAATTTAATTCAACTTTGAGAAGTAAGACATAGATAACATCTCTTTTTTTCTTTTAGATTTTGATGTTAACTTTCTTCAGGAAACAAAGTTGAATCAATGCATGCATGTGGTAGGGAGCAGGATCAGAAGGTTCCTGATTATGTGGGGCCAACTGGATTTTAGAGGTCAACTTTTGTTGGGTTGTCCTGGTAATATTGGTTTTCATCTCAGATTCCAGGAGAGCAGGAGCAACTCATGAGGCACCAGATGGAGCACTTGCAGTGGCTAATAGCTGAACAGCAGAAAATCATTAATTTCTGTAATCCAGGTATTGCAAGTATAGTACTGTGTTCTTTAATCTGAGTACTATATTTCTTAGCATACTTTCATATTGTCATGAATATAATGACCCTAGATGGATTGTCTTCTCCAAGGATGTCAAATCTGTAAACATATGAAACTACCAGCACAAACGGTAGAAAATATAGTGAATTTCAGGAAGTGTGAGATGGTGGGATTCAAATTAGCCAATTCTTTTGTTTGCAGAGCATAGCAGCCTGCTGGTAACCTGTGATTATTCAAATGACTCAGCAGGACACTGATAATAATGTGAAAGGAAAAAAATCCTCTTATAATGTATGATTTAGGCAAGCCAGTTAAGGATACTGAGAGAGGAAGTTCAGTAAGCTTAATTGTAGAAATCTTAAATTGGCTTCTTTGCATACAAAGTGTGATGGTAGACTACATCTGCATCTCTAACTAGGAGGATGAAAATGTGAGAAATTATCTCAGATAGCAGGAGGAAGATTTTTTTTAAATATGACAGATTATGGCTCTGCCTGCCTAGTGTTTCACTCTGTTCCCTTTGACACTCTGTTCCAGAATTATTGATAGATGATAGGTACAGATGGAACATGTATTCAGAAGCAAACTAGGAACATGTATTTGCACAAGCATAGGAGGCAAGGCAGGGCAGCTTGCTTGCCACTGAAGGATAAAAGGGAACTGCTGCTGATAAAGATGCAGTACTTTCCTCTCACATTTCTAGCTTTCAGGAAGCAGTTTGGGAGTTCTCCAAAAGCAGCCAATAAGAAATATCTCAGAAAGATTTGAGCACACTCACTGGTTCTATGCAGGCAACATTCTTGGTCATGTCCAAGCTTGAAAAAACACATACTGTATGTTTTGTGTAGCGTCAGTTTAGTGTACAGTATATCTAGCTTTTGAATTTGTAGTAGAATTCTAGAGTTGACAAGGACCTTAGAATTAAATCAATCCAATTTCTTATTCAGTGGAGCCATCACTCTAAACACCTGCTGTGAAGGAGAGACTACCTCCTCCTGAGGCAGTTGGTTTACTGTTGAACAGCTTTTATTGGTGGAAAATTTTCTCCTGTTATTTAGTAGTAGTTCTATTCTTGCTGTCTGACTCAACATAGAATGTCTCCTGTTTTCATATGTCTGGAGATGACTACTATTGTATGTCCTCTTACCATTCTCTTGTCTGGGTTAAATATACCCTGTGGTTTCAACTAATCTTTACATGAACGGATTCTAAGACCATCTCATACCATCCATGACCACCTCTCTTATTGTTACCTTTTCTGATTGTTCTTCTAGGATTTTCAGTTTCTCCAGGTATTTCTTCTTATTTACTTGTTTCAATTCCCTCTCCTCCAGGAGTCTCAGCTACTCTATTTCCTACCCAACTCCCTCTGGGAAATTATTTCCAAGTTCAGAATCATGTATATCCACAGATGAATCCCTTACTAATTAAGCCAAACTTACCGCCATACACCACAAGAACCTCAGTGAACAATGCCTTCAAAGGAGTTCCAGAGAAACACCCTGAAGAAACAGGTGATTATATGAAGTAAAATGTGAAGTACAGTACATGTGTCTATATAAAGAAAAGCCTATTTCTTTGTCTCTCAAGTGTATAAGTATTTTTTTAATTTAAACATGATATGGCAGTAGGCTTGTTTCCCCATTACTGATCACCAGTAATGTAGAAGAATCAAGAAATTCCCAGTGCAATGTTACATATTGAAGGATACTAACAAAATTAACTGTTAAGCACTCTGAAACAGTCAAACTCTCTATAAATATATGATGCCAGTTGATGGAGTTCTTGTCATGTAAGTTCTTTCCATTCTTTTGCTTAAACTGAGAAATATGCAGGACAGCCTCTTTACTTCCTCTAAAATCTACATTGTACCAATGTAATTATTTGGTTGTGGATCATAAAGTTCCTGATCATACTGACCAGACTATGTATGAATGGAAGTACCTGAGTAGGGAGCTGAATTGAACACAGCTGAATTGAAGGCACACAGCTCTTAGTGGGACTTATTAATTAATTCCCTTTTATGTGTGTGCACTCATTTGGCTATTGAGTACTGCAAAATAACGTTGGTGGTCGCCCCCACCCCTGCGGGAATCTTGCTGATTCTGTACCAGATCTTCTATGTTGAGTAGAGCTGCATAAACCTAAGTTACCCCTAATGCATTCAGAATAGTTTCTAATTTTTTTAAAAAAAATCTTGCCCAAACAGGAACAAACATAGAACAAGTATACCAAAATCATGAAAACTCTACGGAAAAGTTTTCCAGACAGAATCCTGAAGGAGAGAACAATGCTGGGATAAAAGGTGATGATGGGAACATATCTGCTTATGTGTGCTTTCCTATACATCCATTCCTCTGGAATTTCTGCCTCTTGGTTACAGATAAGCCATTGATGTCTATTAAAAATCATTTAAAGTGTGTACTCTGTCTTTTCCCTGTTCTTTCCAGACATAAGTTATAATGAGTGTTCTGATTTTGATGGCAAGCAAAGTGTTACCATGTCAGTGTAATTGAAACAGTCAGGATCTTGAGTTGGGGGGAAAGTCTTATACTTCTGGTTTTGCACAGAAGAAATAATGAGATAAAATTTGAGATAGGGTTGATTAAAGGTCTGCAGAACATGACAGCTTTAAAATATTGAACTTCTATGGAACTGCTATTTGGGGCAGGAGTTCTCAACCTTTATAAGCGGGGGGCCGGGTCACGCTCCCTCAGACAGCTTCAGGGGTTGGAAGGCCATTTTGCCCTTCCTCTACCACATGGCACTTCCTGGTGTGGTGGAGTTGTTGGTGGTGGGGGCACATGAAATGGTGCCGTGGATCACATCTGGCCCTTGGGCCACAGGTTGAGAATCCCTGGTTTGTAGGATTCACCCAATAATTGTTGATTTGTTTAAATCTTGGGAAAAGCTGCTTTCCAGCTAAATCAGGTACATTTGAGGGGAAGGAATGAGAAAATTTATAAATGGCTCATGATCAGTTGAGGGTGAGTATGCCCAAATTTGATTCACAACATGAACCCCTTTTATCTTTATTGACTCTCCAGGAGATCTGCAAAGTAGCATGGTGTCTCACGTGTGTCTATTTTCCTTTTTCTACCTGGAAATCTTTAGAGGCTAATTAACATAGAAGAGTTTTTCTCCTTTTGCTTCCTGTCTGGAGAATCTTGCCTTGAAATCTTGCCTGCTATTACAGAAGAAAAAGGGACAGAAAAATCACTTGAAAATGCTTCTCCTTCCCCCTTTGGAGTGAGAATGGATACAAGGATTAGGAATGGAGATGACAGGTGAGGCAAAGCAAATGTTATGTACAGGAATAAATAAAGATAGAATTCTTGGGGAATGGCTTTAAAATCTGAATGGTGCCAATGGTTTTACTAAAATAATTCATGGTATATTGCATTAGAAGTTGATTAAATAAATAATAAATAAATAAATCTCCTTTTTTTGGGTACTATCTCATTCTAACTTTGCAAAAGCCAGTGAAATATATTTTTCTATGAGATTTCAAGTAGCCGCAAATTATACAGCAATCTCTGTGGTTGAGCTAAGATTTGAGGCTCAAATTCTCAAGCTTAAATCAAATAGAAGCATGCATGTTTATATTAGCAGCATATTCCAATGCAAACATCCTGTTTTACTCATTGTGCCAGATTATAATTTCCCTTATCAAGAATTCTGCTATTTTCTATACTAAACCAGATCCCAGCATACTAAGTATTGGCTGTAATTCATCCTAAAATTGAAGGACTGGATTCTGCTCTCTTATTTTTCCAGACCAATCCGACCTGGAATTGGAGTGAGACGGAGAACGTTTGAAGAATTTGTTGAGGAGCAATTTAAAATAGATTCCCAAAGAGTAGAAAAGTTGCAGCAGGTACTGTCACACAGTAAAATATGTTAGAGCTAACTTTGAAGGATTTCATTTGGCTTTCAGCAGCACAAACAACCCACCCTTGCATGCCTTTTTTTTGGTGATATTTGCATTCATCTTTGTCCTTCATTTCAAAATTAAAGGTCCAAATTAGATGAAACAACACAAGAAAAAGACTGTCGGTTTGTTTTGAACTTGCTTTAATCCACATCTGGTAATTTGGAAAATTACCTTGTTTTTATTTTATATCTAGCCAACTGGAGTACAGCAATTTTGTTTGCATTGTTGATGTCTCAAGGGAACGACACTGAATGATTTACATACCTGAAGGAATATTTTTGTAAGAAGAGAAAATACATGTTTGCCTTAGCCTGCATTCTGATGAACATTTGCTGGTGTGGGTTGTACAAATATTGATCATAAGAGGCTGAGAAACAATTGAGCAAAACCACTACTCATTCTCTTCCTGCTCCCATTCTGCCTTGCTATAATGCAATGTCGTAAGACACTCACATTTTTATAAGCAGATTTTGCTTCTGCCTTTCTGTATGTATAGGAAGAAGATAGTTTTCCAAAATTTATAGTTTTGGGTGACAATGAGGGAAACAATGCTTATTCAGTCTTGTGCGCCAAAAGGAAATACAAAGCAGAATTGTGCCACCTTCTGTGGTTATCTCCACTGCAGGGTGGGTCAAGAATTACCGTATTTTTCAGACCATAAGACGCACCTGACCATAAGACGCACCCAGTTTTAAAGCAGGAAAACAAGAAAAAAATATTCTGAACCAAATAGTACTGTATTCACACCACCAACCAGTGATGGAGCTGCAGAGGAAATGGGTTGGCAAGCCAATTGCACTTAGGCAGGAAGCGATGCTCTAGCCTAGCCTCTTGCTCTCCCTGCAACCATGAAGCATAGCTTCCCCCTCCATTTTGACCACATGGAACAAATACAAAGGCAGTAAATGAAACCCTTTCTTTTTATGCACAGGTTTTGTTTCCCAATGAAATGCATTGGGAACATACAAACAGAAAAGCTTTAGAATACTGTATAAGAAATTGATTTCCAATGCATTTAAATGGGAAATTTTGATTTGCGCCCTCTTGTGGTCACCTGTGGTAATGGCCCATTGAACATATATTTTTCTTTCCCCCGCCCTGAAACAGCTGTGGAGATCTTCAGTGGTGGAGGTCTTTGGCTAGCTGTGGCTGTTGTAAAATATCCTTTTACAACAGCCTTGCTGGACAGCATTGGGACTACAAGATGCACCCTCACCCCCCACTTGGGGGGGGGTGCGTCTTATGGTCCGAAAAATATGGTATGCTGCCAGATAATGCATGATCACTAAGCTACATTGCAAAGTGTGAAAATTTTAAAATAATAACCATGGTGTCATGAAATGATGCATAGTACAGCCATGACATTACAAGGGAATTCCTAAAATTTTAGAATGAGAGTGAGAAGCACTGGGATTTCTTTTAAACTTCAGATCTTTCTGTGTGTCAAACACAGCAAGAAGAAACTCCTGGGGGCAAAGAGTGGTGGAAGATGGTTTCTTGGTGCCTTCCAGCTCCCCTTTGAATAAGGCTTGTGGTTTCTTCAAACTGAGAAAATTTGCACAATGGTGTAGCCTCAGTTATCCTGCAGGTGACAGGACTAGATTATAGTCTAGCATTTTTCATCTGCCATGCAGATACCACAATGGACAACATTCAGTACAGCATCCTTCTCCTTCTAGAAACTGAAACAGTTTGCTTTGGTATACCCATATTAGCTATAATACCAGTGCATCACAAAAAAAAAAAAAATTGTCTGCTACTTGGTCTAATCCATGTGTCCTATAGTAAATCAAGTGTGCTGAATCCAAATCTGAAGTTCAGTTCTGCCTAGGACATCAGGATCTTAAGTAAGCAAATCTCACCTTCCTGGTTAGGTTCTTGCATTGATCACATGGGGTATATTTGCTACAAATGTAGCAAAATTGTCCGGTTTATTAACACAGTTGCACCTACTCATCTTTAGCTCAAAACAGACTCACTATGGCCTAGCTGTACTATCCAATAAGATGGTTTCACACTAGAGACAAGCCCTTGGTTCATTTCACCTTATATATCTATTTCTGACATGAGCTCATTGACTTGCCCAGACATGCTCAGCTGCTGCTGGAACATGCATGCCACCAGGGGATGTGATTCATGTGATTCAGCTGATATGGCAGCAGGCATAGTGGTAGCTGCAACTGTTATAAAGTTCCCATGTAAAAAAATATATCCAATTACTGACCATTTGAACAGCTATAGGTAAAGGTAAAGTTTTCCCTTGCTCGAAAGCCAGTCGTATAGCACACCTTAAAATCTGTATGTGATAGGCAAATTCTGAGTTCAGATTTTGAATCAGCACACTTGATATCATGTAAATCGTATGTGTTATTCCCAGTAGCAAAATCGTTGTTATGCAGTGTACTCAATCAAATTCCAGTTGTGTTTACCATCTTTATTTGCTTATAGTGCCCTTCCTACTGCTGCTACCTGTTTCTGTGTGGCTGGAGAATCACAAAATAGGAATGGGAATTTTTCAAGATGACAGGCATTAGGGGAGTTTGCTTAGTAGCATGCATGGCTGCCCTTAATGTTATATGTTATTAATGATTGTCTTGTTATATGATACTAGTGTCTTGTATCGCTACATTTACTTGCAGACCTCCTGTGAGACTAAAGTGATTGCCCAGAAGTCATTTCTGAAATGTGGGGAAGGAATAGCAAGGTTTGAAAAAGATAAAGAAAACCCTGCTAAGACTCTGGCCAAGCATCGCAGAAGAGTCAGCTTTGATTGCCAAAATAATTCCCCCTGGCTTGTTGAACAGAATACGGGGAAACTACTGGGAAAATGCCAGCCATTGAAAAGGAGAGTTAGTAGCCCCTCAGTGCTGTTTATGGATGATAAAAGTACAAAGTGTAGCGGCTTTTCCAAGGGTGATACAAGACGTCAGTATAATAATCATAACAGGAAGCGGGAAGGGGAAAATGGCAACAATGATAGGCATGATCCTGATAAGAAAGAGATGATGAATGAAAAAGAATCTGGTTTACTATATCAAATTAACTGGTCTAATTGTTCACAGCAATGTAATGAACAAAAAAATGAAATTAAGGCCCAAGTGACTGGAGAAAAGGAGGCCTCAAGTCCTGCTTGTCAACCACACCAGAAAGGTCTGGAGGACAGACTTGTAGATTCAAAGGGTCCATTGCAGCTTATGAAGGGTGTAGAGAACAGGGCATCACCACAGGTGGCAGGAAGGCCCATGGTTGCTTCTCCAGATCTCTCCGAGTCTCACAAAACAGAGACCAATCAAACCCATCGAGAAGATCAGAGCTCCATGTTTCAGGTTATTCATGGCTTCAGTAGGCTCAAACAATGTAAAAATGAACATCATGAGGCTATTGGCAAAAGTCCAGAGATCCAAGCAGAAATTAATCCTGGTTTTAAGACAGTCAATGATCATATAATAAAAGTCACTCTTCACCCAGAGAGAAAACAGGTGACCACTACTGCTGATTTGCAGAGGGAGCACCACAGAAGTGCAGGTACTACCAACCAATGGGGAGGAAAACCCCTCTTGTGTGATTCAGTCTACACATCTGCTGAAAGTGAGATTGGACCTAATTCTCATTGCTCCCAGAACCCATTAAGGCACACAGCAGCCAACACAAGCAAGAGCACAGATCTTTCTGATGCTGACTATGCCACCGATGGACCTAGTGGAGCAGAAGACCATCTATTGGAAAAGTGCAGGGCATTGCTTGGCAAGCAGTTTGGTGGTCAGGAAACAACAGGAAAACAGAAAACCTCTGTCATGACAAGCACCAGCAGCACCAGCAGTGATTCTAGCATCTCTGGAAAGTCTGCCTCTTCTTTTAGAAAATCTCCCTTTCAGTCCTCACAAACTGCAGCAGGAGGAAGAGACTTTGAAATACAGAGCAACTGTACAGCCAACACTGATAGCAGAGAATTTAGTTTGAAACCTTCTTCGTTAGCAAGCAGTCTTTTGGCCAGCCTCTTCCCTGTATTTAAGAGTATGGCAAATCCAAAAGATGAGAGAGAGACGGAAGGTAAGGCCTTTTAGAAAGTACCAGCAACTTTGATTTTAGACAAGCCAGCTTGTATTCTTTGGGTAAAGGTAAAGGTCGCCCTTGCTCAAAAGCCAGTCGTATCCTACTCTAGGGTTCTGTGCTCATCTCTTTTTATAGCCAAAGAGTCAGCGCTGTCTGCATCTGCAGACATTTCCATAGACATGTGGCAGGCATGACTAGACACCGGAGTGCATGGAATGCTGTTTACCTTCCCACCAAAGTATGTATCTACTTGTAATTTTTTACTTTGGAATTGCTAGGTTGGCAGGAGCTTGGATGGAAATGGGAGTTCACTCTGCTATGCAGTACTCAGGTCTTCAACTGCTGACCTGCCGATCTTCCAGTCATCAAGTTCAGCATCTTAACCACTAAGTCACCGCAGTCCCTTGTATTCCTTAAGAACAGACAAATGGATCTGTTGCGCGAGGAAATCCTGATACCATGAAAATGCCCACGCAGAGATACGGTCCAGCTGGCTGCTTGGGGAGAGCTCTCTCGAACCACCCCAACCAGTATCTTTTATTGCCAAAGTTCAACAGTAGATAAGAATACAGGAACAATAGTGCATTCAGTAGAAAGGGAGCAAAATGGATTGCATAGTGAACAATGGAGAGCCATAGGTTACATTCAGCATTACATTGTTTCTAACATTAGGGTACCGTGGGAGAATCATGAAAGCTACAGTATGTGGCTGATTGGTTAGAACAACTAAGATAGCATACTAGCCTCGTAAACCTGTGTGATCAGTCTCTCCATGGCAGAAGCTTAGACCTTGATGACTGACATTCTTACAGGGAAATATTGAAATATAGTAAAGGGATGTAGGACATCTCTCTGGAGGAACTCATAAGGCAAACAGGAGTGTTTGCACTCTCATGAACTTGGCTTATGGTTCATCCCTATCAGATTCCCACATGCCCCCCCCCCCAATACTCCAACATGGATTCATCTGCTAGTATTCTCTAAGACAAAGTCAGTACTGGATTTATTCAACTGTAATACATAGCTACTGGTTTGTTTTCAGTTTAGCCCTGTTTTTTTTTTAAATATGTGTGAACCCAACACATTTTTGATTTTTGGTACATTTCTGCTAAGAAACAAACTTATTCCAAATGAAAGTTTGGAATCATATTCTAATATCTTTTCTACAAAGTAAGCAGTCAAATCTGTTCGGAGACCTATGTGAGGATCATAGAAGACAGAGAGGAGGAAAGTTGTCTTGACCATTGTGTGCCCAGATTTGTTCCATGACAACCTTTTTGGCTTACAAAACACATCTGTTGGCACATCTAGTTTTTCAGTCTCTTCCTCTTTTCCAAATATATAGTATACTGAGGGTTTTAGCCTCCACCCCCTGATTCTTGTATGCTTGTATGAAGGATGGCATAATTACCAGTGCAGTACATTCAGTGGCCCATATCCTGTTGCTTAGTATAGTAAATATGTTTCATGAATTGAAATGGAGGCAAGCCACAGATAGAGCAGGTCCTATTAAACAACAGAATGTATGGAGGGGTTTATTTACAAAATCTCAATTTATTTGGTGGGCCTACTTGAGTGTGGTGAAACAACAGGATTTTGTCCAATATGTATGGATTTTCCCAGTAATCGGTATTCTACAGGGATGTTTCCTATATTTCTTATTCAGTCTGAACTATGACTCTCAGAATGGGAGTGCCCCTTTATGTTGGACATAATTAATTGCAAAGCTGTTCACAAGTACTGTATATACTCGAGTATAAGCCAAAAAAATTAGCCCCAAAAATGAGGCCCAAAAAGGGGACTTGGCTTATACACGGGTCAACAACCATAAGGGTCTAAATATGTTTTTTGAGTGATTCTGCAGTTTAAAAGTAAGCTTCTGCAGCAAAACAGATGAGGCACACTTACTACAACTGGCCACAAGAGGGCACAAATCACAATTTTCCATAAGAATATGTTGAAAATTAATTTCTTCCATTCTGAAGTTTGTTTTCAATTCATTCCTATGGAAAACTGCAGATGAAGAAAGAAGCTTTACAATGCAACCGCGTGCGCCTTCCAAACTGGTGTGGAAAAAGAAAGGATTTCACTTACCTTTGTGTCTTTGTCCCTGCTCTGGCCAAGATGGAGGGGAAAGCCATGCTTCTTCCTTGCAGGGGGAGCAAGAGGCTAGGCTTGAGCAACACTTCCTGCCACAGTGCAATTGACCTTCCCACTCACTTCCCCTGCAGTGCCACCACTGGTTGGGTGTTGCAAATACAGTAAAAAAAATGCACTAAATTAATTAATTTTACTGTATTTTCATGTATTTTAATTATTGAAACTCACTAGCAGTTGCTGCATTTCCCACTCTCGGTTTATACACAGGTCAATCTATTTTCCTGGGTTTTCAGGTCAAAACTTGGTACCTTGGCTTATATTCAGGTTGGCTTATACTCGAGTATATATGGTAAGCATTTGTTTATATAATATTGCATTTTACTAGTACATTGATTTTCAGTTGTAGGTGGTTTGTGACTATGTGATAATGCTTAAAGTTTCCTCCATACTGCAATTCATTTGTTAGGGAAAGTCAAAATTTTGCATGCTTTTTTGCACACCGTGTCTATGAGTGACTAATCACATCATATAAACATGTATGCTTTTGCAGAGCAAGCTCAAAACAGATACATGGGCAAGTTAGAGGAATGTGAAGGGACAGTTCTGATGCACCGTAAAGAAACCTCTTTGCTAGCCCAGATGAAAGAAGAACAAGCAAAAGCAATGGCTGTTCTCAGGTATAAAAGTAAGGTGTATTTATCATAATTGGGAATATGTGTTTGATGTTGCTTCTCTTGGAGAAAAATAACAAACATAACCATAATCTATTATACATATATTTGGAGTGGTGCGGTTTAGATTCCAAACAATTCTGCAATGCCCAAAAGCATGAGAATGCATTTGTGCAGCAAAAAAGTTACTGGTAGAAGTAACAAAAACTAAAAGTAAATATTAAAGGGGTGAGCTACTCAAAAGTTTGCAAATGAACATAGCCTTGAACTGAATACACAGATCATGTACCATTAGTCCAAATGTAAACCCAGACAGGAATCGTAGCCTCCCTGGTACTTGATTACTCATTTTTACAGATAAAAGAAGGCTGGTTACTCAGTAAAGTCAATTCTTCTTCTTCCATAATTAGGCCAGACATAAAACTACTAAAGTGAAACCACCTTTTGGTGAGTTCATTCTGCAGTTCCTTTCACCTGACCTAGTGTGAGAAAGATTAGCTGGAAACACAAGGTTGCTATTACCAGAGTACACCCAATTGTGGTTCACAAATACCACAATCTTCATAGAGGCTCTTTCTCTGTACCCCAGTAAAGTCAATGAAAGTAAGCAACGGATACAGTCTGAAACTAAATGTTAAGAAAATCAAGTTCATGTTAACCAGTGAAAAGCAAACAAATGCAGCTAACGATCCAAAATGAATGTATGGAATATGTTGATGATTATCAGAAGTATCTTAGAATTGGGTGGATGAGCAGTAGGAGGTTAGATGTTAGAATACTACTCGACTGCAACTCATATCCGAGAATGCATTCCCCCCCCCCCCTGAAGCAGGAAAAATGTCACTGGCGTGAATTTATTTAAGGTGGATCCCATCTTGCCATGAAGTGACCCACACACTATGATCTTGGAGCCATCTCCTGTGGCACATATGAAATGAAACATGCAGGATTTAACACTGGGATTGTAATGGACTAACACAGCCTTGAGGATATGGACAAGGTGTGCTTTCACAGCCAGTCCACCTGGCATGGCCTCTTCTGCCTCCATGACTGTTGGGAATCAGAGTTCCTCCTCCACTCATTTTGCTGTTGGGCCTAATATGATGGTTTCCAGTGGCATTTCCTCCACTGAGGGTAACCATCACCCCACCTAAAGCGGCTCACCCACCTGTAGCCATTAGATGTTAGAATAGAATAGATGTTAGAATAGTAGATATTAGAATAAACATAGCACGAATCAGCTTTCATATGATGAAGAAGATACTATTCAACCCACACCACCCCAGATTGATTTTGAGAATGTGCATTGTATAATCACACAGTCTATTATAAAAAAAGATAGGAGAAGTTGAAATATGGATTTATCAAGTGATGCTAAGGATTTGCTGAATCAGGTGTGGGTGACAAGAGAAACAGTACTGTAGTGAATGAATATTGCCAAAGGCTAAAAAAATAGACTTAAAGATAGTTTGGAAGGAAAGCCATTAGGACATTTCTTGAGTTCCTTTTTGTACATGTGGCATCCCAGATTCTTTTTAAAAAATCACCAAGTAGTTTGTCTTTCAATAGAAGACAAATAAACCAGCTTGAGGCACAAAGTCCTGAGAATGTGCATTCCCTGGAAGAGTGCAAAAATGACAAAGCTCTGAAAATGCAGAAAAAAGAGGAAAACTTTGAGCAGCACACAATAATATTTAAAGAGGAAGAAGCGGGAGACGTACAGGTAAGTAGCATTCTGTGCTGCAACCCTGCTGAACTCCTGAATGTATTCTTTCAAATGAGCATATAGGGCTGTGATGGCGAACCTTGGCACTCCAGATGTTCTTGGACTTCAATTCCCAGAAGCCCAAGCAACCTGTGAATCCACACGAATGGGTTTACTGTGATCCATCCAGCCCGCATTGCCCTCCCCACTCCCGGAAGCGGAAGTAAAACATGCCCGTACGGGTGTGTTTTGCTTCCGGGAGTGATAAGGGCAGCACGGGCCAGCTGAATCACAGTAAACCCATTCGTGTGGATTCACAGGGTGCTTGGGCTTCTGGGAATTGAAGTCCAAGAACATCTGGAGTGCCAAGATTTGCCATCACGGATATAGGGCTTCTTGATAGGCTGTTGTCATTTCCTTTGCTCAATTTGTGATCAGGTTGGCAGGGAATCCAAGAGTAATTTGTGGTAATCCATTCAGGCTAAAACAAGATACACCAAAAGAAACATAGACTTAAGTTAAGTTCAAATCCCCTAGGGATTGCTTTCCATGCTGATTATCATGAAGAAAGCCTCATGACTGACTAGCCTTGAAATGAAAAGAGAACAAAGAAATCTGTTTTTTTAAATCCAAAATTATTCAAATCTGAAAGACACAACAAATTTGTATTGAATCCAAAATATCCTGACAAATGTATGTACATTGGTATTTGGCTGAATGAACAATGGGAAAACAGCTATGGAATAGAAGTCAGAAAAGAGCAATTTCTTTTAAATGAGGAATACATTCTGCAACAACAAAATTAAAATTGGCTTCAAGTGTATTTAATGTGATACTATCTACTCTTGGTCCCAATGATGGCTGGGAATTAAAAACAACTATCAAAGAAGATACAAGTAATTCAAATGTGCAATTACGGCAGAATGCTAAGAATTCTTTGGATTGAAAAAGTGACCAACAGGGAAGTAATCAGCTGAATGAACAAAGCTTAAAAATATATTCAGACATGATTAAAAGCATGTTGCAGAAACATAACACTCTGAACAGAGAGAGCACATTGTAGCTGTATAATCTCACTGATTACTGCAGTGGCTCAAGTTGCTAAGACACTGACTGGGAAGCGGAAGGTCAGCAGTTCAATTCCTGAGCCCTGCAGGATGGAAATGAGCTCCTGCTTCGTCCCAGCTCCTGCCAACCTAGCAGTTCGAAAGCAAGAAATTGCAAGTAGATAAATAGGGACCACTTCGGTGGGAAGGTAACAGCGTTCCGTGTGCTCCGGTGTCTAGTCATGGCTGCCACATGACCACGGAAACTTCTGCAGAAGCAGACAACGCTGGCTCTTCGGCTTAGAAACAGAGATGAGCACTGCACCCTAGAGTCGGATACGACTGGCTTTCGAGCAAGGGAAACCTTTACCTTTACCTAGTCACACTGAGCTGGAATACTGAATTTTGGGCATTTGGCTCATATGGAAATCATCATCATCATCAGTTTTATTTATATGCCACTCTTCTAGTGCACGCACTACTCAAAGCAGCTAACCAACATAACCAAAATTAACAATAAATAAGCAATAATAAACAATATACAATACAGAACATAATAAAATACAATGCAGTACACAATATCATATAGTATAATTACAGTACACATAAAAAAGAGCAGCATTTTCCTGCAAAATAACTACAAATTATACAATGAAATACAGTAAAAATCCCCTTAATCATCCGGCATCCATGCCTAAACCAGCCTTTATGACCATGGCTCAACAATCGGAGCCCATGACAGAGCCAGGAAAACTAAGTAGCCACGGCATAATTACACCAATTTCAGCTCCCACAGTCTCAGCATTTCAAGCTGCTATTTGTCAGAGGGAGTGTCACCAGTGGCAGCTCTTATAGCGCTGGTGCGAGATGGGCTGCAACTGTGCTCAAACTTCCCATGGCCGGCCAGGCCAGAGAAAGAGCAAGGACAGCGTTAGTGGGAGATGCATTGGTGGCAACTCTTGTAAACCCTTGGACCCAGTGGCTTTTTCCCATCTCTGGCTGGGGAGGATCCAGCTTTGGGACATAGACTTCGTGCCGGGTCGAGGGCTCTGGCGTCAGGGGGTGGCGGGGAAGCGGGGAAGCATCTTTTGGGGCCGCCAAAGCGAAATGCTTGTTAGGTATTGGGGTCTGGGTGTGAATCCTGCAGAGCTAAGCAGTTAGCTTACACAATACAAACATGCATGCAGATCATCACAACCCTATCAATGCTACCTGAGTACATTAGCCTCCTCTGCCTCCTCCTTTTTTGCTATTCTTGTTTTTTTGATTAAAGTACAGTAATGATGGAGAAAGGCTAGCATGCTTCCATCCACATGTTTGGATTCTGTGTGCTTTAAAGTATGATTCAGTAGGGGTTAAGAAATTATAGAAGTCATTAAACACAGAAAGGTAGAATATGTTGGTCACATAATGATAACCAAAAAATTTTAAATTATTATAGCTGATTGCTCAAGGTAATAATTTGTCAGTTATTTGATTTGATCTGCTGTGTGCTGTTATTTGTTATCTGTTTGTTTACTGCCCAGAGTGGGATATCACCCAAATGGGCGGTATAGAGATATAATACAAATATAATACAAATATAATACAAATAAATAAATAGGCAGAAAAATACAGGAATAAGAAGAACTTACCAGCTGAAGATCTTGGAGATTGGTTTGGGTGCAACCCAATATTAATATTTACAACTAATGCATGTGAACTTGAGATAGCCATAATGATGGCCAACTTGTAGTGAAAGAAGAATGAGAAGAAGAATTTTTTTCATAAAGTCTTTTTCTTCAATGTCCAGGCCAGGCATTAAATTGCCAAAACGAAGATACCTTTTGGTGAGTTCATTCTGCAGTTCTTTTTGCCTGACATAGTGTGAGAAAGATTAGCTGGCAACACAAGGTTGTTGTTACCAGGGTACGCCTGATTGTGGTTCAAAAATACCACAATCTTCGAGGGGGAAAGAGGGCAAAATAATTGCAGGGAGTAGAAGTTTGCAGTTCCATTGGGAACTACTTCCCTTCTCTCTCACACCTGTCAAACATGTTTTTTATTACATTATTGTCTTATGGAGGACCAGTTACTGCCGCGGTTAGCATCATTTTTAGAGACAGTTTTAAAAATGTTTGGCGTTTCCTCAAGGGAGGGGAAAAATATCATAAAAATGTAAGCCCCACTTGCTACAGCTGTAAACACCAAGACAGTAATGTGGTACAGATGATTTATTCAGCTCTGGCCTCTATGGAAGTGAGAACATAGTGCTAATTCTGCTGCTGCTATTACTACCACTGTTGATGCTACTAATCCTATTACTGTTAACCCTCTCCCATGAAAGATGTTAAAACAGGAAATAGCTGAGCTGCAGGAAGAATTTAGAAGAAATGAAAGCCAGTGGCATGTTGCCCATGGCAAATTAAAAAGCCAAGTGGAAGCATTGACCAAGCAGAACCTGGAGCTTCAGGATGAGCTCAGAATCTCTGAGCTTTGGAAGATGGAAGCAGAAAGAAAATGTAGACATATGGAGTTTTTCAGCAGAAGAGCAGAGACACCGGTACAATAAACAGACTTACCATTTGTATTTGATTCCTTGGTTTCTGTCTCCACATTAATGCTTGAAGGACTACAGCTCATGGATTTGGCCACCCCACTGTCACAGAAAAATTACAGTTCAGTTAGACTGCTAGAAAAGACTTGAGAACTTTTCCTAAAAGGGTGCAAGAAGATTGAACTTCCAGTCATTTTATTCTCATTGGCTGATCTATTTGAAGATCAGGTGTAGATCTCCAGTTGCACATTAGTTTGAATTGGAGCCTACAGGGAAAGCCTGTGTTTCCCAATCTTTGGTTATTGGACCTCAATTCCCAGAAGCCAAAGTCAATTCCCCAAAGCACTGATCAGTCAATTTACTGACTTAGGCTTCTGGGAATTGATGTCCCCCTGTGGGGCATGGGCCCCACATTGGGAACCACTGCCCTAGACTTATATAAAGTGAAGCAGCTGCTTTAAGCGAATGACACTGAGTGGGACAGAATGGATTTTGCTGCATATAGCAGGTGGGCTACTCTGCTCTCCCTAGGTTACTCTCCTGCCCTCAGGTGGGGCAAAGGTGCTATCTTTTCATCACCCGTAATAAAATAAGAATCACATGCCTGTCTCATCAGCTGTTTGTACATGGAGGAGAGCAGGAATGAGGCAGTGCCATCTTGCTTTAGACTGCAAAATGTTTTGACCCAGCCACTGCTGTAGAACAGTGATGCTCAACCTGCAGCCCATGGGCTGGATGCAGCCCACAGCACCATTTCATGGGGGCCCCCTACCTCCAACCACACCAGGAAGTGCCATGTGGTGGAGGAAGGGGAAAATGGCCATCCGGCCCTCGAAACTGTCTGACTTAAAAAGGTTGAGAACTCCTGCTGTAGAAGGGTGTGCGGTCTTGGGGAACTTTTCCAATCTTTTTCATAACAAAATCTTGGTTAGTGGTCTGCCAGTCTCGGTTTTGTTTATTTTTTACACATGTGAAACATTCTTAATATGTAGTCATTTCTTTGTCAGGTCTCATCAGCTATTTTGAGTGGAACATTAGCTCAAGACACAATGGAAGAATATCTGTCAAAAAGCAACCATAGAAATCTCAGCAGTGAGCGTGTAGGAAGAAAAACACCAGTGGATGTATTTTCTTCTAGAGATAGAAAAGCACCAGTAAGACATGCAATTGTGATGTACACAAAATTAAAAATGATCCCAGAATATATGTAACCAGAGCTAATACAGTACAGTGGGTGGATGTGGGAACCTGAGGATCAAATCTCAGTGTACCATTAAAGATGGTAACATTTGTACAGAAACTAAGATAGTCAGCCAGAAATCAGGAAATCCTAGGTTCAGACTCTGTTCTTCACTGAGTTGGCAGACAACAACATGTGGTGTGAATGATGAGCGATACAGAATCCAGCTCATTTACTGGTCTGCTGATTACAGGTTTGGGCAATGACAAAGCTAAGAAAGTGGCTTCATTTTGGTAGACCAGGGTTTGATTGGGATATGAGAGAAGAAAATGTGAACTCATTTGTGGGTTTTGGGCAAGTAAAAGCCATTCTGCCTTCGGCCTTAGTCCCGCCATCTGCAATATATGAAATGAAATGTCCTTAAACTATAAATGTTTCATTATCTAACTCTAGTGCTTATAGGACTGTTGCAAATTCTAAAATTAGATAATGATTATGATCAGCATTTAAAAACACAATCCACATATCAATCAATCAATCAATCAATCAATCAATTAATTATATGGGGGAAAACTTGTTATGTATTTCTAAGAGTCTGATATTTTTTTTGTCATGACCTCTAGGCCACAAGAAGTGCAATGCAGGGGTGTGAGCTACTGAAATCCACAACAGAAGAACAAAGAGGGATGAGTCCACCTAAAACCCTTCATAGCAGAAATGAGACATCAACAGGTCGAAGGACACCGCATCAGATGCCATTTGAAGTCCAGAAAGTAACAGAGAGTTTCTCAATAAACCAAGTGTTTAAGTATAGTTAATTTGACTTTCCAAGTGCTTTTGCTATATGTTTTTGCAACATGAAACCTGCTTCTTAGAGCTTTTCCACCTTCCTATTTGGGTTTAAGGAAAACCAGCATACCTGAATGTAAGATGGGAGTGCTTTAGATAGTAAAGCAGTAGTTGAACAGTGACTTCCCTTAAAGTGAAAGGGCTCTAAATCTCACCTTTTCTTTTTTATTATTATAGAGTACATTGGGGTATTGGCATGCTTGTTGGCATAAATTTTGCATATAAACTTCTTGAGAGCTGTGATAATTTTTGTAATACTGCTGAGCATCTGGAAGTTTTCTTTGAGCTGTCTGACTTTTATTAAACTTAACTAGGAAAGCATTCCCATGATCTACTATTGTAGCATAAAATCACATAAACTCCAAAAAGGTCAGCTTTCTATCTTAAACCTTTCTATATAGCATCATAAAAACACTTTTCTCAGGATACATGTAAAGCAATATTGTTTTTCTGTTGCTTTGGCTCAGTTCCAGCTCTAAAATGCAGCATTTTTTTTTTTACTAATTGTTCTTAATCAGATTATGCAAGTAGTGAGTATAGATAAGGAATGTTGTATCTTCATTTAAATATGTCCTCTTTATTGTAGGCTTTACCTCAGTTGGATCAGATTCAGCAAGAACATTATGGAAGAACCTCCCCATTGTCTGCATCTAATCTGAGTATACTTAAGGATAACAGCCAATCCTTGTATGTGAAAGGTAAAATATGTGTAAATAGTAGACATATAGTAGCAGGAGAAAAATGTCCTCTTTTGCAAAGATGTTTTTGCTAGCCAGTGATAACACAAACAGTATTTTGGGCTTAAAAACAGGCTTTGGAACATCTGTGTTTTGAAATGTGACCACTGGCTGATAATATAAATATCTTCATTTTCACCAGGTGCCTACTCTTCCAACTCAAGTAATTCAGAAGATGCAACTTCTTTAAACAGCCAGAACAATGACATTTTACCATCTACAAGCTTGAATAATGTAGAAGGGCAGGTAACCTGATATTCAAGCATTTACATAGTCTATATAACTAAAATCAAGGTCAGGTGTTGTATGTTGGTTATACAAATTCACTCCCCTGCACCGATCGCGCTGAAACTTGGCACATACGTACCTTGGGCCGAAGAGATGGTCACTGCAGGGGTGTCAAGTCCCATGGGGAGGGGTATGCCCCCTAAATCAATCCACAAACGGGGTGCCCCCACCGACAGGAGAAAAAGCAAGGGGAAAAAGCCAACCAGGGGGGATTGTGATGTCATCGCCACAGCTCACATCAATTCCCAACTGACCAGATCTGGGGCTCCATGATGTCACATGGCTCCCTCATACAATGCGACACCTCTGCACCAATTGCGCTGGAAACTGTGCATGCCTACCTTCAACGTCTGGGGTGGCCGGCATGGGTAACTGGCAGCCTGCCTTGGGGTCCTTGCCCCCGAAAAGGGGCTGCAATGCCCCCCAACCGGCCAGCAGAAATGACCAGGGGAGGTGACTGAGCATGTGTGAAATTCCACGCATGTGCCAAAGTTTGCCTGGCATTCCAGGTAGCATACAGCCTAGCCGCCAGTGCGGATGGCAGCAATTATGGCCATTACAGCTGCCCTGCCCC
Source organism: Bradypodion ventrale (assembly GCA_035047345.1). Classification (NCBI taxonomy): domain Eukaryota; kingdom Metazoa; phylum Chordata; class Lepidosauria; order Squamata; family Chamaeleonidae; genus Bradypodion; species Bradypodion ventrale. The sequence continues at coordinate 85,912,787 of JAWDJE010000001.1, read as the reverse complement.
AGCGACTACTGTTGGTGGCTGGCCACCATGGCATGGCTCCTCTGCACTCCTGAAGCACGCCTCAGGGGGAAGGGAGAACTCACAGCCGGGGGGCAGGTGGAGGACGGGACTGGGCTGCAGCCTTCTGCAGGCCTATGCCCCCCATGGGTCCTCTGCCCACCCGCCCAAATGGAGACTGCCTTCCGCCTGACACAACCCATGGGAGGATGAAGGGGCTGGGCTGTGATGGCTACCCACTGACTGTAGTCACTGGGGAGGCCAGCGGCGGTGGCCAGAGTCAGATTGAGCCGGCACCTCACGTCGGGGCTGAGAGAGCAGCCACAACGACAGCAGACAAAAAGGTAAGGCAGCTGGGGTGGGGGGTGGGCAGGTGGGCCCGGTCTCTCCTTGGCCCGGGTAGGGTACCCCCGGGCAACGCTGGGTCCTCTGCTAATATTTTCTATAGAAAACATGCCTAAAGTCTTGTTCTCAAAAGAGTATCTTGTGGAAAAATTGTGGGAGGGGAGGTAGTCATATCTATTAATACAAACTAAACACTTGGTGCTTAAACATAATAGTAAAGGTTTCCCTTGCTTGAAAGCCAGTCGTATCCGACTCTAGTGTTCAGTGCTCATCTCTGTTTCAAAGCCAAAGAGCCAGCGCTGTCTGCTTCTGCAGACGTTTCTGTGGTCATTTGGCAGGCATGACTAGACACCAGAGTGCACAGAACACTGTTACCTTCCCACTGAAGTGGTCCCTATTTATCTACTTGCAATGTCTTGCTTTCGAACTGCTAGGTTAGCAGGAGCTGGGACAAGGACGGGAGCTCATTCTGTCCTGCAGTACTCGGGAATCGAACTGCTGACCTTCCGCCTCCCAGTCAGCTTCTTAGTCACTGGAGTTTGCTTTAAATCAGGGCCAGGCTAGGATACAAAATAAGAGCCTCCTCAAAGATTGTGGTATTCTTGAACCACAATTGGGTGTACCCTGGTAATACCATCCTTGTGTTGTTGGCTAATCTTTCTCATAGTAGGTCAGGTGAAGGGAACTGCAGAATGAACTCACCAAAAGCTGCCTTCATTTTAACAGTCTCACGTCTGGCCTAGACACAGAAGAAGAAGAATATGAAGATGGAGGAGGAGTGGGGCAGGCCCATTGTAAGGCAAGATGAGGTGGCTGCCCCAAATGGCAAATGCTGGTTGCTTCTAATGGTGGTCTCGTTGCTCAATTCTGGCTCTTTTGAGAAGTGCAGAGCTATGTATGGCACACAGCCTGTCCTGCATCTCCTAAACTAGCTGACATTTTCAGGTATGGTGGTGGTCATTGTCCTGTTGCTGGTACTGAACCTCACCGCTGAATCTCACCAGTACTGAACCTCACCGCTGTTTGCTGCTGTCCGTAAAGGCAATGGGGAGGAGATTGCCACCTTATCTTTTGCTGTAGGCAGCAAATTGTCTCAGGTCAGCCATGTTTTAAACATAATGCTCAGGTGACTTCAGATGGCTGTAAATAATCTCTACAGGTGAAAGAGAACCTGCAAAGTGAAAGGGCTCAGAGATGTGAGAAGCCCTCCGGAGAAGCAGCTGCTGTGACTGATTCCTCCAGAAGAAACCACACAATCTCAAATGGCAGGAAAACACCTTCAGAAAATCTTCCTACTTTTCTGGACACTGAAAGAAAGGTTTGGTCTCCCAGCTGACTTTGTTTGACCTGTTTCCTACATGTTACATTATCTGTATTCCTAATATTACAGGATTTAGCTTTTATTATCACATCTCATACAAGCTTTTGTCAGAGATTTGTGTAGACAAATCTTTGTTTGATTGTTGATAGATTTCTCCTTTGAAACCAATACTGTCCAGAAGAAGATCAGCTTATAGTGAAAGCAAGAAAGATGGGGAAGTGAAGGAAAAAATAGAGTACCCTGATGGAAAGGTAAGAAATGTTAGTTATGTATTAGACATATGTAACATCTCTTGTGTTTGCATTCTAGACTCCTATGATTCTATCTAGTGATATTTTTCATCATATATACTGTAGGTAATTTTAAAAAACTACCATGGTTTAGAAAACATTGACCTTAAAGGCAAGAAAAGATGAAGTTGTTGTAGCTGTAACTCAGCACAGAAATACCTTGAGTGCATGAACTATTACATTGTTTAGGAGAGTAACAATTAGTAAAACCATGCTGAAATTTCATAGCTTCAGAATGTCAAAATGTGCCAAGTCTTTTTATCCTATTAAAATACTTAGAGGACCTATAATGTGATTGATTTGACCTGACAAAGGAAGATATGGCATTTAATGTGCAAGACTTGAGCAGGATCGGGCCTTTTAGAGCTCATTAATTCAATGGTATACCATAAATCAGCAGCAGCTTGACAGCAGACAATGACAAGATAAAATGCTATGAATAATAAATAGGGCTACACTTTGTATGTCAATTCATTTTCTTTCTCTGGATTAATTGAGATACCTCCTAAACATAGTTAAGAGACTGGACATATATTGTAGAATCAATATGCTCCATCTCCTTCCTTTCTTTTCCTTAACCCAGTGATGGCGAACCTTTTAGAGACCGAATGCCCAAACAGAGAGGTGGGGAAAACTCCATGCAGGGGGAGGGAGGAAGCGCTCCCATTGGGCTGCTGTGCAAAGGGGCGGTGTGAACTCTGTGCTGGGGTGACCATGTGCATGCCATCAGAGAGGGCTGGGAGTGCCCCATCTGCACTAGTGTCATAGGTTTGGCACCATTCCCTTAACCACTCTTCAGGTTGACATTAAACCTTAAGGGGAATGGATTCCCAATAGGAAATAAAACAATATTTGAAGTAGAGGAGCAAATTTTGAAGAATGAGAGCCCACTTACTGTAAATTCTGGTCTAACATTCAATTTTTGGGTGGTGGAGATATATGCATATGTTTAACTCTTTGCCTGCATCTTCTCTGCTTCATATGTCTTGCCCATCCCCTTTTCAGCCCATAAAGCTCAAAATATACATTTGTACAGGCCAGTATGCATTTTGCAATATTATACAGGGGAAAGTGGCTGTGTATGAACAAGACAAAAGAGAGAGACTGATTGTGGAAACTGTCTGCAGTAAAGGGGATAAACAATGCTTCAAAAAGTTTATTTAAAATAAATGATGGCATGCAAGATGTGTGTCGCTGGTAGTTAATCTCAGCAATATTGTATGCTGTTATTTAATAGTTATTTCATATGCTGATACATATCCAGTGGTGGGATTCAGCAGGTTCGCCCCAGTTTGCCAGAACCAGTAGCAGAAATTCTGGCTGGCCCTACCCATCCAAGTTTTGAAATAAAGTAGTCTGCAGTGGCTCAAGTGGCTAAGATGCTTACTGGGAGGTGGAAGATCAGCAGTTCGATTCCCGAGCCCTGCAGGATGGAATGAGCGCCCGTCTTTGTTCCAGCTCCTGCCAACCTAGCAGTTCGAAAGCAAGAAATTGCAAGTAGATAAATAGGGACCACTTCAGTGGGAAGGTAACAGCGTTCCGTGTGCTCCAGTGTCTAGTCATGCCTGCCACATGACCACAGAAATGTCTGCAGAAGCAGACAGCGCTGGCTCTTCGGCTTTGAAACAGAGATGAGCACTGCACCCTAGAGTCAGATACGACTGGATTTTGAGCAAGGGAAACCTTTTCCTTTAGTCCTAATTTGGGTGCAACACAGGGATTTTCCCCTGGCCACGCCCAGCATACCACGCCTACAGAGTAGGTAGTAAAAACAATTGAATCCTGCCACCGTAAATATCACAAGCCACATAGTAAAGCTCATATCTGTATACAGTCTCTAGTCCTGGTTGTGCTGGGAGAGTAGCAAGACAGCTGGTTTCATGCAGCACCTTTGCTGTAAATGTTCCACTTGAGTGTGTTCCCCATCTGCTCATTGAGTGGTCTTGGATGATTTCCCAGGAGCTCTCTGTATGAAACAAAGCTGACATCCTGCCACCCTGGCATACATGCAATAGAGGTCATGTTATGCTCAAATACAAGTGCAGTTCACATATGCCTCCACCATATGGGAGTTCATCAAAGTGCCTTTTGGAGCACTCCATGTAGAACCGGAAGACACAGATTATGCTGATGTGCAGAACAGAATTTTAGTGCAGTTTGTGTCAATTACAAATCTTTAAAAAAACGATCTGTGACAATATGGTTTTCATAACCTGAGGCTTTTAAAAGAAATCTTGTGGCCGATGTTCATGCATATGAAAGGAGTGGGATAATGGTTATTTTGGGACAATGATCCCTTTTTTCCAGCCTGTCACTCCTCCTTCTAACAAACAGAAATGTATGACATCCTGCAAATGTAGATCACAGTGATCTACACCCCTGCCTGTTGTTTCATTGGACACTCACCTACAGATAAACTCAATCTGTTCCACTCCTTACACATGTGTACTGTAAATGTGCAAAAAGCAACAGAAGACTAGTGGAAGAAAAGAACAGGGCAGGGCAAGGTAGGAACAAAAGAAGAAACTGCTGGTTAACACAGTGGTTTAAGCATCTGGTAGTAGAGCCAGAGGTTGGGAGTTTAATTCCTCACTGTGCTTCCTTGACAGGATCTGGACTCATTGATCAAGTACTTCAGTTAAATTTGAGTTTCTTCATGTGTGCATTTATTATTTATTTATTCAGATTTATATTGTCGTCCACTCACCGTGGCGACTCAGGTTGGCTTACAGACAATACAATCAATATGATAATGATAGTACAATACAATCAATCAATGTTGGTGGGGATTCCGGGTGGCAGTGAAGCCTCAGCCTCCTGCGTCTTCTTCTTCAACTCCTGGCTCTTTGTGTGGGCTCAGGGGGGGTGGGGGTGGCAAAGCCTCAGCCTCCCACGTCTTCTTCACCCCCTGACTGTTGGTGTGGGCTCGGGGGGCGGGCGGGGGGGGGGGCGAAGCCTCAGCATGGGCAAGGAAGAGAGGGGTGGGAATCTGCATTTAGCCTCTGTTTTACACATCTTTGTTTTTAAGGTGAAACAACTGTTAATGGATGGACGCAGTATTATTATTTACCCCAATGGCACAAAAGTGGAAATTAGTGCCAATAAAAGAACAACTGTGGTTAATTTTTACAATGGAGATATTAAGAAGATCTTACCAGATCAGAGAGTGGTGTGTAGATTTATACATTTCACTTGGTTTAAAGTACAACTTCTAACTGTGCTTGGGGGACTCCATCAGCTCCGAGTAATGTAATTTAGGGGGAGAAAAATAAATAAATGTAGAAAAGCTGAAATTGGCCTGAATAACCTTATCTATGTGTATTGTCAAGGATCTTCATGTGCTGTGCCAAAGAATCTCAGTATCTTCATCTAAGATGTTTTCAGTCTGTGTTCTTAGGATTTGCTTAAGTATAGCAAATGACTATTTTTCGTTATTTTCTTAACTCATGCTGGAGGTAGAATTTGTGGTATTGTCTGTGTTATGTATGTACAATGCTGCTTTAAGAAATGTATGAATGTAACCTGACCACAATTACATTGTAACCCAGCTGTTAAAGGAACGCGAGTTAGCTGCCTATAGAGGGCAGCTGCGAGCGTTCAACTCACATGGTTCTCATTCCTCAAATCACCGGCAGCCACGGGAACTCTCCCTCACAATCAAACAACTACAGAAGAGGGGCGTGACTGGGACGACGTCATACCGGTAGCAGCCAATGAGCTACCGTGCAGCAAGATTCAAATGCATTGTGCTACTGTATATAATGTGATGTATCTCCGCCATTACCACATGTTCATCCTGATCATCAACCAATAAACCTGTGTTAGTCCTTACTGCGACTCCTTCTTTGTCTTCCGTGCAAGACACTAAATTGGCGACGAGGATGGGATCGATGGCGAATCCCAAGGTCAAGCCTTACCAGTTCGATGTCAGCGAGCCCGAACAATGGGAGCTCTACGAGTGCCAGTTTTGGCACGCGATGGAAGCCGCGGGCGTCGCCGCCGCTGCGAAAATGCGCTCCCACTTCCTGGCCCAGGTGGGACCGGCCACGCTGCATATCCTGATGAACCTGGTGGCCCCCCGGAAAGTGGACGAGGTGCCCATCGACCGCATCCTGGAGAGGTTGGGCGAGCATTTCCAGCCGCCCATCTCGATCTTCCCAGCCCAGGTCGCGTTCCACAGGCGAGACCAGAAACCGGGCGAATCCGTGTCCGCCTACGCGGCGGCTCTCAGACTCGCGGTGGTGCACTGCCAGTGGGATGACCTGGACCAGGCCCTCCGAGACCACATGTTGTGTGGCCTGAGGGACGAGGAGCTCCAGAGGAAGCTGATGACCCGCGACTACCGCCTCACGTTCAACGAGGTACTGCGGGAGGCCCAAGCGTCCGAGGCGGCCAGGAGCGGGGTCAGAGTGTTCAAGTCCCGAGGGGCCACGTCCGAAAGGGCCAAGTCACCAGTGCAGGCGGCCTGGTGGACACTAGCGAAGATGGCCTGACGGGCCCCCAAGCCGCCCGCCGGCACACCAACGTCATCCGAGGAGTCGTCCACGACGGCAGACCCCTGCTCCAGCGAGGACGACGACGTCCAGAGGATCAAGAAATGAGGAGAGAAGCAGCAGACCCGCGAGCGGCAGGACCGCCGCTGCGACGGTTGTGGGGCATCCCACGACCGCACGAGGTGTCCGTTCCGAAAGGCCGAGTGTCACAACTGCGGCCGAAAAGGACATATCGCCCGAGTATGCAGGCGCGGGCGAGTCGAGGACAAGGGCAGTTCCAGCCATTCCCAGACGCACCAACGAAAGGCGGCTGGCACCAGGAAGGTCTCAACCAGCTACAGCGAGGAAGGCGTGAACCGCGTGGGCCTGGAACACTGGCGGTTTTTCGTAGAGGTACTGTTGCAGGGGTTCCCAGTGAGGATGGAGATAGACTCGGGGTCATCTTATTCCATCCTGTCCCAAAAGGAGTTTATGCGTATTCCCCCAGATAAGCGGCCCAAACTGCGGGCCATGAAGTCACACCTACGAGACGGGCAGGGAAATGGGATTCCAGTGTTGGGGGTGGGGAACTTCAAGGTGAAGTTCAAGAACTACTCCGAGAAATTGCCCCTAGTGGTCCTCAAAGGGGGGAGGTGCTGCCTTTTGGGAATGCAGTGGTTTGCTCCCCTGGGAATCGAACTGTCCGGCATTAACGCCATCGAGACTGACCCAATGCGGGACGTGTGCAATGCACACCCGGACGTTTTCAAGAAGGGGCTCGGGAAATACAAGGGCCCCCCGGTTTCCTTTGAACTGGACCCAGAAATCCGGCCCATCCGCCTCAAACCAAGGAGAGTGCCCTTCGCCCTCAAGGACAAGATCGAGGCGGAACTGGACAAATTGGTGGGGCAGGGGATTTTGGTTCCAGTTGATTCGGCGGAGTGGGAAACGCCGATTGTTACAGCCCTTAAATCAAACGGGGAGGTCAGGATTTGTGCGGACTATAAATGTACGATCAATAAGGCCATTCGGCCAAATGCATATCCGGTGCCCGTGGTCAGCCACTTGCTGGCCACGTTACATGGGGGGAGGTGTTTTGCCAAGCTGGATCTGGCGCAGGCATATCAGCAGCTCTGTAACCCCAGCTGCTGCCGCCGCGCAAACGATCGTGACGCACAAGGGGGCGTTTAAGGTAACGCGCCTTCAGTTTGGCGTGAATTCGGCCCCCGGAATTTTCCAGTCCCTCGTGGAACGCCTTTTAAAGGGGCTTCCAGGCGTCCTCCCATACTTCGACGATGTGTTGATAACGGCGGGGAGCGAGTTAGAGTTAGCAAAAAGGCTAGACGGGGTCCTCTCAGTGTTCGAGAGGGCAGGACTCCGACTGAGGAGGGACAAATGTGTATTCTTTGCGAGGGAGGTTGAGTTTCTAGGCTTTAAGGTAACCCCGGACGGAATCAAACCCTCTGAGTCCAAGGTTGCGGCCGTGAGAAACGCCCCTCGCCCCACCGCGAAACCGGAGCTGCAGTCATTTCTAGGGCTCCTAAATTTCTATCATTCCTTCCTGCCTCGGAAGGCATCGGTCGCGGAACCACTGCACGCGTTACTTAAGAAGGACGCGGCTTGGCGGTGGGGGGACAGGCAGGAGAAAGCGTTCAAGGAGCTTAAGTCACTCCTATCCTCGGATGCTGTCCTGACCCACTTCGATCCAAAAAAACCAGTGGTTTTAGTCTGTGATGCGTCCCCAGTGGGGGTGGGGGCGGTTCTGTGCCACGTGTTGGAGAGCGGGCGGGAAACCCCGGTGGCGTACTACTCAAGGTCCCTCTCAAAGGCCGAGCACAATTACGTGCAAACAGATAGGGAGGCCCTGGCCATAATTGCAGGAACGAAGAAGTTCCACAATTTCCTATACGGCCGCGAGTTTACGGTAGTGACTGATCACAAGCCACTGCTGGGGATCTTCACTACCGGCAAACCCACCCCGCAAATTCTATCCCCCAGGATGCTGCGTTGGGCCATCTTCCTCAACGCCTACCAGTATGAGCTGGTCTATCGCCCAGGGAAGGAGATCTCCCACGCGGACGCACTGTCCCGATCTCCCCTCCCTAGTTTAGGGGACCCCACGTGCGAGGTAGAGCAGGACCACCAAGTCCTGCTGATCGAGTCCCTCGACTCACCCCCCATTGTCCCGGCCGACCTCGCAAAGGCCATGGCGGCCGACAAGATGCTGGCCCAAGTTAGTTCCTGGGTTAGGAAAGGGTGGCCCACTACTCCCCCCGAGGAGCATTTCAAGCCATTTTTCAGGCGCAGAGTGGAGCTTTCTCTGGAAAGGGGCTGCTTACTCTGGGGCCAGCGGGTAGCTATCCCAGACAAGCTAAGGGCCAAGGTACTGAAGCTACTGCACACCAGTCACCCCAGGATCGTGCGCTCCAAGGCTCTGGCCAGGAGTTTCTTTTGGTGGCCCCAGATAGACGCAGATATAGAACGTTTAGTGGGCATGTGTGAGAGCTGCCAGAGCTCTCGGCCCGAGGAGTCCCGGTTCCCCCATAGGGAATGGGACACGGCCCGCGGGCCATGGTCCCGGATTCATGTCGACTTCGCTGGCCCTTTCCGCGGGTCCATGTTTCTGCTGGTAGTTGACTCCTACTCCAAGTGGTTGGAGGTAATCCCCATGAACAGCAGTCCTCTGCGGCAACCATTAAACAGTTGCGCAAGCTTTTTGCCTGTTTCGGCCTGCCAGACGTCCTTGTTAGCGATAACGCTAGTACCTTCACGTCTGCGGAGTTCAAGACGTTTATTGAGAGAAACGCCATCAGGCACATTACCGCTGCCCCGTTTCACCCCGCCACAAACGTTCAGGTAGAGCGCCAAGTGCGCACTACGAAAGACGCACTGCGGTGCATGGGTCCCGGTGAGTTGAACCTTCACCTGTGTCAGTTCCTCATCTGCTACAGGACAACCCTCCTAGCTTCAGGATTCTCCTCAGCCGAGCTCCTAATGAGGAGGCGTCCGGTAACACTTTTTGACCGGATGGATCCGTCCAGGGTGGAGGATGAAGGGAGAAATATAAACGTAGAGGTAGAAAGCTCCAAAAGTTTTGCGGTAGGGGACCCGGTTCACTGCAGGAACTACGCGGCCTCGGGGCCAGCATGGGTTCCAGGAACGATCATTGAACAGACGGGCCAGTATCCTATAGAGTCGAGACCAACTCGGGTCTACTCTGGAGAAGGCACGCCGACCAACTCAGAAGGCGAGTCACCAGTGAGGGGGAATCAGCGTTAGGGTCCTCCCCCACCCGCGTTACCCAAGGGGGAGACACGGTGGCATCCGCCGATACAAATGCATACCCTCGATTCTCAGCAACAGAGGAGGGTGATTCGGAAGAAAGGGATGAGTTCGATTATGATTTGCAGTACCAGGGGGGTGTCGCAGAGTGGTCCCCCACCCGTCCTAGCAAGAAGAGGGGTTTCAGTTCAGCCCCTGGTACTTCCAGTCCCCCCAGTCCTTTTGTTTTAGAATATACCATAGCTCCAGCTCCCCGGAGACAAACACCCCCAAGACAGGCAACAGGGGGGAGTCCGCCCACCACAGTCTCTAGAACTCCCGGGCAGGTAACGGGGGGTGGCGAGGCCACGAGGGCCTCTTCGTCGGTCCCGAGATTCGTACTGGGGGGACCCCAAACTCCTCAAACGGTAGGCAGGGGTTCACGTCCCAACTGTTCATTCCATTCCCGTCCCCCAATGCAAGGTTACCGCAGAGTCCCCACCGAGCCACTAATGAGTCCCCCCTTTCCGTTGCAGGACAGGACTCCGCGGAACCAGGAGCCTCCGGCTCCCTTGTGTTAAGTCAAGCGGCCGCACGCCCCAGGCGCACATGCGGCAAGCCACAATGGTTGAGGGACTTCATCCCATCCTAGGGGGGAGGGATGTTATGTATGTACAATGTTGCTTTAAGAAATGTATGAATGTAACCTGACCACAATTACATTGTAACCCAGCTGTTAAAGGAACGCGAGTTAGCTGCCTATAGAGGGCAGCTGCGAGCGTTCAACTCACATGGTTCTCATTCCTCAAATCACCGGCAGCCGAGGGAACTCTCCCGCACGATCAAACAACTACAGAAGAGGGGCGTGACTGGGACGACGTCACGCCGGTAGCAGCCAATGAGCTACCGTGCAGCAAGATTCAAATGCATTGTGCTACTGTATATAATGTGATGTATCTCCGCCATTACCACATGTTCATCCTGATCATCAACCAATAAACCTGTGTTAGTCCTTACTGCGACTCCTTCTTTGTCTTCTGTGCAAGACACTAAAGTCTGGAAAGGAATCCAAGATGTTACCAAAAAATTAAAACACTCTTCCCCTCTTCTGAAACATTTTCCAGCTACAAAATGAGATCTTTCCCATAAATTGATGAACTTTTTAATGTATGCTGTAAACCAGGCTGCACAATCTTTCAGGCCCTGAGATTCCTCCAGAGTCTCTCTCCTGCCTCACCCCTACCTGTAAACAACCCCCTCCAAGCACACAACAACAGGCAATTCTCCCCCACTCTCCATGTAAGCACATAGGGATGGGAAGATTTAAACATCCTTTATCTGCCTCCTGAGAGCTAAGGATATCTAGGAAGACAAAGTTATTGTCTCTTCCCCCCCCCCCCTCCACACACACACACATAGTAATCCTTGGAGAGCAGGCTATTTTTCTGCTGATAGGGTAGGCAGGGGAACAGCACTCTTGCTGCATGCGTTAATTTTGAAGAAAGTCCTAGGATGTGCATTTTACAAAGTGCTGATATGGCACCATTTCACTACATGACCACTGTGCACGGCACAGAAACTGGTACCTGCACCAATATGCTATACAATCTAAATTGCAAGTTTTCATTTATTGTTTTCAGAGATATAATCATATTAACCGTTTTCACCATGTATAAACAAAAATGAAAACAAATGAGTTGTGATAATCTTAAAAACTGACAGATTTATCCCAGTGGGAATTCTCATACATTAGAACACCCCCCCCCCCATATAAGAACATAAGAACATAAGAACAGCCTTGCTGGAACAGGCCACAGCCCATCCAGTCCAGCATTCTGTCTCACACAGTGGCTCACCATTTCCTTTAGGGTATTCCCAAGGAGATGCCTTCACCTGCTTAGGATTCCCTGGAAATGGCATTGAGAGATATCCTGCCTATCTCTCCAACCCGGAGGTTGTCCTTAGGTAGCCATAATTATAGCCATTGATACACTTGTCCTCCATGAACTTGTCTAATCCTTTCTTAAAGCTGTCAAGTCTGACAGCTGTCACCACTTCTTCTGGCAGGGAGTTCCATAGACCAGTAATCCTCTGGGTGAAAAAGTACTTTCTCTTATTTGTTTGAGAACTAGTACCCAAAAGTTTCATGGAGTGTCCCCTAGTTCTAGTGTTGTGCGATAGGGAAAACAGTTTTTCCTTATCTACTTTGTCCACACCGTGCATGATTTTATAAACTTCAATCAGGTCACCTCTTAGACGCCGTCGTTCAAGAGTGAAAAGGCCCAACCGTTGCAGCCTCAGATGGTAAGGAAGGTGTTCCAGTCCCCTAATCATCCTGGTTGCCCTCCTCTGTACTTTCTCCAACTCCATAATATCCTTCTGGAGGTATGGCGACCAGAACTGTACACAATATTCCAGATGGGGCCTCACCATAGATTTATAAAGAGGCAAAATGACACTTGCTGACTTATTTTCTATACCCTTCCTAATGATCCCTAACATTGAGTTTGCTTTTTTCACTGCTGAGGCACACTGGGTTGACATCTTCATTGAGCTGTCCACCAGGACACCAAGGTCCCTTTCCTGGTTTGTCGCAGAGAGTTCAGACCCCATCAGTTTATAAATGTAATTGGGGTTTTTTGCCCCAACATGCATCACTCTGCACTTACTGATGTTGAAGCTCATTTGCCACTGTTTTGCCCACTCCCCCAGTGTCAAGAGATCCCTCTGGAGCTCCGCACAATCTCTCTCAGTTTTCACTACCCTGTATAATTTAGTGTCGTCAGCAAATTTGGCTACCTTGCTTTTTACTCCTACCTCTAGATCATTTATGAAGAGGTTGAAAAGCAGGGGTCCCAGTACTGAACCTTGGGGGACCCCACTCTTTACTTCCCTCCACTTGGAGAAGTGTCCATTTAGTGCTACCCTCTGTTTCCTGTCCCTTAGCCAGTTGCTGATCCAGGACAAGACCTGTCCCTTTATTCCATGACTGGTAAGTTTATTCAAGAGCCTTTGGTGTGGGACCTTGTCAAAAGCCTTCTGAAAGTCCAGATAAACAATGTCAACTGGATCCCCCTTATCCACATGCTTGTTGACACTCTCAAAAAATTCCAACAGATTAGTGAGGCATGATTTGCCCTTGTAAAAGCCATGTTGGCTCTCCTTTAGCAGCGCCTTCTCTTCTATGTACCTATTAATTCTATCTTTTAGGATGGTTTCCATCACTTTACCTGGGACACATGTCAAACTGACAGGTCGGTAATTTCCTGGATCACCCCTGGATCCTTTTTTGAAAATTGGTGTTACATTCGCTACCTTCCAGTCATCAGGCACAAAGCCTGATTTGAGGGAAATATTATATATTTTGGCTAGGAGATCAGCAATTTCGTCTTTAAGTTCCCTGAGAACTCGTGGATGGATGCCATCTGGTCCTGGTGATTTGTTAGTGTTTAGCTTAACAAGACATGCAAGGACCTCCTCCCTGGTTATTTCTATCTTGCTTAATTCTTCGTTTTCCCTCCCTACGAAGATAGGCTCTGTTTTGGGCATGTGGTCTCTGTCTTCTTCAGTGAATACTGAAGCAAAGAATTCATTGAGTCTCTCTGCAATCTCTGTTTCCTCTTTAATAACCCCTTGCCTTCCATTGTCATCTAATGGTCCAATGGCCTTCCTAGTTGGGTTCTTACTTCTAATGTACTTAAAGAAGTCCTTGTTATTTCTCTGAGTATTTTTAGCTATACGCTCCTCAAAGTCTTGCTTTGCTTTCCTGATTGTTGCCTTGCATTTGTTCTGCCAGAATTTATGTTTCTGCCTGCTGTCCTCATTCGGACAAGCCTTCCATCTTCTAAATGAGCTTTTCTTGCTCTTGATCACTTCCCGAACAGCTCCTGTAAGCCACATCGGAGTCCTCTTGGACCTGGCAGTGCCCTTTTTCCTTTTGGGTATGCATTCCAATTGAGCCTCTGTTATTGTTTTTGTAAACAGCCTCCATGCCTCTTGGAGTGTTTGGACTCTCTCAATTTTCCCTTTCAGTTTCTTTTTTACTAGTTTCCTCATCTTTGGGAAATTTCCTTTTTGAAAATTTAAGGTCTCTGTTTTAGATTTTATCAATGACTTGCAGTCTATGATCAAGTTAAACATAATTGAGTTGTGGTCACTGTTCCCTATTGGATCAGCCACATTAACATCTTGCACCAGATCCTGAGTATTACTCAGGATCAAGTCAAGGATTCTTGTACCTCTAGTTGGGTCTTCAACCATCTGTCCCAGGGAACAATCATTTAGCATATCTAGGAACTTTATCTCTTTATCATGTGCTGAACAACAGTTCACCCAGTCTATGTGAGGGTAATTGAAGTCCCCCATTATAACCAGGCTTCCCTTCTTGGATGCCTCCTTTACAACATTCTCCAACTGCCAGTCTCCCTCAAGAGTTTGGGTCGGAGGCCGATAGTATATGCCTACTGTTAGACCATCCTTGTGGCCTGGTAGTCTTACCCACAGAGCTTCTAATGGTGACTCTAAATCACCTAGATATTCCAATTCATACGATTTTATCACTTCTTTGACATACAAGGCTACACCACCTCCTATTTGCCCCTTCCTATCCTTCCTGTACAGTTTGTAGCCTGGGATAACTGTATCCCATTGGTTATCATCCGTCCACCAGGTTTCAGTGATACCAATAATATCAATATTCTTATCTATTGCTAAGTATTCCAGCTCCCCTATTTTGTTGTGAACATCATATGATGTGATGTTTTTGAGGAAATAGATTTGAATCTACAAACAGTCACATTGAAATAAATCTGCAAGACTTTCAGGTACCACAGCTTCTTTGTTTCTACTTTTCTTAATAATTTATTATAAATGTCCCAGATGAAAGTAAATATTCAACAGTTATTAGCAACATTTTGTTCAGAATGCCTGTTTGGAGCTAAGTGATAAATGGCTAATATCTCTCATTCTTTCTGCAGATTTATTATTATGCAAATACACAAACAACCAGAACTCTTTTTCCAAATGGCTTGGAAGTGATACAGTTCTGTAACAAACAGACTGGTAAGTAATGCTACCATGAACCTGAACTGATTTGAGGAACGGTATTTCCAAAGATCTATGCATATTAAATGATAAGATAATGTAATGATTCCACCCCTTCACTGTGCACAGAGTTTATAGCTAAATTATAGAATGCAACAATCTTAAATGAAGGCACTAGTGCCGTGATGGCAAACCTTGGCACTCCAGATGTTCTTGGACTTCAATTCCCAGAAGCCCAAGCCCCCATGAATCCACACAAATGGGTTTACTGTGATTCATCCGGCCCACATCATTCCCGGAAGTGGAAGTAAAACGTGCCCGTATGGGCGTGTTTTACTTCCGCTTCCAGGAGCGACGAGGGCAGCACGGGCTGGATGAATCACAGTAAACCCATTCGTGTGGATTCATGGGGGATTGGGGAAATTGAAGTGCAAGAACATCTGGAGTGCCAAGGTTTGCCATCACGGCCCTAGTGAATTTCTGTTTCACTCCGAGAGCAACTATCGGCACTGCATAGTGAGGCAAACCCAAGTTGAAGTCCAAATTATGCCACAAAGCATACTGTGTTGCACTGAGGAAATTTGCATTGCATATCATAATGTGTTATAGAAACATAGGAGCATTATTCAGTAAGAATTCTCACAGTATTTTTAGGGGTAGGTATATCCAGAATGAGATTATGAGCATCACTGACAAAATATATAACATTGGAACACTTACTGTCTTATCTCAATTGTATCAACCATTTTTTCACTTGCTCCAAAGAGAAGTAGAACATATTATTGAAGTATTTTTACAAGTCATAAATTCTGTTGGATTCCCCCCCCCCTCTCCATGCCAGCTAGAAGCAGGTTCCTTTTATGTGAAAAATGTTTTTGGTGAGGATGACTTCAAAGCCAGTTTGTATTTCTGCTAACTGTAGGCTGATTAGTTTTTTAAAAGTTTTGTTAATTGTGTGCAACTGTAGCTACACTATATATGGTAAAACATAAACCTCCCACATGGGACCTTCATCAAATATCTGCAGACTTGAGCACATTTTGAGCAGCTTCAAATATTTATGCTGAGGCATACCTAAGAGGTAGATAGTATGCCATTTGGGAGATAGATGTTTAATTCGGTGATTTTGCATGTATGCATTTTATACACTTTCTATACCCACAAAGAAGCCATGGCTAATCATGTTTCTAAGGTGATTGTTGTGATGCCCTTTACTATAGAAAAATACTACCCTGATGGTACTGAAGAAATTGTGTTTCCAGATCAAACTGTGAAACGCTGCTATGTTGGAGGTCTTGAAGAAACTCTTTTTCCAGATGGCACAATTGTAAAAGTAGAAAAGTAAGTAAAGGGAACACAAATCAAACACTGAAAAGGGGTTGTTATTTGATCAAAGGGTTACATAAACATAACCTTAACACTAATGATGTTAGAGAATTTTGATGGAGCTCTGAAGAGAGCAAGGAAAGTGATGTGTAAGAAATTTTCAAATCCTCCGAATTTCTCCCCAAATCTGCATGTGCAATTTTTTTTATAAGCATTCAACATGAGATATTCTGCCCTTTTGTAATATTGTGAGTTCGGTCCTGTCCAGGGATCAAGGTTGACTCAGCCTTCCATCTTTCCAAGGTCAGTAAAATGAGTACCCAGCATATTTGGGGCAAAATGCTAATCAGTGTGTGAACTGCCCAAAGAGTGCACTAAGCACTATGGGGAAGTACCTGTTAGTGTAATTACGTTTGGACAGGAAATAATTTATGTCTGTATTACTGCTTTTTAGATGTGTTTGTTAAAGTCTATACTTTTTCATTGGAAACTGCTCTGTATGCTTTACTTTGGAAAAAATATTCGAAACAAATGTTATCTGGTCACATCTAGTTACGATTACTGGAGATTCAAGCATGAATCCATGCCATGACTAAAATGCAATAAAGGTTATGAAGCATGATAGTTTTTTTTTTGCAGTGCTCCTCTCTACAGCATGACTCTCTGCTCTAAAGAATCAGTTACTTTAGATCTGTAGGGTTCTACACTTGTTGTTCAGTCACACAGTCGATTCCGACCCTTTGCAACCCTATAGACCATTGACCTCCAGGCACCCCTGTCCTTCTACAGTAAGTAAGCACTTTTCTTTCCCTAAGTATCCAAATCCCTAGAAACAGGACACGGGTAGGTCGACAGCTGAATTGTTTTAATACATCCTTGACCTTAGGTTGCCCACTGGTGTGAGCAAAGCTATGGGTATAAGTGCTTTTGCATGTAATGTTTTATTTATTGCTTTGCAGAAATGGTGTTAAAACCATCCAGTTTCGTAATGGGCAAAAGGAGATTCACACTGCTGTGTCCACGAGAAGGGAATATCCTGATGGCACTATAAAAACCATGTATCCAAATGGACAACAGGAAACCAAGTATTCTTCAAGGCGGGTTCGAATTAAAGATGAGAAGGATTCCCTCATCCCTAATAAAATGTGACTTATTCTTCTGGATGGAATTCTAAGTTTCATTTTATATTATATATTTTATTTTTATGCCAACTTTTTCTCAAAAGCGTCTTCCAAGGTGATTAACAATAGTTACAAAAGTAGCTTTCAACATACCCCAGGTTAATTTAAGACTTTAGTGTGTCAGAAACATATTTTTAAAAGCCAAACAGATTAATACAGTGCAATGGTTAAGCTGCAGTATTGCAGCCAAAATTCTGTTCATGATCTGAGTTTGATCCCAGTGTGCACAAGGTTGACTCAGCTTTCCATCCTTCTGAGGAGAGTAAAATGAGTACCTAGCACATTGGGGTCAAAATGTTAATTACCTTGTGAACAGCTATGGGAGTGCTCTAAGTATTATGGAGGTGGTACATAAATGTTATTGATGTTGCTGTTGATATTAAGGTTAAGACAGGAAGGTCAGCTATCATAAGAGGTTTGGTGACATATCTGTCAGAAGAAACAAATGAAAGAGGACATATATCCCATTTTGGGTTCCAAAATCTACATGTCATCATAGGAAAGACTTGGTCTTGCCATCTCACCAGCCTAATCTCAGACAATGATGAGGTGTTGTGTAGAACCTCTGCTGTTCTGTAAATTTCAAATGATGGGTGGTCTTACATGGGATCCAGGAATCCTTCCATCAGATACCTTTAGCCTAAATAATTTGCAGTTTTGAAAACTAAAACTAGCATGTGGAATTGAGCTTTGAAATGCATCAGGTAACAGATGATTGTCAAATCTCAGGATTAATAATTTTTTACTCCATATAAGTAGACCCGAGTACTGCCTTGTGTGCAGCTTTGCACACCACTTGTACCCACCCACACACTCACTCACCAAGGCGACTTCATGAAGAGTGTACTGTAGTAGACTAATGTAGAAGTGAGCTATGCAGGCATGTCTGTGGCCGGATCTGATTATTCCAGGTTGAGAAGTGGCTGGCAAAACAGCCAAAGTTGTGTAAAAGCATTACTAGTCTCAACCACTAACCTGGATGCAGCAAACCCTCAAATTGTTGACCTCATCCTTCAAAGGATTTTCACATCCACAGTAGAAGAAGAAAAATGATTGACGGCTCAGCAGCTCTTAGGTCTAAATCTTATGAAATCTTAGTTTAACTCAGTTTAGTGCAATGGCAATATCCAGGAGTTAAACTTTCCATGCTTTTTAACACCAACATGAAATTATGGGGAAGATAAGCCACAAATTCAGAGCATAGTGTTGTCAATAAATAGATAACACTCTGATTTGGCTTTGTGTTCCATCAACTTACAGGGAAGCTACCTAAGAATTTATTGAGAAAGAAAAGTAGAAGTTGAGAAAGAAAAGTAGAATTTAAATAATTTGCATATTGATGAAAATGTCATCCATCCTATGCGTTACACCACACACCCCAGGGTGTCCTGCAGGTATTAGAAAAGATGGAAACAAGGTCACCCAATAAGCCAATGAATTTAATAATAGTCCCTCAGTACCATCTTTGGATTTTTTTAAAACCCAACTAATACCAAACCCACTTATCCCTAATGAAGCAATATGAACGGGAATGTGTCCTTGAGTTAAATAAGATCAGCATCTTCCCAGTCCTTAAATTGCCCACATTTGAAAGGATGAGAGAAAGAGGGATGCAAAAGAAATTGGATTAGTAGGGATATTGGAGGTGCCAGATTTGGTATTTATTTATTCAATATCTTAAGTGTTGCTTTGAGGAATGGAGTAGTTATTTTTGAGATGACATGTTTAGATCATGGCACAAAAAGTGCCCCTCTTGGATGCAACTCTTCCAGTTCAATCTCTCCCTGTTGTTGTTGTTGTTGTTGTAGTAGTAGTAGTAGTAGTAGTAGTAGTAGTAGTAGTAGTAGTAGTAGTAGTAGTAGTAAATCTGAATTTAGAAGGAGACTTTGCCTCTATTGAAAGGCATCATAATATTGCTGAAGATTTGGCACTCCCCATTCCCCTACCTTAACTGGACTGAATAATATGCTATATGGTAGTCTAGATTTTCCCACCTCTGTAAACAAAGTTGCAAAAAAAAAAGTATTTTGCCATTTTATACAGGTTTAATGAGAAAGTTCTATGGGTAGGACTTGAAATAAGAAAAAAAGTTTGGAAATAATAATCACGTTTACAGTGCATTTTTCCAAGCCATGAGGTTGAAGTCTTTGACTACATAGCAAGATCTTGTTTTATTTTTGTATATAGCTTCAATTTTTAAGTTTTGTCATTTTTAAATGCAATAAACCTGACTTCCACTGCTATTTTCTGTTGTATACAGGGGTATGCAGGGCACCATGGGAAGGCGCTGAACAGGGAGCGCCTATTTGGGTTTTTTTGGGGGGGGATCCCATACATTGCTATTGGCACCCCAGGGTGCCAGAAGTGAGGGCGGGGTGGGACAAAGCCCGATTGCCCAAAATACCAGCATGCGCCTGGTTGTATGTTTTTCTCAAGATTTAAACACATTTCAGATGTTATGCTGCAACTTGTCCATAGCTTCTGAGTTCAGACCATAGCTCTAGTGCTGCCTCTGTAGTATTTGAAAGAAATAGGACCATGTTGTCTGCAAATAAACTGACTCTATGTTCTGTAGGACGTTCTGTAGGACCTATTCCAATTCCCTTTATCACTGGATTTACTCATAAGGCAGATGTTAAATGTTCTAAAGCAATAGTAAACAGCAGTGGAGACAATGGGAATCCTTGCCTTGTGCCCCTCCTATACTATCATAATTAATAGGACCATGTTGAAATGTATTGAGAAGAAATTGGGAGAAATTATTGACCATACTTTCTGGAGCCTGTGGAGCTGATGTTCAAAAAGATAACTTTCCCAAACTCTGCTCAGGAGTCCAGCAGGTCTAATGGGAATTAGAACATAAGAACATAAGAACAGCCTTGCTGGAACAGGTCACAGCCCATCCAGTCCAGCATTCTGTCTCACACAGTGGCTCACCATTTCCTTCAGGGTATTCCCAAGGAGATGCCTTCACCTGCTTAGGATTCCCTGGAAATGGCATTGAGAGATATCCTGCCTATCTCTCCAACCCGGAGGTTGTCCTTAGGTAGCCATAATAATAGCCTTGTCCTCCATGAACTTGTCTAATCCTTTCTTAAAGCTGTCAAGTCTGACAGCTGTCACCACTTCTTCTGGCAGGGAGTTCCATAGACCAGTAATCCTCTGGGTGAAAAAGTACTTTCTCTTATTTGTTTGAGAACTAGTACCCAAAAGTTTCATGGAGTGTCCCCTAGTTCTAGTGTTGTGCAATAGGGAAAACAGTTTTTCCTTATCTACTTTGTCCACACCGTGCATGATTTTATAAACTTCAATCAGGTCACCTCTTAGACGCCGTCGTTCAAGAGTGAAAAGGCCCAACCGTTGCAGCCTCAGATGGTAAGGAAGGTGTTCCAGTCCCCTAATCATTCTGGTTGCCCTCCTCTGTACTTTCTCCAACTCCATAATATCCTTCTGGAGGTATGGCGACCAGAACTGTACACAATATTCCAGATGGGGCCTCACCATAGATTTATAAAGAGGTAAAATGACACTTGCTGACTTATTTTCTATACCCTTCCTAATGATCCCTAACATTGAGTTTGCTTTTTTCACTGCTGAGGCACACTGGGTTGACATCTTCATTGAGCTGTCCACCAGGACACCAAGGTCCCTTTCCTGGTTTGTCGCAGAGAGTTCAGACCCCATCAGTTTATAAATGTAATTGGGGTTTTTTGCCCCAACATGCATCACTCTGCACTTACTGATGTTGAAGCTCATTTGCCACTGTTTTGCCCACTCCCCCAGTGTCAAGAGATCCTTCTGGAGCGCTTCACAATCTCTCACAGTTTTCACTACCCTGTATAATTTAGTGTCGTCAGCAAATTTGTCTACCTTGCTTTTTACTCCTACCTCTAGATCATTTATGAAGAGGTTGAAAAGCAGGGGTCCCAGTACTGAACCTTGGGGGACCCCACTCTTTACTTCCCTCCACTTGGAGAAGTGTCCATTTAGTGCTACCCTCTGTTTCCTGTCCCTTAGCCAGTTGCTGATCCAGGACAAGACCTGTCCCTTTATTCCATGACTGGTAAGTTTATTCAAGAGCCTTTGGTGTGGGACCTTGTCAAAAGCCTTCTGAAAGTCCAGATAAACAATGTCAACTGGATCCCCCTTATCCACATGCTTGTTGACACTCTCAAAAAATTCCAACAGATTAGTGAGGCATGATTTGCCCTTGTAAAAGCCATGTTGGCTCTCCTTTAGCAGTGCCTTCTCTTCTATGTACCTATTAATTCTATCTTTTAGGATGGTTTCCATCCTAAATGGTTGCCACCTTCCTCTAGATAACCAAGCAATTTGAGTCTCACAAAGACACAAACAACCCATCGAACTCTAACACTTCTCCTTTTAAAAAAGTTCATGCAAGAAATTTGTCTTTACCATCATTTTAAGTTTTGTGAAATTGTGCAAATGCACAATTAGTCTCACAAACATTCCTGAGGCAAAACTCATGTGTTGTGGTAATGACAGTGGTTTTGCTTTGTTTTTGGACTCAGTTTAGTACACAAGGATGAGCCTACTTTGATCTCTGCTTCTAGTAGAACTTATTTTTCTAGACTATTTCTGCAATGCAAGCGTAGGCCAGGGATGGTGAACTTGTGGCTCCCTAGCCTAGTGAGTGGAGCCTGCAATTCTCATCACTTTGGCTAGCATAATCAACACAGAGGAATGATGGGAGATGCTGTCACACAACATCTGATGTGCCACAAATCGCTCACCCTTATACAGAATATGGTGTATGTTGCACAGTGTATTGGACTCCAGTTGAAATGGAAGATTGTTCAGCCCAGTTATTATAGGTTGAATAAGCTTTTATTTAATTTCTGGTGTTCTGGTTGCATTTCTTTGCTAGCTAATTTATTTATTTCTTGTATTACACTTCTGACATCGATTCCATTCCTAGATGCTTCAAGAGCTACATCATTGAAAGGAAATATAAGAACAAAGTCACCTACACGAGGGAATGGCCTTTTGTCTTTGTCTGAGAGAAAATACAGAGGGATAGAGGGCTTGTTGATGTGGAGTTCAGTTGAGTTATACCTATGGATAGAAGGAGTTGGCTCATATAATGAGTAACCATTTCTTAACCTCTGATGTTTTTGAAATGTTGGCTTTGATTGGAGGGGTGTTTTTGGTGAGTTCATCTTTTCACGTAACTGAGATGTTAAAGTTTTTTTGGGATATGTGCTGCCCATTCTACCAGTTGGGGTTGTTTTATTAAGTTGAATGAATGATGGGGAAGGGGAGACTGTGGCTGATTTACTTTCTTTTGTACAAGCCAAGAAATTTAGAGGGACATCTGCCTGGGTATTCAGTAAAGATTGTGTTTGGCCAAAGCACGAAACCTTCCGAATGGGCCCCTTTTTCCTCCTCAGAGCATCCTCTTCCTTGTAGTTGAGTAGCTCAACAATGTCATGGATCAACCTTCTTTTCACAATGGCATCAGTTGCACAGTCTAGACGCAAGGCTGGGCTGTGGTTCACTTCCAGAAGCCAGGGTTTCAACTTCTCATCCACAAGAATGTCAAACCCAAAAAGCTCAAAGCAATTAGAGGTAAACGGGACTGAAGGGGTGATGGCAAGCAAAGTCAGTGTGACAATGCGATTAATTCTCTCCCACAGCAGCAGGTCATCCACTTGGTAGCTCCGTAGGTAAGCTCGGAACCGACTGAAAGTCCATTTGCAACCCGAGCCAATTACATCTTTCTCCTTTCTGTACGAGGGTCCAAATTTATTGATGCTTGTGTTTGTCAAATGGGCATAGATGTTGT
This sequence comes from Bradypodion ventrale, assembly GCA_035047345.1. Lineage (NCBI taxonomy): Eukaryota > Metazoa > Chordata > Lepidosauria > Squamata > Chamaeleonidae > Bradypodion > Bradypodion ventrale. The sequence continues at coordinate 85,889,745 of JAWDJE010000001.1, read as the reverse complement.
CTAAGGACTCAAGGTCGAACTTCTCTGTGGCAAACCTTACCAGCCCTTCTTCATACGTGTAAATAGTGAGAGGACAAAAGCTTGTAACACAGACATAAAGACGGAGATCGCACTTATACCCAGAAATAAGGAAGGGGTTGCTGATGTACTTCTGCACAATGACCATGCAGTCATAGACAAAGTCTTTAATGTCTTGAAAAATGAGTATCCCTTGCCCACGAGACCGGTTGACAGGTTTGCAGATCCAATAGCTCCGCTTTTTCCCTGACATTTGCCTCTCCTTGGTGTATTCACTTATAAACCTGATGTAGTCATTTGGCATGATGAAGGCTAGTGGACTGAACTCATAGAGGTTTGTTCCATAAATTCCCTTCATGCGCTTGAGATGTCTTGCTAAATAGTCCTTCCTGGTGATCCTGATGGTTTCTGGATGGTGATTGAGCCTTTGCCATGGTTTAACATTCTGGTGATCCATCATCCGGAAACGGTGGTTTCGCCAGTATAGGTTCCAGTCTTCATTATCTTGCCCATGCTCATCATATTCAAGCCAGCCACGTTCCAATAAAATCTCACGTACTAACTCGGGAACACTGTAATGTAGCCGAAAGACCAGTGGCTGTGTTGATCCTCCCGATGTAACTTCTTTTGCTGCTGTGGGGCTTCCCTCTTCTGAAATATAAAGAGGGGAAAGTGGCTGAAGCAATAAATGGATTCAGCAAGTCCAACCAATTTTCATGAGGCTGATTACAATCTCAAAGCATTCCACAGAATGGATGTTATAATCTGTAAAATATGGAACATTCTTCTTAATTCAAAGTAATGCAATGGACAGCAGTATTACTGAAAATGCAGCTTGCAATTCGTATTGATATTAATAGATCTGGGCCAGGCCAGGCCACTTTGGGTCTTGCAGTCCAGTTCTTATTCTTCTGTGTCTAGACCAGATGTGAAACTGCCAAAATGAATATCAGAGAATATACAAAACAAAGCAAAAGGAAAGAAAAGAAAAGAAATGAAAAATGCTGTGGCACCTTAAAAACTAACTTCTGTATTTGAATGTTAGCTTTTGTGGACCACGTCCACTTCTTCAGAAGTTGATTTGGTCCACAAAAGCTTACATTAAAATACAGGAGTTAGTCTTTAAGGTGCCACAGTATTTTTCATTTCTTTTTTTGTTTTGTTTACTCTCTGATATGCTTGTGCAGACTAACTCGGCTACCAATTCAAAAAGTACCAAAATGAAGCCACCTTTGGGGAGTTCATCCTGTCATACCTTTCACCTGACCTAGTGTGAGAAAGATTAGCTGGCACAAGGTGTGCCCAATTGTGGTCCAAAATACAACAATCTTCATGGAGGGTCTTTCTGTGTACCTCACTGTCCAGTTTGTCAGCACTAAAGAACAGAAGGAGAGTCATCTTAATGTAATAGTTAGAGTATTGGAGTGGGATGTGAAATCCAGGTACAAGTATGCGCATGAAAATTTTGCAAACCCTATTTCCTGCGTAGCTGTACCAATCTGATTTTCCTCCAGGGTTACAGTCAGTCTTTTGCCAGACATCTTGATCCTTTCATACCAAATTGAAGAAGCTTTCCTCCTTCCATTATTAGCTATTACCCTCTGAAATGAAACTGAGAATGTATTATTTTATAGATTCTAAATTGCCATAGGAAACCATGGACACACTGTGTGCCACACATTCTGGCATTCTATTCCCTTGTCCTTCCCATCTGCTAATTATAATATTCAGTGAAATCCAAATCTCACATATTGCATCATTGCCAGTTTCTTATTGTACGATCGGGACTGTTTTTGAGACTATGTGCTTATGGAAGAGGAGGGAAGGCTGAACAAAGACTTTATGCTGCTTTCTGGTGGAAGCTGTATTCACTTTTTGTAATGCTCAAGACTGTGGTTACATGACTTTAAAAACTGATTTTGAAACCTGTAATTTTCAAGTTGATTTATGGTCATGTAGAATATGAATCAATGTTCATGTCTACTGATGAACTCTTCTAAATTGCTTTATTTTTGTAGTTGTTATTATGGTCGTATGTGCCCCCTAGTGTTGAAACATCAACTTGTTAAATGAATTTCTTGAGGTGAAATATTAATTAATTCACCTGGGCACACACACAACATTGGTTTAATGCGACACAAATATTGGTTTAAAATAAACAACACCCTCAAAACCATTTCAGATAGCCCACATTGGCATATAATGCAAGAATACATGTGTGTTGTTTAAATCGATTTCACCATTGTCAACTCTGAGATAAATGTGTTAGATTACAAGCGTATCATCATACCCCAAATTACTTTGACAGGAAAAAAAGTCTCAAAAATAATGCATCACTTTATTTACTGCCCTTTTGTGACATCCAAATTCCTCAGCTAGAAGTGTCTCTACTCATGGAAGAACCACCTGTAGGAATTATGGGTAGATGCCACCCAATGGTGAAACTCCATCCATGGAAATATGAATTGAAGTAGTACACGATGAACTCTTCTCTTGCACAGTACCTTTGCATGGAACAGAATTTCCATATGGAAAAAAATCTAAGAGGATTGTGTATTAGAACTGGGTGAGGAGAAGGGATGCCATGTTGGCAGCAGGGACCCCTCCCCCTGCCTCCCCCTACAACTGTTTATTGGGATGGGAGGGATGGAGGGGGTGTGTGGGTGAGGGATTGGTGGGCTCTGCCCCCAACAATAAGGAGCTCTTGTTGCCCCAAGGGGGGTTGGGGTAGCATGAGGGTGGGTTCTGGGTGAGGAAGGGTGAGAGGGATTGAGAGATGTCCCAGCCAGCCAGGATTGCGTGGCAGCATTCCATCTGGGATGGGAGGGGGGGTTCCTGGGGTCCATATTAGGGTTGTTATGGGCATGGGGCAATATGGTGGGTACTGAGGGGTGGGCCACACTCGGGGAATGTGGGACTGCTGTTTGGTATCTGTCCCTCATTCCAGCACCTCAGCTACACCTCTAGGACCTGAGTAGCTGATCCAGGGTGACCCCTCCCTTAGGCTGCTGCTGATGAATGCCAGGTCCCCTGATACAAGATTCTATTTTAGGGGAATGGGCCGACCTGGCATGTATCACCAAAACCTGGCTGAGACCAGAGGATGGTGTACCTCTGTCAGAGATGTGTCTGTCTGGGTTTGGTATCTGGCACCAGCCTAGGGATGAGCGAAGGGATGGTGGCATCGCCATTGCAGGCAGGGAGTCACTGGGAGTCGCTAGGGCCACTGATCCACAAGTTCCGGGTTGTGAGGCACTGCTCCTATGGTTGGGCCCTAAGGGTCAGTCAGGAGTCCTACTCCTGTTCCTGCCCCCTTGCAGGGTAAGGGACTCCCTGCCTGAGTCCTCGAGGCCGTCTCAGTGTTGGCGTTGGAGTTCCCTAGGCTCATGGTTCTGGAAAACTTCAACCTGCCTTCACTGGGGACTGGTTCTGAGGTTGCACAGGAGTTCATGGCTTCCATTGCAGCTATGGACATGACTCAGGTAATTCAGCGTCCGACCAGGGGCAGTGGCCACACGCCAGACTTAGTTTTCTTGTCAGAGTGGTAGCAGAGTGATCTGAGATTACAGAAAATAGATATTACACCTGTGCCATGGTCAGATCACTATCTGGTGACTCTGGACTTTCTGGGGGTGGTGTTTCATCGCAGGGAGGCCGGGCCCATTACATGAGCCTGGCCCAGGTGACTGATGGATCCTGATGGATTCCAGAGGGATTCCTGGATCGGCGACACGATTCATCTGAGGCGCTTGTCAACCTGTGGCAAAGAATGATGACGATGGCCTTGGATGAAATCGCACCACTACGGTCTCTCCCAGCTTGTAGGGCTCGGTCATCCCCATGGTTCACAGAAGAACTACAGGAGCTTAAGTGGGCTAAGAGAAGCTGAGAATGTTGCTGGGTGAAGACCCAGAGTCATTCTGACTGGACACTAGCTAGAGCCGCTATTAGGGCCTTCCTGGTGGTGATGGGGGTGGTGAGGTGGCAATACTTCACCACCCTTATTGCCTCCGCAGATAATTGCCCAGCCACCCCGTTCCATGTAATCAGGTCTCTCCTTGGTGTGTGTGTGTGTGTGTGTGGGGTGCCCAGGTGGCAGGGATTGGCTGAGCTTTTTGCCAATTATCTAATGGAGAAAATCACTCAGATTCGCTCGGGGTTTAAGTCTGGTGTGGATGGGGAGGGTCAAGAGGGGCCCGGATGGCAGACTTGTCGTGTTATCTGGGATCAGTTCGATCCATTTGTCCCTGATGAAGTGGACAGGCTCCTTGCAGCTGTTCGTGCCACCACATGTTCTTTGGACCCCTGCCCCACCTGGTTGGTGAAAGCCTCCAAGGTAGTGACAGGTGGCTGGGTTGGGGCAATAATAAATGTGTCATTACGGGAGGGGGGGGTGTTTCCTGCACCTTTAAAACATGCTTTGTTAGCCATCCCTTGACCCAGCAGTCCTAGCCTAATACAGGCCAGTTTCCAACCTCCCCTTTTTAGGGAAGGTATTGGAAAATGAAGTGGTGCATCAGATGCAGGGGGTCCTGGATGAAGCGGATTATCTGGAACCTTTTCAGTCAGGATTTAGGCCTGGGATATGTTACAGAGATGGCATTGGTCACATTGATGGATGATCTTTGGTGGGAGTGAGATGGCAGTCACCCATCTGTCCTTGCTCTTCTTGACCTCTCAGCAGCCTTCAATACCATCGACCACGGTATCCTTCTGGGACAGCTCAAAGGGTTGGGGATCCAGGGCACTGTGTGGTCCTGGTTCGCCTCATTCCTAGAGGGCCGGACTCAGTCAGTATGGTTGGAGAGTGAGAGGCCCAGCCCAAGGCCCCTCCAGTATGGGGTGCCTCAGGGCTCAGTACTCTCTCCTCTCCTATTTAACATCTACATGAAGCCGCTGGGTGAGATCATCCGTTCCCATGGGGTGAGGTATCATCAGTGTGCAGATGATACCCAGCTATACATCTCAGCTCGTGGTGATCCAAGCGATGCTGTCAAAGTCCTATCCAGGTGTCTGGAGGCTGTTGGGGTCTGGATGGGGGACTTTAACTGAATCCTGGCAAGACTGAGTGGCTATGGATTGGGGGTCCTGTATTGTCTAAGGAATTACCATCTTTGGTTCTGGATGGAGCTTTTTGCCCTAGACAGACCCGGTGTGCAACTTGGGGGTCCTCCTGGACTCACAACTCCTGCTTGAAGAGCAGGTGGCAGTTGTGGCTAGGAGGGCTTTTGAACAACTTCACGTAATTTGCCAGTTGCGCCCATTCCTGGACCGGGACTTTTTACTTTTTGCTCTGATCACCTCAAGACTAGATTATTGTAATTCGCTTTACATTGGGCTGCCCTTGATGACCATTTGGAGGCTGCATCTGGTCCAGAATGCGGCTTCCCGGGTGGTGATGGGGTGTGGTTGTTACACCCTGCACCTCGCCACTGCTCCGGGATCTGCACTGGCAACCAGTTTGCCTCCAGGTCCAATTCAAGGTGCTGGTTATGACCTTTAAAACCCTATATGTTAGTGGGCCAGGTTAACTAAGAGATCGCATCACCCTAAGAACGTCTGTACGTTCAACCAGAGCGGACCGGAGGGACTTCCTAATTGTACGATCAGCTAGAGGGGCTCATCTCTCTAGCACAAGAAGGAGGGCCTTCTCTGTGTCTGCACCGGCCCTTTGGAACTTCCTGCCAGTAGAGCTACGGTTGCAGACAGAATTGCTGCCCTTATGAAATGTCTTAAAACCTGGCTGGCAGGACAGGTATGGTGCCCTGAGGGTAATGTGGCCCCTGTCTGCTGGCTTTTATAATAAGATGCACCTCTCTCTTCTGTGGGGTTGGTGGGTCTTTTAATGTGGGTGGTTTATTAACAGTTTTAACTGTTCCTATATTTATATTTTTATTGTATGTGATTTTAGATTATTGGTAAGACACCCTGAGTCAGGATTGCCTGAGTGGGCGGCATAAAATTTGAAAAATTAAATTAAATTAAATTCTACCCGTGAACTCAATAAGGACATTATTTCAGAAGACTTAGTCCTATCCCCATTTGGAATGCTTTTTATTAGAGTATAAGCATTACATTAGTTGTCTTTCAGTCAAGGCTGACATTCTATGAAGAAATCCAAAATGTTGTTGCAAATTTAGGGTCCCCAATGTGGTAGAGTGGAAGAGTGTTGGACTAGGATGCTCAATTCCCTGCTCAGCCATATAAGTTCATTGGGGTCATGGAACTAGTAATGTCAGACCTTAAATATCTCACATACTATACTTTGAAAGCCTTATTAGGGTCCCTATGCCAGTTCTGACTTGATGGCAAATAATGATTGTCTAAAATGGTGGCAACAAATTGCTGCTACCCTAATAAGTTGTCATGTCTATGCTTTGTTGTACATCAGGTTATGTGATCAGGAATGTATGTGCTATGCACTTATGTCATACATCAGTATCATAGCCTTTCAAATCATTACAGTGTAAAAAATGGTTGCATTTATGAGGAGGGTGTGTTGTTTACTGCTTATAAGCAGTGGCTTAAAAAAATTACACCCACACTGTGGGTGTGGTATGGTGGGTGTGGCCAGGGGGAAAGCCCTGCGGTGCACGCAAATTAGAACTACTTTGGATGGGTGGTGCCAGCCAGAATTTCTGCTACTGGTTCTGGCAAACTGGGGTAAACCTGCTGAAGCCCACCACTGCTTATAAGGTTTGATTCGTTCATTTCAGATGTTTGTTTATTTAATATACATCAAACCTTTCTCCTTTCCAGGACTGAAATCAGATTATAACAATAATTGAAAAATATATGCAGTTAAAACCTTCCACAAAACTACAAAAACATAATCAAACATACTACCACAGTAAAACAAGAACTGATTTAAAAGCGGTGTGTGTTGTTGTTGTTTTTTTTGGGGGGGAACCACAAATAATTGCAACATCCACTGTTAAAGGCACTTCCTCATCATTAAATCAGCGGTCATAGGCTTATTTAAATAAAATATATGTAAGGTACTTAGAGTTCTATAGCCTTGAAGTAGCTGAGACATCAGGAAGATTCCTATGGGCTCTCGTTTTTCAGACACTTTGGAACCAAACCAAATGGTCAAAACTATACAGTCTATATGATGCAAATTTCAATGGCTCTTCATTTTTTAAAAAAAATGTATAAAAAGCAGTGGAACACATAAATTCTATTTCTAATCACAATCCCGTAAATAGTTTAGGCCCAATAGATCTACCAAATCCATAGTGATTCAAGAGGCATACTCTAGTGCAGTATTTCTCAACCTTTGGTTTTTGGACTTCAATGCCCAGAAGCCTAAGTCAGTCCATTGGCTGATCAGTGCTTTGGGAAATTGACTTAGGCTTCTGGGAATTGAAGTCCAAAAACCAAAGGTTGAGAAACACTGCTCTAGTGTAACATACTACACTAAGCAACAGGATTCCAGTCATTGTGTAATTGCAATAGTCTATTTTTATGTGCTTTCTAGTTGTTTGAGTCAATAATATGAATCTAAATTAATAGTTTATTTAGAAGCCTCACTCCCAGGAATAAAGCGGATACCCTGTAATGGATTTGTGTCAGGTTACTGATCTCAGAGCATTCAAACTATATTGTACATCTGCCTTCAGAAAACTTTAAATAAGCCTTAGAGGTAGACCAGTATGTTTAGATCCCATTCCTCTGTTGCCAATATAGAGTTTAGTCTCAGTCTTGTCAACATTCATTGGTTTTTTGCCTCCCTCAGTCAATTTGGTTCCCAGTTCATTTTTGCTTCATTTTCCTCTTCTTTAAACAAGCCAAAATCCAACATTACTTTGTATATAGGATTCACATACCTTTTCCTTTGGGAGTGTCTGCCTTGTGGCACTGATTCTTCAACATGGCAATGGCCATCACAGTACACTGCACTCAACTCTGCTTCAGGAAGACATCTTCAGTTAACATGAACTCTTCAGTTCTTTTGATTTTTTGGATGTCAAGAGATGAATGCCTGGGCTGACTAAGCCAGCATCAGCTTCAGCATTCTCAACTGGTTGTTTTAAGGGACATACAAATCAGAAAGGCTGTTGCTTAGTGATACAAAACAGTGATCTTGCAAACAAAGACAATGCTTTCACTGTTGCAGCAAGAACCTAGCTGCATTAGCTTGCGTGTCTGTTCCTTATTAAAGGGCATAACTATTTTGGCTAAGTCATGTCCTGAAATGTCCCTAGCTCTGAGTCTTTCTTTGTGGATGACTGTGGCTACCATTTCTTGCGGAGGAACGATGTTCTGGGAAGTGGTATGTGGTAAATACACCCATTCCACAATGCCCCCCCCCCCACTCTGTGCCTAGAGCTCCTGCAAACATGATGCCTGTTCTAATGATGTACAGATTTAGCGCGGAGGTGAATGACCCCCTGCCAATCCTGTCTACCCAACGGTGGCTGAGTATGTGATTGACTTCCTGGATAGTTTGTTTCACCTCTCTCAGAATCTGAATTCGATCTGTCAGCTGTTTTCCTCGAGTTAGTAGTGAAAAAAATGGCTTTAAAAGATCGGTGCTAATTTTAAAATAGGGCCTTGCCCAATTAATGTTTCCTAAAATTTGCTGGAGTTCCACTAGTGGTACGGAGACTTTGAGGTTAATTTTTGGCAAAATCGGTGCTGCAAAAGAACAGAGCAACCGGTGACCCAAGTAAGAATAGGGTTCGGTTCTCTGAACTTTTTCTGGGGCATTTATTTATTTATTTATTTATTTTTCACGCTTATATGCCGCCCACTCTGGTACAACCCAACTCAGGGCTGTTTACATAGCGGACAGAAAATACATAAAAAAACACATGATAAAACAAAGTTAAAAAACCCACCCCTAAAAGGTGCGCAAGTACCGAAGGGACCTTGGGGGAAGGCACACTTCTCTATACCAACCACCCAACAGTACCCCCATCCCCACCTGCACCCCAAACTTGGCCCACCAGCCAGGTCTTTAGTTACTTCCTAAAGGGAAACAACTCTGTCTAGAGACACAGTTCCACAGGCACAAGGTTCCAAAGGGCCGGTGCGGACACGGAGAAGGCCCTCCTCCTTGTGCCAGCTGCAGCCTCCGAATGGTCATCAAGGGCAGCCCCATGTAGAGCGCATTACAGTAGTCTAGTCTGAAGGTCACCAGAGCATGAGTGACCATGAGCAAAGAGTCCCGGTCCAGGAGCGGGCACAATTGGCGAATCACCTGAAGTTGGGCGAAGGCCCTCCTGGCCACAGCTGCCACCTGTTCTTCTAGCAGCAGCCACGAATCCAGGAGGACCCCCAAGTTGCACACCGGGTTGGTCTGGGGCAAAACAGCCCCATCCAAAACCAAAGATGGTAGCTCCCAGGATAATGCAGGACCCCCTATCCATAGCCACTCAGTCTTGCTAGGATTCAGCTGTAGCCCATTTGCAGCCATCCAGACCCCAACAGCCTCCAGACAGCTGGAAAGGACTTTGACTGCATCACTGGGGTCCCCACGGGCCGAGATGTACAACTGTGTGTCATCCGCATACTGGTGGTACCGCACCCCGTGGGAATGGATGATCTCACCCAGCGGCTTCATGTAGATGTTAAATAGGAGAGGAGAGAGTACCGAACCCTGAGGCACCCCATATTTTAGGGGCATAGGACTCGAACTCTCATTTTCCAACCACACCGACTGGGTACAGCCCCTCAGAAATGAGGAAAACCAGGACCACACCATGCCCTGGATCCCCAATCCTTGGAGCCATTCCAGAAGGATACCGTGGTCAATGGTATCAAAGGCCGCTGAGAGGTCAAGAAGAGCAATGACAGACGGATGACCGTCATCCCGCTCTCGCCAGAGATCATCCATCAGCGCGACCAATGCAGTCTCAGTACCATATCCAGGTCTGAATCCTGACTGGAATGGGTCCAGATATTCCGCTTCACCCAGAACCCCCTGCAGCTGACGTGCCACTGCCTTCTCCAGAACCTTCCCCCAAAAAGGAAGGTTGGAGACAGGTCTGTGGTTGGTTAGCATTGCTGGATCGAGGGATGGCTTCTTCAGGAGGGGGCGCACCAGAGCATGTTTCAGCAGTGCAGGAAACATCCCCTCTCGAAAAGACACATTAATTATAGCCCCAACCCAGCCACCTGTCACCATCTTAGAAGCTTTTACCAGCCAGGCGGGACAGGGATGCAATGGACAATTAGTGGCCCAGACCGCCGCAAGGAGCCTGTCCACTTCATCTGGGGCAACTGGATCAAACCGATCCCAGGTAACACCGCAAGACTGTGCACTGGCTCCCCCTACCAAACCAGGCACAGGCCCCGCCCTACCCAGGAGGGACCTGGTCACCTGAAACAGGGTGGCTGGGCAATTATCAGCGGAGGCAATAAGGGTGGTGAAGTATTGCCTCCTCACCACCCCCATCACCACTAGGTAGGCCCTAATAGTGGCTCTAGCTAGTGTCCAATCGGAATTGCTCTGGGTCTTCACGCAGCGGTGCTCAAGGCGTCTCTTTGCCCGTTTGAGCTCCCGTAGTTCTTCAGTGAACCACGGGGATGACCTAGCTCCACGGGCTCTGAGAGGCCGTAGTGGAGCGATTACATCCAAGGCAGATGTCGTCGACCCGTACCACAGGTCAACAAGTACCTCAGGTGAATCGTGTCGCCAATCCAGAGGAAATTCCTCCAGTTCCCTCTGGAATCCATCCGTATCCATCAGTTGCTGGGGGCGGGCCACTTTAATTGACCCTGCCTCCTTACGATGAAGTGTCACCCCCAGAAAGTCTAGAGCCACCAGATAGTGATCTGATCATGGCACAGGTGTTATATCTAGTTTCTGTAATTTCAGATCACTCTGCCACCACCCCGACAAAAAGACTAAATCTGGTGTGTGGCCACTGCCCCTGGTCGGGCCCTGAATTACCTGAGCCAGGTCCATAGCTGCCATGGAAGCCATGAACTCCTGTGCCACCTCGGAACCAGACCCCAGCTAAGGCAAATTGAAGTCCCCCAAAAACGCTGCCAATTACCAAGCCTTTGTCCCCCAATGAACTTTGGAGGTCACAAAATATGTCACTGCCCAATTTGGGCACTGCGATCAATACAAAGTCCGCTTCATACAACATCGGATTCATACAACATCACCTAATTCCTTGAAAAAAGTTGCCTCATACAAAGTTGACTTTGTATGAGACATTGGGGTTTTCCCAGGTTGCACTGTGCCTGGGCAGGATAAAAGGCAGGACACATGCGTGCATTGCTCTTGTGGGTTTTGCATGAGGCAAAGAGTGTTTAAGAGTGGTTTTGAGCACGATTTTGGATTTTTTGAATTTTTTCGTCAGAATTTTTAGAAGCATTCCTGAGATTTTTGCAACATTCTTCAGGTTCTTGGACAATCAGGGTTGTTTGACATGTTTTTGTAATGTACTTAGCCTTTAGACAATGATTTCTTAAAGTTCTGTCAGTTTCCTGTCTGTTTCCTTGACTTTGCCCTGAAGTCTGTGTTGTTACAGTACAATGTATATCTATGGAAACGACGTTGTATGAGGCATCACAGCAAGGATTTTGACGTTGTATGAGGCATCGCGGCTAGGATTTTGCATGCCTCACACAAAGTCCAAATCCGTATAAAGTCCAAACTTGTGGAACCAAGTTTGGACGTTGTATGAGGTATCACTGTATGTCATCCATGAAATGGCAAACTAAGACTTTGGGGTGCAGGTTCCGGAACCTCTCCAATGCCCCGTGGACATAGATTTGGCAGAAGGTGGGCGAGTTGAGCATTCCTTGTGGCAAAAATTTCCATGCATAACGTTGGGTTGGTTCCCTGTGATTGGTGACTGGCACCGTAAAAGCGAACCTTTCCCTGTCCCTAGGATCTAAAGGGATGGTGTAAAAGCAGTCTTTTAAGTCTACAATTAGGATCTCCCACCCTTCGGGGATCATATTGGGATTGGGTGTCCCGCATTGAAGCGGACCCATGGGCTGAATGCATTTATTGATCTCTCTAAGATCATGAAGAAGTCTCCATTTTCCAGACTTCTTTTTAATGACAAAAATCGGTGAATTCCAGGGACTGGTAGATGGTTCTATGTGTCCCGCTTCTAGCTGCTCTTTAACAAGCTGCTTTAAAGCTTCTAACTTTTCCCCAACTATGGGCCATTGTTCCACGCACACCAGCTCATCTGTGAGCCATTTTAGCGGTAGGGCCATTACCCAAAAGTTAGGGTCATGTGATACTACTGCAGAATGTCCCTCCCCCAGAGGTTGATGGGCACATTCAAAATGCGTGGTCGAATGACCGCTGTGCCGTCTGCCCCTGGGATGGAGACTTCCACCCAGTCTCGACTTCTGTAAGCTTCCTGAACTCCTCCTACCTCCTACACATCTGCAACTGACTCACTGGCCCACTCCGTGGGCCACAATTTCTGGCTAATTACGGTAACATCAGCTCCGGTGTTGAGCAGCCCGTGAAAAGGTCTATTGTTTAAAAATACCTTAATGACTGGTCGCCACTTCCCCTCTATGTTCTTTTCCACTGTCGCTATGATCTGGTATCCTTCTACTGCCCCTTCCTCTCTTGGGCAGTTTGCTGACCCAAATCCTGAGCTTCCTCTGCTCACCTCCTTGTCTCTACCTGGCAGATGACACGGAACCATGATCAGTTGCGCTATTGAATCCCCTTTGCTGATGGTCTGGGGTAGGTATGTCCACAGCTGGACTTTGACTGTGCCTGTGTAATCAGAGTTTATGACTCCTGGGACCATGAAGATCCCTTTTTCCCCTGCATTGCTATGAGGCAAGACTAATCCTATGGTGTCTGGGGGCAGAAGACCCTGGTACTGGGAGTTGACTTGGTAGACTGAGCCTGGCAGGTAGCATGAAACGTCCTCCTGGCATTCCAAGTCTAGCCATGCGCTGCCCTTGGTCTCTGCCTGTGCCTCGGAGCTGCTGGGAGTGATGCTGGGTGAGATTATTGGGATGTTCGCTCTGGGGCTTCCAGGGCGGCTGTTGCCTCTATTTGAACCAGGGTTAGAGACACACCCATGGACTGGTTTCCCGAATTGGGGCATTGGTTGGCCCAATAGAAGCCGCTGTGGCATCTGGGACACTGGGTATATGGTACTGCTGGGCGGCCTGATGGCTGGCCACCCCCTTCTTACGGGGTGTTCTCGACCTGCACTCTTGGGCAAAGTGGCTCACCTTGCCACACTGGTGGCAAGCTCCCTTGCGTTTATTCCCCTCTTGCACCACCGCTGCCAACAGCCCCGTCTTATAAGGAGTATGTTCAAACGTCAGCGCAAGCCCTGATCATGTCGGTAAGCGTCAGATCAGGTCGGTGGCCCATAGCCTGCAAGAATTTGCGGCAATCGAAATTGGCATTATCCTTGGCCAACTTCATCATGAGCTCTTTTTGGGCATCTTGGTTGTCTATCTGCCTAGTGATGGCTTCCTCTAATCTGTTAATGAAATCCACGTAGGGTTCTTGCGTTCCCTGCTTGACGGTTGTGTAGTTCTTAGTGCCTTTGCCAGTGGCTGGCACCTTGATGTATGCCTTAAAGGCAACTTCAGATGAAAGCTGGAGTGTAGTGGCTGGCAAAACAGACTGCGCCTGGATGGTTTTGAATTGGCGGGAGCCATAATGTTGCTCAGGTATCACTGCACCTCCTATCCGGGCAGCCCTTGCCTCCGCTTCCAGCCGAAACTCACGGTCCCATAAGAGGTACTGGCTGGGGTTCAGCATCATCCGCATCATGGCCTTCCAGTCATGAGGGATGAGCATGGTGGATTCTACCAACTGTTGGAGCATGCCCCTTTGTGAATCTACTTTGGAGCCCTGTATCTGTGATGGCTTTTCGGATCTCTGAAAGCAATTTATATGGGATGGGCATGTATACCGCCACCTGATTGCCCGTGAGGGCGTCCGTCTCTAAGCGGACTGGACATAGCTGTTGGAGTGTGACCAATTCCTCGGCTGGGATTTCCTCTTTGCGTGCTTCCTCCTCTACCATACGCTGAAAGGGACTTTTGGCGATCTGAGAAGCGCCTGCGCTTCCTAGCCTTCCGCCTGCTCCCGTGCTTAAACTGAATGGTCGGATAGAGACTCGCTGGGCAGGTGGTTCTACGTACGCTGGGGGTTTCCTCAGTCTCTATCTGGACTAGACTAACTGCGGAAATGATCTGTCTACACTTTGCCCATGTCCCTATGATTTTAGCAGGTGCTCGGGGCTTCGTCTTAAGGCAGTCCCCTACTCTATCCCAAGTCTCTGGGTCCAGCGTGCCTGCTTCTGGGTATAACAAACAATGCTCCCTCAGATACACCATGAGTTCCGTTAGGCTTTGGCTATGAATGCTAATATGATGTAGCCTGGCCAGGCGCTTGAGCTCCTCCCTATGAGCTCTTCACCTAACGGATGAATCTTGCCCCTCTAAGCAAGCCCCCATATTACCTGATGATAGGTTCCCTTGCGGGATGAGTCGGCATGCCTCAGACAATAAGTTGGGTGATGTGGTGCACAGGACGTGGCCTTGGGTCTGGGTAGGATTGCGGTCTTGGCTACCATGGGCTTCCTTCATCTCTGCCAATGGGATCAGGGCTCACAGCTCACCCCGATGTGGAATGCGTCCATTCCGATGATGCTTTGGGTTGCTGCCGAGCTTGTGGTTAGCACTGCCTTCCTTGCTGCGAGAGATTGGCCTCTGGAGAGCGTGCGGAGTTCCAGTCAGGCTAGCATCCCGTTCGGAGCTGTGGCGTTACTCTCGAGTAGAGTCATGTCGGACCCCTCAGAATCACGTCGGAGCGTGGCCCAAGGAGTAGGACCACGCCGTGGCCCCTTAGAATCACGTTGGGGTCACCAGATGTTGCAATGGTGTTGCAAGGGCCAACAGAGAGGGCCACCTGGTCTAAGAATGGCCCACAGAGGTTCGGAGTGACTGGCCGCAAGGAAGGCATGTGAGACAAAATGTGCGGTGAAGTCCAGTCCCGACCTAAGTCGGGTGGCATATTTATTACCCTGCCTCGAGAGTTCCATGCTAAAAGCGCATGGAACTTCGTCATAGAAGGCTGATGCAAACATGGCATTTCTGGTGGGTCAAGATAACACCTGTCTCCGGACATTGTCTTGTGATTAATGGACAGACCCACAGTTATCTAAGATCTGGGTTGGCGAAACCCCATTGTTCTTGCCCTATCTCGGAAGACCATGTAAACGGTCTCCGGGACTAACTTCCTTAGCCACTGACTCAGTGTGCTTACTCAACCTTATCTTGGGTCAGAAGGGGAAGAGCGCGTTCAACCCTGGAGTCAGCAACTTTTTACCTTTTGTCCTATTTCCTCAGCAATTCCTCAGCCAAGGTCTTATGAATTTATTCCAATCATTAATCTCGCCTGCACCCAATTTCCCTTCCATCAGAGCCCGTGTTGGTTCTCAATCCTTGTGCGTAAGTGAGCAAACCCATCGGGAAGGATAATGGCCAATTCACGAACGCGGGCATACCACAGTTAGATACAATATTGTTCTAATATGCTTCAGTGCAGAGACCTTGAGTCCAACTGTGATGGTTAGTATATACCAGGGGTGCCCAAACCCTTTGGACCAAGGGCCAGTCATGTGGTTCAGCGGGTTGGTCACATGGACTTGCAGAAGTAAAATGCATCTTGCAATCTCTGTTTCACAACAGGATGAGATAGATTTTGGGCTGCCATTTTCTGTGCTTAAACCAGGGGTGCCCAAACTATGGCCCACAGCCCAGATCCACTCCTGATGCCATTTCACCTGGCCCACACAGCCCTCGTTGCTCCCAGAAGTGGAAGTAAACCACATCCATACGGGTGTGTTTTACTTCTGTTTCCAGGAGCAATAAGGGTGTCATGGGCTGGATGAATTGGCATCAGGGGCCAGATCTACACATAGGCTGTAGTTTGGGCACCCCTGGTATGTACAGTATTTGTGACATGGATACGAGTATTCTAATATGTTTATTATTTCTTCCCATAAATAAAATCAGACACGACTTAAGCATTTTAAAAATGTATCATCAACTCTACAATCATGAAATATCATTATTTTTAGGTGGCCTTGCAAAACATACTTCCTAAGTACATAATGCATTGGTCGTTGCATCAGTTATTTCGTGTTTTTCTTTAGTGTGAAAGCTTTTGAAAAACCTTTCGGCTCACTTGTTCTATCATGTGCTGTCCCTTTTACCATTAAATAACAAAAGAAAATGCATGTGCAAAATTAAACATAGGGTGAGGTCATGAGTTTGTTTTCAGTTGGTGAGCTTTCCGGGCTACAACTTGGATATTTGAACATCTGGCTGAAATTCAGTTGGTTTCTCCTTTGGAGAGTCGGGTGTTGCAGAAGATGTTTTGGCTTCCAGGTACTCAACAATTCCATAAGAAACCACTCCTACTACCAGTGCAGCCAGTACAATATACAGTTTGATGTAGACGCACAATAAAGTACTGTAGCCAAAGGCAATGACAAATCCCAGGGATTCCCACAGACGATAATTAGCAAATGCAGCCTCCTTGTGCTTTTCGAATAAATCACCATAGAGAGCTGTGAACAAATGAAAAGAAAGGCTGGGTGAAATATTATAATTAGAGGCTGACACTCATGTAGTTTCTATTAACATGGGTACTGACATCCTTACAAGAAAAGGTTACAAGCCAGCATTTTGCTTAAACCAGCAAATCTGCATATACTTCAAAAGATCTCCCATTCATGAATGGGAGATATTGTGTTTCTTTATTCATGATTTAAGAAGCCAGAAAATGGTCCAATATGACTGTGCAACAACATGCTTGCAGAAAAAAGGCTGCCAAACTTTACCTAGCAAAAAGGCAGCCTGAATATTGACACTAACAAAGTCAGCAAAAAATCCTAGAACCTGAGTCCTTTTCTTGTCACTTAACCACTTGTCACCCAAAGACAAAGCAACTGTCCTTTCAGGTTATGTGATATATTTTAAACCTCGAGCTGCTTGGGGCTGCCTAATTCTGAAAAATTATAACTTAAATCAGGGGTTTCCAAACTTTTTGAGCCGCGGGCTGGTCATGTGGTTGAGCAGACTGGTCACATGCTTCCTACTACCAGAAGCAGAAGTAAAGTGCACCTGCACGTTTGCAAAATGCTGCCATAAATGCACCCATGGCTATTATAAATGCATTTATGACAGCCATGGGTGCCTTTACAGCAGTGTTTTATGCACGCATGGGCATGTTTTACTTCCACTTCCAAGAGTGGTGAGGGTGGTATAGGCCAGATCCGGCCCCCGGGCTGTAGTTTGGCCACCCCTGACTTAAATTATAACCCTTTGTCCAAACATCCCAAAATCTGGCACAGACTGTTAGGCTACAAGTGTGCTAGATTTGGCGTTGCTTTGAAGCCCAGGTTAAAAGTTACACTTTTTCTGTTTGGGCTGTCCATACTTTTAAAATTGTGTTGTAGGTTTTTGATTTGGTCTACTTCAGTATCAGAGGTGTAACTATCGTGTACTTGTAATTATGAATCTCTGGCTGTCCTTTTGACTAGGCCTTTCACCAAGCAACTGAAAGCCAAAGATTTCTTCCCCCTTGTTTTGGGAATAAGGGCAGGCAAAATTGCTTGTTTGAATGTGAATTTCCCATTGTGCCACCCAATGTTGAGGGCAAACTTTACAATTTCATTTAGAACAGGCATTTTCTGTTTGTTTTAACAGACTTTAGCAGTTTACCAAAATGTGAAGGCATGATTTACTACTGGATTTCAGCAGCATGGATTTGGATAAGCCCTGAGGACTGTCTGTGGTCTATGGAAGAGCAATTGTGTCCATTTGTGGCGAAGGTCTACACACCATGCAGTAGCCCTTTAGCTGCTTTTCCTATGAGCTTTGGTTGTTCTTGTATATTCCTAGCTGGCTACACCAGGTGCTTATTTGCTGTGTAATTGCATTATTAGGCTACAGCCCCAAAATCAAATGACTTGAGAGAAAATCCCATTGTATTTAATAGGATTCACTTCTGAGAGTGCAGATGAGATTGTACTGTTGCAGATGGTGTTTTACAGGTTTATATTCTACAGTTTTTATGATAAAATAAATAGCTCTAACAGCAGCATAGTAAACTGAAAGTGTTTCTGTGTATGAATTAACACATGGACCAGATGTAGGCCAGTATATTTGAAGCTGAAATGGGGGGACATTCATGATTTGGAAACAGCTAAACAGGCTATCATAGGAGTAAATCAAAATCCAGAGTCAAAAAACTCACTTGGATAAGACCTTTATTTCTCTGACCCATCAAGCCACACTTTTTAATTTTTCCCAATTCTCTTCTACAGGTTGAAACACCTAGCTGGGTATTTAAACTCACATGTAAATTTTTTTGGCTATCAAATCTTATGAAGAGTTCTATGTACCCTCTTCTCAACTTCTGTTTCTGCTGTACTATGCTGGTCTTATAAAGATTTGATTTGAAAGCTTGCATATTAAAAAGGATCCTTTATAGTTTACCCTAATGAGGTAGTATCTAAGGCAGGAGTTCTCAACCTTTTTAAGCAGGGGGCCGGGTCACACTCCCTCAGACAGCTTTGGGGGCCGGACAGCCACTTTGCCCTTCCTTTACCACATGGCATTTCCTGGTGTGGTGGAGGTGGGCCACATGAAATGGTGCTGTGGGCCACATCTGAACCATGGGCCAAAGGTTGAGAATCCTTGATCTAGGGCATAGTAAAGTGACCTATGTATTTTCAGTCAGGATCCTCTAGGGGGCGTTCTTGGTCAACACAAGATCCTAGGTTTATGGGAAAGTGTATTTGTTGCTTAAACCCTGGTAGGTGATAAAGCTAACAGCGGTGTAGAATTTCAGGAATGTAACTGATTCTTAGAGTGAGCTACTTATACATAGCTCACTGTGCAAGCATTCAGTTTAATCTGAGTTCTCTCTTCTGGGACCTGTTTCTACACAGGCCTTTAAAAATATTGGGAGGCCTGATGCAGAATGTTTATTTCAGACCCCTGATTTCCACCTACTTCTTATTACAGCTTGGGCTGGTTATAATTTCTTCTGTCAGGTGGGGAAAACAGTACTGTATATGTATAGTAATTTTTAAAAACAGGTATATTTAATATCAGAATATTAAGATGTTAAGGCTAAAGTAAAAGATGTTAAATGCATGATGTTAAAATTATTTATTTTTTATTCTAAGAACCCATTTTAATGGATAGAACAGAGACAGAGGATAGAACAGGTAATGATTTTGCACTCTCTCTCTCTCTCTCTCTCTGCCAGAGACTAATTTGTGAAAGACTTTCCCCTTCAATATTCAAAACTGAAAGAGTTAGGAAATGGCAAAGAACAGATGTATCATTTGGAAAAGCCTTCATTTTCTTCATATATTATCTGTAGTAGTCCCGTACCCATCACATCTCCCTATAGCCAAAGAATAAAGGTATGTAATGGGACTATGCCATCCCCAGAATCCAACTCTTGTTGTTGTATGTATATGTCTGGTTTTAGCTATTGTAAACCACCCAGAGTGGGAAAATATCCCCAATGGGATATAGAAATCTAATACATAAATAAATTTCTCTATAGAAAAAAATTCTTCAGAAAAATGAATACATTTGTCAAACAGCAGAATCAATCATTTTTGCTTTTTTCTCTCTGACTCACTCTAGAAACTATTGTGGGTGAAACCTAACATCAACACATCTCCTGCTAGAGCAGTAGTTTCCACACTTGCAGCCTTTGATGTGGAAACCAAGACATCATGGATAACTTCAGTATTATTTTAATTTCCCAATAATGCTTCTCCACTCTTTCCCAAAGCTGAATTCTCCTCCATGCTGAGAATCTAGAAAGCTTGTACGTATTTTATGCCCCTTTGGTAGCTCTATCAAGGGTATTAAATTAATATGAATTTCTTGTTTAACCTTCATGTAGTCCTTTCTTCTTTAAATCTTCATGTTTCTAAGAGATTATTGCAATGATGTAAGACAGAAGATGTATAAAGTGATGCTTTATAATGGAACATGTGTTTGCATTTTACTCTCCAAAGCAAAATGGTGACATATTTATCCTCCAGTGATTTATATCCAGGATTTTAATACTTTATACGACAATATAAATATTGCAGTAAAGCTAGAGGTTTTTAAAATCTTCCAGTCTTAAATATTTCTTCTGTGGTGTTATTTTCTATTTCTCTGCACATGAGATATACATTTTAATTAGCTTCTAATTGTCTGATATGTCTTCCAGTGTCTTAATTTGCAACCAGTAATGCAATGAGGGACTTGCTAAGCACTGAAAGAAGTCATTACAAGAAGGTAGTTCCAAAACACTGATGAGCAATGGGAATTAAGTAAATTTCCTAGTCCTACACCCTAATGAAGGAAGTAGCTTAGCCCTCTTTGCATTTAAGGAGTCTTTGAAATTGTTTTGCTGTTTCATTTTATGTTTTACTGAAATGGTATTTAACATAGGATCATGGAGTTGTAGAACTAGATGGGACCCCAAAAATTGTTGATAACCTATGTTTATTGATAACCTATGTTTTATTGGTTTGATTTAAAATGTTTTATGATGTTTCTTTTGGATAAATGTTTTCATATATGAATTTTAAATGTTTTGTGGTATTAACTATAATAAGCCATTAAAAGCCTTTTGATTTAAAGAAGGCTTGTAAATCCTTTAATAAACAAACACAAGTTGAATGAATATTAATCTATATTCTCCAAGGCAGTTAAAAATAATAAGAGAAATCAAATAGATATTTAATTTTGTGATCCGAAACAAAATAACCTGATTAAAGCCACATAAGCAATAGGATTTATTTCTGAATGGGCATATAGATTTGACTATAAATTAAATTATAAAGCTTATCCTGCATTTGTTTGTTTGTTTGCTTTTCGCTTTTTGTCTGTTTGTCAAACTGAGCAGTCATGTTTGATGCACCAACACTGAAGGGAAAAAATGGAAGTCATCAGAAAACAAAAAAGCCATTTGAGTCTGTGCAGAAGAGCCTATGACTAATGTTGTTTAATTCAAAAGGGAGTATAAATAAAAAAAATCCCCAAAGTAATAGGTTATTAAATTTTAAAACTCCTCCAGAGCTTAATTACACAGCTGCTTTGGACCTTGTCTTCTAATATTTTGTGTGTAGTGAAGGTATAGTCTAGTGCAGGGGTTCCCAACCTTTTCACACTATGGGTCGGACAATGCCCCCCCAACAGCTGAGCGGGCAAGTCACATGGGTCATCCCACCATAAACACTGCTGCAAAACATGTCTGCAGCTGTCATAAATGCATTTACAACAGCTGCAGGTGCATTTACGGCAGGCGCGGGCTCATTTAAGCATGCACGGGTACATTTTGCAGCTGTCGTAAATATGTCTGTTTCTGCTTCCGGTAGTGGTGATGGCAGCAGCAGGCCACATGAAATGGTGTAATGGGCCAAGTCCAACGCGCAGGCTGTAGGTTGGCCACCCCTGGTCTAGTGCAGTGTTTCCTGACCTTTGGTTTTTGGACTTCAATTCTCAGAAGCCTAAATCAATCCCCAAAGCACTGATTGGCCAACATTCTGACTTAGGCTTCTGGGAATTGGGAAACACTGGTCTAGTGAGACTCAAATAGTTACTGTAGTTTGGATAGATTGTTTCCTCTATGAATACACAGTGGATGAAATATGGTTCTATCTGTTATGTGTTCATGCAACAACAGAAGATGCCTTAAGGTGCTAATAAGGTGCCAGTTGGCGATTCTAACCTCTTTTTTGTTTTTTTCATTTTCCTAACAAAGCTCTATTCAAAAGATGTATTGAACCCTTTAAAAAAGACACCAAAAAGACTAAGAGAACTCCAGTTACTGGGAACTGACTCCTCCAGGAGCTCTCCCTTGCATCATATTGGGTGGCCACACTGGCAGAGAGCAGATAAAAGCAATATAACCTGATTGGAAGAAATTTCAGCCATCTTTGCTGTCTGATTTTTTTTTAAAAAGAGTATTCTCCGCTTTAAAAAAGATGACTCCACATTGGGCTTTCCTATATTGAACATTACATTATGTAGTCATTTGGTTTTAATTCTACTTCATTGAATTAATGCAGTTGCCCCCTTATTAAATATCTACACCGTCAAGTTATGGCAGCTCTATGCCACGATAGCTGGCATGGTTCTGCCCTGGGGAATTCTGGGATTTGCTGTTTGTTGAGATGTTTATAAATGACTAGCAGAGCTCTGATGCTATAGTTCAAGGGAGGGCAATAGAGCTGTTTAATAGAAAGTTCTAAATACTTCACCAGACTGCAAATCCCAGAATTCCATAGGATGGAGTAATGCCAGTTAAGGTACTACTCCAATACTATGGTCGTGCACTATAGCTCTCAGTCCTATAATTCTGTAGATGCTTTCCTGGGAGTAAATCCCATTGAACAAAGTGGAACTGACATCCAAGTACATATACACAGCACTGTGCCAGGTGGCCTAATAAGGGCTTACCATTGGTTTGTGTCTGCAAGATCGCATCAGCCACACCCCAGAGGGCTGGTAATATGAAGAATACAGCAAGATGCTTCGGGTGAGGTTTCCATAGCAGTAATGCTATTATACAGCCAATGTAGAGAACCGCAGCTGTTGGGTTTGAAAAGATCACAAGAAAGCAAAATACATTTTAAAGTGGCAGCCTAAGAACATAAGAACTCTTCAGCTGCATCCATCCATGATCCAAACCTGGACATCTCTTGTCCCTAATTTTGTTACTAGACATGGGATGATTCTGGCAATATGTAACCACAGTCAGGCCAACTACTAAGACCAGCAGCCTACTAGAACAACTTTCTCATCGGAAACACTCCAGATTTTTTAGACTACAATATCCTTAGCTAGCTTCCTAATATGGCTGGCTCTGTATTGCTTCCCAATGTGAGGGTTTCAAGCAGCATGTATGCATGTTATATAACATCATTCCCCCAAAGCTACTGAGCAGAATACACAACCAAACCCACCAATTTTTATCATAATTTTAAAAATCACAGCAATGGAGTTTAACAGCATAGCACAACACATGCAATCATAAGATCCCACCACCAAGTTATGCTTCAAACCCTAGCTGAACAAATATTATATATTAAAACAATTTAAAATTCAGTAACACTAAAGCCAACTGCCTCAATCTGGGAGAAGGAATTTCATAATTGAGCTGCCACCACTGAGAAGTCTTTATCTTTAATCTATATGGTATAGACCATACCTCCAAATGGAAACATCAGCAGGGCTTCCCTTGCCAATACAGAAGCATAGTTTGGCCACTCTTAACTGATATCCAATGGCAAAATCTATCATCTCTCAGTTTGCTTGATTCTACAAGAGAACCAAAGTTGTTTCTCAGAATCCATTTCTACCATAAGAAGAAACTGAAATTATTTCTTTGACAGTTTTTTGTTCTAGTTAGTTTTAAAAAAAAGCAGAAGTGTTTTTCTCAAGCAGAACAGTCCTTCAGATTTAAACAATCCTTAAGGAAGTTACCTCAAATGCCTCCAACAGGCCTTCTTGACCCTACCCCATCAGCCCAGGAAGAAGCAGTGCAATTGCAATTATCAGTTACACATACAGTTATACCATCACATAGCACTTAGGGGCCATTCAACAATTACGTGATCCATTTTTTGGGGGAAATTGACACCCCCCTGTAATCCGACCATA
This sequence comes from Bradypodion ventrale, assembly GCA_035047345.1. Classification (NCBI taxonomy): domain Eukaryota; kingdom Metazoa; phylum Chordata; class Lepidosauria; order Squamata; family Chamaeleonidae; genus Bradypodion; species Bradypodion ventrale. The sequence goes on along the minus strand of JAWDJE010000001.1, from coordinate 85,866,066 downwards.
ATTTTTGCTTCGAAGCCCCCCTTTAAAATTACATAATCCAGAGCTTTTGTATCAAAACTCTAATTTTTAGAGTTTTCACTATTGGTGCCTAATGCAGAACATATCGGTGAGGATTCTCGATGCATCACACCCTTTGTGAAGAGATTTTTTTTGCAGGGAGGAATGAGAATGTCAGGTAAATTCTGATAGTGTTCTTCTACTATCTTCTTTATAAGGATTAAGAGTCGTTGTCATCTCTTGCTGGGGGTACATCAAGATCATCTTCCTAAATCGGATCAAAACTCCCAGAGATCACTTTTAAACCTAAAAAAAGTGCCATGTTTTGAGACCACAACAGCTCCAAATGGATTATGTAATCTTTGACCTGATTCCCCCCCCCCGCCCCCATGGCAGACCCCCTCCCCACTCGAGGATCATGTAATTGTTGAATGGCCCCTTAGAGCACTCTCTGGGCAGTTCACAAGTTAATTAGCATTTTGCCCCCAACACACTACAGGTAGGTACGTTTTGCTTCTGTTAGCAAGATGTCTTGGATTAGCTGTCTAAAGGAGAGTTTGGGTTTAGGCAGCAATAGGTTCTGGTGCAGCAAAAAACAAAAACCCAACTCTTTAACCCCAGGTAAAACATCTCTTGACATATGCCTACTCAGAGGTCAGCTTCTCCTAATTATTCCTGGTCAACCACAATCTCAGATTCAAGACACATGTTAAAAAAAATGCATATTTCCTGCTGTTACAATTTTTTCTATTCAGCCACTTAACTCCTTCAAAGTTGCCTGCCTGAGCAACCAGACCTGCAAATGAAGCCCTTATTTGCCTTCTTCCAGGGACTAACAAAAACAAACATATCGTAAGTATTCTGAACTATATGAAAAGAAGCAAGCATGTGTTAGAACAGGGGTCCCCAAACTTTTTAAGATGTGGGTTGGTTCACAGCCCCTCATACTGTTAAGGGGCTGGAATGGTCGTCCTGCTGCCGCCGCTGCCAGTAACAACAGTGGCAGGACCACCCTGAGCCACCCACCACCCTGAGCCACCCACCAGATCCAGACCATGGACCATAGTTTGGGGACCCCTGTGTTAGAACAAACATGCATCTTTGACTTCCTAAGAAAACTCTGTTTCTAACTGTGTGCTAACTATATTGCCTAGTTTGGGCCTCCAGTGACTCTGTCAGTTGCTTTATAGTCTGGCCAGTCCTCCACAATGGGGCAGGCAGAAATGTGGCATGCTGCTTCCTTGTTCTAGGAGGAAGGAAGCCATTTTCTCTTCAAGATATTGGGGTTTCCTTGGGCTTTTAAAAGAGAGCAGAGTTGCTGATTTGAGTTTATATGCTGGAGTGGATAAGTTATTGCAATAATTGCAGCTACAAAAATAGAATTAGGAAACATTTGTGTGTTGGATGATCAGCTCTGATGTATTCCTCTCTCTCAGAACTAACTGAACTCGCAGATTCAAAAGCTTCAAAAGAATGGAGACTATTTGTTTTCTAAATGCCTCATAACAAGAGGAGAACTCTCTGGACCAGGCATGCCCAAACTACAGGCCATGAGCTGGATATGGTCCCTGAAGGCATTCCATCAGGCCCATGAAGCCCTCGCCAAATCAGGAAATAAATACAGATGCTTCAGCGCATGCACAAAAAGTGGCCATTTTACTTCCTGGTTTGGCAAGGACACTTCTGTGAAGTAAATTGGCTGTTTTTGTGCATGCGCAGAAGCGGCCGTGCCAAACCAGGATGTAAAATGGCCATGCATGTACAAACATGCCCTTGTTCTGGGAGTGTGATCAGCCCCACCCCCCACCCCCCACCCAAAAAGTTTGGGCAACCTTGCTCTGGACTGATCATCTTTTGGCTAGTTGCTCATTAAATGGTGCCCCATAGTGCAAAGCATTCAACCATCATCATAATAATAGGTAAGCCTCTCAGTTCTCAGTGAGCCCTTACCTACCAAGTACAAAGAGAACCTTTCTACCGGTGAACTGGGAAATCTTCCCAAAGAGCATTGAGGAGAGTGAGTTGGCAGCTGAAAAGCAGATCATCACAAAACCAACCCAATTTATGCCAAGAGCACAGGTCACATATGACTAAAGGAGAAAAGAGAAATACACAATATTACTATGAGTATGAAGAACATTATCATTGTAGCTGTTAGCAGCAAATTCTTATGCTGTCTTTTGCAACTGAAGACTCAAACTCTGCTTCTGAATGCTGGGTGAATGTTTATGCAACATAGATGAGCTCAAAAAAGCATTGCTTCATTATGGACCTCAGAACCTCTGGCATATGTGTGAAGCTTGCTGCGCTATATTGGGATCTGTGAAAAGGATTTGATCATTTGCCAGTCACCATGTGTGCTTTGAAATGGAAAAACACTTGAAAAACTAGGGATATGTGACAATGAAAATATATGTGCAGTACTGCAATTGTGTGTAATATTTGCATATCCCATTAAATTAAAACAATTCTCCTCCTACAATGAGATGTCCTCATACATGTGTCCCTTTAGTACATGACTTGCAAATTTATCCCATGTTCATCTTCCAATGACAAAACAAAGCAAACTGAGCAATACATGTGGATGAGGAAAACCATGTGCTCTGACAAACAGATGTATCCCAGCAAGTAATTCCTCCAGACTACACCCATTGCACAGACAAAGTGGCTGCCCTATCAGCAGATCTGGAACATAATGAAAGGAGAGTAAATTGTTAATTATTAAATTTGTTATTTTGCAACAGCAAAAAATGATTGTCAGGTACAGTATTCTACTTTATGTGATAAAATAATCTCCCCAACTCTGACTGCTGTATATTGTGATGATAAGAGAGGAGGACATTTGCTGCTCAGCTACTTTGATGTTCTGGTAGAAATGCGACGCAGCCAGCATAACAGGGCCAAACAACTTTATTAGGCAGTCAGAACAAGGGGAGTAATGGCACAGCACTGCTAAATATATACAATCAGGAATGGATACATTTGGGTGGGAAACTACAAGATTGGACAGGAGAAGAGTGGGGTGACTGGAGGGTTATCAGACTGGAGTGAAGACTATACATGACTACATAGCTTAGGCACGATGGGGGGCGAGTCGAGAGACTCGGTCAACAGCACCTGATGATCTTGCTCAATCTCACAATCCGCCTCCCCCAAGTCTGGCAACAGAGACCATGACAGCGCGTCAGCGTGGCTGATGTCTTTACCCAGAGGGTGTACTGATAAGCATTTAAGAAAATGGCCCAGCATAACATGTGAGGGGACAGAATTTGGGGAGTGGGCTTAGAACTAATGAAAATCCCCATCAAGGTCTTGTGGTACATTACGATAGTGAATTCCCTTCCATATAGGAAGTCGTGGAACTTCTTTGTTCCAGCAACTATGGCCAGAGCCTCCCTGTCGGTCTGGGCATAGTTGCACTCGGCTTTAGATAGGGACCTTGAATAGAATGCAACCGGGGCTTCCTTCCCATTTTCTAGCACAGGACACAGGATGGCCCCGACCCCCACCGGTGAAGCATCACATACAAGAATCACAGGTTTCCTGGGATCAAAGTGAGTCAAGACTGCTTTGAAAGATAGAAGCTCTTTTAACTCACAAAACGCACAATCCTGGGTCTGCCCCCACCGCCAAACTGCATCCTTTTTTAGCAAATGGTGTAGCGGCTCTGCTACGGAAGCCTTCCTGGGCAGGAAGGAGTGATAAAAGTTAAGCAGACCCAGGAAAGACTGCAACTCAATTTTTGTTGTTGGACGGGGGGCATTGCGAACGGCAGCAACCTTTGAATTGGAGGGCTTGAATCTCTCGGGAGTAATCTTAAACCCAAGAAACTCTACTTCCCATGCAAGGAAGACACATTTGTCTTTTCTAAGATGTAACTCCACATTTTCAAAAACCTGTAACACCCGGTCTAACCTGCTAGCAAGTTCGGATTCGCTCCCAGCGGTTATGAGGACATCATCGAAGTAGGGGAGGACCATGGGGAGACCCTTTAAGAGATGCTCCCAAAGTGACTGAAATATACCAGGGGCTGCATTTACCCCAAACTGAAGGCGCGTTACCTTGAAGCCCCCCTTGTGTGTAATGATGGTTTGGGCCGCAGCAGCAGGTGTAACAGATAACTGCTGATAGGCCTGTGCTAAGTCCAACTTAGCAAAACATTTGCCCCCATGTAAGGCAGCCAATAAGTGGCTAACTACCGGCACCGGGTATGCATTAGGCCGAATGGCCTTGTTGATATTGCATTTATAATCTGCACAATCACAGTCATAATCACAGTCACAATGGGTGTCTCCCCCTCTGCAGAGTCCACCGAAACCAAGATCCTCTGGCCCACCAGTTTGTCCAACTTGCCCTCAATCTTGCCTTTTAAGGCAAACGGCAACCTGCGAGGCTTGAGACGAATCAGCCACATGGCCGGGTCAAGGTCGAAAGACATGGGGGGGGGGCTCTGTAATTACTTAGTCCCTTTTTGAATACTGCCAAGTGAACATTACAAACATCCTGCATGGTTGGTGTTGATGCTGGACAGTTTAATCCCTAGTGGTTCAAACCACTGTATCCCAAGCAAGCAGTTTGTGCCTCGTTTGACCACTACAAGAGGTATTTTTGTTGCAATGTTTTTGAATTCAATGGAAAAATCCCCCACCCCCAGAAATGGGATCTGGCAACCCTGCATGTCTCGGAGAGACGTCTTCAGAGCCCGCAGTTTTGGGTGATACTTTGGGGAGATCCTCAAGAACTCCCTCTGGTGTAGAATGGAGTAGAACATACTGGAATCCACCTCCATCTTTACCGGAACGCCGTGCAGCTGGACCTCTGTGAAGAAACGGCTGGAGACACTGGAGACACGGCGGATGGATGGCTCCATGGCGGATATCTTTGACATATATGTACCCTTACAGCTCGGTCAGTTGGGCTGCTCCGGGACTTGCTTCTGGTGCTGCCTGCATACCTGTGCAACCTTCTTGCTACAGTGATGGCAGTCAGCATTCTTGAAGAGACACTGTCGATGGTCGTGCCTCGCTCCACAGCCGTCGCACCTGTGATGGGCCCTCTCGACGGTGCACTTGTCCGATGTCTTCTTCCGGACCCTCTGGACCTCACCCTTTTCATCGCTGGACCCGGACCCCAAAATGGATGTAGATGCCGGCAACGCTGAAGACGTAGGGGAGTGGGGTGACAAACAGCGGTGGGCCTGCCCAGCGGACTCCGAACCCCTGGAGGTGGCAGACCTGTGCTTGAATAACTTGACACCCAATCTCACAGCCTTGGACACCAACGCCTCACGGAGGACCGATTTAAAGGTCAGGACATCCCTGAATATGAGCCGGCCACTGCGTCTCCTCGTCCCTCATGCCGGCAAGCAGGCAATCCCTCAGCACTTCCTCCAGGTTGTCCCATTGGCACAGGGCGGCAGCTAGCCTCAGCGCAGTGGCATAATCAGCTATGGACTCCCCGGGGCATTGATCATGTCTGTGGAATGCCACCTGGGCTGAGAAAATGGGCACCTTTGGCTGGAAGTGTGTCCGAAGAGCCACCACGATTTCAGCCAGTGGCACCGCGTCGATGTCCCGGGGCATCACGAGGTGCATGTCTAGCTCGAGGGTGACCAGGACGCACTGGGAAAGGAAACAGGAGTGCTTCTTTTCGGCATTGACGATGTCCTCAGCACCATGGCGTGCCAAAACTGATGCTCATAAAGATTCCATTTCTCGGGGACAGCCATGTTGAACGAAGCTATGGTAGGTGTATGGGATGCCATTATCTCAGCCTCATCGCCAATTTGATGTTCTGGTAGAAATGTGAAGAAGCCAGCATAACAGGGCCAAACAACTTTATTAGGCAGTCAGAACATGGGGAGCAATGGTGCAGCACTGCTAAATATATACAATCAGGAATGGATACATTTGGGCGGGAAACTACAGGATTGGAGTGGTGTGACTGGAAGGTTATCGGACTGGAGTGAAGACTATACATAACTACATAGTTTAGGCTGGAATGCAGTCCCACGATACTTTAAGACCAAGAAGAAGGAGACAAAATGGAGGACTGTACTGATCTCAATAATATTACAAAACGTTACAGCAATAAATGTATTCAAACACAACAGCTACCAAAATCTTAGGTGAGCAAGCAAGTGGTTATCTGGTTCCGCCTCTCTCTAGCACAGAAATTCTCAACCTGTGGCCCATGGTGCCATTTCATGTTGCCCCACCACCACCTCCACCACACCAGGAAGTGCCATGTGGTGAAGGGCAAAAAGCCATCCGGTCCCTGAAGCTGTTTGAAGGAGCGTGACCCAGCCCCCAGCTTTAAAAGGTTGAGAACTTCTACTCTAGCAGGTCACAGAAATTCCAGTGGAGTCATCTGGAAATTATAAGTGTGCTTTAGGTGTAACATAACTTTCAGAATGAATCTCTGGGCCCTTTTGAAGCCTATCGCTTTCGTCTCTGTCAAGTCTTGTCTTTTCCAGTCTACCTCTCCTGGAGAATAATAGTAAACAATCATCCTTCCTGATTATGTATACTTCTTAGATGGGTAGTCATGGCTAGCAACCATGCTAACTGGGGGAGTCTGTAGTCCAAACATTTTCTTTTCCAAGCTCTGGTACATTCCTACCTTGGTGTAGTCACCCGCAAGGAACCCTTGTTCAAAACCACTATACATGGTCAGAGGAATCAAGAGACACTGGCGTTTGTCTTTAAGTTGCCGGAAAGTAGCCAAGAAAGTGGGCCAAAAGGAAGGAATCTTTTTTTCTTCACTTTTTTCTTGGTTGAGTGAGATTTGATCCAGAAGTACAGAGATTAGCAGCACAGCAAACACTCCACTGGCTGAGGAATGAAAAGATAGATTTGAATAAAAAAAGAAGTTTAAAATGACAAACACTCGATTTATTTTTCATTGGAGTCAAGTTACAAGGTCAGATTACTTAGCTAATAAGAACCTCTAATATAACCCCAGCCTTAAAGGCCAAGGGAGTTTAAATAAACTCCTTGCTTTGAGCCAAAGCCCTCAACATAAGGGCATACCCCACATACATCCCCCTTTGCTCAGCTGTGACACTTGTGTTATTACAGCTGGAGATCCCAACTGTGCTGTGGTGTAAGAGAGATTTCTTACCCTTCCTGGCCAGGTCAGAGGTTATTCAGAGATCAGCAGGGATACACTACCCTTGCATCTGTCAATGTTACCTCTAGATGAACTAACTATGTGAGCTGGAGCCTTCAAACTGGCTTTTCCTAAACACATGCAAAGATGAAAATTAGGCTAGAGTTCTGGAATATTTATTACATTAACAAAGGACAGATTTGCAAGTGAGGAAATGGCTTCCATATAACTTAGTGCTGAAATGAATGTTCACAAGTTGCACCATGTTCCCATTTTCTTAAGTTTTGAATAGGAAACCTCACCTCCAAAACCTGAATTAACATTTGAAGACATGAAGTATTAACTCATCTGTAATTTGAATGCCTTTAGTGAAATCCTATATCCAAGTTGGTAGGAGGGCCTTACTCTCTGGTCTATAACCTCATAAATCTCTTATAGAGTCACACTGCAATCTGAAGAAACCAGGGCAGGTTGAGGACTTCGCCACCCCTACCCTTAGCCCATGCCAACGGCTAGGAGAAGAAGAAGCCAGGGCAGGTTGAGGACTTTGCCACCCCTACCCCTGAGCCCACACCAACGGCCGGGGAAGAAGAAGCCAAGGCAGGTTGAGGACTTCGCCACCCCTACCCATGAGCCCCCATCAACATATTGTATTGTATTGTAATGTATTGTTTGTAAGCCACCCCGAGTCACTACGGCGAGTGGCCAGCAATATAAATGTGAACTAATAAATAAATAATAAAATAAATAAACAAATCTTCCACAGATGGGCTGGAAACCAATACATCAGACAGTTTACATGTTGTTGGATCCTTATCCTGTGATTACTCTAACACTACACAGCTGTAGCTTGTTAAATTGTGGCCATTTCTAACTTATCTCTATTCCTGCACAGATTTGTGCTCTTACATGCTTGCACCCTTTGCTACTAAGGCCCAATATTGGGTAGATGTGGCCTGCTATTGGGCGGATGTCATCTAGCCCTTTTAATCCCTTTTTGTTTTAGATATATTAATTTTAGCTTTGCATGTTATTATATGCTGGTGGTGCCTCTGACATGAATAAAGAAAGAAGGTGTAACATTATCGGTACTGTCAAACACTAATCTCATGGCATGTCTGCTATCAGATGTTGAAATATTATCACATAGCTAATGTTGAAATAAAACATCCTTTGCAGTCAAATACAGATTTCAGATAATTGGAGAATATTCAATAAATATGTATTAATAAGGAACATGTTGTTAATGCAGCATCAAATTGTGAGGGCAATTTCTTTCACCTCACACTGAAGCCTTCTTCGTTATCCCTGAAAAACGGATTAGGAAGGGAAGAGAAGAATCTTGTGGAGGAGGGTTTTGTATGGATGAAATTTCCTAGAGACTTTCACCAAAGATATTAATATACAAACTTGGATTAGCCACACACACAAAAGATTTTAGAGAGATATGGGGAGAATTTCTAGACTATGTATTGGTGAAAGGGAAAGAAATTAAACCAGAACAAGATCTGTTAGCTTTTAGGGATGAAGGGGTGAACATGAAAATTTAATGATATAGAAAATACTTAGTGGACAAGGTTTACAAGGTGGTGGGTACAAGTAGAGCAGGGGTTCCCAACCTAAGGCCCACGGGCCAGATCCGACCCACAGCACCATTTTATGTGGCCCCCCACTCCTCCAAGGGCATTTGAAAAACAAAATGACTGCCCTTTTGAAGCTGTTGGGACAAAATGGCCACCACCATCATGCAGGCAAGGCAAAATGGCCATCCGGCCCTTGAAGCTGACTGAGAGAACATGACCTGGCCCCTGGCTTGAAAAGGTCGGGAACCCCTGATGTAGAGAGTTCCATTGTATTGTATTGTTTGTTTGTGTTGTACTCTTTTTGTATTTTTTAAAAAGTTAATATAAAATCTTAATAATTAATTCTTTTCTTTGAAACTAGCCCTCATCTTAGGAACAGGAAAAATGAAGCTCAGCTTGCAAGGCACTGCCTTAGGCAGCAACCATCTTTAATAAGGAATAGGCAGTGACAAAGCCTCAGTTTACTTAGTGTAAAATCCAATGGGATACTGTAATTTTATATTCAGTGTCAGCTGAATTTAGAATTTCCTCACCTACTTCTTGCTCTCCTGAGCCCATTTGTAGGATGGTAGAAGGGGCCACGGGAAGAAGGGTAATCACTGACTTCACAGTGACAAGTAGAAGGAGCAGGAGCTGGTATAAGAGTACTGTTGGATTCTGACTCTAGTTCTAAATCAGATGATCTAGTCACCTCTTTGGTAGACAAAACTTTTCACAGCTGTTTGGTACTAATAGTCAGTATTTTGTGTCATTTGATAGCGATTGTTCGTTATGCCAGGACTATCAGTCTTTTGAATTAGAAAGTGGTAAGCTGGGTTCAGCTAAAAGGCCCTTTTATTTAAAAAGATCACAGTTGTTTTAATCCTTCTCCCACTTAACAGTTGCTTTGGAAGAGGGTGATTTTACTTAGGAAAATAGTACAAAGGATGCCACTTTAAAAGCACAATGGCTTGGTTTAAATAACAGACTTTGCTTTCCCTATGGCTTTTAATTTTTTGTGTTTTGAAAGTGAAGATTCAGACATGGACACCCGGCATTTTATCTGTTTGGTTATCACAGTGTGATTCTACCTACAGGAAGTTCAGAATGGAGTACAAAGGAAGAACCTATCTATCCCAAAGCCCAAGGTTTCATTTATGGCATGCACTTTACAACCTTACTACCAAGTAATTCAAGGCAACATATACCTGTATATGATGGTATTCTGTTTTCTAAACACAAAACCTAGTAAAGCAATTGAACCATTTGTCTTCAACACTATACAAACATATAGTATACTGTACATATGAGTCATATAATATGCAACATTAGAAAATCCCAATATATACCTGTGTAGATTCCCAGAAGTGTGTATTTTAAAGTATCAGTTGGTGTATTTGAGGTTGCACTGCTGTTCGTCACATTGGTTATAAACTCACAGTCTGATGCACCACATCTGGCTAGTTCTGCATCCGAAGGAAGAACTAGTTGATTCAGAAATGAAACAAAACAGGAACTTGTTAACGGCCAAAATACAGAGCAGGATCAGGATCATAAATATAGTGGTTTACAAACCATTCTGCATCGTACCACAGTTCCTCAGAAGCTCAACAGGATTTGTAATATGTTCAACAGGGGATACACAGAAAGAGCCTTCTTGAAGATTGTGGTATTTTTGAACCTCAATCTGGTGTACCTTGGTAACAGCAACCTTGTGTTGCTAACTAATCTTTCTCACACTAGGAACTGCAGAATGAATTCACCAAAAGCTGTCTTCATTTTGGCAGTTTCACATCTGGGCTAGACATGGAAGAAGAATATTCAACAAGATTGATAAAGGTAGAAAAGATGCCTAAAAGACAATCTTAGAAATTGAACTTTTGTTAATGCAAGAAATTTCATGGCAGATGGATATGGTCTTGTGGTAGACAAATTAATGTAGAAACAGTTGCATGCATGCCATAAGCCTGATATCCTGAGCCATAGGGACTAAATTTATAACTGGTCACTAGAATACTATGGCATTTGTTCACTCTGCCCATCCTGATAGTTCCAACAATGACACAGAGATCCCAGCTGGACAGATCCTGTTTAGTCATTCTCGGGGTTAAACTGTGACTAGATATGAATGAATGAACAAAGGAATGAATGCTTTTTAGACATGTGGTAGAGTAGGCATGCAGAACCATTCTGTGCTGATCCATGGACTTTGTGGGTGGGTGGGTGTTGTTCAATGACCTTTCTTTGAGGGTGCAATTCAGCTGGTTAATCTCTCCCCTTTCATACCTTAATGTATCTCATGTTTAGCTTCCTTGGAGTGTTGGCTGTTCTTACATTTGACAAACTACTGTCAAATTCACACAATGAAATAAATTGATAGATAAAAGCATAAAGGTTTGAGAATGGGAGGAGGAAGGCAGGTAGAAGTGCATGTGGTAGGGATGGGAAATAAGCAGAAGAGGAACACAATCAGTGTGGGGATGGAGATGCCAATGAACAACTCTAGATGTGTGCAGACAGGCTGTATTGGGATGACCCAGTGCATTCCTATACAGTGGTACCTCATACAACGATTTTAATATGTTCCATGGGGCTCATTGTTGTATGAAACAATTGCTATACGATACATGCACCATATAGCGATTTTCCCTATGGGATGCATCATACAACAAATTTTTTCTGCTGTTTTTCTTCATTGAAAATTTTTTGTATGATTGTTATGCGGGACACCATTTCCCCAAAAAAATTGTTATGTGATTTCGTTGCTATATGGGGCAATTGTTATATGAGGTTCCACTGTAATTATATCCTTCTCAGGGAACTGCGGTGGCTTAGTGGTTAAGATGCTGAACTTGATGACTGGAAGGTTGGCAGGTCAGCAGTTTGAGATCCAAGTGCTGCATGATGGAGTGAGCTCCCATCTCTGTCCCAGCTCCTGCCAACCTAGCAGTTTGAAAACAAGAAATTGCAAGGAGATAAATAGGTACCACTTTGGTGGGAAGGTAAATAGCATTCCATGCAATCTGGAGTTTAGTCATGCCTACCACATGTCCACAGAAACATCTGCAGACACAGATAGCACTGGCTCTTTGGCTATAAACAGAGATGAGCACTGAACCCTGAGCCGGATACAACTGGCTTTCAAGCAAAGGTGACCTCTACCTTTAACTTTACATGTGTGGATGCAAATACTGGGATGATATATTCCAGTGGTGGTGAACCTTGGCACTCCAGTTGTTTCTGGATTTCAATTACCAGAAACCCAAGTCAGTATTCCTGCTGATCAAGGCTTCTGGGAATTGAAGTTGAAGAACAGCTGGAGTGCCAGGGTTCTCCACCATGGATATATTCAATCCTACAACAACAAAGTACCTGAACAATCAAGAGCAACTCACAAAGTACCTGAACAATCAAGAGCAACTCCAGAAGAACCAAGGGCAACACTACTATATGAAGATTCACAGTTTAAAAAAAGGTTGCATTTTAAAGGGAAGTTGGTGGGTTCCCTGCTGATTACATTAAATAACAATTGGCACAACACACCTATCTTGCTGTATTACTAAATAAATACTTATCTATTGATATGTATATTTACCTTTGTTAGGTGTTTGTTCAAATACCAGGGATGATATAAGATTCCCCCAGACTCCAGAAGACTGGAATATCAAAAAGAAGATTCCAAAATATTGGTTGACAACATCTCTTCCTATTTTCCCTGCTTTTGAAGCATATAAATTGGCAGCAGTGGTGAGATAAGTACACTTGGCTGACCAAAGGGGTGCTCCTCCTAGCCCCAGGATCATTGATGTAGGTATCAGTGTAGCCCTGTCAGAAAAAATGCTATTTAGTTATTTGATTTCAAACAACTGGCTCAACCTGAAAGAGAGACCCAGTGTAGCTAGAAAATACTAAGGGGTGCCCCACTTTAGATCAGTCCCAAATTCTGAAGTGAATCAGTTTGATTCAGATCAAATAATTTGAAGCAAATTGGCCAGATTTGGCTCCAGGACAAACTGGAGTAAATTTATGAATAGATTCTGTCCAAAGCACAAACCAAACCAGATGGTGCACAAATCCCTTCAGTTACTGTATTTTTTTTAAAAAAAGAAATAGTTCAAAGGTTTCTATATTATCCAGCCTCCTGAAAGTAGTTGTCTGAAATTTGCCAGGTTAACTCTCCTTTCTATGGTCTATCATGAGTTCAAATTTCATGTTTATCATATGAAATCCAAAAACAAAACAAACAAAAATGCTCCTTAAAGCTGTTTTTATTTTCCAATTCAAATTCTGAGCTGAACTCCAAATCGGATTGGGAAATTCTAAATGTACCACCACATTTCCTTTCACACAAAACAATAGGGATATAGAACATGTGGCTCTTCTAATAGCATTGAACTCCAAAAAGCATCATCCCTCACGGAGATACAATGGAATTATCAGTGAAACAACTTTTGGAGGGTAGCAGTTTTCCCCACTTACAATTAAGAGAATTAAAATAAAGTCATCAGGTGTAAGAGACACAAGAAATCCTATGGAAAGTTCACTGCCAACACAAATTACACTGCCTCCCCACCATGCTTACAGTAGTACTTAACCACCATGTTTGACAGAAGCATTACATGTGAAGTTCCCCACATGTATCACACCTTTCATCAGTAAGAAGCAGTTCATTCAGGTCTAAAGGGGAAGGGATAATTATGCATTTTGCTCAATTCAAGTTAAAATAAAAAAAGCTTGAAAGAACTGACCACATGAAATTCACAGCAGTTTCTTTCTTTCTTTTCTTCTTTCCTAATTATTGAGTTACTACAGAGCATCTTTATGATAGAATTATTAGTGATAAAGCTGGAGGCAAACAAAATGGGACATCAAGGGGATGAAAAAGGTTTTTGCAGTCCAAGCAAATGTTTTCTAAATAGTCACCGCTGAGTTTAGAGTCCTGGCAAATTATTGTGAGAGTTTTGGAGAAACAACAAACCGAGAGCCAAGTGAGATGGGACTTGCTTCTTGATGGAGGTCTTAGTTTATTTATTTTCTATGTAACATGGATATATTATTTCTTCCCAAAGAATGGAAGCTGGGTTCTTGGGGCTGTGTGGGATAGTTCCCATAACCAACTACTCACTGCCACCACCTTCTGGCAAAGAATATCCAACTAAGATTCACACAAAAAATGAATTCTTTGTGTGTAAACATGTGTATGGAAAGGGCTCCTGTACTTAAGGCAAGATGATTGGGCAGAGATCTCCTAGAGGGTAGGTGCTTTTTGAATGTATCAGAAATATGTACATAGAACCTATGTTTATGAATGCATTGATGACATTCATCAAAAAGAAAAAGGGTCAGGACTAGAGATGTAAAATTTTGAAGCTCGGGAAAAAAAACGGGTTTTTTCCAGCGTGGGGAATGGAATTTTTTTGAAAAAACTTGAAAATAATCTGATACCATACATATTTTTTTAGAAATGATTTATGAAATATTTGAACACAGCCTTATCTTAAAATATTTTATTCATCATGTTAAAATAAAAAATTCTATATTTTTTATTTTTTCAATTTTTCAGAAAAAAACAAAAAAAGGCTTCAGAAAAAAATGGGAAAAAACATTTTTTTTATTTTTATGGATTTTTTCTGGGCCTTCACATCTCTAGTCAGGACTAAGATGTACACACCTGTACACCCCTAAACACATTTCTGCAGATGCTCTTTTTTCTTGTCCAAAAAGCGAGTGGTAAGGAAAGCTGATTGAGATCAAATTATTGTGAGTTAAGGAGAGTATATTTCTCTTTGTCCTGGGCTTTTTCTCATAAGCAACCAGTCCTGAATCCACAACTAGTTAAAAAAGTAGACGTAGTGGCTAAAATCCAATAGTAAGACAGAACTGGACTAGGACCAATGAATCAATGGAATTTATGAAGGAGTTGACTCACTAAACCCACAGTGATCCAGTGGGCCTGCTCTGGTTATGATTTACTATTGGATTTCAGCCAATGGATGGCTGCTAGGTTTCCTTGCTACAGTGTGTTTGATTTTAGTTACGAAAATTAACTAATTGGTGATTAAGTATTTTTTTAGACAAGGAAAGGGTGTTGACAACTCTAATTGGATGGTACTCCTATCTAACATCAATAGATCAGAAAGTTATTTTTTAAAGTTAATAATTCATTCCCATTATTTTTTATCACTACAATCTTTTTAAAAGGGTTATTTATTGTCACTATTAAATGACATGTTTTAAAAAGGGATTGATTGCATTGTTCATTATTTTTTGTTCCTTTATTTTTTGTTACTCCATGACAGGAGCTTATGACATCTGTGCTGTTTTTGTACTATGTAAGCTGTAGGAAATGAGTGCTAGGCTAACATTAGATACACCTTTCCTCCTCCCCCCACCCCTCTTGCTTTCAAGTGTCACTGTACTTAAACATCTATTATTAGATGCTGCATGTACTGGCCTTTGCTTCATTTATATTGGCTCAGTGCCTTGTTTACTCACGGAGGAGATGCTAATGATCACCTAGGCTGCAAAAGCAGTAGCTACAGTATACATAGGCCCTGATTAAAGAAGGTAGTTGTTTACTCTTTTAGCTGTTTTGTTCCGACTAGAAATATAAGTTACTGATGTGTGGAGTGAGTCAGAACAAACCCCCAACATTTCAGACCAGTATACAGTATACAGTATAATGCAGTATACTACCTATAAGATAGCACTGAACTTTGTCTGGCCTTTGGACTCAAGACTTGCTTCAGACTTTGCAGGGCTCAAGGATGGATTAGATGGGTGTTTATCCTACTGTTCTTGTAGTGTTTCTCAATGTTCCTTTCAGTTAGCTACACAGTGTTAGACCTAATTACAACTACACCCAATCATTTTGCATGAGGATGTGATATACTTTTTGGCTGGCATAGATTTTTATTGTTGATTTTTTTTTAGCATTTCCATTCACATTATTTTGCCTTCCTTTTGGCTTGTCTGATCACCTATATAAGGATCCTTTGAGACCATTGCTGTGTGTGTCCAGACAATATCATTTAAGGTGCAAAAGAGAGAGACATGGAGTGGGAGTGAAATCTACTCCTTTTGCCTACCTTCTGCTCACATTGGTAAAGACTATGACATTGTAAATGGTATTTTTAAAAATATTTTTCTCTCCTAGCTTAGTGCTGTAGTTCTAAATAACTTAATGTTATAATGTTAAACTGATACAGCATTTATTCAAATGCTTACCATGTCTTGTCCATACAGTGCTTAATGTTTTAAAAAACAAAGAAGTAGTGATTTGAATACCAGGAAAAGGGGTGGGTATAAGGGTCATGATAATAGTAGGGAAGAATCATGGAGAAGGGGAGCCATGTGATGTGTGGACACTTGAAACACAACATCCAGGCATAATTAAACATTTCTGTGTGAGCCACAGCAGCAGTTTATATGGCAGGGTATGGTGCAAAGAAAGTTTACATCAACTTAGGACAAGCTGGCAATTTTCTGTGCTTGGCCATACACGTCAAGCGCCGCTCCGGGAAATACAGGAACTGCTCCAGCCCGGGTGTGCATGCGCAGGAAAAACTCCTTTGTGCATGCACAGAACCCCTTTGTGCATGTGCAAAACATGTTTGTGCATGTGCAGATGGGTTCTGCGCATGTGCACATGTGCAGTAACCCCTTTCCTCGCTGTTATAAATACGGGACGGTGCCAGGAAAGGGGAGGAATGCGCACCAAAATACGGGATTTCCTGGCCAATCCGGCATACTTGACAGGTATGTGCTGGGCTGAGAGTGGCAGGCAGAAGAATCCCTCCTATCGTCTCCATTTACTGATCTATCTATCTATCTATCTATCTATCTATCTATCTATCTATCTATCTGAGAAATCTGTATGCAAGCCAAAAAGCAACAATTAGGACAAGATATGGAAATACTGATTGGTTTAGAATAGGAAAAGGAGTACAACAAGGCTGCATATTGTCACCCTGCTTATTTAACTTCTATGCAGAATACATCATGTGTAATGCAGGGCTGGATGAAGCACAAACTGGAATTAAGATTGCTGGGAGAAACATCAACAACCTGAGCTATGCAGATCACGCTACCCTAATGGCAGAAAGTGAAGATGACCTTAAAAGCCTCTTGGATGAGGGTAAAAGAGGAGAGTGCAAAAGCTGGTCTGAAACTCAACCTCATAAAAACCAAGATCATGGCATCTGGCCCCATCACTCCTTGGCAAGTAACAGACTTTACTTTCCTGGGATCCTGGATCACTGCAGATGGTGACTGCAGTCACGAAATAAAGAGACACTTACTTCTTGGGAGGCAAGCAATGAGAAACCTAGGTAGCATAATAAAGAGTAGAGGCATCACCCTGTTTACAAAAGTCCACATAGTCAAAGCAATGGTATTCCCAGTAGTAATGTACGGCTGTGAAAGTTGGACCATAAGGAAGGCTGAACACAGAAGAACAGATGCCTTTGAATTGTGGTACTGGAGGAGCCTATTGAGAGTCCCCTGGACTGTGAGGAGAACAAATCAGTTGATTCTGAAGGAAATCAATCTTGACTGCTCATTGGAAGGACAAATACTGAAGCTGAAGGTCAAGTATTTTGGCCACCAAATGAGAAGAGAGGACTCACTAGAGAAGGCCTTGATGCTGGGAAAGATAAAAGGAAAAAGAAAAAGGGGGCAGCAGAGGATGAGGTGGGTAGTTGGCATTGTTAATGCGATGGGCGTAGTTCTGAGTTGGCTGAGGAGGATGGTGGAAGATAGAGGAGCCTGACACATGATGGTCCATGGGATTGCAAAGGGTCAGACTGTGTGACTAAACAACAATAATCAATCAGTCTGTCTGTCTGTCCCCTGCTTTTCCCCACCTTGTTCCCTACAGTCTGATATATTTCCTATTAATATAGTCAATAGGAAGTGAGAAGGGGGTAGGTCTTGGGGGAGGGGTGCTTTATTAGCCTGGGAACAATACTTTCCCCAGCTCCTGAAAGCCATATAAGGCCTGTGGACTACAGATTTTCTCTGCATTCTTAAGCAAACGTCACATACAGAACAACTGTATACTGTGGGAGAAATTTTGAACTAAAACCAAATTTCAATTCTTCAAGAGCAATAAATAAAAGGAATGATTAGAATGATTATTTGTCCTCAGTACTTTAGAACACATTACTTTTGTATAATTAGAAAATAGCTTTGAATTTCATTAATAGCCTTGAATTTCATCACAATGAAATCTTTCTTGCAGAATATTGAACAGTGTCCACCTGGAGTTGCAGTACACATCACAGTCACCACAAAGCCCAGGATGTGTAATGGTATCCAAGTTCAACTCATCATGCAATTGAAAAAACAACAACAAGGAGTCTTAAGTGAAAAATTGAATATGTGATTTACTAGGTCCAAACCCATTCTAGGTCCAACATAATCTATTCTACTTCTTGTGCTGGTCATATATAACACTTCTATCCAATGTTATTTCTTATGTTGTTATTTTGACCCTACAGCCCTCTTATAAAGCAACGTTTACCTGTTTAATAAAAATCCAATCCCTTGACATCTGATAGGGTAAAGGAGGAAGCAAAGAGGAAGTCTAAATATCCAAACACATTCAAACTGGGTGTTTCATAATGGCATATCTGCATTTTGAGCAAGTTATATTACAGTCCCAAATTATAACACAGATCTCACAGGTATTAAGGAATTGGTATTACCAGCCAGCATAGAAATTGCCCAGAGAGTATGTAATGTAGCAGCACATGGAGCCTACGATGGTCCATTTGCAACCAAACTTCTGAATGAGGATTGGTGGGAGAAACATGGAGGAGATGATGAGGGCAGCATAGACGACACTCAAAGAGGCAACACCCAGTCCATCTGTAGAGTTGAGGCTGCTCTGCACAAGCAAAACACAATAAATACTTACAATAGGGTAGACTCAGCTTATGGGCCAGATACAATCAGCTCTCTAGCTGTTGTTGCATTGCAACTACCCTCAGTGCTTGACCAGGTAACTAATAGTGTAAAACAGTGATGGTGAACCTTGGCACTCCAGGTATTCTGGAACTTCAATTCCCAGAAGCCCTGATCAGCAGGAATGCTGACTTGGGCTTCTGGGAATTTAAGTCCAAAAACACCTGGAGTGCCAAGGTTCGCTTACAGCCCAGCAAAATCCTGAAGGCTATATATTCCTCACCCTTAAGGTATAAGGCTTTCCGTAGAGGGGGAAAAGATGATGTATAACATAATTGTAGATTACTATGCTCAGTATGGAGGAAGTGGATATGAGCAAAATGTATCTCTGTCTCTCAAAACACTACAATACTAGAACTCTAGGTTGTTGATTGCTGACTGTAGTTTTGGAACAAATAAGAGAAAGTATGTCATATTTAATTCATAATTAATTTATGAAATGAACTGTGTGATAGCCACTAATTTATACTATTTTAAAAGGGGGCAAGACAAAATGAAGGTGGTTTGGTCTATTGTTGGTCATTAGTCAAGTTGCTTTAACAGATTTCCCCATATTGAGAGGAAGCCTACCACTGAATGAACACCAGCTAGGTGAAAGCAAGTGTTTGATACTAGTAGGAAGCAACCCATTTTTCATACAACTCCTTTACCTGCTTGTGAGCTTTGAGAGGCATCCTACTAGCTAATATACGAAGAAACTGGATGCTGGATGAGATGGACTTTTGGCCTAGTTCTGAAGGATTCCTGTATTCTTCCAGCTCCACTCTCTTGCATAATGGAATCTCAATCCCCCATGTGTCATCTTCATGTACATCCTCTTGACATATATGTCCCTTGGCAGGACATATTATTGCTATTATTGCAGAGGACATTTCCAGAGAGGTAGCCATGATAGTCTGAGTCAACCCCCCCCCCCCCAAAAAAAAAGGCCAAAACCACATCATTACATCTTAGGACAAAAGTACAAAGCTAAGCATTTCAGGAGTGAATTACTGATAGTTAAGATGGCAGTGCTTCAGTTTCCCACATTAGCTGTGTGACTTGGCACATAACAAAAAACTCAAACTTGAGCTTCAACTTCTTAACAGGTGAGTATAAGTAATAGGATTATGACCAAAGAGTTTTGAAAACAAATTGTATCTCGTATAAGTCAAATACCCCTGCTAGGTGAGGCATGAGTGATCTAACTAGGCAGTGTTGCCCATCTCTTGTCAATGATGTTAGGCCAGGACTAAAACTCACCAATGCATCCTCCATTGGATCCTTTGGGCAAGGTGAAAACAGAGGGCACATGTCACGGTCCGCCCAGCCAGAGGGTGATGTGATATTAAAATAGCTTTAAAAACACATGCAGATGGACTTGATTTCTCAAGTCCATTTGCATGTGTGGAATGTCATTGCAGAGACATCTACCAATACATCGACTACTCACTGAATAATGACTCCAAGGTATCCAAGATATAAGTCAAACATGGCCCACACTTTTATATGGAATACCCTTTCATGGGCTGCAGCATACCTGTCAACCTTCCCAGATTGGCCGGGATTTCCTGGTTTTCGGCGTCGATTTTTGCCCTTTCCCGCTCCACGCTGCCAAAACCCCGGATTTCGGCAGCGGGGGAAAGGAGGCACTGCGCAGCCCATCTGCGCAGGTCGCGTTGCATGCATGCATGGAAGGGCTCTACAATTCCATAGCTCCCTTCCACGCATGTGCAAGCGGCGTAGCCCTCCACACGCATGTGTACAACGCAACCTGTGCAAACCCGGTCCGCGCAGGTCCCGGATTCGCTGGAGCCACGGTTGACAGGTATGGGCTGCAGCCCACTTTGTCCAAACCATTTTGTCAGTTTCTTGCATCAGAAGAAGTAGGTTATGGTGCATATAAGTTTATGCCATATATATAAAAAACATTACCAGCAGGTTCTGCTGTCAGTATAAATGAAGCACCAAATAAGTCCACCTACCTGCAGGCTCTCGAGCCCTCCATAAGCAGTAAATAAAAATAAGAATCCAAAAGAAACAACCAGAACATTCTTCAGATGCTTCTCCATGTTTGGGTCACACAAGATGCAGTCTACCAAGCGAAGATATTGAGAAAATAATTCCAGATGGAGAAATGTCGGGACGGGGGGGTGAGAAGAACTGGGATTGAGGCACTATCTCTATTTCATCTGTAAGACAAAGTAGTCATATTAGCCGCTTGAATATCTGCCAGTGGACTTTATCTTCTCCAATGCTGAAAATCACATAGGAACTTGTTACTTATTCACCTGCTCAAAACATGCATACAGTTCCACAGATTGCATTTTATCTACACAATACTTGTCCTTTGACCTGATTCCCAGAACTCTTATTAAAAAATAAGGCAGTTTTTCATATCATTTTGTGTGTGTGCAAAATTAAGTGCCTCCCTGTGGTTAGAATGAGCATAGAAGATAGGTTAGTTTAAGAGTAAAGATTACTAAATTGCTGAAAAGACCCAGTTCTATAGCAAGATTGTTCAATGACAGAGCCATGGAATGTATTTATGACAGCATGACATAAGACAGTAGTCCTTTTAATCCAACACCTACTATGATTACGCTGCTTGAAAAAATAGAGATCTTTTATATAAGGGTAGATCTTGCCCCAGAATTGATCAGAATTAAGGAATTTAGTGTGCAGATATTTTCAGAATATAGTGACAAGTTAAGTTTCTTCATGCAGAAGTGCATATCTTTGGTTGTACAACAAACAATATCCTTGTTCCTCTTTTGTTTATTCTAAAGTTCTATGTCAATTTAAAAATAAAAATAAAAAACAAATGAAAATGAAACATCTAACAAGCTGCTAAAGAGCTAATTTAATTTAATTTAATTGTCAAATTTATATACCGCCCACTCGGCCAAAGCTGACTCAGGGTGGTTCACAATAACAATTTAAAAAGCATGTTAAAAACAGTTAAAACTACCCACCCCCTAAAACAAGGGGTGCAGGATCCAAAGGCACCATGGGGAGGAGTTCTTATACACCAGCCACCCAAAGGAGGTTACCCTTCCACCTGCACCCCACCCACCCAAAGGAAGTTACCCTTCCACCTGCACCCCACACTTGACCCGCCAGCCAGGTTTTAAATTCTTTTCTGAAAGGCAGCAATTCCGTCCGGAGACGTAGCTCTGTTGGCAGGAGGTTCCAGAGGGCCGGCGCAGACACGGAGAAGGCTCTCCTCCTTGTGCCAGAGAGGCAAACCCCTCTGGCTGATGGAACTATTAGAGAGCCCCTCCGGTCCGCTCTGGTTGGATGGACAGACATCCTCAGGGCGATGCGGTCTCTTAGGTAACCCAGCCCACTACCATATATGGCTTTAAAGGTCAAAACCAGCACCTTGAATTGCACCCAGAGAAAAACTGGCAACCAGTGCAGCTCCCGTAGCAGTGGCGAAGCATGGGCATAACGCCCACACCCCATCACCACCCGGGCTGCCGCATTCTGGACCAGCTGTAGCCTCCGAATGGTTGTCAAGGGCAGCCCCATGTAGAGCGCATTGCAATAATCTAGTCTGGAGGTGACCAAAGCGTGAGTGACCATGAGCAAGGAGTCCCGGTATAGGAGCGGGCGCAACTGGCGAATCACCCGAAGCTGGGCAAAAGCCCTCCTGGTCACAGCCACCGTGGATACCGTGGTCAACGGTATCAAAAGCCGCTGAGAAGTCAAGAAGAGCAAGGACGGATGGGTGACCACTGTCTCACTCCCGCCAGAGATCATCCATTAGTGCAACCAATACCGTCTTGGTACCATATCCGGGCCCGAATCCTGACTGAAAGGGGTCCAGATAATCCGCTTTATCCAGTACCCCCTGCAGCCGACGTGCCACTGCCTTCTCCAACACCTTCCCTAAAAAGGGGAGGTTGGAGACAGGCCTATAGTTGGTTAGGACAGCTGGGTTGAGGGAAGGTTTCTTCAGGAGGGGGAGCACCAAGGCATGTTTTAAAGGTGCGGGAAACACCCCCTCCCGCAATGATGCAGTGATCATAGCCCCGACCCAGCGAACTGTCACCGCCTTGGAGGCTTTCACCAGCCAGGTGAGACAGGGGTCCAATGGGCAGGTAGTGGTGTGCACAGCTGCAAGGAGCCTGTCCACTTCATCAGGGGCAACTGGATCAAACTGATCCCAGATGGTATGGCAAGACTGTGCTCCAGCTCCCTCTGGACTCTCCCCATCCATGCCAGGATTAAACCCCGAGCGAATCTGATCGATTTTCTCCACCAGATGGTCAGCAAAGTCTTCAGCCAACCCCTGCCAACCAGGCACCGGGGTCCCCCTACCTAGGAGAGACCTGGTAACCTGGAACAGGGTGGCTGGGCGATTATCAGCGGAGGCAATAAGGGTGGTGAAGTATTGCCGCCTCACCACCCCCATCGCCACTAGGTAGGCCCTAATAGCGGCTCTAGCTAGTGTCCAATCGGAGTCTCTCTGGGTCTTCACCCAGCGGCGCTCTAGGTGTCTCTTTGCCCGTTTGAGCTCCCGCGGTTCTTCCGTGAACCATGGGGATGATCTAGCTCCATGAGCTCTGAGAGGCCGTAGTGGTGCAATTTAATCCAAGGCCGCTGTTGTCATCCTGTTCCACAAGTCAACCAGCGCCTCGGGCGAATCGTGTTGCCGATCCAGAGGAAAATCCCCCAGTTCCCTCTGGAATCCATCCAGATCCATCAGTTGCCAGGGTGGGCCATTCTAATAGGCCCTGCCTCCCTACGATGAAGCATCGCACCCATGAAGTATGCTTATATATGCAGTGCTCCCCGCCATTGAGACCATATCTAGCTCTCCTATTTACCCTTGTGAAGTCCCATCTCCCTTCCAGATTTGAATTGACTCTTGCTTTGGGCTTTGTCTCTACCCCTTTGTTAATACAAAATTGACAAATTCTCTCCATCTATCTGTAAATACATCTCTACCAATTAATGCCATCTTGACATTTATATTACATGTAACCTAAGTTTATCATTAATGGTTATGCTCAAACTTCCTGTACCAATCACTTAATTGGCACATGGCAAACAAGTGGATTAATACTTTCTACCTGAAACCTACTCTGATGGAAAAGTTCTCTTATTTATCTAGCAGTGTCCCTCTGGAAGTACACTGAGAGATGCTAGCAAGTAATGAAAAATATTTTCCACCAGGACAAGTTTCTGGATGGCCCATCTGGAAATCTGTAGACTTTGAAGCAAAGTAGGAAGGTTGGAGAATAATAAAGTACAGTAAAATGGGACTTCTAGAATGCAAGACACAATTTTTTTATGAATGTGAGAAATTCAATCAATGAGGATTTATGTGCCTGCAGTTTATAGTCTACCATATGTACAAAAGAAGGCCTAGTAAATGGCCAAGATAACACTATTGTAGTAGCCTACTGTTGGTCAAAATAGTCTAATGATTTTAATTTGTTTTGAATTTTACATAACTTCATATTCATCCATTATTTCAAATTGTGCAATATTATCTTCTTCTTTACTTCCTCTTTTACCCTTTTTGGGTGTCGAGGGAGATACAAGGTCTTGTTCTGGCACTTATAGCAGCATCCACTAGCACTATTTAGTGTTCTTGTAATATTTCTTTGATATTATCTCTCCACCTCGTGCTCTTTGTCTTTCTCCTCTTTTTGCATATGGAATTCCAAGACATTTTCTCCAAATGGGCAAACTACTTGTTTCTATATATAGTCTAAGATTGGTTCTATTCCAATTGTTTCCCTTATAAACTCATTCCTGGTTTTATCCATTCTAGTCACTCCAGCAGCCTTACTCTGACATCTCATTTCCGTGGTGACCAGCTTCTGCTTATGTTTTGTTGGCAGTTTCCATGTTTGGCACCAATAACATAAGGTGGGAATGAATATGCTTTGTATGAAGTGTTTCTTTGTTCTAGTCAGGATTGTCTTATGTTGTAAGAGTAGAGCTAACCACCCCATTTCTTGGTTTGCCTTACTACATTATATGTTAATCTCTTTGTCTATTTTGCCATCTTCAGTAAATGTTGTTCCTATGTATTTGAACTCTGCCACTCTGCCACTTGTTTTATACTTGAAGGTAACATTTTAAAAATGTGTGCTTTAATAAATGTATCATGCTAATTACCTTGTGAACTTCCCAGAGAGTGAACTAAGCTCTATGCGGCAGTATATAAGTGCAATTGCTAACTGCTAACTACTACTCTGCCCTTGCTTTTGGATGTATACTAAGGATAAAAAGCCGGGAGCTACAGACATAGCCATTAGGGGGCAGCACAGCATTGTTGTTCACATTAGAATGATAGGTGAGGAAAGAAATGGTCAGACATTATAGATAGCTCATAATTAGAAGAGAAACATCTTTTAAATCCTTAACTAATGAAAGCATCTGAGCATCACAGCAGGGGCTTCTCACAACTTAAGGAGTATTTAGGTTTGCTTGTTTTGTTTTGAAGTGGCCTTCAGAATGTCAATAGACTGGTTTTATAAACCCATCTGTAACTTTTCCTCAGCATTAATTATATTTTCAGCTGTGATCTGTAACTTTCTGCTCTTTGATCACATGTTAAGGTGAAAATATGCTTGTGTTATCCCTCCAATCAACACAAATATTTCAGTGTTACACATGCCTAAAATATCAGCAGTGCCAAGCTTTTCTACCACTCAGCTGGCTGATTGCAAAACAATAGCAAGCAGGTTTTCCAAATGTGGATTGAGACAAGTACCTGTAAATGTTAGAACAAACAATATTTCCCCAAAGAGTGCACTACTTCTTGCTACAGAATCAGCATCTTATCTAGCCAGGCCATCCAAATCCTAAAATTCAGAACTTGGGAAGAGGCAGAATTCTATAGTTGTCTTTGCATATAGTTTTCACAGGTTTTACAGACAACAATCTACAGGTATATGCAATATGGAAGTTACTAGAGAAATGCTTCAATGTTTTTGCGGTTCTGTTTAGCAGAGATTCCACATATTGATGGCCCTACACAGAGGTAATTAAATATGAAAGTAACACATCATGTATGGTTGTCTTCAGTGACACTGAGAGCTTTCTATATTAGTGTTACGTGTGCTTAATCGCTTAGCATAATTGGGGAGGCATTCCACTTGAGAGTTGCGAGGTTTCTGGTTTTCTGGTAAAGTCTCAAGGAATTGCTAAGTTTCTCTGGGTCTCTAGTCAGAGACAGGTCTCAGGGCAAGCACATTGTGGAAGGAGATTGTCTAGTTTTTTGAACATGTGTGAAATGACTTAAAAGCCCTGACATTCATCACCACCCATCCTCAGCTGACACCAAGGCCCAGGGGCTCAGTAAACAGTAGTTTGTTGAGTGTGTTGCCTTGGATGGCTCAAAGAGAACAATTGCATGCATCTTCTAGCTCTATGCCAACCTTTTTAAGCCGTGGGCCAGGTCACACTCCCTCAGACAGCTTTTGGGGCTGGACGGCCATTTTGCCCTTCCTCCACCACCTGGCACTTCCTGGTGTGATGGAGGTGGCGGGGGGCCACATGAAATGGTGCCATGGTCCACATCTGGCTCATGGGCCACAGGCTGAGAATTCCTGCTATATGCCATGTTTCCTCCTTTTGTTCATAGTAGTGTTAGGCTTATCCTGCCAATTGGAACAAGGCAGGGAGCAAAAGACCAGAATTACAACTCATCACTCTTCTTGTAGAACAAGTCCTGGCATTTGCAAAGCAATGCTTGGGGAATTTGGGCCTCCCACTCTCCAAGAACCTTCTGTGTGGGATGCTGAAGAGAGTGATCTGTCATGCACTTAACTCTTATATAACCTCAAGTCGCTAAGACGCTGTCTGGGAAGCGGAAGGTCAGCAGTTTGATTCCCGAGTACTGTAGGACGGAAATGAGCTCCCGTCTTCATCCCAGCTCCTGCCAACCTAGCAGTTCGAAAGCAAGAAATTGCAAGTAGATAAATAGGGACCACTTCGGTGGGAAGGTAACAGCGTTCCGTGCGCTCCGGTGTCTAGTCATGCCTGCCACATGACCACGGAAATGTCTGCAGAAGCAGACAGCGCTGGCTCTTCGGCTTAGAAACAGAGATGAGCACTGCACCCTAGAGTCGGATACGACTGGCTTTCGAGCAAGGGAAACCTTTACCTTTACCTTAACCTTCTTCTACTCTGTTTATAATGCAAGATGAATCGTTCTCACACTAGGTCAGGCAAAAGGAACTGCAGAATGAACTCACCTAAAAGTGCCTTCATTTTTGACAGTTTTATGCCTGGCCTAGACACGGAAGAAGAAGTAGTTAGAAAAATGAAGTATCAATAAACTACTGGTGTTTGTTTACTGTAAAATCAATGCATAAAGATACTGCAGAGTAACGTGTAAATATGGAGCAGAAGAGCAATTTATGTAAGCCCCCTCTTCAACTCCAGCATGCTTTCTATTGTGCAATAAGTTATACAATGGGACTGCAGTGGCTCAAGTGGCTAAGACGCTGACTGGAAGGTAGGAAGTCAGCAGTTCGATTCCTGAGTACTACAGGACGGAATGAGCTCCTGTCTTTGTCCCAGCTCCTGCCAACCTAGCAGTTCAAAAGCAATAAATTGCAAGTAGATAAATAGGGACCACTTCGGTGGGAAGGTAAACAGCATTTGGTGCGCTCCGTGTCTAGTCATGTCTGCCACGTGACCACAGAAATGTCTGCAGAAGCAGACAGTGCTGGCTCTTCGGCTTTGAAACAGAGATGAACACTGAACCGTAGAGTCAGATATGACTGACCTTTGAGCAAGGAAAACCTTTACCTTTACTAAGATACACAACCAATCTTGCACCCAGTCTGAGAACAAGGCCAAAGCTGAGGACTTTGTCAGAGTCAGGGCACTGTTACACAGCCATGTTATGAGCTCATAGTTGATATAGGATAGACTCGAGGGGGCTGGCATTAGATTACATTTCAGTTTGCTGTCCTGTGAGGAATAGACTGTGAAGAATAGTTTCCCAGAGATTCCCAGGTGTGTCTCATACTTGACTCTTGGAGCAAATACTAGCAAAATGAATCATTCCATTTGGAAATCCTGTAATGAAATTCCTCACTGAGGCTGTAGGTTGTGTCTTACTCTCCTCAGGGACTTCCAGCATATAAAAACATTTCATACATGAATACTGAGGATGAAGGAATGTTCATTTGTTCATCTAATCACATTGGTTCATTCTCTATCACAACCCAGGGTTGTATTTTCTAACTCTCGATGAGGGAGTCCCTTTGAAGGAAGGCATGCAACTTTACCACAGAAATAAGATAAGGCTCAAGTGGGTTTTACTTTATCCAGGGCTGTGAACACATCCCATCAGCCTGCTATGTATCAATAGTGACACTCCTTCATTCTTTCTGCCAGAGTAGCTAAGATTAAGGTATCTCCTATGAAGCCAAAAGGGGTTGTGGTTCCATCACATACCTCAGATACCCAGGGAATTCCAGAAACATCTTAGCTGAATGCTCCCTTACCAGAAGAAGGCAGGCATGTTAGAATGCAGTCATTGAGATTAATGGCTCCATCCCTTTAATCAAGACAATTTGTTGTGTTCTAAGGGTTTTACCTTCCACATGGATTACAATGTATCTGAACCAATGTAACCTTGCCTATAGCAACAATGTAACCTTCAGCTGTATCATATGAACCCTGCATGAGGACGCGAGCTAATGACCACCAGCTGGCAGCAGCGAGCGTCCAAGCTCTATTGGTCAGAACTCATCAAAGGCAACAGCGCGGGAAGCTTTCCCGCCACCACCTACACCTGGACAAGAAGGGCGTGACTCGCAATGACGTCACGCAGGCAGTAGCCAATGGGCTACCATGGCACCACGTTCAAATGTATTACTACAGTATATAAAGAGCTATCGATCCGCCATTACCTCATGTTCCCTCTGTCCACGATGCAATAAACCTGAGTTAACCCAGCCCGAGGCTGTGTCCTGTGTCTTGGTTTTCATTCACTAAATTGGCGACGAAGGTGGGATAATGGATCCCCAAGGAGCAGCCAGGGCACAGAGCGGGTTCAACATCACCAAACCGCAAGACTGGGAGCTGTTTGAGATGGACTTCCATGCGGCGCTGGTGGAGCTCAAAGTCAAGGAAGACGATGAGGAAACGAAGAGGGCCATCCTCACCAGAATGCTCGGAATGGACACCAAGCGGACCCTGGTGGGCATCATCACTCCGAAGAAGGTGAGCGAATTTAAGGCGGGCGACATAATGAAGCTGCTACGGGAGCGCTTCCGACCCTCGAGGGCGATGTTTCCCGCTCGGAGCGCGTTTTGGAGGCGAGTCCAAGCGCCGGATGAGTCGGTTGAGGCATTCGTGGCCGCCATGAGGGCAGCCGCCGTCCCCTGCAAATGGGACAATATCCAAGAAATGGCCCTCAGGGACGGCGTGCTGTGCGGCCTGAAGGACAAGGAGGTGCAGCGCAGCTTGATGAACAAGGAGCCGCCACCCACGCTGGCAGAGGTCGTTGAGGCCGCAGAAGCCGCAGAGTCCACGAATGCTGGAGTGGACGAGATGCATCAGTGGCGTGAGTGGCGTCCCAGAGCCGGCAAAACGGAAAAATCGGTGCACGCAACTCGACGGGTCTCAAAATCGTCCTCGGAAGGCAGCGACGGCGAGGAAGTCCAGAAGGTCCGAAAGGGGGGGCGCCGTTGTGATGGCTGCGGAGCGGCCCACGAGCGCGCGAGGTGCCCATTTAGAAAGGCCGAGTGTTACTCCTGCGGCCGGCGGGGACACATCGCCAAGGCATGCAGGAAACGGAAGGAGGGCCGGAGGCAGTCATCAGACCGTTCGACCAGGCCGGACCGTCCAGCGAGGCCCAAAGACGGCGCCCAGACCACAAAGAAGCAGGACGGCGTGGGCCGCGTCTCGGACGGCAGCGAGGACGACGCCCCAGTGTTCAGCGTGTCCGCGGGACAGTCCCATTACTTTGTTGAGGTACAAGTACAAGGGGCCCCTATCAGGATGGAAATTGACTCAGGGTCCTCCTATTCTATAATTCCCCAGAGGGAGTTCTTGAAAATTGACCCCCACGTGCGGCCCAAACTTAAGGCATTGAGGTCCACGCTACGTGATGTACAGGGAAACAGCATTCCGGTGTTGGGGGTCGGGAAATTTCAGGTTAAGTTTAGGAGACATTCGGCGGAACTGCCCCTAGTTGTCCTCAAGGGGGGAAGTTGTAGCCTCCTAGGGACACAGTGGTTTCAGCCTTTGGGCCTGTTCATAGGGGGAGTACATTCAGTGGGGGCGGATCCAATACAAGCGGTGTGCGATGCGCACCCCGCCGTTTTTAAAAAAGGACTTGGAAAATTCAAGGGACCCCCGGTAGCCTTCGACCTAGACCCGGAGGTCCGCCCGATAAGACTCAAACCGCGCAGGGTGCCCTTCGCACTTAAGGACAAAATAGAGGCGGAACTGGACAAATTGGTGGGCCAGGGGATCCTTATTCCTGTGGATTCCGCGGAGTGGGAAACTCCAATTGTAACAGCCCTGAAGGCTAACGGGGAGGTGCGCATTTGCGCTGATTATAAGTGTACAATTAACAAGGCGATTCGCCCTAATGCATATCCGGTGCCAGTGGTCAGCCACCTTTTGGCCAGGCTAAATGGGGGAAAGTGTTTCGCTAAGCTCGACCTGGCACAAGCCTATCAGCAACTCCCCGTAACTCCCGCCACGGCCGCGGCACAAACAATAGTCACACATAAAGGAGCGTTCCAGGTGTCGCGTTTACAGTTCGGCGTGAACTCGGCACCCGGCATTTTTCAGTCGCTCGTGGAACGCCTCCTGAAGGGGCTGGAGGGGGTGTTGCCTTATTTTGATGACGTATTGATAACAGGGGGGAGTGAGGCCGAACTAGCAAAGAGATTGGATAAAGTGCTAACTGTGTTCGAAAAAGCGGGGCTGAGACTGAGGAAGGACAAATGTGTGTTTTTCGAAACCGAGGTCGAGTTTTTAGGGTTTCGGATCACACCCGAGGGTATTAAGCCGTCCAAATCCAAAGTAGAAGCCATCAAGAAGGCCCCTCGCCCCACATCCAAGACCGAATTACAATCATTCCTGGGGCTCCTCAATTTTTACCATACATTCCTCCCGAGGAAAGCCTCCGTGGCCGAACCGCTTCATCGGTTACTTAAAAAGGAGGAGACATGGATGTGGGGTGACGAGCACGAGAAGGCGTTCAACGAACTAAAGCAACTTTTAACATCGGACGCAATCCTTACGCATTTCGACCCCAAACGGCCGGTGGTCTTAGTCTGTGATGCATCACCGGTGGGGGTGGGGGCGGTGCTTTGCCACGTGTTGGATGACGGTCGGGAGGCCCCAGTTGCGTTTTATTCAAGGTCCCTGTCCCAAGCAGAGCGAAATTACGCACAAACCGACAGAGAGGCATTAGCAATAGTAGCGGGGACCAAAAAGTTTCACGATTTTCTTTATGGCCGCCCGTTCAAAATCGTGACAGATCACAAGCCCCTGTTAGGGATTTTCACGGCAGGCAAGCCAACGCCGCAGATACTATCTCCGAGAATGTTGCGATGGGCCATTTTTCTTAACGCATACCAACACGAGTTGGAGTACCGGCCCGGGAAGGAGATCAGCCATGCTGATGCGCTTTCGAGATCTCCTTTGCCTTTGTCGGACGACCAAAAAGCCAGAATTGGAAGAGACCGCCAGGTATTGCTGATCGAGGTTTTAGACGAACCCCCAATAGTACCAGCCGATATAGCTAGGGCGACAGGCAGGGACAGAACGCTGGAGAAAGTCAGCTCATGGGTGCAGAAAGGGTGGCCAGCATCGTCCCCAAGCAAGGAATTCGACCCATTCTTTCGGAAGAAGCTAGAGTTGTCCCTAGAAAGGGGGTGCCTGTTGTGGGGCCAACGGGTGGTGGTCCCAACACCCATGCGGCCGAGGGTGCTCAAACTGCTGCACGTCAGCCACCCGGGCATCGTTCGCTCAAAAGCGCTGGCCCGCAGTTACTTTTGGTGGCCACAGCTGGACGAGGACATTGAGCACATGGTTGGTACCTGTGAGGCATGCCAGGGGTCCCGACCAGAGGCGACCCGCCTCCCGCATAGGGAATGGGACACAGCAAGGGGGCCATGGTCCAGGGTGCACGTAGATTTCGCTGGCCCTTTCCGAGGAACCATGTTTCTCCTGGTGGTGGATGCATTCTCAAAGTGGCTGGAGGTCATTCCGGTAAAGAGCACGTCCTCCGCCACTACAATTAACCAACTACGGAGAGTCTTTTCAACGTTCGGTTTACCCGACACTTTAGTCAGCGATAACGCGAGTTGCTTCACCTCCTCAGAGTTCGGGGCATTCATGGAGGCGAATGCCATTCGGCATGTCACGTCCGCGCCGTTCCACCCGGCCACGAATGGCCAAGTGGAACGGTTGGTGCGCACAACAAAGGAGGCGCTTCGGCGCATGGGCCCAGGGGACCTGAATCACCAAGTATGTCAGTTCTTATTAGCGTATAGGGTGACCCCCTTAGCGTCAGGTTACTCGCCGGCGGAGCTATTGATGCGGCGGAAACTGACTACACTCCTGTCCAGGCTGGACCCCACAAGAATTGGGGATAAAGGGAAAAACGTGGGGCTGGCAGTCTCGAAAGGTTTCGCCGCCGGCGACCCTGTGCATTGCAGGAACTATGCCAGCACGGGGCCAGCCTGGGTGCCGGGGACGGTTGTAGAGCAGACGGGGCCAGTGTCGTACCGGGTCGAAACCCACACCGGTCTCCTCTGGAGGAGGCACGCAGACCAACTGAGGCACCGAGTAAGTGGGCCAGTCAGTGAGGATCACCAACAAGATTCAGCGTTAGGGTCCTCCCCCACCCGCTTAACCCAAGGGGGAGACAGCAGCGGACGACAGTCCCAAGCAAGGGGGGAAGGAAGAAGCGGCGGCCCCGACTCATATCCTTTTGATAGATCAGCTCCGTCAGAGGCCGGGGAAGGGGGAGAGGAGTCCGCGACCGCTGCCCCCGAATGGAATGAGTTCGCGACCGCTGCCCCCGAATGGAATTTTGGTTTTGATTTAACAAACCGGGGGAGTTTTCAGGAGTGTTCCCCCACCCATCCAAGCGAGAAGAGGGGTTTTTCGTTAGCCCCCAGTGCCCCCGGTTCCTCCCTAAGTAAGAGCACACCTCCCAACAACGCCGCGGAGCCGCGGCAAGTCACTAACGAGTCTCCCTCTCAAATTACAGGACAGGAAACCAGGGGACAAAGAGAAGGTAGCAAACCCGGGGAGAGGCAGCCCGCATCGAGACCCCAGCGTGTTCGAAACAAGCCTTCTTGGCTGAGAGATTTTGTCTCCTAGGGGGGGGAGTGTCTAGAAGCATGGGCTCGAGACGTTGTCTCGTCCTAGGGGGGAGGGATGTTGTGTTCTAAGGGTTTTACCTTCCACATGGATTACAATGTATCTGAACCAATGTAACCTTGCCTATAGCAACAATGTAACCTTCAGCTGTATCATATGAACCCTGCATGAGGACGCGAGCTAATGACCACCAGCTGGCAGCAGCGAGCGTCCAAGCTCTATTGGTCAGAACTCATCAAAGGCAACAGCGCGGGAAGCTTTCCCGCCACCACCTACACCTGGACAAGAAGGGCGTGACTCGCAATGACGTCACGCAGGCAGTAGCCAATGGGCTACCATGGCACCACGTTCAAATGTATTACTACAGTATATAAAGAGCTATCGATCCGCCATTACCTCATGTTCCCTCTGTCCACGATGCAATAAACCTGAGTTAACCCAGCCCGAGGCTGTGTCCTGTGTCTTGGTTTTCATTCACTAAACAATTCATCTTTACTTAAACTTTTCTTGTAAAAAAAAAATCAAAAGTTGAATGCAATTGAGCCCCAAGGTTTCCTAAGGTTCACCCTTACCTTCTCTATACTTTTGTGAATATTATGGAGAGAAATATTTTGTGCTTTTAATGGCCATAGTGGACAAAATAATCACTCTTCGAGATTTTGAGCAGACTCTACCATTCAACTCCTTGGCTTTCAGGTCTTTCTGATCCTGAGGACTTAGCCTGAACAGATGGGGGTGTCCTCATACCTAGTCAAAGTGTATAATACTTAATGATGCCTAGGGTACATGAGACATCATTTATCCATTCTTGGAACTAAAACTATAACAGCAATAAGATAAATAATTAACAATTTGCTGCTCTTTCATGACCTTGGTGGCTCCCATTGATTTTAAATCCGGCATTGACAGGAGACAATTCTGCTGGACCTATCACATTTGTCTCAAATTAGCAGAGTCATCAGGGCCATAGCCAAGGGGTGACCAGGGTGGGCATTGCCCACCCTGAGTTAGCGAATTTGTATTTTGGTCTGTGACACATGGAGGTGGATATGTGGTTGGCAAAGGGTTCTGGATGACTGGCAGGGAACCTGTTCCCTATCCACTTGATCTCTAGATTATGGTTGCTGACATAGTTCCTGCTATGAGATCATGCTGAACAGACATAAGCCGGAAGATGTTCCAAAATAGCAAGCATATAAATATACACACAATAAATGCTTACATACCTGTATAGTATGCAAGTTTCATCCACACCTACCCACCCACACTTCCTTGTAGTTTGTCTGCTCTGGGCTTTTCAAATTTGGTGTTCATCAGATATTTTAGACTGCAACTTAACTGCAGACCAAGCCCATATGATAGAAATTGCATTCCAGGAACATCTGGAGGGCATAAGATTGAGGAAAGCTATATCGTTCCATCTAGAGATAAAACTCCAAGCAAATTAATTTTTTATTGATCTCCTAGCCAGTCTGTCCAGCAGTCAGGCTGGCTGTGGAAATTCCAGAATTTGTAGTCAAAGCAAAGGCATTTTTAAAAGTCTTGTTTTTTCTTTATCTCCACATCGTTTCCTGGTCTTTTTAATTTCACTCTCTTTCCCTAGAAGATTCTTCCCTTTGAGTCTGGCCATTTCACAGTTAAATAGATCTTTCTTTCTTATCAGAGCATTGCACAGTTTAAAATTGCAGACACATATGAAATACAGGTTAAATTCAAAGCAAATTAAGATTTTGGAAATTAGATCAATTAGGTCAATAAAGGAAACTATAGTCTCAAGTTTGCAAGACCTTCTTGGGGTCACAAATTGATAGGGTTAGTACAGTGATGGTGAAACATGGCACTCCAGGTGTTCTTGGACTTCAATTCCCTGAAGCCCAAGTCAACACACCTGCTGATTAGGGCTTCTGGGGATTGAAGTTCAAGAACATCTGGAGTGCTAAGGTTAGCCATCATGGGTTTAGCATAAGTCAGAAGCAACTTGATAAGACAGAACAAGCTGGGGCCATGAAAAGCCTCTGGTTCTGCCCTGGATGCCAGCCCCTTCAGCTCCCTCCCGTGGCTCTGCTGGTCACGGCAGGTGGGAACGAAGCCCAGCTGAGTTCCATCATGGCTGGGGCCATGAAAACCTCCGGTGCTCCCCTGGATGCCAGCCCCTTCAGCTCCCTCCCATGGCTCTGCCGGTCACGGGAGGTGGGAGCAAAGCCCAGCTGAGTTCCATCATGGCTAAGGGAGCCAAAGACGCCGGCGCCACGTGAGGATGTCCCTCCCCGCCCCCTGCCATCGGACGGGGAGGTTAAAAGGGCTCCCCATGGCTAAAGGGAGCTGAAGACGCCAACGCTGCGCAAGGACGTCCCTTCCTTGGCCGCACCGTGGTCATGGACATTGAACTATGGACTCTGTTGTGGGCTTGACTGCTGAGGACATTGTGCTACTGTTTTTCCTGATTATATTTTGTAAACTGTTATTACAATTTTTTGTATACTTTACTGTATTTAATTGTTATATTGCGCCTATACTTGATATGATGTTATTGTACTGTATTGCATAATGAACTGTACGGTGTTGTATTTCCCCCTTCCCCTCCCCTTTCCCCCTCCCTTTCCCTTTTCCCTACTTAGGTTTTGTTTTTGTATTGTTGGATTGCTCTGTAAACCGCTTTGAGTTGTCAGTAGACAAGTAAAGCGGTATATAATAATAATAATAATAATAATAATAATAATAATAATAATAATAATAATAATAATAATAATAATAATAATAATAATGAATCTAGAAAGATCATTCTTTCTTCCTCTCTTCCAATATTCCTCTCCTCACAGTTCTACAAGCACACAGATGTTGATTCTGAGTGAGTATGATTAGGAAGAGTGCAAAACAAAGGAGGCCAAGCCCTAGCAGGTCATCTTTTGGAACAAAAGCAAAGAGGCTAATTTGATATGAGCATTTATTGTTCCCAAACAACAGTAGAGGACAGGGAGTCTGGCAGCTGGAGACAATTACATGATCATACAGTAAAACCCCGACTTACAAATGCCTAGAGTTACTTAACATTTGACTTACATAAAGATTTTATGTTAAAACCATGTCCCGATTTACATGATTTCCTATGGGTTTGCTTCGAGTTACATAAATATTCTTTTTCCTATGGGTTTGCTTTGAGTTACGTAAACATTCATTTCCCTATGGGTTTGCTTCGATTTACATAAAAATTCTCTGTCATTCAATCACTTACAGCACGAAAGCTTGTTTTCACATCTGAGCTTGTATGACCTTGTGTCCTTGAAGCACTTTGTCCTGGGTTTCTTGTTTTTTTTGATAAGTTCATACCTTGAAGAACAGAAGAAATGCAATGCCCTCCCCACAACACACAACCGCATGGAAATAAAAATGTTTAACAGGATGAACTTTAAGAGTCAGGGCTTCATTCCCAGGTCCTGAAGAAGATTAAAGGGCACACATTCAGACAGCCTTATCTGTGTTGTTACTCAAAAATCAAGTCCCACAAAGTCCACATGACTTACTGGCAGATAAATGCACAGAGGATTTGAAAAAGTGCCAATGTCATTCAGAGGCTGGCTCTTTGGAACTTTTCAGTCTGCTTAGCTGAGAGAAGGTGGTGGCATTTTGCAACAAAAATGGATAATTATGAGCTATTTGTGATTTAACATAATGAATGTTCCATTGGCTATACAAAAGACCTGCTGTTACTCGAAATTAAAAGTGATAGAATTGGTTTACTGATATGGATCGACACAGTTGGCTTCACTTTGCATACTGGTATGGTGACTGTCATGAGAGGCATCTCAGAATTAACAACATTGAGTGTCAAATTTTGATCTCAAAAAGCAAGGAATCAGATGCAATTCCCATCTGTGTCACAAACAAAAAAATAAACCCCAGTTCTTCAGATGTAAAATAGGTATAACATGAAAACCTTTCTAAGTTAAATTACTGGACCATCCAAGGTTGTAACTACACAGCAGAAAAAAATGCAAATTGATTTGTTGTGAATTTATACCCACTATGTGAGTTTCTCTGGTTTTAGCAGACTATACAGGAGTCAGCGTCCTCCCCCCCCCCCCCCACCATCCCTTCCTTGACAAGATTCTTATCTGGATGATGATGATGATGAACTATTTTATTTTATTTTATTTTATTTGGGATAATTACAGCCAAAGTAGTAAGAAACACCAGTAATTCAAAAAGTAATTAAAATACAATTCATTGTTGACTATTTAAATGTTCTCAAAAATGCCATAATCACTTCCAAATTTATTGGATGTAATGAATTCCTTGGCACTAAAAAAGTTCCCTAAGGTCATTTCAAGCAGCCAACAAACATGATCTCCTTTACATCTTATTTTTTTAATGCCACTGCTTATTAAGTAGTTATAATTTTGGCTCATCCCCTTAGTTTTATCTGGTAGACTTTTGAACCAATTTTATCCATATTTTCCCCCTTTAAAAGTACTTTGGCAGGAAAATGAAGATTTTTAGAAGAAATGGAAGCAGTCAAAACCAGTTAGGGTCTCTGCCGACTCCACATAGTGTTATTTCTGACATGTTGATAAGATTGTACCCTAACACCTGATTAAACCAAACAGAAAGGGTTGTACTCTGTTGAGCTAAGAAGGACAGCCCTAGAGATAAGCTCAAATGGCTCAAGAGAAACCTGATTCTATAGGAGAGCCATCTGGATATGCTCCAACCATTGTCTTGAAAATGTTACTTGTTATTCTTCAACTTAGCTAAAACATCAGAAAAGAATCTTCTACCTCTCTTATTCCCCTATCAGCACTAAGGAAAGAGATTGTACCTTTTGAGGCTAAAGTGAAAAAAACCCAACATTGTCCTATAGTAGATCACATGCACTGGAAGCCTGAGATTCACCTAAAACAGATGATAACCTTGGCACTCCAGGTGCTCTGGAACTTAAATTCCCAGAAGCGCTGATCAGCAGGAGAACACCTGGAATACCAAGGTTATCCATCACTGACCAAAGAGGTAGGTTGTGAGATCTATAACAATCTTCTTGATGCCCAACAAATGTGTTGGGCTGCACTGCACTCTATACTGCCACCACAACTTCCACTATTGACTGTCTCTGTGGATGATGGATACTGTAGACAACATCTGGAGATCACTCAGTTCAGAAAGTCTCTTGTGAGTCATCACAACACATTACTGTTTTCCTTTTGTTTCAACCCCACAGAACGCAGACATGAAACCCTATCCGATTGCAGCCAATGAATTACCTTCTTGTGGAAGAACCTCTTGTTAGCCGCAATTGTCCTGCAAAGATGGGAGATGGTCTCCTTGGAAGAGGTGCTCAACAACCTGCCATTTCAAAGCAATGCAGCCTCTGTTCTTTTGGAATGGTTCATGTGTTCTTCAAAACCAGAAAGCTTCCCTGCTTTGTTTCCAGCTAAAACATTTAGTCAGTCTCACAAATTGAGTTTCAACATTTTGTTTTGCATGACAGTGGTCCATTGGCAACACCCTGGAATGCAATCAGATCTTGGAGTCCACCCTCAGAAAGAACAAGATGTGTGCCTCGTTGCTGCCCACACCACTTCCTCTTTTGCATCATAACCCTGCATAGAGCAGCAAATACTCTGATCTTGCTTCATGGATTAAAGCTTGATGGGAATCTTTTGGACTCCAATTATTTATGGCCAAATAACCAAACCATACCAAAACTTAGAGCAGGAGGATTTCAGTTCTCAGAAGCCTAAGTCAGTACATTGGCTAATCAATGCTTTGGGGGACTGACTGAGGCATCTGGGAATTGAAGTAAAAAAAAACAAAGGTTGAGAAACGCTGGCTTAGAGACACCTTGCGTATAGGCCCCTCCTCCCATTTCTTATTCCAAATGAACTGGCAGGTTTTTACCATAGTACGGTGATGTCACCAGATGCCACCATCTGCCTGATGTTCTCTCAAATTGGCCAGCTATGTTTTATGGAGTCCTTTTTTGTTTGTTTGTTATAAAACTGCATTGGCTGGCTCATAATTCTGTTAATGCTTTAATTCTATAGCATTAATGCTATAATTCTATAGCACTAGACTCTCCTTGAAATATAGTTCCCTGCACACTTCTTAATAGAATAACATTTATGTTGTCTCCACAAAGTACATGCCAAATGTAAACATTTCTTTTAGACCAGGTACAGGCTAAGCTGAGCTCCTAGTATTTCCCAGCTTAAAAAGAGGCCTATTTTTGTCCACATTTTTTTAAAAATGCTAATACTGTAATAGAAAAAGCACCCAGAAACCCAGAAAGATCAGTAATCTAGAGAAAAAAAGCAAATTTCAATATTGCTGCATTAACACTGAGTTAATTACATTGCATCTCAAAAGAGCAACATTTTAAATAAACATTTTTTTAAGGAGAGGCTACTTAAAATGATACCAGGAGACCTAGAAACCCGCTCCTGAAACTCCGTGGTGATTTCCAGTTCCTTTTATCTTCTAATGAAAGGGGCAGGGAAGGAATCAGAAGAGTTGAATACAAACCAGAGCATGTCATTTGTCTGATTCTTCTTTAAACAAACCGTTGGAAAGACAGGTCAGCCAGAGGCCCTTCCACATAATTACCAACCTCGTTAGATAAAGTCACATTACTGAAAAAGCTTGTTCTCTATCAGAAGTAACTCAGAGACAGCAGTCTACCTGGAAGACAGTGTTCCCATTAGTTGTGAATAAAATTATCACACAGTGGCCTTCCTTCCAGAAATCTTTATATTAGGATGAGGAATGAGTAGATCTTCAGACACTGTCAGACTGGCATACCCACAGTCCCCCCTCTGCATCGACTCTGATGGTTGGGCATGATAGGAGCTGAAGTCCAGTAACATCTGAACGCAGGACATCATCATATCACTTGCTTCCTCAGCCACACCCCTTCTCCACTGGATTTTTGAGGTGCCACCTTGTTTAGAACATTACCTTGCTTGGATTCCAACCTTCTTTTAAAAAGTCTTTATATTATAGGACTGGATACATGTTTGTAGAATTTTTTCCCCCAGAGGTTCCTGCATTCTTTCTATGCAAGTAGTGTACAGAAGTAGTTAACCATAATAGCTGACAAAGTGAGATATATGCAGTGGGGGGCTCCAAATTTTTTTTACTACCACACTGTGGGCATGGTATGGCGGGCATGGCCAGGGGGGAAGCCCTGCGTTGCACCCGAATTAGCACTACTTTATTTCAAAACTTGGATGGGTGGGGCCAGCCAGAATTTCTGCTACGGGTTCTGGCGAACTGGTGCGAACATGCTGATGCCCACCACTGGATATATGCCCATCTGAAGGACCAGTTATTTCATTTTGATTACCTGAAACCTCTAGGTTTCAGGTAATCAAAATGAAATAACTGGTCCTTCAGATGGGCATATATCCAGTGGTGGGCATCAGCATGTTCGCACCAGTTCGCCAGAACCCGTAGCAGAAATTCTGGCTGGCCCCACCCATCCAAGTTTTGAAATAAAGTAGTGCTAATTCGGGTGCAACGCAGGGCTTCCCCCCTGGCCATGCCCGCCATACCATGCCCACAGTGTGGTAGTAAAAAAAAATTGGAGCCCCCCACTGCATATATCTCACTTTTTGGAGGATTTTTGACACAGACTGATCTAGTTTTTCTCCTGGCATCAACACACTTTGGATGTTGGAGAGGGCAAATTCAACATGCCTTTTGAGTTGATACCAGGAGGTTCTATATTTTGGGGGGCTTGATGTTATTTCATTCTCAGTGAACATGGATACTGGGGAACAGGCTAAAAGCGAACCTTTTCAGCTGTCAAATCTGCTTCCGGTGCAAACATCCAGTAAAGTGAAGTAGTTTATGAGTTGCTTTGGGGTATCAGAAATAGAACACTTCTGCTGATCATCTGTGGATGGCCAGGAGAAGTCAAATATTATTTTTACATCTGATAGATTGTCACTAATTTGAACCATCACTTCATTTATATATTTTCTCTTCCCTGTCTGCAGATCAAAACCATAGAATGACAAATAATTTTTTTAAAAAAAATTAGCTATCAGAGTCCTTGAAGGATACTATGAACATTATTCTAGAAAGTGCACAGATGTAGACCTCCAGAGGTAACTCAGAAGCCAATGTTCATCATAGCTGACAATGTTTTAAAATTGCAGTGTTCCCCAGGGAAATATTCTGTAATTTCTGAGTTCCTTTTGTCTGAATCTCTTTTTACCAGAAAAAAGACAAAAACCACTCAATGAGCAAATCAAAGTTCTGTGTCTTTAAAGAATATATTTATTTGGTAAAGTATTAGCTTCATACAGTACTTCCAAAATATCAAGATCCAAAAATCATGTCTTCAAATTGTCTTCAAAATTCATAGATAAATCAAGTGGAATTCTTCTTCTAATGTCAAAATCCAAGACAATATCAGTGGTGATATAAATAATATAGGACAATGTAAAGACAAATCCAAAGTACATCAAGACTGTTCCGGTATAACCATCTTTTCACATATAGCTTCCTCAGGATAAAGATTCTGTAATCTGCATTGAAGAGCCTCTAAATGTGTGTTCTATTAGTGCTCAACACTGCCTAGTTAGACTGCTCATGAATAATCTTTATGTGCTCATGAATAATCACGAATCTTCAAAAACAGAACTTACTCCAAACTCTCAGGGATGGAAACTAGGGTCAGGAAGAGGCGGAACCATTTGGTGGGTGAGTGGTGGGATCTCGACCTTCAGTGGGCTTGGTGGAATGGAGTGTAGCCAGCATCCATCAGTATTTTGTACCCCACTTTCTTATTGTAATAAAGTCTAGTTCAAGCAGTTCAGACAGCCTGGAGTTCATGAAAACCCTGGCCTATGATGGCTCACATTCTTTCACCTTCCTTTTCAGTTATGCATTCTTAATGATGTATCTCCTTCTGTCTGGTGACACACAAGTTGCTATTCTTGTCACATTTTCCCCCTCTGCCTAATCAAAAATAACCTTCTGCCTATTCCAATGGAGTTCCCTTCATAGCAAGTCTCTCCTCTCATCCAAGACCACAAAATTAAACTTCTTTGTTGAGAGACAGTATAACACTGAATGCTAGAAGCTATGGAGAAACAACAGATGTTGGTTTTTAAAAACAACAACAAAAATGAGCAACTGGCCTGTCAAAAGCATTCATTCATTTGATCACAACTAGCAGACTAGGACAGCAATCTCTCCCTCCTACAGTCACACACTACCATAGAACACTGCCTTCCATATCCTCTTGCCTCCCTTCTCGACTCTAGAGGCAAGAGAGCAAAGATATTATTTATTTTTCCTTATATGGGCAGCTAGCCATTCATTGAGAAATCCTCTGAAACCCACCCCTTCTCTATGGTCCCAGAGTCCTTGTGGTGTGGAATTCTTATCTGTAGGAACAATAAAGGAGTGAACCCTGCAAATTCCTTTTGTGCATCTTCTCTGGTGCACTATGGTCCACATACTAGACTCTCAAAGGGTTGAGCTACACATTCCAGCCATGTCATCACTGGAAGTGGAAATCACAAGAATGATTTAAGTAGATATCTGTGACTGAGCAATCATACTGGCAAAATGCTTGTGCATATCTTCCAATGACCAATAAAAAAAACCCAAAGCAAACGACATGAGAAGAGAATGGCTCCATTTGTGACTAGCAGATATTCTCAATGCTTAGTACTTTAAAAAGAGCTGTATTTTGACCCACAGACCTGTATTCTAAGCAGCATCTGGAGTGCAAAGAATCTGAATGCACTAAATAATGAGTTTTGATGACAAAACAATAAATTGTCCATTGGCTGGGGAAGCACATGCCACACAGGGAGGCAATTTGATTTTTAAGGGGAGCAATTTTGGGCATGGCGCAAAAAAAGGTTCGGAACCACTGCTCTAGAGTCAGATACGAATGGCTAGGCTAAACCTATGGAGAGCAAAAACAGCACTTTGTATCAAATGGATGACTACTAAAGAGTGTCTCCCACTAGGACAAGGTTCTGGCTGGACTACCTGGAAATCATGTGAAAGACTTGGAGGTGAGGTAGGAAGATCAAGGAAATAATTAAATAAAAAGAAACAACTTGAATACAGGACAAATCTTCTATTATTGTAGAGAAATTCAATCAATGCAGGATTTATGTGCATTAAATTGATGTGTCACCACATTTACAAGAGAAGATTTAATAAATGGCTGTGTTAACTCTATTGAAGTAGCCCACATCTGGTCAAATGTTGTCTAATCATTTTAACATTTTAATTTCACCTATACTCTATATCAGGAGTTCTCAACTGGACTGCCGTGGCTGCCTTTGCTGCTGAGGCCGAGGCGCGGGGCTTCTTCCCCCGAGTTGACGGGGAGAGTGGAAGCACCTGCGCCATCTTCCAGCGGACATGTGGGATTTGTTATGCTGGGTTTGTTGTATCATTCTTATATTTATTGTATTCTGTATGATGTAATTATATTTTTATTGTATTGTGTATTTTTGTATTTTGATATTATGCTTATTATGTATTGTACTGTATTCCGAATTTACTTCTGCATTATTACCATGTTGTTACATTGTATGGATATGTTGTTGCCACCTTGAGTTGGCCTTGGCTGAGAAAGGTGGGGTATAAATTAAAATTGAATTGAATTGAATTGAATTAAGCCGGGGACAGGGTCATGCTCCCTCAGACAGCTTCAGGGGTCAGATGGCAATTTTGCCCTTCCTAAACCACATGGCACTTACTGGTGTGATGGAAACAGTGCGGGGACACATGAAATGGTGCCATGGGCCACATCTGGCCTGTGGGCCACAGTTTGAGAATCCCTGCTCTATATGTACTCCATTATTTCATATTGTGCAATTTTCTGATCTAAAGAAAGAAAGATGTGGGATTCTGGTAGCTCTGGGCCAAACATGTAACTTTCCCAAGCTCTGGTTAAGAGTAAGTGGTTTGAATTTTGTCAGTGTTGTTGTTTTATTTTTATTGTCTTCCTTTTGGTTGGTGTTTCTCTCTAGGTTTTGAGGAATTATTGCTTAGACTGACATTGACGTAGCAAAGGGCAAAGCACACATGTGCATGCACTTCAGACACACACTTGCCTTGGCAACAAAGCTGAATTGGTTTGGCAAGATTACAGAGTTATTGTCAGTTTGCATGACAACTGTCCATAGTGACCAGGGAGAGCAGGCACTGAGTCATGTCTCTTTGTGAAGCATTCATTTAGAAGCACAAAACCACTCTGGAGAAAGGCAGTTCTCTGAGCAGCTGATGAAAAGCTTTGCAACAAAAGCTCTGTTGCTAATCAAATTCTTGTCAAGTGCTTCTGTGCCTAGATAATGCAGAAGAACCAGATTCCAGCAGAACATGTTTCCGAGCCAATGGGAT
Organism: Bradypodion ventrale; assembly: GCA_035047345.1. Classification (NCBI taxonomy): domain Eukaryota; kingdom Metazoa; phylum Chordata; class Lepidosauria; order Squamata; family Chamaeleonidae; genus Bradypodion; species Bradypodion ventrale. Next base: position 85,821,748 of record JAWDJE010000001.1, on the reverse strand, counting down.
AGAAAGCATCTGCCAAGGTAACCACAAGATGTCACTGAAGTGTTAAGACTGCAAGATTGCTGTCATCCCATTCCCCCCCCAAAAAAAAAACACAACAAAATAAAACCAAACAAACTAGGCTCTAGTTCCCTGACAGTTCTCACAAAAACTAAAATGAACTTGGAAACAAATCAATGTTTTGCAACTTCAACAGCACAAAGAACAGGTGCTTTCTCTGTGTGTCTGTGTTCTTTGGCTATAAGCCACGCTGCAAGTGCATACCTGTCAAGGGCGGCTCCGGAGAATACGGGATCTGCGCAGAACCCTTCTACGCATGTTTAAAAACCTTCTATGTATGTGTAGAAGGCTTCTGCGCAGAAGCCTTCTACGCATGCATAGAAGGCTTCTACACATGCGTAGAAGGCTTCAGCACAGAAGGGGATGTGCAGTAACTACTTTCCCCTGCAGTCAAATTACGGGATGGCGGTGAAAAAGTAGAGTTTGTGGCACTGAATTATGGGAAATCCCGGCCAATCCGGGATACTTGACAGGTATGTGCAAGTGTCTTTTGCTGGTCTCCCACATCACACTTCTCTGAGGTTCCCAACCACTACGTTACTGGAGAAAAGAGCCAACGAGTACCCTTCTATAGAACAAAATTACAAAAACAAGCCCACAAAGTTAGGTACAATGATCCCATTGCATACCCTCATGTTGTACAATGCTGAGATTAGTTTTAAGGAAGAGCCTGTGCTTCTGGTTTTGGTTTTAAGAGAGTTCCAGAAGTATGGAGCTGCTTTTATGGAGCTGTCTTAATAACCTCAATTATTTTTATTTATTTATTTATCTATTTTTCATACTTCTATTGCCGCCTAACTTGACAAATAACTCTGGGCGGCTCACAGCAGTAAAACAACATTAAAAACTGACTAAAACACATAGACCCTATTAAAAATTCCAAATAATTTACCCACCCACCCACATCCATAAAAAGAGAGAATTTAAATTATTTAAACCAGCCAGCAGGTGGGGGTCACCCCTCCATCGGTGCCCCACACCTGCCCTGCCAGCCAGGTTTTCAGTTCTTTCCTAAAGGGCAGCAAGTCTGTCTGCAGCCATAACTCTACTGGCAGGAGGTTCCATAGGGCCGGTGCGGACACGGAGAAGGCCCTCCTTCTTGTGCTAGAGAGACGAGCCCCTCTAGCCGATGGAACAATTAGAGAGCCCCTTTGGTCCGCTCTAGTTGGACGGACAGATGGAAGCAGTGGTGAGATTAATTTTTTTTACTTCCTACTCTGTGGGTGTGGTATTGTGGGCATGGCCAGGGGAAAGCCCTGCATTGCACTCGAATTAGGACTACTTTATTTCAAAACTTGGATGGACGTGACCAGTCAGAATTTCTGCAACTGTTTCTGGTGAACTGGTGCGAACCTGCTGACTCCCACCACTGGCTGGAAGGTGTGGAATTTGGTTAATCCATTTTCAAAAATATGGGGAAATCTGCCTAGTCTCACCCTTCCCGTAGAAAATAAAAATGATCCGTAGGGATTGAGGATTCCAAGATGGAATTAGGAAGCAAAATAGATTGTATTTACTTTTCATTACTTTGATCTTCTATATATCCAGTGTGGAGCTACGTCTCTACACATCTATCTTCAGAAACCAGAAAATGGAGGGAGAGTAAAGGGAGCTAACAACGATAGTAACAATGAGGAAATGTTAGTCTCGGAGACTAGGAAAAAGTGTAATGATAGACATAGAATATGCTTCTGTCAGATATCCAATATTTAAGGAGGAGCATGCAAGATTTTATTTTCCCAACAGATTGGGCAGCAGCCTACAATTTAGGTGTGGTAGTTGGAATTGAAGTTTTTTTATACTGGGCATTATATATCATTTATATATTCCAGGGTTTTAAAGTTTTCCCTGTTGCAACTTTTGGCTTCCCCGTAGATTGGACTTAATAAAATAAAGTTTTGGAGACAACAACAGCATGAATTCTGGTCTCTAGAAGTTCAAAGACTTTGTGGGACATTGCCCCAAACAACTCCTGCAATGGTTCCTTTCTGATAAATAGGAAATATGCATTTGAAGCTTCCTGTTTAGGTTGAGATGTATTGCAATAGTGTTTGTTTGTTTGTTTGTTTGGTTCGTTTAAACTCTTATGGCTAGAACAAGATTACTGATTTCTTTTAGTTTCAAAAACAAAACAAAAATTCTCTGTAGTTGTTGTGTCTAGAACTGAAGAAATAATCTAGCCAGCCATGCTGAGTCAAACAACAGCATCGTTTATTGCAAGGGAACAGAAACTGGGGAGAACAGGTGCAGGGAGGCCAATTTATATACAGTGCATAAACCATTACAGCATAGATATATTTATCAAGGTTTCCGAAGAAGCGGGAAATATTGACAAATCAGCTCTTGACAATAATCTAAGAATGGTGCCTTTATCGCAATCCTAATAAAGCAAAACTGATGCTTGTATACAACAGTAGGTGAAAGAGATTTTGTTTTGATTTTACAGCATCTACTTTCCTAAAAGTCCTATTGTTTCTTCTTCTCACTTTTCCCTTTAACTGGTATATTAATTTTAATCTTAAAGGAAAGGCAGTTTGCAGGAGTAGGCGTGAGTCATAAAGAAATTATTTATTTCCCTCCCGGTTGCCTTTCCCTAAGCCCAATTAACCCTGCCCATGATTTGTCCTGCATACCAGATTTCCTTTGGGAAAAAGATCTTGGTATCTGCCCTACCAGGAATGCTGCATGCCTTGTAGAGCCAGGGCAAAATCCTCTTAAGAAATCACACATTCCAACCTAACAGCCCTCTCCTTTAATCCCAGGCTGATTGAGACCACAGTTTGGAATTGAGAAAAGCACACATTACGTGTTCAAAGGGACACACACACAGTCTCTCTCTCTCAGTTGTTATTGTGTAATGCTTACAAAATAACGATGCATTTACTTAATAACAAACAGCATTTATATCCTGTCCCATAAATAATTTTACATTATTTTGCACTTTTCATATTTATTCAACTTGTAAGATGTTTTTCAATGCCAGTTTTTAAAGGTTGCCTTCCTTCACAGGGAAGAGCACTAGAGACTCATGGTAATGTTTACAATGAATTCTTTATTTTTAAATGTAGGGATCAACAGATAGTTAGCTAGAACATATGCCAGCATTATGGGGCATGAGTGGGGCATGAATGGCTCCACTTCTCAACCCCGCTGGCTTGTTTAGCCTGCACGGGGGTTATTTGTCCAGGCAGTCCTTTTAATGTGGGCGGAGGGAGGGTAAGGGTGGTTTTATTGTATCGGATAGCTTTTATGTATTTTAATCTGGTTTTTGCTGTTGTTGTTCAGTCACACAGTCGATTCCGACCCTTTGCGACCCCATGGACCATTTTCCTCCAGGCACCTCTGTCCTCCACCATCCTCCTCAGCCTGCCCAGCTCTGTACCCACTGCGTCTACAATACCATCTAGCCATCTCATCTTTGGATGTCCTCTTCTTCTCTTGCCCTCTACCTTTCCCAGCATCAGAGCCTTCTCAAGTGAGTCCTCCCTTCTCATTTGATGTCCAAAGTACTTTAGCTTCATCTTCACTATTTGTAACTCCAATGAACAGTCAGGTTTGATTTCCTCCAGTATTGACCTGTTTGTTCTCTTTGCTGTCCAAGGGACCCTCAGGACTCTCCTCCAACACCACATCTCAAAGGCATCTATTCTTCTGCGCTCAGCCTTCCTAATGGTCCAGCTCTCACACCCATACATCACCACTGGGAATACCATTGCTTTGATTATGCGAATTTTTGTTTTCAAGGTGATGTCTCTGCTTTTCACTATATTCCCCAGGTTTCTCATAGCTTGTTTCCCCATAATCAGTCGTCTTTTTATTTCATGGCTATAGTCGCCATCTGCAGTGATCTTAGATCCCAGGAAAGTAAAATCTGTCACTGCTTCTACTTCTTCCCCATCTATTTTCCAGGAACTGATCAGACCTGTTCCCATTATCTTGGTTTTCTTTTATCTGGTGTTTTTATTCATCTTGTGAACTGCTTTGGGTCACCCCTGGGTGAGGAAAGCGGTATAAAAACACTGTAAATAATAATAATTATTATAAGCAACATTGGTGCAATTACTCAATATCTAGAACCAAAATAGATGTGGCCATACTACATTGCAGTTTATCTTGAGGTTTGTATCAGAGTTGGCATGCTTAAAATCAAAGTATTTACAGCAAAACCCCTACTTACAAAAAAAAGTCCATTCCGTAGGCTTTTTGCTTAAATTGAATTTTTTTTGTAACTCCAAACAAACCCATAGGAAAAATTATTTTTTTACGTAATTCAAAGCAAACCAATAGGAAAAATGTTTTTATGTAAATTGAAGCAAACCCATAGGGAAATGAATTTTTATGTAACTCGAAGCAAACCCATAGGAAATCGTGTAAATCGGGACATGGTTTTAGCATAAAATCATTATGTAAGTCAAATTTTAAGTAACTTGAGGCATTTGTAAGTCGGGTTTTTACTGTACTTGCAACTTCATAATGTACAGCTAAATGTGAAGAAACTGGTCTTTTTCAATGGACATTCTTTTGTATTGCTTTTTTTTCAGTCAGCAGGATGTAGTTTATTTTTTGCAATAAATTCAGCTGGTTTCTCCATTTTCTGTTCTTCGGCACAAAAAAGATTGATCACCATCTTGATCCTAAGGGACAGTCACAGATGTGTCCTATAGTGACATTGACAATGACATAATTGGTGGGGCATGGCACTTCAGCAAGATGAATCATCTCAACTGAACACCTGTTGTCTCCTCTTCTCTAAATAATTCTCTAATTTTTTATTGTGCTTGTCAAATTTAATACTGTGTCATTTAAATACTATGTCATGTCCAGAAAATAAGAAAAAATTAAATTAAAAAGAACAAAAAAAGGGGTTGGTGCAGTATTATGAAGGTGGGGCTGTATTGTTTGCTGTAATTTAGAATCAACCTAATGGCATACAAACTACAGCATGTGGGCTGGGCCAGATATGGCCCATGGCACCAAATCATCTGGCCCACACCACCCTCACCACTACTGGAAATGGACATGCCCTGCACATGCACAAACACTCCCATACATGCGCAAAACGCTGACGTAAATGCACCCACTGCTGTAATAAATGTGTTTACGTCAGCCGCAGATGTGTTTCATGGTGGGAGGAACCACTTGACCAGTCCGCTCAACCACATGACTGGCCTGTGGTTCAAAAAGTTTGGCCACTCCTAATTTACTACCATAGGTGGTGGGCTTACATATACTTTCAATTTCTATAGGAGGGTATGATGTGACACATGCTAGCTAAGGAAGTAGCAGGATTGGGTTGAAAGGCTTTCAAGGTCACCTATCCTGCCTTGACAAGTAATTTTTCCAAGCCAAACATCTGGCCTTAGGGCCGAATTAACAATGACACTGGAAGGGGCCCGATATCACTGGAATTGCCAAAATCACAGCAATTTAGCACCAAAACACTGCAAAAACACAGCAAAAAAAAAAATCAAAAGTGGTGCAAAAATGTTCCACCCTTTGCACAGAATGATTGTTCTCTGTTTGCTCAAATCCCAAACTATAAAAACTGATGTTTTAGCTTGCACTCAGGACAAAGGAACAGAATGAAAATTCTTATAGCCTGCACCAGACAAGTATCAGTGTGACCACCATGAAGTATCAGTCTGTGGATTGCAATGTTTTTGGTGGTAATTTTCCAAAGTTTGCAAATTTCTTCATAAATATGATGGGGGGGGGGAATCCCATCTTTTTGTGCATCTGATAAGAATGGAGAATAAGACCTCATAGTATGTGTGGGTGGAAATATTTGTGGCCTTGTATTTTGTGGAAGAATTTAGTTAGAAATCAGACATATTAAAATTGCACTTGATGGCAAGATAATTTCCAGGATGAGTTACAGGAACTTTATTTACCTAGCGTCTGTGTTCCTCTAAAGCAGCTCTCACACGTACTTTGTGATAAGAAGCAAGGTTTTGCACAGATCTGTTTACATCACAAGATCTAAGGTCAGCTTCAGATAGGTTTGCTCAGAATGAGCAAAACATTGAATTAAGAGTCCATGGTCAGGAAGAGAGTTGATAGCCCTGTTTAGACTGTAATCCTTTTCTGGCTCATAATAGGTATAGATTCTTACACCTCAAATTCAATTATTTCAAAATTACACAGCTGTAGTAAAAAAGTAAACAAATTTTTACCACACAAAGGTGAAATTCAGTATTTAAGTCAGAGCTGGAGTAGACCCACTGAATCAATGGATGTTACATAGGTGCTGACTTACCAGATCCATACTAATTTCATGGAACTATTCTAGTGGCGGTGGATGGAGGCCGCCGCCACAGCAAGGCTGCCAGAGGCCAGAGGCAGCCGCAAGACTACCCCAGCCAGGGGTGAGGAAGACCAGGCGGGCGGTGGGAAAAGCATCCACCACCTTCGGCCGCCAGCCAAGCGCCAGAGGAGAAGACCACGCGGCAGAAGGGAAGAAAACAGAGTAGGAAAGCCAAGGGGTGAGAGTCCCATGCAAAGGATAAGTAACTGATATACAATAATGTATCTGATTTAATATAGCAACTGATAGATACATTACACTGACTTAATATAGCAACTGACATAGAGACTTTACACTGACTTAATATAGAAACTGACATAGAGACTGTGTTTTAAATTGTGATAATATGCATGATAATACGTTGTTTAAACTGTTTTAAACTTTGTTTTTGAAACTGTGATAACATGTATGATGGGAGTAAAATGGCGTAGACACCGGCAAACCATGCCACAAAGCATGCCAAGAGAACCCTATCGACCAAAACAAAAGGCAAAACAAAGGAGAAGTCTAGATGATACAGGATGCTTAGCACAACAAAGTGGAGGAAGGGGAGGGACAGGAAAGGGGGAAGAGAAATACAATGCAGCAAGGAACAATACTGCATAGGGACATGGAATGTGAGAACTGTGAATCAAGGAAAACTGAAAGTGGTTAAAAATGAGATGGAAAGAATAAGCATTGACATCTTCGGAATCAGTGAATGGGTGAATTCAGCTCTAGAAACCATCATATTTACTACTGTGGACAAGAAAACCTTTGAAGAAATGGAGCAGCCATAATTGTCAACAAAAGAGTGAGAAAAGCAGTAATGGAATACAATCTCAAAAATGACAGAATGATGTCAGTCAGAATTCAAGGCAAACCTTACAATGTCACTGTGATACAAATATACGCACCATCCACTGGTGCAGATGAAGCCACAGTGGACCAGTTCTATGAGGACCTACAACACCTCATAGAACAGACACCAAGTAATGATGTCCAAATTATCTTAGGAGATTGGAATGTCAAAGTAGGAAATCAAAAAGTAGAGGGAATAATAGGCAAGTTTGGTCTTGGTACACAGAGCGAAGCAGGGCAAAGAATGATAGAGTTCTGCCAAGAGAACGCACTGGTCATAGCAAACACTCTCCTCCAGCAACACAAGAGGTGACTTTATACATGGACATCACCAGATGGCCAACACCAAAACCAGATTGACTACATACTCTGCAGCCAAAGATGGAGAACCTCCATACAGTCAGCAAAAACAAGACCTGGAGCAGACTGTGGTTCAGATCACAAACTACTGATCGCAAAGTTCAGGCTTAGACTAAAGAAAATAAGGGGAAACAAGAAGACCAGACAGATATCACCTAGACAACATCCCTAAAGAATACACGGTGGAGGTGATGAACAGATTTAATGGCTTAGACTCAATAGACAGAGTGCCAGAAGAATTATGGACAGAGATGAGGGACATCATGCAGGAAGCAGCAAAGAAAACCATATCAAAATAAAAGAAGCACAAGAAAGCAAAGTGGTTGTCTGATGAGGCTCTTAAAATAGCAGAGGAAAGAAGGAATGCAAAAGTCAAAGGAGAAAGGAAAAAATACAATCATTTGAACACAGCATTTCAAAGAAAAGCAAGGAGAGATAAGGAAAACTACCTAAAAGAACAATGCAATGAAATGGAGGGAAACAACAAAAGAGGCAAGACTAGAGATCTTTTTTTAAAAAATCGGGGAAATCAAGGGAACGTTTAAAGCAAAAATGACCATGATAAGGAACAAAGATGGAAAGGAGTTAGCTGATGCAGAAGAGATTAAGAAAAGATGGCAAGAGTACACAGAGGAACTCTACAAAAAGGACCTCAACACTCCTGATAATAACAGTTATGAGGAAATTGAACTTGAGCCAGACATCCTGGAGAGTGAAGTCAGACTTTTCTTCCATCTCTTTTGTTCCAGTGAGGGCTGTTAGTCAGTATCTCAGGAACTTCCCAGTTTTCATCTCCCCCAACCTTTTCCCTTGCTCAAGCAGTTTCTTCCTTTAAAGAGGACATACACATGTAGGACATGACATAAGCATGGTGACACAGTCCTCACAAAGGGAATTTTTGAAATGGGGCAATGGGAACAGCATCTCTCCCAACCAATAGGTGGTTCTTAGCAGGGAATGTTTCCAGTAAGTAATTGAATATTGTGATATAATTTACAACTACTCAGGCAGCACTTTGTACAAATTAGGTGTTATGATGCCATTGTTAATTAGATTTCTGTTCTCCCTAGCATTCTTTCTTACATCATCATCCTAATATTGGAACTGAAATCAAATTACATCCCTGAAGCCAAACTGATTGCATTAAAACTGTGCCCTGCTGACCAATTTATTGGCTAACCAGTATAGCATTTCACATTCTTAGAAGCAATAAGGTACTGTATTTCTGGAGCATCTTCCTGAATGGGTTCATTACCCAAGATTTATGTGTCTCTTATGGAATAAAAGGTAATTATTTTATTAACCAGTGCACACATTGATGCTATAATAGAATCTCCCAACATGCAGATTGGAGCCCTCAAAGAAACTGTGCTTGAACCAGCCTTCAAGTAGCATTGGTTCTTTCAAAAGACATTCAGCTGTGCTAGACAACTTCTTGTGAGTTCATTCTGAAAACATGCTGGAGCAGACAAGCCAGCTTGCCTTAAAAAGTTCTCCTGTTGGAAATCAGTGTGTAACTGCAATCTAAAGCAGGGTTTCCATCCTATGGCACATGATGCCATTCCAACTGGCCCATCGCCGTCTCCCCCACACCCAGAAGTAGTAGTGGGCGCATTTACATCATCCATAAAACATGCCCATGCATGCACAAACACAGCCGTGGCTGATGTAAACGCGGAAGTGGGCACATTTATGACAGCCATAAATTTGCCCGTTTCTACATCCAGGGACATGGTCAGGCGCACGGTGCAAAAAGGTTAGCCACCCCTGCTCTAAAGGAAGCTATAGGTAATAAGGATTTTGTAGACCATCATAGATTCTTCATTACACGGAAGATGACTATATTAGTGATGTCATAGCAATTACCAGAGTGTAGCCATGCTGTCACTATACAATCCCTTTCTCACACTTGCAGCAGTTTGAACGTCCTATTTTATTTCCAAGTGCTTCACATTTTTGTTTTTATCTTTGCAGATATTGAATATTTCATAGATTCATGATGCTTAATAAAAAATGATCAACCAAGTATATGAGAACTTGCCAAGTTCTTGGATCAAAATAAATGTCTGTAAATGTTATTGTATTTGAGTGATGATATTGCAAGCGCGGCGCCAAAATGGCCGCCGCGCCCTTTGCGGGCCCCCCCCACAGGACAGAGAATCCGGGTAGTTAGGGGCGTGGCCAGCTCCCTTATAAAAAGGCTGGCCACGAGGCAGCCGAGCTGCCATTTTACCTCAGCGACGGAGCGGAGAAGTTTTTTCCCCTGTGTCTCCGTCGCTCGTTAGCTTACCGGGAAGCCTTTTGGTAGCGATTCTGCCTTGCCGGCTTCCCTTTTTTGCTTCGGTGGAGATGCCTTCGAAGAAGAAGGCAGCTTCGAGTTCAGCTCGCGCTGTTAGGAGGCGCAACCCAGGTCGGAGGACCGTGGTGCGGCCTCCTCAGCAGCCACCTTTGCCAGCCCCGACCGGGGCCGGCGGAATGGGGTCTATTGCCCCTTGGCCTGCGGGCGAGCAGAGTGTGAGCGCGGATGGCGCTCCGGCCCGCGGCCCACGAGCGGTGGACACCGCTCCTCCTCCTGCTCACTCCGTTGGGCCTGTTCCTTTTGGGCCGCAGCCTCTCCCCGGGCCCTCTAGCCTTGGGGGGTGGGGCGGCCCCCCGCCTTGGCAGGTTTCTCCACCAGCTCTGCCGGGCTTTGGTGCTGGCCAATGGCCATATGCTGGCCCCGGGGTGCAGGGACCTGTACCCGTGCCTGGCTCAGGCGGGCCGGCCGGCCCTTTGCCCATGGTTAACGTGGACACCTTACTGGCCCGCATTGCGGCCCTGGAGGCGTCTTTGGCCCGGGCCAGTCAGGCGGGGGCCCCCTTTGGGGTTCCTTTTGAGGTGCTGTCGGCAGCAGGACAACAGCCGGCGGGGAGGGTCGAGCTGCTGCAGGCGGGTGGCGCGGCTTCGGCCACTGCCTCGCAGCTCCCCAGCCAGCAACCTGGTGCGGGTCAAGCCCCGGTGATGAGCTCTAGGTCGGTCGTGAGCTCCGACGCCCCCAGTGGGCCGGAACCCCCGGTGGGGGCGGCCCGCGGGGGTGCAGCATGTGAGTATACGGTGCAAGCAAGTACATCCACACACATTCCCAATATAGGGGGGGCCTTTCAATGGCCTTGGCCTCGCGCGGGTGGTGCGGGGGCCACGCTGTCTACGGCCCACCCGGCGACAACAACTGCCACCTTGGGCAATGGGGTCGGCATTGGTCCTTACACTGCGGGGAATGTTCTGGGGGTGGCTGGGTTAGCTCAGGCCCCTTTTACTAGGCCGGCTGTCCCCTTTTCGGCTTTGCCGACGGCAGGGTATTCCTTGCCATTGGGTGATCACTTGGCACAGGCTACTAGGGAAAAGATATGGCGTGGGGAGTACGTAGATATCTTCTCACTCCTGAACAGAGAGCCCACCAAGGAGGAAAGGGAGGGTCAGGATGAGAAGGATAAGGAGCAGGCACGCCGCCGTAAGCCGCCGCGTACCTGGGCTAACTGGCTTCCCGCCTATTTAATATACATGGCGGTATATTTGAGGGCGCGGCCGGATTTAGCTATCCCCATGGTCCAATATTTGGACAACATATATAGGGCAATGGTTGATTTCCCGGGCCCCTCATGGCTAGCATATGATGAGGAATTCCGTATGAGGATTCCTCTCCACCCCGAGATGAGATGGGATGAGCCGTGCCAGAGACTGTGGCTCTTGTACATGACACCCACACGCCCTGCCCCGGGGGATAGATACCATTGTGGACACGCGGTCCAGCGAGCGGCTCCAGCGCAGGTTACCCGCCAACCGGCGGGGCAGGGGGTTCCAGCCCGCCTGCTGTGCTGGACTTTCTCGTCAAATGGTTCCTGCAATCGAAAGAATTGCAGGTATAAGCATGAGTGTCCCACATGTTCTGGCCCCCACGCAGCCTCTGCTTGTCCCAGGCCTGGGGGGGCACGAGGCAGAGGGAGGGGTGGACAGTGGGCTGGCAAAGCTGCCGCGGATGGAGCTAGTCCTCCAAAAGGCCCCCTCCCCAATTAACGTGGACATGCTGGAGCGCTGGCTCGCATCGTACCCGAAGGGGGAGGACGGGGAGTATCTACTTCAAGGTTTTAAGCAGGGATTTCGTATCCCTTTTATGGGTGATAGGTCCCCTCAGGATGCTCCCAACCTTTTATCCCTTAGAGGAAGGGAGGAGGTGGCTTTGGCCAGCATTAAAAAGGAGTTAGACGCGGGCAGGGTCGCAGGACCCTTCCCCGCACCCCCGTTTCCCAACTTTAAGGTTTCACCACTGGGTTTGGTGCCCAAAAAGTCCCCAGGTGAGTTTCGTCTTATTCATCATTTGTCCTACCCAGCCGGCCGATCGGTCAACGATGCTATCCCTGATGACCTTTGTTCAGTCAGGTATACATCGTTTGACCAGGCGCTGCGCATGGTGCGCGCGTGTGGCCCGGGTGCCCTGCTGGCCAAGTGTGACATTAAGTCGGCTTTTCGCCTTTTGCCGGTGCACCCGGGCGACTTTGAATTGCTGGGTTTTAAATTTAAGGGGGAATATTATTTCGATAAGGCCATGCCTTTTGGCTGCTCCATATCATGCTCGGCTTTCGAGCGTTTTAGTACCTTCCTAGAATGGGCCTTCGTCTGCAGGTCAGGGTCCCGGTCTGTAGCCCATTACCTGGATGACTTTTTATTCGGGGGTGAACGGGGCTGGGACACGTGTGCACGTCTCCTTAACACATTTCAGACGCTAATGCAGGAACTTGGTGTCCCTTTAGCGCCCGAAAAGACCGAGGGCCCATCGACCAAGCTAGTATTCCTGGGGGTTGAGATTGACACAGTAGTGCAGGCTTCTAGGTTGCCGGGTGATAAGGTATCCAGGATAGTGGCCCTTATCTCGGAATTGCTGGCCAAGCGTAAGGCATCCCTGAGGGAACTGCAGGTGCTCCATGGGCACCTTAATTTTGCCTGCAGGGTGGTCGCTCCGGGCAGGGCTTTTGCCCGGCGCTTATGTGACGCCATGGCAGGGTTATCCAGGCCCCACCACAGAGTCAGGCTTACCCGGGGTATCAGGGCAGACATGTTCGTCTGGTTGCAATTCCTGAGGGAGTTTAATGGGGTCTCATTTTGGAGGTCTGACCTCCTGGCATCCCCCAATTTCCAGATCTAGTCTGATGCCTCAGGATCCCTGGGTTATGGGATGTACTTCAATGGGAAGTGGGCCTATGGTGGGTGGCCACCGACATGGGCAGGCACAGGTCGCCTGCGGGATCTCACATACCTGGAATTTTTTCCCATCCTGGGGGCTTTGATGCTATGGGGCGAACAGTGGGCAAATTCGGTGGTGCATTTCTGGTGTGACAATGCTGCCGTTGTACACATTGTCAATGCACAGACTTCCAAATCGCCCAGGGTTATGGATCTAGTGCGCCATTTTGTGCTGCACTGCCTGCGCCTCAACGTCTTGTTCAGGGCCAGGCATGTCCCAGGGGTTAATAATGATATTGCTGACGCATTGTCCCGCCTGCAGATCTCCCGGTTCCGCGCCTTGGCCCCGGATGCGGAGGAATTTCCCTCGCCACTCCCGGACGAGATGTGGACTATTGGCAAGGAGAGGTGAACCGGGCGATTGGCCTGTCACTAGCGCCACGCACGCGTAAGGCGTATCAACAAGCATTCTATTCATATAGGGCATTTGCTGCTCAATTTCACTTGCCAGAGACCTGGCTGATTCCGGTGGACCATGTTCTGCGGTTCATGGTTCACCTGCATGCACAGGGCCTCGCACCTCGCACCATAGCATCCAAGCTTTCGGCGTTGGCTTTTATGGCCAAAGTAGGGGGTCATGTGGATACCACCTCTGACTTCCGTGTGAGACATGTTTTGGAGGGGTGGGTGCGCGAGCGCGGGCGTTGCCCGGACGACCGGCACCCTATTTCCCCAGGGGTTCTTACCCAGTTGGCCCGGGGCTGGCCAGGCCTCTGTTTTGATCATTATGAGGCAGCCCTTTTTCATGCAGCCACAACGGTGGCATTTTTTGGAGTGCTCCGCGTCAGCGAACTCGTGATGCTGTCTAAGGCGGATGCAAGTGGTAGGGCACTGGAACTCGAAGATGTCTATGTTGCCAAAGACTGGGCCCAGTTGAGGATACGCTCCTCTAAAACAGATCAGCATGGCGTAGGCAGTGGAGTAAGACTGCTACGGTGTTCTTTGGCAGACATCTGTCCGGTTGGTGCCCTACAGGAATTCCTGGCACTGCGTGGCATGCACCACGGCCCGTTTTTCTGTCACCAAGATGGGTCTCCCCTTACTAAATTTCAGTTTTGGAAGGTGACAGCCAGAGCCCTCACCAGGGTGGGCCTACCAGGTGCCCGTTATGGCACACATTCATTCCGTATTGGTGCAGCCTCTACAGCAGCTGCTTTTGGGTACTCTGGGGCTGACATACGCAGCATGGGGAGGTGGGGCTCGCAATGTTTTCAGTTTTATGTGCGCCCACTCCCGCCATGAGTACCAATCCAGTCACCTTACCGCCTTTTTTCTCAATTTTCTTACAGACCCTGGGTGTCGTATTACACCGGTGACAGTATGGCTGGTGGGCCACAGCTATGTGCACAGGGCAGCGCATTACGCTGCGGCGACAGAGTGGGGACCCCGACTGGGACTGGGTGACCACGCCAGTCTCGCATGGCATGGTAAGCCTGGGATGTTATGGCGGGAGCTGCGGCCTTTCCTTTTTTCTGGCCTGGGGGCTGACCCGCCTGACATTCTAATCATCCACCTGGGGGGCAATGATTTGGGCCAGGTCACCGGCTTATCGCTCAAACATGCGATTTGCGAGGAACTCGCCTACTTGCATTATGTCTGGCCTGCCACAACCCTGGTTTGGTCGGACATTGTTCCGCGCCATTCTTACAGAGGGGGCGTTAACCTCCTGGCTCTTGACCGCGCTAGGCGCGCGGTCAATAAGGCAGTGGCGTGGTTTCTTGCCACCAGGGCTTGGGGACGGGTTAGTCATCACCCCGATATTAGCCTACAAAATTATGACCTGTATGCAGGGGATGGGGTCCACCTGTCGCGAGGAGGTATGGACCTCCTGTTGGGTGACTGGCGAGCAGGCCTGTTGACCGAGCTGACGGTCTGGGGGGGGGCGTCAGGTCTTCTTTGAAGCCCCTCCATGTGGCGGGTAGCACTGGTAAGGTAAACAGTATGACCCACAAGTATCCGGCAGGTTCGCAATTGACTGGACAACACTAGACAGGAATAAATTAGTTAAACGTTGTCCGGTCAACGACGAACCAGGCGATGGGGTGATGACGATTGCTAACCAGCATGCATCACCCCTGTGATTTCACGGATACGCGTCAGAGGGTGGGGTCATGAGTTAGTTATTGACTACGGTCAACAATTTGTTTGTTGTCAACAAACAAATTGATACAAATTGATACATTGTAACCAATTGCCGTTGGCAATTTTGGGGTGGTACCTTACCAGTGTTACTTCGGCCTGCTTGCCTTAGGAATTATGATTGGTCGTTTTACCAATACAAATTTATAATTCGGACTAGGGCATTGAATCAATAAATGTGGCCCTATGCTGTTATCCACTTTCAATGTTGTCTGTGTCCGTTATTGGGGGGGTGCGCCTGCAATGCAAGCGCGGCGCCAAAATGGCCGCCGCGCCCTTTGCGGGCCCCCCCCCAGGACAGAGAATCCGGGTAGTTAGGGGCGTGGCCAGCTCCCTTATAAAAAGGCTGGCCACGAGGCAGCCGAGCTGCCATTTTACCTCAGCGACGGAGCGGAGAAGTTTTTTCCCCTCCACCCCCTCCCTAGTTAACAGTGTGATATTTTGGTCGCTTCGGGGCCGGGTGGGAATTTTTGGTTGGGACCCACATTGGCTCCGGGTCCTGGCTTTTTTGCCCATCCCACACTGTTGCTATGGTTTGATACAGGGGTCTTTCTGTGTTCCTACTGCTGACTTTGGTCACATTGGCGGGTAGCACTGGTAAGGTAAACAGTATGACCCACAAGTATCCGGCAGGTTCGCAATTGACTGGACAACACTAGACAGGAATAAATTAGTTAAACGTTGTCCGGTCAACGACGAACCAGGCGATGGGGTGATGACGATTGCTAACCAGCATGCATCACCCCTGTGATTTCACGGATACGCGTCAGAGGGTGGGGTCATGAGTTAGTTATTGACTACGTTCAACAATTTGTTTGTTGTCAACAAACAAATTGATACAAATTGATACATTGTAACCAATTGCCGTTGGCAATTTTGGGGTGGTACCTTACCAGTGTTACTTCGGCCTGCTTGCCTTAGGAATTATGATTGGTCGTTTTACCAATACAAATTTATAATTCGGACTAGGGCATTGAATCAATAAATGTGGCCCTATGCTGTTATCCACTTTCAATGTTGTCTGTGTCCGTTATTGGGGGGGGGGTGCGCCTGCAATTGTATCTGTCCCTCTAACTTAAAAATTAAGTATAACTCCTTGTTAGTCAAATTTGTGTGTTAGAAATTATTTTTATGCAGATGATACGATGGTCACAATGAAAAACCCTGTGAAAGCAATGGAATGAATTTACGTACATTTGAGGGATTTTGAGGATATGACAGGACTAAAAGTGAACTGGGACCAAAACAAAAGGCAAAACAAAGGAGCAGGTTAGATGATACAGGATGCTTAGCACCACAGAGTGGAGAAAGGGGAGGGACAGGAAAGGGGGAGGAGAAATGCAATGTTGCAAGGAACAATACTGCATAGGGACATGGAATGTGAGATCAATGAACCAAGGTAAACTGGAAGTGGTAAAAAATGAGATGGAAAGAATAAGCATTGACATATTGGGCATCAGTGAGCTACAATGGACAGGGATGGGTGAATTCAGCTCTGGAAACCATCATATCTACTATTGTGGACAAGAAAACCTTAGAAGAAATGGAGTAGCCATAATTGTCAATAAAAGAGTGAGAAAAGCAGTAATGGGATACAACCTCAGAAATGACAGAATGATGTCAGTCAGAATTCAAGGCAAACCTTTCAATGTCACTGTTATGTATTGAATGCAATGCCAAGGAAAGGATGGAACACTCCCTTTAACAGAATGTAACCAGTCAATGTATCCAATTGTATCTAATCAGGAATCATTGTAACAGCCTGTATGAGGATGCAAGCTAAGTGACCACAGGTGGCAGTAGCGAGCATCCAGCTCACATGGTACAGATTCCCCGAATACCTGAAGAGCGGGAAACCTTCCCGCCACGCCACGCCTGGAGAAGAGGGGCGTGACGACCAATGACATCACGCGGACAGTAGCCAATGAGCTACCATACCGGCATGTTCAAATGTACAGTGTAAAATAAATAGAGCTGTTTGTCTGCCATTACCACATGTTCACCCTGACCATCATGCAATAAAGTTGTGTTTAGCCTTGCTACGGCTCCTTCCATAGTCTTCCTTGCAAAACACCAAATTGGCACCGAGGATGTGATGGCGTCCCGCAAAGTGAACATCGCGCCTTTTGACACCACGAAGCCAGAGAGATGGGAACTCTACGAACAGCAGTTCTTATATGCAATGGACCTCGAGGGCATTGAGGAAGAAGCCCAGCGTCGAGCGTACCTGCTGGCCCAGTGCGGCCTGGAAACGCTGGAACTGGCAACAAACCTCCTGATGCCGAGGCCGCTCTGAGAGGTACCCCTAGACGAGATCCTTGCTGAGCTGAGGAAACACTTCCGCCCGAAGGTGTCGGTTTTCCCGGCAAGACTAGCTTTTCAACAGCGGAGCCAGCGGGCCGGCGAGTCCGTGGCCGACTTCGTTGCAGCTCTGAGGGTAGCTGCCATGCCTTGCCGGTGGGGGACGTCCCTGAGCAAGGCGCTGCGAGACAGGCTCCTGCTTGGCCTGCAAGATGAGGGTGCCAGGAAAAAATTACTGGCCAGGGACGAGAGCATCTCCTTTGAGCACGTCCTGCGAATTGCCCAAGCTGCTGAGTCAGTGCAACAAGGCAAGTGAGTGTGCCGGGCCAAGACCGCAATGGCTGGGGGGCCCCCGTCTGCGGTCCCAGTCCACAGCTGTTCCTCTCACAGAGAGCAGGGACCACCCGAGTTCACCATGTCCACCCCCGACTGCAGCGAAGACGACAATGTGCAACGAGTACAGAGGAGGCCTGAGGTTCGAGACCACGCCAGAGAGGACCGCCGCTGTGATGGATGCGGGGCATCTCACGACTGGAGCCGGTGCCCATTCCAGAAGGCAGAGTGCCACAACTGCGGGCATCGAGGGGACATCGCAAAGGTCTGCAGGCAGCGACGGGACAACGGCAAGGGCCTGGCAGAATGGCTGCAATGGAAAGCAGATGGGGTCGGCAGGATCTTTGACGACGACAAGCCACAGGAGCATGTCTCGAAGAGTTCCTGACAACCATGACCAGGCAGTTCACAGCATGCCCTTGAGGCACCCCCGGTTTTTTGTTGAGGTACTGATACAAGGGGTCCCGGTTAGGATGGAAATAGACTCGGGGTCATCGTATTCCATCATCTCCCACCGGGAATTTTCGCGTATTCCCCCAAATTCACGCCCCAAGCTGAAAGCCCTAAAGACAAACTTATGGTACGTTCAACGAAAAAGTATCCCAGTGTTGGGGGTGGGGGAGTTCAAGGTGCAATTCAAGAGGTGCTCCGTGCAGTTGCCTCTAGTGGTCTTAAGGGATGGGTCCTGTTGCCTCCTCGGGACACAGTGATTTGGGCCCCTGGGGGTTTTCATCGGAGGCATACACGCTGTGCAGGCTGACCCGATTGCAGAAGTGTGTAACGCACACCCTGCTGTCTTCGAGAAGGGACTCGGGAAGTTCAAGGGCCCCCCAATTTCTTTCGACATGGATCCCGACATCCGGCCCATCAGGCTCAAGCCAAGGAGAGTAACATTTGCACTAAAGGAAAAAATTGAGCCTGAACTGGACAAACTGGTGGGCCAGGGGATTTTGGTACCTGTAGATTCTGCCGAGTGGGAAACCCCCATTGGCACTAAAGGCTAACGGGGAGGTCAGAATCTGTGCTGACTACAAGTGCACGATTAATAAGGCAATTCACCCAAATGCGTACCCGGTGCCGGTAGTAAGCCACCTGTTAGAACATTGCATGGGGGGAGGTGTTTCGCCAAGCTCGATTTAGCGCAGGCATACCAGCAATTAATGGTGACCCCAGCTGCAGCCGCCGCTCAAACCATAATTACTCATAAGAGAGCCTTTAAAGTAATGTGCCTACAATTTGGCATGAATTCGGCTCCCGGGATCTTCCAGTCCCTCATGGAATGGCTTTTGAAAGGGCTCCCAGGTGTTTTCCCTTACTTTGATGAAGTTTTGATAATGGCGGGGGGGGGGGGACAAGTGCTAACCATATTCGAGAAAGCGGAGCTAAGGTTGAGGAAAGAGAAGTGTGTGTTTTTCACAGAAGAAGTGGAGTTTCTGGGGTTCCGGATAACCCCTGTGGGCATTAAGCCAGCTGAGTCAAAGGTGTCGGCAGTTCAGAACACCCCTCGCCCCACCACCAAGGCCGAATTACAGTCCTTCCTAGGACATTTGAATTTTTACCACGCATTCCTGCCAGGAAAGGCGTTGGTGGCCAATGAGCTAGCCAATGAGCTACCATACCGGCATGTTCAAATGTACAGTGTAATATAAATAGAGCTGTTTTTCCGCCATTACCACATGTTCACCCTGACCATCATGCAATAAAGTTGTGTTTAGCCTTGCTACAGCTCCTTCCATAGTCTTCCTTGCAAGACACCAAAGTCACTGTGATACAAATATACGCACCAACTACTAGTGCAGATGAAGCCACAGTGGATCAGTTCTATGAGGACTTAGAACACCTCATAGAACAGACACCAAGAAATGATGTCCAAATTATATTAGGAGACTGGAATGCCAAAGTAGGAAATCAAAAAGTGGAGGGAATAACAGGTAAGTTTGGTCTTGGAGTACAGAATGAAGCAGGGCAAAGATTGATAGAGTTCTGCCAAGAAAACGCACTGGTCATAGCAAACACTCTCTTCCAGCAACACAAGAAGCGACTTTACACATGGACATCACCAGATGGCCAACACCGAAACCAAATTGACTACATACTCTGCAGCCAAAGATGGAGAACCTCCATACAGTCAGCAAAAACAAGGCCTGGAGCAGACTGCGGCTCAGATCACAACCTACTGATTGCAAAATTCAGGCTAAGACTAAAGAAAATAGGGAAAACAAGGAGACCAGACAGATATCACCTAGACAGCATCCCTAAAGAATACACAGTGGAGGTGATGAACAGATATAATGGCCTAGACTCAATAGACAGAGTGCCAGAAGAATTATGGACAGAGATGAGGGACATCATGCAGGAAGCAGCAAAGAAAACCATACCAAAAGAAAAGAAAAGAAGGTTGTGTGATGAGGCTCTTAAAATAGCAAAGGAAAGAAGGAGCAAAAGTCAAAAGAGAAAGGAAAAAATACAATCATTTGAACACAGAATTTCAAAGAAAAGCAAGGAGAGATAAGGAAAACTACCTAAAAGAACAGCACAAAGAAATGGAGGAAAACAACAAAAGAGGCAGGACTAGAGATCTTTTCAGAAAAATCGGGGAAATCAAGGGAACATTTGAAGTAAAAATAACCATGATAAGGGACAAAGACGGAAAAGAGCTAGCTGATGCAGAAGAGATTAAGAAAAGATGGCAAGAGTACACAGAGGAACTCTACAAAAAGGACCTCAACACTCCTGATAATCACAATGATGAAAAAATTGAACTTGAGCCAGACATCCTGGAGAGCGAAGTTATAAAGGCAAACAACAAAGCTAGTGGAGATGATGGTATCCCAGTGGAATTTTTCAAAGCTCTAAAAGATGATGGCATCAATTTACTGCATTCAATATGCCAGCAAATTTGGAAAACAAAACAGTGGCCACAGGATTGGAAAAGATCAGTATACATCCCAATCCCAAAAAAGAGCAATGCCAAAGAATGTTCAAATTACCAAATAATTGCACTCATCCCACACGCCAGCAAGGTGATGCTCAAGATAATACAGGATAGACTTCAACAATCTGAGATGTGCAGACGACACCACCCTAAAGGCAGAAAGTGAGGAAGACCTAAAGAATCTCTTGATTGGGCTGAAGGAGGAAAGTACAAAAGCTGGCTTGAGACTCAATATCAAGAAAACCAAGATAATGGCAACAGGTCCAATCAGTTCATGGAAAATAGATGGGGAAGAAGTAGAAGCAGTGACAGATTTTACATTCTTAGGATCAAAGATCACTGCAGATGGAGATTGCAGCCATGAAATAAAAAGGCGACTGATTCTTGGGAGACAAGCCAAGAGAAACCTGGGGAACATAGTGAAAAGCAGAGACATCACATTGCAAACAAAAATTAGAATAGTCAAAGCAATGGTATTCCCAGTGGTAATGTACAGATGCGAGAGCTGGACAATTAGGAAAGCTGAACGCAGAAGAATAGATGCCTTTGAAATGTGGTGTTGGAGGAGAGTTTTGAGAGTACCCTGGACAGCGAGGAGAACAAATAGGTCAATCTTAGAAGAAATCAACCCTGACTGCTCATTATAAGGTCTAATAGTAAAGACGAAGCTAAAGTACTTTGGACATCAACTGAGAAGGGAGGATTCACTTGAGAAGGCCTTGATGTTGGGAAAGGTGGAGGGCAAAAGAAGAAGGGGGAGGCCAAAGATGAGATGGCTAGATGGTATTGTAGACACAATGGACACAGAACTGGAAGTGCTGAGGGGGAGGGTAGAGGACAGAGGCGCCTGGAGAACAATGGTCCATAAGGCCATTACAAAAAAAATTGAGGATCTTAAGAAATTGAATTATGATAAACAAATAATAGAAATTAAAGGGAAAATACAACAATATAATAAGTTGAATTTGTCTTGGTTTGATAGAGTTGCCCTATGCAAGATGAAGTTATTACCAAATATAAATTTTTGTTTGATGTTCTTCCAATTCAATAAAAGAAAAAAAGATATAAAGAGTTTTCAAACTATATTAAATACTTTTTGTAATGGAGGGAAAAGACCAAGAATCACAAAAGGTTCATGGTATGTAGCACAAAAAGAAGGTGGTCTGGGCCTTCCAAATATTAGACTTTGTTATAGGGCTTTTCAATTAAAGAATATTGCCAAGATTATATCAAAATTTGAAGTTATTTGGGATGAGATAGAAATGAAAGAATTACAGAAAAACAGTAATGCAAATTTTTTTGGATAAAGAGACAAAGATAAGAACAAATAACCAAATGACAAAAGCAATGTTGGATGTTTGGAAAAATATAAAGATGAAATTAGCACCTGAGGTTTCTCCAATAATGGATATAGAAGATATAAAAACATTTCCTGTAAAAATTGACAAAAGAATGAAAATATAATTCTGAGAAACGAAGTGTTTCTGTTGAAAGAAAGTGTTTCTGTTGAAAGATTGGATAAAAATGTTGGATTATTTAGTACTGAGACCTGAAGTGTTTAAACAAATGAAATTGAATTGGTTACAGGTGATTTTAGTGAACAAATGAGAGAAGAGATATAAGGATGAATTTAGTCTACAAAGGGATAGGACAGAATTTGAAGAGATTATTTGTAAAATCAGAAAAGGAGAAATGGGGTTAGAAGGGGTAGTAAGCAAAATATATAAAATCTTAAATAAGGATGAAAATTCACAAAATGCTTTAAGAAAATTATGGGAGGAGGATTTGAATATAAAAATTTCTGAACTTCAATGGAAAAACAAATGGAAGAGAAGAATTATGAGAAATCTTTCAATTAGATTAGAAGAACATAACTATAAAATACTATGGAGGTGGTACTTGACACCAGTTAAATTATTTCGAATGGATAATAGTAAAACTAAAAATTGTTGGAGATGTAAAAGCAATCTTGGAACATATGTGGTGGAATTGTAAAGTGACAAGTACTTTTTGGAAATTAATTGAGAAAGAAATATCAGATATTCTTAAAGTAGATTTTAAACTGGATTCAAGTATCGCCTTATTGACAGAATTGGATAGTATAAATATGAATACAAATAATAAAGAATTGTTATCTATAATGTTAACAGCCTCAAGATTATGTATAGCAAGAAAATGGAAAAGTGATTTAATATTAAAAATAGATGAATGGTATAAGGAAATGTGGGAAATTGCTTTGAATGATAAGTTGACATGTGAATTGAATGTGAGGAAAGGCATTTTGAAAGAAAATAAGTTCTGGGAAATTTGGATACCATTTGTGGAATATGTTTTAATAAGTGATAAAGGTGACAAACCAGTAACCCAGCATATGAGTTTTTGGAAGGATTAAATTAGAATATTGATCCTCATGGCATGTATATTGCACTGGGTGTTATTACTTTGTAATATAAAAGGTTGAATCTTATAAACTTTTGACATATTAAATACATAATAAAAAATATAAAGATATATATATATATATATATATATATATATATATATATATATATATATATATATATATATATATATATATATATATATATATATATATATATATATATATATATATATATATATATAAGGTTTGGGATACATATTTTGTAAGATGAATGATAAATATAAGGTTCAACAGTTGGCATTGTTCACAATGCTATTATAATAGAGTTTAAGTAATACAATGTATTAAATTGTTTTCTTTGTTTATGTATTTTATGTATCTATGCATTTTTTATATATTTTTCTGCTTTTCCGTACATATATTTTGTATGTTTGGATAATTTTTGTTATTTTAAAATTAATAAAAATTATTTTAAAAAAAGAAATTATTGATCATCACATCTAAGAAGAGAGTGGAAGTCATTTAAACATATTCTCCCCACTCCATCAGATTTCCCATCATATTTCAACCTACAAACTAGTTGTGAAGGTGGTCACACTATATAGAGACTGCTGAAGTGAGGAGATGCTTACACAATTTCCCTTCCACCCTATATTTAGAAACAGGAAACTAGACTTCATCTCAAATCTACTTGGCTGCAAGGGCAAGTTGTTGTTTCATGCCATCAGTCACCTCCAAGTTACAGCGAGCAAATGAATGAGTGAAGTATACCCTGTGCTTTAGCCACTTTCAAAATGGTGATTTCAAATCGGGGGACAGAGAAAATATGGAAACATCCTCGCCTCATGAGTTGCCTCGTGGCTTTAGTGAAGTGAAACCTAATGTGTGATTGACATATTTTGCTGTAAGATCATTGGTAGGAATCCCTAAGGGGGAGGGCCAAAGGTGGACCCTGTGGGAGGAGATATAACCCAGAGACTCACGCGCGCACACATACAGACACAGAGACACTCTCTGGAATGCTGTGCTTTTAAGCTGCAAAAATGTAGAAGCTTGAGAGAAAGGGGGCCCATGGGCTATCTCTTAGAGAATCAGTTTGCTTCATTTCCTTGCTTTGAAATGCTTCCTGATATTTTAATGGACTGTATCTTGTATCTTGCTACGCTTTCAATATACAGTGGTACCTCATACAGTGATTTTAATCCATTCAACGGGGCTCATTGTTGTACAAAACAATTGCTATACGATACATACATCATATAGTGATTTTCCCTATGGGATGCATCGCACAACGATTTTTTTTCGCTAAGTGGTTTTTCCCATTGAAAATTTGTTGCACGATTTTTTTCCATAGGGAAAAATGTTATGCGGGACACCATCCCCCCCCCAAAAAAAAAACACACCAACTAATTGTTATGCTATTTCATTGCTATACAGAGCAATTGTTGTATGAGGTTCCACTGTACTTCTAAAATACCTGAAGAGACTTGAAGTGATTACTTGGTTTGATGCGACCTTTTCTACACATATCTAGATGCCTGGGTTGTCCAGCCAGGGAGCTGCAACTCAGAAGAACAATAGGGCCTACTTGAGAGTAATGCACTTATTGTTACACCCTTAGACCAAAATTTTGAGCAACATTTGGTTTTCTTTATTTTTTGCATTCAAAGAGTATCACCTATATCTTGTTTTGATACCTGATCAATTTCCTTCTGGATGCTTCCTCTTCAGCATCTGTAATTCAAACATAGACTTGAATGATGGTGACATTGATAGGTTTTCCCCTGAGTCTGGTTGCTATTACTCAGACCTTCCATTAGAGTCCTTGATTGCCTTGTGGCACATATTACTTCAAATATTAGAGCCACTCCATTTATTCTAGTTTTTTTTCCATTTCCAAAGTAGTTGTTTGGCTAAAAATACCCCATTCCAGTCCATTTTAGTTCACTGACAGCAATCATTGCAATGTTTAAACATTCTACTTCTTGCTTTACAGTTTTCAGTTTATCTTGATTCATATTTCTCACATACATTCTGTGTAGTACTAAGAAAAGATAGTTTAAGCATTACCGCAATTGCCTCTTGTGCTAGTGTCACCTTCAGCTACTGCTACTGCTGGCAGCCCAGTAGCTGCCTTGAAGAGGGTGGATTCATGTTAGTCTGGTGTCTCAGTCATGCCCGAAGGGGTGACCCTGATAAGAGTCCAGGCTGGCAATGGAGTCTGGTCTACTGATGGCATTGCTCTTAGGCTCGTTGATACCCTGTTGAAGCATGCAAGTGAAGGAGAAGTATTTAATTGCTGTAAGTGTAACATAGCCTGAGTATGGAAGAATCACTTTTGTGAACTACAACTTCTTTAATCCCTTAATTAGTTAGAGGTAGAGGCCACCCTGCCAACCTTCCAGTCCTCAAGTTCAGTGTCTTAACCACTAAGGCACTGCAGTCTCTTAGTTCCTAATTCCCATGTATTCCCATGAAGTGACAACTGCCCTAGTCCTAAATGGATAGCTCTAAACAGCTAAGGCACAACAGCCCCTTTCATTGATCCCTGAATACTTTGAATCATTGCCGCTATTGCCATTGTTACTCACTGGAAGATAGTGATAATGATTCAAGGTATTCAGGGAATAAAGGTTGTTGTTGTTCAGTCGCACAGTCGACTCCGACCCTTTGC